>CM048749.1:255852051-257127884 GCA_026315105.1 Locusta migratoria
AGTAATTCTGTCAGATACAGCAAAGGACCTGGAAGTGCAATTGAACGGAATGGACAGTGTGCTGAAAGGTGCATATAAGATGAACATTAACAAGAGCAAAACTAGGGTAATGGAGTGCAGTGTAAGAAAATCAGGTGATGCTGAAGCAATTAGATTGGGAAACGAAGCAATAAAGGAGGTAGATGAGTTTTGTTACTTGGGCAGTAAAATAACAAATGATTGTCGCAGTACAGAGGATATGAAATGCAGAATGGCAATGGGTAGAAAAGCGGTCTTGAAAAAGAGAAATTTGTTAACATCGAATATTGATTTAAACCTAAGGAAGTCCTTTCTGAAGGCATTTGTATGAAGTGTTGCCTTGTGTGGGAGTGAGACATGGACGATAAACAGTGCGGACAGGAAGAGGATTGAGGCTTTTGAAATATGGTGCTACAGAAGAATGCTGAAGATTAGGTGGGTGGATTGCGTAACTAATGAGGAGGTACTGAAAAGATTTGGGGAGAAAAGGAATTTCTGGCATACCTTGACTAAAAGAAGGGATAGATTGGTAGGACACATTCTTAGACATTAAGGAATTGTGAATTTAGCGTTGGAGGGAAGTGTGTGGGGAAAAAATCGCAGGGGAAGACCAAGAGATGGATACAGTAAGCAGATTCAGACAGATGTAGGTTGTCGTTCTTATGTGGAGATGAAGAGGCTTGCTCAGGATAGGGTATTGTGGAGAGCTGCATCAAACCAGTCTCCGGACTGAAGATCGCAACAACAACAACAACATATATATATATATATATATATATATAATCGAATTAATCCAAATGCATTTTACAATTAATGGAGGTAGATTAAAGGGTTAAATACTAATGCCATTACAATTTTATTACAAAATTAGACGATCTCGTAAGCAGTGGAAAGATTATAAATATTCGTTGTAAATTCCAGGAACCGGTTTCTTCATGGGAAAGTATAATAGACTATAACTGCCGGGGTATTATATATATCCATGTGGCGTCTGTTCCGAAAGAACAGACGTCACTTATGATCCTGCAGTTGTTATTATTTAATATTCACAGAATATATGACATCAACTGCGATTGGGCAAAGCTGAAAATGTGTACCCAGCCGGGATTCGAACCAGGGGCTCCTGCTTTCTAGGCAGTTGCGCTGACCCCTATACCACTGGGGACACAGTGATCACCGCACCTGCAAGGACTACCCATGCACGCCTCCCGTCAGATACAAATTGCCATTTTCGCCCTGCCCATAGTACTCAAACTCGTAGTTTAACTAATTCCCGTAAGAGTAAGGGCTTCAAACGTTCCCACCCCTCCCCACTAACGATAGGATCATTGCCCGTCACCGGCATATTGTATATGTACATGTGGCGTCTGTTCCGAAAGAACAGACGTCACTTCTGATCCTGCAGCTGTTATTATTTAATATTCATAGAATATATGACATCAACTGCGATTGGGCAAAGATCTAGGGATAATGATGGACAGGGTAGTTGACGTACACCTAGAAGAGCACATTGGGTTGTACGGGATATGTGTCGACGTATTGTCCTGTTGGAGTAGCACATAGCCTTGTTGGTGCATGAACGATGGTTTGACGGTTTGAATGATGGTTTCAATGTACCGTGTACTGTTCAATTTTCCCACAACGAACACCTGAGAAGAACGGCTCCCCACACTACAATGCCAGGTGTGTCCCCGTTTGCTTCTGTCGCATACACTCCAGATTGACTGAGCGAGGTGGCACAGTGGTAACATACTGAACTCGCATTCGGGAGGACGGTGGTTCAAATTCACCTCCGGCCATCCAGATTTAGGTTTTCCGTGATTTCCCTAAATCACTCCAGGAAAATGTCGGGATGGTTCCTTTGAAAGGGTACGGCCGATTTCCTTCCTCCAATCCTTACCCAAAAATCCGAGTGTGAGCTCCGTCTATAATGACTACGCTGTCGACGGAACGTTAAACCACAAACTTACTTCCTTCCCTTTCACTCCAGATTTTCGCATATGCGTACGACCAGCATTGGCACCGACGTAGTGAAGACTCTCATCACTGAAGACGATACCTCTCCATTCGTCCCTTCATAAGCGATGTTGGGGCGTGAGCGAAGGACACACTAACGGCACACATGTTCGCGCATCATTGTGAGGGGAGCGATATTCTACACTCGCCATTCTCCCCTGTAATCGTCTAGAGAACATTGAACCGTGCACGGTACACTGAAACCATCACTTAACCCGTTTTGCTACCACTCATGCACCAACAAGATGATATGCTTTTCCAACAGGACAATGTCGATCCACATCTATCGCGTACGACCCAACTTGCTCTTCAAGGTGTACGTCAACCACCCCTGGCCAGCACGATCCCCAGATCTCTCCCCCATTGAGCATGTTTGGGACCGCATGGAACGTCATGCTGCCGGCCGCGGTGGCCGAGGGGACTGAGACGCTCCAGTCACGGTCTGCACGGCCACTACGGTCGGGGGTTCGAATCCCCCTCGGACATGGATATTTGTGCCGTCCTTAGGATTAGCTAGTTCATAAGTAGTTTGTAAGTTTAGGGACTGATGACACCGTAGTTAAGTCCCATAAGCTGTACAAACATTTGAACATTGAATTTGAACGTCATGTTGGGCGATCTGCATGAGCGGCACGAAATTTGGCCCAACTGAGGCACCAGGTGGTAATTGCATGGCAGGCCATTCGACATTCGGAACCTATACGATCGTTTTCATGAAAGGATTACAGCTTGTATTGCTACAAAATAATGGTACAAAATGTATAAAAGCCAACATTGTGGACGCTCTGATGAATGTAGTCACCTGCATACGACTATGTGGTAGTGTGTTGTATACAACCTCAAGAATATGTCAATAAAATTTCCCTCTGCTGGGTTGACGAATTCAGTGGTTTTCATTTTTCATCTTCCAGGAGTGTATTATTCACATACATCTTAAACGTTACTGAAACGAAGAACTGGGGATTGGGGGTCGAGGCGGTTGGGAGGTTTGAGATCCGACGTCCACAACCCCAGGAATTGTTCTCTTCACCGTTTTGGAGTTCTATCGTCTGGAGAAAAGTAGGCGGTACACATATAGAGCAATAGCCGAATACAAGAAATGGAGCTGTCAGATCTGCTTCGTGCCTACCGCGCTATTCCCCTACAGCTGAACTCCACCAGGTTTCCGGAAAAATCTCCGGTAGAGGTTTAAGCAACTATAGGCCGATTCTTTCACCACCTTTCCCACCGCGGGCTAAGCGCTCTGTGACGTCACCGTCGTGTTTCCGACCACAAATCGTTAGCAGTGGGTTTCCTGAACGTCAAAGAAAACAGGAAAGTGGGGGAAGCTCTGCCGCCCCTTCACATTTTACGCAGGCTTATGACTAGCTATCCATAGAATACATAGTCATTTTAACCTTCTTAGATTTCATTCATTCTTTACTTTATTCTGCCATGTTTTAGTACTTCACTGATTCGTTTGTAAGAAAGCAAAAGATTTCAGCATCTCTTTACCCCCACCCTCCTTTCCCCGTTTCATATCTTACTAATAGTCTAAATATGGGATATGGTCCCCAGTGGTAGCGCGGCAAGTGTCTAATGGCTTTCAGGACGAAGAGAAATTTGATTGTTAATATTATATCGCTAGATAATCGACGTTTTTTAATAATTACGTCGCGGTTATGGTGTACTTATTAAGAGACAACCTTAGGTAAACTTCAGCAAGTAAGGCATGTATTAAAATTACAAATTTTGTGTCTATTTTCAGGATGACGGCATTCAAATATTCCAGTTTTGTTCACGCATCATTGGAACATCGTAACAGTTAGCTACTTCCAACTAACTTCACTTACAATTTCGACATTTACTAAATATGAAACTTCCTGGCAGATTAAAACTGTGTGCCGGAACCGGGACTCGAACCTGGGACATTTGCCTTTCGCGGGCAAGCGCACTACCGACTGAGCTATCCCGATACGACTCACGATCCCCCATCACAACTCTACTTTCGCCAGTAGCTCGCCTCCTACTTTCCAAACTTCACAGAAGGTCTCCTGCGAACATTGCAAGACTAGCACTCCTGGAAGAAAGGATATGGTGAAGACATGGCTTACCCACAGCCTAAGGGATGTTTACAGAATGAAACTTTCACTCTGCAGCGGAGTGTGCGTTGATATGAAACTTTCTGGCAGATCAAAAATGTGTGCCGGAACCGGGTTCGCAGGAGAGCTTCTGTGAATCTTGGAAAGTAGGAGGCGAGGTACTGGCGGAACTAAAGTTGTGAGGCGGGATCGTGAGTAGTGTCGGGATAGCTCAGTCGGTAGAGCGCTTGCCCGCGAAAGGCAAAGGTCCCAGGTTCGTGTCCCGGTTCAGGCACACAATTTTAATCTGCCAGGAAGTTTCATATCAGCGCACACTCCCCTGCACAGTGAAAGTTTCATTCTGGAAACATCCCTTAGGCTGTGTCTAAGCCATGTCACCACCACATCCTTTCTTCCAGGAGTGCTAGTCATGCAAGGTTCGCAGGAGAGCTTCTGTGAAATTTGGAAACTAGGAGGCGAGGTACTGGCGAAAGTAGAATCAAATCAAATGTTTGTAAAGCTTATGGGACTTAACTACAGGGTCATCAGTCCCTAAACTTACAAACTACTTACAAACTAGCTAATACTAAGGACGGCACAAATATCCATGCCCGAGTGGGGATTCGAACCCCCGACCGTAATGGCCGTGCAGATCGTGACTGGAGCGCCTCAGTCCCCTCGGCCACCGCGGCCGGCCTCTTTTAGTTTGTGTATGTATTAAGTAGTTGTAAGTGATAAGTGATGGCTTATTAGTGACGATGGTGTGTTGTGTTGTTGCGTGCTGTAAGAACCACGGCAGACAGAAGAATGCGATACTTCACAGATTTCCGAGAGATAAAGTGAAGGTAAGTTGGATAAACGCGTGTAAGCGATTAGATGCTCTCAACCCAGATACTGGTCGTGTATGTTCAGAGCATTTTAGCCGGCCGCGGTGGCCGAGGGGACTGAGGCGCTTCAGTCACGGTCTGCACGGCCACTACGGTCGGGGGTTCGAATCCCCCCTCGGGCATGGATATTTGTGCCGTCCTTAGTTGTAGGTAGTTCATAAGTAGTTTGTAAGTTTAGGGACTGATGACTCCGTAGTTAAGTCCCTTAAGCTTAACAAACATTTGAACATTTTCCGAACATTTTAAAGAGTCTGATTATGTTCGAGACTTGATAAATGAACTTTTAAACGTTCCATTGAAACGGATATTAAAGGTAGATGCGGTCCCTAATAAGCAGCCTAAGTGCATCGACGTAGTCAAGAAAGGTTCTTCTGAATTCTGTGAAGTCAAGAGTAGAAAGACGGAACAGCCGAAAAGAAGTACATATGTTATTGTTAACAACAAATGACAATGATGACAGCGTAAAAATTATAAACAATTTCGTTGAGGAAATCAGTCGGTGTACTAATTCCGATACCCCCTCAGCGATCACTGCTGTTGACAATGATGGAATAACTGTAGCTGAATTAACTAAAGAAGCTGACCATTTAAGAAGTGAGAACAATAAACTAATACATTACATAATTATTTCCTTCGACATTTTCACAACATTCATACGCAGCAACATATGATCTAAAATGAATAATACGCAAAGTCTCCGCAATGAGTTTTTACGAGGGTAAGTCAATTATTATCCGCAAAGTAGTTATATTTCATTGTAATAAAATACGAAACTTACAAGAACATTATTTTTCGACATAGTCTCCTTGCTTTTCAATGCACTTCGTCCTTCTCTCTACAAGCTTCCTTATGCTCTCATAAAAGAAGGTTTTCGGTTGGGCTGCGAGCCAGGAATGCACCGCTTCCTTCATTGCTTCGTCCGAGTCAAATCGACGGCCCCTTAATGCCTGTTTGAGTGGAACAAACAAGTGATAGTTAGAAGGAGCAAGATCGGGACTATATGGAGAAATTTGAGTTTCTGGAGCGTTTTAGCAGTGTGGACAGCAGAATGCGGACGGGCATTGTCGTGCAACAACACAACACGTTCTGACAGCAATCCTCGGCGTTTGCTTCGAATTACAGGCTTTAGCCTGTCAGTAAGCTTCTCACTGTAACGTACACGGTTTATTGTTGTGCCCCTTTCACCATAATGTTTCAGTACAGCACCTCGTGCAACCCAAAAAACCGTAAGCATAAGTTTTCCTGCAGGTCTTGAACTTCTTCTTGTACGGTGAATTTGGATGTTTCCATTCCATACTCTGCCGTTTACTGTCCGGCTCGTAATGATGGATCCATGTTTCGTCACAAGTAATGATTCTATGAAAAAGCCCCCTTCGTTACCACAGCGATCCAAATGTTTTTGCAGATGCTGAGACGCGTTTGTTAATGCAACTGTGTGAGTTGTTTTGGGACGCATCTTGCACAAACTTTACGAAACCCAAGTCTGTTGTGAATAATTTCGAAGGCAGAACCGTGACTAATTTGAAGACGATGAGCCACTTCATCAATAGTTAATCGTCTGTCTAAGAGAATCATTTCACGTGATCGCTCAATGGTTTCTTCGCGGTCGTCCGGCTTCTTCATCGTGTTTAACCCTCATGCGACCATTTCGGAATTTTTCAATCCACTCGTACACAATTCGTTGTGGCAAAATACTGCTCCCGTACTGTACTGGAAGTCTTCTATGAATTTCGGCCCCTGATACATCTTCCGCCCACAAAAAACGTATCACTGAACGTTGCTCTTCTTTGGTGCAAATAGAAAGCGGAGCAGCTATGATTAAAAGCACGGCAGCGACAACGAAAGTAACGTAACAGCTTGAAAATTGCAAAGATATAACAACAAATAAACAAAGCATGCGTCACCAGCTTAAAACGACAGTACTACCAACATAAACAAAAATATAAGTAAATTGCGGAAAATAATTTACTTACCCTCGTACCTCTACAAAATCATAAAATTTATTGCAACCATTTACTTCATTTAAACAGCACAAAAAAATATGCAGAATAATAAAAAGAAATACAGTCCTTCGTCGAGCGGAGAGGTCAAGCTGTAAGATGTAAAAAAAAAAAAAAAAAAAAAAAAAAAAAAATATTCCATCAAATACTTTTCCCGCATTCGTTTGATAAGTTTTCCGTGGCGGCCGTTCGTGTCGGCTGTGGTCACCGGGTGACGTCACAGAGCACGGCCTGCTCCCCCCCCCCCTTCCCGCCACCAATCTACGCGTGACCCCAACCGTCTGTTATAATATGAGTGTTTTATACTGTGCAAAGTCTGTGAATTTGGACTGGAAGCATGCTCAGGAAACCAAGTGGTTAAGACGACCACTTTCAAAAAGTGTTCAAATGTTTGTATAGCTTATGGGACGTAACCACGGGGTCATCAGTCTCTAAACGTACAAACTACTTATGAACGAATTAAGACTAAGGACGGCACAAATTCGAACCCCCGACCGTAGTGGCCGTGCAGACCGTGACTGGAGCGCCTCAGTCCCCTCAGCCACCGCGGCCGGCCCACTTTCATCTAGTTTCTAATGCCAACTCGTACAAACTATCGGGACTACATGGAGGAATTTGGGTTTCTGGAGCGTTTCAGCAGTATGGACAGCAGTATGCGGACGGGCATTGTCGTGCAACAACACAACACGTACTGACAGCAATCCTCAGCGTTTGCTTCGAATTGCAGGCTGTCAGTAAGCATCTCACTGTTACGTACACCGTTTATTGTTGTTTAATGTTTCAGTACAGGACCTCGTGCAACCCAAAAAAACCGTAAGCATCAGTTTTCCTGCGGACAGTTGGGTCTTGAACTTTTTCTTGCACGGCGTATTTGGATGTTTCCATTCCATACTCTGCCGTTTACACTCCGGCTCGTAATGATGGATCCATGTTTATTCACCAGTAATGATTCCGTCTACGAAGTTGTCCCCTTCGTTACCATTGTGATCCAAATGTTTCTTCAGATGCCGAGGCGTGTTTGGTTATACAACTGTGTGAGCTGTTTTGGGACCCATCTTGCACAAATCAGGTCGGTGATTCGGTTTCTGAATGCGAGGAAAATGAAATTTATTGTTAAATTTGCGATGTTTACGGACGAAATGCGATGAGTGATTCGATGGTGAGAAGATGAGTCCGACAGTTCAATGGCGGGCGTAGTGATGTGCATGATGAAGAACGAAGTGGGCGTCCACCTTTGGTTACAGAAGATTTAAAAATGTTTAAATGTTTGTAAATCTATCGGACCAAACTACGTGGTCATCAGTCCGTAGTTTACAAACTACTTAAATCTAGGTAAACTAACCTAAGCACAAACACACACACACATGCCCCAGGGAGAACTCGAACCTCCACGGCGAGCAACCGCGCGCTCCGCAGCGAGACGCTATAGAAAGCTCGGCTACTCCACCGCGGATACAAAAGATTGATAACAAGATCTTTTCTTACATCTCAAGTCTTTCCTTGGCAGTCATCACTTCACCAATGACGACGAGCTGAAAGAAACTGATTCCAACTGGTTGAAGACACAGGCGGCCGATTTCTATGAAGAAAGTATACAAAACCTGGTGCTACGCTATGACAAATGCCTGTTCAAATGTTTGTAATTCTATCGGACCAAACTGCGTGGTCATCAGTCCGTAGCTTACAAACTACTTAAACTAAACTAACCTAAGGACAACACACACACCCATGCCCCAGGGAGGACTCGAACCTCCACGGCGAGCAACCGCGCGCTCCGCAGCGAGACGCTTTTGACCGCTCGGCTTCTCCACCGCGGCACAAATGCATGCAAAATTTCGGCAGTTATGTGGAAAACTAGTTTAAGAGTTGTAGAATTTTATTCAATAAAAATTTCTTCTCTAACTGTGTACAATTTCATTTTATTACCAAACGGAACTTACGAAATGTGGTGTCGCACAAGTACAAAGTGCGCGCCACCTACTTTCGCCGCGCGCCGCCATGCACGCACGGCGCGGCGTTCTTACGACGACAGCCACGAGCGGCCTTTGCGGCAACTCCGCTCGTGGCCACCAGTGAACGACATCGTTCACTTGGGACTGAGATAGCAACGTTAGGACCTTCGGAATCAGATAGGCACCAGTGAAGACTAGGCTATCGGACAGGCACTAGGCCGGCCTCTAACAACTATGTATCAACATTCTGTAGTACTATGTAAAAGTTAAGTATTGTATAAATTCTGTGCAATATATATCTCGTTCTAATTTACTCTAGTGTTTCTAGTTTCTGGCTGCTCCCCTCCGTACCTGCACCAGCGTGCTATCTTTATTCCTGTGTCGGTCTCATTCCACTCGGCCACCGGCACATACGACGGAAACGAGACACAAAAGCGGCGACGAGGCTGGGATACAAAACGAAACCCAAGTCTGTTGTGAATAATTTTGTAGGCAGAACCATGACCAATTTGAAGACGATGAGCCACATCATCAATAGTTAATCGTCTGTCTAAGAGAATCATTTCACGAGATCGCTCAATGGTTTCTTCATTTGTGGCGGTAAACGGTCGTCCGGCTCCTTCATCGTGCTTAACACTCGTGCGACCATTTCGGAATTTCAGTGCTCAGTGCTCTAGCGCAGCCAGAAATGTTGCTCTCCTCTTCCTCCTCCCCCCTTCGTTCTTCTGTTCAGTCATTAACAGCGCAGTCAGCGCAGGGTTCTCGGAAGCAGGTGTCTGCGGCGGCCGAGGTGACGCAGTTGTCGGGAAGGCTGCTGTGATGAATGGTGGCGCCAGACGGCGAGGCGCCGCCAAGGACGCCCTGTCGCGGCTCGGCGCTCTCCAGCAGAGATCTGCCTGTCCCTGGCTGCCCGCTGCCGGCCACATCAATCTACTCGCGGAGGTCAGCTCTGGCCCCAGCGCGCAGCCAATGCGGCAGTACCTAGTTCATATAGGAGACCATAGGCGCCGACTACGGATATGCTCGGTCGCTCAAGTATACCCCAAAATTTGAGTGGGTATGCGTATTAGAATGCTAATAAGGATGAAAACGCATTTTGGAGCGCTCTCGCCGCGATAGCTGGAAACCAGCTCCGTGTGCTGAAGCGGGATTCAGCCGAGCTGGTACGTGCGCAGACAGGCGGCGCAGTCGTCTGTTCGCTAGTGCGCATGCGCAGACGTCACGTCAGGCCTGGCGACTCATGTGTGCTGAGACCGACCGCAGCACCAGATCAATATTTCTCTTCGCCCTGCGTGTAACTACTGCGGAAGAATAGTATATGACGAATATTGCGGCTTACAGAGTCAAATAGCGCGCTGACTCAGGCGTCTTGCGCCTTGTCTCTCAATTCCTGTGTGAGGCTCGTATTCAAATACCTCTGAGTCTAAATTTTTAATTTCTGTAAATAAAATTAATGTTTTTTAAACTTTTTTTTTTTACGTTATATTTCTACATCTACATACATACTCCACAATTCACCGTAAGGTGCGTGGCGGAGGGTACACTGTACCACTACTAGGCATTTCCTTTCCTATTCCACTCCCAAATTGAACGAGGAAAAAAAAATGCCTATATGCCTCCGTACGAGCCCTAATTTCTCTTATCTTGTCTTTGTGATCTTTACGCGAAATGTAAGTAGGCGGCAGCAAGATCGTACTACACTCAACTTCAAATTCCGGCCCTCTAAATTTACCTAACAGAAATTCACGAAAAGAACGTCGTCTTTCTTCCAGCGATCCCCAAATGAGTTGCCGGAGCATTTCCGTGACACTCGCGCATTGGTCGAACCTACCGGTAACAAATCTAGCTGCTCGCCTCTGAACCGCCTCTATGTCTCCCTTCAAACCGATCTGCTGCGGGTCCCAAATATTTGAGCAATACTCAAGACGTGGTCGTACAAGCGTTTTATACGCGGTCTCCTTTACAGGTGAAGTACATCTTCCCAAAATTCTCCCAATAAACCGAAGTCGGCTGTCTGCCTTACTCACAACTGTCCTTACATGCTCGTTCCATTTCATATCGCTCTGCAATGTTACACCTAGATATTTGAACGACGCGACCGCATCAAGAAGCTCACTACTGATGCTGTATTCGAACATTATAGGATTGTTTTTTTCTACTCATGCGCATCACCTTACATTTTTCTACATTGAGAGCTAGCTGCCATTCTTCGCACCAACTAGAAATTTTGTCTAAGTCAACCTGTATGCTATTACAGTCATTTACAGACGACACCCTCCCATACACCACAGCATCATCAGCAAACAGCCGCAAATTACAACTTACTCTGTCCATCAGATTATTTATATAGATAGAAAATAATAGCGGTCCTATCACACTCCCCTGGGGCACGCCTGACGATACACTCGTCTCTGATGAACACTCGCCGTCGAGAATAACGTACTGCGTTCTATTACTTAGGAAGTCTTCCAGCCAGTCACAAATCTGTGGACCTATTCCATAAGCTCGTATCTTCGTTAGCAGTCTGCAGTGTGGCACCGTGTCGAACGCCTTTTTGAAGTCGAGAAAAACAATCCGCCTGTTGCCCTTCGTCCATGGCTCGCAAGATGTCATGTGAGAAAAGGGCAAGCTGAGTTTCTCATGAACGATGTTTCCTAAACCCGTGCTGATTCATGGAAAGAAGCTTTTCCGTTTCAAGGAAATTTACTATATTCGAACTGAGAATATGCTCCAAATTCTACATGAAACCGATGTCAACGATATTGGCCTGTAATTGTATGGGTCAGTTCTCTTTCCTTTCTTATACACGGGAGTCACCTGCGCTTTTTTCCAATCACTAGGAACTTTGCGCTGAATTAAAGATTCGCTATAAATTTCTCGGCTGTCATTAAAATCGACTCTCTCATCCCACTCATGGTCGGCTGGCTTTTGTAATACACCATTGTAAAAAGGTTAAACACTTGAATTCAAATGTTCAAATGTTTGTACAGCTTATGGGACTTAACTACGGGGTCATCTGTCCCTAAACTTACAAACTACTTATGTACTACTTACGAACTAGGACGGCACAAATATCCATGCCCGAGGGGGGATTCGAACCCCCGACCGTAGTGGCCTTGCAGACCGTGACTGAAGCGCCTTAGTCTCCTCGGCCACCGCGGCCGGCACATTGCTTCCAGGCGACTTGCCTGATTCCAAACACTTTTTGCAGAACTTTCGCAAATATAACTGGGCGTTTCAAATGAAATCTTTTGGAGCCGACAAAGTTTTTCAAGATCAGTACTTGCCTACTTTCAAAATTCAAGTTATATACAAGTGGCGCACCCCCTGCACCAATTGCTGCGTAAGGGCGTCCCTCTCTGCTGGACTCCAACTTGTGAGCGAGCTTTTCGAGCACTTAAAGCAGCCCTCCTTGCTTGAATATAGGCCGGCCGCAGTGGCCGAGCGGTCTGCGGCACGCCAGTCACAGTCTGCACAGCCGCTACGGACGGGGGTTCGAATCCCCCCCCCCCCTCGGGCATGGATGTTTGTGTCGTCTTTAGTACAATATATATATATATATATATATATATATATATATATATATATATATATATATCATCATTTATTGTACATAACAGGCCATTAAGACCCATGACAGAAAGCAAAAGAAATATTACAAAGATTAATTACTATATAAAGTTCACTGTCAAAATCAGTCACACAGGAAGGAGTACTGTCCCAATCACAGTCGCAGGTATCTATTGCAGATGTTGAGCCACTTTCTTCTGTCCATCGCATCTTCAAGGGATGCTGTTGGTTCTACCTGCTGCAACGCTCTCATCACCCTATCTTTCCATCTAGTCCTTGGACGACCTCTTGGACGTCTTCCGATCAGCTGAGAGTTAAACGCTCGGTTAGGAATAGATTCTCCAGCTCTTACGACATGTCCCAACCACTGAAATCGTCGCCCTCTGATGTACCTACCAACGTCTACTTTTCCAAAACGTTGGTACAGGTCCTCTTTTTGTCTCCTTTCCCATCTTCCATTTTCTATATTAAATGTAGGCCCATAGATCTTTCTGAGCACTTTCCTCTTGAATGCACAAATGCGCTCTTCCAGTGTTTGTGAGGTTGCCCATGTCTCGCAACCATATAACAGAACAGGTCTTACAACTGCCATGTATAGTTTGATCTTGCTGTTTTGTGAGACCAAGCGTGACTTGAATAAATTATTGAGTCCGAAATATGCACGATTGGCACTAACAATCCTCTGTTGAATATCTTTCTCTATCTCGCTTTTACGAGATAGTATCGACCCCAGGTACTTAAATTTCTCCACTCGTTCAAAATTATGTCCGTCAATATTGATGGTGTTAGGGAAATCTTGTCGTCGTGAGATGATCATATATTTAGTTTTCTCGTCGTTGACCACTAATCCCACTTTGATTGCCTCTTTCATAAATCTAGCGGTGTCAGATGTTACACTTGAATTCGTAGGCATTAAAATGTCAGTGAAGTGACCGTTTTTGGAATAGTCCGAATGTTAATGGAATGCTGATTGTTAAGTCATTATTGCAAACTGATGCGGCAACTTTTAACTGTTTGTTATACTAAATAACTGGAAATGAAGTGGGTTTGATACGATACAATGAAAATGTTTATACTATAAATTTAATTCGCCGCGGCGGATAAGCCGGGCGCGCTGGGGCGCCGTGCTGCGGTGTGCGCGGCCGTACGCCGTCACGGGTTCGAGTCCCCACTCGGGTATGGGTGTTTTGTTTTCCTTAGGTTAGTTTACCTTAGTTTAAGTAGTTTGTAAGCTACGGACTAATAACCCAAGAGTTGAGTCCGATAGATTTACAGAAATTTTGAACATTTGAATTTAATTCGCGGTATCTTTTAAGATAACCTTTTGATAACCACATACGTTGGCACAGTGGCGGCTCGTACAAAATATCACGTGTGCTACAATATTACAAAAATAAACAGGAAACAAAATATACTAAAATTAAAAGTCAACCTTTGTATGATTGCCTTTAATTAAATATCAATTAGTACTGTATTGACAGTACGACCTTCAGGGGAATCTATAACAGCGCTGCCAACGGCATGTATTCACTGCAGGTAGTAAATATAACGTTTAAAAAACATTAATTTTATTTACATAAATTAAAAATTTAGACTCAGAGGTATTTGAATACGAGCCTCACACAGGAATTGAGAGACAAGGCGCAAGACGCCTGAGTCAGCGCGCTATTTGACTCTGTAAGCCGCAATATTCGTCATATACTATTCTTCCGCAGTCGTTACACGCAGCGCGAAGAGAAATATTGATCTGGTGCTGCGGTCGGTCTCAGCACACATGAGTCGCCAGGCCTGACGTAACGTCTGCGCATGCTCACTAGCGAACAGACGACTGCGCCGCCTGTCTGCGCACGTACCAGCTCGGCTGAATCCCACTTCAGCACACGGAGCTGGTTTCCAGCTATCGCGGCGATAGCGCTCCAAAATGCGTTTTCATCCTTATTATTAGCATTCTAATACGCATTGGAAGGGAAATGGCATAATTTTATTGTGATATCTGGCTCGTATTCCAAGAGAAAGGATGTAATTTTACAGCGATTTCTCGCTTGCATTCGAAGAAAAATGGCATAATTTTAGTAATATATTTACAGTGTGCTGCAGTACATTAGCACATTATCACCAGCAGCCACTGCGTTGGCAGTGAGCTGAATACCTGCTGCCAAGAATTCAAAAATTCAAAATGTTCAAATGTTTGTAGAACTTATGGGACTTAACTACGGGGTCATCAGTCCCTAAGCTTACAAACTACTTATGAACTAGCTAAGACTAAGGACGGCACAAATATCCATGCCCGAGGGGGGATTCGAACCCTCGACCTTAGTGGCCGTGCAGACCGTGACTGGAACGCCTCAGTCCCCTCGGCCACCGCGGCCGGTGCCAAGAATTCCCTATCCTTCCTAGCTAAAACATTATGTAAATAGACAGTAACAACTTGCTAAGGTCTTTGTGTTTTAATTGGCAGCTCTATAAAAATCAAGAAACGCAACAGCTGAATTTGAATTTTCAGACTTCAACAATTGAACTAATTAGTGGGACCTTAGTTCCTGTTCTGTTTGACCTATACTTGGAATTTCATCGAAATTGATATGTATGTAGTGAAGTACAAATGGACTTCGACTCATAATCGTGATAGTGACGGTAATATCGAATCGACAGCGTGTAGCGGTAAAAGTCATCCATCTGTGGCATCTTGCAACAATGAATTCTGTTACTGTTCTGGTAATTCCAAGAAAAATGATTCTAGCACTGAATGTGGTAGCCGCAGGGTAAGGACTTTTCAAAAACATTGGGTAAAGATACATACATGTATATGAATGCTTCAATATGACGAAAAAGATGACACAGTTTATTGTTTGTTGTGTAGGACTATGTGTGAAAATGAGAAATTGAAATTACTGTGTATTAAATACTTATATTTTTTCCTTTCAGACATTAAAATCTTGCGAAATTAACGCCAGATGAAGCAAAAAAAGGAGAAATACTACTAAAATAAAATAAAAATTATTACTTTAAACTAAGTTTTGTATTTGGAATTGTGATAATGTAGACGTTAAAATAAAGATGTTTTGTATAAGTTTTAGATTTTTTTTTTTTTTAAATACCTGTCGGAGGGAGGGAGTGGCGACTGGAGGCTGGCAACCGCCCCCCCCCCCCCTGGATACGCCAGTGAGCATACCCAAAGATTTTCAAAAGTCGACGCTTATGTCAGAGACGGTGACGCACAGCTCCACACGTTATCAGTAAGTTGACAGGCAGGCCAACATTAGGATTCTAACACCAAAAGCTAGTCTACACGACGACATCAGGTTGCGACACCCTTTGCATGAAATGAGCCGCGCGCAATTGATTTCGTGTGTCTCTGTAGATAAGGCGCCGAAACTATACACTCTAGTTTCGTTGTTTTGTGAGTGCCGTCGTCGTAAAATGAAAGTTTTTGGAGCTGTAATTGTTGTGAGAGGACTATTACTTCTCTGTGTGATGAAAGGTGAACAGGTAGGGATTAACGGTTTTAAGATAATTGCAAAATGACGTATTGACCATAGCTGTTTATTTATTTATTTTTTTTTTTTTATCTCAGTACTACCGGTTTCGGTTAGTTTGCCATTTTCAAGCCTTAGAAGAGTTTAGCTAATAGCTTAACATGTCATAATACAAAATTGTAAAATAAATATTTTTCATCATACTGAACTCTTTATCGATATTTTCACAGTGGCTAATTGTTACAAACAGTGAAGTTTTAAATGTACATGGCGCTTTATGGACAAACCTCCTGCGTACAGACATCTCGTGACGAGGCGGCCAATACATATTGAGAACTAGATTTCTGTTCTTCGCATGTCAATGCTCACTCCAGAGATATCTACTCTATACAGCAGTCCAAGGCTTCGGAGTCACTCGCCGCAACACAAGAACGAGTGCTTCCGAATTGTGCCGAACGGACACGACTCGCTCTTGCCGAATTCCGCATTAGTTTACAGCGATAAAGAGCGTGCTTCTGTGTTTGTTACGTTTCACAACAGCAGTATTGGTGTTATTTATTTCATAGTGTGCAGTGTACTCTGACAGGGATGGGCAATGTGTAATTTAACAGTTACTAAATAGTCCATTTTCGGAGCTGAAATACGAATATTCATTTTAAAATGGGGAAGGCGTACTCTAGCTCTTCCGCAACAATCTGGGTAACATCCAGAGTACGTTCCCTGTAGATCCTTAGTTCAGAGAGGAGAAAGACTTAATCAAATCACCAGCAGAGGTGAACTTTATGAAATAGCTTAAATCGAACCTTTAGAGGAAAGGCTTATCAACATGATAGCCAACTATGGAGAAACTAGATTAGTGAACAACTCAAAGACAACAGAACTGTTGTAACAAGCTCCAATCACACTCAGCTTTCCTAGGTATAAATATCCTTACCCACCGAGTGCGATAGCACAGGGGATAAAAAAGGTATACCCAGAAATTAATAGCATGGAATTTCTTTTAGGTGATCAGGATCTCTATCAACATTTAACACTACAAGAAGAGGAAACTGACTAAACAATAGTATCAAACCCGCACTGAGGTTTTTATCAGGGTGGTTTTTCCTCAGTAATAATCAAACGCGGGTAACCTCCCAAGAAGATGAAGACTAAGTCAAAAGTACAAAAACAGATTAATTTGAGAGAGTTCCCTTATTAAATTTGAAATAAAAAGTGTCATCACAACATAAAGTAGTGTTGTTCCATGGCTGAAACGAACTTATATGTTCGACAATGGGCCCGCCACTTCCTTAAGGAGTGGAATGAAATTTAAAAATTGCAGTGTGAGCAGAATGAAGAAAATAACGTGTAGTGTCATTGAATGTCCCCCTCAACGCTTCACCATTTGCTGGTAACCTTTTCTTCGCTTGCTGCTAATGTCTTGAGATATTTGGCAAGGTCACTATCAATAGCTTGGAAACAGCGCAAGATATCTATTTTTTTTTCTTGGCATTTCTTTCTCGGCACAACCTTATAAAGTGAGATATTTGTGATAGCACAAGTTACAAACCGAGCATAAGCCACTGGGTAGAAGGATCTATGAGCTGCTGCTGGGTGTGCAGGAGAGACCGTCAATTTAGCATTTCCTGCCGAACCGTGGGATGATACATTTTCTCACCGGCCATGGACCCTATCCGGCATACCTTAGTCGGTTTATGAACCAGGCACATCTGCGTGTGCCTGGAGCTGAGTGCCCCATGTATGACAATAATAACTGACCCGGTAAAAGTTGTTCTGCCATATATTGAGGGTTAGAACTACAATAGTGGCAACACTGCTGCGAAGACACTATGCAATAGAATTTACTATTGTCGCTGATAGCACACGTTGTTCACATATCTCCCTTACCTCCAAGCAAATGGACTCGCCCGTCCCATATCACCGGCGTACGCACAATCGACGGAAACAAAGTCACTTGTGAGCGAGCGGTCTAACGTAACGATCTCTTTGTTTTCGAAATAAGAACAACGGAGATGGATCAAGATTGAATGTGCCAGAGGTCGTGTAGCACTACGGGTTGCCGCGAAAGTCAAAGATGCGCAGAGTCCCAGCATGGTGAAAGTTATGGAGATTCTCGGTACGACTGTGATGGTGTAATCCTAACGCATTACGTTCCTCCGTGTCAGACCGTCAGTGCACAGTATTACTGTTCGCTTTTGGAAAATCACATGCGACCAGCTTTGTGAAAGAAGCGGCAACACTTTCTGCACAATCCATTCAACATTTCGCACGACAATGCGTGAACGCATATAGTGCACAGTGGTCTCAAATCCCAAAAAGCTGGCGCAAAGTCGAAAACGTTATAAAATTGGCAGAAAATTCGGACCTGGTGGTTTTTGGGGTCGCTGATTACGAATTAGAAGTCAAAATTTAGAAAAACAAAAATGGCGGATGAAATACGACGGAAAATCTGTTCATAAACGTATTCAATTCGAATGAAAGTCTGCAATCGACGCCCAGTTGTGTCTCCCATGGAAGTCTTCGGACATTCATTTTCAATTGTGAATGAAACAGGAACGTTGAACGACCTGTCAAATTTTAGGAAGAATTTGATTTCGTTACAGCTCACTTGTTTCCACCTCTTCTTGAATACCGATACCAATTTAGTCGTGGCATCTTTCAAAGTTTTCGGTAAAATGTATGGATGCTTCAATTTGTTTGACACCTCCATCTCAACAATGTCAGTGACAATGTTGATATTCTCGTTCAATATCGATTTCACAAATACGAAAATTTCCTTTCTCGCGGAAAACATTTCTTCAGTTTTATCAATAGGTTCTGTAGAAAATGAAAGAATAACTTTATAGGAGAATTGTTTTGACCAATTTCCTATAAAAAAGACTTCAGACGGTAAACTACAGGAGAAACTACAAAGGCAGCATACATCATCGCATAAAAATTATAACTGAAACCGATTTCGCATCTAGTCACAGCTAATGTTTGGAAATGTTCTGAAGAAATGTCTAAGGAACAATTTCCATTCAGTTTAAGAGCAGGAGTCGACAAGAGTTTTGACTTACTGCTTTTCTCAACAGTATATCTCAGAACGCGACCAAGAAAAATACCACTACTTTAATTAATTATTTGCTATTTCATACATTGTCAATAACAATTTCAAGCTACACGTTCAAATTGTGCTTACTTTATGGAGAAGACTCCATTTTGCAGAATCCAAATCTGTTAACTTTTCGCGATTCTACACACGTCTGAACTTAGTGCTGCCATCGAAGCTCGACGAGTAAACAGTACGGCAGCCCCAATGCTCCCTGAGCCAGGTAGGGACGATTCCCTTTCTTTTTTACAGCCATAATACATACTAGGTGTACCACTACAACTATTCCAACCATTAAAAGTCCCTAGAATAACAATTTTATGTCCTGCTTTCGGCCACTTTTCTGGGATTTGGGACCACTGCGCAGCGCAAGCTGTGGCTACTCTGTTCGGTCGATGGGACTGGGAAGTACTGTACCATCCCCCATACCCCCCCCCCTGACAGACTTAATAAACTACTCTGGTGAGTGTTATCTGTGGCCGTCGAAGTATTAAAATAATTTTATACGGCTGCATTTTCGAAATATAATGGAGCAACATTTTCTTAAGAGAATGCCGAGTCTCGCGGTGATAACATTAAGTAAAATGCTCTTCGTTTTTTCACCGCGTCAGTTCGAAAAAATATTTTTTAAAAATTGAATAGCGACATTCTAATTGCCTAGCGGTATGAAATACGCTACCGCTCATAAATTTCAATACACCCTGGTATTTCAGATTTACAATACAAATAAATTGTTATTTCTAATAAAATATAATTATATTGATTTACACATATATAATACAATCGCAATCATTATATTTTACTTTCATCAAAGTATCCTCCTTTGGCTTTAGTGACTTCCTCACAAATTGGAGGCATGCATTCCATTAGTTTTTGTAGGTATCGTGAATCTATATGATTCCACACATCTTTAACAATATTCCATAGATGTTCCTTGCTGGATATATTAACTTTCCTGATACGTCTGTCCACTTCATCCCACACCATTTCAATGGGAATACAGTCGGCGATTTGGGACGGCCATACCATATCTTTTTTTTTTCCTTCGATGCAATGTAGTTCCTTCAGTATGCCGACCGACGTTTTGGATCATTATACTGTTGAAAGGTGATCCCTTTTCCTATTAAGCGCAATCCACTTTGTATTACATGATTTTGAAGTATGCTGTAGTACTGCTTTTGATCCATACATCCTTCTATTTTCACAATGTTAACAAATCTATCTCCGGCAAAACATCCGCAAACCATAACAGAAATTCCACCGTGTTTAACTGTAGGTAGAACATACTGCTGGGCTAGCCTTTCCCCTACAAATCGGCGAACAAATGTTCTCCTTCTGGTTCCAAAAATCTCGAACTTCGATCCGTCGGTGAAAAACACCTTTGTCCACTCTTCTGATGTCCAATTACGATCTTCTTTTTAGCCCATTCAAGCCTCTTGTGTTTATTTATGGGCGTTAGAAGGGGTTTTCTTGCTGTGGCAGAACCTTTGAAGTCGGCTTCAGTTGTCTCCTTTTTACTGTTGCAACAGATAATTCTAATATATTTATCATTACTCTTAGTTGTTTTAGGAGGTCGTCCTGGTCGTGGTATGTCCGTATTGCTATTTGTTGTCTTCTGGCTGCGAAGAGTATATTGCACTAACCCCATAGACACATTATAGTGTTCCATAATTTGGAGAATAGATAAACCTGCTTGGCTAAGTGCTACAATTGCAGCAAGTTTTATTTATTTATATATTTATTTATTTATTTTTTTATGGATATCTCCACACTAGCGATGTCTACACTTCAACTGTCACGAAGGAACTGACATGCAGGAACCAGATGTTATGTATCGTAGCAGTGCTTGACGTTCGCTGCGGACACCACATCACTACAGTATCCCTCGGCAAGTAGGTAAACAAACGTATCACATAGCTACATAACGTTTATGTACACAACATTGTTTGTCAGATACTATTGTATCTCGATGACCACAAACAAAAATCATGACATGTGGATAACTGTTGTACTATTCCTTTGCTTACTCATTGGTACCTACGGTATTAGATCTTATCTACGGAGAACTAGATGACAATTATTGGCATTTATAAGCACTAGTGTATACTTTACGACCTATTTTCATACCTAACAAATACATAAAGCCGAACGCAGTGGCCGAGCGGTCTGCGGCATGCCTGTCACGGTCTGCACGGCCACTGCGGTCGGGGGTTCGAATGCCCCCTCGGGCATGGATGTTTGTGCTGTCTTTAGTATAAGCTGGTTCATAAGTAGTTTGTAGGTTTAGGGACTGATGACCCCGTAGTTCCACAAGCTCTACAAACATTTGGACACTTTTGAAGTACACATAAAAAATTGCTTAAAAATTGGTTGAGCCATATCGGAGGAGTACGAACTCAAACACTGTTACACGAGATTTTTATATGTAGAGACTGCAACCGAGCTAAGACCACAGTTAGCGAAACATGACACACTCAACACACTGATACGACTCGCTGACCACTTGCAAATCCTTGACGGTCTTACAGATGCCACCTCACAAGAGGTCCGTCGGCCGCGGTGGCCGAGGAGACTTCTGAAATATATATTTACAGGAGGCACAAACCATTCTTCTCATTTCTTCTCTTGCGTGGAAAAAGCATGAAATATCTGCTGGTATTAAAATATGACTGTAAATATTGAGGCGCTCCAGTCACGGTCTGCACGGCCACTATGGCCGGGGGTTCGAATCCCCCCTCGGGCATGGATATTTGTGCCGTATTTAGTATAAGGTAGTTCATAAGTAGTTTGTAAGTTTAGGGACTGATGACCCCGTAGTTAAGTCCCACAAGCTTAACAAACATTTGAACATTTTTTTTTAGCAAGGTGTCCGACAGGACTTCCAGCGAGAGCCGCAGCAGAGGTGCAGCTATACAGGCACACCGCTTCGACCAAGCGCACGACCATACCGCCTGGGGGCGGACTGGATGTTGACGCATGCTGGCGGAATCCACCGAAGCCCAGAACAGGGAAACCGGGCGTTACCGCCGGACAAGGCCGTAGGATAACGTAGATGTATTTAGAATAAGTTACTTAGTAGAAGTAAACATTTGTTCAATTGTTAAAATGTATGTTAAGCTTGAAAGACGTCTTCCCTAGGTTTTTAACTTTGTAATTTATCTAACAAGGAAAGTACTTGGGCTCGAACAAACACATATACACCAAAATCGTATGAGAGATAATGTAAAGGTCCCTTATTGCACTAGTGATAACTCACACATCTGCAAAACTCTGCAGTCGTCCGTTAGAGGCCTCTGCGTGTACCATGCCGCATTGCACTTTGACCTGTCGGTTCGCCAGTAGGGACGGTGCAGTATGCCTCCGAAGTCGCGTTTTTTGACGTTATTTGTGCGCTGAAGCGTTAGATGGGGCGGCGATTGGCAATCAATCCTGCTAATGTATTGCGATTAGTTGAGATGAAGTTACGAAGAACCCTTCTTCGTCAAGATGGTATTAGTGTAGAAAATGAATCATTTGCATGCTTTCTCGTATCTGTTATGGTACAGAAATATGAGCAGAAGTTAGATACTGCTATAACACTAACACATAATGATAATAATAGGGATGATGATGACGAACAACTCATTGCAAGCGGTAGTGCTACGGTAAGTGCAGGAGGAGGCGATGGAAGCAGTGGCAGTGAATACCAACAGTCTTCCGAGAAGAACGTTAAAGTTGCAACTATCATCACGGCTTTTGATGACAATACGCTAGAGAACATGTACGATGATTATTACATAAGTTATAGTTAAGATATCTGCATTACGTATGACGTCTACAATTACATCTACAGTGCAATCTAGACCACGATTGCAAAGTTTTGCATAAAATCGACAACCCACCAGCACACTGAGGTGTACGTAGAGATCCTATAAGCAAACGTTCATACAGATATGTTTGTTCGAGCCCATGTACTTTCCTTGTAAGTTAACTAGATGGGCTTTTTTGCTAAATGAGAACCCCTTTTGTTCGGAGGCATGAGGAATAACATTTCATTTCATGTTTTTAAATGTTAGTTTTTGTAATGTTGCTGGGATTTTATTATGCTAATAATTTATCATTGTGTCTATGATTGTGGCAAGATGAACGGTTTCTCCGTGACGCCACTGTCCCTGTGAGAATGTGTACTTGCTTTATTCTGTATGTGACTGAATGAGTATCTTCTAGCATGGCAGTCTGAGTGTATGTATGAGAATTTTCGTCGTTGGTTGCTCGTTGCGCGCTTTGCATCTCTGGCATCGTACCGATAGTTAGTCGTTGCCAACCTCTACTTTTGATACTACCAAAGAGGTTACTCCACCCTTTGGTTACAAGTTGGGTTGGCAATGCCCAGTAACGAGCCTCGGCAGGACGCGCGAGTTTAGGCTCTCCCTACCACCGTGGTTTTTCTTGGGGTTTTTACCGATTTCCGGCCGCTGGTGGCGTTCTCACGAGTTGTCTGGACACTCAGTGGCTGCGCTTCGACCTGGTAAGACGTTCTGATTTTCTTTCCTCCCTTGAGAAGGTAGCGATTCTTTGTCTGGTGTTAAAGTAAGATTTCAGAACTCAGGTTCATTTTTCGGAATACGTTTCTCCGATCAGGTACGGAAGTGTATTCAATTTCATTTCGGTGATTTTGCATAGGTAAATGCGGTGAATATGTAACTAATTCGGTTTGATAATGGCTGAGAATTAGTAACCTTTGTTAGACTAGCTGGCGGTGTACGAACTCAGATTAATTTCTTTCTAGCTTTGTGGGATGCAACTAATGTGCGGCAATATTTTTATTCTTAGTAGTGCATGTGAAATATTCCTTTCCGTTTTCTCCTTCTGTGAATGATATTTACTCCACGTGGTGTGTTCTTAGAACAAAGCCTCGCGATCTCCTCTCTGTCTATTTTAAATTGTTGTTTCGTTTCCAAACTTGTACTTTGCATTCAGACTCCCCCAGAAAATTCTCTTCTAGCCTTGTACAACCCCCTTTATTAGCTTGTTTATGAAATACTACGTATTTCTACGGGCTGCATGCCGTATTTCTTAGTTGATTTATCCCTAGTTGGATTTTACTCCACGTTTCTGAATTGTTAGGACTGGACTTCGTCCATCCATGTAAAACCTTCCCAATCGCTTCTAACAGTATTTCTTTAGCTTCCTACGCATTTCTAAGGGTTGCATGTCGTAGCTATTTTTCTTTATTTTTTCGGAAAATGAATTTTGTATTTTTCACTGCTTTTCGGAACCACATAATGTAGCAGACTTGTGCCCTGTGTTTTAGTAATTCTGCATGCTCACGGTTTGATTTAATTGGAAATTAATGTCACTATTATCGCGTACCATCTCAAGAAAAGAAAGACAGACCAGATCCACCTACGAAGTTTATTTTTCTTGTGCTGTATGGCACATCCTGGTTCGCTGAATTTCGACTATGATAGCGGCGCCTGCTTCTGCTTCGTATCAGCATGCTGAGTTGGGTGAGTTTCGCTTTGCTTCGTGCGTGTGAATGGATGAATGCTTGTTGATTGTAGATCTTTCCCCCGACGATGTTCAGTTCAGATTACTTTAATTTAACAATAAATGGGATGCATTTTTATTATTTAACAAAATTGGTTCCCCCATTTGCTCATGTTTGAGCTGAATAAATAATTTATTGTCAGTGAAATTTTATCCTTCTTATAAATATTAGTTTAGGAATACCCTCCCTTTTTTATTTAATGTTGTTTTTCACCAGTGCTGAGAACAAACTCAGATGCAAATTATCATGTTTTAATTCCGTTGCGCCATAAATTTTCTCACAGCTACCTTCATGAAATGGTTCGGGGTGGTTTGTATATTAATGATTGTGTGTAATTCTCGTGATCTACGACGTATGTTGGCCACCGTCTCTTTGTCCTCCTGCTGCTAAAGTAAATTTTGTATCAGTTCTAAATTCTGGGCCAGGGAACAATATTCTGTCGCAAGAAGTAGTCTGTAGTTCACACGAATACTTTGGCTGGTTTTACGGAAAGAGTTATATGTTTAAAGTAAGCTTTTTAACTGACTCCTTTCAGCTAGAATTAATTTTACAATTAACGGTGGTCTTACAAGCTTATGGAATTAACTACAAATATCCATGCCCGAGGGGTCATTTGAACCCCCGACGTGTAAGAGCCTCGTGCATCGGAGCTGAGCCGTGGGCTGCTCCTGTTCGAAATCCACGCCCCGATTTGTGTTTTTCTCCTCCTAACCGTGGTGGCGCTACCTGTGTTGGCGTTTCCGTCGGCTGCTGGGACGCAACGGCCTGGAGAGTGGGTCTGTGACAGCTGATGCGGACGCTTGGGCCTGGTCCATGGACGACGTCCTTTTCCTTCCTTTTTTTTTTTTTTTTTTTTTTTTTTTTTTGGGAAGTTCGTCATTTTTTGGGACACCCCAGTGGCAAAGAAACAAAAAAATCGTCACCCAACTGCCGTAAGTATTTCGTGATTGTTATAAATATGGGCGTACTCCACGCCATAAGTACAGTAGATGCTACTAAGGCACCTGCTGTAGCAGGAGGTGAAAAAAAAAAAAGCACAGAAGCACAGAAAGGTATGTTAAAATTGGCGTTCTCATAACCATAGCGGCTCCAAGATTGATATAAGTGAAAATTAAAATGCAATTCTCCATCCACGTGAGGAAGTGACGTACTCGAAATGATGTGTCCCAGTGGGTGCAACTGTCACCCTAGGGAAAACAGTCGTCACCCAAGAAAATAAAAGGTCGTGCCAAAGGCCAGTCTACGCCTTAACAATGCACCACGACAAAGGAGAAAGGAGAAAGGAAAGAATCGTACGACGCTGCTGAGTAAGCGAAAATAAAGAAAGGCATCTCATAATTCGCAAAAAAAAAAAAAAAAAAAAAAAAAAAAAAAAACCACACGGAGCACACCAAAGAGAACGAGGGCACTTCACTGCCCACATTAAGAGAAAAATAGGGAAACGTTATAAGAACATGAAAGAATCAAAAAAGAGAATAAAAAACAAAAAGGAATAGGCTACAATCCATGTTTTTCGAAAACATATTCCAAGGGCATCTTTGCTCGGGCGTGGACACCGATCTGGTTTTGTGCCTGAAGTCACCGGCTGTTTTCTGCTTTGGAGTTACGTTTGACTTCGCTGTTGCGTTAGTTACGTGTTTTGAAATGTCTCGCCTCCCATGCGAGGACGACCTTGAATTAGTACATTGAGGGTAACGAGCGGAATTTATTTGGCGTTTTGCCCTTCTGCGGCTTGGTTGCCACCCCCAGGCGTAGTCGGGACTTGGGGTTTGGCTCTTTTCCTGCTCGTCGTCGTTGCTGCCGTCGGCGAGATGTAGTTAGCAGTCTTCTGTTCGTGTCTTTTCTGAGTGGTCTGGTGACTATCCATACATGTGGCAGTGACGCTAGGCCGCGGCTGTGGTTTTAACCGTTTTGTTTGTATAGTCTAAGGGACTTAACTACGGGGTCATCAGTCCCTAAACTTACAAACTACTTACAAACTACTTACAAACTAGCAAACACTAAGGACGACACAAATATCCATGCCCGAGGGGGGATTCGAACCCCCGACCGTAGTGGCCGTGCAGACCGTGACTGGAGCGCCTCAGTCCCCTCGGCCACCGCGGCCGGCATTTTAACTGTTTTTAGCCTCCTCTCCTGTGTCAGCCGTGGCGGTCCTCTCCCTATAAAAGTGGTCATGTGTTATGATTATTGATTTAGCGATTATTGTTGTATCACTGTTTAGCAAACTCGTAGCAGAAGCTGTACCTGACGTGCGCTATGTTCTCTGGAGAGTGTTTAAGAGGTTCATTTACGCTGTTGGCGTTTGCTTGCATAATTACCTAAGCTAAACTTGTTGGCGCCACTGTTAATAGGGTCTAAGTTTCCTCTCTTTGCGTAACGTGCTCTGCCTAGTATTTTAAAAGGCGCTATTTAATTACCCTGCTCATTGTGAAATTTCCACAACTGACTTGTGTCATATATATATGTATAATAAAAGGGAAAAATTTTATATTGTCTAAATAGAATCATAACATGCCCAGTATTTTAATGTGTTCAGAGTTACTGTTTGCATCTTTCGGGCCAGTACATTGTAATGTAGCCTTATTTATTGCGAATGGTTATTTATGTTATGTGGTGAGGTTTCATTCTAAATTGCACAGTGTGCCCTGGCCTAATTGTATCTGTAGTCTTGATTATTGCAAATGGTCATTTATGTTATGCGGAGAGGTTGCATTCGAAATTACTCAGTGTGCTCCGGCCAATGTCTAGAGCACAGTTCAGTTACACTGCTCGCGTTTGTATACCTGCCTAAGCAAAGCCTGTAGCGCCCATTGTTAATTATATCTAGTGTTACTGCCTTTGCTATTCCTTGCTCTATCTTTCTTTCAAAAATGGTATCCTTGTTGAAATATTGTATTTCTTTTTTTCTTTTTATTAATTATCTCACCTGTTATTTTGTAAAGGCAGATGATTGCTCCCTTCTTCCTTTAAATTTAGAGGATCTCCCTTACTATTACTAATAAATTACATTGTCTTGGTGTTTTGATGAAAATGTCCATCAGTGATACCCTCCTGTGCCCAGTATCCGTGTGCTTTTATTACAGGGATTAAAATCCCGGTTTTCAGAAGCATAGCTCATCAATGCGCTCGGCTACTCCGCCGCACATGGGCATGTCTGCTGCGTTTAGCTCGGCAAACCTCAGTAGGTTTGTGTTTCCATCCGGCACGCCCGTAACCACTGCAGAAATAGAATAGCTGAAATTGTTTTTCATGTATTTCAGTAAATCTAGAACAATAGTATTCTAAACTGTGATGAAACTTTGTCAAGATACTGCTTGCACTTTCGCCATGCTCAAATGCACCATTAAATTATTCTGCGACAAATAATTCAGGAGATATGACGTAATAAACAATGAAATGCGCGGGAAAGTCTTGCGTTATGAGACGTCTGTAAAACACTGTATCGATTTCAACCAAATTTGGTACAGATATTTCTTCCATGAGGTAACAATTGACGTAGGGGTCTTGCTTACGACATATAGTTAAGGAGATATGACGTCATAATCAATTATATGGTTGAAAACCTGTGGCATCATATGACATGCAATAGTCACTTTATTCATCCTGAAATCTTCATGACATTTTGGACACTTGACTTAGAAAACAAGAGGATTCAGTTTATCAGTGCAGCATTAATATATTTCCTAAGAGCCACCAAGGCGAAATATTTTGTTGTTTGATAGAGCTCTCCAACCTACTCTATCCTGAGCAAGACATTTCATCTCCTCATAAGAAAGGCAAACTACATCCATTTGAATCTGCTTACTATACGCGTCTCCTTCTGCGATTTTCACCCCCCACAATTCACTTCAAGGCTAAATTTACGATTCCTCGATGTCTAAGAATGTGTCCTACCAATCGATCCCTTCTTTTAGTCAAGGTATGCCAAAAATTCATTTTCTCACCAATTCTGTTCAGTAAATCTTCATTAGTTACGCGATGCATCCACCTAATCTTCAGCATTCTTCTGTAGCACCACATTTCAAAAGCCACTATTCTTTTCCTGTCTGCGCTGTTTGTCGTCCATGTTTCATTCCCGTAAAGTCAACACTCCATACAAATGCCTTCAGAAAAGACTTCCTTACAATTAAATTAATATTAGATGCTAGCAAATTTCTCTTTTTCAAAAATGCTTTTCTTCCCATTGCCGCTCTGCATTTTATATCCTCTGCACTTCGACCGTCATGTGTTATTTTTATATACATGTGACAAAACTCATCTACCTCCTAATTCCTTCAGCACCGCCTGATTTTCTAAGAATGCAGTCCATTATCTTTGTTTTGCTCTTATTAATGTTCATTTTATACGCTCTCTTCAACACACTGTCCATTCTATTCAACTTCTCTTTTTATTTCTTCACCCTCAACTTTAATTCCTTCTCCAAATTTTGTCTTTTTTTTTTTTTTCCTTCACCGCCTTCTCTATGTACAAATTGAATAACATCGGAGGAAGGTTACAACCCTGTCTTACTCCCTTCCTTACTAATGCTTACCTTTCAAGCCCTTAGAGTCTAATAACTGCGATCTGGCTTTTGTACAAGTTGTAAATGACTCTCCTTTCCCTGTATTTTACCCCTGCTTACTTCAGAATTTGAGTGTATTCCAATCAACATTGTCAAAAGTGTTTCTCCGAATCTACAAAAGCTAAAAATGTATGTTTGCCATTCCTTAATCTAAGATAACTGTAAAGTGAATATTGCCTCCTGTGTCCTACGTTCCTCCTGAATCCAAAGTCACCTTCTCCGAGATAAGCATCTACCAGCTTTTCCATTCTCCTGTAGATAATTCGTGTTAAAATTGCGCAACCATGACTTATCAAACTGATGGTTCTATAATTTTGTCACCTCTCTTCGCCTGATTTCTTTGGAATCGGGATTATTACATTTTTCTTAAAGTTCGAGGGTATTTCTCATACATCTTACACACCAGGTTAAACAGTTTTGTCGTGGCTGGCTCTCTCAGAGATTTTAGTGGCATTGAAGGGGGCCTTGTTCCGAGCTAGGTCTTCCAGTGCTCTGTCAAATTCATATCTCAGTATAGTATCTCCTATTTCACCTTTATCTGCTTCCTCTTCCCTTCCTACAACATTGTCTGGAAATTCATTTCCTTTGTAAAGCTCATCTTTGTACTCTTTCCACCTTTCAGGTTTTTCTTCTTTGTTGAGTATTGGTTTTCCATCTGAGTTCTTGATATTCGTAGCGCTGTTTTCCTTGTCCCCAAATGTCTTTCATTTTCGTGTAGTCAGTATCTACTTTTCCCCTTGTTATACATTCTTCTTCAGATTTGCATTTGGCTTCTACCACTCCTGCTTAGCCATTTTACACTTAGTGTCAATCCCATTTCTTAGTCGCATGTAATCCATTTAGCCTGTTTCATTTACTGCATTTTTATATTTTCTCCTTTCATCAATTAAATTTAGTATTTCCTGTGATATCCAAGGATTTTTTGTAGGTCTTGCCTTTCTACCTATTTTGTCCTCTGCTACTTTCACTATTTCATCTCTCAGTGCTACCCTTCCTCATCTACTGTTTTATTTCCCCCCTCCCCCATATCTGTCAATTGTTGCCTAAAGCTCCTTCTAAAATTTTTAAGAACTTAAAGTTCTCTCAATTTATCCAAGTCCCATCTCCTTATCTTCCTACCTTTCTGTGTGTTTTTTTTTTTTTTTTTTTTTTTTTTTTTTTTTTTTTTTTTTTTTTTTTTTCAGTTTCAGCCTACAGCCCATGACCAATAATTTATGGTCAGACTCTATATCTGCCCTCGGGTATGTCTTACTGTTTAAAACCTGGTTCCAGAATCTATGTTCTACCATTATAAAATCTATCTGATACCTTCCGGTGTCTCCTGGTCTCTTCCACGTGTACATCCTTCTTTCGTGATTCTTAAACCAGGTGTTCGTTATGATTTTTTTATTTTTTATTTTATTTTATCTTTTTTTTTTTTATTGGACTTAACTACGGGGTCATCAGTCCCTAAACTTACAAACTACTTATGAACTACTTACAACTAAGGACGTCACAAATATCCATGCCCGGGGGGGGGGATTCGAAACCCCGACCGTAGTGGCCGTGCGGACCGAGACTGGAGCGCCTCAATCCCCTCGGCCACCGCGGCCGGCTTCGTTATGATCAAATCATGTTACGTGCAAAATTCTACCAGGCGACTTCCTCTTTCATTCTTTCTGCCCAGTCCACATTCACCTACTATATTTCCTTCTCTTACTTTTCCTACTACCAAATTTCAGTGTCCCATCACAATTAAGTTTTCCTCTCCCTTAAATGTCTGAATAATTTCCTTTAACTCCTCATACATGTCTTCAATATTCTCTTCATCGGCCTGTACTACTGTTGCCGGTGTTGCCGCGGTGGCAGAGGGGACTGAGGCGCTCCAGTCACGGTCTGCACGGCCACTTCGGTCGGGGGCTCGAATCCCCCCTCGGGCATGGATATTTGTGCCGTCCTAGTTCGTAAGTAGTTAGTAAGCTTAGGGACTGATGACCCCGTAGTTAAGTCCCATAAACTATACAAACATTTGAACATTTGCCGGTGTTGGCTTCGTATCTATCTTGGCGATGGTAATGCGATCAATGTGCTGCTCACAGTAGTTTACCCGCATTCCTATTTTCTTAATTATCACTCCTACTCCTGTGATACCGCCAACTATATTTATAATCCTGTACTCACTTGACCAGAAATCCTGTTCATTCCGCCACCGAACGTTACTAATCCCTACCATATCTAACTTTAACCTATACATTTTTCTTTTCAAATTTTCTAACTTACCTATGTGATTAAGGGTTAGAACATTCCAAGCTCCAACCCGTGGAATGCCTGTTTTGTTTTTCTTGATGACAACATCGTCCTGAGTATTCCCCGCCCGTAGATCCGAATGGGGGACTATTTTACCTCCGGAATATTTTACCCGAGAGGATGCCATCATCATATTTTCATACAGTACAGCTGCATGTCCTTGGGAAAAGTAACGGCTGTAGTTTCCCCTTGCTTTCAGCAGTTCGTAGTAACTGTATGGCAAAGGCACATTAGCTGATGTCCCAAGGCCAGCTCAGTCAATCATCCAGACTGTTGCCACTGTAACTCCTAAAAAGGCTGCTACCCCTCTTCAGGTACCACCAGTGTTGCCAGACGTAGGGAATTATCCCCACACGTAGGTACCTTTGAGCATTAAAATCATGTAAGGAATTTTCATCAAAAACTCCCCAACGCGTAGGTACTTTGGTATAATTAAACAAACGCCGACACAGGCCTAGCGGGTAATGTTGGCAAGGAACAGTTGTCAGCACGCGGGAATGAAACCGACCAATTGTGGCAACGTTTGAAGTAGCCAATGATATTTTAGACGGTATAGTTGTTTTCTGTTCGTAGTAATCAATATTAATTTGAAAACTTAGTTTCAGACATTTTAAAATTGTTTCAATGTATATCAGTGGAATGAAAAGTCGGTTTGGAAATAGTGTTAGAAAATGTCACCACAAGGAAAATTCATTGTTTCAGTGAACGAAAGACTTTCTATTACCTTGACTACACTTATTTATTTACGTCGGAACGATATAATAGTAAATGAGGAGACGCTGACAAAAAAAGGCTAAAACATTTGCGACAGCCAACGTTATAATGAACAAAGCGCTAGATATTCGTTGATTACATAGCATTACTCTTTGAAAATCGAATCATGTAGAGAGACAGACCTTCTTTTTTATGCTGACAGTGAACTAAATAATTACTGCTTTTCCTGCTCTGTGGTTGATAGTGTCTCGACGTATCCTTGTCTGGTCAATAAATCAGTTATCCTCGTGTAACAGCGGCCTATTTGGGGAAACTAATTAATGCTGTTCCTCTCTATGGTTGAAAGGTTCTTGATGTACCTTTGTCCGATCGATAAATCAGTAATCCTCTTGTAACACAGCACTTGGAATACGCGGCATAATCTACACTTGAATCCATGAATCAGTAGTGATCAGTCACTGGACAAACGTATCTAGCATGTGAAGCATGATGTCAAACATTCATTTTAGTTTTTCAATATTGCAACATGTCACATTAATCAACTGTTAACCTCTGCTGGCCGGACTCCTGGATTCAGCCCCTTGCAGACCCAAATCCTGGCTACGACCCTGATGTAGGGGCATTAATGAGGTGGTAGGGAGAAAGTAGGGAAAACGTAGCTACTTTTTTGTGAGACTGTGGGTATTTCCTCTCTCTGCCATCTGACAACACTGGGTACCACACGTTTGTCTGGCGTCTCCATAGAAACCCCTCCGCTGCGGTTGCACCAACGGTACGGCTATCTGTTATCGTTGAGGCACGCAAGTCACCCCACCACGGCAGTGTCTGTGATTTACGAGCGTGGCGAAATATTTTAGGGACATGTATCTCTATCTTCTCACACAATTTGAGCGAAATCGGTGAGACCCAGCTGGTGACCTCTCCTGATTAGATAGCGTGGCTACTCCGCGCGTGTTGGCGTCAATGTTTATTTTCACTGAATTACTTCCTTTTGTGTTTTTGCGAGATATAGTTTCCGTAAGGACAGCGAAATGTGAAACAGAGAAAACATATTTAATGGTATGGCAGCTGCAGAAAAAAAAATCCTTACAATAGGGTAAGGTGGTACAAATTCGATATAGGTACGCAGGTTTCTACAGCTCCACCTGTCTTTTCGAAGAATACACCACTTTGAGCTAAGGAGAGATAATTTTTTTCCCGTTAGGAGGTAAGTGAAGCTACTTAGTCTAACGAGCTCTTATAAATTTTCTATTTAAGGGTGACTAGATTCTCTACCTAAAATGCAATGTTTGGTACCACGAAGTATGCGTTGGTGCCTGACTGAAAAAGTGCTTTTTATGTCGAAGATGCCCTTAGTTAAAATTATACTAGCAAGTGATCACAATTGTACCTAGTGTGGTACATTTTCGATCGATTTTTCTCAATTCTGTAACTTTTGTGTGTGTCTATACCGATATTTGTAATTGTCTAATATTTGTGTTACATATTAGTTAAACATCCAAGAACAAGTGTTATAATTAAAATTACATCTTTTCTCAATATATTTACAGTTACAATAACATTTGTCCGAAATGATCGAAATTGTACCACCTTAGCCTACTGTAAAATTCAATGAAAAAATTGTCTCTTCAAATATCAAACTTACGATAATCATACAACTTGGTACTCTAATAACTGCAAAAACCTTATTCTGTGTTTACTGTGATCTACTACAGCTGACAATTTCAGTTGAAGTACATAGTTCCGCTGTTATCCAGAGATGGACGCCATGGTTAACGAATTTCATAGGTAGTCTTCGGTTTATCTTCGTTTCTTCAGTGAATCGATGAACGATATTTAGGTTACACAAACGTATGTCGTGTTAATTGCTGCAACATTAAATATGCCATCCAGACGTTAGTCACTTAGCAGATCTACCAGCGTTGCAGGTAGAAACGAGGAACGAGAAGCAATGCAGCAGATCGTTTACAAATTGCAAATTTAGGTGCTTCAGAATCTGAATATCAACATGTGATAAGAAACGAGAGAAAACATTTATCTGCTGCTCGATCACGTACATTTGAATAATAAGACCAAGACGCTGTAACAATTGAAGGGCAACATTCGATGCCGACGAACTGTATATATTCCTTCAAACCGTCTTGATTGCAAATTATTTTATTAATTAATGACGCGATTCGCCCTTAGGCAGGGCAATGATCCTATCGTTAGTGGGGAGGGGTGGGCAAAGTTTGAAGCCCTTACTCTTACGGGAATTAGTTCATAACTACGAGTTTGAGTACTGTGGGCAGGGCGAAGCTGGGAATTTGTATCTGACGGGAGGCGTGCTTAGGTAGTCCTTGCAGGTGCGGTGATCACCGTGTCCCCAGTGGTGTAGGGGTCAGCGCAACTGCCTAGAAAGCAGGAGACCCGGGTTCGAATCCCGACTGGGTACACATTTTCAGCTTTGCCCAATCGCAGTTGATGTCATATATTCTATGAATGTTGAATTATAACAACTGCAGGATCAAAAGTGACGTCTGTTCTCTCGGAACAGACGCCACATGTATATACATCTTCAGATTATCTGCGTGACAGAATTTACACAAAATTACAAGGCGGAACTGCAATCGCATTGTAAGCTTTGTTTACCATTTATACTGTCTTGGTATACGGTTTGAAGGAATACTTATTCTCACTGATAGCTGTACACCATGGATTGGGAATCATTTTATACGAACTGTATATGTTGATCTGAATCTTCCTGCATTTCAATTATGATAATTTGCATGTCAGTGTATATATCGGTAAAATGGATAAGGCCTGCGGGTACTGCAGTTCACTGAAGTTCAAGAATGAAACACCAGGAATGTGCCGCGCGAATGGTGAAGTTACGCACTTTGCATCCGCCACCTGATCCATTGTTGTCATTGCTTCCACGCGACTTGCCTGATTCCAAACACTTTTTGCAGAACATTCGCAAATATGACTGGGCGTTTCAAATGAAATCTTTTGGAGCCGACAAAGTTTTTCAAGATCAGTACTTGCCTACTTTCAAAATTCAAGTTATATACAAGTGGCGCACCCCCTGCACCAGTTGCTGAGTAGGGGCGTCCCTTTCTGCTGGACTCCAACTTGCGAGCGAGCTTTTCGAGCACTTAAAGCAGCCCTCCTTGCGGCTCCTTGCTTGAATATAGGCCGGCCGCAGTGACCGAGCGGTCTGCGGCACGCCAGTCACAGTCTGCACAGCCGCTACGGACGAGGGTTCGAATCCGCCCCTCGGGCATGGTGTTTGTGTCGTCTTTAGTACAGTATCATTTATTGTACATAACAGGCCATTAAAACCCATGACAGAAAGCAAAAGAAATATTACAAAGATTAATTACTATATAAAGTTCACTGTCAAAATCAGTCACACAGGAAGGAGTACTGTCCCAATCACAGTCGCAGGTATCTATTGCAGATGTTGAGCCACTTTCTTCTGTCCATCGCATCTTCAAGGGATGCTGTTGGTTCTACCTGCTGCAACGTTCTCATCACCCTATCTTTCCATCTAGTCCTTGGACGACCTCTTGGACGTCTTCCGATCAGCTGAGAGTTAAACGCTCGGTTAGGAATAGATTCTCCAGCTCTTATGACATGTCCCAACCACTGAAGTCGTCGCCCTCTGATGTACCTACCAGCGTCTACTTTTCCAAAACGTTGGTACAGGTCCTCTTTTTGTCTCCTTTCCCATCTTCCATTTTCTGTATTAAATGTAGGTCCATAGATCTTTCTGAGCACTTTCCTCATATATATAATAAGAAATACATATTTTTAACATATATATTTTTCTATAAAGTGACTAAGTGCGAAGTTGCACTTGTTATTTTACACCCATTTTTTTTAACAAGATGACCAAGATTATAACATATATGTGACCAGATGATGGTGACACAGTGCACCGAAACCGGTCGTCAATAAATTGTTAGTGTGCGATCTTGGCTTGTCATTTTGACAACTATAAAACGATTAGATCGCCTTCAGACCCGACTATGTCAGGTAATCTACCATGGTTTGTGAATGTAGGCACATAAGAGAATAGAACTGATAAAGAAAGTGGCGGTGGTGGGGGGGCGTAGGCGATGGTATGTGCTAAGTTTCCATTAACAAATGTTCAAATGTTTGTATAGTCTATGGGACTTAACTACGGGGTTATCAGTTCCTAAACTTACAAACTACTTATGAACTAGCTAAGACTAAGGACGGCACAAATATCCATGCCCAAGGGGGGATTCTAACCTCCGACTGTAGTGGCCGTGCAGACCGTGACTGGAGCGCCTCAGTCCCCTCGGCCACCGCGGCCGGCTTCCATTAACACTAACCGGTTGTGGTAATCGTCGCCACGGAATTCCTGATGCAGCGACATGTGGTATGAACGATACTTTTAATGATGCAATGCTTTGACAATACTACTTGCAGACATACCGTAATAACGATGCAATCGTTGAATGCTTATCCCTGGCTTCTTGCGCGTAGTTGTTAGTTAATCTGTTTCATCAACTTCTCCGGTAATCCGTTTACCTTGTTTCCTTTTGCTGGTTTTTACGCTGCCATCACACATAAATTCTTTCAGAACCTTGCAAAAGACCGAGAGCGAACATTCCTCTGGAAAGCGTTCGGAATACAACAGCCTCATTATTTCTCCTCCATTCACAGTAAATGAGAATCATTTCAGTTTTTTCTTTTGTGGTTGCAACATTCCACCCAAGCTGTTCAGATGTTACAGACGATTAAAGAAATCTCTGTTGCCCGATCGCAAATTGGTTTTTTTGTTTTTCATTACTTACTTATTACTAATTTAATCATAATTTTAGTTCGGATATATTTTACCAATGTAGTAAGCATTGGACTTTATTATATGATCGCTGCAGCAATACGGAAAAGATTCCTTAAACTCCATTGTTGGTTGGTAAATAATTTATTGTTTATATTTGCTTCCGAAAAGAAACTCTGAATCTTAGTATCCTATTAGAATAGTTGTTTTATTAAAGATTGATCTGGTAATTATCGAAATTTTGCTATACCATATGAGGAAATCGCAAGTATTTTAATAATTCTTAAAGAGACGCACAGAAATTAGGGGTTCTTTTCGTGTCATAGACGAAATTGGCAAACATATTCTTTAAAATAACAGTTTAAGCCTGTATGATGTTTATGAAAATTCATGTTTTAGTTTCGCACGAAAAGTTTCGGCAAACTTGTTGTCATTATCAAGTGATTAATAACGGAAAGCAGTATTTGAAATGCGCTTGACATATAGGCATATCTAGAATATTTATGCGTGTCAATCCACTACACTACCTTAACGTCAAACACACTTATTTTTGGATGCTATTACATGTTTGACCTAAAAGTAAGGCAGTGTTTTGACACGTATAAACATTGTTGATATATACTATGCGTATTTTCAAATTGTGTTTTTTATTATTAATCACTTGAAAATGATAACAAGTTTGTTGAAAGAAGTCGTGTGAAAAAAGTATAAATTTTCATAAACGCGATCTACGCTTGTCTTCGTTAAGAAGCATTTCAATAAAAGCAATTTTATGATCAGTGTCCTATCGACAAAATGTAGACTGCTAACAGTTTAAATTATTACTTAGGTGATGAACAGAGAATTTTCTAATGTTCATGGCTGTATCGAATAATTTTGGCATACAAATGAATTGAAAATTAAAACGAATAGCTTCTTAAAACTTTTAGTTACTTGAAGTTACTGAAACTTTGTAAGTATCTGACTGGAGTGATAAGACGGGACTATATTGTTATCAAATAAAGCGGTAACAATCGTGTTTTAGTGTACGGATCTGTCCGTGTGCTCACGTACCAACCTCCGTATCCCGAAACACCTGAGGAACCGTAGCCATATAATATTAGTACATTTTTTTTTTTTTCGAGGAATTGTTAATTGGTGAGATAACACGTATCTTGCATTTCAGTATTTACTGTGCTCCTATTTCTAGCAGTGTCTGTGCAAGATGTTGAAAGCCATCTCCTGAAACTATGGTGAAGTGTCGCAGATTTCTTGAGCGCTTTCTTACATACTTCTCCACGACAAAGGATTTTCCGGGCGCCGGAAGATTACTACTACTACTATTGATATGACTATTACTAGAAGCTTTGTAGGTATTCAAGCGTCGGAAAACCTTGAAACAACCATTACAATCTGAAAAACGTACAGTTTTATTGATAAAATTTTGCCATGTAATATTGTCTCCTGATTAGTATAGCTTCACTACCCCAGTTTTTTGTTTTTGTTTTTCTTCTTTTTTCGTCGTATTCACGTTATTAATGCCTGGATATTGCGAGGAGCTCTCCTACTCACTATGTATTTCTTAATAGCAATAATGAATTATAAGATCCCAAGAGCCCTACAACGAAAACCAAAACCATAACGATTTGCTTACTTTATGATAACTTGAGTGCTTTACGATGAACTAGCTACATAATTGTGCATTCCTCCGTTTCTACTCTACTTAGAGACGCACTGGCTGTTTTATTCTCGACTAATATCTCGTTTTTAGCACAACAGATAATTAGATTCAGCATCAATTGTGAAATTAATCTTTACTGTCTGGTTTTCTTGTACAAAAGCTACGTCGCAAAACGGCAGTTCCCCACACTTTTCGATAGAGACTCGTTTGTCGTTGTAACATGTGCAGCATCTGAAACGTAATCAGCTTGACGAAAAGTTGTTTAGATTGTAATAAACCGTAGGGATCCAAGTACAGAGATCATCAGTTCCTACCTCTACAAACTGTATAAGAGAGAGAGAGAGAGAGAGAGAGAGAGAGAGAGAGAGAGAGAGAGAGAGAGAATGGGTGCGTGGGGAAGTAGGCCTACATATATTCTGCTTAGAGTACATATTTAATTTTTACCTGTAATTTCTTGTGCACCATTTATATGAAACATTCTGACTTCATTTTGTCAATCTGTATAATATTCTAACTCCAATATGTTAATCCATGTATAACTTCTACCAAAGACTACGTTACAAGCCAAAGAGTATGCATTATCTCTGATATGAGTGTTGAGCTGTTAGGAGTAGCGAGCTGGCAGTCTGTATGAACAGTCTATCGAAAATGTTTAAATAAAACAACACTGAAACTTCCGGGCAGATTAAAATTGTGTGTCGGAACCGGAAGTCGAACCTGGGACCTTTGCCTTTCGTGGGCAAGCGCACTACCGACTGTGCTATCCCGACACGACTCACGATGCCGCCTCAAAACTTTACTTCCACCAGTACCTCGCCTCCTGCTTTCCAAACTTCATAGAAGCTCTCCTGCGAACCATGCAAGACTAGCACTCCTGGAAGAAAGGATATCGTAGAGACATGGCTTAGCCACAGCCTAATGGATGTTTCTAGATGTTGCCAGCGAAAGGCAAAGGTCCCAGGTTCGAGTCCTGGTTCCGGCACACAATTTTAATCTTCCAGGAAGTTTCATATCAGCGCACACTCCGCTGCAGAGTGGAAGTTTCATTCTTAAAACAACACTGTTCGTATAAGCTGTGTGCTGTGTTTAGCATTCGCAGGAACGAAAATGGCGGATGCGCCAGCCTGTGTTTTTAGGAGCTCTAATAGCACGGATGACGTCGTGAGAGAAAAGGGCAAGCTGGGTTTCGCACGACTGATGCTTCCTAAAGCATGGACTGAAGGTTTTCCGTCCCAAGGAAATTTACTATATTATAACCACAGTAGTTAAGTCCCATATATTTAGAAACATTATAAAAAAGTCAGAAACCTCGGTTCAGTATGTGTAGTGTTTCCTAGTAGGCCATTGGTTCGTCATGGTCCCCGATAACTTAGTCCACTAGTGATGGCATCGACGCGTATAAGGCACGAATTGTGCCCTATCTATAGTCATTTACACTGCATTCACCTGGTTCCAGGGATGTTCTAAAGGGCCACGGGGGTCCGGCCGCACCAGAAAATATGTGATATACTTTTGCAGTGATATCAACCGGATTGTGACATGATCCCCTCGACATCCTAACTCAATTTACAATGACGCGATCAAATGGTTTCACTTGCCTCTCGCCACACGATAGCTGAGGGCCTGTTAGCATGTGCCCGGTGTTTCGGTGTTTCGCGGCCATGCCGACAGCCAAGGTCCAGCGGCGGCTCGCCTGTACTCCCCAAAGACCTTGTAAAAAATAACTAGACTCACGGCGCTGCTGTCGCGGGATAATTTGAACCTTCTGCCGGCCGCCATGATAGTGACAAGTGTCAGATAAATACCAGTGTTGTTAGTAGATAAATCGTCTGTTATACAGTTGCTGCGCTATATGTACCCAGTTGACAGTCACCTCTACGTTATTTTACTATTGCAGTATACGTAAAGCACGATGATGAAGAGCTGCTCAGCGTTTAAGTACTTAAATCTATGTAAGAAAGGAATAAAAAGAACGAATACTGTCTTCTCAGTTATACTTCTCAGGAATACAAGTAGCCCTACTACTTGTGTTCGGAAATAGTTACTCTTGTTTAACAAGCTCTTAGTCAAGATAATATAGAATTTTGAGTGAAATAAATGACAGGCTTTTACAATACTTAAAAACGAGCTACTTTAGACAGCACTGGTGGACAGGAAGTTTAAAAAGCTTCATTTTATGATAGTATAAAATAACAATTGCGGTCACGAGATCAGTTGCGTCACTGCAGTTTAAATTATTGTTGATGAAATTAATATTAGCAACTTGTAACACAGAATTTAAAGGTCATCTGTTTTACATATGGGTATAACAACTGAAAGGGTTTTAGAGAACTGTGTGTGTTTCCATATATCAATGACACATAGCCACGCTGGATACACATTGTGAAGTTGAACCCTGTGACGGTAGTTCCTGACTTTGAGCAGTTCACGCTACTGTAAGGTATTTAGCTTACAGCATTAAAAATGCTAATATTCGTGCTGGGTACCCTAATGCTAATGTTAGATGCACTTAATTAAGAAAAAGTTATGGAATACTTCGTACTCTTAAAATAATTTGGTAGTGGCAGGTTGCAGTGTTCACAAGGTAATACGCTTTTTTTATAGTTATGTTGTTGTTGTTGTACTCTTCAGTTCGGAGACTGGTTTGATGCAGCTCTCCATAATACCCTATCCTGAGCAAGCCTATTCAACTCCACATAAGAACAGCAACCTACATCTGTCTGAATCTACTTACTGTATCCATCTCTTGGTCATCCTCTCCGTTTTTTACCCCATACACTTCCCTCCAACGCTAAATTCATAATTCCTTGATGTCTAAAAATGTGTCCTACCAATCGATTCTCTCTTTTAGTCAAGGTATGCCAAAAATTCCTCTTCTCCCCATGTTGGGATTTCTCATTTTCACAGTAGATTTTTAACATCAGCTGTTTCAGGCAGCTCTGTTTTATTTTTTGATGCTATAAAATATCTAAATATTGAAGAATACAACGGGCACTCAAGCAAAGACGTTAAGTGTTGTGCAACTCTTCTGAAATTAATGTTTGTACAAAAGTTTCGCCATCGTAGAATATACGGAGAAAGTGCCAAAAACTCGTATTTGACGATGAATTCCTTTTATATGCTGCACTTAGATGGCTAAAAAACTAAATGTTATTATTTGGTTTAGTTAGGAAGAAGAAAAGCAGTTGCCTGATTTCTACACCGTATGTGTAATAAATTTACACACAACCGATAGTTGCTGTACATTGAAAGAGTCTGAAGCTGTTTTGTAGTACAGTAGAGTCTCGATTATCCGATCTTCGGTTATCCGACCTTTCGTGTTATCCGACTCTTTCACCGCGCCGGGATTGTACGCAAAACAAAGCTTGGATGAGCTCAGACATTTTTTAAGATTTTTTTTTTTTTTTTTTTTTTTTTTTTAACGACTCAGTGACAGTAACCGAAAACTTTCCTTCTAGACAATGCCACTTGTCAACCCAATGAGGATAAACTTCAACTCGAGATATAAAAGGACATGTTTTGCGAATGTTCAAAAGTTTGTAGAGCTTATGGGATTTACCTATGGGGTCATCAGTATCTAAACTTACAAACTACTTATGAACTAGCTACTACTAAGGACGTCACAAATATCCATGCACAAGGGGGATTCGAACCCCCGACCGTAGTGGCCGTGCAGAACGTAACTGGCGCGCCGCAGTCCCCTCGGCCACCGCGGCCGGCGACATATTTTGCCTCCAAATGTCACCTCCTTATGTCAGCCTAAGGACCAAGAGACCTTAGAGACACTGATGAGAAGCTAGCGCAGAAACTTGCTTCCCTCTTTTAATTAATGCTACGGACGAAGGAGAAGACATGATAGAGAAGTTGCGCCGTATTAATTTGAAAGACGTGGCCTAATCTTGCGAGAGTGTTAGGGAAAATACAACTGCAAAATCCTGAAAATTTTGCTACATAAAAATCTAGAACATTATCCAGATGACAATCTAAAGCAGCAGACCAAACCCGAAATTACTACCCTGCTTTCATTGTTACGAAAAGTTCCGGGATGTGCTGACGCCGCAGAAGATGAATGGATTGTCCAAGATGAAGAATTTGAAGTGACAAATGAACTATAGTCAACATGGTAAACGAAAAGGAAGAAGACGATGAAGCGGATGTACAGCAGCTGCAGGAAACATCGTCTGCCGAAGTATTACTTCTTAAGAGACTACGTGATTTAGCGTCAAAAACGGCAAACAGCAGGCAAACAAAATATATTAACTTCTTTTCACAGATTTCTGTAGTTCAATGAAGTCTTTCACAACACAACAATGAACTGCCGAATGTAAGTAAATATCTATTCAGTCTAATTTGATTTGTACTGTATTAAATTTTTAACTCGTTTGGCCTACTTTACTTTGATTTTTTGTGTAACGTACTATCTCATCAATTTTCCCTGAATGCCGTCTAATGTATTTGAACGTTATATTCAGTTCTTGTTCACGTATTTAATAAGTTTTCTATGTTAAAATAAAATTTTCAAATGTTTTTAATTATTTTTATTTTCCGTGTTATCTGACCTTCCCGGTTATCCGACCTTGCCGCGGACTGTTTGGATCGGATAATCGAGAGTCTACTGTAATATACTTAAATATGGGACATAGTTTTCGCGACTTAACTCAAATGAATACTCACTCTAATTAAAAGAGTCTTTCGCGCATGTAAAGTTCGCGCGGCAGTTTGCCACTATAATGGCCGCCGCAGCACTCCTCACCACTGCACGGCAGCGAAGCGGGCAGTACGTGTCGCTCTCCCATTCCCCACCCCTCGCCAACACCGCCTCTGCAGACGGTGTTGCCCTCGTGCACCTGTCCACAGGCTCGCAGAGTAACATATTTGTCTGTGACACAGGTTCGCAGAGTTTGGGGCCGGCGACCTTGGGCCCTCAGCATCTACATCAAGTGCCTTACCGGTTTTACAAAGTTTTTTTTTCTTTACCTCCCAAGCGAAGTGATTTGTTACAGACAGTCTGCAAGAAGAGAATTCCTTCAGTCAAAAGACTGAGCAAGAGGATTTCTGGGATGATGTTACAATAAGAAATTTCCTTCACAATCCACACGTTCTTTGTTCCTCCTATATTCATGAAACTCGTTGATATTTTCTATAACACAGTTCACATGCAAAGTGCAAATGCCTTTACCATATTTACATCTACAGTCATACTCCACAATCCACCGTAAAGTACGTGGCGTGGCGGATGGTACACTGTACCACTACTAGGCATTTTCTTTCCTATTCCACTCCCAAATAGAACGAGAAAAAAAAGAATGCCTATATGCCTCCGTATGAGCCCTAATTTCTCTTATCTTGTCTTTATGATCACTATGCGAAATATAATTAGGCGGCAGGAAGATCGTACTACACTCAGCTTCAAATTCCGACCCTCTAAATTTCCTCAACAGGAAATCACGAAAAGAACGTCGTCTCTCCTTTAGCGATCCCCAATTGAGTGGCCGGAGCATTTTCGGGACACTCGCGCATTAGTCGAACCTACCAGTAACAAACCTAGCTGCTCGCCTCTGAACTGCCTCTGCAATACTCAAGACGTGGTCGTACAATCATTTTATACGCGGTCTCCTTTACAGGTGAAGTACATCTTCCCAAAATTCTCCCAATAAACCGAAGTCGGCTGTCCGCCTTACTCACACTGTCCTTAAATGTTCGTTCAAATTCATATCGTTCTGCAATGTTACGCCTAGATATTTGAACGACGCGGCAGCATCAAGAAGCTCACTACTAATGCTGTATTCGAACATATGGGATTGTTTTTCCTACTCATGCGCATCACTTTACATTTTTCTACATTGAGAGCTAGCTGCCATTCTTCACAGCAACTAGAAATTTTGTCGTCATCCTGTGTGTTATTACAGTCAGTTAAAGACGACATCCTCCCATATACCACAGCATCAGCAAACAGCCGCAAATTACAACTTACTCTGTCCATCAGATCATTTATATAGATAGAAAATAATAACGGTCCTATCACTCTCCCCTGGGACAGGCCTGACGGACACACTCGTCTCCGATGAACACTCACCGTCTCGGTGAAAGGTTCTGCCTCACGAAGACATAAATGCTTAACACAAAATTCAAGTTTTCACAAAATGAAAAATCTGCTGTACAGCGTGATCATAACGTCCGTTTTCCTACCAACTGACTGGAAACCAGTTTATTACATAATAATATGATTCACGTTAATAGTTTCATATCGTATTCACAGTGTGTTTATTTTATAATACTTCAATGATATTCTGCATTTTCAAATGTTTGTTTGTGTTATTATCAAACAAAATTGTTAATCCAAAATCTAAATCTTCAAGTAAAAAGTTTTACTTATAGAATCTACAGAATTGCCATCCTGATGGCTTTGCTTCATATTTGGTATATAATGTTCCTCCTTTATTCCGTCAACCGCAAGCTGATGTAAGATCTTCCTTACTTCCACTTCCCATACGAACTGCATCGATGATAATGAAATAAATCGCAATTTGCGATCAATTAGATGCGATCAATTTAGATGAAATACCAATGTACGGCGAATGAAAATTTGTGCCCAGCCGGGATTCGAACCCGGGATCTCCTGCTTACGGTGTTGACCACTGCGCAACCGAGGACACAGTGACCAGCCCGACTACAGAGGACTCTTCCCTGCACGTCTCCCGCCACACCCAAATCTCCATTCGCCACGCTGTCTCTTTCCTATGGCGAATGGAGATTTGGGTGTGGCGGGAGACGTGCAGGAAAGAGTCCTCTGCAGTGGGGCTGGTCACCGTGTCCTCGGTGGCGGAGTGGTCAACGCGTCTGCCTAGTAAGCAGGAGATCCCGGGTTCGAATCCCGGCCGGGCACACATTTTCATTCGGTGCACTTCGGTATTTCATCTAAACCTAGTACAGTGGAGCCATAATTGATCGCAAATTGCGATTAATTTCATTAAAATGAACGCTGTAACGTCGTCAAAAAATATATAATTGCATCGACGATGTTCGCATAAAAATCTAATTTTCCTATGGTATTCTAACCACCCCTCAAAACGTTTGTTTAGTAAATTATTCACATCAGTTTTCTTTGCTTCACTCCCTCTACTGAATGGTTCAATTACCGATGGCTCAGCAACACATTATTATTATTATTATTATTATTATTATTTAAGAAATGCTTCAGGTGGAATTAATATTGGAAACACACTACACAGGACTGAACACGATTTGAAACAGCTGTTTTTCAATCACCATTAACACTGTTGAGGAATACGATTTGTTGCATTCTGATTTCACACCATGAAAAATCAGCTATGGAAACTATATAAAAACTTATCAAATTCAATTTTGTCCGCGGGTGGACATCAAATGATTTGAAGCAATGGTCCTGATACGGAGGTTTGAGTATGAGGAGGAGGACGACGATTTTCCGAAGGCAGAACACTTTAATGTTCGTGGTTCGAAGGAAACACTTTGGGTTCCGTTTACTGTGTCAGAGAAACGGTAGAAAAAAATGAGAGACCAGTGACGCTACATCAGCCTATAGTATTGCGCAATACCTGTTCACGTTTCTTGGTAAGGTATAAGAAAGCTGTGCCGGGCTTACGAAGCGGAGTGAGTGCTGATCTTCGAGGTACGACACAAGGAAAACTCGTCAGCTGGCGAGGAGGCACGGGAAGCTGAGAGGCGGCCTCTGGGAATCCCCCTCCTTTCACCCGGCCCCCTCCCTCTCCCCCCCTCCCCCTGTGAGAGCCTCCAGCGGCGTCTAGCGGGAAGTGTCTCGCCTACTGATTCATTTCGCGTAGGCTGCCGATCCGGTATTAAGCGGATTGGCTACAGCAAAGTGCTGCTTCAGCCAGGGCCGGCGCAAGGCACGTGCGAAACGTGCGGCCGCACGGGGCGGCACTTTCCGATAGGCGGCAAATCTGCCATTCCTCCGTTTTTATTTTTACTTTTTTTTTAATTTTTTATTTATTTATTGGCAGCACCGTCGTGTTTGCGCCGGAGGAACAGAGTCTACAGTGGCGGCGCTAGACGAAAACTGGGCGTCGGCGAACTCGTCTTTGCGAGGCCCCTTTCATTTTTTCATTAATGAAGAAAATGTTGAACGACCTGAATTATACATCAATAATCATTATACTAAAATTCTATTAGTATAATATACGAGTAGTATTGCAATGACAAAAATTACAATAAACAAACACAAATTAGAGGAACTTTTCACCTTTTCGTCTCACTGAATTTTTCAAGACCTCATCTTAATACTAGCCGCTATTTCGGCTTCAGTTGATAGTACTGACAATGCAGATAGTCTTTCTTGGATCATTTTGCTTTTCTAGTTAGTCTTAATTATTTAACTTTGTGAAGCTTCTCTCGGCCAAAGCTGTACTGAATGGAACGGGGGATGATTCTGATTGTTATATAAACATTTCGATATAATTCTTCCAAATCGTTTTCTAAAATGTACTGAAGAAATTTTTATGTAAGTATTTAACTAAAAATTGCATCACTACTGTACTCATACGGAAATGGCCGAGCGCACTAATGCATCATACCACGGTGAGCGAGATCGCTCTCGCCGGGGGTCGAATCTCACCCTTGGGTACGAATGTTGTGTTCGTCCATTGGTTAAGCTAGTGTAAATTATATGTAGGTCGTCGCTATATAACCTTGCAATTGGAAAGCACCGTTAAACATCAAATAAAAAAAGCTAAAATGTTAACAATGTTTTGCGAGGCCCCCAGAGGCGCGAGGCCGTCGGCGGTGGCCGACGTCGCCGATGCCTAGCGCCGCCACTATTACAGAGAGGGGGAATCAGTCTGGCGTACTATTTGGCCACGATAACTTGACGATTTTGTTGGTGCTGCCACAACCGGAGAAAATCGCCACCTGTTGAAAGTTATTCTTTTATTTACATGCGCTGCCAACCTTACAATGGTCCTAGACGCGAAGGATTAATGTACACATTGTTAGGGTAACGGTTCAAGAACTGCACCAAGCAGCTGATGCTGCCTTCCGTTCGTGCAAGACAATCTCCCTGCAGCCACCGCGCAAATCGTCAAGTTACCGTGGCCAGTATTCTTATGATTGGAGCGCTGCCAGTCGGTAATGCGCCTTGCGTTTACTCATAACTAATTTTGCAGAAGACGAAATCTAATCTGGAAATTCGAATTCAATGTTGATACTGCGCTTGCACGTTAAGCCTGAAGCAATTTTGCTAAGCCCTCCAATGGCAGTTTCATAGTGTTTTATTCTTCCCGCATTATGGAATAAAATGGTTGAACATTACTAAAGTCAAACATGTCCAACACCTACAAAGGTGTTATTCCGAATGGGGTAAACACGCTGCGAGTAATTAAAAGGGATAAAGACATTGGTAGTAAGCGTGGTATAAGTTGGGCTTCGAATTATTTTTCAAAAGTTTTGCTACCCGTTTGAGTGATAGTCGGATGTTTTGGTTTTCGAGCCGATAAACACCTGTCTTCGCGTACATGAACAACAATGAAATTCTTACCGGCACTTTTGTATGACAATACCACTCGCACACTATCACATTGCCAACATTTATCTATATCCATAAATGTGAATGTCTGTTCGGTGTACGTTTATCATGTCTGAACCACAAGACATAAAGAGCTAAAAATTTGTACAGTTACTAATGTCTACCCGGGGAAGGCTTTAGGCAGGGTTTTATGGCGATCGGATAGTTATTTATCTATATATATTAATGTGAATGTCTGTTCGGTGTACGCTTATCACGTCTGAACGACAAGACGCATAGACATAAATATTTGTACTGTTACTAATTTATACCTGAGGAAGCGGTTTTATAGCGATCTGATAGATATTTAGTAATTTGAAGAATATAACGCGAAATGCGGAACAATAATTACTCTTTGAAAATTTACTCTTTCAAAATGTTTTTATTGCCTACATTGTTGCTTGAGGGTTGATAATGATAAAAGGGTGGAGTGTATTGGGATGGAAAGTTAATGGTGTATATAAAATTCTACGTGTGTGTGTGTGTGTGTGTGTGTGTGTGTGTGTGTGTGTGTGTGTGTTAATATTTCGTTCTGCAGTGAAAACTACAGAACGCAAACGAATGGTCTGTGTGTAATTGTTGTTCGAAGTCTCCCGTTGTACAACATAGCAGTTCCATGCCGATAGCTATAATGGGTGGAAGATATGGTGATTGAAAGTCGTCAAATGATCAAAAAATTCCTACTGAAGGCCAGCGATGACGTTTGCTACTCTATAGCAAGGAGGTTACAGACAGCGAAACGTGATGCCAAAGACCATATCTTTGGTCTATACGTGCTACAATGTCTTCAGCTCCTTCTCTGTAAGGATAAGCATACGAATAAGGAAATATAAGAATAAATAAATAAAGCAGTAAAAAAGAAATTTCTTTTAATACAAACAATGTAGTTTACCAGAATGTCCTAAAATGAAATTCAAACGAATTTGGACATTACTGTCACCCTACGTGTTGAGATATTGCAACACAGGGTATAAGGAATAATGTATGTATTATTTATTGTAAATCATTAAGCACTTCATATAATTTTATTTTTTTATTTGAATGCTGATTAAAATTTTTTGTTTCTAAACAAGGTACTGTATATCATTTCATCCTTCAAAATCAGTCTCATAGCACACTACTGAAAAATAGATTATCTATCATAATCAACCAACTCGCGATCGGAGCCGCGGGTTTAAGCTAGTTTACTATATAATGCGTCTGAATCCATGTTTTATCTAAGTAAACTACTGGTCTCTTTGATTCTGATGAAAACCTGAGAAACTATGGTCTTTTAGCACAAAACAAAACGTTAATTTTGACACCTAAAACGAAAATCCATAGACAGAACATTGCTTCTAAGCGCTTCTTTGCTTGCTTTGAAGCTCATTTCTGTTTTACAACAGTTGTGCAGTTTTCGCGAAGTTCGTATTTCTTTATATTGTTCGTAATACCACATAAATTGCTGATAATACATTTCTCGATATCATCAGTCACATACTTATTGTGAGCTTCTTCCTTCTTCTTGGGCGTTAGTTTAATCGTAGCCTTGCTGTACTTCGTCACGTGATCTAGTTCCTGGCACTGCCGCGTCACCACTTCGCCTTTCCAGGCAATAGATATTGTTGTGTTCTGTACAACGAAAAGGCCGAAGGAGTCAAGATTGGTCAGAAGCACAATCATTGCGTTTCGTAAGAACGGAAGAATTGGTGCGTCCGAATTTCTTGCAACTTGGGATGTAATAGGTAGGTGCTTTTCATATAACGTACAATTAGTATTGCGTATGCACGTTACACATAAGTTAGAATTTTTCTGCTTCAAGATTGCAGAATAGGAAAATTTATTTTTCTTATGATCTGTTACTTCAAAAATTTGCAAGTCGGCAAATAAGCACGCGTCATGCCAATAGCTACAATGAAAATGAAGCGAAGAAAAGTAAAGTGATACGGCGATCACTAATTTGTTGCCCTCTTATTCCACAATTAGACACGAAAGAACTGTCCAATGGAAATTACGACATATGTCGAGTGTCAGTTCTTTAGAACGAACAACCGCAGTGCAGTGAGTTAATATATTTCGACAAGCATTAGTACCCATCGATGCCAGAGTGTGTATTTATTGCATTATTATGTTACTGCATCTCATTCTTCCTCTCTCCATTGTGAAAGGGTGGTATTGACGGAAGGCCCAAGCCCCAAGTAACATCATTTACCAGTGTAAAGAACAATTTATTTAAAGGACACCTGAGTAGCTCCTTATTCTATAAGCAAATCTCGACAATAGAGAATCAAGCAAAATAGATCAAAATAGATGGAATAAATACGATTAACAAACCCAAGCCAGGATAGATTTTGCTAACAGACAGATCAACCTTTACAAGCTTTTTATTTTTTATTTATTTATTTATTTATTTTTACATAGAAGTAACATCAGCAAAACTTAATTAAGGAAACTGCTCGCAAGCACCGTTTCTAAAAACAAAACAAGGAAATGAACTTACAAATGCAACTTAAGAAAACCAGTATTTACAGGACAAGAATTTAACTTGACGACGAACCGCAGTGGACAAGAGCCCGTAAGGAGAAAGCTATAGTGAAACCAATTACAGATACTAGGTTTCAACATTAAGTGCAGGAACCCGCACACCACTGGAATGGAAACCTAACCGGGCCCTGTCCGCTGGGTCCGGCCGCCAGACTACAAATCTTTAACCTCAATGCACAACTGGAACATACAATTATAACGGAAACAATTACTAAAATGTTCATAAATCAACCACAGCTTAAAAGTAATCAAATACACTACAAAAAATTTTTGAAATATTACGGGACAATATCGTTAATCCAAATGTGGAAGAAAATGCGCCAACATAGGCATTGGCACCCCGCGTTAAATAGTCCCCTACACTTAAGGACCACGGAAAGGTAGCGCAGAGTGCCAGCAATGAATAAATATCAAATGTAAGCATCACAAAATCGGTGCACATAAAATATAAAATAGTATCACAGACACAAATTAAATGTTCGAGAGCGTTATTATCACCAAATAACCCTACAGATCTTGTGACAACTTACTGGAAATGATATTACCTGAAGTCCACCGAGCATAAGCTTACCAACTTGTAATCAATTTGTTACCAAGTGCATCACCAACTAACTAGTGCCCTATTCAGGTGAGGCGTCACGGTTCTATGCCAGCCACACAATATCACACGGCAATAACAACAGGCGTCTCCATCCACGACGTACAAATTATTTGCGAGACACTTGGCGACTTAAATAATACACAACACTTCTGAAACAGACAGATGTATTACAGTACAGCACTGAAACATCCGCTGGTAAGTGTCACACTCCGATACCAAACTTGACTTCCACATTCCCTTGCTAGAGAACCATAGGACACAGAACCGCTAACAGGTGTAACCGTCGCCACCGTCTGCTGACACACTGCGCGAGCATGCCGACTCGCCCGGCCCACGGAAGGTACTGCCCCCTGGTGCGTTCTACGTCGCTAACCGCCACACGCCTTCGCCCCGAAAATCAGCACACTTCCCACTCGGGGAAACAGAGATATATCGGCGGAAATGGCAACGGTAATCGCAATTTCACGGAGCGGAACTCGAAAATCGAACCGCACGGTTCACATGGTCTTCCGCCCCACTCTTTGACTGTTTCACCTGTTTTTATTTTCCAGCTCTACATAGATTTCGAGCACGGTGTGGCTATTCTCAATGCTTTTAATATGTGTTTCCATCTATACCCTCATGCTGAATGTAACTGTCAACATGACGGTGTAGATGTAAGCACATATTAAAAGCTTTGAGACTGGAAACTCAGTGGCCGAAACCTAGGTAGATCTGGAAAGTGAACACAAAGATTTGTTTAACTAAAATTCCACAAATGTTATGTAAAAAAGAAAAATGGGGAGGGGGGGCAATTAGCAGTTCGCACGGGGCGGCACTTGGGCTTACGCCGGCCCTGGCTTCACCGGAGTTGGCGGATCCTCATAAACAGAAACAAAAAAGGCCACCTAACTCTGTGGTTATTATATTGGTATGGTGTCTGTTTCTTCGGACATGTCCGAAAGAAGAGACACCACACCAATATAATATTTACACGCGATGACGGCGTTAGCTTCAATTACTTCACCGCAGATGCGGTCATACGTTCGACCTCGCACGGGAATCCGTAATGGCGAGTGTAAGAGGGCATGAATGATACGGGCGCTTACAGCCATAGCGTGCGACTTGTGGGAATAGGACGGAAGCCGAGTAAAGGTAGCCATGTGATTAAGGCGACCGCCGGTCCGAAGCGGTAGGCCATGGTTCGATTCCCGGCCCGGCTCACATTTTCACTTTGTGACGATACTGCTGGCCCTCTCATCTCAATGTTATTGTATGATACCGTCTGCCTGGTTCTCTCATCTCAGTGTTATCGTAAGATACTGTCTGCGTCGGACCCGGAATCGTGTGGTTCAATAGTGATACATGTTGCGAGTGAAGTTAGTTAAAAACGAAATAGCCAGCCTAGGAATCAATGTAGGACATTGTCTCGGTGATACTGTGATTAAAATAAGCGATAGATTTCATTAATTAAGAGATTCGTTTAGATGCTTTCCAGACAGTTCTATAAACAATAGTTTTGTCATTGTACATTATTTCAAGAACTAGATAGACGAATTTTAGAAACTTTATGTAATAAATAGCATTGTATATATGATAGGCTCATAAACAAGTTGTGTTGACCAGTTAATTGTGTTAATTAATGTAATAGTCGAGATTTAAATATTATCATTCGTTCTATATATGGACTGACGTGAGATTTTAAACCTGGTAACAGAATTGCCAATATATTTGATAGTTCAATATATGTTAGGAACATGTATGATGTACTCGTTAACTAATTAATTGACATTTAACATTTTGGTTTGTTGTCAAACAAAAAGTAGCATGATTAAAACTTAAAAAGATATGTGCCATCTAAAATTCTTGTACGTACAGTTTTCATTTTATATTGTGATTATTTTTGTGTACATTAAATGTTTTCTTTGTGTGTTCGGTAATTGTAAATTAGTACATTCAATTGTTATGAACAATGCATAATGTAATGTCATTATTGTCGATGTTATATATTTGTCTCACCGCCTTGCGTGGGAAAGTTCGAGTTTTAGTCGTTTGTCAAGTGCTCTGGAAACTATGTCAGTCTGTGTTTTGAAATGGAAGTACTACCAGCTAAATTCTGTGGCATTTTATACGTTTTGAAGTCGTAATGTTTTGGTGGAGAAGGAGTTTGATTGGAAATTAAAGAAGAAGTGAAAAATTGTACATACGAGTATTTATTTCTACCACGACGCCCCAGAAGAATAATTTTGCAGCGAGGAGAACCCCCATACATCGTAATGTTGAAAAGCTAAGTATCTTGTTTGGAAGTCGTAGAATGAAACGCAATTACTTATAAAATCAAGAAAACATTACAACTTGTAGCTATTTCTTCATTTCAATTCCATAATGCCGTCACTGTCAATCCTTTCCTTCCTAATCCTTCATCCTCCCTCTCCTTTATCAATAACTAGCTGAAAACCCGGCGTTGCCCGGGTATTTATTTATTTATTCCTGCCATTTTCATGTATATATTTATTTGTATAAGGGCTATTTGTCTGTAAAAGCTCTTAGTAATACAATTAATAGTAAAGAAGTAATAGAATAAAACTTGATGCGTGATGGGACGGTTTTCCATGAGCGCTACCGTTTATGTGCTTATATCTCATGAACTACGTGTCGTACGGGCATACAATTTAGAAGGTAAACTCAACTATATGCGCATATATTGTTTGTAAAATTTCCTGCAGGTACAATTTGTAGTGTAGAAATTATAAATTGTAACGTCATACCGAATGACGTAGTTTTAGTCCATGAACAGCGGAACGTTACTGTTTATGTGCTCAAATATCATGAAGTACGAGTCGTACTGTGATGCAATTTAGAAGGTACATTCAACTATATGTGTGTATACTGTCTGCAAAATTTACCGCAGCTACAATTTGTAGTGTATAAATTATAAATTGTAACATCATACCGTATTCCTTATTTTTACTCCATAAACAGCGGAAAAGTAGTAAGCGACAAACCTTTTTTCATTTCATCATTTTGCTATGGTTGTCAACGAGAGAAAGTTTAAAAAGAGTTTGAAATTATGTTTAAAGTTTGTTTCAAATCGCCAAGTACTCTCATTCTCATATAGCGTATTTATAAAGTCTCGCCGCATTATATGGCATTTTTTTGCGATTTCTATTGGTTATGACGTAATATCTTTTGAACCATGTGCCGTATGTGATTCTTAACCATGCAGCAATTGTTACCTCACGGTAAGGAATGTGTGTGCCAAATTTGGTTGAAATCGATCCAATGGTTTGGGAGAAAAAGAGCAGCATTGTCGCAAAATGCAGCAGTTTTGCGCGCATCTCAGTTTATGACGTCATATCTCGTGAACTATATATCGTATGTGATTCTTACACTTAAGGCGACCGTCCTCATGGATTGAATCTTAGGTGTACAAAATTTCATAAAGACTGGAACAAAACTGTAGATTTGTATGCAACACGTACAAACAGACGGACACTCTGCTTTATATATTAGATTTGCTAATTCTGTGGTATTACCACATTTCTGTTTCTGCTCCCTTAGCAAAGACAATTTCTTGTGCTTGGAAGTGACTCGGAATAATTAAGACCTGTTTCATCTTATTATCGTTTACATTACCACTCATTTACATATGCATACATAATTCTGTTTCACATGTGCAACAACTTCTATAATCCGCTCTATTACAGTTATGTTGGCAACTCCGTACGTATGGGTCGAGTTGGTTTGAACCTTGTGTCCTCTGAAAATAAGTTTTGAACGACTGATTACTGTATTAAATACATAGTGATGAAGATTGTGTCGCTTATGGTTGTCAAAGGAAAGGAAATAGACTTCAGATTCATATGAGTAGTGTTTCTATCACATTTCAGTTAATGACTAAATTGCACCACTGTATACGGTGCTTCTCGTGTACAGTTTTATACGAGGCGCGTCCAGGAACTAAGTTACGTTTGGTAATAAAAAGAAATTGTACACAGATACAGAAGAAATTTTTATTGCACAAAATTCTACAACTCTTAAACAACTTTTCCACATAACTTCCGAAATTTTGTAGGCACTTATCACAGTATGCCACAAATTTTTGCATGCATCCTTCACAGAAGGTTGCCGCCTGTGTATTCAACCATGTGGTAACAGCTCTTTATCATCGTTGAAGTGTTGACCACCAAGGACATATTTTAGGTGTAACAAGAGATGAAAGTCGCTAGGAGAGAGGTCCGAGCTGTATGGAGGATGATCAAACAGGTACCATCGAAATTTCCGTAAGAATTATTTGGTCACATGCGGTGTGTGAGGTCAGGCATTATCGTGAAAAAAAAAAAAAATCCTTTTGACAGTAATCCTCTTCTTACACCTAAATTCTGTCCGTGGTGGACAACACTTCAACGATGATGGCGAGCTGAAAGAACATGTTACCACATGGTTGAATACACCGGCGGCAACATTCTATGAAAAAGGCACACAAAACCTTGTGCCATGCTATGACAATTGCCTACAAAATTTCGGAGGCTTTGTAGAAAAGTAGTTTAACAGTTGTAGATTTTTGTACAATCAATATTTTTTCTGTATCTGTACCCGTTCGTTTTATATAACCAAATGGAACTTAGTTTCTGGACGCGCCTCGTGTTTGCCTCTTGTCTATACTTATTTCCGTTTGAGATCACGGAGTGGATATGCTCGCTGTGTGGAAATCATGATTTATCATACGCCACGTATCTGTCGTTATTACACCTTTATTTCAAATGTTTGTAGAGTGTAATGCTGCTTTCGTATGAAAATGGGTGTTGCGTATTAAAGTTAAGGTTGGGGACCGCAAATTAAATTTTACCAGATAGTGAAATATTTTTAAATAAGATTACTAAGCAATTTTGACAAGGAAGGGACAATTAAAAAAAAAATATTGGATTCCGCCATTAAATGGTAGCGGTCGTAATTTCGGTAGCAAATACAACACCAGAAAGCAACAATACAGAAGAAGTCGGCGGAATCTAAATTTTACCTTATTGAGAGATGGCACAATCATTTCGGTCATATTCTGTAGTGATTCTAGCTGAGATGACTGGAATATTACTTCGATAAATTGATGCTGGGATTGTGCATTTCGTTTACTATTGTTCTATGACAGTGTTGAAAATTAATCATGATAGTCGCTAAAAACTGCAAAATTATCGGACTTCATAAACATCGCAAAGATTTTCCTGCAGGCATTAAAATGTAATAAACCATTCATAGACACGAAATAAATAAAAGATACACAGAGAATGTTCTAGTACAATCGCGAAACAAATCGCAACAATACCCGAGTATAACTTTATGAAGTACTGGATCTGCTGAAAATAAATAACTTTAAAATTAGTGAGAATGGGGAAGGGATTTTAAGTAAGTAAGATATTTCAAATTAACTGTGGGGGTTTATTGAAATTAATAAAAAAACTAAGCACACACGTACATTAATTACATCAAATCCTAGGACACGTCCTAGCACATGAAGGAGAAGAAAGTAAGTGACGAACAGTTCCGCTCTCTCCCTTCAGCTTGTTACAAAGAAATTGAACGTATCAAATGTCATATGTTTATCGATACGCTGGCAGATAGAGGGCAGAAGTCAGCGACAAGCATCGCACAAGTTATAAAAAAATCATTAATGTATTACTACAAGAGCATATGGCACTTAACTACGGGGTCATCAGTCCATAAACTTACAAACTGCAGTAGCGTCTCAGTTATGCGATCTTCGGTTATCCGACCCTTTCCCCGCGCAGGGACTGTACGCAGTAGCCGTGAGCCAGCACTCAGGTCAGTAACTACACGCGTTGTTTGTTTTGGCGCGCGTCATTGTCACTCAGTTTATTGTCGCTGTCTGCTATTCCTCACTCCTCAGTGCTGACCTAGGATCTGTAAAGGAGTGGACGTGTTGCGCTTTGTTTATAAAAGTTCGTGGTGATAGCTTCAAAACGGAAAAAAGGTGGTCGCTCGAATGCAAGTAAAACTTAAAGAATAGACAATGGTGAAACTTTATTAAAATTGGCGCATGATTATAACGTCGGGAATACAACAGTTGGAGACTGGAAAAGCTACAGCAGCTGAAACTGGGAAGTGGTGTTCTCAGAGAGCAGTCTCGACTGTTTTGGAAAATCGGGAAACCATGGAAAAATGTGATTATAAACAAAGACAGTAAAGCTTTGTTTTTATGGTTTACTCGACAGAGAGATAAAGGTGTACCGATGTCGCGATATTTAACAAAAAATAAAAAATAAAATAAAATAAGTAAATAAAATATAAAAAAAAGACCTTCAGTTTCGTGACGAACTAATCGAAGGTGAATCTAATGTTTCATCACTTTTCTTTGAGGGCTGTCAAATGTACTTGAACGTTATTTCAGTTCTTATTCACGTATTTATTAAGATTTCAATGTTCAAATACATTTTTCAAACATTTAGTATTTTTTCCGTGTTATCCGACTTTTCCGCTTATCAGATACTCCTGCGGCCGGATTAGGTCGGATAATCGAGACTCTACTGTACTTATCAACTACCTTATACTAAAGACATCAAAAACATCCATGCCCGAGGGGGGATTCAAACCTCCGACCGCAGCGGCCTGCAAACCGCGACTGGCACGCCGCAGACCGCTCGGCCACTGCGGCCGGCACACCTTCTTTCGAGGTCCCCCCCCCCCCCCTCCGCGTTAGTCCACCGCAGAGTATCCGTTTTATACAACTCGTGTCTTTTTCTGATGTTTTCGTTGTAGGAGTACGGTTAATTACCTGTCCGGAATATTTTGTATTAATATTTTCAGAACAAATAGTGCCCGTTGTACATGTGTTAGCGACTAGTAGAAATGATAAGAAATTTCAGTATGTTCAATTCCTTGTAAGTGGATAATATTGACAAATGGATAGTGTATGACACATATACGTTCACCAATATGACGACGGGCGTCATGACTTCGTAATACACGGTGTTAACTCCACATTATCATTGAGCTCACTTTTTCTATAAATCCTGGATGTTTAAAGCCCTTTTTATACTGGAAGTGAGAGCTTACAAGATTACCCATCATGCACCGAATCCGCTGGCCGCGTACCGTTTACATGCGTCCACTTCTACATCGACATCTACATGGGATACTCTGCAAATCACTTTTAAGTGCCTGGCAGGGGGTTCATCGAACCACTATTATACTATTTATCTCTCATTCCATTCTCGAATAGCGCGCGGGAAGAAAGAACACCTGAATCTCTCCGTTCGAGCTCCGATTTCTCGTATTTTTATTCTGATGATCATTTCTATCTGTGTAAGTGGGAGCCAACAATATATTTTCGCATTCGGAGGAGAATTCTGGCGATTGGAGTTTCGTAAGTAGCCCACGCCGCAGTGATACGCGCCGTTGTTGTAATGATTCCCATCCCAGATCTTGTTTCATTTCCGTAACGCTGCCTCCCCTGTATCGTACCAATACGTAAAGAGCTGCCCTTCTTTGTACTCTTTCGATGACCTCCGTCAAACCCACCTGATAAGGATCCCACACTGGGCAAGAATACTCCAAAAAAGGACGGACAAGGGAAATGTATCAGTTTCTTTAGTAGTTCTGTTGCATCTTTTAAGGGTTCTGCCAATAAAACGCAGTCTGTGGTTCGCCTTTCCCACGACATTATCTACGTGTTCTTTCCAATTTAAGTCTGAAGTAATAGTAATTCGTGGAGTTTACAGCATTCACTTTTGATTGATTCATCTTGTAAACAAAGTTTAACGGATTTGTTTTCGTAGTGATGTGGACAACTTCACACTTCTCATTATTTAGAGTCAATTGCCAATTTTTACACCATAGTGATATCTTATTCAGATCGTTCTGCAGTTTGTTTTGATCTTCAGGTGATTTTACTAGACGGTAATTGACGGCGTGATCTGCAACCAACCTGAGAGATAGATTTTCCCCTAAATCGTTTATGTAAAGAAGGAACAGCAGAGGACCAATAACACCATCCCGTGGAAGCCCGATACCACCTCTATTTTAGTCGATGACTTACCATCGATAACTACGAACTGTGTCCTTTCTGACAGGAAATCCCCTATCCAGTAGCAAATTGGGGCGATGTACCATAACCACGTACGTAATTTGATTAAAAGCCGTTTGTGAGTTACGGTGTCTAAAGCCTTCTGGAAATCAAGAAATACGGAATCAATTTGCGAACCCTTGTCGATAGCACCCATCACTTCGTGTGAGTAAAGAGCTAGTTGTGTTTCGCATGAGCGATATTTTCTAAATCCGTCTAGATCATTCTGTTCGAGATAATACATAATATTTGAATACAGGATATGTTCCAAAACCCTGCTGCAAATTGACACCAATGAAATAGGCCTGTAGTTTAGTGGGTTACTCCTACTGCCTTTCTTGAATATAGGTGTAACCTGTGCTACTTTCCAATCATTTGGTACAAATTCTTCTTTGAGAGAGCGGCTGTATATGGTTGTTAAGTAAGGAGCTATCGCTTCAGCATAATCAGATAGAAATATAATGGGTATACAGTTCGGACCAGATGACTTGTTCTTGTTAAGTGATTTTAGTTGCTTCACCACTCCGATGATATCTACTTCTACGTTACACATTACGGCCTCTGTTCGTAATTCGAAATCTGGAATATTGGTTTCGTCGTCTTTGTTGAATGAGTTTCTAAAAGCCATGTTTATTAACACTTGAACAAGATGGACGCATACCATCGCTTGCAGACGGAATAGGATGGATCCTATTCTCATGCTTTCACGAAAGTACATGTATCACATTCGAACAACCGAAATAAAGTTCAAACGTATCTACGTTCTGTGTTTTAATTTTATAAAACCTACCTGTTACCCACTGTTCGTCTAAAATTGTGAGCATTATGTTTGTGACTATTACAGCGCCATCTATCAAAAAGCGGAAAAAGAGTTCCAAGCAAAACATTCCTATATATTTACTAACTAGACGAATATGTAATAAAAATGGGGGTACCTATTTTAAAAAATGCAGTTGATATACGTTCGACCTATGGCAGTGCCATCTAGCGGGCCAACCATAGCGCCATCTGTTTTCCCGCTTCAAGCTAGAAAAGTTTGGTTTTTTGTAGTTTCCTGCCATCTTTTAATTCGGACAACGAATTTCCATTAGTCTGTTTATGAAAAGAATTGCTTGATTACTTCTTATTTTGAACTTAATGTCAATATGCGATATATCATTTTCTTTACGTACTCTAGTACCAATGCGTAGCAGCCGTATTTGAATTTCGCATGAAACTAAATACGAACATCTCAGGCAGGCAAGCAGGCAGGCAGACGGACAGACAGCTCAACACCCAGATAATATATCGGCGTCGTTCAACATTAGTTTCGAAATAATGTTTTGACTCACATCCAAATTAAAAACGCGAGTTTCAGGCAGAATTGCACTGCTCTAATTCTTTGTCAAGATATGATTTTCTTCCCCAAGCCATTTTATATCTTCCCTACTTCAGTAGAAATAATTTATTTTACTACCCAAATAACAAAAATCATGTTGAACTTTTATTGCCTCTCCAATCTAATTCCTTAAGCATCTCTTGATTTTCTTACATTATATTCCATTACCCATATGTTGCTATTGTTAATGTTCATCTTATACTCACCTTTCAAGACACTGCCCATTCCGTTCAACTGCCCTTCCAGGTCTTTGCTATCTGTCCTCGGCAATTTGCAAAGATTTCATATCTTTTTTATGAACTTTAATTCCGTCTTTAACTTTGCTTTCCTTCACAACTTGCACAATGTACAGACTGAATAACATCGTGGTATGGTTGCAGCGCTTCCCAAACACTGCGTCCCTTTCATGCCCTTCGTTTCTTGTAACTGCTATTTGTTTTCTGTACGAGTTGTATATAACCTTTCGTTTCTTGTATTTTATCCTCACTAGTTTCAGAAATTGGAAGAGTGTATTCCTATCAACAATATCAAAAGGTTTCTCAAAATGTACAAAAGTAAAAAACGTAGGTTTGCTATTCCTCAAACTATTTTCGAAGATTAGTTGTAAGGTGGGTGTTGCCTCATGTGTTCCTACATTTCTCCTAAATTCAAAGTGATCATTCCCGAGGTCGGATTAAAAAATGCTTCTGTAAATAATTCGTGTTACTATTTTGTTACTATGGCTTATTAACCCTTTCCCTCCCAGTGTTGCCATATAGCAACGTCATCTTTATCTGTTCCTCTAACCACAACCATTTGACCAAAGATTGTAAACAACACTGCCGGACTTCCGACAATTAATTGTGACCAGGTTGTCTACCATTACCTCGAGGAAATAGACAGCATTAGGCTACAATGCATTGTCAAAATATGTATCGTTGCTTCATGTCTAAGTTGGAGCACATGCAGCAAGACTTTCAAATAATTATATCAAGGTAAAGAAAAAGAAGTAATTAAAAAATTTCATTACTAAATAATTGTCCAATGTCTAAATGAGTAGTAAACAGTTTGAAAATGTTATTACTTACGATAAAGGAAACATAGCCTGCCCAATTATGCTATATGTTGTCATCCCAGATTTCCATCCAAAAATAAAAGTGATCAAAATTTCTGACAAATATACATTATTCGAATCATTATGTATAAAAATATACAATGAAATATTTTCGTTCATCAGTTAATAAAATTTGGGGTTGAAAGAGTTAAAATGATAGACTTATAATTTTCACACCTGTTAGAGCTTGCTTTCTGGTCTTTATACTCTTTAATACATATACAAATTATCTATCACTTCCACCGTAGACAAAAAGTTTTCTTTTTGTGGATTGCCATGTTTTTAAAAATAATCAGCCTGGAGCGTTGGAAAATAGGACTAACCCCACCAAAATGGAAGTTGTGCTTTCCAACTCCATAGGAGACAGGCCAACTAACAACTAAATATTTGATGACCAAAATGCAAGAAATAACATCATACGAAAATTAAGGGGAGCTAACTGGGTGCAGAGCCAACTACTATTCGGTCTTCGTCTTTGGCTTTGTGCTATTCTGCGGGGGAATATATAGTGGCTGTCTGGAACGAATGAGAAGTCGTATAATTACCTGACATTAGGCTTGAAGGAGCTGCCCTGGCAGGTCGAGCCTTGACCTGTCCTACCCACCCACTGATTGGCCCGCAGCCAGAACCTTCACGCTTTAAGTACAGAAGAAGTTACGTAAGAGTGTTTAACAACAACAACACAAACCAAAGGCTAGACGTGTGGAAAAAGAGAATGGAGACTGCTCCTCTAGGCTAAAATATCTCCCTCGCTGACATAAGGAGAGTTAGTGTACGTGGAAGTCCCTCAACAGATTACGAAATGGTGTTGGACACTGTAAAGAAAGTCTTGAAATTTAATTTTGTTAGGGTGTGGCTCTGCCGCGGTCAAGTAAGTTTGAAATTCCATTGAGACTGACCATCAGCTGTTCTTCATTTGGATCAGAAGTACTGGTTTCTATCATAGATAATTTTCCACATGTACATCGACATAAATACGCTGCAACTCACATTGAAGTGCACGGCAGAGGATTCATCGAAACGCTTTTATGAAATTTCTCTTTCGTTCCATTCTCTAATAGAGCGTGGGAAAAAGGAACACCTCAATCTTCCCGTTTTCGATCTGATTTCTCATATTTTATTGCGACGATCATTCTGCTATTATTGGTGGGTGCTAACGAAATATGCTTTCGGAAGAGGATAGTGAAAGAAATCTCTCCGCAACGAATAACCACTTTCTTTTATTGCTTTCCGCCGCGGTGGAGTAGCCGAGCGGTCTAAAGCGTCTCGCTGTGGAGCGCGCGGTTGCTCGCCGTGGAAGTTCGAGTCCTCCCTGGGGCATGGGTGTGTGTGTGTTTGTCCGTAGGTTAGTTTACCTAGGTTTAAGTAGTTTGTAAGCTACGGACTGATGACCACGCAGTTTGGTCCGATAGATTTACAGACATTTGAACATTTAATGCTTTCCAACCAACTCGTACATCATTTCCATGACACTCTCTCTCTCCTATTTCGCAATAATAAAAAACGAGCTGTCCTTTACTGAACATTCGCTATTTTCCGTCAGTCCCACTTGGCGCGGATACCAAAACTGGATGCACTAGTGTAACATGTTGTTTTAGTATAACTGTTACATCTCCTAAGTGAAACGTAGCCTTTGATTCGCCTTATACAATATTTTCTATGTGGTTATTTCCAATTTAAGTTGTTCGTAATTGATATTGCTAGGTACTTAATTGAATTTACGACCTGTAGATCTGACTGATTTATCGTGTGAATGAAGGTTAGCGGATTTCTTTTAGTGCAAGTATGGATGACCTCAAACTTACCATTATTTTGGATCAATTCCTCATCCGCGAACAGTCCAAGAGAGGTGCTCAAATTGTCTCCTAAATCGTTCATAAGGAACACGTCCCTGGAGAACGCCAGAAATTACTTCTGTTTTACTCCGTGACTTTCCGTCGATTATAACGTCCTGTATCCTTCCTCACAGAAAATCACGAATCCAATAGCACAACTGTGACGTATTCCATAAGCACGCAATTTGATTAGAAGACGCTTGTGAGGTACAGTGTTGAAAGCTTTCCAAAATTCGACAAATATGAAAGCGATTTGAGATCCTTTGTAGATAGTTAATTACATGATGTAACTATGGGTTAATAGGCCGTACATTTTTGAGGTTGTTCATAATGTTTGTGGTAAGTATAAGTTCTAAAATCGTGCGGCAAACCGACGTTATAGATATAGGCCTGTAATTTCTGAACCACATTACAAATTCTGCTAGAATTCACCTGGCATGTGATTATTTTGAACGAACTGGATATTATGTTATACGACTTGAGCATGAAATGGTCCAAATTCTTTTACGTCTCACGCGATAATTTATACTGTAGTGTCTAAATCTGAGTAAAGTTTGTTTCTTGCAAAGCAACATGTGGGGGCTGTTTGTTTCCATGTACATTATTTACTTTATACTTAAATGTGTTTATCATTATTTATCTACGCCTAATACTTACGGTTGTAACTTAAAAAGTGAAAAGCCAAGATCGCAATTATTTATTTTATGACGACCTGTTTCAGTGCGCTGTGCCACTATCATCTACTCATATCAAATGCAGCAGCTTACACGCTGTTGATGTTTTAACTTATGTATTTTTATATTTAGACTAAGTGCTATGTTGCACGTACTATTTAATCTCCATGTTTTAAATAAGGCGATCAACTCGTAAAATTTAGTATGACCAGATTATGGTGGCATAAGCCACTGCAACCGGTCGACATACAATAAATATTTTGCGATCTTGGCTTTTCAATTTTGAAGCTTATTAATCTATCACATCGGCTCCACAACCTGTGATGACAACTTACAGTTGTATGCTAACTCTTAACGCCTTGAACGTAGCCCAGAAATTTATTTAATGAATGTTGTGTTTGTGTTTACACGTTAAAGTGTATTGTTTATATACTTGTTTATAATGACAAGATCTTTGCTACTCCCCTCTAATTGAGGCCTTTGACACAAAAATGTAACTCAAATAATGACTGAACAGGCAGAACTCCGAAGCATCAATGTACACTTGTGAGGAGTCTATTCCCGATATTTTAATTTCATTTCCACCTACATTTCATGTATATTGTATTTCCTGTTAGGTTCTTTGACTTAAAACTGTGACTTGCATAGAGTAAGTTTATCTAAGGTCCCTGTTCGAGCAGTCTTGTTCTTCAGTTAGTCTTGTGCTGTTCTCGTTGGCAATCTAATGTTATATGTTAAAACTAGTATATTGGTTGGTGGGATAAAGGTAAGGCTGTTCTATTGATTGGAAAAACAGGCAATTGTGAGCAAGCTAAAGGAGGTCTGCTTTAAAGCTACTCATTCAAAACTGATCTGATGTTAAATGCAGCATTAATAATTATCATTTAGTAGTAAACACAATAACTAACTTTACTATCAAGCTATAATTCTATTTGGTTATGGCCCTAATATTAATACCTGTACAGTTAATTAAGAAACAGTGGGTTTAAACTGATTGAAAGCGCAACGGATATTTTGAACACAGCAAGTACAATACGTAGTCTGCTCTAGGCTTACTGACTACACTATAAATTTGACTGCGAGAGAAATCTGAAAAAACACAAACCACTTTCTAATAATGCAACTGCAAGAATTTATCCCGCTAACTGACTGATTGCAGAAACTTAGTATCTTGTTCACCTGTGTAGTATTGCACAACAATCACTATTATCATTAAACTTCACACCAATAACGAAATCTGTTAATCAAACTCAACTTAGTCAATACTATGCTTTGACTTTCATAGTGAATAACTTTCAATGAAAGGAAGAGGGTTAGCTTCCTAACTACAAAGTGAAACAGGTAAAGAAGTTTAACTTTCTCAATTATTATTAGCAATAATGATTACCTTATGATTGGAAAACAACGAAAATCTTCTCAGACTGATACATATATGAATGATACAAAATCTTATAAAGATTTCAAAATTATTCCATCAGCTCGTACAAAACTTTCTGCCTCAGAAGCCAACTAAAGCACGTCCGTTCAATACTAGAGCTACCCACCGACTCTCTCTTTCTGTTCAGCTACTACTCACATACATAGTCTTTGGCAGAGATGTTACACAGCAGAGTAAACCATAAACGTAGTTACTCAAAGAAATTCATATAAAATTTTGGATAAAAATATCGATACAAGACAGACGAAACATTATTATTGAATTTGTACAGACATGTTTCAATGTGTAAAGTACTGGTCGGTTTGATTCTTGTTACAGACATGTGTTGCAACCTGAATTATGTGATTTATTTGAAAATGAGTATTTTGTTACAAAGCAGTGGTCTTTCTCTGATTTTAAATGTGTTTCTGAAGCTTGAAGGTAAGTAGAAAATTCGTAATAAAATATAGTTTGTTAGTCACTCTTCCTTATCCTCGATGTGGAAGCAGTGTAGGAGAATTTCTAGATAGCAATTAACTTTCTTTTTAAAAGTAATTAAGTTTTAATAAAAATTGCATGATTTAATCTGAAATATGATTTATGTAAAATGCAGTTTGAAATAATACACTAAGTTGTAATTTCCTTGCTATACATGAATCAGCCCTCTGTTGGTACATTCCCGCAGTTGAACTCCTTGTGCTGCTTGTTTATTTTCATATCCACCATTTTTCTCTTTATTTCTTTGTGTGCTGTAAATGACAAAAGTCAAAACGAATTAAAATAGTATTGTTGAGGAATATAATTACACAACTTGGTAACTGACTATTTTGCAGTGTACAGTAATGTTATCCGTTGCGCACCTACAATTGCACAGTTGTAGCTTTGCCTTCAATCTTTTATTTTTTTCTGATCATACCAGTCTGCATGCTGTTTTTTCTCAAGATAAGAGTATGTAATTTCTCTAACAATCTGTTCACTGAGTTCAGGTTAAGTTATGTGGTTCGAATTCGGTAAAGGTACTCAGCCCGATCTTTTTAATAATGCACAGTTACTGTTAGATGACAGACATTAAATTCACAGAGCGTAGTTAGCCTGTTATGGTTCACTTATTCATTAATCAGTTTGAAATGAGTACCTATTTTATTTGTCATTCCCTATTGTTAATCACAGACAGCCTTACAGCAAATTAATCTGTTCCACACACATTCAGTCAGTCAACAATTCAGAATTCGGTCTGTAATCCACACAGACACATACACTTTATTTAATTATATTTATATAATTAGTAACTTTCACACTGACGGCAGCCAAAGATCCTGAAGGAAACATCGAAATGTTGAATTAGAAGCATGTCAATACGCCGTTGTGTCATGCACACGATTGTAGCATTCAGCGCAGGCGCACGTAGTGGCCCTCAGTAGCGCCACTGCGAGCGCTGTATGAAGGGGACGGACGGCAGCGTGGACGTACTGGATTGTGTTTTCGATCTGGTGTTTTGCGTAAGCATCTGCAGTATCTCTCGTAGAAGACTGCGACCGTATTTTGAGCACGTTTCGGAGCTCGACCGACGAAGGTTGCGGAGAATCCTTCAGAGAAACCGGTGCTACTACTGTATAATGTGATCTGTAATCGCTGGATGCGGCAGGGAACGACGGCTCGACGCGATAGACTGGCGATTGCGCATACTTGCGGAAGCGGGATGGACTGGAATACCTCAACATTACATCAAGTGACGATACGCATGGGGGTATAAATGAATGTAAAGAAAAAAATAGTTCGGTATCTCATGCGTGAAGTCATTGCCGTGGTAGACAGTGTAAGATATCATTCTATATAATGCCTTTTCTAACATGTAGAGTAATGTCTTAGGACTTATCTCTGGTGTGCGGCACCAGTAGTTCAGTGGTTGAGCGTCGACAATCGAGTAAAGTTGTTGAGTTGGACAGTCGTAGTGTTATATGAGCTGACGCAATTACACTATACATTTTAATAAATAGTGGCACACAGTTTGGTGTTCAATTTTTTTGTGAAATCTGGTTAAGTATGTGTGTGAAGCTTTTTTTTTCATAAAAAAGTAAATGTGTGATCATACCAAATCAGACTGCATTTCTCTATTGAAAATTCTTAGTCATTGTTGGGTGTAAGACATGATGCAGGGTCTGTTATACCTTCTAATAACTGCTCTACGAGTAGGGTAGGGAAAGCTTGCAACAGTCATACTTCCCTGCATCGGTGACGTGAGGGGGTGTTGGTGGTGTGAAGTTCGTGTCATTTATTTTTAACATAACTATGATCTTTCTGATTTAATGTCAACAATAAAAAAAGCTTCATCTCAGTAAAGGGGCATCAGCGGAGATTATGCTCTGAATATGAGCAGCCAAACTGATACAACATATCATGGAGTGTCTATTTGAAATTACATATCATGACATTAATCTTGCCTTCCCCCACAAAAAAGGCTATATCTGCCAATGACTGTATGTCAGTGAGGCCGCGGCGGCGTGGTCGAGCGCATTGAGGCGCTAAGCTGCCATGCGCGAAGCTATTCCACGTCGGGGGTTCGAATCCCCCCTCGGCCATGGATGTTTGTGCTGTCTTTAGTGTAAGCTAGTTCATAAGTAGTTTGTAAGTTTAGGGACTGATGACCCCGCAGTTAAGTCCCATAAGCTTTACAAGCATTTGAACATTTGAAAGTCAGTGGGGTGTCGTCCTCCACGCCGCCAAGGAAAAGTCGCGCACTTCTACGTTGCCTCTGACCGGTGAGTGTAGCCACGGAAGTTTGCATTCGGCTCATAGCGCATTGGCTGTTACGGCAAGCTCCGCCTCTTTCTTTCGGTGCAACCAGCTGATTTTTAAAGGAAAAAATGTTTATTGGATTAAAACGTCGCAGAATAGGAAATCAAGCATCACTTCAATGTTCGAGTAAACGAAAACGAACTTCTGCTATACCTCCGAAATATGAATATTTTGTGTTAACTAAATTTGATGCAGCCACTGTTTATCTACTTTCTGTGTTAATACCAATCTAGGTTTCAAATGTAACACCAGCTTTGTATCTTTCTTTGTTAGTACTAATATTCCAAATTATTCTATACTCGGTCGTTACACTAAGTCTTTATTTGTGACCACTATAATTGAATAAGTTTATTTTCAGCGTTTCTCAGTTCTATTACATACCTCAGATTTGTTAAGCTACACAATTCTTCAGTGCACCCCACCAATACCTTCCTATCCCAACCCTATATTTGGCCTATTTGTTTATTTAGATATAATAGTGTCCCTGGTTTCTAATATTTATTGTATATTTCTTAGATTTAGTGTCACCTTGTGTTTTTAACAACCCTTCAAACTTGTTTAATATTATTTTATTCACTGTAGTCATTGTTGTAAGAATTTGTTATGTCTGCACTGTTTCCCGATCTATAGTATCTATGTTCCCTTTTGCAGTACTATTAATTCCCAGATTTCATTTAAATATTTATTTACACTGCAACTGCTTCATCAAAGAAGATAATTTTCTGCATGTAATATCTCTCTTGGTTGATTGACAACGCAAGTTCTTTAACTAAACCTCATTAAATGTCTGATGATGGCCTAATAAGCCGAAAACTGATTAACAAAATCAACAAACCTGTAGAATAAACACAACATTTTGCATTTTAATTTTCGTAATGAATATTTTGAAGGACTTATTAAGCTGGTGCAGCAATGCTTTCTTCTTCTTTTCATTGTCGCAACATTCAGAATTAGATTTTTTTACAACACTCTGAATAACAGCTTCCTTTTTTTTCCAAAGGAGTCGTCGGGGTATGTGAAATTATTTTTGTATATAACAAGGTGGAAGTCAATGTTCAATACCAGACACAAACAAGCAATACATTCATAGTGGCTGTGATGTTCAATGCCGTTACATAAATAAGGTTGGCAGAGAGCATAAAAATTCCATTGCCAGACGAACTCAGCCGACGTCCGCCGATTTTTACGTCGTAGTACACAACCCTGAATTGTTACCTTCGGGCAGCCCGTTTACACGTGAATCATACGAAGCTTCTCTAAATGTAAGCTGATATATGTGATGTAATACTTGTATATGTGACATTAAATCACAGTTTGAACGAAAGGATGAAGTGGCGCGTGCTTAGTGCTGTGCATAAGTACGTATTTCGTTAACACCGTCATCCGTGTCTTGTTTCTTGCTTTGTTATCGTTAAGTAATGAAATGCGAAATAAAAAAGGCAGAACTATGACTCGTCAACAAAGCAAATCAAGAAAGAGCCATACAAGGAAATTAATTGACCGGCTGTCGTGGCAGTTTGCCAACGGGTAACGGTTCGGCTAGAGCACTGTATAGTACAAGCAGAACAGTCCCTCATTTTGAATCCCATGTTGAAAGCGCGCATTTAAAGACTACGGAACAGTTACGGTTTTTAATATTCTCTTAAGGCCATTACGTACTACAGCATGGTAAATTTATTTGCTTATATTTCACTGTTAGAGGTAAACAACTTAAAGTTAGTGATTATATGGATATTTAGAGATATGATACATCTACATATATACTCCGCAATCCACCGTGAAGTGCGTGGCGGAGGGTACACTGTACCACTACTAGGCATTTCCTTTCCTATTCTACTACCAAATAAAACGAGGGAAAAAAGAATGTCTATACACCTCTGTACGAGCCCTAATTTCTCTTGTCTTGTCTTTGTGATCTTTACGCGAAATTCACTTAAATTCCAAATTAAGGCATATGTTGCCATTCTAAATATTTACTACATACAGTTAAAATACGTTACAATTATCATTTTTTTCTGGTTTATAAAAAACGTTTATAAATGTTTATAAACATACGTTTACGGTAACTAAGAGTTGCAGCAGACGAAAACAACGTCTGGTTCCCTTAGGTAAGGACTAAATAAAGTCTCTCTGGTAGCATGCACTTTGAAATAAAGTGGATGTTGCAAGCTAAGTTTTGAATTTAATGCCTTCTGTGTACAACTTCTTTCCTGTCCGCATTTTTTGCTAAGTTCTTTTATTTTTATTTTATTTTATTATTTTTTTTTATTTATTTATTTTTTGTTACTTCCCGTCAACATATTCCCCTGTTGAAAGTCACATTTAAATTAAACACTCGACTAATGGGAAATAACGTAATTTAAAAACCACAAGCTGGATAAAGCAAGCTGCACTCATGAATCACTTAAAATTCAGTCAACAGCCCTTAGAGTAACTCCTTAGTTCGTCTAAATAAAATCGAGAAAAGTAGGTTACTTTAAACACACTATTAGTTGTGGTACGTTAACAATCTGTAGCAGAATTAAACCATTGCTTACATGTATAGCTCTACATTTTCATTTCTACCTCTCAGTGAGCATTTTTTTTTTAAATACAAATTAAAAGGAAAAAAGAAAATGTTTTCTTCTTATCTTTACAAAGATAGTTGCTCGATTTTTGGAGTCTGGAGTTTACAATCCACCCTTTACGCCGATCTATCTTTGAAGGAAAGCGATAAAACTTACAGCGACCATGTCTGCTATTATTTGGAGCAGCACAACCAACCATTTCTCACTGTGCAACAATAAAATCACAAAATATTCGCTGACTCTCTTCGCTACACCACACAAAGCATACAACACTGTCGTCGGATTGGAATTCAAAATGGCGGACTGTTCAGATCGGTATATGTTGTGCTTTTACGTTCAGCAGAGACGTTGCGCACGCTTTGATTGCAGGAAAACAGCTCCAGAGCGTGAAGCGTCAACTAGCGAGTAATTCCACTCAGACTGAAGACAGCAGCACACTTTGCAGATACACTAAGCAGCCAGCGTTACACCTCTGGAGTGTTGGAACCCGTTGTCCTCACACACCTTCGGAGTTCACCGGCGGCCACTTTACAACAGGAGTGCCCACGAGCACGTGAAACGCAATGTTCAAGACGTCTTCGCCGGCGTCGTTTAGCACTGTTGTGTTGGCCGTCCTGATCTCCATAGCTTTCACCAACCGATGTGTGGTCGCTGATTTTGGAACGATTCACCCTGAATACCCCTCTCGTTGCTGCACCACGAGAACTTTGGGAATGCGTGGAAGCAGCGCGGACTGCCATATCTCGACACCACATCAACGGCCTTATTCAATCATCACCGAGATGTGTAGCGGCGGTTGTAGCCAACACTGTCGCAATACTTACTACTGGTTTCATCCTCATTTCAAATGGGTCTTTGAAAAACGCGTCATGTCACAAATCAATTTGACTATGATATGTCCGGTCCTAGCAGCATGCGGATGACCGCGCGGTCTCAGGCACGATGTCACTGATAGCGCGGACATCGTTGTTCCAGCCCTAGACGGGGGTTCAAGTCCTCCTTCAGGGATTTGTGTGTGCGTGCGTGTGTGTGTGTGTGTGTGTGTGTGTATGTGTTTGTGTGTGTGTTTGTTTGTTTGTTGTCCTTTGTTAGGTTAAAAAGTGTGAAAGTGTAAGTACCGATGAGTTAAGCAGTTAGGTCTTTGCATCTACATCTACATAATTACTCTGAAAATGACACTTAAATACATAGCAGAGGGTTAGTTACACAAAACTTTGAACTTCTTGTGTTCAATTGCAGATGGAGAGAAGAGTATTTAAAGCATAGAAATAGGTAAAGCAGTTAACAATCTGAAGATTGGTTTGAACACCACACATTGCTTTCCTAGCGTCCTTCGAACTGACTTACCCAGCCACTTATACTGGGACATACAGTTTAACGTGGGTTCAGAACCACGGTGCTTCTCGATATTTTTCATATAAGCAACACTCCCAGAAGGGAAAGAAGTAGAAAGTGACAGATAAAAATCCTAGGACCTAGCAGGTATCGAACCTGCAACCTTTAGATTTATAGTCTGTCACTCTACCACTGTGCCGCCAAGCTGCACTATTTAAAGCACACCATCGTGAATTACGAAATCTGCAATATAATTGATGATCACAGCTAACTATTTGTTTGTCATGCAAACGCATGACATATTTCATCATTACGGTAAATGTTTAAGCACTTAAATAATTCTATAGCATTATAGATTATGATAAGAACGTTATTTCGTCCATTATGCTCTGAAAACACTGTAGCCGTTTTCTATAGTGTAAATAAACGTCCCAGTACGTGAAACATTCCTACCTTACCAGAGCCATTAGTCTTATTTGTTCATTCATGTTCTGTTAGTTCATTCACGATTCATTTGTTAAAAGTGCGAAGGTTGCGTCAAAATAGTCGGAAGATCTCCTACAAAGATGTCTGCCGTAATGATGAAATATGCCCGCTGATTTGATGCGGTTCAGTGCGTTTCGCGGTACTGCACGAGGAAAAGATCGGTTCAACTAAAACCATCGCCGCGGTTGGCAAGAAGATACAGGAATCTGTCTTTCGCGAATCCCCCATCAAACGCACAGTCGTATAATGAGCTTAGGGAATAAGTTTCCCCCTGAACCCAAGAATCGAACATTTCACTATAAAAGATAATTTTTGGAGACAGAAGTTTCTGTGTATGAAATATCTTCTGCTGAAAACGCTTTTCTTTCCATATTTTATAAGGAAATGCTCCAAAACAAGAGAAAAAAGTTCTAATAAAAGTTGATTTTAAAATGCATACCGTACGAGAGATTAGCGCTTGACCAGTTAAAGAGACGTAGTTCACTGAATTGAAGATCACTACTTATCTTGAGATACGCGTTTGAAAGACAATGTTTAATTTAAATTTTGTTGTTTTTTTGGACGACACTACCTACCCCCACAATACCGAAAGCAAAGATCTTCATCTGAAGAGATTCGATACATAGTATCGAAGAAGTGTCTATAGTGTACGATGAATGGCACTTTTCTATATGGTTTCTCAATCGCAAATTTACTACGTCGTCTCTACAAGTCTCTCAATTTTTAAAAACGTCGTTATGAAACACGCCTTATACGAACTGACCCCGGTCAGTGGCTGAGTTTTTTGGCTTCGTTTAGTAAAGCACGTGACACATCATATAAAGTAATTCATCTGAAACATAAAGCCTAGTAACAAATTGCCTGACTCTAAAGGAATGTTTACTGAGAACTGGCATATGTTTCGTACGAAATGAATGACACCAAAATGCTTGAACAGTTAGCCAGATATACCCAAAGCGAACACGGCACTCAATGACTATTTCATCGTATGCACATACAAAATGCATAAATAAGATATATAACTTTTTGTTCTCGTCTATTCGGTTCACGATCTACCCATCTAATTTTCAATATTCTTCTGTAGTACCAAACTTCAAAACCTTCTATCCTTTTCTTAATTGCTTATCGTTAATTTTCATACACGTAACAGTCCACCCTGCAGAAAAATGCCTTCAGAATGGACTTCCTAACACTTCAATTAATATCCGATGTTAACAACTTTATGTTTTCAGAAATGCTTTTCTTGGCATTGTGATTCTGCATTTCTTATCTTCTTCACTCCTGCAACCAGAAATTATTTAACTGCGTAGATCTCATCTACTACCTTTCCTTACTAGTTTTCTAATCTAATTTCTCAGCATCGCCTGATTCGACTACTTCCATTGCCTTTGTTTTGATATTGTTAATGTTCATCTTATATTCCCATTTAAGAACTCTGTCCATTCCATTAAATTGCTCTTTCAGTTCCGTTGCTGTTTTTGACAGAATTACATTTCCTTCCACAACTCTTTTACTTACTCTTCCTCCATTTCAATTCGGTTTCCAAATGTCTCCTTGGTTTCATTTAACGCTTGCTCAACGAGAAGACTGAGTAAAAATCTTACTGGCTTTCCAAACACTGCGTACCTGTCATTCCCTTCGGCTCTCTCGTTTTGTTCCCTGTATTTTACCCCTGAAACCTTCAGCATTTTCATTTAACATTATCAAAAGGCGTCTTAAAATCTACAAAAACTTTAAACGTAACATAGATAAAAAAAGAGTGCATCACCTTCGTTCGAAGGTCTTCTGAACACTGACGTTCAATGTGTATCTGCATTACAACTCTTTTCATTGTCCTTAAATGTCCCTCAACCCACACAAAGCTGTAGACAACCACACCTGAGCAGTGCCAATACGTACGAATGGGTAAGACAGTTCCATCAGTTGCAGTCATGACACCGCTTGTGTTTACCGCAGTTCTACCATGCCCAGAAGTTCAATTCCGAACTTTGATCGTATCCGCATTGTTAATTTGCGCAGGAGGAACTCTCGTCAAGAGAAGTTTCCAGACATCTTGGAGTGAACCAAAACAATGTTGTTCGGACGTGGAGCAGGTACAGGGATACACAAACTGTCGATGACTTACCTACCGCAGCAGCTGATGATTGCAGCTTACGTATTACAGCTCGGATGAAGCATTGAGAGGAATAATGATTTTCGTGTAGCCACAGAAAGTCGTATTTCGAGAAGGTTTTTACGGAGATACAAGAAATAAGGATGGCCCTAGAAGGTTGCCTAGATCCTGTGGTGCACCGTATTCTATAAAAGGGAGGTACTAGGCTGTGGTCCTAGATGCCACAAACTGTTATGTTGGTACGACTCCTTAAGTTGGCAGTAAACGCCAAAGATATACACGTACCTTGTTATATTATCTATTGTTTCCGCGCTCGGCTGTAGCTCCGAAGTGGGACAGGACTTCTGAGTTGTCTGTGTAGGACGCTGTGGCAACAGATACTGATTATACAGAATAATATTTTGGGACTAGCTTATAAGCCAGTGCTTCCGAAAGGTTGTCAAAGAAGAGCCTCTGCGTATCATGGCATTTGATGATTCCGGACCTCAGTAAAAAATGTCACCGAAATCACATAACGATCTACATACATAGGATTCCTGCTTTCACGCAGGAGGACCGCACAAATGTACCATCATTTGATCAACGTACTAATTCCGAAATGGAGGACATAGTAATAGGTATTTCCGGTGTAGAGAAGCAGCTGAGAGAGATAAATACGAAAAAGTCTGCTGGTCCGGATGGAATACCAGTTCGGTTTTACAAAGAGTATTCTGCGGCGTTGGCCCCCTACTTAGCTTGCATTTATCGCGAATCTTCAATTCAGCGCAAAGTTCCTAGTGATTGGAAAAAAGCACAGGTGACTCCCGTTTATAAGAAAGGCAAGAGAACTGACCCACACAATTACAGGCCAATATCATTGACATCAGTTTCATGTAGAATTTTGGAGCATATTCTCAATTCGAATATAGTAAATTTCCTTGAAACGGAAGAGGTTCTTTCTATGAATCAGCACGGATTACGAAATATCGTTTATGTGAATCTCAGCTTGTCCTTTTCTCACATGACATCTTGCGAGCAATGGATCAAGGGCGGATTGTGTTTTCCTCAACTTCAAGAAGGCGCTCGACGCGGTGCCACACTGCAGATTGCTAACGAAGATACGAGCTTATGGAATAGGTTCACAGATTTGTGACTGGCTCGAAGACTTCCTAAGTAATAGTACGCATTACAATGTCCTCGACGGACATCGACGGGCATAGTCAGGCGTGCCCCAGGGGAGTGTGATAGGACCGCTATTATTTTCTATCTATTGATAAATGATCTGATAGACAGAATAACTTTTAATTTGTGGCAGTTTACTGATGATGCTGTGGTGTATGGGAGGGTGTCATCTTTAATTGGTTGTAATAGCATACAGGATGACTTAAACAAAATTTCAAGTTGGTGTGAAGAATGGCAGCTAGCTCTCAATGTAGAAAAATGTAAGGTGATGCGCATGAGTATGAAAAAAATTCTATAATGTTCGAATACAGCATTAGTAGTGAGCTTTTTCATGCTGTCACGTCGTTCAAATATCTAGGCGTAACATTGCAGAGCGATATGAAATGGAACGAACATGTAAGGACAGTTGTGAGTAAGGCGGACAGCCGACTTCGGTTTATTGGGAGAATTTTGGGAAGAATTACTTCATCTGTAAAGGAGACCGCGTATAAAACGCTTGTACGATCACGTCTTGAGTATTGCTCAAGTGTTTGGGACCCGCAGCAGATCAGTTTAAAGGAAGACATAGAAGCAGTTCAGAGGCGAGCAGCTAGGTTTGTTACTGGTAGGTTCGACCAATGCACGAGTGTCACGGAAATGCTCCGGCAACTCAATTGGGGATCGCTGGAGGAAAGAATTTCTGTTGAGTAAATTTAGAGGGCCGAAATTTGAAGCTGAGTGTAGTACGATCTTGCTGCCGCCTACTTACATTTCGCTTAGTGATCACAAAGACAAGATAAGAGAAATTAGGGCTCGTATGGAGGCATATAGGCATTCTTTTTTCCCTCGTTCTATTTGGGAGTGGAATAGGAAAGGAAATGCCTAGTAGTGGTACAGTGTACACTCCGCCACGCACCTTACGGTAGATTTTAAACATAAATGAAACGTGCCGAAAGAAGTAAAGAAATTTCGTCAATTATGTAATACACAAAGTAAATTCTCAATTTACCTAAGGAAACCCATGAATGTTCGTGTAGTACTTTTGGAAATCATCCTCAACGAATAGACATACACGATGGCTTTTAAACAAATGATTAAATTATGATAGCTTTATTTTCTCTGATCCGATTTTAATTATTGAAGGCTTTATGTAATCGCACGATATGCTAAAGTTAACGTGTGATAACCCCATGAAAATTCGGCAAGTAGTTTTGGAGATAAACGTGTTCAAAGAGATAGACAGAGATGAAGGTCGTAGACAAAAAATTTCAAATTACGATATAATTTTTTTCCGTGATCCGATTTTTAAGAAACTAAGTCTATATGTTGTCGAGAGTTACGCTCAAGTTACGTATGAAAATCCCATGAAAATTCGTCAAGTAGTTTTGGAGGTAAGAGGTTTTAATAGTTGAACAAACAGACACTACGGTTACAGAAAACACTTAAAATTACGATATCTTTTTATTTTATTTATTTAATTTTTTGTCGTGATCCAATTTGACAAAATGTTGCCTATATGTTGACCCAAACTTTTCTCATGATTCCTGTGAAAACCGCATGAAGAATCAAAAAATGTTCAAATGTTTGTAAATCTATCGGACCAAACTGCGTGGTCACCAGTCCGTAGCTTACAAACTGCTTAAACTAAGATAAACTAACCTACGGAGAACACACACACACACACACACACACACACACACACACACACACACACACACACACACACACTCATGCCCCAGGGAAGACTCGAACTTCCGACGGTGAGCAACCGCGCGCTCCCCAGCGAGGCGCCTTAGACTGTTCGGTTACTCCACCGCGGCGCATGAAGAATCGTCCAGTACTTTTGAAGATTGACGTGCACAGCGACAGGCCTACATTTGCAGATTTATTGTTAGTGTAGATGAGTCTGGCATCTCATTATTTCATTGTGAAAAGAAGTCACCAGAAGGTATTGATACTGTATTTACATGTAAGTAGTTTGCACAACCACGACTTGAAGTTTCATTATTATTTGACTTCCTTGAATGAAGTTATTTTGTTAGACGTCTATGGTTCTCCTTTCAGTAGTTAATAACTACACCCTTGTAGTTAGTTTGAATACTTAGCTACATGAGTAATAATTTTTGAAGTGTGATCTGATTTATAAAGAAAAGTGTCAGAAAGATAATCGTCATAGCAGTGTCCTTTTTGTGAAAGGAAAGCTATTAGAACAGTGTAAATTTGATTACTGTTATTCATTTACACCAGAGCGCTTTGTTGTGTTTTTTTCTCGTGATATTTTAAGGATTTTTTATCTTATTTTTCTTTATTTTTATTTTTTTATTTCAATTTTTATCTAAAAATTCATCTATAGTGTAGAAGGAGCTGCCATTCAGAAATTCTTTGAATTTCTTTTTAAATACTAGTTGGCTATCAGTCAGACTTTTGATGCTGTTTATTAAGTGACCAAAGACTTTTGTTGCAGCATAATTCACCCCTTTCTGTGCCTAAGTTAGATTTAACCTTGAATAGTGAATATCACCCTTTCTCCTAGTGTTGTAGCTATGCACACTGCTAATACTTTTGAATTGGTTCAGATAATTAATAACAAATTTTCATGAATATATATATATATATATATATATATATATATATATATATATATATATATATATATATATATATATATGATCTTTGGTGGGCTCCAGCTATTATTCTGATTACATACTTTTGTGCAATATACTTTTTTTCTAAATATTGAATTACCCCAAAAATTATCCCATATGAAAGCAGTGAATTAAAATGGGCATAGTAAGCTAATTTACTGAGATGTATATCACCAAACTTTGCAATGACGCTGATAACATAAGTAGTTGAACTCAAATGTTTCAGCAGATCTTCGATGTATTTCATCGAGTTCAATCCCTCGTCAATGCAATACTTAAAAAGTTTGAATATTCTACCTTAGCTACAGATTTATGTTCAAAGTCTAAATTTGTTAATGTGTTATGCTATTTACTGAATGAAACTGAATATACTGGGTTTTATCAAAGTGTAATGAGAGTCCATTTGTAGAGAACCACTTAATAATTTTCTGAAAGATAACATTTACAATATCAATCCTCGTGAATGTAGAATGGCAAATCATTAATATATATTAAGAACAGCAAAGGACCCAAGACTGAACCTTGTGCGACCCCATTTTTGATAACTCCCCAGTTAGAGGAATTAATTGTTTCTTCTATTTCATGTCACCGCTTATTTCAACTTTCTGTATTCATCTAGTTAAGTAGGATTTAAACCATTTGTGCACTGTCCCACTCACAACGCAATTCGTAAACGTATCTACAAGTAGTATCAAATGCAAAGAAATAATAAAAGGGTCATTATTAAGTCGGATCTTGTGACCTAATAAGGAGATGTGACGGTTACATTTAATGAGCTTCCACATTTATTTGTGCATAAAACATTTCAGGTGCATTCAACGTATGTATACAGTAGTTTGAATGCATGTACAAGATACTGCATTGCATTTCCTTTACAACATTTAAGTATGTATAAACTACGTTGACAGAATAGTTTAACAACAGCAGCAGTAGATTCATTTTACGAAGTTTCATGTTTTACTAGACTCTAAATATCCTTAATAGGTTGCCCTACTAATGCAACGTAGAGATTTTATCATGTCATCCGTTAAATTTTGGTATTCTATAATAATTTTATAATAATTTTACTCACATTTGAATACGTCCTGGTTTCCCGACTTTCTGTCCTCGCCATGCCATGGGGCACCTCCATAAGAGCTGAATACAGTTGTATTGTATAGTCCCGTCCTCTCCATTTTAAACGTAAATATTCATAGGATTGCTAGGTTTTAATTCTTTCTATTTGGTTGCATATAGTTTCTATTTTTCTTATCTTTTGCATTTACTCTAGAGTCACCTGGTGGCGTCTACCGGTTACTTTGACGATGTTGGGTGATTTGGCTTCAGTAATGTTCAGCAGGGCCTTGACGCCATACAATTTTATTATGTTAACCCCCCTCCATGGCATGATATATGTGTTTGTAATGTACTTTGGTATCTCTTTTGTCCATGCACTTCCCTTTTTGTGACACCAGGCTTACTGATGCTTGTAACTTTACAGATTCTGAAGATGATTTTTATCGAAACGCGTCAATAAACTCATGACCACATCACTATCTGTGGCTCTATAATTTTACACTGTTCTGGGGCCTTGCGTCCATCCCACCGAGCTTCACAGACTACCTAGTACATGACTTACAGCGCTCCTTTCGATACTCTACGTAAAGTACGTAGCCATTTTAACAATGGACTGATCATAGGAAGAGTGACAGGTATATAACTTGTCAGTGTGGGAACTGACAGGCTTCAGTTACTGACTTTTTTTTATATGCACTTTGTTTGTTGTACTTGATGGCCTTCAGTCCTGAGACAGGTTTGACAGCTCTCCAAGCTATCCTGTGCTGTGCGAGCCTCATATCTGAGTAAAGAATGGCAACCTATCTTTTGAACCTGCTTACTGTATTCGTCTGTCTTTCGCTGCGGTTTTTACCCCACACACTTCCCTCCAATGCAAAACTCACAATTCCTTCATGTCTCAGAATTTGTCCCACCAATCAGTCCGTTCTCTTAGTCAGGATATGCCAGAAACTCCTTTTGTCTCCAATTTAGTTTAAGTACTTCCTCATTAGTTACGTGATCTACTCATCTAAGTTTCATCGTTCTTCCGTAGCACCATATTTGAAAACGTTATCATCTTTTTGTCTGAAATCCTTGTTGTTTACCTTTCACTCCCATACGACAATGTCGATGGCAGCGCTGTGTTCTCCGTTTGTTATTGCAGGACCCTTCCTCCTACGTTTCTTTCCAACGGAAGTGTATGCCTGGAACGATGGGACATTGGCGCCAATGTAGGACAATGTCGGTTGGTGCACGTGTCCGCCGACAGGTTTTTAGAAACGGTCAGTGCAGTTTCCAATGGTGTGTCGAATCGTTTTGCGATCTTCGGGTAAAAGTAGCAGGTGGCGGCAATGGACGAAATAATTCACTGCAAGCGAAATGGAAGGTCTTTGCCAACGTCTGGAGCCACAGGGAGCCGGTGCCGAGTGTGTCGTAAATACAGAAATTTGCTCTGTGTGTTTTCCTTCCTGTTTTGTTTCGAAATGCATGCCAACTTGAAGGTTTTCGACCACCAAGGTGATAGGTCATTGACATTAGCTGGGGGAGCTCCGTCTCAGGGGCGGGGCTTGCGCTGGTAGAAAGACCTACGATTGGCGGCGTGAATATAGTATGACAGCTGCGTCAGTTTTTCATGACACCACGCAAGTTTAATGGGTAGGCCATTTAGAGCTGCATGTGAGTGCGGTATGGGCACGCCTGCGAGAAAGAGCGGCTTACCAAGCGATAGCTTGGTGTTGTCAGAGATGTTTGTGACGTGCGGGAAATGAAACTTGTGAAATGATACATAGTGATAGTGAAACAATAATAAATGAATGAAAACAAAATTATTAGAGGCTTGGGGGTGGGGCGGAAGAAAGATGCTGTGAATTGTCAGAAGGGGGTCATTTTAGAAAAATGGATAACATGATATCGTAAAAAGTTTGATTTTTTGTGATGAGCTGTACGGTGAGACTGTTCTGTTTAACGGACGCATTTATGTTCCGCAATGATTGACAACAGTACCAGTTGTAAACGTGGACTTGCCGCGACATCGACTCCTCTGAGTCTTATCATATAAAAAGCGTTCTATTAATTTCCATACTGTACCCCTTTAGTCCCTAGTTATTCTACTTCAAATAGCCGTTAAGTACTTCATACGTTTACCTCTTTGCAGGGGCCCAATGAGAGAACACAAATTGTTAAGCTACCTCCACCACAGCTTTAGATAGTTCTGTGGCTCCATCTCCGCCCAAGTAAGTCTGACTTTTCAAAATTTACTCACCTTAGACATTAGACACTGTAATAAAACTTCTCTGTTTCTGATGATGCGCTAACAGCGCGAAACGCGTAATTGGAGTAATAAAAAATACTGCAACAGAGACCGCGAATTATTTAATTAAGTTAATAGCTGGTTGTTTTTACGGGACTCTCTATTCCACAGTGACAGTTCTAGAATACTTCGTAGGACGTCTAAGCTCAGTAGCGCGAAATTACGCGGATCATGCAATGTTAGTTGGAGGCGTCTGTAACCCATCGACCAGAGACTGAGACGTCTATGGATCAAATTGCAGGTGGCGCAGAGAATCAGTCTTGTGCACCACCTCTGAACTCTGCTGTGATTACCATTGGAAATACAGTGGAGTCTCGCTTAACCGACCTTCGCTTATCCGACATACCGTGTTATCAGACAGGCAAGACAATTTATATTTACACCAGATTGTACTCTAGCGGGTCGAACAACAATGAGTCACGCAACCCGGCCATTGTCGCAGTAAAGGACTGACTGCATACATTATTTACTAGTGCCGTAAGCCACGCCTTGCGTGTATGTGTGGTGATTGTTTACTGTTTTATTTATTTCTTTTTTTGTTTTTGGGATGACTTCCGTTAGTACCTGTTGTTGTGTTGTAGTCTTCAGTCCGCAGACTAGTTTGATGCAGCTCTCCACGCTACCCTGTCCAAATCTCTTCATCTGAGAATACGTTCGGCAACCTACATCCTTTTGAATCTCCTTACTATATTCGTCCCTTGGTCTCCCTCTACGATTTTTACCCCACACGCTTCCTTCTAATGCTAAGTTGACAATTCCTTGATGTCTCATCATGTGTGCAACTCTTAGGATATACCAGAAAGTCCTTTTTCTCCCCGATTCGGTTAAGCATCTCCTCATGAGTTACGTGATCTACCCATCTAATTTTCATCATTCGTCTGTAGCACCACACTTCAAAAGCATCTATCATCTTTTTATCTGAATTCCTTATTGTCCACGTTTCACTCCCCTACAATGCTACACTATAGCAAATGCTTTCAGAAAGGACTTCCTAACATTTAAATTAATATTGGATGTTAACAAGTTTCGCTTCTTTAGAAACGCCTTTCTTCCCACCGTTAGTACCTATGTGAGATAAAGGCTATTTAAGAGACTCGACAATGGGGAACCAGCGTGAAAAGTGATCCACGATTATGACATTCGACGTGCAACTAAAAGTTATTGGAAGAGGAATGGAGTGCAGATAGAAAATTGTGTTCTGAAAAAGAAAATCGAAAGCCTTAAAGGAAAGGAAAACCGTATGAGTACCAAAACGATAGGCTTTGTCTCTTTGGTTCACCCATAATCTGAATCTGAAAGCCCTGCAATTCCGTAAGGAGTTTAATAGAGGTGATCTTGACTTAACAACTGACATTGGCTGGCTGGATCGCTGGAAGAAGAGGTATGAAATCCGACAACTCATTATTTGCGGAGAAAAACTCTAAGCTAGTAATGAATTGGTACAGATCTTTAGAAAAATATGTAATGATTTAATTGATAGGTATTTTACGGTAACAAAACCGGCCTGCTGGGCAGTGAAAGCAATTATGTATCACCAACAAACACCAGCAACAGTTACGATATTGATGTTTCCGGGTAATTTGACATTCCCATGGCCCGTTTGCGTAGGTTAAGCGAGACTGTACTGTATAGTAGACTAGCTGAAAACGGGGCGTTGTCCGGGTATTTATTTATTTATTACTGCCAATTTTCTGGTATATATTCATTTGTATAAGGATTGTATGTCTATAAAATCTGTTGGGAATACAATTAGCCGTAAAGAAGTAATAGATTAAAAGTTGGTGCATGATGGGGTGGTTTCCATGAACGTCGCTGTTTATGTGCTCATATCTCATGAACTACGTGTCTTACTGTGATACAATTTAGAAGGTACACTTAACTATATGGGTGTATACTGTATGTAAAATTTTCCTGCGCCTACAAATTGTAGTGTAGAAATTATAAATTTTAACGTCATACCGAAAGACGTAGTTTTAGTCCATGAACAGCGGAACGTTACTGTTTATGTGGCACATCTCATGAACTACGTGTCGTGTTGTGATACAATTTAGCAGGTACATTCAACTATATATGTGTATACTGTCTGTAAAATTTCCTGCCGCTACAATTTGTAGTGTTCAAATTATAAATTGTAACGTCATACCAAGAGCCGTAGTTTTACTCCATAAACAGCGGAAAAGTAGTAAGCGAGAAACTTTTTTACTTTCATCATTTTAATATGGTTGCCAGCGAGAAAAAGTATAATAAAGGTTTGAAATTATGTTTAAAGTTTGTTGCAAAGCGCTAAGTACTGTCATTCTCATACAGAGTATTTCGAAAGTCTTGACGCATTATATGGCATTTTTGCGATTTCTATTGGTAATAACGTAATATCTTTTGAACCATGTGCCGTATGTGATTATTAACCATGCAGCAATTGTTACCTCACAGTAAGGAATATGTGTACCAAATTTGGTTGAAATCGGTCCAATGGTTAAGGAGAAAATGAGCAGCATCGTCACAAAATGCAGCAGTTTTTCGGCATCTCATTGTTTATGATGTCATATCTCGTGAACTATATATCGTATGTGATTCTTACACTTACGGCGACCGTCCTCATGGATTGAAGCTTACGTGTACAAAATTTCATAAAGATTGGAACAAAGCTGTAGATTTATATGCAACACGTACAAACATACGGACACTCTGCTTTATATATTAGATTTAGCTTCAAACAGCCCTGATATTAACAGCGTTGTCAGTGTAGACAGAGGTAAATGATCGTGATGCCACTATAGTGACGATGACTACTAAAAATGAACCAATCAAGAAGGCTAAGAGACTGTTTTACTTTAACGATCAGATAACCAGTTGTTAACTTCCCAGTCAGGCAAATACTGGACGTTGTTACTTAGCTACTGTACGGTGCACGTTTAGGAATTATCGGCAAAGTTTAAAGGCATTGTAAATACCGCGCTGGGCAAATAAGTGCTTAGTAAGCCGATTAAGGTCGGAAACGACCCGCCGTGGATTAATAATAATGTTAGGAAATGGGCGAGGTACGTAAAATACAACAAATACCGTCATCATATCTTAGCGGAAGATCCTACGAAACCAGATAAGCGGTCGAAGCCCTCTACACCTACACTCCAGACTGATAATAGGAGAACGAAACAGGAAGACTGACGTTTTAGTTTTCAGATTTAAGAAATCGTTTACGTACGCAGATCGTTTGAACATCGCACAGTTTCTCGAATAGAGGACGTCGTAATAGTCATCCCTCGAGTAGAGAAGCAGCTGAGAGAGCTGAAAACAAATAAATCGCTAGTTACACATCAATTCCCAGATCCGTTTTATAAAGACTACTGTACGGAATTAGTTCCCCAGTATGCTTTTATCACCAATGTGTGGCCTGGTGTGAATGTTCAATGGACTGAAAAAAGCGCCGACTCCTGTTTATAAAAAAGGTAAAAAAAGGGCTCCTCAGAATTTCAGACCACTATCATCGGCGTCAGTTTTCTGCAGAATTATTTAACATATTCTGAGTTCGAATGTAATAACTACTTTGCTCAGTATCACCTGCTTCGATCACAATCTAGCGAAGGCAGAGCGTAACCAGCTTGTTACAATGACATTTGAAGCTTACAATTTTTGACAGAATGAAAAAAGAAGAAAAGAAAACCGTAGCTAGTATTATAATAAAATGTAATAATATAAATCACGATTTTTTGATTTTATAGAAACTTTTAATCTTCAGGTACATTTGTAACACGCTCTGCTTTGGCTTGATAACGATCCGCGATTGAAACTGGCAGTACGGAGAATAAAATAAAAAGCTTATGGTCAACCACAATGAAGTTTTACAGTCATTTAATAGCTATGAAACTACATCTCATCAAAAACCTAAAATGACCAGTTGTGGTACAAAGTAGCCTCCGCCATGCACCGTATGGTGACTTGCGCTGTATGCATGGCGATTTACGAAGGTACTGCACATAATCTAGACAACTTGCAACATCATTATCATCCTCATCGTCACGATCATCATTAAAGACTGATTATGCCTTTCAGCGTTCTGTCTGGAGCATAGTACCTCTAATAAAATTCATCCATAAACCCCTATTCAAAATTCATCCATAAACCCCTATTCAATGCTAACATTGATGCGTCGACTGATGTTATGCCTTTTACTTAAAAACCATTCTGCATCGAATCTGAGCACTTTCTCCTTGATCTACCTCGACTCCTCTTACCCTATGCTGCCGAGCTCATAAGTTTCTTAGGTAACCTTGCTTCTCCCATGCGTGTAACATCTCAGTCTTTTCTCTCTGACTGATTCATCTATGGTGTTCATTCCAAGTTTTTCTTTGATTTCCTCATTATGGACACCCTCCTGCCATTGTTCCCATCTATTAGTACCTGCGATCATTCTTGCTACTTTCATATCTGTAATCTATAACTTATCAATAAGGTAACCTGTATCCATCCAGCTTTCACTCCCATACAACAAAGTTGGTCGAAAGATAGAGCGGTGCACCACTAACTTAGTATTAGTACTGACTTCTTTCTTGCAGAAGAGAGTAGATCTTAGCTGGGCACTCACTGAATTAGCTTTGTTACAACTTGATTCAAGTTCTTTCGCTCTGTTACTATCCTGTGTAAAAATACATCCCAGGTACTTGAAACTGTCCACCTGTTCTACATCTACATGGGATACTCTTCAAATCACATTTAAGTGCCTGGCAGAGGGTTCATCGAACCACCATTATACTATTTATCTCCCATTCCATTCTCAAATAGCGCGCGGGAAGAAAGAACACCTGAATCTCTCCGTTCGAGCTCTGATCTCTCGTATTTTATTCTGATGGTCATTTCTACCTATGGAAGTGGGAGGCAACAATATATTTTTGCATTCGGAGGAGAATGTTGGCGATTGAAGTTTCGTAAGTAGCCCACGCCGCAGCGATAAGCACTGTTGTTGTAATGATTACCATCCCAGATCTTGGATCATTTCCGTAATACTGTCTCCCCTGTATCGTGACAATACGAAATGAGCTGCCCTTCTTTGGACTCTTTCGATGTCCTCCGTCAAACCCACCTGATAAGGATCCCACACTGGGCAGCAATACTCGAAAAATGGACGGATAAGCGAAGTGTATGCAGTTTCTTCTGTTGCATCTTTTAAGTTCTGCCAAAAAAACACAGTCTCTGATTCGCCTTTCCCACGACATAATCTACGTGTTCTTTCCAACTTAAGTCTGAAGTAATAGTAATTCCTAGTATTTTGTGAAGTTTACGGCCTTCACTTTTGTTTGATTTATCTTGTAAAGAATGTTTAACGGATTTCTTTTCGTATTCATGGGGACGACTTCACACTTCTCATTATTTAGAGTCAATTGCCAATTTTTATACCATAGTGATATCTTATTCAGGGCGTTCTGCGGTTTGTTTTTATCTTCAGATGATTTCACTAGACGGTAAATGACGGCGTCATCTGTTGACAACCAAAAAGAGCTACTTAGATTTTCCCCTAAATCGTTTATGTAAATAAGGAACAGTACCCTGTGGAACGCCCAATATTACCTCTGTTTTAGTCGATGCCTTACCATAGGTTTCTACGAACTGTTCTGTGTTCTATTTGGCGCTCAATCTGTTTAAATCTCTTTCCCACAGACATTACTTTCGTTTTGGAGATGCTGATCTTCATAACCCTTAAACCTCAGATAGAGCTCTGAAATATTAGCTTGCAACCTTTCATTCGAATCTGCCATCACAACTAAGTCATCTGCATATGTAAGACTGCTTATTTTATCTCCTATTTTAATCCCGCCCTACGAGTCTACTGGTTGCAACTTGTGATCCATGAATAGTATGAACAACAGTGGTGACAGATTACAGCCTTGTCTTACGCCTGAAACTACCCTAAACCATGAACTTAATTTGCTGTCTACTCTAACTGCTGCCTGACAGTCTACATAAAGACCTTTAATTGCCTGCAGAAGTTTGCCTCCTATTACAAAATCTTTAACTGTCAGCAGCTTCCTCCTAGGAACACGGTCATAAGCCTTTTCTAAATCTATAAAACATAAATACAATTCCCTGTTCTATTCGTACCACTTCTCCATTATCTGCCGTAAGCTTAAGATCTGGTCCTGATAGACTCTAAGAGGCCTAAACCAACATTGATTTTCATCTAACTGGTCGTCGACTTATACTCGCACTCTCCTTTCAACAATACCTGAGAATATTTTCCCCACAACGCTGATTAAAGAGATACCTCGATGGTTTTTACAATCTTTTCTGTTTCCAGGTTTGAAAATTGGCGTTATTACCGCTCTGTGCAGCCAGACGGAACATGTCCTGGCTCCCATGCCCTTTCAATTATTCTGTGTAGCCATTTGAGAACTGACCTTCCACTGTATTTAACAAGTTCCAGCTTAATTTCATCCACCTCAACAGTTTTATTGCACTGCAATCTATTGACCATTCTCTTCACTTCTTCAAATGTGATCCTGTTTTCATGATCATTCTACCTCAATATTAGACACATCATTGAACGTTTCACCTATATTGAGCAGTTCTTCAAAACATTCCCTCCATCTGCCCAGGGCGTCCACAGGATTGACTAGCAGCTTACCTGACCTGTCCAAAACACTTGTTAATTCTTTCTTCCCTCCCTTTCTGAGACTGCTAATTACGCTCCAGAAAGGTTTTCCCGTAGCTTGATCCATAGTTTCTAGTTCCTTTCAAAGTCTTCCAACGATTTCTGCTTGGATTCTGCTATTATCCGTTTGGCTTTGTTTCTTTCTTCTGCCTGATTTCTAGTATGGAACCATTTTCTAAATGCTTTCTTTTTCTTTCTTCAGGCCGTCTTCACTGCGTTATTCCAACTAACTGTCTACTTCTTCCTGCCTTTACACACTACTGTTCGAAGACATTCTCTAGCCACTTCTAGTAGAGTGACCCTGTACCTTTCCCATTCCTCTTCCATTGAAAGTAAATGACTACATTCAACTAACTGAAACCTTTTTGAAATTATTGTTATGTATTTGTGCCTAATTTCCTTGTCCTGAAGCTTCTCCATTCTTATCCTACTACATATGGACCTGACTTTCTGCACTTATGGCCTTACAAAATCAGTTACACTGCAAGTTAAATAATGATCAGTGTCGTGAAAAAACCCTCTGAAAACACGTGTGTCCTTGACCGCCTTCGTGAATTCCTTATTATATAGTCAATGACAGATCTCGTTCCCCTTCCTTCCCAAGTATAACGACGAATATCCTTATGCTTAAAAAAAGAGCTTGTGATAGCTAAGCCCATACTGATACAGAAATCCAAAAGCTGTTTACCGTTTCCGTTGATCTCCATACCCTCACCAAACATACCCATACCTTTTTCCTATCCTGGCATTGTAGTCACTAATCAGCAAAACACTGTCCTTGTCCTTCACTCTAACAACCACATCAATGAGTGCGATGTAAAATCTGTCCATCTCATCTTCATCTGTACCTTCACAGGGCAAATACACTGACACAAACCTAATTTTCTTGCTGAAGATGGCCAGATCTATCCACATTAGTCGTTCATTTACATACCTTATTGCAATTATGCTGGGTTCGATTGTTTTCCTGGTGTAAAACCCTACACCCCACTGTGCTCTTCCTACTTTTGCTCCTGAGACGTAGACCTTGTATTCGTCGACTTCGTCCTCTTTCTCTCCCATTATCCGAACGTCACTAACAGCTAAAACATCATCTTACTTGAAGCCTCTGCCAGCTCTACCTTCTTCCCAGCGTAGTTCCCGTTGATGTTAATAGCTCCCCATCTCATTCCAGATCGTTTTTCAAGTCGTATTCGCGGAGTCCCTGGTCTGTCAATTAGTGGTGGAACTCCGTCAACTACACCGGTCCTAGGCATTTCGCTCTGATTGTTGCCAGAATCCTATTGAAGTACCTGGGAAGCAGGTTGCTAGCCTTACTTTCCCAGGGCCCCAATGGGTTTTACCCCTAACGGTTGAGGGACTAACCGATGCATTTGGTAGTCTTTGGCGTCAGAGCACGAAGGTGGCCACAACTCAGAATATGACCGAGATGCCCAACCTTATTCCAAAGTAACTGGTATCTCAGCTGTCAGGACCACTTGCTTGACCACTCATACGTTGCCTGTGGTTCATTAACTAAGACATGACAACAGTAACCCACACCATGAACCACAAATACACCAAAATACAATCGAGTTTAATTTTGAAAATGTCTAATTACGACAGTCGAAGCAATGGGTTCACAATATTACTGAACGCTCATTTGCTGTCAACGAATGCCTGATGTAGATGCGCAGACTAAGTCTGAAATCGAACGCTGTCGTTCGTGGTTCCAACCAGAGGGGGCCGGAATTGGCTGCGCAGTCCAAGTACAAATTCGTCGTACTGCGCTTGTTGTTTACTGTTTACAAGGGGGAACGTTTAGTTTATTCCTGTGTTTTACGACATAAAATTCGATGCCTCTAATTCAGTTTAATATGTTAATGATTCGTTTGACATTTTAAAATATCGCAGAATCGCTGACAATAATAAATTAGCAAGTGCCTATGAAACAGACGAGCAGCTCCAAAAACAATTCTCAGCAAAATATATTTGTGCTGTGAAACAATGCGAATTGGAAACCGAAGACAGCTGTTACCATTTGAGAAAGGAGTCTTAATGGCAAATAATTCTGTATTTGGCCTTTATTCTGACGTTTGGCAGTCGGCATTAAGTATATATTAACAGCACGGCTTAACCAGGACTGTCTTGAAAATTTGTTTTCACGGATTAGAGATATTGGCCATTTCTATCAGCATCCTCCCCCTAAAGAAGTAAAACATCGGCTGCGTTTGTTGCTTCTGGGAAGGAATGCACAAGACATTACACTGTCTAATACTTCGTCTGTGAGACAGGAAGAAGACTGTACAAATGTTTGTATAGCTTATGGGACTTAACTACGGGGTCATCAGTCCCTAAACTTACAAACTACTTATGAACTAGCTAATCCTAAGGACGGCACAAATATCCATGCCCGAGGGGGGATTCGAACCCCCGACCGTAGTGGCCGTGCAGACCGTGACTGGAGCGTCTCAGGCCCCTCGGCCACCGCGGCCGGCGGGAGAAGACTCACAACACTTCCTGTCATCTAATGTGTTGTGCGGAATTTTGCTGGATATGTCTGAAGCAATGGCCATGTTAGATGGGGAAGTAGAGATCCAGGACGTAAGTTTTAGTTGTGAGTCTGCTGCACCGTCTGCTGTGACAGATGTTGAATGCCCAGCTGAAGGATTCAAATATCTGTCAGGCTACAGTGCACGCCGTGCGGCGAAATATGTCAACTCACTGGGGGTGTCGTCTAATGAACTACTTTGTTCTCTTCCAAAACACCTCGCAGAATGGGTGGATAGAATTTCTATCACGAGGAGGTTTGTTAGTGCTGTCTGACAAGTGGATACAACAGATCTCAGAGTTTGAGCTGTTGTTCAGCGAGATTAGCGGAAGTGACATACTTTCAAAAGAAAAAAAGTATTTCTAAGAGATTAGCCGACGTAATTTCGCAGAAATATCCTCACGTGGCGCCGGAGGTCATTAAAATATTCTTACGGACCCGAATTTTTATTCGAGTGCGCTACCTAACATGAAGCAGAAGAAAGAGAAAGCAGCGGCATCACAGAGGCTAAAATCACGTCAAATTCTTCGGCTGTCGGAAGGATTTAAGTAGGTACGTAACTGCAACAAGCAATTCGTAAACAGTAAACTTTTGTGTGTTTATTGGTGTTCTACGTGACGGCACAGCGCCGCTTCGCGCCCCTCGCTGGCAGTGCTGCTTGGGGTTGGAACACTTGCGCGGAGTGACACTTGCGCGGAACCCGGGGCCCTTGGGGCGGCTAATCGCTTTTCCTGGGTACAGGCCCACCAAGAAGTCTAGCACTGCTGTTTCAAGTTTCCACACTGTTAACATAACACGAAAATCAGTGAAACTGCACAACCCTTTGCGAGCTGCAGAGCAATATAGTGACTTGTTCTAACTACATATTAATCCGTTGAGTGTTCCTCCTGTAAACAAAAAGGTATTTTAATAATGATGATGTTTTTGAGAATTAGTCTCTGCTACTACAAGACTATGACTTTTCACAGTCATACCTCCTAAAAGGATATTATTCAGAACACTAAGCATATCAAGACACCTGCGCAAGCAATAAATATATTAGGCATCCTGCACAGATACGTTGATGTAATTGACCGCTATGTAGTTAACCCCACTATCACGCAACTTCCATCTCTTTAAAAATAGCTACTATGCTTTTTAATAGGAGATGCAACCTTAAACCTTCAATTAAAAAACGTTAATAATAAGTCAATGAGTATTTTACATACTTAAAGCGTTTATTCGTAGACCCCAAAACGATTTGGCTGTATTCGAATTACAAATACATCTAATAAATATATGAAATACGGAATGTGTAAGGGAATGTCACACACCGAAAAATGCTAAAAATAAATTCTATTTTCCATCACCGTCATGTAGAACTATTTTTACTCCGAACTTGGCATAAACCAACAGGGAGAAACAAGTTGCAAGACTTCCAGGAAAAATGAAGCGAAATTGGCAACCAATAGTTGGTTATAAATTACATTGCCTGTTAACTGTATAAATATAAATTATGGAATACGCGGAACTACTGTTCAGTACAGTCAAAAAGGTCTAAGGTAATAGGCAGTGGTTTACAATCAGATATCCGTATCACTCTCCTCCTCAAGAAGTCTGTGTGAAGATTTATATTCAGAACATTCAAGAAAAAGGTGTTGAAACTATAAGAAGTAGCTCATTTACTCAGGAAGGGAAAACGTTATGGTGCCCGTAAATTTGAATGGCTGTATCTCTTGTAGTAACATTTAATTTTTGATAAAATGTTAAAATCCAATAAACCAGAATTTTGTCTTTCTAAACTCAGTGTCAATTTTTTTTTGTGGAAATTTTTGCAGGAAGTAGTCTTGACGTGATTTCATACTTCTATGCATTAACATGTAATTTGTGTCACAAATTGCGCGACCGGTCCGGTCGGAGGTTCGAGTCCTTCCTCGGACATAGGTATGTTTGTTTGTACTTTGCCTAAGTTATTTTAAGTAGTGTGTAAGTCTAGCGACCAATGATCTAAGTAGTTTGGCCGCATAAGACTACACATATACACGTAATTTATTTATTTCATAACCACATTTAAGTACTAATAATTAAAGAAACTTAAAAGAGAAATTTGAAGTAAACACTGAAAACAAATGATTGATATTTCTCATGAGATGAATGCACACAACCGTTGTCTTATGTCTTGTGAATGTAACTACAAATTCTGCCATATGAAAATTGTAGTGTGAGTCCCAAATATTTTTTTCTGTAATAACATTAAAAACATATTAAAAATTCAGAACTCGAAAATCAGTGAAGTTTTGGACTTGAAGCGTTTTGTGTTGCTACATCATTACATAGTAGACACGATTTTAAAATTTGGTTGCTATCGCCAAAGTAGATGAAACGTTAAATTTTTGGTGTAATCTTCGCCGTGTAGACTGTATGTTGTAGAAGTCTACGTCGAACCTAATCATACCTCTGAGGAGAGAACGTTGTTTGCACTTCTCCTACGTTTCCAGTCGGCTGTGCTGTGCTACGTAACGACATCGTACCGTTCCACTTTACCGAGAGCTATATATGAATTGGTGTGATGTCTGTTTTTTCGAAATAAGACATCACACCAATATATGTATCATTTAGACGCAAAGATTCTGGGTTCTGGTTTCATCGCTAACGCGATTAACAACGTTAGACCTCGTGTGTAAACAAAATGTTCAAATGTTTGTATAGTCTATGGGACTTAACTACGGGGTCATCAGTCCCTAAACTTACAAACTACTTATGAACTACTTACGAACTAGGACGGCACAAATATCCATGCCCGAGGGGGGATTCGAACCCCCGACTGTAGTGGCCGTGCAGACCGTGAGTCGGCCACCGCGGCCGACGTGTGTAAACACTTAAAGGTTATGAGTCCACTGGAAAAATGCATAAGTAACACCTGTTGTTTGAGACTTGAAGATGGCCTGAAATTAGTCGAAATCGATATCTCATAATAAACATAAGGTGTAGCTGTCTATATTTCATAATGCTATTCCTAACATATTTAAAAGCTGCTCAAAACCACCTACAAAAAACCTTTATAATGAGATTGTATACGATCAAATTGTGTTGTAGTAATTATTTGTAGTAATACACCCAAAGATCTGCCCTTGCTTTTAGTGCCTTGATCAGCTGTTAATTTTTAGAGGTATTACTAGGGACAGTAAAAATTCTCATTTGCGATAAATGCGAATATAGATGCGAATTCTGACTCAAAATGCAGTAAATCCGGTTGCGCTCAATTCCGATTTCATCACATTCCTCTTCACATGGTGCTGTATTGTAAATCGAGTGATATTTGTATGACGTGTTATCTCCCTGTTGAATGAGGCTGTGATATCTCCGGGCCGTTACTACCGCTCCACCTCGCTCGTTGGGCCTTTCCCTGAATACGGCACAGGTAGCGGCTGGAGGGCGAGGATTAGGGGTGGTGTGTCCCTACTTCTGGAAGACCCTGTTCACTACCTGCAGCGTCCGAGTCTCCGCGTAAGTGTCTACAAATTCCCTTTCCGCGCAAGTGTCACTCCGCGCAAGTGTCACAAACTCGTGCTGCTTCGCCACTGACCTCATTTTAACAGCCAAAAGTTGGTCGTTTCGCTTGGGGCCCAACCTTTTGTAGAATAACCTTGGTTCCAACTATAGCATTTCTGGAAGATAGGATAGGTTCCGACAGCCTGTGGAATCATTTCAGAATGATATTTTCACTCTGCAGCTGAGTGTGCACTCACTAACTCAGAAATTTTAAGAGAACCCACCTGAACTGAACATGAGCCATGACTGTAGACTCATTCAATGAGGCGACACGTTGGTCGTTTCTACCTACACCGGCGGCAACAATACCGTACTCCTCTTATTATATACTTAAAAGATAAACTAAATAATGAAGATTAACTTTTTCAGTAATTTTTATAGCTCTTCATAGTTTTATTTATTTTTTATTATTACTTTTCTGTTATCTATAACCTATTACCTTTTTTTGCTCCTTATTAGAAATTGGGTTATATATATATATATATATATATATATATATATATATATATATATATATATATATATATATATATATATATAAAAGAATGAAAAGAAAAACACTCTGTCGTGTTGTATATCTTTATTTTTTTCGCAAATAAAAAAGTAAGTGGTATAGCGCTTGCCTAGTAAGCAGAAGGTCCAAGAAAAAAAATGGACAGCTAAAAAAATGTGGATTGGCTGACAGTTAACCCTTTATTTGGCAATGTTGCTCTCAAACAACATCAAAATTGCGCGTGTTTTTTCTGAAACATGTTTGAAGTTTCATCCTTGGATGGGCAACTCTGCTTGAAACTAACATTTAAGCTCTCCAATAAAGTGATATTACGTTGTCTTTTGCGATAATTTGGCAATAAACTGAATCTTTAGCGGACACTCCAAGTATAAGATACTGAGATGCATGTTTCTTTCAATTTTGTGACGATATATTTCGTGATACATGGAAAACTGTCAATAAAAGGGAAAGAGGCAGCCTTGAAGTTTATTTTTTATGGAAAATTGACGAAGAGTTCTTATATGAGAGACTGAAAATGTGGAAATCATGGGAGTGTTCTGAACTTTGCACCAAAAACGACGTGTTTTCACTCGTTTCAGATGAAATAGTCCAAAATACAATAATTTCTGCTGTCATAAGAACAGCACTGTAGTACTGATACTGTACCATCATGAGAAGTTTTTGGGCAATGTTACTTACAAACCAGAAACTATACTTTGCAAAAAAAAAAAAAAAAAATCGTATAACTCTGTTCACATGTCCCTGCACAATTAATTTAAGTAACATAATACTTTTTCTTTTCGTGATTTCTGTGTATGCCAAATAAGGGTTAAAGAGTCGGGACTGGGTTTTCCCGCGAAAGGCAAAGGTTCCAGGCTCGATTCTTGGTTTCAGCACACTTTTAATCCTCCAGGAAGTTTTATTGCCTGCCGCGGTGGCGCTCCAGTCACGGTCTGCACGGCCACTACGGTCGGGGGTTCGAATCTCCCCTCGGGCATGGATATTTGTGCCGTCCTAGTTCGTAAGTAGTTCATAAGTAGTTTGTAAATTTAGGGACTGATGACCCCGTTGTTAAGTCCCATAGACTATACAAACATTTGAAGTTTTATTACGATGCTGTTGTTATAAAGAAAACAAAATGAAAAAAAAAAAAAAAAATACATCAGACGTTTACAGTAACAGAACAGACATATCGATGGTGTTGAACTGCAACTTCTTATGTCAGATTGTTCATGTAAGAACATCGTTGACAATTTTTATTTAATTTATGCCTTGAAAATTATTTTCCAGTATGTTTTCAAGGAACATTTCAGTAATGAAATAATTTATAATGATAATAATTGTTTTTTATTTATTTCTATCGAGATAAATGTAAAATAATAATGCTTATTTCAGTCTCCTCTAAAACTAATTGTTTTTGACATACGAGGTTGCTGTTCAACACCATCGATATGACTCATACACTTTCGCGGAGGGTTCAGTGCAGACCTGCCGTTTTCCTTGTCGCAGACTTTGATATCAGGGAAGTGTAAAGAACAGTTTTAGATTACAGCCTTCCGTGTGCTTAGCTACTGGCAGGTGCTTCCCCACTAAAACAGGTAAACGTATGACCAGAGTTCCTCCTCTAATGAAGTTGGTACGGCCTTTGCATAGAAAGTAATCCGAACAGACTCTTCTGTATTGGTTGCTCTCACATTCACAATGGCTTTAGCAAGCGACGAAGGGAGACTGAGATAAGGGCTTGAAAAACCATCACCGAGTAATAACCCGTGAGAGACCTTCAAGCATCGAAGTTACAATATTTCGGCGCAGAGTCTTCTGGCCATCTTCAGGTGAGTATCGCCGAAGTACTGGCGAAGACGCACTGAGCTGTGCTATTTACGACCAATTCAGCTCCTAGCGCCCTCCGTGGTGGAGGATTGCCGCTTTGATATCAGATCGATTATCATCGTCATTCAGTTGCAGGAAACTACGCCGACTACGCTCGGAACAGCGTACGTAGTAGTAGTGAACGCGCACGCTAAGTATGCGCATGCGCAATGTTGGCTGAATTGCTCATGAATAGCACAGCTCAGCGCGTCTTCACCAGTACATCGGCGGTACTCACCTGAAGATGGCCAGAAGACTCTGCACCGAAATATCGTGGCAAGAAATCACAGGCATCCGGCAGTTCGCCCGAGATTTTAAGGAAATATCTGTACACCGGGAAAGCTTTAAACATAACACACAAGTCACAAACTACACTGATGGTCATCAAAAATGCAACACCACAAAGGGCCAAAATTTATTTGTGAGATAACCCTTATGCACAAACACATGATAGAAAACACAGCTCCACTGGAAATGAGAAGGATGATGAAAGTAATATTCTGCTATTGTTGCTGGCTACAGCCACTCCTACACGCCTCGGCATTGATAGAAACAGACTCTGGATGCGTTGTTTCGGTACAGCAGTCCATGCTGCTTCCACTTACTGTCAAAGCTGATCTGGAGTAGCGGCGGATGGTGTGTCCCAGGTCAGTGATTCCGCACTCATCGACCAGCCGTTATCGAAAGGCGTGCAATGGGGAGAGTACCGTATAAGGTGGAAAGTGTATATAGAGGGGCCCTAAAAGGGAAATGAACTAACAGACAATATTATAGGAAGGGAAGTAGACGAAGATGAAATAGGAGATACTAAATAGAGAATTTGACAGAACACTGAAAGATCTAATTACATACTTTTTAAATATATTTTTCGCGACATTACAGCGTTCAATGAATGAAATAAATCGCAATTGGCGATCAGTTATGATTTCATTGTACTAGGTTTAGATGGAATACTAAAGTGGGGCGAATGAAAATTTGTGCCTGGCTGGAATTCGAACCCGAGATCTCCTGCTTACTAGACAGACGCGTTGACCACTCTGCCACCGAGGACACAGTGACCAGTCTGACTGCAGAGGACTCTTCCGTGCACGTCTCCCGCCACACCCAAATCCCCATTCGCCACACTGTCTCCGTCCTATTAACACAGCCGCATGATCTGTTCTCCCTGATGCGGAAATACAGTATTGTAGCTGCGAGCATTACAGAACAAATAGGCTGTGGTAATAGAGATTTGGGTGTGGCGGGAGACGTGCAGGGAAGAGTTCTCTGCAGTCGCGTTGGTCACTGTGTTCTCGGTGGCGGAGTGGTCAACGCGTTTGCCTAGTAAGCAGGAGATATCGGGTTCGAATCCCGGCCGGGCACACATTTTCATTCGCCACCAGTTTGGTATTCCATCTAAACCTAGTACAGTGAAGCCATAACTGATCGCAAATTGCGGTTTATTTCACTGAAAGATCTAAGTCAAAACAAGACCCCTGGATAGACATTTCGTCAGAGCTACTGAAGTCTCTGGGAGGACCAGCCATGCCAAAACTATTTCACCTGATGAGTAAGACAAAATACCCTCAGACTTTAAGAAAAATGTAATAATTTCCCATTCCAAAGAAACCAGGCGCAGACAGATGAATCATCAGTCTGATAAGTAATGGCTGCAAAATTTTAACACGAATTATTTACAGAAGGATGGACAGGCTGACAAATGCTGACCACGGGAAGGATCAGGAGAAGTGTAGGAACACGGGAGGCAATAATCACCTTACGACTTATCTTAGAAGATAGCTTTAGTGGATTTAGAGAAACATTTTGACAATGTTGACTGCAATACACTATTTCAAATTCTGAAGTCATCAGGGGTAAAATACAGGGAAAGGAAGATTATTTACAACTCGTACAAAAACCAAACAGCTGTTAATAGAGTTGAAGGGTATGAAAGAGACGCATTAGTTGGGAAGGGAGTAAGACAGGGTTGTAGACTTTCTCCAGTGTTATTCAATTTGTACACTGAGCAAGCTGTGAACAAAAGCAAGGAGAAATTTGGAGAAGGAATTAGGGTTCAGGGCGAAGAAATAAAAATATAGCGTTTTGCTGGTGTTATTGTAATTCTGTCAGAGACAGCAAAGGATCTAGAATAGCATTTGAACGGTATGGACAGTGTGCAGAAAGGAGCGTATAAGATGAACCATAATCAAGAGCAAAACAGTAGTAATGGAATACAATCTTAGAAAATCAGGTGATACTAAAGGCATTGGTTTAGGTAACGAAAGAATAAAGGTAGTAGATAAGTTTTGTTACTTGGACAGTAAAATAACATATGATGGTCGCAGAGCAGAGGATATAAAATACAGACTGACAATGGGAAGAAAAGCGATTTTGACAAGGAAAAATCTGCTACATCGAATATTAATTTCAATCTAAGCAAGTCTTTCTGAAGGCATTTGTGTGAAGTGTTCCCTTGTATAGACGTGAAAGATGGACGACAAACAGTTCAGATAGGAAGAGGATAGAACCTTTTGAAATGTGGTGCTACAGAAGAATGCTGAAGATTAGGTGGGTGGATCATGTAACTAATGAACCGGTACTGAAGAGAATTGGGGAGAAAAGGAATCTTTGGCATACCTTGACTAAAACAAGGGATCAATTGGTAGGACACATTCTTAATCAAGTAATCGTAAATTTAGCATTGAAGTGTGAGTGTGTGTGTGGGGGGGGGGGGGGGGGAGACCAGGAGACGAATATAGTAAGCAGATTCAAATGGAAGTGGGTTGCCGTTCTTATAAGGAGATGAAGAGGCTTACTCAGGATAGAATAGGATGGGGAGCTGCATCAAATCAGTTTCCGGCGGCGGTGGAGTGACCGAGCGCTCAAAGGCGCCTAGCTGCGGAGCGCGCTGCTGCTACCGTCGCAGGTTCGAGTCCTCCCTTGGGCATGGGTGTATTTGTTGTCCTTAGCATAAGTCAGTTTAAGCAGTTTGTAAGCTTAGGGATTGATGACCAGATTATTTAAGTCCCACAGATTTACAAACATTTGAACATTTGAACCAGTCTCCCAACTGAAGACCACAACAACAAAATGTGGTGATCGTTACCCTGTTGTAAAGGGGTCGAGGACAAGTTTCGAAGGTACTGGAGGACAACGGACTCCATCATTTCGTAGATATAACGCTGACAAAACTGAGGAAACTACAAAACAATAGAAAATTTAGGAGATAGAACCTGCATAAAATAATGGAAACTGAGGAGGTTGAGAGTCTCGGAGACAGCATTAGGCAACGACTGACTGAAACAGTAGAAGAAGAACGGATTATTTTGAGAGATGAAATGAATGCGATGGATGAAATTGGTAGAAGGGCGAGCCTTGTAGAAATCTTCGGATAATTCAGGAAATAATGATTTAATGAGTGGAGAAAATATAAAAATGCAACAATTGAAAAGGGAAAGAGTATAGGAGGCTTAATATGAGCTTGACTGGGAGTGCAGATTGGCTGAGCAAGAGTGGCTAGAGACCACAAACAAGTCCATAGAGAAAGCATAACTTGGGGAAAGATAAGCCACAGGAAAACGAAAGAGACGATCGAAGACGAGAGAAGCAGCTGTATGAAAATCAGAAGCTGAAGCAGGAAACTAGTATTAGGGAAAGAAGGGAATAGTGGAGGAATATATAAAAAGCGTATAAAGGGCGATAGCTTGAAGGCAGTATTGTCGAATGGAAAGAGGAAGTAGATGGGGAGATTGGAGATACGAAACTGCGACAAGTTTTTGATGATGCACTGAAAGATCTGAGTCGAAACAAAGTTCCTGGAGTATATGTTATTCGCTCTGAACTGCTGATATACTAGAGGAGAGTCAGCCATGACGACATTGTTCCACTAGGTGTGCAAGATGTACCAAACAGGAGATATAACATAGGACTTCAAGAAGAATGTAATAATTTCAGTTGCAAAGAAACAGGTGCAGACAGTTTAATAATTCATGGGTGACACAGGTTTCTCCAGGTAAATGGAAACACTGATAAAATCCGACATTGGGAAAGATTGGATTTAGGAGAAATCTAGGTATAAGTGAAGCAATTGTCACCATACGACTCATTTTAGAAGATACTTTAAGGAAAGGCATACTTACGTTTTTACATTTTGTAAATCTGGAGAAAGCTTTTCACAATATAGACTGGAATACACTCTTGCAAATTCTGAAGTTAGCAGGTGTACAATATAGGGAGCAAAGAGTTATATTCAAGTTGTAGAAAAACCATACAGAATTTATTAAATTCGAAGGACGTGAAAAGGACGCAATAGTTGTAGAGGTATTAAGAGAGGGTTGTCCCCAATGGTATTCAATTTGTACACTGAGCAAGCTGTGAATGAATGCTAGGAGAAACATGGAGAAGGAGATACAGTTGAGGGAGAAGAAATAACCACTTGGAGGTTTACCGATGACTTAGATTAATTGAATGGAATGGTCAGTGTCCTGAAAGGAGAGTATAAGATGAACCTTAACAAGGGTACAACAAGGGCAATGCAGTGTAGTGTAAGAAAATCAGGCTGTGCTGAAGGAATTAGATTAGGTAATGAGACAAAATGTAGTAGATGAGTTTTGTTATTTGGATAGCAAAATAACTTCTAATGGTCGAAGTAAAGTAGATATAAAATTCAGAATAGCTATGGGGATTAAAGTGTTTCTGAAAAACAAAATTTGTTGACATTCAGTATTAATTTAAATGTTAGGAAGTCCTTTATGGAAACATCAATCCAACTACTGATGTGAACTGATTTTTCCGGTTTAGGATAGGAAAAGATATACTAGTTGCAGTAAAAACTTATCTATTTGATGAGTACGCTCTCTAACTAACGTTAAAACTAGTCTACGCGACGACACCAGGTTTCCGGTAATTTGTTCGTTGTACATGTTTGTACACACGGCGCCAAAACTATACAATTCATTTTCGATGTTTCGTGAGTGCCGTAGTTGGCGTGAAGGTTTTGGCAGCTGTAAGAGTTCTGCCTGACTAATTGCTTCTCTAAGTGAAATCGCTGCTTAAGACTAAACACAAAAAGAATGAGAAACTTGTTTGGGTTTGGATTAAAAAAGACACATCAGCTCGCTTGCTCAGGGACCTCGCTGAAAGAAACTAGGGTTGAATACCCTAGAAGTTATTTTAAAAACATTAGAATGTTACCAGAGAAGTTTTACATTTCATTTAAACAGAGTTAGTAATGCAATCAGGAAACAAGATACTATTATGTGTGAAGCATTGTCCCCAAAACTGAAATTACAAATTACGTCTCTTAGCAAGTGGAGATTCATATACGTCTCTACAGAACCCATGACATGTTCCGAAAGCCACAAATGCAAAATTTGTTCCAGTTATTTGTGATGCCATTTACTTGCGACTTGCATAATACATGAACCTAAGGTTAAATTTTTTCTACTGCGGCGGCGGGGTAGTGTGCTAATGTTGACAACGATATGTTCGGTTGACTGATTGGCCAAAGGTACATACAACAACCTACAAACAATAGAGAAGAAACAGCATTAATTGTTATAGTCTTTACTCCGGAGACTGGTTTGATACAGCTCTCCACCTTACTCTATCCTGAGCAAGCCTCTTCATCTCGTCATAAGAACAGCATCCTACATTCATTTCAATCTTCTTATTGTATATATCTCTTGGTCTCCATCTGCGATTTTTACCCTACACCCTTCCTCCAATGCTAAATTCACGTTTCCTTAGATGTCTAAGAATGTGTCCAACCAATCGATTCCTTCTTTTAGTCACAGTAAGTCGGAAATTCCTTTTATCCTCAATTCTGTCCAGTATCTTCTCATTACGCTGTCCACCCACGTCATCTTCAGCATTCTTTTGTAACACCACATTTCAAAAGCCTCTATCCTCTTCCTGTCCACACTGTTTATCGTCCATATTTCACTCCCATACAAGTCACACTCGACACAAATTCCTTTGGAAAGGACTTCCTTACGCTTCAATTAATATTCGATGTTAACTAATCTCTCTTTTTGAAAAACGCTTTCTTCCCATTGCCATTCTGCATATTATATTCGCTGCACTGCGATCATAATATGTTATTTTAATGACAAAATAAGAAAACTCATCTACCGCCTTTGTTGTTTCGTTATCTAATCTAATTCCTTCAGGATCGCCTGAGTTTCTTAGACCACACTGCGTTACCCTTGTTTTGCTCTTGTTAATGTTCATCTTTCAACACACTGACCATTCCGTTCAACTGCTCTTCCAGGTCCTTTGCTTTATCTGACAGAATTACAATGTCATCAGCAAAACACAATGTTTTCATTTCTTCACCCTGCCCGTAATAAAATTGTTCCTTCCCTTTTTGGATATGGAGGTAATGTGGGAGGAAATTTGCAAACACACAATGAGTAGCTGCAAGCACATTCATTGACAGGCATGCAAATAATGCTTGGCGGTACATTACTCTGTGGGAACACTCGATGACAGTGGCGAGATGGTTGGTGTCTTGATCACAAATTTAAGTATACTGTGCACTAAACGAACTCATGTGTGGGAAGGCAGCGACGTAATATTCTTCAGTACAAAATGTTGAAATGTTTGTACAACTTATGGGACTTAACTAAGGGGTCATCAGTCCCTAAACTTACAAAATACTTATGAACTAGCTATTACTAAGTACGGCACAAATATCCATGCCTGAGGGGGGGGGGGGGATTCGAACCCCCAACCATAGTGGCCGTGCAGACCATGACTGACGCACTGCAGTCCCCTCGGCCACTTCGGCCGGCTTCTTAAGTACCATGTGGTGTGCGACAATGGAGAATTACATAGAATTTACAAAGGAAATTAATTGTGAATAAGCAAATAGAGCACATGTGAGAATTAGTATAGAAGAAAGCTAGTATTAATGAAACCATGGATGAAGGCTGGAGTAACGGACATTACGAAAGCACGTGGTGCAGTCGGTCATATAAGACAGGAAAGATGGAATCAAACAAGAAAATCTAAGAAATATTTAGCATACTCGCAGATACAGACGTGACATGACAACATTAGTTAAAAACAGCAAGGAAATTCAAACACACTAAATTTACACAAAGGCTGAGGGCCACACATGTGTATTTTAACTTGAGCAAAACCAGACACAAAATCATAACCGGAATGAAAATGCAGATAATAGATTTACACTGAATTACACGAGTTCTGTAAATTAGGAAAGACTTCGCCTGGCATATCGAAAGAATTACTCAAGAAAATTATCACTGAAAAACCAAGACTGCCTTATCATGTCTTCCCCTCAGCGTGATTCGGCGGATTGATTTTTGCAGGGAAGCCAAAACAGTCTTGGACCAACCCGCCACTGCCCGCACCGAAACTAAGTTTATTGTGCGGTATCGCTCCCTGTATATCTAGTAAAGCCAACCAATGCCCTTGAACAGTGCAAGGAGTCCTTTTACCAGTTCTTTATTATACACAATTTCTTCGGGTCTGGTTGTCCCAAATATTCTGTGCCTCTTATTCTCCAATGCAATGCATTCGAAGATTAGATGTGATGCAGTTTCATCACCGTCATCACAGATCCTACATTTAGGGTCCTCTTCTGTTATTCCCATTGTACATAGGTGTTTTTTGAAATTCCCATGGCCTGTCAGCAATCCAACCATGAGTCTAATCTCTCTCCTGTTCAGACCCAGGATTGCAGAGCTTCTTTTAAAACATGGCTTTGGCATCATTACCTTGCCATGTTTTTGTTGATGGACTTTGGTCCAATATTCTACGTGCTGTCTTCTGAGCCAGTTACGTAGCTCCAATTTAATCATTGCCTTGGTGATTGTCAGGACAGGTTCTGGTCCAATAAATGGAGTCTCTGCCCCCATCCTGGCTAATCTGTCGGCATTTCGTTGCCACTGATCCCCGAGTGGCCAGGGACCCACAATAGGTTTACTCTATTGCTTTCCCCTAACTCCACCAGAACCCTGTGACATTCTGCAACAATTTTAGACCTTGTCGCAGGAGCTGCCAGTGATCTCAGGGCTGCCTGGCTGTCTGAATAGATATAGATGCTACGATCTTTGTAGCACCTACGCAAATTCTCCTCCACACACGCCCTGATGGCAGTGATTTTGGCCTGGAATACTGAGGCCAGTTTTCCTAGAGAGATGACGCCCTCCAGTCTTGGCTGCACCCCATATACCCCGGCCCCAACATCTTGGTCCGATTTTGACCCGTCAGTGAACCAGACAATATCCCCCGTACGATGTCTAACTATTTTCCCCCACTGCTTCCTACTTCCAATTGTTATATTGAAAGGCTTGTTGAGGCAGTATGGGGTTATAATATAGTCAGCTGGCATTTCCCCAACCTTTCCTATATTTACCTCACTCACTATTTTAGTGTGTGAATCTGGATATCCCAAAGAGTTCCAGTTGTTACCAGATTTGAGTCTGTATGCACCAGCCACTGCCTCCATCTTGACCCAAAGGTGTAATGGGGGCATATCCAGCATGGTTTCCATCCCAGCAGTTGGTGTGCTGCTAATTCTGCCTGTTATGGCTAAGCAGGCTAATCTCTGCACCTTAGCAAGCTCCTTAGCAGCAACCTGCTGTTCTACCTTCTCCCACCACACGACCGCCCCATAGGTGATCCTGGGTCTAATCACTGTGGTGTATATCCATTGCATACCCTTGGGGCTCAGGCCCCAATTTTTGCCACAAGCTCTCCTGGTACTCACAAGAGTACCTTTTGCCTTGGAGCAAATATTCCTGATGTGAGGGGTCCATGTCAGTTTCTCATCTAGGGTAAACCCTAGATATTTCACTGTCCCCTTCACAGGTAGCGCTTCATTGAAAAGCTTTAGATTCCAACGTGAATGTTGTATATGCTTCTTTGTGAATGGTACAACAACAGTCTTCTTAGGACTAACCCCCAGATCCTGTTTTCTGCACCAGTCTTGCACAATATCCAAAGCACCTTGTGCCATATTCTTTACTGTGTCAGCAAATTTGCCAAGTATTACTATGACAAGATCATCTGCGTATCCTTGGCAAAAGTACTGCCTAGAGTACTTACTTCCACGGTTGTCAGAGCCAGAATCAAGAGTGAAGCTCTACTGCCACGGGAAAAAACCTTCCCCCGCTATACACGGATGTAGAGCGAGCTAAAAGCGACGCATAGTGCGTTCAGAGACTAGTGTTTACCAACCCTTCCTACCTGGCTGAGATAGGTCCCTCTACAACCGCTCCCACAGAGGTCTGTCACCTCTTTCGTTCAAGATTAAGCTGGTACGACAGTAAAAACACGGCCACCTCGCCATCTTGCCTAGTAAGCTTGTCTCTGGCCATCCAGCAGACGCCAGCGCAGACGACAAACGAAGCCATGCGTTCTTAACTACAGCAAAACGAGGCCTAAAGCGGGAGGCGGCGACTATAAGCAGCACCCCCTATAGAAGAAAGTCTGCACACGACGTCACAACATGGCGGCGGTGAAAGGCTTAGAGTCCTCTGAAAGATTGTAAACATTAGCAGTGCACGCTGTTTATACTGCATTCTTTCGTTCAAGAATGTATTTATTACGTAAATTTGTGTTGTGTACGGTGTGATCGCTACGCTGACAAAATGCCGTTTCTGTTCTGTGCCGAAATGTAGAGGAAATTGCGACTGTGCCCCAAAAGTTACCGTCTTTAAACGTCCGGAGAGGAATAAGCTAGTGGGGGTGGTTACGTAAATAAAATGAATCGCAATATCCAACGGTAAACAGTCATGACTTCTGTGCCGAAATGTAGAGGAAATTGCGACTGTGGCCCAAAAGTTACCGTCTTTAAACGTCCGGAGAAGAATAAGCTAATGGGGGTGGTTACGTAAATAAAATGAATCGCAATATCCAACGGTAAACAGTCATGACTTAAAACTCTTTTATAAGGTTAAACAAAAACGAAAACTTCTCACTAAATTGAAGAAGGAGCCAAGTTATCCTGGGAATTCTTCATAACTATTCCTTCTTCTCCGGACGTTTAAAGACGGTGACTTTTGGGCCACAGTCGTAATTTCCTCTACATTTCGGCACAGAACAGCGAAACGGCATTTTGTCAGTAAAACAGATCGCACGTTGTTCTCACACAAACAAATCGTCCAGCGTAGCGATCACACCTTACACAACACCAATTTACGTAATAAATATACTCCTGAACGAAGAATGCACTATAAACAGTGTGCACTGCTAATGTTTACAATCTTTCAGAGGACTTTAAGCCTCTCACCGCCGCCATGTTGTGACGTCGTGCGCAGGATTTCTTCTATAGGGGGTGCTGCTATAAGCCATTGAGCGGCAGTCAGTCAATATTAAGATCTTCCACGTTCACATGAACACACAAGTTCAATTACACGTGTGGAAACATATATAAATATGGGGCAAACATATATAAACACGGGGAATTGATCATTAACGAAAAAAATAAAATAATTAACATAAAGATAGATAACATTAATGGTGCAGAAACACTTTAGGTTAATGAGTAAATCAAAATGGAACACGACCCCACGTTCAATGGACGTGTTTCAATATCATGGTTATGTTCTTGTCTGTGGACATCGCAGTTAATCAGTAACCAGTTATTGTATTGGAAAATTAAAAAAATTAGTACTTTTACCACGTTTTGAGATAACTCTTCTGAATAATCTAAATTTGTTAGTATAATAACGGATGCTACGTGACTTGATAGGAGGCATGGGCTGCATTCCTAGGAGACAAGTTTCAGGTACCCTTAACCTTGAACTGATAGGTTTTCCACAACTGTAGTCATCGTTATCTTTTACGGAAAGACAAATTTATGACCTAGATTTTGCAGCATATTTTTGCATGTATAATTTTTGGAATGCATAGTATCTTATCAGGGCACAGTGGGGTGCTACAACTTGCACGTAACTTCAGAATTCCGGTTTGATTCGTGAATACTAAGAGGGAAGAATGAATTGTACACAAATGGGGCGAAAATAAAGAAACTGGTTACAGATGGATCTTTACATTTTTAACGTTACACGTGTGATATATTGGCTCTATGTCTGTGTGGTAAATGTTAGTAAATCGTACAAAATGAAACACCCCAAATAACTAACATTTGACACCACAAATAGTATGCCCCCCGTATGTGGGAATGGCAAAAAAGAACCAAAAAGGCAAAATTGCGCAATGGTTCCATGACACAGCAAAGTAGAACATAGTGCTTCAATTTTTGAAGTACCGATTGCCAAGTTCCATTGACAATAAAATAGACGATAAATTTTTTCTGTATTAATATGCTCCGAATAAGGTAACATTTGTAGCTATATAATTTTCCTCGACATGTCATCTCGATTCATCAGATCCTTAAAAATTAAAACATTTGCTAAATTCCCGTCTTCTCGACATTATTCATTTATAATTCAACGCTGTACATATTACATCTACATCTACATGGGATACTCTACAAATCACATTTAAGCGCCTGGCAGAGGGTTCATCGAACCACCTCTATACTATTTATCTCCCATTGCATTCTCGAACAGAGCGCGGGAAGAAAGAACACCTGAATCTCTCCGTTCGAGCTCTGATTTCTCGTATATTCTGATGGTCATTTCTACCTATATAAGTGGGAGTCAACAACATATTTTCACATTCGGAGAAGAATGTAGGCGATTGGAGATTCGTAAGTAGCCCACGCCGCAGCGATAAGCGCCGTAGTTGTAATGATTCCCATCCCACATCCTGTATCATTTCGGTAACGCTGCCTCCCCTGTAACGTGACAATACGAAACGAGCTGCCCTTCTTTGGACTCTTTCGATATCTTCCGTCAAAGGATCCCACACTTGGCAACAATACTCCAAAAAAGGACTCACAAGCGTAGTGTATGCAATTTCTTTAGTAGTGAAAAATCCGTGTATATGTATTGTGTAATGCGACCTGTAATTTCTGTAATTTGAATCAAACGCCCCAATTCAAGTGTTTCATAGAAAAGGTTGACTCTTTGTTCAGTGATCTCCCACGCCACACGCCACACGGCAATAAGGTGATTAACGTGTGGTAAAATTTTCTCAACTATTTGATGGTTGATAATAGAGAGAGAAAAATATTTCTAAATTAAAAAATAACCTCTTAGATGTTCTATCGGACAAAGAGTAGCTAGAGAAGTTAGCTTCCTTGGCTAATGTTGCTCTCCATTTAAGCGAAGTGAACAAAAAACTCTAAGGGGAGTATCTTTACATGCATATCAAAGTTGAGGATAATATTATTTGTGTTCTTTAGATGCAGATCAAATTTTCCGACAGGAGCTAATACTTTTGAAAAGTAATATCAATCAGAAAATTGTTTCCCATTTTGCCAATTGCCAATCACTGAACGTAGTTCACGTTTTGTACAACCTTATTCCTGGGGATTTCTTAGTCATCTAAATAAATAGTTGCCTTGCAGGTTTTCCGATTGAAATGCACGCTCTAAGGAAATACGAATTTTACACACCCCTTTGTCTTATGAAGTGGAAGATGATCCTGCAGTTTTGCAAATGCTAATAATTGATCTACAAGCAGATGAGTCAACGAAGGACAAAATTAAGAAAGGCAGTATTGTACAGTTTTATAAATTTCTTCCCAAAGAAAGACTCGTCAAAGACTTTTCAAAAAATGTTAAAATGTTTGTATAGCTTATGGGACTTAACTACGGGGTCCTCAGTCCCTAAACTTACAAACTACTTATGAACTAATTAATACTAAGGACGGCACGTGCCCGATGGGGGATTCGAACCCCCGACCGTAGTGGCCGTGCAAACAGTGGCTGCAGCGCCTCAGTCCCCTCGGCCACCGCGGCCGGCGACTTTTCACGAAGTTGGTTATTTGTATTGAACAAACATTTTCGTTGTTCAAATTTTCCGAATCCAAATACAGGAGTAACCTCATTGGCGAACATTTGAGAGACATTTTGTTGATACAACGAAGTTGGATTTTGGATTCAAAAAACTAATTTCACCCTTCACGCTAAGTGTTCTGAATAGTAAAAAAGTGTAAATGATGTATACACTGAATTTCGTGTTGATTAAATTTTACTTACGGAAGAAGTTGCTGAGTATGTTAATGTTAGCAACGAATGATAATTAATTCACTGACCTGAACAGGAACATAAACGAACCTGTTAACCGTGCAGCACAATGAACATTAATTATTTATTTCAACACCAAAATCATTCTCCTGATACTGTGTGTATCAATGCATACTACGCCACCGCTGTTGGAAGTAAAATTGTAGCCTTGTTTTTTTGTAAGACCAACAAAATTACATTATTTTCTTCTTTTCATAAATGTGAGATCAATTCGGGGTTGTGGACAGACGTATTTTTTACGAGTAACATAGCGAAATTGTGACATACGCGTTGAAAATCCATTTTACTTACGGAAGAAGTTGCTGAGTATGTTAACGTTGGCAAAGAATGATAATTAATTCACTGGCCTGAACAGGAACATAAACGAACCATTTACAAGATTTACTTGTAAATGGTATTGCTGCTCGTTTCACAGGTAGAAATTAACTCTTGCTATTAAGTACCTGCTTAAGAACATAACCAAAAGTCATTACGTTCGTTGAAAAACTTTAAAAAACAGAGACACAGTCACTACGTGGGCGTGACTTTAATTTTACAGCTCAAAGTTGAAAAATGTATTTAAATAACCAATAAAATAAATGTGCTCAATTTACATTTATTAGAAAATCTTTTACATCGATGTAATGGCCGGTTTTTTGTGTAACATTTCCATTACGATCAGCATTCCAACAGAATTGAACAACAGATAATTACATGCCACGGGAGAGAAAGAAAGTTTCTTATTGTTTGCCAGAACGCCACTTCTGATTGGCAACCACTGGCGTGTCACTTCGCCGTAACCAACAACAGGCGTGAGACGACTCAATGTGTTTACAGCGCAGGAGCTGAAGCAACTGTTTGCTCTTTTTTTCCCCTTTTTTTTAGTGTCTGTTATAACAGACCATTCGATTAAATGAATGGAATTGAGTGAAGTGAAGAATGATTTTATTTTTTTGCTAATGTGTCATTACATTTTATAGTACAAACTAATCCATTTACGTTCACCGAGCACCCATGTTTTAATTACAAAATACCAAGAATTTGAAATATCTATCGTTTGCAATGGACATTACAGCGTGGTGCAAATCTAATATATGGTCATAAATTTCGTCGGAACACGACTGTTTCACTTGACGCTCGTAAACAAACAACTGACCGACATAACTGTCCCTGTGTATTGTACAGCTACCGCTGCCAAAATCGTCATGAAAGTGTAGTACGCCGCTGTCGGTAATTTGAACATTTACTACCATCATTATATCCATGTTAAACAGAAGCAGCAGTCACTTTACTGCATTTTAACAAAGTTCACATGTTACTGATCTTTGTTTGTGGGTGTAAAGAGTGATAAAAGGTAAAGCAGTCAACAATCTGAAGATTGGTTTGAACACCACTGTGCTTTACTAGGCATGGTCCTGTTTGGAGGTGGTATACTGTTGCCTTACCCAGCCAGTTATAGGGGGACCTACAGTTCAACGTGGGTTCCGAACCACGGTGCTAGTCGGTATTTTTCACATCAGCAACCCCGCCAGAGGTGAAAGAAGTGGAAAGTGACAGATAAAAATCCTAGGACCTGGCGGGGATCGAACCCGAGACTTTTGGATATGTACTCAGGCACTCTACCACTGTACTACGGAGCCGCATTAAAGAGTGATATGATGGTGATAATACCGTATACAGGTTAAACTGGGGTTTTCGCCTCATCAGTGACATCACAGGTCAAAGTAGGCGTTAGTATCGCTTTCTTCAGTAATCGCCAAGTTTGATATCTGGCACGCAATGCGATTCGGAACTTGAAATGTGGCCCTCGTGGCCTAGTAAATTGGAGACTCCTGTTCTAGAGTCACTCTCTACTTAACCAACAACAGTATTGCCTTGTACGATAACATCTACCTGTGATGGAAAAAAAGAAGACTGAATCCCGGCGCTCTAGCTTTTGTTACACCTGATAAACGAACGTAAAACCATCGCAATATCGTAAAATAATTCAGACATACACATAGAATAATTTACTAGGAAACATCAGTGTGCACACCAAATCCAATCGAAACTATACCGAAATTAATCCTGGTGGAAAATGGTCACTCCCATTTGGTGGGGATCCCACAATGCATAGCTATACTCCAACATATAACACAGTTGTAGTATACGCAGTTTCCTTAGTAGAACTGTTGCATCTTCTAAGTGCTCTACCAATGAAACGTACTCTGTGGTTCGCCTTCTCTATGTCCTCATTCCAATTTAAGTTTTCCTTAATTGCAATTCCTAGGTTTTTAAGCGGATTTATGACCTGTACATTTGATCGGACGGGAAAAAAGTTAAAGTTCTTAAACTGACAATCATTACTCAATGAAAAGTTAAAAAATCCTGACGAAACGATCATTACCGATGCAATTTCTATCACCTTCACAAACAATTCAAGTCAGATAAAATGAGATATCTCCTTCTTCTTCTTCCTTCAAGACATGCCAGAAGTATTCTTATAGAATACAAATTTTCAATTATCAGCTACGATGATTTTGTACACCAAGTCGTCATATCATATAACAGTAAAGATTACTCGGAAAGATCTGTACGCACGTCAAAACCAAGATCTTTTGTCTAGATTGATCCGACCCATACATTACAGCTGGTAATACCACCAAATACATCTTTAAAAAATCAACGACACAAAGAACAGTTTACCATGGAATACCTATCAATTCATTAACACCAAGTTATTTCTTTTATCAAGTCATTCAGAGATCCAGTGCAGCTTATTCTAACCCAAATCGACCTAATACAATACCGAAACACAACAGAAATGATTCAAATGTTTGTAATTCTATGGGACCAAATTAATGGGTCATCAGTCGCCTAGGCTCACAAACTACTTAAATTAGGGAGGACTCGAACCTCCGTCGCGGTAGGTCGACGTGGGAGGCTACTTACACCCGGCGGAAATGATTCCATTCTCACAATAAGCACTACTAACAAACTAGCGGTAGTCATCGAAAGTAACTGTCCAACTCAAACTTGGAAAATGGTGGTGTCTAGTGACAAAAGTTAAATAAGTTACAAAATGATTCGATTTACTAGAATAATTCTAATGATTTTTACAACCAAATGACTACACTTATAACTTTGTTTCTTTAGAACCCAACGTAACAGAGCAACATCACCAGAGCACGCAGGCCATGGCTAGAATATTTTAGAATAATTCTAGAACTAAAGTTCTGACCAAAGTAGCCTACGACAACCCACATAAGAGGTCATAACAATAACCAAGCTCAACTAAGTGACTGGGTTATCCTTGCAGTCATCCTTAACCTGCAACACTTAGATCTATCCATTACACAAGACGTAAACAAGTTACCACAGACAACCTGACTACTGGCTCCCGATAACATTCGTTCCCTCTTCAACATGGCTAGGTAACGCAGGTGCGTTTCATTGCATCACAAATCAATCTTCCACAGCATCTAAGTTCCGTGAGCAATTCTGTCCATACACAGTACATTGTCAGCAACTAGCCCACTTTGTCACGAAACTATCGGACATTTATATAACCCCCTGCTTCTGGACTGAAAAACAATAATTTACCACCACAATCATCTCCACTACACTACCGAGATGCGTCAATTCGTATCGTAAACACCCTAACAGACGAGATTAGTACACAACGACCCTAAGACAATGTTTTACGATACATCAAATAATTATCCAGTTTTTTAACTGTTATTTCATAGTGGAGGAGTCCGACTTCGCATTGTCAAGAGCAACGGATTAGGAGTTGAAAATTTGGGTTGAAAGGGAAGAGTGCCTTGATAGCCTAATTAGTTCGCCGGGCGCCGTGGCTCAGCGCGCCCGGTAAGGGGGCTAAACACCCCCTGTAATAAAAAAGCTGAGCCAAATATTCAACTAACTATCAAGAACGAACCGAAACAACGTCCGCAAAGCATAGATCTACCTAAAAAAATAAAAATTGGTTAAGGGGGATCCTGGCCGAAGCGGGATATACGGGTTCAAATCCCGGTCCAGAACAAACTTTGAACTTTGTCGTTTTCGTAAATTTACGGCCGTTACTGTCAAATAACGGTGTCTGTTATTTCGGATCTGTTGAGGCTACATCTTTTGTTGCCATCAGTTAGCAAAAATGTAATTTCCAGTTACAAAGTCCAATGATGAAGCCCTAAAATAAAGATAGAAACGTGTATGGAGGAAATAAAAAGATTGCAGCAAGAAAACGGCTGTTTAATTTCCAAAAACAAACGTTTTTAGCTGATTTTATGAGGTACGGCAAAACTGTGATGTTGTCGCAAGTTATCCTAGTGGTTTAGTAAGTCCATATTGGTTTGTAACTTAATGTAGACCGTTTAATTCTTTCCATCATCTTGATTATTTTACTCCTTTTCTACAATTGAAAGTACAAATTGCACAAAAGTTTATTTATTTATTTTTTTATTTTAGACAACCCGTTTCAAATATTTCGGTCCACCTTCTTATGAACTTCATGCTGTTTGTTTTACACTTTAACACATAGAGACAAACAACTCCTACCCCCCCCCGCCCCCCCCCCCCCGCACCCCCCGCCCCTCCCAAAAAAATGCTTGTATTGTAGATCTTAAATTGTTTGATTTGAAAATTGATTAAAATGTCCAAACCGGATATTTAACATATAAAAAAATTTACATCTGTGTAATTATCAATTATAGAAAATTGGTCAGTGTAGATTGTGTTTCTCTATGATGATCTAATGTAATTGCAGAATTATTTCAGAGATCCCTTTGTAAAGTAGAAACCTTTTAGTTACAGAACTATCATGTTAATAAGTCATGGTTGCAGAATACTAAGACGAATGGAAAAACTGCAGCGATCAGTTTGGATTTAGGAGAAATTTAGAAATACGCGAGACAATACTCATGTTACTACTTAGCTTAGAAGATAGGTTAAGAAAGGCAAATACACGTTTCAGCTTTTGTAGATCTGGAGACAGCTTATGAAAACGTTGACTGGAATACAAATTCTAAAGGTAGCAGGGGTAAAATATAGGGAGCGAACAGTTTCATGCAACTAGTACAAAAACCAGACAGCAGTTATTAGATTCGATAGGCATGAAAGGGACGCAGGGGGTGGGAAGGGAGTAATAGAGCGTTTTAGCCTGTCTCCAATGTTGTTCAATTTGTACATTGAGCAAGCTGTGAAGGAATGCAAGGAGAAATTTGGAGAATGTATTAAATTTCAGGGAGAAATAAATAATTTTCGGTCTGCCGGGGAATAAGATGAACATTAACAAGAGTAAAACAAGGGTAATGGATTGCAGTGTAAGAAAATCAGGCGATGCTGAAGGAAGTAGAGTAGGTAATGAGATAATAAAAGTGGTCGATGAGTTTTGTTATTTGGGTAGCAAAATAAATTCTGATGCCCGAAGCAAAGATGATATAAAATGCGGAATGGCTATAGGAATTAAATCGTTTCTGAAGAAGCGAGATTAGTTCACATTCAAAATTATTTTAAATGTGAGGAAGTCCTTTCTGAAAGCGTTTCTCTGGAGCATAGTATTGTACAGGAGTGATACGTGGACGTTAAAGAGTTCAGACAAAAAAAAAATAATTATAGAAGCTTTTGAAATGTGGTGCTACAGACGAATTCTGATGATTTGATGGTTAGTTACATCATGTGCTCAACAAAATTGGGAAGAAAAGGAGTTGATCAAGAAATCGTCTTCTTAACATTAGAAGGAAGCGTTTGGGGCAAAAATCATAGAGGAAGACCGAGAAACGAATGAAGTAAGCAGGTTAAAAAAGATTTAGGTTGCCGTTCTTATTCGGAGATGAAGAGGTTTGCACAGGACAGGGTAGCGTGAGAGGTGCATCAAACCAGTCTGCGGACTGAAGACCACGACGTGAGCTGTAGCTTGGGACATAGGTTTTACCACGTTTATATTTATAAATCAATTACTTAATTTGTAAAATTGACCCCAAGTGTCCGTCTTGTTCGACTGGATTTGTAATAAATGGGACTACTTGGCTAGCCGTACTACACTGAAACTTCGTCCAACAGAGATCATGCATCACAACACGATATTGTAATCACATCCCCTCTGAACTCGTGAGTTTTTTCCGTGTAAGTGCCTCAGATGTTTGGAATTGTGCTTATTTATGTATACAATAATTTTCAGGCTACTGTAATATTTTAGTAGCGCAAGCTACTGATTTTTTCGGAAACGCCAAGTGTGAAAATTCGTTTTATCAGGAGCCCATATCTCAGGTTCTACTGATTATTGAGTTAAATTGTATGTGTATCAGGTAGCCTTTGTAATGTCCTTCCAATTTTTACCAAAATAGGCGATTGAAAAGTTTAGTGGTGCCACTAATATAGACGCTTCATGTAACAAAAGGTTTCTGTGTATACACTCGTAACAAAGAATAATTATTTTAATGTGTGTTATTATCTTTGTACAATTAAAGTATATAAATGTATGTAATGTTAAAACATAATCTTGTTGTAGCTTGTTGTGTCTTGTTGCGTCTTGCCTCTTATCTGCGCTGGTCGATTCATAATCGTGGCGAGATTGTTTTTGATTAAAATGAAGGAAATATTGTAATGAGGTCTGTGTTTGAACATTTTTAAAGTCTTAAAATATATGTATTAAATGAAATAAGTGTACGAACTTTAATTAGTTAAAAATATCCTGATCATTCATGTGAAATGCTAAAGGACGCCATTAGCATTTGTTTCAGCAAGAAGCTAACGACACAGATTGCATCAACCGCCGCCATTACGTGGCAATTATAAAATTCCCAAATGATAATGCAAGGACGGGTGGTAAATAATATTTAATAAAAAACATAATTTTCTATTTCAGCTCTGCAAAACAAAACTGGATTTATATAAAAATTACGTCAACTTCTGTGGTAATGTATGGTAAAACGTGGTACCTTACATAGAGCTATAAATTACGAAGTGCATGTGTATTCAGAGTTACTGTTATTATTATTCTGAGTGAGAAGTGAATAATATATCATTAAATAAATAAAGTCCTGATAGCCATATCTTAAAAAGTTAAAAGACAGTTTTCATTTAGTTTCACTGAATTCAGACTTTGCGATTTTACTGCAAGTTGGACATTCAATTAAAGGTTCAATGATATACGTAACTGAGAATAATATTCAGAATTTTAATATAAACGATAGGTTCCACATTGACTTCATTAGCAATTGAATTTATTGCCGGCCGCGGCGGCCGAGGGGACTGAGGCGCTCCAGTCACGGCCACTACGGCATGGATATTTGTGCCGTCCTTAGTATAAGGTAGTTGATAAGCAGTTTGTAAGTTTAGGGACTGATGACCCCGTAGTTAAGTCCCATAAGCTTAACAAACATTTGAACATTTTTTTAATATTTTTTTTTATAGCATTTTATGTGGGACTACTTTGTAAGAATATCGCAGCAGTTGAAGACCTTCAACTAAAATTTAACCTAAATAATCACGTACCTGAGAAGGCTTATGTTTCATCCATTTACTGAACTAGCTGGCAAACTAAATAATATAAAATACAAAGGCAATATTTTAAAATATATCTTTATAAACCTGGCTACTTTTAATATATTAGATATTTTTTATTCCTGTCCAAAAATTTTGCACACTGTAGCTATCATACATGAAGACGGTCAGAATTTAAATACTTGGTGTAGGCCAGGCAAATTAAGCAAATCGACTCGTTTTTGTACACTAAGTGTACTTTGACACCATTTGGTCTTGAGTCGTTTCGTGAGGAATCTTATAATAATAATTATTATTATTATTATAGCATCAAAACTAAGAATTATGTGATTTGTATAATTTATATTAATTGCAAATCATCGAAACTATTAGCATGAATCTTTATGATGGTATTCTAAAGGAACATTTTAAATTCTTAGCACATATTAATCCGCCACTACGTCCATGGGTTCCAAGTTACAGTACATACGAAGGAAGTAATAAATACCGGTTTTAAGCCGTTTTCGCATCATGGTTCGCCAATACCTAATAAGAACCATAGAAAATGGATCATATTTTCATTGTATATCATGTAATCATCTATCTAGAAATGCAATTTTTCCTGATGAAAATAATCCGAAAGACCATGACGTTTCGATATCAAAAGTCCATATTGTGGTAAGATACGGCCCGGCCATTATGTAACTCATCAGCCGGTAAAACTACTCATGCCTTACTGTTTGATATCTTTGTTCGACGAAGTTGTGGATTTAATTTTTGCTAGTCAGCTAATTAAGTAAATTATAGCACGACACACCATAAAGATTGTACTGGTAAAACAACATTACGTAGACTTGTATGGTTGATTTTTTTGTCCATGCACAGCTTTGTATGAAATATAGAAGAATTACCGAAATTTGATATAAACTTGAAATCACGATGTTATGTTATCTCGTTCTTGATATTTTGCGTCTTATAACCTATTAACTGACCTTTGAGCTATGCCGTGTTCTGTCCATGCCGCCTTGGCGGCTGATAAGAGACACTAGTCGTTCCATTTTAAGAAAAGTATGTTTTTTTTTCAAAGTTTAATTTTTGCATATCGTACAGTTTGATATCTTCGCTCAATAAAAGACTGAATTTCTTTTCCTTACCCACAACAACCTGTCTAAAATTGTGCCAAGAAACATATTTCAAAAACTGTCCGAACTTGACTGATCTACAGAATTCTTCTTATGTAAGTGGTACAACCCGCTGTAGCATGGAAGAAAAGGGAACCAGCTATAAAATGATCCTGTTGCAGTGCAAACAAGGTAAATATTTACATTAATATTATGTCAGGATCATAAAAATATGTTTGTTTTGATGACCTGTTTCGGTATACTGGGTACATAAAGACATTAAAAATATATCTAATAAAATACACAATTATATAGTTGACATTCACTGTCAGAGAGACGTCATAACACTCAAAGACATTGCGATATATTTGAGATAATCTTTGTCGATTCTTCAGTGTATGTCCATCATTGGTTTGTAGTCAAATGCAAACGAGAGGAGCATTACTAAGGCTGAACAATACACACACACAAGACTTACTTATTTTTTGAATATATTTTCATGTGTATTTCCACACTTTTATGTTGATATCAACAGTTTCGACAATGTCTTGTTATAACCAAGTCTGACGAATTAACTCATCTTTCTGTTTGAAATAATATTTATGAAAATGGAAATGCTCATGTATGTGTATTAAGAGACTTGAATGTAGAGACCCTCAAAGAGAACAGTGGTAGGACTAAAGTTTTATACCTCTTGCATCTTTTAGGTTAACTGACTGTTTTGGCCATATGCCGACTAGAATGGAATATAATAGTTCCTCTTCCATTGATCATGTAATCACCGATATATTTTGTGTCGAGCCCAGTCAATAGATTTCAACAACCTTCTGATCCAGAACTGTTGCAGTTTATTGGAATTCATGAGAAATTTCTCTGATAGAAATGTCTAAAGCATAATCTAGCCTTTGAAAAATGGGACCTTATTTATTCTAGTGAAGGGGTGAAAAATCAGTGGCAAGCTTTTCTAATATTCTCACATGGCATTTAGATGTGCTTATCAAATTACAAATGTCTATAAACACAATAAATTAAAGATCAGTAGAAGAGGGAAGATCACTATAGATGCCTTTTAGCTCAGACTGAGCTCTGAAATGCGTAATATCTGTGATCGCTTTGTAAATACTGGAAATAATTTGCCGGCAGCAGTGGCCGAGCGGTCTGCGGCGCGCCAGTCACAGTCTGCACCGCCGCTACGGTCGGGGGTTCGAATCCCCCCTCGGGCATGGATGTTTGTGTCGTCTTTAATATAAGGTAGTTCATAAGTAGTTTGTAAGATTAGGGACTGATGACCCCGTAGTTAAATCCTTAGCATAAACATTTGAACATTTGAAATGATTTGTACAAAGAAATATACAAGAGATATAAATTACTATTTCGCAAAGAGACAAAAAGTACTAAAACCGAAGTTATAAAATCTAAGGTCACAACTTCAGACAATGTGTCCAAGAGCTCTTGGTCTATTGTGAAGAACATTAGAGGTCATGAGAGTGCAAATAGCAATAATGAATGATGAGGTCATTGATGACCCTAATATTATTAGTGAGAAATTTAATGACTGTTTGTTGACTTGGTGAAAAATGACCCGACTGTGTGTAGACCTACTTTATATGATGATATAGATCTTCGTTTGGTTAATATGGGTGGCCACTTAATATTACCACTGTAAATGCCATTGAGGTCATTGACACACTTAAGAACAAATCTTCATCTGGCTGGAACAATTTTCTCCAAGACTCTTAAAAAATATAAATCTGAATTGGCTTCTGTTCTAACATATCCAGATGGTCTTAAAAAGTGGTATATTCTCAGATCTCCTTAAATTCTTTATTGTGAAACTTACACACGAGAACTTTAGACCAATATCACTGACATCTGTCTTCAGCAAATTAATAGAGAAAATTTTAGTTCTTAAACTAGATGTTCATTTTACTACTAAAGGACTTATGGCTGATTTTGAACATGGCTTTCGAAAGTTTAGAGACCAATATCCCGTGGATTTCGTGCATGAAGCACTGAACAAGCTTGACTCTGGCTAAAAGGTAGCTGGTCTATTCTTCGACGTGTAAAAGGCCTTTGATCGCATTACCCACACAACTTTATTGCACAAACGTAATATATATGATGTACCTGGTTGAATATTAAGACTTATCCATTCCTTTCTTCTGAATAGATCCGGTGCACAGAAATTAACTCTTACAATGGAAAGACAGTCAGTAAATGCATGGTTGTTTCAAGAGTTCCTCAAGGCTCTCATCTCGGTCCCTGTCATTACACTTATTATGTTAATGACTTACCTTCTGTTGGGAATGTATCCACCAGAAAGTATGCTGATGATACATCTGGGCTGTGTTGGGCAAATAACCATTTAGAACTAAAGGCAGCCCTTGTTAGGCTATTATCACATGTGATTGTTTTACAGAGATAATGTTAACATTAGCAAAACTGAAGTGATTAATTTTGTCATAGGAAACTATGTACCTTTTAGATGAGTTTTAAATAACACCATAAGTTTTGGTAGCAAAGAATTCTGCAAATTTTTATTTATGTTTTTTGATAAAAATTTTACTTGGTGCAAGCACATCGATCATGTATGCTATAAGGTGCTGAGTTGCATCTAGTTGCTAAGACGACTTTCACATTATCTGGACTCACACACACTAAGGACTGTCTATTCTGGAGTAATTTATCCCTACATTGCATACGGCCTAGATATTGTGAGGAGGAACCTACGAGGCGCGTTCAGAAAGTAAGTTCCGTTTGGTAATAAAATGAAATTGTACACAAATACAGAAGAAATTTTTAATGCACAAAATTCTACAACTCTTAAACTACTTTTCCACATAACTGCCGAAATTTTTCAGGCATTTGTCATAGCGTGGCACCAGGTCTTGTATATCTTCTTCATATAAATCTTCCACCAGTGTCTTCAACCAGTTGGAAACAGTTTCTTTCAGCTCGTCGTCCATAGCGATAGCACTAATTGTAAACCTACGGTTTTCCTGGATCTTGTCATGAATCGCGTGAACCAATTCTTCTGTCACCAAAGGTGGACGCCCACTTCGTTCTTCATCGTGCACATCACTACGCCCGCCATTGAACTGTCGGACCCATCTTCTCACAGTCGAATCACTCATAGCATTTGGTTCGTAAACATCGCAAATTTGCCGATAAATTTCACTTGGTTTCACTTTTCTCGCATTCACAAACCGAATCACCGACCTGATTTCACAGTCGGCGGGATTTTCAATCAACGCCGACATTTCAAACAAGCACAACAAAGCGCACGTAACTGACAGGGATCTCTAAATGGTGCACGTTCTTCTCCTTGATACATATCGTCCACAGCGCATGTGCGGAACTGCAATCGCAGCGCTGCAGCGGAGTTAAATTGAAACGGAACTTACTTTCTGGACGCGCCTCGTATCACAGTTATTCATATAGAGCTTTCTTGCTATAAAAAGAACTGCTTGCCACGGTGGATTCAAGAAGTTACTGTAAAATAAAGTTATTTCAAATATTCAAATGTTTGTAGAGCTTATGGGACATAACTGCGGGGTCATCAGTCCCTAAACTTACGAACTACTTATGAACTAGCTTATACTAAAGACGGCACAAACATCCATGCCCGACGGTCAACGGCCTCGCACATCGTAGCAAAGCGCCTCAATGCGCTCGGCTGCTCGGCCGCGGCAAGTTATTTACTGATCACAAATTTCTTACATTATATGCACTCTACACTGGTGAAAGCGGACCACAAATATACTCATGTAAATGACCAAATAAGTGAACAGAACAAAAGACAAAAGCATGATTGTTTCAAAATAAGAAGAAACTTTACCAAAACTTAAAATAGCCCCTATGTGAAATGAGCTTTCTTTCATAATAAATTACCTAGGTACCTGAATTTAAAAGTAAACTGTAGAACTGGCTATTATCTAAATGCTTATACAGCCTACATGACTTCTAAGAATCTGCACTGTTATTTTATATCAAAGACGATTGCATGCACTGTTTTGTTGTATGATATGACTTTTATTTATTTATTAAACAATTTTATTTTATATCTGATAACATGCATAAAATGCAAATGAAGTCAGAAATTTCAATTTTATACCGCTTTCTCTCTTACATTTGATGCCCTGCATGTATTGTTTTACAGCATAGCATGACCTATTAATTGTTTTACCTATCATTCTTGTGCCCGTGATGCATTTCGTTTATTTTTTTACGTCTAGCATGCAATGAATTAAAGTAATCTGATATTGTTTTTAAACTTATATATCAGAGTGAATGTTCAATGTTCAAATGTTTGTTAAGCTTAAGGGACTTAACTACGGGGTCATCAGTCCCTATCAGAGTGAATCTGTGCTTGTGATGAAGTATGGTACGACATGATTTTTAACAGAACTACATCCATCTTATCTCATGCTTCAGTCTCATGGCTGGTTGTTATTATTTAGTATTTTTTAAATTTTATACCTGCTTCCATGCATGTACTGTATTATTGTATGGCTCGAGTTTTTAGAATGTACTTTGTTATTCTTATCTTACTCTAGTGTCGCATGTAATTTGGTTCTTACTTTATAATTGATAACTTGAATACATTTACTTAAGGCAAGACTGAAAGTTTTATTTATAGTTACAAATGATATCCTGTATGTATGGCGTGGCTGGATTTTAATGTAGCTAATTCATCTTATATCTGTTTTGTTTCATATCTTGCTGTATGATATTACATACATAGCCAGACGAAAAACTGTGATTTAACTTCAAATTATGACTTGTTGTAATGCAAGGAATTCACGTTTACTACAATAAAGTTATTCATATCACTTTAAAATTGCTTAAGTTTGAAATTGGATCGTGACAATAAAGCAAAATAAATCGTTTGAATTGTGGTCAAATCCTTCAAGAGAGTGTACATGACTGAGGCTCCTAAAAATCTCAAATCATTAGTAAAAGAAAAAGATAGAGGGATGTAGATATATCTGGTTAATATGATGGCTTCATTAAAATGAAAGGGTGTAAGTGTTCACATAGCAAAAAGATGTTGTTGGGGAACGCGGAATGAGGACTGAAGTAGCTGGTTCCTCACTTTTCTTTTAACCAGAAACTTATTATCTTTTTGTGCTTTGATAGGAGCTTTTTTTACCTGGTATAAAGGTACTCGCATGAAGAAATAAATTTCTGTCAGTAGATTAGTTTACCTGGTACAAAGATACTTGTATGAATAAATAATTTCTCATCAGTAGATTTGTTTCACTGACTTGCTCTCACGAGGAGAGGACGCCTACTTGTCATCGCCAAGTTCTTCCAAATTTATGGTACATGTAGAGCGCGGTGAGACACGAAAGTGCCCCAAGTGGGAACTCCAGATGGCCAAGCGTTTAGGAAATAAAAGGAGGTTTGATACGGATCTATCAGCATGTGCATCTTATCAACGGTCCCTGTGACGGCATTTTTAGGAAGCGGTGTTTGGCTCAGCGGTAAGAGATAGTATCTTTGGTGAGCAAAATAAACAACGCGGAATTTTCGGATGGATTTAAAAATAAATAAAATTATAGGAAATCAGGATTTAAACAGTGTTTAGTTCCGCACGCGTGTTTTGCTTCGTGGTTACGTGTGGTGGTTTTCATTCTGTTGGTGTTCAACAGAATTTCGGTTTATTTTTAACCTAAGTTCTATTATTACATCATGTCGACTAATGTACGGAAGAATACACTGGTCTTTTCATTTGACAAGGAAACCCGCAGTGTGCAGCCGACGTCGCTGGAAATCCACGATTGGATGACTGAGGTAATCGGTATTACTGATGACTCTGCTCATACGATACAATTAGACAATGATAAATACTGCATACTTGTCAAGTTTTTGAGTTTTGTTTATGCTGATAAACTGTTACTGAAGTGGGGTAATTAAGTCGAGTTTACTCATAGAGATAACAAGAAAAGCAAAGTGTCTATTTGGAGAGCTGATATAGTTTATAGAACTGTTAGAGTGCTGAACATCCCAATTGAATTTGATAATGAACTAATCAAGGATATACTTAGTAAATACGTGACCATCAAATCTGTTACAAATGAATGTTGGTTGCGACATCATAAGCTACAGTGTTTTAATGGTATTAGTTCGGCGGAGATGGAAGTTAAAGCAAATATTGTGGGTGTTTGCAGATCACACAAGTAGTGTACTCAGGACTGAAACCTACGTTTCACATATGTAATGAGTCTGGACATTTCCGACAGGACTGCTCTCGGTGAGGTATTGTGTTAAAAAGTAATTTAAAACAACGACAGAGGCTTACTGTTAGTAATGTATTGCAGCCTTCTATTAAGGCACAATCGGATGAGATTGAAAACGTAGCAAATATAGCAAGCTGTTCTGATGTTCCTCTCGAAGATAAGTCTCAGTTTCCACCATTATTAAAGAAGCCTACCATTGACTCTGGTCATGGTAGTGTTGTTCAGTCGAGAAAAACACCTCATGCAAATACTGGCAGCTATTTGGACGCAGAGTTATCCGACACACCTCATTCGGTCCGTAAGCAAAACCAATCCGATGAGATAGTCGTGATTCAGCCAGAGGTAGTGTCGATGCAAATCGACACTCGAGTCTCGAAAAGTGTCTTGGACAGTGAGTCAGTAAGTGGGGATTTATCAAATAACATGCCAGGACCAGTTGCAGAAGCAGTGGGTCATACAGAACAGTATTCAATTGACTATAAAACTGTTCAGTAAAGTATTCCTGACGTGCCCCCTACTCCTGAAATTTGCCATCAGGAGATGTATGTCAACAGTACTGAATCAGTAGTTGATAAACATGGCGTAATATTTGACTATGCCAAAAAGAAGATTTCAAAAACAGAAAACCCCAAAGTTGCAACCTCACGATGACACACGTCGTAAAATAAAGCCTCAGTCTAATCTCAATTTTTAACGCACTCATGTGAAATCTAAACCTGGGAAAGACACAACCAAACAAAACACTGTGAGATATTATATCGCCAGACGTGGATTACAAAATGACTTATCTGATGAACCTAACGAAACTCCATACTGTGTTGATAAGCGTGACAAGTCACCAAATCCGGCGAACAATGCATAACGTTTGTGGCTATTCTCGGAAATGCAATATATTATTAATTTTGTCTCGGTTTTTTTCTTTTCTTTTTTTTTTCCTTTTTTTTTTTCTTTGTTGAATAACTGAGAAGGAGAGCAGAGAAAAATTTAGTAAAGTTCCTAACAAATACAAAAGTGACGTCATGACGTCATGCCTCAGGCCTGTACTATCACCACTATAAACATAAACAGACTTAGATCAGATTTGAAAATAGCAACGCTTAGGGAATTTTTATGTGAATCAGGGACGGATGTCGCCCTTCTGCCGGAAGTAGTGATCCCCAAACTGACAATTACAGAATTTGTTGAATATAAAACTGTGTCACATGACACGAGTGTTGGGACTGCCAGTTTGACACGAGAAGGTATTCCAGTCACCACAGCAGAACGATTAGAAAAAAATGTTCAAATGTTTGTTAAGCTTAAGGGACTTAACTGCGGGGTCATCAGTCCCTAAACTTACAAACTACTTATGAACTACCTACAACTAAGGACGGCACAAATATCCATGCCCGAGGGGGGATTCGAACCCCCGACCGCAGTGGCCGTGCAGACCGTGACTGAAGCGCCTCAGTCCCCTCGGCCACCGCGGCCGGCCAGAACGATTAGAATCAGGACGAGTAATGAGCATACAGTTATTTGATGTGACTTTAATCAACGTATATGCCCCTTCAGGCAGTGCGAATAGAACTGACCGAACACAGTTTTTTAATGAGGAACTTATATATCTGCTACGAAAAAAAAAACACATAATCTGATAATGGGTGGTTATTTCAATTGCGTTCTTAGTAAGAGGGACCAGCACTCAAATTTTAATTATTCTGCTGAATTAAAACAACTAGTCAAACACTTGAATATACAGGATGTGCGGGAGATCAAACACCCCGCATTTGTACAGTATACATTATTATATATTATACAGTATACAGTATTGCTCATAATTCCTGCAGTACACTAAACAGATTTTACATTTCGAAGAATTTTGAATCATCCTTGTTAACTGTTGAAACTGTTCCTGTATATTTATCAAATAACTCCAGCGTAAAGGCCTGTATAGTGGCACAACCGATTCATCGTTTTAGGAATCATTGTCATCCAAATGTCTTATTATTACAAGAAGCTGAATTAGAAGAAATGTTAACACAAGCATGGGTGATATGTCTGCGTGCCAAAGGTAGATATTCCACACTATTAGAGTGGTGGAACAGAATGACAAAGCTGAAAAGAGTCCTTATGCAATACAACGCACAAAGGGCCAAGGATATAAAACAAAGTATAGAATACTACTACAGCCTGTTGAGGAATATTTATGATCAAGCACCACAGTCCTCCTTTCGTTTGGTAGATATAAAAAAAGTTAAAGCTAAATTATTAACTATAAAACGCAAACAGATGGAAGGACTGAAAATAAAATCTAAGGCTAAAACCGCTTCAGAAGATGAAATGACCTACATGTACCATAAATGTGGACGAATTCGGCAATGACGAGTAGCCGTCCTCTCCTTGTCAGATAAAAAGCATCATCATTGATGATTAGGTGTCTGTTTTTTTAAGAACTTATAAATTTTATTACTGCATTTGCAATACCTTTGTAAAGGTCTTTTCAAATGAGTATGTCTTTAGTTTTGCTCATTGGTAAGAGCTTTAAGAAATGCAATGCATGAGTCAAAACACCCAGTCTGTAATATTGCAACAATCCCACATTGGCACGTTCGTCGTGCGGACTTAACGTTATCACGCAGAAAACAAAGGCAGCCGTGACCGTATTTACAACACATTACAGCAGTTTCTGTAGCAGCTTTCGGAAAAGACAGGTCGGTACAGACAGTCTTAAAAGAAAAATTTCAACACATCTATCGCAGTATATAAAATTTTTTGTACTTTTATTCGGGCGAAGTATAAAAAAAAGTAAATTTTCATTAATTTTGGATGGTATTGTAAGAACTTCATTGAGATATCAAAGTTTCGTCGTCTGTTACAAATTCGACAATAACTGCTTTTTACAGCGGAGGCACAATCACGCATCAAATGTAGATATTTCTCAACGATTTCGTAATAATTTTTTTCATCTATGTAATAAACCTGAAAAGTCATAGTAGAGTCCGATTAAATTCAGCAAACATAGAATTTAAGTGGGTTTTTAGTTAGCAATAGTTCAATGACTTTTGAAAGAAATAAATGTGCTTGAAAAAGCACGGAGAACCGGGCTGTGCCCTGATTTTATTTTCAATTTATCTGATAAAGCACGGCGAAGCCGTGGTGTGATCTTATTGAACCATAGAGCCCACGTAGATTACGTTCTTCCTACATGTTGTTTCTCTGGAGTGTGATTACGGTATCAGTTGTAGTCGGGTGTTGTTGTACAAACTGGTGACCGTTTGTTCTTGCATAATTATTTCATTGTTCCCTTCGTAAATTTGGTTCTAGTTGTCAATGGTGGAAAAAGCACGAATGACACAATACATTTTACTATGGCCATAAAAGGCGCCAGGGTTTTCAAAATAAGTAAGTGAACTAGTGAAAAGACCTAAAAATACATACAAGTACCAGTCTCTTTGCTTCATAGCTTTTGAGTTCAACTAGTTGACTGAATGAATTTAATTAGATAAGCCAGCTCTGATTTTAAATATCAAGTTCGCGGTATTCTCGTCCCATCGTAAGTAACTGTGCCTCATACTTATCCTGATTGTTAAAGGCAGATGTTAATTGCGCTGGTAGATTAGAATTCTTATTACAAATCAAATATTCAAATGTTTGTTAAGCTTATGGGACTTAACTACGGGGTTATCAGTCCCTAAACTTACAAACTATTTATCAACTACTTTATACTAAAGACGGCACAAATATCCATGCCCGAGGGGGGATTCGAACCCCCGACCGTAGTGGCCGTGCAGACCGTGACTGGAGCGCCTCAGTCTCCTCGGCCACCACGGCCGGCTTCTTATTACAGCTTCTCCCCCTGTGATCAGCAACAATGAATACATCTCCGTGTGCAGCTTTATACGGAACGCAGAGGAGAAGTGCCCCTCTATTCTCTTACACCTAATCTTTCTGGTTCTTGGTAGCCAATTGCAGCAGATCTTCCGATTTCTGACAAAAAAGTTAACAACAAAGGCCACAGTTTGAGAAATAAATTTTTAAGAATGTACTTTTGGGGTCACAGCTTTTGTATGGAAGTGAAAAGTGGACAGTGGGAAAACCGGAAAAGGGTAGAATCGAACCTTTCCGCTCTGGTGTTACCGAAAATTGTTGAATATCTTGTTGATTTATAAGGAATGAGGTGGTTTTCCGTAGAATCAGGGAAGATATGAACATAAGGAAAGGGCCGATATGAAGAAGGATGATGTGGGATGTGCTAATACCAGGGAAAATTCTCCATGGTAGCAGAGGGAGCTGCAAAGGTTAAAAAAATGTAGGTACAGACAGAGATTAGAATACCTTCAGTGACTTGAAAGTGCAGAAGAGGAATTCTTGGTGGATCGCATAAGATTTGTCCGACACTGATAAATCAAAAAAGATTCAACGTGTGAAGTCTCATCATTCCTATTTTGTTTCCACTTCTATTTCTAGATCCTTCACTTTATTTGTCAGAATAACTAAGGTCAAGTTTCACATCTGACCATTGGTTAGAAAATCTGGTCACTAGCACGTTTTACTGTTGATGTGAGACATCAAATTGGACAATATGGTCGAGGGTAGTTATGACGAAGAAGAAATATACACTGACTTCGTAAATCACCTGTCTTTAATTGTATCTTGAACGTGCAGTATTCAGAACTGCCGTTGATACAACTTAAGAACATGAGTAGAGAATTAGGTATGAATTGTTGAAATGTTTATAAAAATATGTGATCAAACTAGAGTGGTCATCACTCTCTAGACTTACAAACTAACTTACGCTACGGACAAAACACACACACACACACACACACACACACACACACACACACACATTCCCGAGGGAGCACTCGAACCTCCGATGGGGAGTAGACGCGCACTCCGTAGCAAAGCGACTTAAAGCGCACAGCCACTCCCGCGCGGCAAGAATTCGGTCGTCTGAGGCATTATGTAATTGGGAATGTTTGAAAGAAAGCATAATTGACGACTATAACGTATCATAATGCAAGGACGATAAGGAGTATGGTTCCTTAAACAAGTACGAAAGCGTAGTAAATTTGTATTTCTTGTTAAAATAAAGGTCAAGTGATAACCCAGTTAGAAAAGGACCGAAGATAAGGATTTCACGCAGCGTCTATATTGATGTATACATTAGTGATGGTGCACAAACTACAAATATTCCAAAAGAAGGGAAACAGACATGCTCCTTGAATAATCTTGGCATGAATCTTGTTGGATTTAATAAAAAATTTGGCAGATCCGATTTCTGTTAACAAGAACAGTATTTGACACTGAAGTCAGTGGCGAGTGATAACTACACATTCGAAATAATCTCAGAAACAGTTCCTGTGAGGACTCATGTTAACTGCAACGTTTTCCGTTCTGTTCTCACGTACCTTCACTGGTGGTAAAAATAATTACCAGCTAATAGGAACCCTCTACTCTGTGGTTTTTAATTGTCTGCAAATAGTATCAAATTCAATTTTAGAAAATGTAAAATTTCGCAAAAGAATTTTTGTCTTGCTTATTTTGATTGTTTTATTCAGTCTAGCATGTTAAATATAAAGTCTTTACACTGAATTATATTTTTGGCGTATACGTGACAGTTGAACCAACCGGTTTGAGACTGCCCTTAAGTTTTCGCACGCCTTATATTTTTAATTGTTTTCTCCCTCTTATTAGACGTGCAATTAATATCATAATAATTAAGAGTATAATATATCAGTAATTCATTTCAATTTGATATATAGTTTCAAATATTTTTGAACTTTCTCAAACATTTGGGACAAACAATTTGAATTTAAAAAGCAGTATAACTTCTTATCAAGTCTTGATACATAAATTTCCCGTGCATTTTACCACAAATTTCCTCTTTATAACATTTCTGACAATATCTGCGACGTAACAGTTGTCCTACTATTTTCCCATAATAATTAAGTTGCATTCCTACATACTAATTTTAGAGCAATTGAAGTTAACTACATTTATAATTTTGTAATTCATGATCACGAATTTAATTTGTTTCTCCTGTATCATAAGCTGTAGCAACTGCTCAGTATGAGATGCGGTACCTTTCAGTCTTACGCAGTACTAAGATTATTGGCGCTAAGTGACAATAACAGACAGTGATGAACCCTAAGCTTTCATCCACTTACATTCAATAGTGATGCAGTGTGGGTCGGTAGTACAGTATCAGAATATGAATCCAAAGGTCCCGGCTTCGATCCCCGCCATGTCCTAGGATTTTATTTGGCACCTTTCACTTCTTTCACCTGTGGCAGTGTTGATGTCAAAAATGCCGAGTTGCACCGTGGTTCGTAATCTACTTTAAACTGCATTTTCCCATATAACTGGCTGGGTAAGTCGGTTCAACGGTCGGAGGAAGGCAACGGCATACCACCTCCAAACAAGACCATGCCTAGTAATGCACTGTGGTGTTCAAACCAATCTTCCGATAGTTGACTGCTTTACCTTCTTTCTTTAAATAGTGATGAAGCACCGTTCAAAAGCCTACAGAAAATTATGACAATTAGTAACTTTATATTTAAGCAAGAGATTCGCGGAAATTTGTCTAATAAGCATCTAGATTTAATTACGTAGGCTTCCGCGGCCAGAGTCAGATGACATAAAAGTTTTCTGGGTATGGTACCGCGGCATGATGTAAGGCTATTACATCGTTTCGGCTATTACATCGTTTCGGCCAACGTTACAGTGGCCTTCATCTGGGTAACACAGATGAAGGCCACTGTAACGTTGGCCGAAACGTTGGTTATTTAAGTAATAGCCTTACATCATGACGCGGTACCATACCCAGAAAACTTTTATGTCATTTTATGTTAAGCATCTAGATTGTTTCGGTCACATAACTGATTTGTCTTTTAAGTACATCACGGAATTTTCCTCATTTTTGTGAAAATTTTAGGTTTGCACTAGACAAACAAGCTGCCAGAAAAAGATACCGTTTGCCATTCCAATATTTTCCAGCCACAACCACCCACTTTGACCCACTGCGTCCAAACCACCATAGTGTACAATGTGAAACTAAAGACGACTCCCATGCAAAAACGCCGTAGTCAGTGCTGAATAGTTCTGGCTGCACACTGAAGGCTACAGTCACACGTCCAGTTATGTACAGAGTGTTTCAATCTTTTCATCCCAGATACATCTGGAACAACAATAGCTACTGGAAAATAACTTTCATAGGCATGAACGTATGGGAGGGGCTCGTGGAAGTAAGTACTATGAGACCTTCTCAAACATAAATATTATTATTATTTTTTTCTTTATTGTATTTCCACACCAACCATACAGTCAGTAGGCTGGCAGCAGCTCCATAGGCTGCTCTTAAGCCGAGAGATAGATAAATGGACATGAAGATACATGATATATATTACTGGAGATAAAATAACGGAGAATAGTAACATAGTAGCCGAGAGATAGATAAATGGACATAAAGATACATGAAATATATAACTGGAGATAAAATAACGGAGAATAGTAGCATGGTAGCCGAGAGATAGATAAATGGACATGAAGATACATGAAATATATAACTGGAGATAAAATAACGGAGAATAGTAACATAGTAGCCGAGAGGTAGATAAATGGACATGAAGATACATGAAATATATAACTGGAGATAAAATAACGGAGAATAGTAACATAGTAGCCGAGAGATAGATAAATGGACATGAAGATACATGAAAAATATAACTGGAGATAAAATAACGGAGAATAGTAACATAGTAGCCGAGAGATAGATAAATGGACATGAAGATACGTGAAATATATAACTGGAGATAAAATAACGGAGAATAGTAACATAGACATGATGACAATTCTGACTGGAAACAGTTGACAGATGATTAAAAACACATTTAGTCTGTTAAAAGCGAGGAGTCATGGTGACAATAAAACCACATACTGTGACAACAAACACTGGACGGCGAGCACGCAGAGACACAATAGCGCCGCTTGTTTGTTAGCGATGGATGCAGATAAAAAACACTTTCTGGAGCAATGCACACACAACACTGAATGAAATACTATTAAAACTGTTGGTGCCCGAACCTCGCGGGGTAGGGGAAGGCGAGGAGGAAGAGGAGAAGGGGGGGGGGGGAAGAGGCGACGGGGAGGAGCTGTAGTGGCGGGGCTAGCCAAGCGGGGCTGTGGAAAGGGGAGGGGGCAAGAAGGGACGCTACATCTGTAACGAGGGATCAGGGTTGGTAGGGCGGATATATGTCGGGACGGAGGACGTCATCAGGGAGGGGGAGGTGGCGGAAGCTACCCTGGGAAAGGACGTGGAGAATGTGGTGATGAAGGGAGGGGGGATATACTGCGGTAAAGGCGCGGCAGACGCCCAGGGTCGGTGAGGATGGGGTGAACCAGGGGGTTGCGGGAGTCTAATTGGCGGTTGGTGTACAGGATATGGATATGTTTTAGGTATTCAAGGAGATGGGGGGGGGGGGGAATGGGATGAGGTCATACGGGATCCGCGTGGGGAAAGGGAGCCGGATGCAGTAGGCGAGGTGGAGGACGTGGCGCTCAAGGACTTGGAGGGTTTTATAATAGGAGAGGGGGGCGGAAATCCAGGTGGGATGGAAGCTGCTAAGGACAGGACGCATGTGGAAGTGGTAGGTGTAGAGGATGGTGGAGGGGTTGAGACCCCACGTCTGGCCAGAGTTTAAGGAGATTAAGGCGGGAGAGGGCTTTCTGGCGAACTGTGCGGATGTGTGGAGTCCAGGAAAGGGAACGGTCAAGGGTTAGCCCAAGGTACTTAAGGGTGGGGGTGTGGTGGATAGGACAGTTGTGAATGGTAAGGTACAAATCGAGGAGACAGAAGGAGAGGGTAGTACGACCTATAATGATTGCCTGGGATTTGTCAGTATTGACAAAGAGGAGCCACCGGTTACACGAGGAGGCCTGGATCAAAAACTGGGTACAGGCAAGGGAAGGGCCGAGGGAGGAGATAGACTGGAGGCTTGGGTTGGGGCATGTCGGCGGAGTAGATGAGATAAAGGAGAGGAGATAGAACGGAGCCTTGGGGCACCTCGGCGGTGGGGTAGTACAGATGGGAGTCGGAGTTGCAGACAGTGACATAGGAGGGGCAGTGGGTGAGGAAGAAAGCAATGAGGCGGATATAATTTACAGGAAGGGCCTAGAACTGGAGCTTGAAAAGGAGACTGGAATGCCATACACGGTCATAGACTTTTTGCATATCAAGGGAGACAAAAATGGTGGCGCGACGGGAAGTGAGGTGGACGGAGAGGAGGTGAGTCAGGCGAAGGAGCTGGTCGTCAGCAGAGGAGGGGCGGAAGCCACATTGGGATAGGGAGAAGAAATATGATTTTCGATACAATGTTTTTATACAAGTACCTATTATTAATTTATGCGGTTGATGGTATGAACAATCACAAAAAGAATGGCGTTGGTAGCTTCGCTTTACATTAACTATATATTATATATACAGGGTGGTCCATTGATAGTGATCGTGCCAAATATCTCACGGAACAAGCATCACACGAAAAAACTACAAGGAACAAAACTTTTCTAGCTTGAAGGGGTAAAACAGATGGCGCTATGGTTGGCCAGCTAGATGGCATAGTATGTAAATAAATATGAATGTTTTATTTGGAACACTTTTTTTCGTTTTGTGATAGATGGTGCTATAGTAGTGGTATCGCGTAACATTTCGCCAATGCGGACGGTATTTGCGTCGTGATACATTACTCGTGTTGTGTTTGGCAAGTGTGGTGTCTTTTAGTTACTTCGTTTTATTTTAATGATTGTGAACGACCAACCCGCAGCCGACGCCATCAAATTGTGCGTTTCTCCGTATGTGTGATGTGTTTCTCGTTTTAATTCCACAATAGCTGACGGTCAACCCATATCCGCCGCCCTGTGTTCATTTTAAGTGTGTGTGTGCCACTGCACCTCTAGCAGCTGTTTTACTCTCCACCGTCGCCGTATCAAAACTTTTATGACGCCACTGTTTCACTTCGTTTTAAATACTTTGTCTTATCTCCGTTTAACGTCTCCGTTTTATGTGTGTTTTATCTCCAAACTTTTATCTGCTTTATGTTTTATATGTTTCTACTGTGTTAAAGTTTTTATTGCTGTAGGCTGAAGAACGCCTATGAGCGCTGACAGCCCGCCCCTCTTTAGGGTAATTGAAGTTACAATAAAGGAAAAAAAATACTCGTGTTAAAATGGACCGTTTGCCAATTGCAGAAAAAGGCGATATGTTATTTATGTATGGCTATTGTGATCAAAATGCCCAACGGGTCTGTGCTATGTATGTTGATCGTTATCCTGGAAGACATCATCCAAGTGTCAGGACCTTATTTCGAGAGACAGGAAGTGTTCAGCCACAACTGAAATGTCAAACAGGACCTGTAACAAATGATGATGCCGAAGTAAGCGTTTTAGCTGCATTTACGGCTAATCCGCACATCAGTAGCAGACAAATTGAGCGAGAATCGGGAATCTCAAAAACGTCCGTGCTAAGATATGTACAACAACATAAATTTCACCCGTACCGTATTTCTCTGCACCAGGATTTGCATGGCGAAGACTTTGAACGTCGTGTACAGTTTTGCCATTGGGCACAAAATAAATTAAGGGACGAAACATTTTTTTCACGCGTTTTGTTTAGTGACGAAGCGTCATTCACGAACAAAGGTAACATAAACCAGCATAATATGCACTATTCGGCAACCTAAAATCCATGATGGCTGCGACTAGTGAAACATGATGCGGTGGGACAAAGGGAAAAGATGATGAAGAACTTTAAATTGTCAAAATAATCTCGTATCATACCAAACTCGCCCTAAATTTGGTTCAGTCTTATTAAGAAAACCTGTTCATAGCTCTTATAGTCAGTTGCTAAGTAAATATTTATAAGTTTTCTAACGTCACCTAGCAACTTAGCACCTCTCGTGAATCGTGGCACCGAACTTCCCTCCGAAGTTTATGTCCACCGCCTAATATAAAAAATATATAATAGTTTATATATCTATCTTTACTTAAACACAAACAGGCCCTTCTACCAGCGGGGGAAAGATAAAAGGCCAGTACGTAACTTCACATTCAATGATTAAACTTTTTACCACCAATTCAGTCATGAAACTGGCGTTCGAGTGAAAATCCACTGCCTACTATATTTTAGTTTTACCTTTAAAATACCACTGTTTCATTTGAATGGGTCTTGAAATTCAATAGCCTGTTATAAACTTCTCAAACTGATGGTGTTTTCGTCCTAGATGTAGAAGATCAAATAATGTCTTGTACTTTTCCATATTTCACATTAAATAATAAATCAATCGATATACATGATGTAATATTTAAAACTCTTCGTCAGTCAAACATCACATGTTTATTGGTCTTCTTGCAATACAAGCATATACTATTTGCTTCTGATCCGACCATACATTTACAAGGACAAAATCTGAACTGACGAACATCCATAGCAATAACAATGTTAAATAATCTTCTTAGAGGACGATCGATGTCCCGCAATAAAGAAGGCGCAGAGACGTCCGCTGCCCCGTGACCGTCGGCCAACTTCATACAACGCAAGGCCAGCTCTGTGGTGACGGTCGGTGCTGCGGCGACGCTGCTCCTGTTTATTGCAGTACCTCGGTCGACCATGAAACAAACAGAAAAAATTTTTAAGTATCACATCATAAAAATCATTACTCAACATTCAATAAATAGTTTACATTAATACGCAAACTTTAATTTTCATCTCCTGCAAAACAAAGCTGATATGGGAGAATAGAAACTCAAAAATCTGTCCCACTACAATGAGCGACCTTGGCGAGTTAATGTATGGTGCGGTATTATGGGAGGAAGGATAATTGGCCCCTAATTTATCGATGGCAATCTAAATGGTGCAATGTATACTGATTTCTTACGTAATGTTCTACAGATTTAACTACAAGATGTTTCACTGCATGACAGAACGGCGATGTACTTTCAACATGATGGATGTCCGTCACATGGCTCGCGTGCAGTTGAAGCTGTCTTAAATGTAATTGGATTGGTCGTAGAAGCACAATACCATAGCCCGCACGTTCACCAAATCTTACATCACAGGATTTCTTTCTGTGCGGAAAATTGAAGGATATTTGTTATCTTGATTCACCAACAACGCCTTAGAACATGTGCCAGCGCATTGTCAATGCATGTGAGAACATTACTGAAGGCGAACTATTCGCTTTTGAGAGGAATTTCGTATTGCCAAATGCATTGAAGTTGACCATTCCGAGCATTTATTGAAGTCATGAGGTAATTACAGGTAATCAAGCAATAACAGCATGCGTTCTCATAATGTTGGATAATTTCACAAAAGGATATGTATCACATTGGAACAACCGAAATAAAGTTCAAAGGTACCTATGTTCTGTGTTTTAATTTAAAAAACCTACCTGTTACTCACTGTTCGTCTAAAATTATGAGCAATATGTTTGTGAATATTACAGCGCTATCTATCACAAAGCGAAAAAAAGTTATCCAAATAAAACATTCATATTTATTTACTTACTAGACGACTAGGTAATAAAAATGGGGGTACCTATTTAAAAAATGCAGTTGATACCCGTTTGACCTATGTCAGCGCCATATAGCGGGCCAACTACATCGTTTCCCCCTTCAAGCTAGAAAAGTTTTATCAATAAAATTCTTCTTAGTATTACACCGCGTTGTCATTGTATAAACTGTACCGACGTATCGGCCACTGTTGCAGGCGGCCTTCATCAGGGTCTGTGTCTGAAGGACACACAGACCCTTATGAAGGCCGCCTGCAACAGTGGCCGAAACGTCGGTACAGTTTATAATATGACGACGCGGTGTCATACCCAGAAGAATTTTATTGATAGTGACAACTGCCGCGGAAGCCTACGTTTGAATAGAAAAGTTTTGTTCATCTACATCTACATCTTCATAGATACTCTGCAAATCACATTTAAGTGCCTGGCAGAGGGTTCATTAACCACTTTCATAACTTTTGTCTACCGTTCCGCCGGCCGCTGTGGCCGAGGGGACTAAGTCGCTCCAGTCACGGTCTGCACGGCCACTACGGTCGGGGGTTCGAATCCCCCCTCGGGCAAGGATATTTGTGCCGACATAGTTCGTTAGTAGTTCATAAGTAGTTTGTAAGTTTAGGGACTGATGACCCCGTAGTTAAGTCCCATAGACTATACAAACATTATCTTATTAACATTATCTACCGTTCCATTCTCTAATAGCGCGCGGGAAGAAAGAACACCTAAATCGTTCCGTTTTCGATCTGATTCCTCTTATTTTATTGGGATGGTCATGTGTCCCTAAGTAAGTGGGTGATAGCAAAATATTTTCACATTCAGAAACTTTGCAAACAGATCACGCCGCAATGAATAACGTCTTTCTTTTAATGATTTCCACCCCAATTCGTGCAACATTTCCGTGACGCTTTCCCCCCGTAACGTGATAAAACAAAACGAGCTGCCCTTCTCTGAACCTTCACAACATCTTCCGTCAGTCCCACCTGGTGAGGGTCTCACAAGGGGCAACAGTACTCCAGGAGAGGACGCACAATTGTGATGTAGGCAGTCTTTTTGGTGGAGCTGGTACATCTTCTTTGTAGTTTTTTCTTATGACGCTTTTTTCGTGAGATATTTGGCCCAAAGCGTCATTCACAAACAGAGGTAACGTAAACCAGCATAATATGCACTATTAGGCAACCACCCAGTATATAAAGCTCGCAGATAGCGTTTGAGGTTCACGATAAGTTTCGGGACATGAGCTATCTGGGCACGTCATTTATTTCAAGCGTCAAATTCAGGTCGTAGTTTTTCGGAATGTAAAGCCCTTTCTACAAGGGAAGTGAGAGCTTACGACATTACCCATGATGCACCGGTCACGCCGCCCGCGTTCAATGTAGACGCGTCAACTTGTACAAGATGCACGCACACGATCGCTAATAGACGGAATAGGATCGATCCTATTCTCACGCGTATAGAAGTGCTTCGCGCATGCGCAGACGACCGAATGGGGAACAGCTGACAAAGGAAGCCAAGTCGGGAATTTATTTGAGAATGTGTACTTGTCTCCTGCTCAGAGGAACGTAGTTTTTCGACTCAGTCGTATTTTAGGAGGTGATACTAGAGGAATTGCATTAAAAAATTAATATAACCTGTGTACAATTTTTATTGAATACAGAGATATAGTTGTTAATATGAAATCAAAACAAACGTAGAGCAAATGTAAATCAAGCAATTTTCACTGATTTATCCTTCGGTTCTTGGTAGTACAACATCACACTTACTTAGAAGTAGAATTTTGTGTATGTTCTACACGTTCATTTCCACGTAGTTACCCGGTTTTCTGGTTACTACGACATATTCAGATTTTAAACTACGTCGAAAACCGGTTATTTAAATAAAAGTCAATATGGTGATCTACCAAGAACCGACGAAAGAATCAGTCAATATATCCAAATCAGTTTATTGTATATACCAAGAGCTGTATCTCTGTACCCAATAAAAATAGGACACGTTATATGAAAATTGAACTGCGATTCGTCTTTATTACCATCAAAAAATGTTCAAATGTTTGTATAGCTTATGGGACTCAACTACGGGGTCATCAGTCCCTAAACATACAAACTGCTTATGAACTAGCTAATACTAAGGACGTCACAAATATCCATGCCCGAGGGGGGATTCGAACCCCCGACCGTAGTGGCCGTGCAGACCGTGACTGGCGCGCTACAGTCCCGTCGGCCACCGCGGACGGCTTTATTACCATCTTCTAAAATATTTGCTATTTTTCCTGAAACATGCTGTAGTTAACAGATAAAATATTTGTTTTTGGTGAACATTATTTGAAGCTTAATCGAAATGAAAGGTCTATGTATAGTCACCTGAGCTTGTTCATTATATACATAGGCGCTTCAAACCGCAGGAGCTGTAAGTATGTAATCGCATTTTACAATGAGGATGTTAACATATGTGAGCGACGTAGTTACGCAGAACTATACGAAAACAATTAAATATATTTTCACAGTGGCAGTCTAAAACACAAATAAATGTTTTAATCATCACAATATATCATAAAGTTTCGAAAAGGGATGTTAACGCGGCGATTCATTTGCTGTAAGTTCACAATAAACGAAGTAGACGCGTGAAGCAGACGACTCAACAAATGCGTACCGTTTGAACGCTTCTTTGTAGTTCGACGGTCTATCGCAAGAAGCGCTGCAGCTGACAACGACTTCCTTGTGCGTGATACACGTCTCTTATATGCATTCAACGCCATTATTTCTGTGATTTTTTCATGTTTTTCAATGCATAAAAATAATGGACTGTGTCTGCTTGAAAAGCAATTGTTGACAATAATGTTTGTTTACTTTTTAGAAGATCCCGTAATGGATTCATAAGCCCCTTCTGTACGTTCCCGCGCATGAAAGTCGTTTTTCAATATCTAGTGTTGTTTCATAAATAAAAATGTTCAAATGTTTGTAAACCTATTGGACCAAACTGCTGTGGTCTTAAGTCCCTAGATTTACAAGAATTACAAACTACTCAAGCTAACCAACCTAAGGACAACACTCACACACACCCATGGCACAGTGAGGACTTGAACCTCCGACGGCAACCGCACGTACGCAGCATGGCGTCTTAGACCGTGGCTGTCAGAGATATTCGGGGTGAAATGTTGACATCCTGCATATAAATAGAAATGTCTTTGTATATTTCAGTTTACTGTCAATTTATTCATCACAGACCAAAGGCGTTTATGCATAGGAGTCCTCTTTAGCCTAGCATTGTGTGCGGGTTTTCATTAAAAAAAATAGTTTACGTTTGAAATAATAATTGCTTACTTCTTAGACTGATTCATAGAACTTGCTTCCATTAGCCCTGCCGTACATACATACCCGCGAATGTAGATTTTCAATTTCTAATTTTGTTCTAGAAATATTTGGTGTGTACACACAATCTCTGACGGAATAGTCCTGTAACACTTAGAATAACTATGAAATACAGTTACCGTATTGTCCTTAGAAATAGTGACCTCGCATAACTATGAACAGCGGAGCTTTGCGATACATATCCTGAGAACTTTGCATGAGGTTTTCTTTTCGGTTCGCGTTCAAAAGCCTCGCCACGTTTCGTTGGATGTCAGAAATATCGCCATATCTCTCTCCTCTCAAAGCGAGTTTCACTCCAGGGGATAGGAAGAAGTCTGGAGGACTGAGACCCGGCCAGTGTGGTGCACGCTCGCCTATACACAGCCAATATCGTCTACATCTACATCTTCATCTACATGTGATACTCTGCAAATCACATTTAAGTGGCTGGCAGAGCGTTCATCGAACCACCGTTATACTATTTTATCTCCCATTCCATTGTCGAATAGCGCGCGGGAAGAAAGAACACCTGAATCTCTCCGTTACAGCTCTGATTTCTCGTATTTTATTCTGATGAACATTTATATCTAAGTGGGAGTCAACAATATATTTTCGCATTCGGAGGAGAATGTTGGCGATTGGAGTTTCGTAAGCAGCCCACGCCGCAGCGATAAGCGCCGTTGTTGTAATGATTCCCTCCCAGATCCTGTATCATTTCCGTAACGCTGTCTGCCCTATATCGTGACAATACAAAACGAGCTGCCCTTCTTTGGACTCTTTCGATGTCAAACCCACGTGATAAGGATCCCACACTGGGCAGCAATACTCCAAGCGTACGGACAAGCGTAGTGTATGCAGTTTCTTTAGTACTTCGGTTGCATCTTTTAAGGGTTCAGCCAATAAAATGTAGTCTCTGTTTCGCCTTTCCCACGACATTATCTACGTGTTCTTTCCAGTTTACGTTTGAAGTAATAGTAATTCCTAGGTATTTTGTGGAGTTTACGGCCTTCACTTTTGACTGATTTATCTTGTAAACAAAGTTTAGCGGATTTCTTTTCGTACTCATGTGGACAACTTCACACCCCTCATTATTTAGAGTCAATTACCGATTTTTACGTCATACTTATATCTTATTTAGATTGTTCTGCAGTTGGTTTTGGTCTTCAGATGATTTTATTAGACGGTAAATGACGGCGTCATCTGCAAACAACCTAAGAGAGCTACTTAGATTTTTCCCCTAAGCTGTTCATGTAAATAAGGAACAGCAGAGGACCAATAACACTACCCTGTGGAATGCCCGATTTCACCTCTGTTTCAGTTGATGCCTTACCATCGATTACTAAAACCTGTGTCCTCTCTGACAGGAAATCCCCTATCCAGTCGCAACCAGTTCCTGGCTAATAGGTAGTCGTGCAACTTGAACATCCACCACACTCACCGGCTGTCCTCCATCCAGCCTGCTTCCTATTCTCTCGACTGAAACTCGCTTTGAGAGGAAAGAGGTATGGCGATATTTATGACATCCAACGAAACGTGACGAGGCCTTTGAACACCATCCTAAAGGAAGACTTCGTCCAAAGTTTCCAGAACATATATTGCAGAGCTTTGTGGTGCATAGTTCATCTATAGGACTATTCACCGAAGTTTGTTGTCAGAGTTTGTATATGCGACGTAGACCGTCAGTAAACTGCATTGTTGGCAAACAGAGAGTGGACCGGCCGCAGTGGCCGAGCGGTCTGCGGCGCGCCAGTTACGGTCTGCACGGCCGCTATGGTCGGGGGTTCGAATCCCCCCTCGGGCATGGATGTTTGTGTCCTCTTAAGTATAAGGTAGTTCATAAATATTGATAAAATTCAATACAAAAACACCAGAAAATCTAAAAATTAAAAGTTAACTTCAATTATATAAAGTCCTTGGTGCAGATGTGTTGAGAAAATTGTAAAGCTCTTAAGATTTGTTTATTTAGACACAAACAGTTTCACATCGGTATGTACCGCGGCCACAGCACTTCCTGGCCCTGGAGGTGCCGTCTGTTTCCTGACTCACATCGCTGGTTTCTTCGTAATGGACAAATCGGGATGTTTATCAAATGACGACCACACCCTATTGTGAGAGTATTTTAGCAAGGCCTCCTGAAAGCTGGACGCTGTTTCTAAATATCATGTAATCATTTTGCTAGTGTCACCTGAAGATGCATCTATACCGATGTGAAAATCGTTTTGTCTAAATAAACACGTCTTAAAATATTAGCGATTTTTTCTACACATCTGCACCCAAGACTTTATATATTGAACTTACCTCTTAATTTTTAGATTTTCTGGTGTTTGTGTATTGAATTTTATCAAAATGTATTTAAGCTGTGGTTGCCCTGTTCAGATAATTATTTGTAGTTCATAAATAGTTAGTAAGTTTAGGGACTGATGACCCCGTAGTTAAGTCCCTTAAGCTTAACAAACATTTGAACATTTGAGCAAACAGAGAGTAGTGTCTACTTGGTTTGAAAACGCTTGTATTAGAATTTAAAAAAAAATTTCTTTAGCAATTTTCGTTCTCTGAATGCAACCTTCTGGCACATCACAAAATTTTGATACAAAGTACTCATGAAATCATAGAGCTATTGAAACTGGCCCTACACCAAAACTATTTCCAATTCAATTACAAAATTTATATACAGAGGGATGGAGCTACAATGGGTAGTAGCTTAGCAGGAACAATAGCTGATATATTTTTAAACAACCTGGAAGAAAAATTTTTCAAGAATAATAAAACACTGACACAAAAAAATCATATACTATTTTAGATATGTTGATGATATATTAATGCTTATAGATGGTAACCAAGAAGACAAACAAGAAATACACACAGCTCTGAACCAGATGCATCCCAAAATAAAGTTTACTGTCGAGCACGAAGTTAACAAATCAATTAACTACCTAGATCTAACCATTACAAATGTCCAGAACAAACAAAAATTCGAAATTTATAGAAAACTAAACACTACCGATACTATCATAAATGCACATTCCTGTCATCAAAAATCCCACAAAATGGCTTTCTTTCACACCATGCTTAACAAAATAATAAACTTACCACTAGAATTTGAAGCCATTCAGGAAGAAATACGCACCTGAGAATACATAGCCCAATTACGACCCTAAAATTATATCAAAATTATACGAGCAGAAAAAACAGGCAGAAACATCAAAGCTGCACAGAGAAATAACATTAGCGAACGACACTCCGACAAAGAAAAAATCGACATTCGTACCTACTACATACATAGGAAACATATCGGACAAAAATTAATTGAATATTCAACACACAAACGTCAAATTTGCCTATCAAAACAAGCACTGTTTGAACCATAAAATTTTTAAAGGAGCTAGACACACACTAAAATACAATAATCCGGGTATCTACAAAATTACGTGTAACACTTGTCAGAAATCATATATAGGCCAAACTGGCAGAAATTTTCCAGCTAGATACAAAGAACACACAAGAGACAATGAAAATAATCCATCTAAATTCTATCAACATTTAATCACGGAAAAACACGATGTAAAACCTTTAGAGAAAGCCTTAAAAATTTTACACATTATACAAAAATGAATATTCTCGAGGAAATCGAACTATATTCCCATATACACAACAACCAGAACGATGTACTAAATGAACAAACCGAACTCAAACATAAAAAAAAATACATCGAAAATTTTATTCACATTATAAACAAACAAGAGAATGGATAAACACCAAAGATTCCAAATCCATAGTAAAACCACAGTCTAACATATACAGTCGCGACACTCACTGCTGTGAAAGTTGTTACTAACTGACAGTTGCAACGACACTAGCGCTCCTAGCGGTGGGAAAGCTGGCGAAGTAGCAATGTTTGTTTATCATTATTTGTGTGCGTGATTAACAAAATATATAGTATAATTTTTGAGTTACAAACATTAATAAAATATCAACAGACGTACATAATACGGACAATAATGTAAAAACAGCCGAATTTAACTGATTCAGTGGTATAACGAAGAACTTCGTCATGAACCAATACTTACGAATACGTGTATATTTGCAGCTTTTTCCGTTGAAAGTAAGTAGAATATAAACATAAGACAAACATAAATTTCTATTATGATCTGTTCTTCCTATGACAAAGTGCTTTTTGATATGTGTTATTTCGGTATGACGTCTAATGATTCGCACATTTGTAGGCTTCACTCGTCTTTCTTATACGCTCATATTCTTTTGAGTGTGATTACTTTAGCTTAAGAAGACAATGTCTTGAAGATTCTTGCCGTTTGCGGTTAAATTGTAGCAACAATTGTAGAATTGGGTTCTTCTTTGTTGGTCACAGTTTGATTGCTTTTTCCGTTTTCTTGACAGGTCTGTGACTATCTTTCAGCTAGAGTTGTGGCGGCTGATTTATTATGTTAAATACCGTAGTTATTACATTCTGTATTCCTTTCCTACTTTCCACCCTCATCGATTTTACTGAAATTGTAGTGAAAAAGTGTTAACGTTCTTGAGTAGAAAAGCGACATCTTTCTGCCAAAGGGCAGCTCTTCTGATGTTTCCTAGTCATTTTTCTAATTTTAATACTAAATGAGATTATTCAGTAAAAGCTTGTAGGTTACAAGGTAATTGTAAATATACTGTGCTGTAATGTACCATTTCGTACCGTGTCAGGGATCTTAGGAAACCTAAGAAAGACAATGGTGGAGTTACTTTTAAGTTACTGCCTATTTTATGACACTACATACGTTTCCTGATGTAAAAAGTATGTTAAAATTAATATAAACGATACTATTCGCACGCATGCAATATTGTATTCAGAAACGTAGCTTGCCGGCCGCTTGAAGCGCTGCTGTCGCAGTGTATAACAGGAATCTGCGGGAGTGGCGTGACTGTATATGTTAGACTGTGGTAAAACTCCAATACAAAATCCAGTAAACCTAAGATATTAATGTATAAATTACTGGTAACCATGTGAACTTATAATATCGTTGGATGCTGCCACTAAAGACTGCCATTATGAAAAACTGATAGAAAATCTAATCATATGTGCTGCTGCACATATACAGATAAGCATTACATCAGCTTCTATAATCAATTGGGCAGCAAATAAACAACAACAATATTATAAGTAATGTAAGTAAAACTTTGTAAAACTTTATGTAATTATGTTATAAGAATATATGTAACAACTCTTCTATATTACTTGTATTACAGAACACCTGATGATGGCCTAAGGCCGAAATAAGCTTATAGTGAGTTAATAAAGTTTAAAGCAGTGTTAAAATAATTTATAATTATTGTGGTATCGTTTTCTTTAGGTCACGTCGCATTTCTAAATTTTAGTGCCGAGAAGTTTACACAGACCGCAAGACCGTAGGCACCTTCCGGGGCCAGGGAGTGGAAGGGCGATCATCTCCAGAGTGTGCAGAAAGCGCAATAAAGTGGGCCGTTCACGGCCGCAGGTCACGGACACGCCACCGCTAATTAGCCAATCCCATTAGCGTGACGTCACCTCGCGGCGCACGCGCGTATCCTAATCTACTGGCCCACAACGGCGAGGCAGCCTCGGCCACGGGGCGGCCAGCAGCAAGTGTTGCAGCACTCCCGCGGGCAGTCGGCCGCGTTTGTTTGTCTTGGGCAGCACCGCTTCTCTCGCTAGCCGGACATATTTACGGGTCGGTATACACCGAAGGGTCACGTGAGCGCTAACCTTCACTGTTAGGGTTACCATACGTCCTCTTTTTCCCGGAGACGTCCTCTTTTTGAGGTAAGAAAATGTGTCCGGCCGGAATTTTTAAAATTCTACAAAATGTCCTCTTTTTTCGATTTCGAGAAAGAAAATTTATTTTTGTGTCATTGGTGACAACTGGTTTGTTCGCACTGCTGCTCCAAGATGTTCGCAACTATCACTTGCATACACACAGCGACCTGTTTTCTGCAGTATGTTCTTTGGTGTTGCTTTGATATACTTTGTAGTTTAGGTTAAAGATGTATTGCTCGTTCGACATCGTAGGTAGCCTTTTGCTTCAAAATATATTTCGAACGTAAATACAAATACAAAATGCCGAAAAGAAAGTTAGTGTTAAATGATGTGCTCTTGGAGAAATACAAATCATTCAAGAGAAGAATAAACGAACATGGAGCTGAATGTTTTATTTGCCCTGCTTTTGTATGTACTACATAACCATTGCTAACAAAGCTAAGTCGTATAAGTATTGTAAGGATTAATATTGGATCATATTGACGTAAATGACCATTCAGTGCAGGAAATTATGTTGCTTCGACTAAAGTTCTCATTAGGGTTATTGCAAACCATATTTCGCATCTTATTAAGAATACAGTTGCACGTTTCTGTGACAAACATCAAGCCAGTCAGTCGCTTCATATTAACGAAAGCACTTTGTTATGAAATGTTCGCTTATGAAACAGATACATATAATAATCGTATTTAATACATTCATCTTATTTACAGGTGCAGGGATCTAGAAGCACAGGAGAGCACTGGCAAACACAAGACACGTCTGCATGTTTTAAGCTCATCTACCAAACTTACTGTTTTAGTTTGTTGTAGTTTTACGTGGTTCATTAATAAAGTTGTAAATTACATTCACAATAAAGTGTCCTCTTTTTTATATATTAACTGTCCTCTTTTTTGATTTTGAACATATGGTAACCCTATTCATTGTAGAGGTTACCGAAACCGCACGTCCAGCAAATGACACTGTCAAACAGTCGGTGATACAAAACGCTTACAATAATTGTAATTCGGTGACTTTTATTCCAAGTACAACGACGCTTTTGTGGTTTCTGTACCTGAATCGCAAAGACTCAACCCTTAGACAATCGAGCTAATAGAGCCTTCTTTCCTCCCTGGACAGCATTCCCTTTCCCTTCCCCTCCTTTCCTATCCCTACTCCTTCCCCTCCCAATTGGGGGACTGATGGCCTCAGCAATTTGGTCCCTCCCCCCCCCCCCGCCCCGCACTCCAAACAACCAACCTACCCCCAAACTCACACAATCACCCTTTCTATACGGGAAGTGTGTGTCTACGAGATTACCCATGATGCACCGGTTACACCGTCCGCGTACAGTGTAGACGCGTCTACTTGCACAAGAAGCACGCACACGATCGCTAGTAGACGGAATAGGATGGATCCTATTCTCATACGTATGGAAATGCTTCGCGCAGACGACCGAATGGGGAACCCAGCTGACAAACGAAGCCAGGCCGGGAATTTGTTTGATAATATGTACTTATCTCCTGCTCAGGGTACAGTGTACAATTTTTATTGAATACAGAGATATAGCTGTTAATATGAAATCCAAACAAAGCAGAGCAAATGTAAATCAAGAAATCTTCACTGATTTATCCGTCGGTTATTGGTAGTACAATATCACACTTACTTAAAAGTAGAATTTTGTGTATCTTATACACGTTCATTTCCACTTAGTTACCCGGTTTCCGGCTTACTAGGACATATTTAGACTTTAAACTACATCGAAAACCGGTTATTTAAATAAAAGTCAATATGGTGATCTGCCAATAACCAACGAAAGAATCAGTCAAAAGATCCAAATCAGTTTGTTGTACATAGCAAGAGCTGTATCTCTCTATCCAATAAAAATTGGACACACGTTATATGCAATTTTAACTGCAAATCGTCTTTATTACCATCTTCTAAAATATTTCCTATTTTTCCTGAAACATGCTGTAGTTAAGAGATGAAATATTTGTTTTTGGTGAGCATTACTTGAAGCTTTATCAAAGAGAAACGTCTATGTATAGACACCTGAGCTTGTTCATCATATACATAGGCCCCTCAAAACGTAGGGGCTGGAAGTATGTAATCGCATGAGGACGTTAACACATGTAAGGGACGTAGTTACGCATGAACTGCTCGAAAACAATTAAATACAGTTTCACCGTTGCAGTCTAAAACACAAATAAATGTTTTAATCATCACTGTATATCGTACATTTTTGAAAGTGATGTTAACGCTGCGATTCATTTGCTTAAAGTTGACCACAAACGAAGTAGATGCTGAAGTAGGCGGCTCAACAAATGCGTACCGTTTGAACGCTTCTTTGTAGTTCGACAGTCTATCGCAAGGGGCGCTGCAGCTGACGACTACCTTGTGCGTGTTGCATGTCTTGTTTAGAAAGGGCTTTAGCTTCGATCGAGTTGCGGTTGCAACGATTGCAACCACACGGTCAGCACGGCCACTACGGTCGGGGGTTCGAATCCCCCCTCGGGCATGGATATTTGTGCCGTCCTAGTTCGTAAGTAGTTCATAAGTAGTTTGTAAGTTTAGGGACTGATGACCCCGTAGTTAAGTCCCATAAGCTTAACAAACATTTGAACATTTTTTGAGCAACCACGCTAAAGCGTTCGAGTTGCGGTCTCCACCGTTTCAAACTAAATATGACTGCCAGTCAGGCGTTCAAGTTGCGGTGCGAAAGGAGTTGCAATTGTTTGTGACGGTAAGAGGAAATTCATCTCTCTTTCTTTTTCCTCGAAGAAAGGAAGTGCGAATATCAGGTTTTTCTTTTAAACTGGCGGTAAATAGCAGTCTCGTGAAAATTTAATACATTATAGCACTCTTTTATTCCCTTTGGGGAATCTTCATAATCTTCCTCGGAATTTCACAATTTACAGCATTGGTTACATTTGGTCATGAACAACATTGACATTAAATAGCAGGTAATTAGTACCAATCAACTGCGAAATCTATGACAAAATATAAGCCACAATTTAAATTCGCCCAGTTCCTTTAATTAAAGAAAAAGTAAAGTAGAACAGGATGTTAATGACGAATCTGGTGTCTGGAGTTATTAACAGCTTTGTTTAACAATATGACATAATTTCATTCAATATAATTGATGTTTCTAGATCTCCGTTACTTGGTTAATGAAATACTGAAAGAGTTATGCATGTTGTTATGCTTTACATGACGCGTATCGTGTAATTCTCGAGATGAAGATAAAACATTTACGTACGTAAAATACGCTATTTCTGTGATTTAACTGCTTCTTTCGCACTGTAATCGGCTTCAGGTTATAAAGCACTGCCTACTTCATTACACACACACACACACACACACACACAAATATCACCACTGTTTTCCATATGGAATTTTCAGTGGTGTGGTGCCTTACAACCCCTAAAACACGTCACAGCACGGATGAAAATCAGCAGAATGCCACATATGTGAACGTCACATAAATATTAGTCTTTAACGATCCAGTAAAGTCTGAAAAGGTATAGTGCAAAGCATAATAAACTTCTGCTGTTGTGTTTCATTATTTTAAATCATGAACATAGTCTGCGCAGCTGAAAGAGCAAATGAGTCAAGTAGCGATAGAGGTGGCCACACGAGAAATAAGCGTTCGAACTGACGTTTGCAGTTGCAACTGGCGGAGGCCGCGCATGCGCAGTAGAGGCAGTCAGAAATAGTGGCGACTGGTAAATTTTTCGCCACTCAAACAGACCTAATCCTTTTCCTCCTCTTCCTCCCCTACCGTTCTTGCATTGAAGCCAGCTTCTGTAAAACATCCTCAATCTTCGTCATTTTGTGCTTGTTTAAATTTTACTCGCCTTTTTCGTTGCTCCTGCAACAACTTTCTGTCCTGTTTCATGTATCATGGGGGATTGATTCCAATCTCTCATTAATTTATATTATATGGATTCCTTACGTAATTAGTATGGAAGAAATGGACACTGTCACTTACGAAGATGTCAACCACATTTTTATCTGCTTTTGAAATAGATATATTTCGCTTTTAGTATGAGTGAATTTCGTTGCTACGGAATTTAGCCTCGCTACGAATTTTTCTGTATCCTCATCCCTATATCTGTCGTGATGGTAATTATTACTTGTGGCTAAGAGGTCAAGTGTAATTTTGTAACCATTTTCAAACTGAATGGGTTTGTGAACTAATAGTTCAAAGATAATTTATGACAATTTCGGAAGATGTTTTCTTTTTACCACAGGGTCTGAACATTTATTTTTGTCAACATACGAAGGGTAGATTGAAGACATTACCAATTATAATTCTATGAGCTGGGTACCTATTTATGGTGAAACTTAAGTTTTCTCTGCACTGTTCAGTAGTTGCGTCATCTGAGTCCGACGGTCGATAAAAGAAGGCAGTTATCAAGGTAGTCTGATTGTCAAGTAATAATCTCTGCCCATACTAATTCACAGTAACTAACTACTTCAGTTTCGCCGGCCGCGGTGGCCGAGGAGACTGAGGCGGTCCAGTCACGGTCTGCACGGCCACTACGGTCGGGGGTTCGAATCCCCCCTCGGGCATGGATATTTGTGCCGTCCTAAGTATAAGATAGTTGATAAGTAGTTTGTAAGTTTAGGGACTGATGACCCCGTAGTCAAGTCCCATAAGCTTAACAAACATTTGAACATTTTTGAACTTCAGTTTCGCTTGTGAGCTAGTACACACGCATTACATTATGGTATTATTAAGTCGTGCTTCTTGTTAAAATTGCATATCGACTTTAGGTGACCTGTCAACCGTAAATTCTTTCTGTCACGGTTTTGAAAATTGCCACGCTACCTTTATCATACCCCGCGAATACATTCTTAAACGATGCGTAGGAAATCGCAACTTTTCACGGAACCATATCGCGGGTACTATAGATCACAGAATTACAATACTGTAGCCGTTCTAAGTACAGCATCAATATTTTAAGTAGTAAATACTTCCTAGGGTTCATTCTAATTGAGCAAATCGTTGGTTTTTGCATATTACGTTTCGTCTATCGCGGGCTTTATACGCTTACAAATGCACCATTTACGCATTCATGGGTGCTTCCTGAAAGAAAAAAAAATCAACGGTGGGGAGGGCCACTCCGATATTTACTACACATACCAAATTGTCGGAAGTTTTACAACGTGTTCTTAAAATTATATTCTCAAAATAGTTTTTAAATTTTCTTGATATATTTAACAACTACCGAGATCCAGAGTTTCAAAACGATCGCTCTTTTGCAGAAAATCACAAAAGCCGATTTTAGCAGTTTTTGCATCGTGAAACGAAAAATCTCAAAATACCTAACCATAGTAAGTTGTAGACATTTATCTAGAAACCGTACTTTTTCGTTTTCGAAAATCTTTCTCCATTTATCAAGATACAACCGTAAAACCGTGATGTTTGGCTGGCAAAAGGCAGCTCCGAAACTTACAATTCGATTAGTCAAGTATTGCATCATATTTTAGTTTGCAGAGGTAAAAACTCATTGCGTAGACTTTTCGAATGGTTTACTTTAGGTCATAAATAGCCGCATTAGAAATTTCTATAGCATATAGAAATGTTGTTTGAAGTTGAGAGCATGATGATTTCTTATTTGGTTAACAAAATATCGATCCGTGCATAATATCACGCGGTCGCAATATGAAAATGCAATTTTTAAAGAGTCGTATCTTTGGCAGTAGCAAATGACTCAAATGTTATCTCTTCGTTCTTTAAATTTTTATCTAGAAATTATATATACTAGTAGGTCGCGTCTGTGACGAAATATTGTGCATTTAAGACGGTAAATCCGTCTCATATTGACATTCATCGAGGTCGTATAGAAAAACTTTGCAATTTCGATGAGGGTTTTGCCCATAAATTATCACCGTAAATTGTGTCTAACAAAAACTTCTTTACATGATAATTTGTTTCTTCATAAGAAAGGTAAGTGTTGGTACCTCCACAGTATTCCATGAGTATTCGAATATACCTATCAAGACTAAAGAAATGATGAGAAATGTCTCAGGCACTCGCAGATACTTTGCACAGTCCCCATTAAAACATCTGATCATTGTTGTCCCCCGCTTTTCCCTTCGGTAAAGATGTACTTGTGAACTTACCATGGCTTAAGAAATGATTAACAGTGGCACTATCAGACACAGAAAAGAAATTTACTGTCGCAGTTCTGAAAGTTTCGGCAAACAGATATAATAGTACATATTAAGGTAACCCTAATTATCTTGAAATGCATGTTTCTGATGCATTCATTCACTTTATTTTTGAATTTCATTTACCTTAAATCATTTCAGTCCGAATATTTCATTAGAAGAAACAGATGTTTATCTAAAAAGCCACTTTATTCTTTTCGAAAATCTTAATACTTTATCAAGATACATCAGAAAAATGGCAATTTTTGGATCCCAAAAGCGTCAATTGTGTTAAGAGATGACGTTTCGGCTCCTATGAAACTTATTATCCGATTTGCGAACTCTACTCTCCGAGATAAATTGAATTTTGCGTAACTTACAGTTCAATATTTTCGATCGGCGAAGGCTTGATTTAATTTTCGTTATTCATCACAGTTACTCTGCAGTATCAAATAAAATACTGCAACACATTTTGAAGAATTTAAAGAGGTAGAAATACAATGCGAAGACTTTACATATGTTTGAATTTACGTTATACATAGCATCGTATCAAATTCAGCGGAGATATGGAAATCTTATTTAAAACTGAGAGCACAATAATATCCATTGCTTTTTTAAGATATTGGTTTCATATGGGTCGATCGAACTTTCTGATGACAACAAATAATCTGGACCAACTTACAAAAAATTCTCTCAAATGACAGCGCTATGTAAGAAGGAGAACAAATGCAATCAATTGAAACCACAGTCAATCGGCCGAGAAAAAAATAAACGAAGTCAATAAACCTCGAAGGATTAAGATCTCTTTTTCGTAGGCACAGTACAGGTTCCTAGTTGACAGTTATGTCACATACTGAGATCTACGCTCCCTTGGAAGTGTAAATGCCTTTATCCGAGAGGATGTCATCATTATATGTTCATACAGTAGAGCTACATGTCCTCGGGAAAATTAACGACTGTAGTTTCTCCTTGCTTTCAGCTGTTCTCAGTAACTGCATGGCAAAACCATGTCAGCTGATGTTACAAGGCCAGCTCAATCAATCAACTGTTGCCCCTGTAACTACTGAAAAGGCTGTTGCCCCATTTTAGGAACCACACGTTTGTCTGACCTCTCCACAGATACCCCTCCGCTGTGGTTGCAACTACGATACGGCTATATGCATCGTTGAGCACCCCACCTTGGCAATGTCTGTGGTTCATGGGAGTAGTTTAACCACATGATGCTCATGAAAATTTTTGCCTGCATTCCGATGTATCACTATCACAGTTACCCAGAAATCGTATGTAAAAGAAATACTTTGGAAAGATCTTTAATTTGTTGACAATTAAAATACATGTTTGTAAAACATAGGCAAAAAATACACAGAAACACCGAATACAGCTTTATCGTTGGAATCCTTAATTAAAGATGTCGCCGGTTTGTTTTGATTTTGAGATGTAGCGTCACAAAATGTTCAAATGACTTAAACTTTTTGGCAAGGTGGAAAGTGACGACAGTTGAGTGCGCAACATAACTGTTCAACTGTTTGTATAGCTTATGGGACTTAACTACGGGGTCATTAGTCCCTAAACTTACAAACTACCTACGAACTACCTTATACTAAGGACGGCACAAATATCCATGCCCGAGGGGGGATTCGAACCCCCGACCGTAGTGGCCGTGCAGACCGTGACTGCAGCGCCTCAGTCCCTTCGGCCACCACGGCCGGATGCGCAACATAAATTTTTGGTACTGACACTAGCATTTTCCGTGACGGAAGTCAAACTGAGCCAATTTTTTGGCCTAGATCAAAATGCCTTATTCTATTGGTGGGAAAGTAATTTTTGCTTGGGATGTAATAAGTTATGTACGCCCCTGCATCTAATGATGACAGGTATATGGTCAACCGACTATCTCATCTACTCCGCCAATATGCCCCAGCCCCCAATCTCCTGTCTATCTCCTACAATATGCTGAAGACACCGCCTTCCTAGCCCTCGCCGCCTCCCTTGCCCGTTCCCAGTTTTTGCTCCAGTCCCACCTCACCGAGTTTCGCCTCATGGTGTAGTCGGTGGCTCCTTTCCATCAACCCCGCAAAATTTCAGGCAATCATTATAGGTCGTACCACCCGTTCCTTCCACCTCCCTGACTTCCACCTTACCGTTCACAAATGTCCCATCCACCACAGCTCCACTCTCCAATTCTGTCCGCCAGAAAGCACTCTCCCATCTTGATCTCCTAAAACTCCTTACCAGCCGGACGTGGGGTCTCAGCCCCCTCCCACCATCCTCTACACTTACCGCTCCCTCATGTCTCCCGTCCTCTGCAGCTTCCATCCCGCCTGGATTTCCGCTCTCCCTTCATATTATAAAACCCTCCACATCCTTGAACGCCATGTCCTCTACCTCGCCTAACATATCCGGCTCCCCTCCCCCATGCAAATCCTATATGACCTTATCCTATTTCTCCATCTTCTCCAATACCTTAAACACATCTAGATCCTATACACCAACCGCAAGATAGACTCCCACAATCCTCACCAATCCCGGTCCTCTGCCACGCCTTTACCGATGAATCCCTCCCTCCCTTCAACTCCACACTCTCCACATCCTTTCCCAGGGTAACTTCCGCCACCTCCCCATCCCAGATGACACCCTCCGTCCTGATACCCGTCCTACCAACCACGATCCCTTCTTATGGATGAAGCCCCCCTCTCCCCTCACACTCCTCTTCCCTCCCCCCGCTTGGCTATTCCTATTCCTGCCCTGGAGGGTGGAGCTCGTCTCCACCCTCTGTCCTCCCCCTCCTCTGGGCTTCCCACCCTACCACGGGGTCCTGCGACATCAGTTTTAACAGTGTCTCACTGTTGTGTGTGCAGTGCTTCAGTGTGTTTTATCTGCATCCACCATTTACAGACAGGTTTGTTTTTAATACTATTTTCCTGAGTGCTTGCCGTCTAGTTTTAATGTCATAATGCATGTTTTTAATGTCACTGTGGCTCTTTGTTTTAACTGACGATGTGTGTTTTAACCCATCTGTTAAAACTGCATGTACTTCAAGCTAGTCTTCATATCTATATTTTAATCCACCATTGTTTTAACTCCATTACATGTTATCTGCCGTCACGCTCATGTTTTACTGTTTCTCTTGGCTGAAGAACAGCACTTCATGCTGCTGATAGCTTACTGGCATGTTTTGCTGGTGTGAAATACAATAAAGGAAAAACATAGTTAAAATGTAGCGCTCATACAACGGAGATACAGTTGTAATATTATGCATACCACAAAAATATCTGTATATAAAACGACAGTCAATTATAAAAGTATATAAGCGGTCATACAACAGAGATAAGGTTGTAATATTATGATAGCTTAACTAAAACGAGTACACGATCTAGGTTACAGATTGGACATTGTTTTAAAGGGGGAATAGCTGAAGGTTTAGGTAGGAGGTAATATGATGTCTAGGTTTTAAATATGATATTTAAGGTTTAGGTTAGAGATGTGACGTCTAGGTTTTGGATATAAAACTAAACGTTAGGGTTGAAAATGTGATACACTATAAAGTGTATTGTATGGTATTCAAGGTTAAGGATGAAGTGTGGTATAATGTTCAGGTATTAGAATATATAACTTTAAAGGTTTTGGGTGGCAATGTGGTACACAATATAGGTTATTGTTATACACAGCGTCTAGGTTAAAGATCCAAGGTACAACATTGTAAAAGTGAATGACATGCTACATTTAATTTTACATTGTTAACTATACACTCCCAAAACACTAAGATTTATTATAATAAGGAGAAATTGATTCGCTGGAAGGCTGTGACTATTACATAAATGTATATTAGGCAACGACGGTAAATTATTTACAGTAGATCATAAAAGATAGTAAAAAATTTTTTGATGAAAATCAAGCTGGTCATTGAGTATTTTATCTGGGCCTTTTTTGTTGCTGCTATAAATATGTAAATTTTCCAGTAAGTCTAATTTTCTCTTTTTACCGTTTTTTGTAATATTTTCATATTATTACATTTTAATCTATACACTCCGGATTTATTATAATCATTCTTTTGCTGTTTCAAGTTGTGACGTAACCTTAGTATGAGGGTGTTTGACGTTTTGAAGGGTAGCTTAATATTGGTTTTCCGAAACTTGTATTCTATTTTGTCTGACAGGTTACCTTCAAATGTAGGACATTGGGACATATTTAACCTTTCCATTATTGACTCCTTTTTTTATTTTTCACATTTTTGTGTAGTTTTATTTATTTATTTATTTTTAATTTTCTGTAAGTTTTCATTACGACATCGTTATTATATCCATTAGCAACAGCAATTTGTTTAAGGATGTTAAGTTCTTTTTTAACTTATGCTGGTTTTAGTGGGATCTTTAGAAGACGGTATACCATAGAATTGAAAAAGCTTAAATTGTACCGAAGAGGGTGTCAAGAGGAAGCATGAATGATGGCTTCGCATGCTGTTGGTGTCCTGTATATGCTATATACATGTTTTGTACTCTCTTCTTTAATGACGAGATCAAGAAAGTTTAGTGACTTGTTCTGTTCTAGTTCTAACGTGAAGGTAATTTTGTGGTAAGATCTATTATCAGTCTGAAGGCAATAGCTTAGCAGGCACCCTTGCTGAAATTTTTATTAATGATTTAGAAAACAGATTGTTTCAAACCCATAAAAACCTAGCAGAGAAAATCGTCTACTACAGAAGATATGTTGATCATAGTGATGATTAAAGGAACTGAAAATGATATGAACAGCTTACAAGCAGGAATTAACAGTATGTCACATGGGACAACCATCCCAAAGAAAATATTTGCTTTTCAGAATCAGAGACAATCCCTTTTTTGTCTTTTTTCAGAATCAAGCAGCATAGAAAATTCCAAAGGAAAACAGTTAAAGGTATAACACCCGCAGACATTACGCTGAAAGCAGCTCGAATAGTGAAACTGGAAAATAAATCCATACGCAGCTTAACCAAAGACTACATTATAAATTACCGGATATTAGCTCGTTACTGCAAAAAGTTTTGTGATGAGGACATAAGAAGTGATGATTCCAGCCATTCACTGCATGTAGACTACTACGCTAATAGACGTATTCTGACAGTTGCTCTTGAAAATGAATTGGCAGAATATATCAAAGTGGCGTCTGATATATACTTTGGTCTTCGTCCAAAAGAAGTGGGAAAATTGTGTTATGAGTTAGCTATTTCTAATGGGCTACAAGTACCTGTAAAATGGACTGAAACTTTACAAGCTGGAGCTGATTGGTTTTCTAAGTTCATTAAAAGACACAAAGATTCGTCAGCTAGGAGTCCTGAAGCTACCAGCTTAGCCCTATCTTCTAGCTCCAATAAAACAAATGCTGGCGCTTTTTTCGATAATCTGGCTACTGTAATGAAACGTTACAACTTTGCACCAAAAGGTATTTGGAACATGGACGACACTGGCATTACAACAGTCCAAACGCCAAATCAAATTGTTTCACGAAAAGGTTTGAAGCGAGTTGGGTCGATGACTTCTGGCGAAAGAGGTAGCCTTGTAACTTTAGCTGCTGCTGTTTCTGCTACTGGGAAGTGTATTCCACCATTCTTCATCCCCCCCCCCCAGCTGCACTCCAAAGAACATTTTATTCGTGATGGGCCGGCCGCGGTGGCCGAGGAGACTGAGGCGCTCCAGTCACGGTCTGTAGGGCCACTACGGTCGGGGGTTCGAATCCCCCCTCGGGCATGGATATTTGTGCCGTCCTTAGTCTTAGCTAGTACATAAGTAGTTTGTAAGCTTGGGGACTGATGACCCCGTAGTTAAGTCCCATAAGTTCTACAAACATTTGAATATTTTATTCGTGATGGACCAATGGGTTGCCGTGGAGCGAGTTATCCTTCTGGATGGATGATGGAAGAACATTTCTGCGAATTTTTGAAACACATTGAGTGATGTGGCGAAGTGGTAACACACTGGACTCACATTCGGAAGGATGGTGGTTCAAATCCACCTCCGGCCATCTAGATTTAGGTTTTCCGTGATTTTCCTAAATCACTCCAGGCAAATGCCGGGATGGTTCCTTTGAAAGGGCACGGCCTGTTTCCGTCCAAATTCCAAGCGTAAGCTCCGTCTCTAATGACCACGCTGTCGACGGGACGTTAAACACCAAGCTTCCTCCTCCTCCACATCGTTGCTAACACAAATTTCTGTAAAGATAATCCATGTCTTCTTTTCCTTGATAATCACAGTTGTCATCTGTCGATTAATAGGCTCAACTGTGCGAAAGATAACGGCATTGTCGTACCGTCATTTCCTCCTCACTTTTCCCTCACACTGTAACCATTAGATCGGACAGTTTACGGGCCATTTTAAGAAGTACGTGAACACTGCAGGTAAATCGTGAGTATTAAATCAACCAGGTTCCACGATGATGATATATAACATTCCAGGAATTGTTACTTCTGCATATCCTTTGCGTTTACGCCATCAAATATCCAAGCAGGTTTCAAGACTTGTGGCCTTTGTCCCTTCAATAGTGACGTTTCTGGTGACCATGAATTTGCCCCTGATTTCGTAACAGATCGACCAAATCCTGAAAGGCCTATTTCACTATTAGTACGATAGAAGGAGATGGACAAATTCAAATAACACAGGTCTTCCTGAGACTTATGGGAGAAGGGTGAAAGGAAAACCTTGGCTTTTTTTCAGTCATAGTAGTATCAATAGCTTTAAATCATTTAATAATAGGAGAATATACTTATAACAGCGTCATTGATATTTAAGACTTCATCCGAAATTTAAACCCAAGTGTCTGGTGGTAGACTGTATCCCTCCGTTACTTTCTTCTTCTATTTTCATATGTGTCTAATTGTGCACCGCGCTTTTTCAACTTATTGTCGTTGCTGTTTGCCCAGTATTGTCGCATATTTTGATAGATTGAAGGTAGTATTGATAAATGGCCAGCGAAGTCCATCCTTCTTTTCATTTCCTTGCATAGTAAGACAGTTTCATTCCCTGGAGTAGTGTTCAGAATTAATTGTGGCGTCTTCGGTGTTCCACATTTTCCTGTGCTGGGCCCAGGATCTTCCTAAGAATTATTCGCTCTCTGATCTCTAGTTTCTCGATTAGACCTTTTTTGTTCACAGCAGACATTCCATAACGTACAATTCTTCTGCAGCCGCGGTGGAATGGCCGAGCGATCTAAGGCGCCTAGGAGGGATCGCGCGATTGCTCCCCTCGGAGGCTCGAGTCCTTCCTTGGGCACGGGTGTGCGTGTTGTCATTAGGTTAGTTTAAGTAGCTTGTAGGCCTACGGACTGATAACCATAGTAGTTAAGTCCTCATAGTTTTACAAACATTTGAACATTGTACAACACTTCTAGTGGAATAACTTTTTAGCTTTAGATGCCGTGATGGACATTGTACATTGCAAATAATTTTGGTCAAATGATAAGCCAGTCCCTTCTTGTTAACTCTCCATAAAAGTGTTGCTTTCTCTGACAAATTAGGATCAGTCCAATCGCCATTTCAATTTTTCTGTTTGGTTATTTTTGCCCAGTTCTGAAGTCATCTTTCTATTTGTGTCGCTACTTCGCTGATGCACTCTGTCTCCTTCAATTAAATTTATAGTCCCGCCTAGATTGCCTGTTTTCTGAGACAATTGAATTGTCGCTGCTTCCAAAAATTCTTGCAGTCAATGCCATGTCATCAACAAATGAAAAGCAAGCTTCCTTAAGACTTGCGACACAAATGTTCAAATGTTTGTGGGACTTAACTACGGGGTCATCAGTCCCTAAGCTTACAAACTACTTACGAACTAGCTAAGACTAAGGACGGCACAAATATCCATGCCGGAGGGGGGGGATTCGAACCCCCAACCGTAGTGGTCGTGCAGACCGTGACTGAAGCGCCTCAATCCCCTCGGCCACCGCGGCCGGCTCTTGCGACCCAGGCAGGCTCCACTACAGGCATCGAAGTTGTTCAATTTTTAAGTCACTATCTAACTACTTTTTCCAGGTCACAGTTAAAAAGAAGAGGGTGATGTCCGCCACCTTGTCTGACGCCCGTTAATATCTCCTCACTTCTGAATTTAATTTTGGGTACTCGTCCCGCTATGGATAACTGGCCGGCTTTGAAAGGGGTCAAACTGAGGCCTTCCAAATGGTGAGATAGTTCCTTCGGAGAACTGCGACGCAAGTTGGACTTGCTGGTTGCAATGATCACGTGAACATTATCACACCAGTAGACGAAGTCACGAACGTTAGCGCAGTACAGGCGTTCACCAAGATCGTAGTACGAGGAGCGTTTGAAAAATCCGTGCAAAAATAACTACTATCGTGTTTGTGGGAGACTATTTTTATTTTTCGACATAGTCGCCTTGTAGATTTATACACTTCGTCCAACGCTGTTCTAAATTGTTGATCCCTTCCGAATAATAGGAATTGTCCAAGCCTGCGTAATAGCTATTAGTTTCTGCAATCACCTCCTCGTTTGTATGAAATCTTCGTTCCGCCAGCCATTTCATCAAATTGGGGAACAAACAGTAGTTCGAGGGAGCCAAGTATGGAGAATAGGGGTGTGTGAAACGAGTAGGAATTCTATTTTGAACAATTTTGCGACCACAACTGCTAAGGTGTGTGATGGTGCATTGTCGTAGTGGAGAAGGATATTTTTGTCGGCGTTTTCTTGCAGCTCGGTTTTCGAACGGTCCAATAACGATGCATAATATGCACCTGTAATAGTTTTACCCTGTTCCAGGTAGTCGATGAGAATTATCCCTTGCGAATAACCTTTCCGGCCGAAGGACCGGTCTTCGCCTTTTTTGGGAAGATTCTCCCTTGGTAACTCATTTGGTCTGAGGAGTATGGAGTCCATGTTTCATGGACAGTGACGAAACGACACTTAAAGTGCTGCGGATGCTTCCTGAACAGCTTCTAACTTTCCTTATAATCCTTCTCACGATTATGTTTTTTGTCAAGCGTGAGCAATCGCGGAAAGCTTTCACATATCCAAATGTTTATGCATAATATTATGTACCCGTTCATTTGAGATGCCCACAGCACTAGCAATCTCGCGCACCTTAACTCTTCTGTCATCCACCATCACATCATGGATGTTATCAATGATTTCTGGAGTCGTGATCTCCACAGGGCGTCCAGAATGTTCAGCGTCACTTTTGCCCGTGTGGCCAATCCGAAAATTTTGAGACCACTTATAAACTGTTATAATCGAAGGTGCAGAGTCACCATAATGTTTACGAAGATTCTCTATAGTCTCCAGAGACGTTTGGCCCTTCTAATATTTAATCACCACACGAAATTCTTTTTCGTCCAATCTTTGACAATTACGCGGCTTCCTTGATTCACATGAATGCCAAAGACAAAGAAATAGACCAATATGGCTGAAACTTAGAGTGCGTTGTGTGGTGTCGCACATGTCTGAAGTGCGCGCCACGTACTTTCGCCGCGCGCCGCCATGCAAGAACGGCGCGGCGTTCTTACGACGTCGGCCATGAGCACCCTCTGCTGCAACTCCGCTCGTGGCCACCACTGCACTCTATCTGTCACTTGGCTATAGGACAGGCACTAGAACAGACTCTCATCCTATAGGACAGGCACTAGAACAGACTCTCATCAGTACGCAGGCCTCTACCTATTTAAATTATGTATCAGCCTTATACTACTCTGGAGTCATAAAACATGTAAAAGCTAAGTATTATAATGTTTCTACGAAATACATATCTTGTACTGATCTAGCCTAGTGTTTCTAGTTTCTGCTGTCACCTCAGACTCTGTACTCGCACACGCGTGCATGCTATTTCCCTGTGTCGGTCTCTCTCTACTCGGCCACCGACACCTAGGACAACCGGCGGCAACGAGACACAAAACTTTGTTTCCAAAGATGCCACTAACTAATCATGGCCTCGATAACGCGTCGGAGGTGCTATATCTGTGACTTTGCACGCCCCTCGTATACAGGGTGTTACAAAAACGTACGGTCAAACTTTCAGGAAACATTCTTCACACATAATGAAAGAAAATATGGTATGTGGACATGTGTCCGGAAACGCTTAATTTCCATGTTACAGCTCATTATAGTATTTAAGAATGAGGCTTCATTCAAATGTGATCAAATTGTACATTTTCACAATCAACATGTGTGGGCTGGCGAGAATCCGCACGGAATTGTGCAATCACGTCATCAACTCAGATTTTCTGTGAACGTTTGGGCAGGAATTGTTGGTGATGTCTTGACTGGGCCTCATGTTCTTCCACCTACGCTCACTGGAGCACGTTATCATGATTTCATACGGGATACTCTACCTGTGCTGCTAGAACATGTGCCTTTACAAGTACGACACAACATGTGGTTCATGCACTATGATGGAGCTCCTGCACATTTCAGTCTACGTGTTCGTACGCTTCTCAACAACAGATTCGGTGTCCGATGGATTGAAAGAGTCGGACCAATTCCATGGCCTCCACGCAATCCTGACCTCAACCCTCTTGACTTTCATATATGGAGACGTTTGAAAGCTCTTGTCTATCCCGGCAAATGGTGTGTTCGTAATGTGGGCGGCTGTGATACAATACGCCATTCTCCAGGGCTGCAACAGCGCATCAGGGATTCCATGCGACGGAGGGTGGATGCATGTATCCTCGCTGACGGAGGACATTTTGAACATTTCCTGTAACAAAGTGTTTGAAGTCACGCTGGTACGTTCTGTTGCTATGTTTTTCCATTCCATGATTAATGTGATTTGAAGAGAAGTATAAAAATGAGCTCTAACATGGAAATTAAGCGTTTCCGGACACATGTCCACATAACATACTTCCTTTCTTTGTTTGTGAAGAATGTTTACTGAAAGTTTGGCCGTAGCTTTTTGTAACACCCTGTATATGGGCAACGGTGGAAGATCGTGCATGTACAGCAGCACAGATAAGTGGGTTTGTGAACCCAGAAGTGTTAACACGAACTGCTGCTAACCAGTTAGTAGTGGTGTGACTACAGACACGCACTCTACATCTACATCTACATGGGGTACTCTGCAAAAAACATTTAAGTGTCTGGCAGAGGGTTCATCGAACCACCTTTACAATTTTATCTCCCATTCTGTTGTCGAATAGGGCGGGAAGAAAGAACACCTGAATCTCTCCGTTCGAGCTCTGATTTCTCGTACTTTATTCTGATGATATTTTCTACCTATGCAGGTGGCAGTCATCAGTTTATTTTCGCTTTCGGAGGAGAATGTTGGCATTGGAGTTTCGTAAGTAGCCTAAGCCGCAGCTATAAACGCCGTTGTTGTAATGATTCCCATCCCAGATCCTGTATCATTTTCGTAACGGTGTCTCTCCTGTAGCGTGACAAAACGAGCTGCCCTTCTTTGGATTGTTTCCAAGTCATCCGTCAAACCCACCTGTAAAGGATCCCACACTGGGCACCAATACTCCAAAAAAGGACGGACAAGCGTAGTGTATGCAGTTTCTTTAGTACTTCTGTTGCATCTTTTAAAGGTTCTGCCAATAAAACGCAGTCTCTGGTTCGACATTATCTACGTGTTCTTTCCAGTTTAAGTCTGAAGTAATAGTAATTCCTTGGTATTTCGTGGAGTTTACGGCCTTCACTTTTGATTGATTTATCTTGTAAACAAAGTTTAACGGATTTCTTTTCGTTCTCATGTGGACGACTTCACCTCATTATTTAGAGTCAATAGCCAATTTTTACACCATATTGATATCTTATTTAGATCGTTCTGCAATTGGTTTTGATCTTCAGATGATTTTACTAGACGGTAAATGACGCCGTAAGCTGCAAACAACCTAAGAGACCTGCTTAGATTTTCTCCCATTACACGGCTGGACTTGGAAGCAGGGGCGGACTAAGAGGGGGGCGAAGGGGGCGGACCGCCCCAGGCCTCGCGTCTTAGGGGGCCTCCAAATTCATCTATACCCGGGCCGCTGAAACATTGCACTTGACGTTTCGCGTTACGGTGAGTTAAGTTGGCTACACTGCTTTAGCGACGTTGCAACACTAGCATCTATACACGCAGCAGACGAAACGGTTTTCAGTTGCATCTCGTAAATGTAAGCTATTGAGCAATAAAAGTGCATATAATAATTCCTTCTTGAGCAGCAATTAATTAACGGCATATTAGTGAAGACCAGAGTACAACAATGCACACGTTTTCAATAACGGAGCAAAGCAATATACAAAATAAACTTTGACTCACGACAGATACGAAATAAACAATAATCAGGGTAGTGACTTCTCTCTTAACGTTTTATAATCACAGTGATTTTCACTCACCAATTTACGGCGACAATGGTGCAATTACATCCAGCTCCCCAACTTCACTGTTGTCGTCACTGCCAAAATGGTCGTCATCATGAAGATAAATCATTAACTGTTCGTGATCCCTTCCATTATTTGCACTGACCGAATCAGTTTTCAGTCCTTTTTTTTTTTTTTTTTTTTTTTTTTTTTTTTTTTTTTTTTTTTTTCCCAAGATGCAGTATCCACATTGGCAACAGCTTCACGCAACAGCTTTTCCACCTCTGTTATTGTGAAAGACTTATTGTTCCTTAAGTAATTCTTCACGTCACTCCATACCAATTTTATAGGGTTAAAACGGCTGTGAAATGGAGGCAGATTTATTTCATTGTGACGCTGCTCCTTTGCGATTTCGTCAACTGCATATGTGGGTGTAATAGGCTTGTTTTGTTTCACGAGCGATTATAAAAGAAGTTTTGACATTGACATATCCGCAACAATATTTCTTTCTTGTAACCACTGCACCATAACTTCTTTCCGATCGTTTGAAGCGAGAACGAACTTCCTGCTAAGAGCATAAGCTTCGATGTTTTTATTCATACGAAATTGAGAACTTACTGAGAAAACGTCACTAGACAAACATCTTTTCGATGACATTATCCAATTACTTGAACTCGGAAAGTCAAGTTAAACCACTCACAGTAAAACAAACCGCAGCGAAAAAAGCAAACACAACATAAACAGGCGATAAACACGATACACAACTATGTTTACGTTAGAACTGAACAAAGCCGGCAACGCGGGAACTTTGACGTCACGGCACGTGATCACTGGAAGTGTTTATCGCGCTGTGATTGGATCGTTCCTAGCGAATAGTGACTCGCGCTTCTTGCTCTTCACTTGTTATTTGCAAACGTCAAGTGCAAAGTTTCAGCGGCCCAGGTATATAGCACGCGTTTGCCGGCCGTGGTGGCCGAGCGGTCTGCTCAATATGTTCAAATGTTTGTAGAGCTTAAGGGACTTACCTACGGGGTCATCAGTCCCTAAACCTACAAACTACTTATGAACTAGCTACAACTAAGGACGGCACAAATATCCATGCCCGAGGGAGGATTCGAACCCCCGACCGTAGTGGCCGTGCAGACCATGACTGAAGCGCCTCAGTCCCCTCGGCCACCGCGGCCGGCCGAGCGGTCTGCGGCGCGTCAGTCACGTTCTGCACGGCCACTACGGTCGGGGGTTCGAAGCCCCCGCCTCCCCCCCTCTCGGGCATGGATATTTGTGCCGTCCTTAGTATTAGCTAGTTCATGAGTAGTTTGTAAGTTTGGGCACTGATGATTCCGTAGGTAAGTCCCGTAAGCACTACAAACATTTGAACATTTAGAAGGCGTTATTTATCTATTTATTTATTTTTGGAGCTCCCTTGCACTGTCGTCGTTCTGGGGCCAGCTATTTTTTTTTTTTTTTTCAGAGACTGTCCCGTACCTCTCGTGCTGGGAAGCCTCCAAATCTCAAAAGTTACTTTTTTATAGAGTAATACATGTATTTCCAAGTGGACGGGAGGCCTCATAATGTGGTGAACCGACGCCCCGGGCCTCCAACATCCTTAGTCCGCCACTGCTTGGCATGGCGGGCCATGGTCTTCGGCGAAGAAAGCAGATTTCTTCATGCACGCAAGTACCATCGTTAACACGCACGACTTAAGTCCTGGCGAGTGCTTGTCCGTAGAGTGAATTTGCGCATGACACACTTGGCCCCACCCAAGGCCTTATAGTCTGTGGTACGATAAGCTTCAACTCTCGTTCACCTTTTGTGCTTTTGGTGGAGGAAACGTTGACTGGTGGTCGGAACGTGTAGAATGGTGTAATATCCGTTCCTGTGTCACTTCTTGCGACAAGAAGGTGATGTGCAACAGGGTAATGATCGCCGACACATTACACGTGAGAATCACCTTGCTCCGCAAGACGTGTAGCAACTTCCCTGGCCAGCACGATCTGTGAATTAAATAAATCGCAATTTGCGATGTTATGGCTTCACTGTATTAGGTTTAGATGGAATACAAACTCGGCTTGTATGAATTACAGCGTTCAAATGAATGAAATAAATCACAATTTGCGATGTTATGGCTTCACTGTATTAGGTTCAGATGGAATACCAAACCGTGGCGAATGAAAATTTGTGCCAGGCTGGGATTCGAACCCGGGCTCTCCTGCTTACTAAGCAGACGCGTTGACCACTCCGCCACCGAGGACACGTTCGGTATTCCATCTAAACCTAATACAGTGAAGCCATAACATCGCAAATTGCGATTTATTTCATTCATTTGAAAGCTGTAATTGACGAATTACAGCGTTCAAATGAACGCACGTCTCCCGCCATACACAAATCTCCATTCGCTACGCTGTCTCATTCCTATACAACAGCCTATTTATTCTATAATGCTCACAGCCACAATACTGTATTCTCGCATCAGGGAGAAAAGACCATGAGGTATCGAGACACAATTAATTGTCGCCGGCCGCGGTGGCCGAGGAGACTGAGGCGCTCCAGTCACGGTCTACACGGCCACTAGGGTCGGGGGTTCGAATCCCCCCTCGGGCATGGATATTTGTGCCGTCCTAGTTCGTAAGTAGTTTGTAAGTTTAGGGACTGATGACCCCGTAGTTAAGTCCCATAGACTTTACAAATATTTAATTGTCGTCAGGAGCCCGCCTCAGCTTGTATTACAGCGTTCAAATGAATATATATACAAGCCGACGCGGGCTCCTGACGACAATTAATTGTGTCTCGATACATCAGGGTCTGTCCTCCCTGATGCGGGAATACAGTATTGTGGCTGCTAGCATTATAGAATAAATAGGCTGTGGTATAGGAAAGAGGCAGCATGGCGAATGGAGATTTGTGTGTGGCGGGAGACGTGCAGGGAAGAGTCCTATGCAGTGAGGCTGATCACTGTGTCCTCGGTGGCGGAGTGGTCAACGCGTCTGCCTAGTAAGCAGGAGATCCCGGGTTCGAATGCCGGCCGGGCACAAATTTTCATTCACCACAGTTTGGAATTGCATCTAAACTTAATACAGTGAAGCCATAACATCGCAAATTGTGATTTATTTCATTCATTTGAACGCGGTAATGAATTGTTTCCAATGGATAGCGGCATTCCTGTGTGCAACCACGTCGACGCAGTAAACACTCGCCGCTGCCCCGCGTCGTGCTGGCGACTTTAAAAGCTGAGCAGCGTGCGGCCTGCACGGCCCTGAGTCGGCGGCCCACAGCCGCGGCGTCACAGATAACAGCCGGCCAGAGATAACGCTCCGTGACGCGGCCCCGTATCGCCGCAGACGCGGCCACCAAAGAGATACAATATATGTAGAGGAGCGTGACCAAGCCCCAAAGAGGTATATAAACAACATACAGCGGCTATAGGTAAAGCCCTGGCTATAGGCAGGTTACAGCGCTCTGGGTGGCAGCACTAAGCAACACTAGGCGCCATATTTGAGAACGTCAGTTTGAAGCAGCAGCGTGAGCAGACTCTTCTGTCTGTAATCTAAACTGACGTGTAAGCGCTATTATTTGCGGTAAATCACGCCCAGTGTATGTTCGCCGTACAACTACAGCAACCCTCGAATATCATACATAAAGAAATAGATATGTAATTACTATTTGGCCACGATAATTTGACGATTCGCGCGGTGGCTTCTGGGAGCTTGTCTTGCACGAACGGAAGGCAGCATCAGCTGCCTGCTGCAGTGCTGGAACCGTTAACCTAACAATGTATACATTAATTCTTCGCGTCAAGGATCTTTGTAAGGTTGGCAGCGCATGTAAATAAAAGAATAACTTTCAACTGGTGTCGATTTTACCCGCTTGTGGCAGCACCAACAAAATCGTCAAGTTATTGTGGCCAAATAGTATATAGGTCGTTGGGTATCAGCGTGTATCTGTCTATAAACATTATTTATACGTAACTTCCGCATTTACCAAGTTTCTAGTTATGTTTACTTCACGACCATCAAAAATCTAGGCTGATGACGGTTGTATTTGGTGTGTTATAATGTAATGACAGTTGTTTACATAAGGTTACCATACGTCCTCTTTTTCCCGGACATGTCCTCTTTTTGAGGCAAGAAAATGTGTCCGGCCGGAATTTATAAAATTCTACAAAATGTCCTCTTTTTTTGGGATTCCGAGAAAGAAAATTTATTTTTGTGTCATTGGCGGCAACATGTTCATTCGCACTGCAGTTCCAAATTGCTCGCAACTATTACAAACATACACAGAGTGAAATTGCCGTTCACAATTTCGCACTCCGCATGGGTCTGACAGTTGAAAACGATTCGAATCTTCTCTGCGAAGGAACCTGGTTGTCTATCCTGTATTCAACCAGTGCATTCTGTCTTCTGCATTGCGTTCTATGGCGTTGCTTTTGATTGTGGTTTAGGTTAAAGCTGTATTGTGTGTTCCAGATCGTAGGTAGCCTTTTGCTTCAAAATAAATTACGAACTTAAATATAACACAATACCGAAGAGAAAATCAGTGTTAAATATGTGCTCCTGGAGAAATACAAATCATTCAAGAGAATGATCAAACGAATGTAAGAATTAATGATACATTGTGCTCCGATCGGCTTTGTAATTTTATAAAAGTTTTTAAAGATTTTCAAAGGAAACAGAACATACCAGCAGCTGAAGTGTGGTGTGCATATTTAAATCAGTCATCTAGTGTTGTAGTATTCTGAACTGCTGAAAATTGTAGAATTCTTTTTTTCTATTACTAGTCATAATGCCGATACAGAACCTGTCTGTTCTCTTGTGAACACACAGTGTACAAAAGACAGGAATATATTTAAAATATACTGTTTGTGTACAGCATAATTTCAAAAATTTGAAATGCCTTCTTGAAAACCCAAAAAGCTCTTGAGAGAGATTTCGTCGTCCACCAAATATAGTTGGTTCAAAATGAATAAGACAAGAATGAGACAATTGAGAGTAGTGATGAGGAATAAACTGTCAAGGTTCATAATATTTCGTTTCCCAACAACCACACAGGGTTACTGTTTTAGTTTGTAGTAGTTTTACGTGGTTCATTAATAAAGTTGTTAATTGCATTATGTTAAAGATAAAGTATCCTCTTTTTTGTATGAACTGTCCTCTTTTTTGGTGATGAACATATGGTAACCCTAGGCACGTCCGCCATTTTAGGCCTAAGCAGTCCATCAGAGTAAATGGCATATTTCACTTAACTAGCTGTCATTTTAGGATTTAGAGGTGTTCGAAATGTGTAGACTCATTATATATTAAATTAAGAGCTTAACACAGCATATTCCATTTTTATATGGTGAAAAATGGCGCAGTGTTGGCAGTGAATTGTTATACTAAGACAGTCCGAGGTAGAAAGCTTTACGCATTCCACAGGGCGAAAGAGATACGAAAAGACGCGAATTGTGGGTACACCGCATTGGAAGGGAAACTGCATTTCCATACGAGAATGCAAAATTTTGCGAAGTAAGTAAATTTGTTTTGAAATATCGAGTAAACTTCTAGGTTTATCTGTTCATACAAGATTCTTGCGACCAATGTTGGACGGACAAACATGTAAGAGAAAACATATTTTAAAAGATATAAATACATGAAAATCTAACAAAATGTGCCGTATTTGACGAATTTCGTATTTATACTTGGCCTGCATATTACGAAAGTTTGGATGGTAAATGAAACCACCCATTAAATAGATCTCCAAAACTCGAATGTTAAGATAAAGTTTATTTTACTGAAGTACCCAGCAGCAGCGGTCAAAATAACCAAAGTACACATTTGTATTTTAATAAGTACCAGTACTTAAAATCAAATACTGTATGTTAAATCAAACGACTTGAATTTTCTTATCATTAAACTTAGCACGAAACAATTTTACAACTAGTTTGCTCAAAAATAAAAGTCTTGCTCTCAGATTACCAATTTTTCCTTAATATTCGCTGTAGATGTGATGAAACGATTAAAAACTTAAGTTCATTGTTTACTTAATGTACTGTCACACCACATTGATGTTCAGACCGGTTCCCTTCATCATAAATGCTAATTTAACAGATCCACCCATATCGATGCTATTGCGATATAGGCCTACAATGGCGGCGCTCGCCCGGTTGGCGGTACTCTCCCAATGCAGGGCTCTAGCTATAGGTAGAGCCCTTATTGGGAGAGTAGCGCCAACCTTTTATGTGTGGCTTGCCGACAACCGCCGGCTGCTATTGGTCAGTTGAGCGCATGTGGGGCACGTCCGCCATTTTAGGCCTAAGCCATCCATCAGCGCAAATGGCATATTTCACTTAACTAGCTGTTATTTTAGCATTTAGAAGTGTTGGAAATGTGTAGACTCATTATGTATTAAATTAAGAGCTTAACATAGCATATTCCATTTTTATATGGTGAAAAATGCCGCATTGTTGGCAGTGAATAGTTATACTAAGCCAGTCCGAGGTAGCAAGTTTTACCCATTCCACAGGCGAAAGAGATGCGAAAAGACGCGAATTGTGGGTACACCGCATTGGAAGAAAAATGCATTTCCATACGAGAATGCAAAATTTTGCGAAGTAACTAAATTTGTATTGAAATATCAAGTAAACTTCTAGGTTTATCTGTCCATACAAGTTTCCTGCTAGCAATGTTGGACGGACAAACATGTAAGAGAAAAGATATTTTTAAAAGATATAAATACATTAAAATCTAACATAATGTGCCGTATTTCACGAATTTCGTATTTATACTTAGCCTGCATATTACGAGTTTGGGCGGTAAATGAACCGCCCATTAAATAGATCTCCAAAACTCGAATTTTAAGATAAAGTTTATTTTATTGAAGTACCCTGCAGTACGATAACAATGTGTGAAAACTTAAACCTTCCCAAAATGTTAGCTCAGTTAATGTTATGTGATAGTATCACATGTAGGTTAACACACAACACCTATCAACATTAGGCACTAGATTAATGGAAAGCAACATGTATTAATTACATCTACTTTGATAAAAACCAATATATTAGAGATAGAAACGTCAGTCGTTAGCTAATTTGAAAGCAGGAACGTCATTTATTGCGAAAGCAATGCATTTGGTACAGGGTTTAAATTTTAGCACGAAACAGTTTTACAACTAGTTTGCTCAAAAATAAAGGTCTTGATCTTAGATTACCAATTTGACCTTAATATTCGCTGTAGATGTGATGAAACGATTAAAAACTTAAGTTCGTTGTTTACTTAACGTTTTGTCATACCACGTCACTGTACAGACCGGTTCCCTTCATCATAAATGTTAATTTAACAGCGCCGTGCATAGCGCTGCTGTTGCCAGATAGGACTACAATGGCGGCGCCCGCCCGGTTGGCGGTACTCTCCCAATACAGGGCTCTAGCTATAGGCAGGTTACAGCGCTCTGGGTGGCAGCACTAAGCAACACTGGGCGCCATATTTGAGAACGTCAGTTTGAAGCAGCAGCGTGAGCAGACTCTTCTGTTTGTAATCTAAACTGACGTGTAAGCGCTATTATTTGCGGTAAATCACGCCCAGTGTACGTTCGGCGTACAACTACAGCAACCCCAGCGATAGAACTGTTCGAATATCATACATAAAGAAAGAGATATGTAATTACTATTTGGCCACGATAACTTGACGATTCGCGCGGTGGCTGCTGGGAGCTTGTCTTGCACGAACGGAATGCAGCATCAGCTTCTTGCTGCAGTGCTGGAACCGTTAACCTAACAATGTATACATTAATTATTCGCGTCAAGGACAATTGTAAGGTTGGCAGCGCATGTAAATAAAAGAATAACTTTCAACCCGCTTGTGGCAGCACCAACAAAATCGTCAAGTTATTGTGGCCAAATAGTATATAGGTCGTCGGGTATCAGCGTGTATTTGTCTATAAACATTCGTTATACGTAACTTCCGCATTTACCAAGTTTCAAAATTATGTTTACTTCACGACCATCAAAAATCTAGGCTGATGACGGTTGTATTTGGTGTGTTTTAATGTAATGACAGTCGTTTACATAGTGTACAAAAGCGTATTATCCATTGGGTTGGTAGTCTAGGTATATGAACTGTAATTAAACTATTCTTTGTACAGATTTACTTTGAAAAACAAGGAGTTGTTAACCCAATGGGTAACCAGTATTAGGCGTGATATGTGGCAGCCTACAAAGTATAGTCACATATGCTCTTGTCATTTTGAAGAAAAGTTATGGATGCTACCACTGATCGAAAGCGGCTATTTGCAAATGCTATTCCAACACTATTTTCGTTTCCTGAGCACCTACAGAAACCAAAAGCTGTAAGGAGAGTCAAATTGTGGAGAGCTTGATAAATACGTAATGTACTGCAGTAGTAAACGAGAAATGCTATTCGTAATGGGAATTACTTTCCGAATTGCGTCGCCCAGAAATTAAGGAAAAATCAAGACTGGCAGTGATTAGTATAAAACCTATGATTCAGCGTTATCAGACGCCCAGTAAACACCTGGCGTGACACTGACGTTCTCAAAAATGGCGGCAACCTTTTCAATTGGCTTCAACTATGGCGGCGATGTGGCCAGTCTATGTTGTTTATATAGGTCTCTGCCAAGCCCCTAGCACGCCGTAGCGGAGAAGCGAAGCAACTGTCCCCGAATTGAAGCAGCTGATCGCCGCCATTTGCAGGGAAGAATACTAGTACTATGGTTATAATTTGAACTGTATGCGACGCAACAAGAGCAAAATAAAGCTCAAAATAAACGCGTGTTACTGTATTTAACAACTTTCATGAAACCATTAATTTCACTAAAGAAGTTCAAAATGAACATGCCGAGCTCAACTTCCTCGATCTAAAATTGGCCGTAGTAAACGACAGTATAACCTTCGATATATACCACAAGCCAACATACTTTGATATGATTATTCCAGCTCATTCTGCACACCCACGATCACGTACATTTGCGTTTTTTCATTCCACTATTAATCGTGCTTTCACAACTTCCCTGTTGCCTGCCAACTTAGAAATAAAATCCATAGCCACCAATAACGGGTACGATACAGATGTAGTGTAACAAATCGTTAATAAAAAGAGTTCCCAACATTTTTCAACATTACTCAGTATCAAATCGCACCTTCATAAAACTGACAGTCAGAAATTCACCGAGGGGACTGAGGCGCTCCAGTCACATGGGAACTACAGTCGGGGGTTCGAATCCCCCCTCGGACATGGATATTTGTGCCGTCCTTAGTCTTAGTTAGTTCATAAGTTGTTTGTGAGTTTAGGGACTGATGACCCCGTAGTTAAGTCCCATAAGCTTTACAAACAAACAAACAAACAAATCAGAGATTCATTTCTATTCCGTTTTTAGGCAACGTATCATATAGATTACAACGTCTATTGACGAAGAAATATGATTGCAAGGTAACTTTATCTACTAACAACAATTTAAAGAAAAACCTTGTTCATACACTGGAGACCTTTGTAGATCCTTTTTCCAATTCTGGCATTTACAAGATAACATGTAACAACTGTCCTTGTTATTACATAGGACAGACTGGAAGAGCAATCAAGGTGCGGTATAAAGGACATCTACTATGGAGGACAGGACGCAATGTGCATAATTCTATCTTTGCCGAGCATTTGCTTGTAGCCGATCATGTCCGTAAATCGTTGGAAGACAGTGCAATTTTGCATAGGGAGGCCATGGGAAGGAAACTAGATTTATGGGAAGAATATGAAGTTTTCAAACACCTCATCAGCAACGATGGTAGTATGCTGAATGACCAACTGCAGCTTGCAAGTAGACAATACCTAGACGGTTACGCAATACTTGTTCCTGCATGGTGTTTATTATCCTCAGAATTCTAGTGGTGCACTTGTTTATAGTTTCTAATGTTATGATGCATAATGTTTATCCCGTTACCTCCCGCCGGGTGCGTGCTATTTATTTTTAGTTTGTGTTTCTTGCACTATATGTCTGGTCACTGGATATTTCCTAACTTTTCTATCTTCAATTTTTGCGTGTATGCACGTATATATATTCTGCCATGCACATGACTCGGCTCCAGATTTCTTTGCACGTTATTTCTCATCTGATTTCCCATCTTTCTTTATCTGTTTGTCTGTATCATATTACACATAGTTTTTTTTTTTTTCTTGTCAAATTCATTCGCGTCCGCGACTGCGCGCACTCCCATCAGCCCTCTTTGGCGCCACCTAGTGCGGGCGCACGTCACTAGGGTGTATTATATTTTATTAGGTAATACTTCTGAAGAAGGCAAAATTACTTTTGCCGAAACCTAGGTCAAGGTTTATGCATGTAAACCATTTTTATGCAACTGGTCGGCTGAAACTGTATTGACTTTTGGATTTTGAAACGCATGTTTGTTTAAAAAAAATACTGATTACTGCAGTATGTTTAAAAAGTATTCTTAAATGAATGAAGTTTCAATTTTCGAAACAACGTCTGCATAGACACAAGAAATTTAAGAATGTAAGGCTCTTTTTTGATAAGGTGGAGCGACTTTTCATCGAGATATTTGCATAAGATGATTCCATGACACTTGTAAAGTAGCAGAGAGTGCGTTTATTTTTTAATTCACGTAATTTTCTGACAGGCCCTGTTTACTTTTCGCCGACTACTCTGTACGTTTTGAACGCTTATTTTTGTACATCTCGTTTTTGTCTACATTCCTTTCCATATAACATAGAATTTTTCTTTCAACTCCTTCGAATTTGGGTATGAATAATTGTAATAACTCAAAATTTTAAATACGCATTTCATTCGCAAATTACTTTTTAACAGAGATAGTACTTCCCAAAGTGGTTGAGTATGCAACATTCGATCAAGTAATGACCATTTGCCACCTGTTAAGTGTCTAAAAACAATTATTCGACCTACTTCTGCATCATACTTGTTGTTTGTAAATCTATCGGACCAAACAGCGTGGTCATCAGTCCGTAGCTTACAAACTACTTAAACTAAGGTAAACTAACCTAAGGACAACACACACACCCATGTCCCAGGTAGGACTCGCACCTCCACGGCGAGCAACCGCGTGCTCCGCAGCGAGACGCTTTAGACCGCTCGGCTACTCCACCGCGGCTCATCATACTTATATGTGATAAATACCTCTTATACGCCTAGTTATTCATTCAGCTCAAATTAGTATTTTTAGTAATTTATATGTAAATAAAATATAAGTACTTGACATGCACCAAAGTACGTATCTTAGTTTTAGAGAATCATTTGTAAGAGGAAATCTAAACAAAAACAAACGCTCATGATTTCTTATTTCTCCATGAAAATACTATACGGTATATAAGTAACGACTAATCTGTGAAATGTAACATTGTTCCCGTCTTCGTCTTTGCTTCCGTTTTCACTGTTACAATTAAAAGCAGCACACGAACGAACCATATTTACCCACCATACCACTGCAAATAGCGGCTTCTGTCACGTTCAATGTGGGGACGCAACACTAGCGCCAGCGAGTGGTCTAGTTGTATTTAGTAAGTCTAAGAGCGTGACACGATCTTTAGCGCTCCCTGCGGTGCCACGTTGTACTAATAGTCGCCATATTATCGAAAGTCACTCCAATATTCAAGAAAGGCAATAGGAGTGATCCCCATAATTACAACCCATCTCACTGACGTCGATTTGCAGTTGGATTTTGGAACATATACTTTGTTCGAACATTATGAACTACCTCGAAGAATACGACCTATTAAGGATTAATCAACACGGATTCAGGAAGTATCGCTCTTGCGAAACACAGCTTGCCCTTTATTGACATGAAGCGATAAGTGCCATCGACAAGGTATCTCAAACCGATTCCATATTTCTGGATTTCCGGAATGCTTTCGACACTGTACCTCACAAGTGGCTTCTAATGAAATTGCGCGCTTATGGAATATCGCCCCAATTGTACGATTGGATCCGCGATTTCCTATAAGGAACGACACATTTCGTAAGTCATCGAGTAAAGCAGAAGTGATATCTGGCGTTCCAGAGGAAGCGTTATAGGTCCCCTACTCTTCCTTGTGTTTATAAACGACTAGCTTAAACCCGCGGCTCCGCTCGCATGTTGGTTGATTATCTTTCAGTAGTGTGCTATGAGGATTTGCTTTTGAAGGATGAAATGAAATACAATACCTTCTTCAGAAACAAACATTTTTAATCAACATTATCAGGAAAGTAAGTAGTGTAGATCAAATCACACGTAAAAATGCACTGGTTTCGAAGAATCCAGTCACGAAATTCAACAATAATGATTGTAATAATATCACAGATCGATCACTTGATGTAAGGCGCGAATTGCCAAATCGATTTTTTTTAAAGAGCTGTATTTAAAAAAATATCTTTTTTACTGCTTTGTTTATTTATTCTTATATTTCCTTATTCGTATGCTTAGCCTTACAGAGAAAGAGCTGAAGACATTGTAGCATGCATAGACCAAAGATACGGTCTGTGGCATCACGTTTCGCTGTATGCAACCTCCTTAGTAGTTTGTAAGTTTAGGGACTGATAACCCCGTAGTTAAGTCCCATAAGCTTAACAAACATTTGAACATTTTGTAACCTCCTTGTTATAGAGTCGCAAACGTCATCACTGGCCTTCAGTCAGATTAAAAAAAAAAAAAATAATTTGACGACTTTCAACCACCATATCTTCCACCCCCTTATAGCTATCGGCATGGAACTGCTATGTTTTACAACGGGAGACTCGGACAACAATTACACACAGACCATTCGTTTGCGTTCTGAAGTTGCTATAACAGTAGTTGATAGCGATGAAAGGAAATTGTAGCCTACAATCTATCATAGCGTAAAAACATCTAAGTCCATGAACGTGTTCAATCTATTCTAGTGTGGAAACGTCTAAGTCGATAATTGTGTAATTGACTAATTATTTACAGTAGAGATCAAAGTTTAGGATGTTAAATTCCAAAACTAAGTATGGATTCGGTTGCGAGCTTAAGAACAATTATTGTGTGTACCGACACGTTCTGGTTTAACTTTATTAACAAACCAATTATTGTGTTGTCAGCAAATGGTGTAATTAGTATCTGTATGAAAAGGCACGTTACACAATAGACAAGTAATACCGGTAGCTACCTGATAAGCAAGTTGGTTAAGACTTCTATGACTGATTATGAATGACATAACAAAAGTGAACAATAAGCAAGTGGTGTAATTAATTTGGTATGTCGAGTACATTCCACGATTGGCAAGACATATTGGTAGCTACCTGATTTACTAGTTGCTTACGATTCATGTATCAAAAAATCACTCACCTCTTATCCGAAGACAGCAGCCGAAGACAGCCCATTACTAATGAAATATAAAGTTGAAACTTGTATCTATCCTACCGTTTAAAAGTTGCAGATAAAATAACTTGGGGATAATAAGATTTTTTAAGTTTAAACAAAAAGAGGGACATAAAGGTGTCTTGAATTAAAACAAAGTTATAAGTCATGATTATTATTATTATCGTTAGCTTATCATCCTTAGCCTTACAAAAAAATAAAATTAAATTAAAAAAATAAAAATCAGAATTATTAAGAATCCTAACGGCTTACAACAGTACTCTCGCAGTCTATAGCTCTTAACCAGCACCTAACTTCGTCCGTCCACTTCCACTCACTACGTGTCCTTCTCTCGCTACTGACGCAACAGTTCATAACCAATGTCTTTGGTCAAAGAGTGACAATACGATGCTGCCAGCCTTCAATCTAAAGGTAACATCAGCAAGAGATGACTCTTATCCAGGGCTGCCAACGAGGTCATGATAAAAACCACCGAAGTGACCGTAAAATCCCACCAAAAACCACCTAACTTTCCGAAGTTCCCATGCAAAAAAAAACCTCTGTCTATTCCTTTGTTCTTGACCGATTGATTTGAAATCTGGACGCAACTAAGCATTTTAAAGGAGGAGTTTTTATGTACCTGAGTTATCTGTATACACACTAGACTGAAATACAAAAAATATTGTTTATTCAAAAGCACTTCAGTAAACATATTATATATAAAAACAAACAATTACTTTGAGCCATTGCAATGCTTCTCGGGAACAGACAGCAAATTATGAAATATTTGAACTTGAAAACAGAAAGTAATCCAGTCTGGAAAGGTCAGCGTCAGTCATTCTATTGTCTTTATTTTGAGTCAGAAGATCTAGATTTCAGCTATATTCCAATGTAATCACATCTGAGAAAAAAGAAAGTTAACAATGAAAGTACAGTCACATATTAAGTGTCTGCAATGTCCAGTCATTTTCACAACAAGAAAAATCTGATAAAGTGCTGTAGCAACAAATACACACCATTAACACAATGTCAGTGTGCGATGCAAGTACAACACTTCCTCTCCATGGAGGTTGGAGAAGTCAACACAGAACTAACGGCGCACAACAATGAGAAATGAGTCATACCATTGTCAATATCTTTGAACCCCTAGAATTTTACATTTTGTCCAATAATGTGATTCATTTCCTAGTCATATATCTGTCCATATTCGTTAATAATTTCAAATTTGGATTATATTACATCTGCAAATGTTTTTTTTTTTTTTTTTTTAGAAAACCATTTTATTAAAATCCACCAACTTTCCCATCTCCCACTGACTCAGATATTTTCCCACCGTCCCACCGTCGGCTTTAAAAAACCACCAGATTCGGTGGGAAACCACTGACGTTGGCAACCCTGCTCTTATCTCCAGTTAACAGCCCATCGAGACAGGAGGCCGAATGCAACTCAGCCTCAACACGCCCATCAGGCAGTAACAGGACGCGCAGTACCAACACAAACAGTCCGCATTCGCCTTCGGGAATGTAACCTCCACGCACCGAGGTCTATGCCGTGTGTCCTATTAAAGCCACGACACCGTTTAGGGCGCGAAATCTGGGCGGAGGTACATCAGAATTGGGGTCAGGTTCTCTTCACAGATGAGTCAAGATTTTGTACCGGATTCTTTTCACACCCGTGTCAAGATTTTTTGTTCAGCCGGACAATCGTCGTTCCCTCATCTGGAGAGAACGTGGACCTGGGAACAATCCTGATTATTTGCAGGAAACATCACCGTATCACAAAGGTGGACGAATGATGAGTCAGGATTGGTGGACGTACGGACCTCTATGTCGTTCACAATGACACTTTGACTGCTCCGACGTGTAGCCTTTTGTTGTGCCCTGACTGGTGCCACACGAGGTGGTTCCTTCTGGTGGAGGATAACGCTCATCCCCACTGATGTACAACATGCGTGAAGCTGAGGGAACTGAACTAATGGAGCGGCCAGCTTGTTTACAGAATCCGATTGAGCACGTCTATGGCGTACTTGGCAGATGCACTGTAACCAGACTAGCACTTGCCACAACAATTGCAGAGCTGGACATTGCACTTGTGCAAGAATGGTCGAATATCCCTCAAGAGCTGTTTAATAACATCAAACTGTCCGTGCCACACAGGTGTGCAACTGTACTGGCCGTCCAACGTGAACACACGCCACATTAGAGGGCAACGAGATTGAAATCGATATTATATTTTAGTATGTTATTGGTTTTGAAGTAATAATTCATTTGCTTCTTTATTAATGCTTCAAGGATTTTTGCGTTTATTGGAACTATATCAATAGGCCTGTACCTTCAAGAGAGTTTCTGCCTGCTTTTTTATATACAGGTAGGACAAATGTTAGTTTCAAGCTATCGCGAAATCTACCCTGTGTTACAATCCTGTTCATGAGATATGGGAAGGGAATTAACTATGGGTTCTATTACTTTCATTATAACGTATTTGGGAAGTTAATAAATGATGCCGTTACATCTATTATATTTTTAGAATGCATAGGTTTCCACTTAAAATTTGACCAACTAGCTTCCAGCACCATATCCGAGATGAAGCGTTTTATCCCTTCAAGACTATTATTTTGAGATTTACTTTCATTTCAATTGACTTTTCCAGAATGTATAAAAGAGTTTTGAGGTTTTTCAAGGGTACACAGATGTTCTGTTTTATACCATGAGAGTCATCTTTTACTGTTTTCCATGCTGCTTTGGATTTGTTGCTGGACTCGGAAATGTAATTTCCGCTGGCCTTTCTCTTAGCAGCACTAATATCTTTACAATAGATCTTTTTAAATTGGTATATACTGGTATAAATATGTCATTTATGTAGAATTTATCATAGTATATATTTAAGAGGCACTTTATATTATGTAAGTAAGGACAATACCAGTTGGAAACACTCATGTTATATTTCATCTTTGCAAACAATCTGTTTGGCTTTGTAATGAGTGGAAAACTTTGATTAAAAGCAGTTGTGATCCAACGTAGGAAATGATCAAAGGCTCTGTTCAGTGACAATTTCTCCACAGCACTGGAGTCCCAGTGAATGTTGATTAGCCTATGTGTGAAATTTAAATCATTTGAATATTGTGTCTTAGCGGTGTAGGTTCAATTGGTTTCTGTTGCTCTTTTATAAGCTCAGATCAAATATGCCATGATGGTTAACATTTAAAGATAAAGGCAATGACAGTAAAACTATCGACTGCTACTTTGGGACGGAGTTGGAGAAAGTTGTTTTGCATTAGCACATCTTGCCAAAATATTATTTATATACACACCAATTGAAATGTAATTTACATAAACTCCAATTTGTACCAAACTCTGTCGACTTTGAACTTCTGAATTTTGTCCTTCGCTTACGTATTTGCCTTTTGTCTTTGTCCTTTGAAGATTGTTTTCAAATAATCAGCAGAATATCTGCTTGATAATCACCTTCGTGTGGATGATCCATGAACACATCCAACGGCGTTCTCACCTCGGGCATCCAATTAGTTCGAATTGCACTAATTTCCGTCACCTGCCCTTTTGCGCGAGAGTAGGTCGCGTTGTAGTAGTATAACAGTGGCGGTATCACCCCACTGAGAATCGCCCGTTGACGTTAATGTCATGAGGGGCAGCCAATTGCCTGACCTGTGATCAAAGAGCACCGCCTCGCACTTCCAGGAACTGCCTCCATCAAACAAAAGATGATTGACAGTGTACATGAAATAGCACTTAACACTGTCACACTTACAGGAACCACCTCCCTCGGACAAAGGAGCGTTGCACCTAAATAACTCCACCTACCTATTTGTAACCCACCTTGACATGTCTGTACTTGCGTTACCCCATCCCCGCTACTATCACCTCCGCAACCCGTGGCCCAGACATGCTCGCCGCCCACACCCCTCCTCCCTAGGCCACTTGTCTGACCGCTAATCAAAGGATGCCGTCACCCGTCTATCCCAGAAGGACAGGACAAACAATAGCTACTTGACATCAAACATGGAATTGGACTTAGTAAGACAGTGACGCTCTTAAGGACTAATGACCAATAACAAGTAAAGTTCTCGTAAACAGTCGCCGCCACAAGTGGACACTTGGGCCACTACTGCCCCTACATACCACCACCACCGCTCCCTATTATTTTTTATTCCTAATTTGTATATCAAATTCAGTGGCAGCACTAGGCGTCGGGAATCGCCGATGGCTTCGCACCTGCGGGGACCTCGTGAAACATTGTTTAAAATTTTAGTTTTCTTTCATTTTTATATTTGATGTTTAATGGGGCTTTTCAACTGCTAGGTTATGTAGCGACGACATACATCTTACACTAATTTAACAAAAGGGTGAACACAACATCCGTACCCAAGGGTGGGATTCGATCCCCGACAAGAGCCATCTCATTTAACGTGCTATGGCGCCTTAATGCGCTCGGTCATTGTCCGTATTTATGAGTGCAGCAGTGATTCAATTTTTAGTTAAATACTTGCAAAAGAACTTTCTAGTACATTTTAAAAAACAATTTGGAAGAAGTATACCCAAATGTTTATATAACAATCAGAATCATGCTCACAGTTCCAGTCAGTGCTTCGACCAAGAGAAGCTTCACAAAGTTAAAATTGATTAAGACTTACTTGAGAAGCACATTGAGCCAAGAAAGAATATCTGCATAGTCAGTACATTAAATTCAAGCCGAAATAGAGGCTAGTAATGTGATCTTAAAAAAATACAGTGGGGCGAAAAGTTTCTTTATTTTAAATTGTGTTTGTTTACTGTAATTTTTGCATTCCAATATTACTTGTATATTATACTAATAAAATCTTAGTATAATGATTATTGATGTATAACTCAGCTCATTTTATTAAACATTTTCTTCCTTACTGAAAAAATGAAAGGGGCCTCGCAAAGACGAGTTCGCCGACGCCCAGATTTCATGTAGCGCCACAACTGATCATATTGATTGTGACATCCTATGTTTATACATTAAAAATTAGAACATCGAAAATTAAATTTGTATGAAAGTTATTACTTATCGAGGTACAAGTTGTATTATTCTGTCCTACACCAAAATTGGGAAACAAAGAGCCAATTATTTGATTTATAACCATACTTCAGACAGTAGAATTACCTGGAATAATAACTGATAACCTCGAACATGTATGTAGCTGCACTTAACATGAGAGTTTCGTAAACAAATTGACCCCCTCCACAACTAATCACTACAACTCCCACCCGCCACCAGACCATCCACCACAGCTCCCAATTATTATTTTACTCGAAATTTGCACATTAATTGCGACATCCCATGTTTTGGCATTAACAATTAGAACATTTCGTTTTCTCAGGATCAGAACATACAGTTTAAGTAACGTAGAACATCGAACTCAAGTAGAACTCGCAATTTTGAAGGTAAATATAAAAACAGTACAAATACATTCGGTGTAATGCTATGGGTAGGTATACTCTAAGTGTTGTATATTTATCGACAATTTTAAAACCAATTCTAACCAAACATTTAGGACTATAAAAAAAAAAAAAAAAAAAAAAAAAAAAAAAAAAGTTCCGCCTTTTGTAAATCGTTTGCCCACAAGTTCCCTGGGCAAAGCAAGTCTAATGTTTGTAAATCTATCAAACTCAACTGCATGGTCATTAGTCTATTTCTTACAAATTACTTAAACTAAGCCGCGGTGGAGTAGCCGAGCGGTCTAAAGCGTGTCGCTGCGGAGCGCGCGGTTGCTCGCCGTGGAGGTTCGAGTCCTCCCTGGGGCATAGGGGTGTGTGTTGTCCTTTGGTCAGTTTACCTAGGTTTAAGTAGTTTGTAAGCTACGGACTGATGGCCACGCAGTTTGGTCTGAAAGATTTACAAGCATTTGAACATTTTTTTGAACTTAAACTAATGTAAACAAACCTAAGGGGGCACTCGAACCCCCGACGGCGATCGGCCTTGCTCACCGTGACAACGGCGCCCCTAGGACAAATAAATATATGTATTTGCATAGATGATGTGTGCAACATCCGACGAACATGTTAAATAAAATAGCGCATGTTAGAGGATAAACGGAATGTGACGGCAAAGAGGGCCACAAACTTGTGTGCGCCCATCTTAACAATGTGCAGCTTTTATGGTTTTTAGAGTGGGTTGTGGCTGGTCTGTCTATACAATGCAACAGTTAAACGAACCTGTGTTTGTTTAGCTGGGTTTAGCTCCATCGTAGCGCGTTTAAATAAATACTTCTTAAATGCAATGCACACTATCTTTCCCAAAGTGCTGTCCGCAAAAATCTTGCAAATGTATGAAAATAAAGTTTTGTTGCGTCTTAGATCATTTGGAGATGTAACTTAGACGTTTTACGAGATAGAATGCTTAAAGTAATAATAAAAATTTATGATATATTGTTTAAAAAAATAGCATATGTTTATAGATAGGACTGTAAGAAGTGTTTTTTGTAGCCTGCCGAGAGAACACTGTTTGCAATGACATTGGAGATGGAGCTATATTCACGTTACTGTTAGGCATTTTTATTTTTAGAAGGAAGTTCTTCTCTATATCGTACATTCAATTTCCGTGGTGTCTATTGAGAGAAATTGTTTATGGTAGTTGTGTTACTGAAAGAGTGTTAAGATGGACACAGATAAGATTGTGGCGTGTGTTACTTTTTATCTAATGTGTGCTATTTTTTTAACACATTCGTCGGCTGTTCCACGCATCGTCTATTGAAGAGATTCATTTATTTTGCCCAGGCACCTTAGGGGCGAACAATTTACGAAAGACGGAACATTTGATTTTAAATAATCCTAAAGGTTTGACTTTGGTTGGAATTGCTTTTAAAAATTGTCGATCAATGTACAACACCCAGTCATAGCATTACATCGAATTTCTTTGTACCGTGTCTATGTTTTCCAGCAAAATTGCTACCTGTGCTTAAGGTTCGATGTATTATGTTATGTTCCGATTCCGAGAAAACGGAATGTTCTAACTTAGGATGTCGCAATTAATATGCATATTACGTATAAAAATAATTGGGTGCAGTGTTGGATGGCCTGGCAGCTGGCGGGGAAAAGAGAGATTAGTTCTGGAGGGGGTAAATTTGTTTATGAAACTCTCGTGGTAAGTGCAGGTACATGGTCTATGTTATTCCAGGTAACTGTAGTGTCTGAAGTACGCAATAATTGGCTCTTTTTTTCCACGTTGGTGTAGGACAAAGTAATACGAGACGCGTCTACAAAGTAAGTTCCATTTGGTTATATAAAACGAACGGGTACAGATACAGAAAAAATATTGATTGTACAAAAATCTACAACTGTTAAACTACTTTTCTGCTTAGCTTCCGAAATTTTGTAGGCAATTGTCATAGCATGTGCCTTTTTCATAGAAAGTTGCCGCCTGTGTATTCAACCATGTGGTAACATGTTCTTTCAGCTCGTCATTGTCGTTGAAGTGTTGTCCACCAATGGCAGCTTTTAGGTGTAAGAAGAGGATTACTCTCAAAAGATTTTTTTTTTTTTCACGATAATGCTTGACCTCACACACCGAATGTGACCAAACAATTCTTACGGAAATTTCAATGGGACCTGTTTGATCATCCCCATACAGCTCTGACCTGTCTCCTAGCGACTTTCATGTCTTCTTACACCTAAAATCTGTCCTTGGTGGTCAACACTTCAACGATGATGAAGAGCTGTTACCACATGGTTGAATACACAGGCGGCAACCTTCTGTGAAAGATGCATGCAAAAACTTGTGGCACGCTATGACAAGTGCCTACAAAATTTCGGCAGTTATGTGGAAAAGTAGTATAAGAGTTGTAGAATTTTGTCCAATAAAAATTTCCTCTGTATCTGTGTACAATTTCATTTTATTACAAAACGGAACTTACTTTCAGGACGCGCCTCGTAAAACCTGTACGTCAATAAGTAATAACTTTCGTAACTTTTTTTTTATGTTGTGGGTTCGAGTCCGGGACCGGATCGTGAAGGGGCTGAGATGAAGGTGGTGGCGGTGGCTGTACTGACGCAAGTGCCCACTTGTGGAGACGGTTCCCTTGTTACTGTCAAAAACATAGGTTATCACAATTAAATTGATATGCAAATTTAATAAAATTAATCGGGGGCAGTAGTAGATGGCTTAGGGGCTGGCAGGGGTGGACCTCGGCCAAGTGCGCGGCCGTCGGAGGCGGTCATATTCTCTACGAGAACATAACTTGTTATTTGTCATTGTGCTACTAAGTGCAATTACATGTTCGATGACAATCATCTGTAAGTGCTGTATTGTTCGTCCTGTCCGTCTACGATTGATGGTTGGTGACGCCCTTAGATCAGTGGTCGGGCAAGTGACCGTGCGTATAGGGATGGAGGGTAATGGTACTCTTGTTGCTATAGTAGGTGATTATTCATAAACGGGCGGTTCTCAGTGGGCTCGTACCCCCTTTACTACACTACAAGCGTTGCTGGCTAAAAGAAGAAGAAATCAACAGGAACAGAACTTGTCTAAGTGGAAAGATTGCACCAGGTCCCTCCGCAGATAACCCCGTACGTGTAACATAATGAACGCGCTAAACTATGCTCTGAGGCAAGGTCGGGGGCCTGTAGTATGGAAATCAGCCAACACGATAATCTTACATCTTATACAATAGGCTTGTGTGTGTGTGTGTGTGTGTGTGTGTGTGTGTGTGTGTGTGTATGTATGTATGTATCTATGTATGTTCCATATCTTCTTCTTCTGGATCGATTTCAACCAAACTTGGTACGCACGATCCTTATTAACAGGCAACAATCACTGTCGGAGTAATAACCACTACGACACCTACGTGAGGAGATATGACGTCATAAACAATGACAGCCGTGAAAAACGGCCGCATCATGTGGTAATATTCTACATCTGATCTTAAACTAATAGACCGATTTCAACCAAATTTGGTACAAATATTCTTTAAGGTCAGGAATCATTTGCTGTGGTTGCAAAAACCACATACGATACGTAGTTCATACGATATTACGTCATAAACAATATCTGTCCCATCTTGTGGCATGTGATAGCATAATTTTATTCGTCAACTATTTGAGAATGAGAGCCTTTAGCGGCTTGCAATAAATTGTAAACATAATTTCAGATCCCTACGAAACTTTTTCTTGCTGAACTCCAACAAAATGATGAAAGGAGAAACGTTTATCGCTTACTACTTTTCCGATGTTCATGATGTATATTTACGGCATTTGGCATGGCGGTACAAGTTATTACTTCTACACTGTAAATTTTATACACGAGAAAATTCACAGACAGTACACATACATACCACTGAATATTCCTTCGATATTATACCGCAGTTCGACATACAGTTCATGAGATATGAAGTCATAAACAATTTGGTTCATAAAAAACCGCATCATCATGCGTGAGGTTTTGATTTATTACGTCTTTACTGCTAACACCATTCGCGATACATTTTGCAGAGATTAGACACATTATACCACTGAATGTACCTTCGAATTTACATCATAGTATGACACATATTTCAGGAGATATGACATCATAAACAATGAAATTTCCGAATAACTGCTACATCATGCGCTCTTTTTCCATATCTCCTTCTAAAATAATGGACCGATTTTAGTAAGTATGGGGTAGTAAATCAAGAAAGCGAACGTCTGACAATGTTACTGATTTAGCTTTGTGTATTAAATACTTAACGACATTTCTTTGCTTATTTTGGCATGTTTAATTTTGTATCAAAAACTTTATGAAGATACATCGTTTACTTACATTTGACATCTTGGCTAGGACAACTGAATTTATTGACAGAGCGATCCAACAAGGATTTTTACTGACTGATGTCTGGAACCCCAAAAAGCTATGATACGCACATGCCCTTCTTTAACAACCGTTACAAAGCACGGGCATATAAGCTAGTTATTAAAATAAACCACAGAGAGGGAATCAAAATTACATCTGCGGTATCGGGAATCGAATTCCGCGTACTGTGATAAGTAGTACATGACTAATGAGCCCGTCGTAAATATCATGAAAACCCTACCAACGACAGCCGAATTTCAGCAACTACGTGCTATATATAGTGTCAAGAATTTCAGTGAATCACGTCTGCCTAATATTCTTGTCTGGTCTAGCTTGCCTAGTGTATCTTGTCTAGTGTCGCTTTGTCTAATGGAACTTCGATTACTATCGTATATAGCTGTCCAGTTCTGTATGATTCACATTCATTGTCTATGTATAATGAACTTGGAAACAGTTACTATTAGCAGACTACAAATATTTCAGGATACGACATCTGCATACATCATAGTCTTGTGTGGTTCGCGAACGAACTAGTTCGGAAGAGCGCTCCCACAGGCGAATTACGCGACCTAGTTCGCAGATCCCTCGCCTCTTAGTTCGTCCGCTACTTTTCCGAAGACAGGCGGGGAACAGCGAGAGGACGCGAGAGCGCGCAGAATCGCGTGATTACAAAAGTAATAGACCTTGGTTCGCCATCACACAGCCTGGCATTGCTTTTATTTTTTTAATCAAGACTTGATGCCTAGCGACGTCTTATTTATTTTTATTGTGTGACATGCATGCCAGTATGATTAAGGAGGCATATAATGCACCTGTTTAATCAGTCTATCTAGTTCTCTTCCATGAAGATGGTTTATAACCGAAACCGGTAGAAGTTTGTAAAATAATAAACAGCTGATGGTTTACAGTATGCATTTCCTCAAATATCTTACGGCTGTTGAACCACATCTCAATAAAAATTGGAAGTATGAATGTAGTCTCTATGACCGTTGTGTAAGACGAGCATGATTTTGCTTCTCTGATACGACAAATTGTGAGAGAAGAATTATAACAATTTATAGCAGCCGGAACTGTTGGACAAGGCGAGCACCAGATTATGGCCATGGATGTCGGTCCTGTACGTCATAACGGAGCCGACGCTACTGCCAGGCAGTTAAATGTGATTTGCAGAGTATCCCATGTAGATGTAGATGTAGAAGAGGTATTTCAAACTTTAACGCCTGTCAACCCCGTCAGTCGCAACCGACGTGAAAAATGGCATCGTCCTACTATGACTTACGCCGCAGCCACCAAACGGCAGCCACCAAACGGCAGCCACCAAACGGCAGCCAAACGGCAGCCTAGGAGCCGACCGACGCTGCCACAACCAAATCCTCCAGCAACTATTTCTGTGTCTCGTTGCCGCCGGTTGTCCTGGGTGTCGGTGGCCGAGTAGAGAGAGAGACCGACACAGGAAATAGGACGCACGCATGTGCGGGTACAGAGTCTGAGCTGACCAGTCAGTGGGACAGCAGAAACTAGAAACACTAAACTAGATTAGAACAAGTTGTATATTTCGTAGAAATAGGGTATACTTAACTTTTACAAAGTTCATGACTGCCAACTAAGTGTACTGCTGAGACATAGGTTAACGACGTAGAGGCCTGCCTACTGATGAGTCCGTTTCAGTGCCTGTCTGAATCCCAAGTGACCGATGCAGTTCAGTGGTGGCCACGAGAGGAGTTGCAGCAGAGGGCGCTCGTGGCCGACGTCGTAAGAACGCCGCGACGTGCGTGCATGGCGGCACGCGGCGAAAGTACATGGCGCGCACTTCAGACTTGTGCGACACCACAACTATGACGCCTCGCAAGAGGACAGATATTTGGAGGACAGAAGACAACACTCCATTGTGTTTTTACTGTGGGCCACCTGGTGAGCCGTGTCACGGCTTGCGTGGTTTGTTTTCCCGCCCCTTCCCACCTCTACCTTCCTGTCCCCCACCCCCATAGAGAGCATCCTTGCCGTGCAACTAGGATAGAAAGCGCGCCCGTCGGGACGCGGGGCCGATCTGCGGAATGAGGAAGACCGATCCTCCGATCCTGGGAAGGCAGTGGCAGAGCTTGGGCCGATGCGGTCGGTGGCAAAATATTTTGCTGTTAACTTAAGGTACAACCACATAAATTGGTATTAGACTTGCGCATAATAGTTCGCGATCGGGAGCGCTCACTTTAGTACGCGATTCTGCCGCGAACTAGTTCGCTCTTTTAGTTCGTCCGCTCCCAGTGACAGCTGAGCGGCGTGGTCTGCGCGTGCAGGTGGAGGGGGAAGTTCCCCCACCTAGCTGCTTCATGCGCTTGCTGCTTGAGCCGCTAACGATATCACGCAAACCAAAAGAAACAGTTTGTGGATAATTTCTCGCGTTTAGAGTTATCTCTATATCTTGGCATTATGGGATATATTACTCAGATACTGCAGAGTGCAGAACACTTCAAAACAGAAATTTTGTAACACTGAACTATGTAATCTAGTAGGCAGACGCTTACCTAGAAATGACTTATCAGCAGAAGGCAAACACGTGATTTTTAATTCTGTTACACGCGCTCTTGCTATTGCCCGTTGGTTTTCTGATAAGAATCCAACGAACTATGAAGCGAGATACGTTTGGCATAATCGCCCGCTCCTTCTAGTTCACTCGTTGCCCCTAGTTCGCCTACTGCCTCTAGTTCGCCTGCTGCCCCTAGTTCGTTCACTGCTCCTAGTTCGCCCGCTGCTCCTAGTTCGCCCGCTGCTCCTAGTTCGCCCGCTGCTCCTAGTTCGCCCGCTGCTCCTAGTTCGCCCGCTGCTCCTAGTTCGCCCGCTGCTCCTAGTTTGCCCGCTCTTTTCTGCTTTTGTTATCGCTTTAAAAGAGCTCTTTTTTATGACAGCTTTCTTTATATAATGAATCAGTGTTGCCAAAGCATAATGAATTTATTAGTGAGATATTGCAGAGTTCAGAACACTTCAAATCAGAAATTTTGTAGCACTGAACTATATAATCTAGCAGGTAGACGCTCACATCGAAATGACTTACCAGCAGAAGGCAAACACATGATTTTTAATTCTGCTACGCGCCCTCTCGCTATTTCCCGTCGGTCTTCGAATAAGAATCCAACGAACTATGAAGCGAGATACGTTTGGCATAATCGCCTGCTCCTTTTAGTTCACTCGCTGCTCCTAGTTCGCCCGCTGCTCCTAGTTCCCCCGCTCTTTCTAGTTCCCCCGCTCTTTCTAGTTCGCCCGCTCTTTCTAGTTCGCCCGCTATTTTAGGCTTTTGCTACCGCTACTACAAGAGCTCTTTTTTATGACAGCTTTTTTTATACAATGAATCAGTGTTGCTAAAGCGTGTGCTATTATTCATATTTTTAGGCAATTTGGCATCAAATACTTAGGCAAATAACCCAGTTATTTACACGAATGGGTGATACAATGGTATTCAACTACTTTCCATACAGAGTACTCATAGTACTTTATTTTTAAATTGGATTTCTTGTGGCAGTGAACTATGAAACTACAGCTGAGGTGCATCTCAGCTCGAAATGTAGGTACCTGGCAAAAGGGAATCCCGCGTTTCTGCGCGCTCTCGCGTCCTCTCGCTGTTCCCCGTCAGTCTTCGGAAAAGGAGCGGACGAACTAAGAGGCCAGGGATTTGCGAACTAGTTCGCGTAGTTCGCCTGTGGGAGCGCTCTTCCGAAGTAGTGCGTTCGCAAACTACACAAGACTAATTGGAAATTTGTTTTCTTGGTCAGAATTAAAATGATACGTGTTTCGGTATTTTCAGAAAATTAACCATTTATAGGGTGAAATACTGGATGAAACATTTTTTTTTTTTTTTTTTTTTTGAAAATACGTTGCTATTGAGCCAAATTTGAAACCAGAATTACGGAAAAAAAAAAAAAAAAAAAAAAAAAAAAGATATCTGCATACTTTAATTTAAAAGACACATCTTGGGGTATTGTTCGTAATTCAACTATTAAAACTACTAAGGGGTGCCATAGGGGGTTACGAGTAGTAAAATGAAATGTTCAAATGTTTGTAAATCTTAAGAGACTTGTAGAGTGATGCTTTATCCTTTAACCGATGTGCTTTGTACGGAGCATGTTGCTTGAAATCAAATTGTGCACCATGCGAAATGCTGAATACGTTCCTGCACAATGTACAAACCATGTTTATCAGAACCAAAATTCAAGTCTAATTTTTTTTAATGTTAAGCTTAAGGGACTAAATTGCGGGGTCATTAGTCCCTAAACTTACAAACTACTTATGAACTACCTTATACTAAAGACGACACAAATATCCATGCCCGAGGGGGGATTTGAATCCCCGACGGGGAACGCCCTCGCGCATCGGAGCATGGCGCCTCAACGCGTTCGACCGCTCCGTCGCGGCGAACCAGGTTTAACCCATGTGAAAATATCGTCCCAGTACATCTGACTGTACTGCTGTTACTTGTAGCGTTTCTACTTGTGAACGATTCTTGAACAAAAGTACAGTAAGACAACCCTGTCTCTGTTCCGTATGGATTCAAGAAATTAGCACTGCAATGTAGTTTACGAACTAACTTGTAACATAAGAATTGGAAATTCAGTATGTCGACAACTCTATCGATAGTGCAATCGAGTGATTTTCAGAAGAACCAAGCTAATCTATTACTCATACGGGCCTCGTCTGTTTATGCTCGGGGCCGAATAATATCCCAGGATCTATTTATGAGCCGTTATAACAATAAATATAATCAAGTTGTTATGTATTTGAGGTGCTGTGTTCAATCTACGATAGCTGAAAGAAAATTTTTAAAAACGGAAGAAGGTGTTATACGGGTAAAATAAATAAATGTAAGGCTAAAAATCGCGATGCAAGAAAAGAAATAAAAGTCTCCAAAATTGAAATAAAAAATGCCCAAATTAACTGTTCCATAATTTAGATCAAAACTATTAGGAGCTTAGGTTCATCATTAGCACCTAATTAACCATCACTCCACATGAATTAACGAAATTCACCACCAAGCTTACAGGAAGTAATTTTCAGATAAATGACTAATTTCATACATTCCGTATGATTATCTTTTTAAGCTATTTTCTGAAAATCAACACGTACAATAGCGCTATGGCTAACGACAGAACATAGTACGTTATTTCTATATACAAGTTTTACTACAAGATTTCGCCCATGGTGGTCTAATAGTTCTGACAATATGTTTATCTGCCTCACCTAAGCCGTAAGCTGGCTTTCTCCTATAGATCCATAAAAGCTGGAAAATTGTTCAATTTGTGTCTTTTCCCTCCACAGAACAAAAACAATTCCACACAGTCTCCTTCTCTCTCGCGACTGCAATTACAATATTCGCAGTATGACAATGACGCGTTGAGATCATTCCATATCATGATACATTTACACTATTTTGCATAATTAGTAAACGCAAAGTTCTTACGGTTTATATGGTGTCAACTAGTAATATCTGCTCCTGTGAAAATAGTGATGTACGCTCCTTCCGAGGAGCTGAAATTGTGTCAGGTCACAATCTAGTAGTCAGCACTATGAAAATCTGGTTGAAGTCAGCACCTAAAGCGAAAGTAAGACCGAAAAATGTGACCAAATTGTATTCCAAAGTTCAACAGGGATACTTAGTGCAGTATAGCAAGAAGTTTGAAACCGGTTTGAGGCTTAAATATTTCAAGAAGCCTTGAAATAACCATTAAAGAATTCTGGAACAATGTAAAAGAAGACATCCTCATGGCCGCAAATAATAACCTGTAGAGGAAGGAAGAAATGGTTCGATAAGAATATGAAGACAAGGTTGCAAGCAAATAAGCACCCAAAAATGTAACTGCTTCTCGCTAGACTCCAACGAGGTTAATCAAAGCAACCGTAAGATTGAATCTGTTCATGAATACCATCGAAATAATAACATCCGCAAAATGTATGGCACAATCAACTACATTAAAAAAGCTTTTAATTACAAAACAAAAGTGAGTAAGGATTTAAAAGGCAATCAGATGAGTAAAGCAACAAAGTTTTAGTGACAAGTTTTAGTGGCAAGTTTTAGTGACAAGCAAGGAATAATTTTAAATCTATTCAATTCTTCTGATCCAGTAACCTTCCCACTTATGAGAACATTCGAGAACCAACATGTAAGGAGGTGATGGAATGTATCAAACGCCTAAAACTGATGATGCAACTGGATGTGACAGTATTGCAGCTGAGCTACTAAAATATGGAGAACCATTGCATAGACAGGTATTCTGGAAAATAGAGAACATTACAACACAATTGTGTGAATCATTAATAGTCACTATGCGTCAAAAAGGCGAAAGGGAAAATTTCAGAAACTATAGAGAAAAATCATTCGTTAATACAGGTTTGTATCTTTTCTATAGTTAAACCGCTTAAGGCCATATCCAGAAAATATAATTGAGGAATGTCAAAATGGCTTATGCAGAAACAGATCCACTATTCACAATATATTTGTAATCAAAACAATAAATGAATTACTTTGGGAATATAAACAAAAATTCATTATTTGTTTATTGATTTCATGAAAGTGTATGACTCCATTCACAGGAAAAGCCTTTGAAATGTAATGACCGAATTTGGATTCCCAATTAAACTAATAAATCTTTGCAAAGTATACATGCCTGAAAATACCAGCAGGTTTTTGATAAATAGATTAACATATGATCATATTAAAAATAAAACTGGGCTAAGACAAGGCGAAGCTCTGTCTCCTCTTTAGTCTTGGAAAGAATTCTGAGAAAACTCAAAGGATTACCTACTAGGATCGTCAAAGGAAAAAAGTTAAGTTAGTAGCATACACAGATGGTATAGTGCTCATTCAAGGCAATTGAATAGTTTTTTAACAATTATTTGTAGAGCTCACAGCAAACCCATGACAATTTGGCTTGAAAGTAAACGAGAAAAAAAAATTCATGATATTTAAAGGATGAATGGTGGAGAGATGAAGAAGACAACGATCATATCTAATAACTGATGAAAATAAATTTCCACGTGTTGAACGGGCTCCAATTTCTGGGAGCACGAACAGACGAGCAAAAGCAGTGACAAATAGAAATAAGAAGACACTACAAAATACTAACCGATCCTAGTATTCAATACAAAATCTTCCATGATCTAAACTGCTGAAAAGAAAAATTATTAGAACACAACAATCAGACAAGTTCCAACCCACTGGGCATAAATCTGAAGCCTAGGAAAAAATACTGGGCAGAAACGTGAAGCCAAAGAAAAAAATCGCACTGGCCTGTTTTATGGCCCACTTTAGATTTGTAGTTTTTTAAGTTTTTGCAAACATAATAATCTAAATAATAAAAAATTATGGTGATACGATCACTTCTCTACTTTTGTGGTAATATCTATGCACACAACACGTAATATTCTTTCTGACTGTATATTAACAATCAGCCAAAATTATATGATATTTGAGTTTAGCTTTGACAAACATACTGTTTTTGAACTTTTACTACCTCTTTGAACTATTATTTTAATATCTCTCTCACGTTTTCATTATATTTTTCCGTTAAGATATTAACACCTGTCTTGTCTTGGTAGTTCAAATTTTATTTTATTTGTCTGTACTGGTCACATATGACTATAGCCTGGAACGAAAGTAGCATACTTTTGGCGTTCAGTCGAGTGACTATAGCCTGGATGGAACACAGCGTACATTTGGCGTTCGCAAATCAGTCACGTGACATCCCTCGCCACAAAATCTCTTTCGCCTACGCCATCTTGCTTTCTCTACTTGATGTTTTTCTTATTATAACTCAAGCGTCGTCATTTCAAAGCAATGGCGCACAGAAAATTATCAAAAATACGTCGTTCTTAGGACAATGAATCACAATCTAATGTTAGTTAGTTAATTAACACCTGACATCGATGGTAGGAGAATCACGGATTACTCTCGCAGCTGTTCGCCATAGCGTAATAGGCGAGGAATTAGTTTGTGATGTACGAACATTATAGACGGTGGTTCGGAACTTGTTAGGGCGTGGTAGCTCAGCGCGCTCGGTCAGAGGGTTGCCGGCATGGTAGCTCGACGCCCTCTGTAACGAGAAAACTGAGTTATCCGAAATGATCAAACTAGGAAAAAACAAACCAACGTCCACAAAGTACCTGTTCAAACCGAAGGATAAATGAAAAGAGAGAAAACGAAAGACGGTTCAATTAGCACCATCTGAAGAGAAGGCCTGAGCACTGCCATGCACGTCACATCGCACAGAGTAGGTCGCGATCACGTAGCTCACTTCCTGGCCGATGTGAGGCAGTGGGCTGTGCCCCATCAGCCAGCCAGTGAGCTACGCGATCGCGATCTACTGTGCATGACGTAACGTGGCACAGCAGTGCACATGCCATCTCTTCAGACGGTGTTGGTTCATATCCTTCTGTAATACAAAAAAGAGTAAAATTCTCATTGAACAACCCAGAACTAACATGAACAAACGACCACAAAGCATCGATCGCCCTGATATAAGATCACTGACAATTTTTACCCTCTTGCTTCCTAAATGGTTTTCACACACTCTTGTTTCGCACACAGCTATCTTTTGCAATATTCCAAGCTGTTCAAAAATAACAGCGCTTTCTCTGAAAAGTGCGTTTGTTCTGTTTCGAGAACATGCCATGAAATACATACCAACGAATTGTAAACATGTACATAAACTGCAGAGATACTGTTACAATGACTGTTGTAAATGATGTAATGATATTACTAACTTTGTATGTATATCAAGTACTAGATTTATGTGGAATTCAGTATTACCACACTTATTCCGTTTGTGAAAACGTAATCACAATTTGAAATAGAATATGTGCGCTTTATTTTAGCGCAGAACAAAGTAACATGAACGAAGTCATATCTGAACTACAGGAAATATAATGCCATCTACCTTAAAAGCGTCCATTGCAACCATGTCAAAGACAAACTCTTTAGTAGATGCATTGATTTTAATTAATGACTTTCAATATATTCCATAAATAGTGAATAAACGCTTAGAAAAAAATAGACAAGGTAATTTTTTGCAATGTATACACTTCCCTTCCGTTTTGTTAAGGAACTACACTTTCCACAGAAATCATGACTTCCTTTATATATGTACGAAACTACCTGTATCAGCACGTTGTTCAGAATGTTTATTATTACAGTATCCTCCCAGTTTACGTGCATATGCTTCAGGAGACTATTGATCAATTCGTTGTTACGTATTTCACGGCATGTTCACGGAATAGAACCAACACGCATTTTAGAGGGATTATTCTTACATATGAACAACTCTAAACATTTAAGAACATAGCTCTATTTAATTAATAAGAGTGCCCGAAACCATTTTAGAAATAAAGAAGAAAAAATTTTTTTGTAGTCTGGACCACTAACCATAAGAATTCCAGTCCAACGCGCTGTCCACTACACTACGACTAACAATTAGATGTGTGTTTTAATCTCGTACTACTGATAGCAGTTTTTAACTGATGCCAATATGGCATTTTAGACACTAGATTATCATTTATCGTACGAAGAACGACGTGTTTTTGTTAATTCTTCAGTACGCCATTGGTTTGAAATGACACTGTGTAAGTTACAATAAGAAAATCGTCAAATACGCAACGGAAGATGGCGTATACAAGAGAGAATTCTCGGCGAGGAACGTCACGTGACATCTCCGAACGGCTGGTTTTCGTTAATTCAATGGAGTGTGTCAAATCTCCATTATTTTTGCAAATATCTCTCAAACGATACGAGATGTGAAAAACCACAAGAGAGCAAAGTTGTAGAGAATTTTTCCTCTACAAATTCGGTTATTCAATTTTCGTGTCACATAAACGGTTTATTTGCAATTAAAATTGCATTAGAAACGGCCATTTTTGCTGTTACTAACGCATTTTTTTTGTCCGAAATATTTGAAAAAGGGAGGTTCCGGTCTCTGATGGTCAACAATTAGGTCTTGTAAAATTTGGTGCCGATCGGTTGAACGGTTCGACCTAAAAAGTGAAACCACGTTACCGACAGACAGACATCGCCGTTATTTTTTCAAATATCTCTACAACGATGCAATATATGAAAAAAAAAATAGAGAGCGAAGTTTTAGAGAATTTTCCCCCTAAAAATTAGGTTATTAAATTTTCGTGTCAGATGAACGGTTCGTTTGCAATTATAATTACATTACAAACGACTTTTTTTGGTGTTACTAACGCTTTTTTCGTCCGAAATATTTGAAAAAGATTGATTCTGGTCTCTGGTGGCTTACAATTTATGTCTGTAAAATTTGGTGCTGATCGGTTGAACGGTTCGACTTAAAAAGTGGGAACACTTTACTGACAGACAGTCAGACAGACATCCCAAAATCGTCGTTACTTTTGCAAATATCTCTGAAACGATACGAAATATGATAAAAAACATAAGAGAGCAAAGTTGCAGATAATTTTCTCCTCTACAAATTGGGTTATTTAATTTTCCTGTCACATGAATGGTTAAGCCGTTATTTTCATTTAAATTTCGAGCTGTCAAAAGACGATCGCCAAGGTCCACTTCTAGTGTTACTACCGTAACCTATATAGCATTGCCCGGGATGTTAAATATCTGCCAGGGTGCATGTGAAACTGCAGTAGGTGTAGATGGAAAGCACATATTATAAAAATCAGCTTCCAGGTTTCCGATTCTGACTTTCCGGATATACACCAATTTCAAACCAAAGGTTTATTGAAGGCAACCTTTCCCCCTCGATATAACACACACACACACACACACACACACACACACACACACACACACACGACATTTGTATATCTTTCAGGCTCTAATATGAATAAATTCTTTGGTGAGCCTGCGCCTGACATGAAGAGGCCAAATCCATTCCGAAGTATTTAATAGACTGCCCTGCAATTTATTAATCGTAACAGAAAATGCCAGTTCCAATGGAAACTGAAGTGTCTTGATACAATTTAGAAGCTGCTTTCAAATATATATGTATACTGTCTGTAATATTTCCTGTCGCTTCAATTTGTAGTGTTCAAATTATAAATTGTAACGTCTTACCGAGAGCCGTAGTTTTACTCCATAAACAGCGGAAAAGTAGTAAGCGAGAAACTTTTTTCCTTTCATCATTTTACTATGGTTGCCAGCGAGAAAAAGTTTACTAAAGGTTTGAAATTATGTTTAAAGTTTGTTGCAAATCGCTAAGTACTGTCATTCTCATACAGTGTATTTCGAAAGTCTCGCCGCATTATATGGCATTTTTGCGATTTCTATTGGTTATGCCGTAATATATTTTGAACCATGTACCGTATGTGATTCTTAACCATGCACCTCACGGTAAGGAATTTGTGTACCAAATTTGGTTGAAATAGGTCCAATGGTTTAGGAGAAAATGAGCAGCATTGTCGCAAAATGCAGCAGTTTTTCGCGCATCTCATTGTTTATGACATCATATCTCGTGAACTATATATCGTATGTGATTCTTACACTTACGGCGACCGTCCTCATGGATTGAAATTTACGTGTACAAAATTTCACGTGTGTGTGTGTGTGTGTATGTGTGAAGTTTTACAGGGATATCTTTGGTCCATATCATGAAAATGAATAACAATGCTCGAAGAGAAGAAACAACACAGAAACTCACATGTTCAGACAATCACCTACAACAGTGAACATGATAAATGCTAGAAGGCTTCATTAAGCTGGTCATGTAATGAGAATGAAAGATTCCCAAACTGTGTCAGTAAACATACTCTTTGGTTTGTTAACAAGTTGTAAGACGTGGTAGTGGCTGTGCTGTGGTAATGTGTGTGCAGTGTTATCTAATTTCACCACTTGAAAGTCGTGGGAGTTGCTGTGGTGTGCTGATGGAAGGGCAGTGTTGTTATATTACGAAATGCTATCCAAAAGCGGAACACACATGGGCATACTAAATTTGAAATTCCTAACTGTAAGTAATATCTTGAACTTCTATTGTAATTAATCAGTGTAACATACCACAATTAGTGTTTACTTTCTCTCGTTTTCTGGCCTACCACAGATACAAATGTAATTTGCACTGAATGTATATATAGCGTCTGATGATGAGCTGCTAGGTAGCTTGAAACCGGTCATGGTCAAATAAAGCTTCATCGAGAGAAAAAAAAGGCGACTGGTTGCAGTAATTTCTGAAACCTATTTCAAGATACAGTCGCAGATTCCGACACATCTATATCTATAAATGTGAATGTCTGTTCGGTGTACGTTTATCACGTCTGAACCACAAGACATAAAGAGCTAAAAATTTGCAGAGTTACTAATGTCTACCCGGGGAAGGCTTTAGGCACGGTTGTATGGCGATCAGACAGCTATTTATCTATATATATTAATGTGAATGTCTGCTCGGTGCATGCTTATCACGCCCGAACGACAAGACGCAGAGACTTAAATATTTTTGCAGTTACTAATTTATACGTGAGGTAGGTTTTAGGCACGGTTTTATAGCGATCTGATAGATATTTAGTAATTTGAAGAATATAACACGAAATGAGGAACAATAATTACTTTGGAAATTATATTTACTCTTTGAAAATGGTTTTATTGGTTGCATTGTTGCTTGAGGTTCGATAATGATAAAAGGGTGGAGTATATTAGGATGGAAAGTTATCGGTGTATATAAAATTCTACATTTGTGTGTGTTAATATTTCACTCTGCAGCGAAAACTACAGAACGCAAACGAATGGTCTGTGTGTAATTGTCCGAAGTCTCCCGTTGTACACTATAGCAGTTCGATGTCGATAGCTAAAAGAGGGTGGAAGATATGGTGATTGAAAGTCGTCAAATTATAAAAAAATTCGGACTGAATGCCAGCGATGACGTTTGCGACTCTATAGCAAGGATGTTACATACAGCGAAACGTGATGCCACAGACCATATCTTTGGTCTATGCGTGTTACAATGTCTTCAGCTCTTTATCTGTAAGGATAAGCATACGAATAAGAAAATATAAGAATAAATAAATAAATCAGTAAAAAATGAATTTTTATAAATACATCTCTTTAAAAAATCGATTGGACGTTTCGCGTATAACATCAAGTGACCGATCTGTAATATTATTACAGTCACTATTGTTGAACATCGTGATTGGATTCTTCGAAACGAGTGCATTTTTACGTGTGATTTCTTATTTCTTACATATTCTCTGATAAATGTAACATGTTTTTAGATAAAAAGGAGATGGACAGAGAGAAAGAGAGCGAGCGAGCGAGCGAGAGAGAGAGAGAGAGAGAGAGAGAGAGTGGATAGGAAAAGTACAAAGTCAGGGCTCGAATAAATAAATAAATACCCGGGCAACGCCGGGTTTTCAGCGAGTAATGGATAAAAGTTTGTGTCAGTAATATTCATGAAGCTGTCATATGGTACAAGGCCAAAGGGGAGACCCAGGAGCAATTGACGCAATGAAGTAGACGATATATGCAAAAGAATGAGAATGTGACATCGACACGTGATCTTAGTCCCTTAGAAGCCAACTAGGCCTGCTACTTTCGGCATACCTTACGATGACAGCTAGCTAACCTTCACTACTTCCATTAAGTATGTCTCAGCAGACAAACACCGGAGATCATGGGCGTCTAATTTTCTGAACGTCAGTGACAGCTTTGGTGAGATACCTATAGTACACGAAACGGCTGTACTTTTTTAAATGACGGTAAACAACGCAGCTGCAGGAAACTCCGTACGGCATAAGCTTTGATAATGCCGGACCAATGAGAGGAGAGCGCTCGCCTTTGCAGGCTGGTGGTCTTGTTTCGCGGACACACAGATGTGAAGTTCAATTAGCCAAGTCAAATGTCACGTTTATGATACCCGATGTTTACGGCAACGCTATTGGAACTGTGCCCGGTCGACGCGCCCAGTGAAAACTGATAATACGTCACCAGGCAGTTCTCAGAATCCAGCCCGGTATCGGAGCAGAGTTACTCGGAATTCAGAGTGGAGTGACTCACATAAACTAGTAGTGTCAATATTATTGGGGTTGAAGAGTCAGGAATAGTGTGTATGTTGAATATTGGGAACATTTTGAATGATGCAACTTGTAAAACGCAAAGTAAAGTAAAATAATTATGTGTAGCGTTTTCGTCTCTCTCTCTCTCTCTCTCTCTCTCTCTCTCTCTCTCTCTCTCTCTCTCTCTCTCTCTCACACACACACACACACAGAGAGAGAGAGAGAGAGAGAGAGAGAGAGAGAGAGATTGTACGCATATAAATTACAGTTTTGTTGTAACGTAGATAAAATTTTCAACACCTGATCTTCAAACATAAGAGAACGGCTACTGTCTATAAGAAACTAGCTGTAAACCCGGCGTCATCCGGGTGTTTACTTATCCCACACTCTCGTAGTCCACATCCCCATCCGCCCTATCTCTGCCTCCACCTCTTTCTCTCCCATCTCTCTGTTCGTTTCCATCTTTCCTTCTCTCGGCAAAGTTTTCTGCAAGGTACCCTCCGTCATGTACCATACAAACATTTATGTATCCATTGATCTTCCTCTAGGTTCAAAGGTCATGTGTGCAAAAATTCATAAAGATTGGAGCAAAACTATGCATTTTGTAAAATTCCGTAAGTTAAGTACCCTCCACATGCAACGAACGAAATTTTATACAGACAGTGACATTCCTCTTGCTTTTTAGGTAGAGTGTGCAAAATTTCATCAATATCGCAACAAAACTATAGATTTGTGCAGAACTCGTTGAAGCGATGTGGAAGGCGTCGTATACAGTTAGCATAGCCTGTTGTCTTGATGGGTTTTACTCCTTTGTTTATTTATTCTTCTTTTTCCTTATTCGTATGCTTATCCTTACAGAGAGCTGAAGACATTGTAGCCTGCATAGACCAAAGATATGGTCTGTGGCATCACGTTTCGCTGTATGTAACCTCCTTGCTACAGAATCGCAAACGTCATTGCTAGCCTTCAGTCCGAATTTTTTAATAATTTGACAACTTTCAACCACCATACCTTCCACCACCTTATAGCTATCGGCATGGAACTGCTATGGTGTACAACGGGAGACTTCGGACAACAATTACACACAGGCCATTCGTTTGCGTTCTGTAGTTTTCGCTTCAGAGCGAAATATTAAGACACACGCACACACACACACACACACACACACACACACACACACACACACACGTAGAATTTTATATACATCGATAACTTTCCATCCCAATATAATCCACCCTTTTATCATTATCACCCCTCAAGGAGCAATGCAACCAATAAAACTATTTTCAAAGAGTAATTATTGTTCCGCATTTCGCATTATATTCTTCTAATTACTAAATATCTATCATATCGCTATAAAACTGTGCCTAAAACCTTCCTCAGGTATAAATTAGTAACTGTACACATATTTAAGTCTCTGCATCTTGTCGTTCGGATGTGATAAGCGTACACCGTACAGACATTCACACACACACACACACACACACACATATATATATATATATATATATATATGTATGTATGTATAGCAATCCGATCGTCATAAAACCGTGCTTAAAGCCTTCCCCACGTAGACATTAGTAACTATACAATTTTTTAGCTCTTTATGTCTTGTGGTTCAGACGTGATAAACGTACACCGAACAGACATTCACATTTATAGATATAGATTTCGTATGCTATTTGGAGGAGCGTACTTTACTTACAGACTCCGAAAAATGTCACACTTGACCATCAAAATAAGATGGTGGTCAGGTGTACATAAAATTCCGTGTAGAGCGTGGCAGGGAGATTTTACTTCCGAACTTCTATGCCAACCAAAAGATTCGTTCCGCGCTTGAAGAACTTTTGCACACTTGACCATCAAATTTTGGTGAAGGCCCCGCGTGAATAATATTTCATACGGTGCGTGGGAGAGGGTACCTTTCAACAGACTTTGACACCATTTGCGAATCACTCATTTGTGTTTGATTTTATAGGAAACGTTTTTTTATAATCAGACGCGAACCACATGATACGTGACAAGGGTATATTGGTATAAACTTTAGTTTCGCTGATTGCCACGATAGTTTACATATGGTCATGGAGAGGGGCTGGAGAAGACTTGAGACGGGAAGGGAATCCGACCAACCTTTAACATTAACCGTGCCAATTGCGTAGCCTACCACGCCGACACTGCGGAAGCGGGAAAATGCGTAACTAAAGGAAGGAATGAAGAGGGGCAGAAAACTGTGTAGTTGGAGTTCAACAGAAGAAGGGGAGGGGGAGGGGGGGGGAATGTACCGATAGACGGGAGGGAGTAGATGAATAGAGAAAGGGGAGAGGCAGAGATGGACACGGAGGAGATGGACCAACAAGAGTATGGGATAAATCAATACCCGGGAAAACGAAGATCGTGTAAAACCCAACTGGCGCTATTCATACATAAGATCCAGACGGCTGTACGTACAAAATCCCAGGTACATACCGTGTTTCTTGATCCGCAAGGCGTTCGACAGCGTCCGATTGATAACCAGATTGCGTACATGTGGAATATCGGACTAAATGTGTGATTGGATTGAAGAGTTTCTAGCTTACAGAATGCAGTATGTCGTTCTCAACGGATGGAGGTATTCAGATGTAAAAATGACTTCTAGAGTGTCGCAAGGGAGTGCTATACGCTCTTGCTTTTAGAAATATATATAAATGACGTCTTTGACAATATCGTAAGTTCAGTGAGTCTTTTTGCGGATGGTGGAATAGCATTTTGAGAAGTCGCTACACTACACGTATCGACGCGTGCTGTGGAGTATTTCAATTGATCCTGGACATGGAGAGATAGAAATTGATGTTTTTACAAAGAAAGAAAGATCCTTTGTTATATAATTACGCAATAGCTAGATAGAGACTTGGATGCTGGAGGCAGTTACTCCCATAAAATTTTTTGGAGTGGACTGAGATTCATTGGAAGAATCCTCATGAAGTAAGTCGCAAAACATGCGTTTGGCCGACGCATGAGTATTGCTCATAAATGTGGGATCCGTACCAATTAGAGTTGATGTGAGACATAGTTTTCAGAGAATACTTTTGACACCGTACCCCACAAACTGCTTTTAATCAAATTGCGTGGTTATGGTATATTGCTCCAAATTTGTGATTGGATAGGGGATTTCCTGTCAGAGAGTGTGGTGTCGCACAAGTCCAAAGTGCGCGCCACCTACTTTCGCCGCGCGCCGCCATGCACGCACGGCGCGGCGTTCTTACGAGCGCCCTCTGCTACAACTCCGCTCGTGGCCACCACTGAACGACATCGTTCACTTGGGATGGAGATAGGAACCAGTTAACACTTCGGAATCAGATAGGCACCAGTGAAGACTTGGCTATCGGGTAGGCACAAGGCACGCCTCTAGCTCAACTATATATCAGCATTCTGCAGTACTGAGCTATGTAAAGTATTACTAAGTCTCTAAGAAATACATATCTCGTTCTAATTTACTTTAGTGTTTCTAGATTCTGCTGTCCCGCTGGCTGCTCACCTCTGTACCTGCACAAGCGTGCATCCTTTATTCCTGTGTCGGTCTCAATCTACTCGGCCACCGACACCTACGACGGAAACGAGACAGAAAAGCGGCGACGAGGCTGGGACACAAAAGAGAGGACACAGTTTGTAGTAATCGATGGTAAGGTGTCGACTAAAACAGAAGTGATATCGGGCGTTCCAGAGTGTTATTAGTCCTCTGCTGTTCCTTATTTACATAAACGATTTTAGAGAAAGTCTAAGCAGCTCTCTTAGGTTGTTTGCAGATAAGGCCGTCATTTACCGTCTAGTAAAATCATCTGAAGAGCAAAACCAACTGCAAAACGATCTAAATAAGATAACACTATAGTGTAAAAATTGGTAATTGTCTCTAAATAATGAGAAGTGTGAAGTCGTCCACATGAATACGAAAAGAAATCCGTTAAACTTCGTTTACAAGATAAATCAATCTGAAGTGAAGGCCGTAAACTCCACTATATACCTAGGAATTACTATTACTTCAGACTTAAACTGTCACCCCCGTGAACCAAAGACAATGCCGAGGTGGGGTGGCTTGCGTGCCTCAACGATACAGATAGCTGAACCGTAGGTACAACCACAGCGGAGGGGTATCTGTGGAGAGGCCAGACAAACGTGTGGTTCCTGAAGAGGGGCAGCAGTCTTTTCAGTAGTTACAGGGGATGACTGACTGAGCTGGCCTTGTAACATCAGCTAACGTGGCTTTGCCATGCAGTTACTGCGAACGGCTGAAAGCAAGGGGAAACTACAGTCGTTACTTTTCCCGAGAACATGCAGCTCTACTGTATGAATATATGATGATGGCGTCTTCTTGGGTAAAATATTACAAAGATAAAATAGTCCCCCATTCGGATCTCTGGGCGGGAACTACTCAGGAGGATGTCGTCATCAAGAAAAACAAAACCGGCATTCTACGGGTCGGAGCGTGGAATGTTCTAACTTTAAATCGCTTAGGCAAGTTAGAAAATTTAAAAAGGGAAATGGATAGGTTGAAGTTAGATATAGTGGGCATTAGTGAAGTTAGGTGGCAGGATGAACAGGATTTCTGGTCAGGTGAGTACAGGGTTATAAATACAAAATCAGTTGGTGGTAAAGCAGGAGTAGGTCTCATAATGAATAAGAAAATAGGAATGCGGGTAAGTTACTATGAACAGCATAGTGAACGCATTATCATAGCAAAGATAGACACGAAACCAGCACTGACCACAGTGGTGCAAGTTTATATGCCAACTAGCATGGCCGATGATGAGGATACCGAAGAAATATATGAGGAGATAAAAGAAATCATTCAGAAAGTTAACGGAGACGAAAACTTGATTGTGATGGGAGACTGGCACTCGGTAGTAGGAAAGGGAAGAGAAGGAAATGTAGTAGGTGAATATGAGCTGGGAAAAAGGAATGAAAGAGGAGATCGTTTCGTGGAATTTTGCGCAGTGCACAATGTAATGATCACCAACACTTGCTTCAAACATCATGAAAGAAGGCTGTATACGTGGAAGAGACCAGGAGACACTGGACTTTATAATGGTAAGGAATAGATTTAGAAACCAGGTTCCAAACTGTAAGACATATCCATGGGCAGGTATAGACTCTGACCATAACTTGTTGGTTATGAACTGCAGATTAAAAGTTAAGAGCCTGGAGAAAGGTAGAAACGTTAGGAAATGGAACCTGGACAAATTGAAGGAACCAGAGGTGGTTGAGAGTTTCAGAGGGAGCATTAGGCAAGGACAGGCTGAAACGGGGGAAAGTAATACAGTAGAAGAAGAATGAGTAGCTCTGAGAGATAGGGTAGTGAAGGCAGCAGAGGATCATATAGGCAGAAGGACAAGGCCTAATAGAAATCCCTGGATAACACAGAATACACTAAACTTAAATGATGACAGGAGAAAATATAAAAATTCAGCAAGTGAAGCAGGAAAAAGGGAGTACAGACGTCTGAAAAATGAGATTGACAGGAAGTACAGACTGGCTAAGCAGGAATGGCTACAGGACAAATGCAGAACCGTAGAATAATGCATAACTAGGGGGAAAGATAAATACCGCCTACAGGAAGATAAGAGATATTTGGAGACAAGAAAAGCAGCTATATGAATATCAAGAACTCAGACGGAAAATCAGTATTAAGCAAAGAGGGAAAAGCTGCACTGTGGAAGGAATATATAGAGGGTCTATACAAAGAAAATAAACTTGAAGGCAGTATTCTAGAAATGGAAGACGAAGTGGAGGAAGATGAGAGATATGATACTGCGAGAATAATTTGACAGAGGGCTGAAGGACTTGAGTCGAAAAAAGACCCCTGGAGTAGATGATATTCCGTCTGAACTGCTGATTTCGTTAGGAGAGCCAGTCATGAAAAAAAAATGTTCAACCTTGTATGCAAGTTGTATGAGACAGGGGAAATACCCTCCGACTTCAAGAATAATATCGTAATTCCAATTCCAAAGAAAGCAAGTGCAGACAAGTGTGAATACTACAGAACTATCAGTTTAATAAGTCACGGTTGCAAAATACTAACACGAATTATTAATAGACGAATGGAAAAACTTGTGGAATCTGCCTCTGGGGAAGATAAGTTTGGATTTAGGAGATTTAGGAGAAATGTAGGAACACGGAAGGCAATACTTACATTACGACTTATCTTAGAAGGTAGGCTAAGGAAAGGTAAACCTACGTTTTTAGCGTTTGTCGATTTGGAGAAAGCTTTTGACAATGTCGAGTGGAATACACTATTCCAAATTCTGAAAGTATCAGGGGTAAAATATAATGACCGAAAAGTTATATTCAACGTATAAAAAAACCAGACAGCGGTAATTGGAGTGAAGGGCAAGAAAGGGACGCAGAGGTTGGGAAGGGAGTAAGACAGGGTTGTAGCCTTTCCCCAATGATGTTCAATCTGTACATTGAGTAAGCAGTGAAGGAATTCAAGGAGAAATTTGGCGCGGGAATTAAAGTTCAGGGAGTAGAAATAAAAAGTTTGCAGTTTGCCCATGACATAGTAATTTTGTCAGAAACTGCAAAGGATCTGGAAGAGCAATTGAATGAAATGGACAGTATCTTGAAAGGAAGATATAAGATGAACATTAACAAAACGAAGGTAATGGAATGTAATGTCAGAAAATCAGGCTATGCTGAAGGAATTAGATTAGGTTATGAGACAATAAAAGTAGTAGATGAATGTAGATGAAGTAAAGAAGATATAAAACGCAGAATAGCTACGGGGAGAAATGCGTTTCTAAATAAGCGAAACTTGTTAACATCCAATATTAATTTAAATGTTAGGAAGTCCTTCTGAAAGCATTTGTCTGGAGTGTAGCATTAAATGGCAGTAAAACGTGGACGATAAGGAGTTGAGATAAAAAGATGATAGAAGCTTTTGAAATGTGGTGCTAAGCACGAATGATGAAAATTAGATGGGTAGATCACGTAACTAATGAGGAGGTGCTTAACGAAATCGGAGAGAAAAAAAATTTCTGGCATATAAGAGAAGTGATAGATTGGTTGGACACATTCTGAGACATCAAGGAATTGTCAACTTAGCATTAGAAGGAAGCGTGCGGGGTAAAAGTCGTAGAGGGAGACCGAGGGACGAATACAGTAAGCATATTCAAAAGGATGTAGGTTGCCGAACATATTCTTAGATGCCGGCCGCAGTGGCCGAGGCGCTCCAGTCACGGTCTGCACGGCCACTACAGTCGGGGGTTCGAATCCCCCCTCAGGCATGGATATTTGTGCCGTCCTTAGGATTAGCTAGTTCATAAGTAGTTTGTAAGTTTAGGGACTGATCACCCCGTAGTTAAGTCCCATAAGCTATACAAACATTTGAACATTTTTATTCTCAGATGAAGAGACTTGCACAGGACAGGGTAGCGTCGAGAGCTCCATCAAACCAGTCTGCGGACTGAAAACCACAACAACAACAGACTTAAACTGCAAAGAACACGTAGATAATGTTGTGGGAAAGGCGAACCAGAGACTGCGTTTTATTGGCAGAACCCTTAAAAGGTGCAGCAGAACTACTAAAGTAACTGCATACACTACGCTGCTTGTCAGTTCTTTTTTGGAGTATTGCTGCCCAGTGTGGGATCCTTAATAGGTGGGTTTGACGGAAGTCATCGAAAGAGTCCAAAGAAGGGCAGCTCGTTTTGTATTGTCGCGATACAGGGCAGACAGCGTCACGGAAATGATACATGATCTGGGATGGGAATCATTACAACAACAGCGCTTATCGCTGCGGCGTGGGCTACTTACGAAACTCCAATCGCCAAGATTCTCCTCCGAATGCGAAAATATATTGTTGACTCCCACATACAAAGGTGGAAATGATCATTAGAATAAAATACGAAGAGATTCAGGTTTTCTTCCTTCCCGCGCACTGTTCGAGAATGTAATGGGAGATAAATAGTATAAAGGTGATTCGACGAACCCTCTGCCAGGCACTTAAATGTGATTTGCAGAGTATTCATGTAAAAGTAAATACTGGGATACTGGAGACAGTTACTTCTATAAAAATTTTTTGAGTAGATATACGGAGCGATTTGAAAAGGAACTAACATATAAATCGTTCAAACCGTCTTGATTGCAATTATTTTTTATTAGTTATGACGCGTTTCGCCCTTTAGCAGGGCATCTTCAGATTATCTGCGTGACAGAATTTACACAAAATTACAAGGCGGAATTACAAACGGTTATAATGGTACATGGGCTTATTTTGTGTTAAGAAGACAGTATAAATGGTAAACAAAGCTTACAATGCGCTCTCCGTGTTGTGACACCGTAAGTTGTTATTGCGTTGTTTCTATTTTTCTGGAATGTTTTTTGGATTTCCTTGTGGGCCTACAAATGTTCGGGTAACAGCGAATTACAGTTGGAACCTACTCAGTAAAGATGTGAGAAACATAAAACCGATTTTTAAGATTACCTTAATAGAAGCGGTGGTCTCTGATGACACAAGATAAGCCCATGTTTCCAATTGCGTTCACGGGCGGTGGGCGGGCGTGGTGTGCTGCTCCGCCGACTTGTACAGACTAAGGGAATGTGGGTAGGGAGTGACATAGGAAGCCGGTGTATAAGACGGGACGGGTGAAATCTAGCTATCTGAATACAAATTTAACGAAAGGGGGGTTATTAAGCAGGCCAGAAGTTTATAATTTTGTTGGCATTTGTAAATGAGAGGAATTTTATTTGAACAGAGACATCATAATATCTAGGAATGTTTGATCTTTGCATGCCAACTGATCGTTTAGGAGGTGTGAGTGTCCAAAGTAGGCGCGCTTCGCTATCTCAAACTCTCCCAGTATATTTAGCTTACGCCCCTTCTGCGCTATATGTAAGATTTGCATGTTGTCAATGGTAGGTTGTTGATGATCGGATGCTTTAGTGTGTTCCGCAAAAGGGGAATGTTTTTTGAGTTGGCCTTTTTTTGTAAGAAGGTGCTCATTAAAACGTACTTTAAAGGTCCGGCCTGTCTGTCCTATATATTCAGTTTGTAGACTCCTGAGGAAAGGTATCTGTCCTTATTGGTTTGTTCGTTGTGTGGGAGAATTCGCTGTATGCTCAAAGGGCTACTAAATACGAATTGTACATTTGTGCCACGAAAGAGTTTAGCCAGGTCATAAGAAAAATATCCCATGAAAGGAATGGGGATACGTTTAACTTCATCGTCAGGTGTTACCGAGTGAAGTCCTACTAAAGGGCGAAACTAATAAAAAAAAATTGCAATCAAGACGGTTTGAAGGAATATTTATTCTAACTGATTGCTGCTGTACACCATGGATTGTAAATCATTTTAACATATAAATCGTGGGTAAGGTAGACTGAGATTCATTGGAAGAACCTTCATGAAGTAAGTTGCAAAACATTCGTTCGGCCGACGCTTGAATATTGCTCAACAATGTGGTATCCGTACCAATTAGGGTTGATATGAGAAGTAGATAATATGATCCAACGGAGAGCTGCACGCATCATCATAGGCTCATTTACTAAGCAAAAAAGCGTCACAGATTGGGAAGTTCTTGTGGCAGACACTGCAAGGGAGGTGTTATCAAATAGCAAACATATTTTGTTAACATCTAAAAATCTAGGAATAACAATTACGAACATCTTAAATTGGAAAGAACACACAGAAAATATAAAATTATTTCCAGTCCATGGTGTACAGCAAGAAGTGAGAATAAATATTCCTTCAGTAAAAAACCGTCTTCATTGCAGACGGTTTTTTCCTGAAGGAACACAGAAAATATTGTAGGGAGGGCGAACCAAACGCTACGTTTCATTGCCAAAATAGAAGATGCAACTGTTATACTACAAAAGCAGCCTATAGAATAATAGCGCGTCCAATTTTGGGAGTACTGCTGCCCATTATGGGATCCCCAGTAGTGGGACTGACGGACGATGTAGGGAATGTTCAGAGAGGAGAGAGTGTCACGGAAATGATTCACGAGTTGGGGGGGGGGGGGGAGAGAAATAATTAAACGGGAGGTGTTATTTGTTAGGGCGAGATCTAGTTGCGAAATTTCTTTCACCAACTTTCTCTTCAGAAAGCGAATATACTTTGTTAGCAGCCAACTACATAGGGATATATGATCATCAAAGTAAAATAAGAGAAATCAGATCGAAAACTTAAAGTATAGGTGCTCCTTATTCACCTGAGCTATTAGAGAATGGAATTGTAGAGAAATATTAAAAAGTTGTTCGATGAACCCTCTGTCATGCACTTCATTGAAACTTGCAGATTATCTCTGTAAATGTAGATGTAGAACGAGACCAGCAGACCACTGGGTCGAGTAGGGGAGCTCGTCGACTTCAAAAGTGTGTCCATCAACGACATTTCAGCCCTTCAAAACCTATTCGCGTCTACTTTTGACACAACTAATGTGAAGCAACTAAGCCAAGTAACAACCACAGCTAAAATGGGACCATGCTGACGTCGTATACAGACGAACACTGGAGAATCAACATAAAATCAGTGGAAGGAATTAATTGAGACTTCAATGTCCTGCCAGCAATCCAGGTATCCCGGCGTTTCCCGGGTGTTTATTTATCCTACATTCTTGTAGTCCACATTCCCTTTCCCCCCTCTCTTTGAATCCACATCATTCTCTCCCATCCCTCTGTTCGTTTCCACCTTTCCCTCTCTCGGCAAAGATTTCTGCAAGGTACCATCTGTCATGTACCACAAAAAATTTATGTAAACAGTGATCTTCCTCTTGGTTTAAAGGTCGTGTGTGCAAAAATTCATAAAAACTGGAGCAAAACTATGCATATTGTAAAATTCTGTAAGTACCCTCCACCATGCACCGAACGAAATTCTATACAGACAGTGACACTCCTGTTGTTTCTAAGTTAGAGCGTGCAAAATTTCATCAATATCGGGACAAAACTATAGATTTCTATGCAATCGAAACGCAAGGTCACATTGAAAAAACGCATTTTGTTGTTCTCAAATATAAAAGAAAAAAAACGGATTTGTGCAATCGGTCGAGCCGTTCTCAAGTTATGGCGCGACCAAGGTACTTTGGGTTCCATTTTTATGTTACAAGGTAACCTCCCCCATGCACCACATGAAACTTAAGGTAGACGGTGACCTTCCTCTTGTTTGCAAGGTCAAGCATGAGAAATTTCGTGAAGATTGGAATGAAACTGTAAATTTCGTGAGTCTGTAGAAGAACTATGCTCCGCCATGCACCTATCACAAAATATTTTCTTTGCTGACGCATTCTATCTATAAACTACATTCCTGCCAAATTGCAGCTTCATAGGTGAAGTAGTTTTCGAGATTTCGTGTTTAGTCAGTGAGTCAGTAAGTGTCCTTTCGCTTTTATATACGTAGAGACTAAGAAAACACATTGCTTAATTCTGCATGCAGGAGAATTAAGGATGACTTGCAGACAAAAATAAATAGTAACATGTAAATCTGTAGTGCTAACTTTATTTGATAGGTCATACCTGATGCGACAGTTTTACGGCATCTACCCCGAAACTGTTGTGAGCGGTAAACTTGTTTTCGTTTCATCATTTTGTGTGTGTGTGTGTGTGTGTGTGTGTGTGTGTGTGAGGGGGGGGGGGGGAGTCAGTTACAAAACGCTTCTTAAACGTCCGAAATTACATGCAAACTTAGTTGCAGCTCCCTAACTACTCCCATTTTCCAATAATTGACGCATAAATCTGTTTTCTTTCTCCCCGCGGTGGCCTCTCATTATTTATGACGTCATATCTCCTGAGTTATATATCGTGCTCTTTTGTTTTTGGGTCAGGAACCTTCGCGGGTGTACGGTGAATAGTTCATCAAAGTTTCATTGCAATCGAATGAATGGTTCTACATCTACATCTACATGGGATACTCTGAAAATCACAATTAAGTGCCTGGCAGAGGGTTCATCGAACCACAATTATACTATATATCTCCCATTCCATTCTCGAATAGCGCGCGGGAAGAAAGAACACCTGAATCTCTCCGTTTCAGCTCTGATTTCTCGTATTTTATTCTGATGATCTTTTCTACCTATGTAATTGGGAGTCAACAATATATTTTCGCATTCAGAGGAGAATGTTGGCGATTGGAGTTTCGTAAGTAGCCCACGCCGCAGCGATAAGCGCCGTTGTTGTAATGATTCCCATCCCAGATCCTGTATCATTTCCGTAACGCTGTCTCCCCTGTATCGTGACAATACGAAACGAGCTGCCCTTCTTTGGACTCTTTCGATGTCCTCCGTCAAACCCACCTGATAAGGATCCCAAACTGGACTGCAATACTCCAAAAATGGACGGATAAGCGCAGTGTATGCAGTTTCTTTAGTAGTTCTGTTGCATCTTTTAAGGGTTCTTCCAATAAAACGCAGCCTCTGGTTCGCCTTTCCCACGATATTATCTACGTGTTCTTTCCAGTTTAGGTCTGGAGTAATAGTAATTCCTAGGTATTTTGTGAAGTTTACGGCCTTCACATTTGATTGATTAATCTTGTAAACAAAGTTTAACGGATTTCTTTTCGTACTCATGTGGACGACTTCACACTTCTCATTATTTAGAGTCAATTGCCAATTTTTACACCATACTGATATCTTATTCAGATCGTTCTGCAGTTGGTTTTGATCTTCAGATGATTTTACTAGACGGTAAATGACGGCGTCATCTGCAAACAACCTAAGAGAGCTACTTAGATTTTCCCCTAAATCGTTTATATAAATAAGGAACAGCATAGGACCAATAACACTACCCTGTGGAACGCCCGACATCACCTCTGTTTTAGTCGATGCCTTACCATCGATTACTACGAACTGTGTCCTCTCTGACAAGAAATCCCCTATCCAATCGCAAATTTGTGGCGATATACCATAACCACGCAATTTGATTAAAAGCCGCTTGTGAGGTACGGTGTCAAAAGCTTTCTGGAAATCAAGAAATACGGAATCGATTTGCGAACCTTTGTCGATAGCACCCATCACTTCGTGTGAATAAAGAGTTAGTTGTGTTTCGCATGAACGATATTTTCTAAATCCGTGTTGACCTTGGGTCAACAGATCGTTCTGTTCGAGATAATTCATAATATTTGAATACAGGATGTGTTCCAAAACACTGCTGCAAATTGAGCACATAGACTACATACAGACAAACATTCATTATATATATATATAGATGGGGGGCAATTTTTGAGCAGCTGCTTATAAGTCAGACTTTTGTATAGTCATTGGTGAACGTCGATTGAGTTGGTTTAAAGTAGAGCACGTGTAGTACAAGCAGAACAATCCGTCATTTTGAATCCCACGTTGAAGGCGCGCATTGATTTGGAAGAAATTAAAGAAACTAGGGTGGAGACAGTTAAAGAAATGGGACAATCACGAATAACACCGAGACACAGCTGTTGGAATGAGTTATGTGGCGAAGCGGTTGACAGTCGACTACAGGCATGGACAAAATGTAACAGTAATAAAAAGCGTGATTATTGGAAAGAGTTTAAGGAAGGTAGGAATAAAACATTAAAAATTATCAGATCAGTAAAAAGAAAAAAACGGTAAAGACAGATTAGAAGGAGACGCAAGGATTCCAGTCATCAAGTCTATTTTTTAAAAATAATAATGGAAATATGATCTTAAGCAATAAAGAAAAGCGCCAAATATTAGCTGAATACTTTGGAAATCTATTGAACTGGAAATAGCCTGTTGACAGATAACATTTTTAAAAACCACAACATGAAAATCCACCATCGGAGCAACCTAAAACAGAAGAAATAGGTGAGATTATTAAGTCGTTGAAAAATAACTATGCACGATTTACTTTCTTAGCCATCAAGAAGACTTAGAACTTAGTCGACAGAAAATCACTTTTTCAGATACTTTACGAATCAGGGACAGATGAAAATACCAGAAGACTTTTAGAACAAACGCTAATGGATACAACAGCAAGGGTTACGTTTCAAGGCAAAATTTCTGAACCATTCAAAATCAAAACAAGTGTTCGACAGGGAGACGGGCTATCCCCAATTCTCTTTTACTTGATTCTAGATAAAATGGTTAAAATATAGGAAAACACGCTAGAAAGTAGAGACATAAAAGGTATAAGTCGGTCGCGGTGGCCGAGAGGACTGAGGCGCTCCAGTCACGGTCTGCACGGCCACTACGGTCGGGGGTTCGAATCCCCCCTCGGGCATGGATATTTGTGCCGTCCTTAGTGTTAGCTAGTTCATAAGAAAGTTTAGCGACTGATGACCCCGTAGTTAAGTCCCATAGACTATACAAACATTTGAACATTTTTTAATAGGTGTAAACATGGGACAAGAAAATAACAAATTTGAAGGGAAATGTTTTGCTTTTGCGGACGACATAGCATTGATAACTGAAAACCGGACAGATGTAAATGTTGTGCTTGATCTATTACACGAGACTGTTGAAAAGACTGGGCTAAAATATCTTATGAAAAAACCGTGTATGTAGCACACAAACACCATAGAAATGGAGGAAAAGTTATGAAAATAAAGTATGGAAAATATAGAATAGCTAGGAAATACCACGGGGAATGGCTCCAAGCCAACGGACTAGATAACACAACAAATAAATAAAGAGTAAAGAAGTTAGAATTTGCATACAAATTAACACAAAAATACTATAATAATAAATCAGTTGCCATCAAAACGAGGCTTAGACATTATACGAATAATTAAAGTTATTAGGACACAAGCAACATATGGATCAGAATACCTAGATTGAATAAGAAAGACGAACTAAGAGACCTAGAAAATACTAAGAAAAGTTCCGGGTCCCGACAAAAACAATGAAAATATGTGGATGAAAAGGAGAAATGAAATTTATACAACAATGCAGAAAAAATCACAGATACAATGATTTACAGACGACTAAAATGTTTTGGACATGAAAAAAAAGAATAGAAGACACACGAATTACGAAGAATATTTGAATTACGTTAATAAACTGAAGGAAACTGTAAGATGGAGAGAAGCAGTGAAGAAAGATGCAAACAAAATATGTGTTACAGAAGAAATAATATGTGACAGGATCGTTTCAGGCTACTGATGGAAAACGCAACCTATGAAGAAGATAAGTCAAAACTTCTACCGAAGAGAGTGTGGACAAATGAGCGGAGGGCATTCGGAGAGAAAATGAGGAAGTACTGGGAAGGAAGGAAGAGAAATAAATGCCATTAGAATGTGGCCCATAGCTGGCCAATTTCATAAATTAAAAGAAATGTCCAGAAACTGCAAAACGTTCCGTATATATATGAGAGAGAGAGAGAGAGAGAGAGAGAGAGAGAGAGAGAGAGAGTGGGGTGTGTCTGTTTGTATCTTTTCAATGTATTTACATGTCGAAATTTGTAACAGGAAACGATTTTACTGTGTTAGATCCTAGAGATTCCACATATTTGTTACTCGTCCGTGAGGCCTCGAACTAATTTGTTTGATGGTTGCCGGCCGCGGTGGCCGAGGGGACTGAGGCGCTCCAGTCACGTTCTGCACGGCCACTACGGTCGGGGGTTCGAATCCCCCCTCGGGCATGGATATTTGTGCCGTCCTTCGTCTTAGCTAGTTCATAAGTAGTTTGTAAGCTTAGGGACTGATGACCCCGCAGTTAAGTCCCATAAGTGCTACAAACATTTTATTATTATTATTTTATTTATGTTTGATGGTTACTTACTGTGGTATTCGCTAGTCTCATCTGCCATTCATACTACGAAAACAAAGTTTTTACGTGAACTATACACAGCTGTATATGTTATGCAAGCAGGCATCGTAAGCAAATGAGTAGATATACCCGGAATATGTTTGCGAGAACAGTTTTAATCTGATACTAAGTTGCACGAGGTCATGAGGCGTGACTCTTGGCCCTTACTATGGGCAGCAATTACACAGCACACTGCGTTATCGGTGACAGGCTAGCAACGCATGCTTCCTTTTGTTTCGAAATATAAACAAACAATGCCACGGTCGCCAATTCCTTAAAGTGAGCAGAACACGGGACACGCGGTTGTATGCGGCGCGTGGAGACTAAACCGGCAATTTCTCTGCTCCCACACAACAGCCAGTGACGTCCGACCGTTTCGCCGACATCTTTTTTCACCCTCCGAGCCATTCAGAGAAATACACATTCAGTTCGTGCTCCCGACAAGGTATTCTGAATCCTTAAGTTTCCAGTTGTCCTTTCTATTCCCACCGCTGTTGAAATGAGATTCCACTCGCAATATCCTACATCTCTCCAGCACATCGATTAACACGTTCGCCTTCACTTTCGATGCTACTGCCTAAGATTATTTCGAACGTTTCAAATGGCCCACTAATTGTTTAAAGTATTGCATCTTACTGTCACTCAGCTTTCTTCTCTACTGTTTCTGCAATTGCGCCTCAAACAACAAAAATAACTAGCACCTAAGCGCGTTGATGTCCTTCAATAAGTATAATGATCATAGCACAATAAACTGATAAATTTGTTCTCAAATTCTGAAGAATCTTTTCCTTATACAACATGTACCGGGCATTTGTAATTAAACTTTTCCTGTTTATCAAATTATAACACAGAAACTAATTAGCGTTAAGAATTAATGTCAAGGACATGGGGAAGAGAAATAATGCCGAATTCAATCAGCTGAAACACTTTTAATTTGCTTCTACAGTACATCATACCATGACATACCGGTACCATTACCCGTCGTGGTACACAAAACAGGCAAAGAAAAAACATGCAAAATTTAAACGGACACAAAATCCCTAAGACTGGCAATATTTTAAAGAAACTAGAAATTTAGGTCGTAATTCAAGGAGAGAATTTACAATACTTACCACATCAAAACCCTCTCACGTAATTTGGTATAGAATCCAAAGAAAGTCTGGTCATATGTAAAGTATATTAGTGGCAAAACACAATCAATACCTTCAATTCATGAGGGAAATCTTGATGATACTCATGACATTTCTGCTAAAGCAAAATTACTTAACCACAGCTTCCCAAATCTCCTTCATCAAAGAAAACGAAGAAAATACTCCATAATTCGTATCGAGAACAGCTGCCAACGTACGTAATTCAGTAGTGGATAGCCGCGGTGGAGTAGCCGAGTAGTCTAAAGCGTCTCGCTGCGGAGCGCGCGGTTTGCGCGCCGTGGAGGTTCGAGTCCTCCCTGGCGCATGGGTGTGTGTGTGTGTGTTGTCCTTAGGTTAGCTTACCTAGGTTTAAGTAGTTTGTAAGCTACGGACTGTAGTTTGTAAGCTACGGACTGATGACCACGCAGTTTGGTCCGATAGATTTACAGACATTTGAACATTTTCAGTAGTGGATAGCCCTGGAGAGTGAAAGCAATTTAAATTACTTAACAAAAGTAAGCCTCCCGGACCCGATTGTATACCAGTTACGTTTATTTCAGACTGATGCAATAGACTCAAACCTAGCTATCATATACAACCCCACGTTCAGCAAACGTTCCGTACCCAAATACTGAAAAGTTCCAAAGGTGACTTCAATGATCAAGAAAGGCAATAGGAGTGCTTCGCAAAATTACAGGCCTGTATTGTTAACATCTGTTTGCAGCAGGATTTTAGAAAATACGGTGGCGGTCAAAATAACAGAGCCACGTTGCAAACGATTAGAATGAAGTGCACATTTATTACGAGACATGTTTGTATTATGATGGAAACAACATTTTACGATGTACAGGAACCACTACAATAGAGGTACATTGTACAGCAGTCAGTTATATAGATAACACAACACAAAATAATCAATAGTATTCAAAAGTAGACTAGACCACAGAGTCAAAAAATAGAGCCAATTGACACAAACACCGCGGCTGAGTGGCCGAGCGGATTGAGGTGCTGTGCTCCGATGCGCGAGGCCGCTCCCCATCGGGGGTTCCATTCCCCCTCGGGCATGCATGTTTCTGCTGTCTTTAGTATAAGGTACTTCATAAGTAGTTTGTGAGTTTAGGGACTGATGATCCCGCATTTAAGTCCCATAAGCTTAACAATCATTTGAACATTTTTTTGAACTGACACAAATATTTTGCACTTGATCTCAGTCCTATGAAATTTACAGGAAGAGGTAATTTTTTTTTACATGGGAGTGCATTAGGACATCGTGGGGTAACCCTTATTTTTGAGGATCGCCCTGCACCGCTTACCCATAAAGTCTACCAAACGCCTGCATTCGTCGCTAATGATCGCATAACAGGCTCTCTGGATTTCTTCCCACAGTTTACCTAAATATGTAGCTCTTGAGCGGTCAGTTCTCTTATCTACGATTTCCCATAAGTTCTCAATGGATGATGTGTCAGAGGATTGATGTGGTCACTCTAATACTTCGATATTGTGATCCTGAAAAAATTCTTGCAGTATGATTTGGATCGTTGTCTTGCTGAAATTTCCATTTCAGCGGCATTTTCTCTTTAGCATAAGGCAGCATCACATTTGCCAAGATGTCTTTGTACAATTCTGCGTTCATTATACCATTGATACGGTGTATTGAACCAATGCCGTACCATGAGAAACATCCCCTTACCGTAACACTTCCGCCACCGTATTTCACAGTCTTTAAAGTATACTTACGATTAAATTCCTGGTTTGGTGGGCGGTGCATATAGAATTTTCCGCGTGAGGCACACATATTATACTTGGATTCAACGGACCAAAGGATGTTCCTCCACCAAATATTAATTTTTTGTTCATTTCTCCAGGCAATAATCTTTTCCGAATTATCTTGAATGTAGCTTCCTTCTGTCTCGCAATGCGCCCGTTAATTTTGCAGATCTCTGTCGTCTTTGAATCATTGAGGTTGATGTTTGAACATCACGTTTGTCGCTAAACAAAATGGCTTTCAGTCACGGTGTTGACAAAAATTGGTCTTTCTTTACTTCCCTAGTGATGATTCTATCTACGCAGGGGGTAGTTACACGAGGTTCTCTACCTGCCGCTTCGTTTGTTTTGACCGTCTAACGGCGTTCTGGACTCGTTTTCGCAAAAGTATAAATCTGTGATCATTTGATTCATGGACATCCCAAGTTTGAACATCCGGAACATTAGTATACGCTCCTCAACATTTGTATGCTTTGCTCTGCGAATCTAGAAGAATGTAAACAAAACCAAACGTAAATTTACATACAAAACAACTGCAAAAAATCAATTTGAAGGGGACATCTGTAAAACGGCTCTATTACGACCCACAAGATTCTAACCTTTATGCCTGTTTTCGCACGTCTAGGTCAAATGCTTCTTTTCGCACAACTACAGACAGCAGCGCCGTCTTCCCTGGTGTTGTCTAAAAGGGACTGACAAGACGGCACTCGTGGAGATTTCGCGAACTAAATGTTTGTATAGTCTATGGGACTTAACTTCGGGGTCATCAGTCCCTAAACTTACAAACTACTTGTGAACTAGCTAACACTAAGGACGGCACAAATATCCAGGCCCGAGGGGGGATTCGAACCCCCGACCGTAGTGGACGTACAGACCGTGACTGACGCGCCGCAGTCCAGTCGGCCACCGCGGCCGGCAAGTGGCGATAGGTATACTATCTTTGACTTTCAATAGATAGCTAAATGTATGTGACAAAAATAATTTATCAGCTACGTAGTGAAAGGAACTTTACCAAAAAATCTAATCTGCAAGAATTCAATGAAAAAAAATTAGGCATGAACTATTTCTTTTGTGACTGACTTAGATATAAATGAACTACCGGGATTTAAAAAAAAAAAAAAAAAAAAAAAAAAAAAAAAAGGATTTCAAATACTATCTTACCAAATTAGAAGCCCATTAGAAAAATAATCTTCATGTTCAATCATTCCAAAAGTCTTACATTAACAAAAAGGTTTAGAAAAAAGTTCGACGCAGTGCAAGTTATTTGAGACAGTATTTTATTACGAAAGATTATCAGGCATACCAACCTACATACCTGAAAGCTGTTCATTTGTTGTTTCAGTTGTTGTTATGCCAACTCATTATGTACTAAACGGTTTATTCTTGTCTCGAGAGTCCTACGTCACGCTGGTGCTCCTCAGCAAGACAGTGCTGAATCAGGCGAGATGTTTTCACCGGCGTAATCTAATCTAGCATTCTCCTGCTGCATTATCGATAAACAGCAATGACATGTCCCTTGGGTTTCATTGATTGCAACGCTGATAACAGAATCATAAAAGAGTTTCTTGTGCTGCTTTTTTATCACTTTGTTGTTTCTTCACGCTGTTCCTGATGGAAAGCAATCGTATGTCAAATCTATTAAATACTCACGTACCGAAATTTGCGTCAATTTTCTGGAGAAAAAAGTGACCCCTACTGAAGGATAAATAGAAACGAAAATATTAAACTTATCATTGATCTGTTGACTTTGTGCAGAACTTGTGTGTTCTTCAGAATAAGTGAGCTATGTTGTTCTTTACCAAAGATATTTTGGGACAACGACCGTAATATTAATTGTATAAGTTCAACACCTTCGGCAGTTACCGTTACGAAACCTTTTATTAAATACCTTCGATAATCACAAATTATCATTTTCAGACCTTGTGCAAGACAACCATAATGACAAATTACAACAACGTAAGTGTACAACACAAAAGGTAAGTTACCTACACAATATTATACGGCAAATGTCGTGAATTAAACGTTAACATCAGCTTAGATTTATGGGTACAATAAATCAGGAACTGATAAGATGGTGGATAGAAAACAAGTAATTATCCAATTTTATCTGAGAGTATGAAATGATATAGGTGAGTAAATCACTCTTCTGTTATAGCTACTTAGTTAACCAAATATTATTACAAAGAAGGAAAGTAAGAGTTATAAATCCATTAAGGTACACTAGTGGACTACCGAAACTAGTTATTAAAAGGTTTCATAACGTTAACGCAAGAAGGAGATGTATTTATACATTTAAGCTACATGGAGGCTTTATCCATGTATCCGATGTGAAACTTAATGCAACCAAAGAGAAATTATTATTATTTTTTTTTTAATTTTTTTTTTTTTTTTTTTTTTTTTTTTTTTTTTTTTTTTTTTTTTTTTTTTTACATTTGGGCCGAGTCATATGCTGACTGCTAGAAGGGGAGTCCTATAATCTGTAGTTGATTATGTTTCTAAGGTGAGATCATATGACTGAAACTGCTTAGTTCCACAAAAGATACATGTAGACTAACAAAGTGGGTCACTGATTTCCATCGAATTTTGCATGGACGTTCTATACTGCAGCAGTTTTTGGAAAAATGAAGGTCACTGTTGATGGTAAATCACGTTTTAATGCTATACACCTGATGATGAGCATTTTTACTAATATGTATGGGTTTTACGGGCGCCGCCGCCGGACAAGCAGTCCAGGGGCTGGACTGTGAGACCGTGGATCTAGGTTCGAACCTTCATCACGTTAAGTTTTTGGTAGTTTTTTTTTCGATGTGTTAGATAATATTCTAATACTTGTAGCACCTTTTCAGGGTTGGGGAGAAACGCGTTACTTCTAACGCCGTTACTTCTAATGCCGTTACTTGTAAGAGTTACTTTTGGAAGTTAACGGTCGATAACGTAGTTATTAATTGCATAAAGTAAGTTTACCTGTAACTAAGCTATTTTTATCAGTTAACTATGTAACGGAAGTATCGTTACTTTTTTTGTCGGAAGTAGCGTAACATATATATATATATATATATATATATATATATATATATATATATATATATATATATATTATTTTTTTTTTTTTTTTTTTTTTTTTTTTTTTTTGTAATAATCTCAATCTGCAGAATTTCAGGCTTTGATTTATGAAGAGAAAACAAAAGAAACAATATTTGTTTCTAAATTAAATCTTTTCAACAACGTACGTTGCAAGTGTATGAATTATACATTTTAGTACCGTTATAACATTTAATATTGCTCATTCATTCATAACATTTTTATTTTATTATTAGCTTATACTCCCATGCTTCGCAACGGTTGTTAAAGAGAGACCTGTGTATATCTTTTTTTTTTTTTTTTTTTTTTTTCAGTTCCGGACCTAGGTCAGCAAAAACAGAATCCTTGTTGGATCGCTCTGTCAATAAACTCAGTTCTCCTAGCCAAGATGTCAAATTTAAGTAGAAGTCATTGTCGAAAACGATGAATGTTCATAAAGTTTTTCATACAAAAAGTAGAATTAATTTAAGTTCGTACTCAGGAACGATGTAAATTCAATCTTCGGTTGTGTTCATAAAATTAAGACTAAGTTGTGTAATTGTCCGCCTGGCTGAACATCTGATAACACTTCTATCGTTGAGATGAGAAATAGTAATAATAATAAAAGCACCATGTATTGGTTCTATGGCCTAGTACTAAACTGTTTATCTCTCACAGTAAGTGTATGCTGAAGTATTAGGATGTTGCAGTGTTGCACTGGAACAATGTAGTTATTCTGTATGCAGTGCTTCATATTATCGAAGAGTCGACGAATACTGACAGTCTGGTAATTCAATCAACAGAGCAGTTCATGTGTGTTTAAATAAGACGTCATGGTGGTGTCAATGTGCGATAAAGTAAGTCTGGGTAATCGTTAAAGGAATGGCGTCAGCTAATGATCCGTATAGAATTTTCCATGAAATATAGTAGTATTTAGAGTGAATTGTCTTATCTATGTTAGCAGCATCGGCCACTCTTTCAGCTAATACATGTTCTCAGGTGCTGCAGTGGTTACTTCGTAAACCAGGAAGTTGAAATCGATCTTGTGTAATAGAACTAAATATTCAGAAGATGGATTATATCACTAAGTACAATTGTCTCTGCAAAAGAAGACGTCTTTCTCAATTTTAACGTAGTCTGCACCAAAAGTAAGTAATTACGAATTTTAATCACAATATTGTACCGAACGATTATGAAAGCAGGGCGGTTTCTGATGAGTTTGTCGTCGCATGTGTATATTTAGTGGCAGGCACAGAGCATTCAGATGCGCAGAACAGATTTTCTGTCCTCAACATTAAGGTGGAAATTTCACCTGGTATTGGGAAAAATCTACTAATCGACGATTTCATCTTGGTCCTGTTTTGTTCAGCTAAGACGGATGACAATGTGTAAATGGGCCTTTTAGCGACGTTTCCTTAACTTTCTTGTTGCTTCTGTGACACATTTATTGAGATGTGTTACATGGTTGTTACATGGTTGCTCTGCGAAAAGGAGGTGGGGCTGCTTTGCAGCCAATGCGGTACAAACCAATCGTAACAGCAAATAAATGTGTGGAAAGAGTGGATTTGTCTCAATATCACTTGGTAATTCCAGCATAGATATTTCTACTCTGTATACAATTTAGTGGTTATACCCATCAAAAGATGCATTTATTTTCTTTCCACGACATTGCAAACCATATGGGATACAGCTAGGAAGAAAAAAAAATATTTTTGTGTCCTACCTGGGCTAAACTTTACTTTCAGTGGCAGCGGTCTAGACGGCTATCGTTGGCAACGAACTATTCGCTTTAGGAGGATGATTAATTTACTGACCAGAACGGCATAAATTATTTATTTCATCGTAAACAAAAAGAATTATTCCCCTCATTCTGACTGATTTTCGAAAAAGTATTAAACGGCCGTTGCCAACATCAGCGCACAACGCCACCACTGTAAGTAAAATAGACATGACGCGCTACGACAGGTCTTTTGACGATGGTGATACTCAAGCGAAATGCACCTTTCTTTGTCAACCTTGTGACGTTTACTTATTTCGTCAAGTCAAAGAATTTTATCGCAATAGTTCAAAATCATGCCACATTATAAAAAAGCAAAGAAATTCATAGTGGAGCAGATGCTATTAAAAATTCATATCTTCGTCCATAATCATAATCTGCTGTTGTATAGTATTATACCGTGTGGCTATTTACTCAGGAGTTCTTTTGTTTAACTTCATTTGTCTCTGACATGAGCTAATTTTCCCTGTAGATTAGTGTATCACATAGTGGATTAAAGGCTCCTTAATTATTTATATGTACTGTATCTGCCAGTGATACGAGGATTTATACTATTTATCTTACTATGTTAACGGTTTACTAACCTCGCGACGGTTATCTCATGCCACTTATTTTAGTGGAGCGTTAGCCGTTTAGCCGTCACCTACGAGTCCAGTGTTTTACGTAGGTTGCATACTGTCCTCCTCCCGACTGCAGCCTCGTTTTTTTACTATTGTATTTTTATTAAAAATTTATTTCAGTGAAATCAGTCGTTAAATATATAGATTAAGACAATAATAAGAGTCTGTTAAAATTGCATGGTGCATTCAAAAATTGGTTATTTTAATCTTGATTTTCTTTATTTCGATATATATGTCATAAACGTTTGTAATTTTCGAGGTATTGAAATGATTCTTAGAACCATGGTTATATTACATCGCTGCTTATGTCAAGGAGCTGTCAAACGTCAGTAAGAAAATCTTAACAATTTTGAGAACAAATATTGCTCTCATAAAACTTACGAACCACCAAATAGATTAACAGCACGGATATATAGGGTGTCCCAGCTATCTGGTCCACCCAAGATATCTCTGGAACAATAACAGCTATTGGTAAACGACTTTCACCGGTATCAATGTACGGCTGGAGCCCATGAATGTACTTATTTGGAAACATTCTAAAACGAAAGCAAATGTTTTTTTTTTTAAACAAACCTATTTTTTTAATGGACACCCTATATTTGTTCTTCAGCAATCCATAGCATGACAAATCACATAAACAATGGCGTTGATTGCATCGAAATATTCCAATTACATCCCGAGATATTGCGACGCGAAGTTGACGCTTGAAATACGCGAAACGCGCGGCTAGCGGACGTCCTGAGACTCAGGCGAGAATCCCAAGCTGCTTAGAACGTGAACTAGCCGCTAGTTTCGCGTATTTCAAGCGTCAACTTCGCGTCGCAATATCTCGGGATATAACTGAAATATTGCGATGTAATTAATGCCATTGTTTATGTGATTTTTCAGGCTATAGATTGCTGAAGAAAAAATATAGTGTGTCCATTTAAAAAAAAACATAAGTTTGTGTTAAAAAACACATTTGCTTTCGTTTTAGAATGTTCCCAAATATGTTAATTCATGGGCCCCAGCCGTACTTTGATACCGATGAAAGTCGTTTTCCAATAGCTGTTATTGTTCCAGAGATATTTTGGGTGGACAAGATAGATGGGACACCCTATATATATATGACCGTCTGATACTACCTGAAGACGGTAGTTATGCCAAAATAGGTTCTATACTAAGAAAGAATAGTTATAATTAAATTAGCATTTGGAAATTTTATTACATATCTTTAAATGCTGCAGGCCCTAGAATATATTTTGAACAGTGATCTTATAACAGTCATCTCCTACACATTTTGAAACAGTTGATGAGCACGGGAGATTCATTGTGGAATCAAAACTGATATGAAAGTAACTATCCCATTCATAACCATGTAGGAAGTCTTTTCTACAATCTGATTTTCAATATATACCGATTGTAACTATATTTTACAATGTTTGATTAATTATTTGCATTTTGAGATCCGTTTAGGAATATTTATAACTTTTTTTTATTGCAGCAGCTTTCCTTTGCTTCCATTATTCCTAATGAGAATTACATCTGTGTGTATTATACGCACCGTGCAGTAGATGAGCCGTCTCACACCGATTCTGTGTTACCTGTGCTGTTGACGTCTTGCCTTTCACATTACACATTGTATCTGCCAAATAAAGTTTCTGCGCTCTCAAAAAGTTCATTTGCAGCTTTTAGTTGGTTCGAAAGAACGTAGAACATCGCCGCTGTCGATGCGCAAAGAATCAGGTGAACTAGAGCCATAGCTGTCTCACAAACTTACCCTTTAATGTTTTCCGTTTTAACATTCAGTTCGGGTACAAATCTTCACAGTTATGTGTTTGTCACCATTTTGAGTCTTTCAGTTGATGTAAGTCATACTATACAGAGTGTGAAGTTAGTGGTTAATTAGTTTGAATGCTACTTAATCAAATTCCTTTATCTTTAAAAGTATTCTGGATTACCGAAAAATATGCAAAGGGTAACCTGGTCACTAGTCACTGTTGATCAAAACTTACCATCGGTCACATTGATACTGCTGGTTCATTTCATAGTTATTAAGTTCAGTATATTTGGGGAAAGTCAGATAGGCACATGTTTTTGTTAATAAGATTTTTATGGCAATTTTTTTTAAATTAAAACTACAATGACATGTACAAGAATCGCATGGTCGCTATGGAGATCCATAAAAGGCATATATCTGGAACGTCATTCGAGATCCCAGTACGGGAAAGGCTCGAAGAACCTCTAAGGCATTCTCCCAAAATGTTACTCTATCTCGTGTTTACTATAGTTGCTTTTAATATTATTATGAGTTCTTGCACAAGTTTCTCTTCAGTCTTTCTCATGCGAATATATATATATATATATATATATATATATATATATATATATATATATATATATATGTGTGTGTGTGTGGAGGATAGATAACAACTCACCACAAAGAGGTTTGCTGAGCTGCTGACGGGCACGAAAATTAGAAAATTAAATTCACGCAACTAACGTTTTCGGTTATGACCTTCATCAGAAAAAGCACATACATTCACACATTCACTCATACAACTATACACACACAACCACCATGTCCAACCACTCCAGCGTCATAAGCCTCTAGCCTTTGAGTGAGTTGGGGACTGGAGTGGGATGGATGCCGGATAAGGATTGGGATGGAAAGTTCCGCGTTGAATGATGTATTGTAAAGACTGATAGGAGGGAATTAGGATTGTGGTATTGAATATAGTGAAGAGAACAGACGGGAAAGGATTAAAGGGAGGTGTAGATGAGTGTTGGGGGGATTTGAAACGACAAAAATAGTAAGGAGAAAAAAATAGGAAAATATATATGAAGAAATAGGAAAATATTAAAATAAAAAGTAATTAATCAAGGATATATTGTAAGGGGCGACACATAGTTGCAAGGAAGATATGATTTGGAATATATATTTGTGTGTGTGTGTGTGTGTGTGTGTGTGTGTGTGTGTGTGTGTGTGTGTCTTCATAACTGAAGTGACAGTTCATACTTCCTTCCTCTTGGCTCTTCCTGTGCACAGCAATAAACATTCCGCTATTTCAGCTGAACTTCGCTGAAGCAAACTAAGCGGTGACTTCTTATACAATGCCCCTCTGCAATCCAGAGGAAATAAGGAACGTTATTTCCACACAGTGTCCGAAATCTAGAAATGCTATCATTCACGTACCTTCTCTCCTACTTGCATTCAAACTGTATACTTTGAGTCTAAAATCGAAGCAATATTTATACTTTATATCGCATTGGCAATAGTGTTAATCTCTTTGTTGTACCTGTATAGTAGTTTTTTGCTTTGCGCTACACGAATTAACTTCTTGTTTGTTACATTACCTCTGTGCTGCTGATATATATTTCTGCTAGATGAGATTCAGGTAGAAGATAACGAGGAAATTACTTGACAGTATTAATAACAAGTAACCCTCTCCCTACTGAACTACCAAAAAGTATCGTTTTTAAAGCATAGAACTGTCAATATGAAAAAACTTCAACCATTTGATTACTAATATTAATATTTGGCGTTAAGCAAGAGAGTTCGAAAGAATTTATAGAAAATTTGAAATTATGCTGAAAGTTTGTGGGAAGTTTCTAAGAAATAAAAATTGGAGGAATACCGACTGGTTAATTTTCACTTTATTTAATGCAAGACCTAGTTCTTCGTGCAGCTCAATTTTTTTTTTTTTTTTTTATTTATTTATTTATTTATTTATTATTTTTTTTTTTTATCATAACTCTTGGTCAATATTTTCCAATTGGGTTTGTGGCGAGGGGGTTGAGCTGTGGTGGCTGCTTTTCGATGTCGTACTATTCCTTGTTTCACTTCAAAAAATGTTCAAATGTTTGTTCAGCTTAAGGGACTAAACTGCGGGGGGTCATCAGTCCCTTAACTTACAAACTACTTACGAACAACCTTATACTAAAGACGACACAAACATTCATGCCCGAGGGGAGATTCCAACCCCTGACCGTAGCGGCCGTGCAGACCGCGACTGGCGCGCCGCAGACCGCTCGGCCACTACGCCCCGCGTTTCACTTCATTTGGTTACTACATTTACCTTGTGGCTTCTGCTTGGGTTGCATTACTTATGAGAACGTCATTGTGTACTTCTCACAACGATGTATTTTTACAGCTCCTGTTATGGTTACCGTTCTTGGATGTAAAGTTTCATGTTAATGGAACGACTTTTTCATATAAAGTTAGACGTCGGTATTTTCGCCACTGCGGAAGTCATAACTTGACATATATGTATCTTGTGACTCTCTGTTATATGGTTACCATTTGCGCCTAAGTTCCGTCTCGGCATTGTGACAGGTTTAGTGTTGCCACAGTCTAACATATACAGTCGCGACACTCACTGCTGTGAAAGTTGATACCAACTGACAATTGCAACGACACTAGCGCTCCTAGTGGTGGGAAAGCCGCCGTGTACGTAATTAACGAAATAGTTGGTATAGTTTCTGCGTTACAAGCATTAGTAAAATATTAAGAGATCTACATAAGAAGGATATTGATGTAAAAACAGCCGAATTTAATTGATTCAGAGGTGTAATGAACAACTTCGTCATTAACGAATACTTACGAATATGTGTTGTTTTGCAGCTTATTCCGCTGAAAGTAATTAGAATATAAACATAAGAGAAACATAAATTGCTATTATGGTGTGTTCTTACTATGATATGAGTCTTTTACGCGTACAGTATAAATTCTGTGTGTAGTCTAATGATTCGAACATTTTTAGGCTTCACTCGTCTTTCTGCTACGCGCGTATTCGTTTGAGTGTCATTACTTTAGCTTAAGAAGACACTGTCTTGAAGATTCTTTCCGCTTGTGGTTCAGCTGTAGCAACAACTGTGGAATTGGGTTCTTCTTTGTTGAAAACAGTTTGATTGCTTCTTACCTTTTTCTTGCCAGGTCTGTGATGTTATTCCTTCAGCTACAACTGTGGTGACTGCTTTGGTACGTTAAATACTGTAGTTGTTGCATTCTATATGCGTTTCCTACGTTCCACTCTAATCGATTTTACTGGAATTGTAATGAAGAAACCATGACGTTCCTGAGTAGAAAAGCGACGACTTTTTGCCAAAGGCAGGTCTTCCGGTGTTTTTTAGCCATTTCCTATTTTTAATAGAAAATGATATAATTCAGCAAGCGCCTGTAGGTTACAAGATAATAGTTAATAAACTTTCCTGCAATGTACCGTTTCGAACCTCAACAGGGATCTCAGTAAACGTAATAAAGACAAAGGTGGAGACAATTTTTAATTACTACCTATTTTTATGGCATTACGTACGTCCCCTAGAGTGAAAAGTCTATAGAAATCAATATAAACGATACTATTCGCACTCGTTCAATATCGCATTGAGAAACGTAGCTTGCCGGCCACTGGGAGCGCTACAGTCGTAGTGTATAACAAAAATCTGTGGGAGTGTCATGACTGTATATGTTAGACTGTGGTGTTGCATTGTAGAATCTACCAGCGCCTTTGTTTTTTCTATTGAGTGTTGTCTTTTAGTGTAGCCAGAGTATTTATCCACTTTGTAGCAGTTCGTGTGTTAAAACTGCCCTGGCCGCGGCCTACCTCTGGAGTGGGTGTATTTTGACAGTTTCAATTTTGGATTTCATAATAGCTGCCGCCTCTCTACCTAAAAAGGTCTCTCTCCCGTTTTGTTTGATACTTTAACTGTACTGTTGGGCGTCACTTTACCAAGAATAACTGGCTACTGTCTCTCACTTTGCCGTAATGGATTTAATCCATGTTAGTGTTTAAAGTTTGCGGTTGCTAACCAACTGCATCGGATTTGGTGTTGCATTTATGTGTGGCATTTATTTGTGGCTCTGGGCATCATAGAATTTAAATGTCCGTTTTCACAATGTGTATCTTTGTATTGTGAACTGATCTTATCTGCTCCTCTAATATTTAAATGTGATGTGTTCCTTTCCCTGTCAATTTTTCTCACTTGGCTTCTTGTGTTTCATTTTTGTGGCTTTCCAACAGTTTTATAACAGTTGGGTAATACTTAAGCATGGCCTTGGCCATTAAATTAATAAAAAAATGTGCACTTTCTAGCATTCAGTCTAATTCCTATTAAAATCTGTACTCTAGATTAATTGTTTTAAAGCATGGGTTTACCCATTTTTAAAGGAATTTTCTCAAGACGCTTAAGTCAACTTCACATGAAGTGTCAACATCAGGTCTTTGAATTTGTTAATAAATCGTTAAAGTAAAAAACAATAAATAATTGAGCAGTTTCTAGCATACAATCTGATTTGCTATTAAATTCTGTGTACTTGATTAATTGTTTAACGCATGGGATTAACTCGGTTTTTCTAAAGGAATTTTGAATTTTTCATGGCGTTTTAGTCAATTTTACTTGAACTGTCTGCTTCAAATTTGTTAAAATAGCAATAGTTTTAATAACACAACTAGTCATTTCACAGTGCCTTGTGTGTTTAAATATAAATTTTGATGCCTCAATTAATTTTACTTCAACTGTCTGCTTCAGCTCTTCAAATTTGTTAAAGTAGCCATTGTTTTACTAACCCCACCCAGTCATTTCAAAATAACTTTTGTGTTTAGATATAAATTTTGAGGCCTCAATATGTACAATTTGTTGGTAATCGCTACGTTTTTTCATTCTCAAATGCTAAATGAATATAGTGTAGGAGAGAGATTTAGGAAGTAAATTCAGGGCTCCTTCCTCACGAGAATGGCGATAACATAAGTAACTTCGTTACATTGTGTAGCTTGGATGAGTGTACATCCCGAAGTATAACTGTGAAGTTGTATCCGGTACTTTATCTCACCAGTAAAAATGTTGAATATGTATGCAGAAATATAGAATACCATTAAAAAAAACCGATTCCTGTGAACAAAACAAATGGCACCAGAAGCAACTACTAATGAGATTACAGACGTGCACTGAGTAATTATGACTGATAGGTTTGAAAGTTGGTATTAAATTACAGTGTTGTAGTTAAATGAAAATCCCTTTTAGTGTGCTGTTGCATCTGACTGCATGTGTGAATGAACATCGATTGATTGGTTGGCAGATTGAAATCTATATCTATAAATGTGAATGTCTGTTCGGTGTACGTTTATCACGTCTGAACCACAAGACATAAAGAGCTAAAAATTTGTACAGTTACTAACGTCTACCCGGCACGGTTTTATGGCGATCGGATAGCTATTTATCTATATATATTAATGTAATTGTCTGTTTGGTGTACGCTTATCACGTCCGAACGACAAGACGCAGAGACTTAAATATTTGTACAGTTGCTAATTTATACCTGAGGAATCTTTTAGCCACGGTTTAATGGCGATCTGATAGATATTTAGTAATCTGAAGAATATAACGCGAAATGCGGAACAATAATTATTCTTGGAAAATTATATTTACTCTTTGACAATGCTTTTATTGGTTGCATTGTTGCTTGAGAGCTGATAATGAGAAAAGGGTGGAGTATATTGGGTTGGAAAGTTATCGGTGTATATAAAATTCTACGTGTGTGTGTTAATATTTCGCCCTGCAGCGAAAATACAGAGCGAAAACGAATGGCCGTGTGTAATTGTTATCCGAAATCTCCCGTTGTACACCATAGCAGTTTCATGTCGATATCTATAAGGGGGTGAAATATATGGTGGTTGAAAGTCGTCAATTATAAAAAAAATTCGGACTGAAGGACAGCGATGACGTTTGCTACTGTATAGCAAGGAGGTTACATACAGCGAAAAGTGATGCCGCAGGCCATATCTTTGGTCTATGCGTGCTACAATGTCTTCAGCTCTTTCTCTGTAAGGATAAGCATACGAATAAGGGAATATAAGAATAAATAAATAAAGCAGTAAAAAAGAAATTTCTTTTAATATATCTCTTTAAAATCAACCGATTTGACGTTTCGCGCATTACATCAAGTGATCGATCTGTGATATTATTACAATCATTATCGTTGAATTTCGTGATTGGATTCTTCGAAACGAGTGCATTTATACGTGTTATTTGAGCTACCAATACGCGAGCGTAGCCGCGGGTTTAAGCTAGTATAAAATAAAATTGTTGGTACATCTACACAATAAAATTATCCTACAATATAGTCTGGCTAAGTTTGTTTCAGGTGTTATTAGTGTATGTATTGAGCAGGGGCGGCTAGTTCTAAAGGGCAACAGGCCCCATCAGAAAATTTGTGATATACTTTTGCACTATTATATCAAACAGTTGGAATGTGAATGATCACCTCGACATCCTGACTCAATATACAACGCCGCGATCAAATGGTTTCGCCTGCCTCTCGCCGCAGCATAGCTGAGGGCCTACAGCATGTGCCCAGTGGACATGGCCCCCCTCTCTTCGTTACGCAGCCGTGCCGACTAAAGCACTAGATATATTGAGCTGAACAATCCGCCATTTTGAATCCCAATCTGACTACAGTGTTGTATGCTTGTGCGGTGCAGCGAAGGGAATCATCGAACATTGCGAGATTTTATTGTTTCACAGTGTGCAATGGTTGGCTGTGCAGCTTTAAACTGCTCAAATAATAGCATATATGGTCGCTATACGTTTTATCGGTTTTCTTCAAACACAGGTCGACGTAAAAGGTGCCTTTTAAATCCCAGACGCTAAGTATGGACGCCAAAATCGACCAACTATCTGTGTAATGTTAAGAACAAAACCTTTATTTGTATTAGAAATAGTTATGCTCATAGAGAGGTAGGAATGAAAATGTTCTATACATGTAAGGAATGGTTTATTTTAATATCCCTACAGATTGTTAACATAACTTAACATGACATACTGTGTGTTTAAAAGTTACTTTTTATTTACACCAACTGAGGAGTTATTATAAAGGCTGTTAATTGTATTTTAAGTGCTGCATGAGTGCAGCTGGCTTCACCGAGCTAGTGGTTTTTTAAATGTGTGTCTTCAGGTTAATTCAGTGTTTAATTTAAATGTGACGAAAGGCATTAAATTCAAAAATTAGCATCCAAAATTCACTTTATTTCGCGGTGCATGCTACCAGACAGACTTTAGTTCTTATTCAACGAAAGCAGACTTTCAAAATTAGTAAACACATGTTTTACGTAAAATCTTCTCTGAAATATGGTGTGTGTAAAATATCCGAGATATCAGACGGGGGCGCATGGGAAGTACATGGCCGCAATTTAACATTATTCCGTAACTGTTTTCGAATGCAACTCTTACTTGCCGTAAACTTATGTGGATATACAATTTATAAAACAGAAAATACCATAATTGTAACGTATTTAACCGTATTTGATAAATATTCAGAACGGCAATATTGTGCCTTAATGTGTAAGTGAAGGTATTGTATCGTTAAATATCCCTCCAGTCACTAACTGTAAGTTGCTTACCTCTTACAGTCAAATGTAATCCAGTAAATTTACTATGATGTAATATTTTCTGCGTTAGGAAAGCATATTTAATGGCCTTAAGAGCATATTAAAAAGCGTACGTGTACGTGTAAAAAGCGTGTCTTCAAACGCGCGCCTTCAACGTGGGATTCAAAATGGCGGATTGTTCTGATTGTACTGTACAGTGCTCTAGTGCCGACAGCTGAGGGCCAGCGGCAGCTGGCCAGTACTCCCGAGTCGCAATGACGTCACAGAGCTGTTTCCCTTTCCCCTCCTCGCCCGTCACCATAGTGCTACTTGGGGCCTGCCATCCGCGGTCTGACGCCTCTGTGGCCCTCTCCCCCTGCACCCTGGTGAAGCGGGCTGTACCTGTCGCGCTCCCACTCCTCAACCTTGCGCACCTGGCCACAGGTTTACAGAGTTTGGGGCCGGCGACTCTGGGCCTTAGCACCTACGTCAAGTGCCTTACTGCATTCCTCCGCCCACCCCCTCCCCAACAGGAAACGTTTGAAACAAGGCTACATGTCAGTAGTGTTCCTTTTTCTGGAGCTGTGTTGTTGCAACTTGAGTGTTCGTAAACTGAGTAAAAAATGAATATAGTAGACTCTTTATACCAAAGGTATGAAACATAAGGAGAGGCACTGAATTAAAATTTATGCAGTGGCCGGGATTCGAACCCGGCTACAACGCGGAGTTAGCTGAGTGGTCTAAAGCACCTACCTAGTAAGTAGGAGGTCCCGGCTTCGAATCCCGGCCACCGCATAAATTTTAATTCAATGCCTCTCCTTATGTTTCATACTTTTGGTATAACGAGACAATGTTGTCTCAAGGGATTGTATTACTTGTTGATATTTATATCACCTCGGCCTGAGGATCAAGGCGGGATAGTTCCTATTCGCGTTCTTTGCTGGGGTGCTACTCCAATGTAGGAGAGCCCTGGCAATTTGATACGCATTTCAGAGGGAACATGAGGCAGAATTAAAGTATGTGGTGTGGATGGAGACGTGCTTTAAGACAGTCCGTGTTGTCGCTTTATCTGCAACGCGGTGTTAGCAGAGCGACCGCAAACGAAAGATCTGCCGCGGTGGAGTAGCCGAGCGCTCTAAAGCGTCTCGCTGCGGAGCGCGCGGTTGCTTGCCGTGGAGATTCGAGTCCTCCCTGGGGCATGGGTGGGTGTGTTTGTCCGTTTAGGTTTAAGTAGCTTGTAAGCTACGGACTGATGACCACGCAGTTTGGTCCTACAGAATTACAAACATTTGAACATTTGAACGAAAGATCTAACTGAAGAAAAAAAAGTGGTTTAAAACACATACCTGGTAAGTAGGATGTCCCGGCTTCGAATCCCGGACACCACATAAATTTTGATTCAATGCCTCTCCTTATGTTTCATGCCTTTGGTATAATGAGACAATATTGTCTCAAGGGATTGTAAAATTTGTTGATATAGTAGACTCTGTTTATAACGCCCTTTCATTTATTAAGTATGGAAGAGAAGCTAGAAATCAAGCGGCTAGGTGCACATCACCAAAATATTTCTTGATGTCTCAACTCGACGGAAAGAAGAAGAGAACTTTCTGCAATACATGGTTCCGAAAAAAAGGCTTGACTAACTGTGAGTGAAGAGAAACAGAAATTATTTTGTTTCTACTCTGTGCTGTTTGGTGGTGAAGGATTGTGGAAAACAGTCAGCTGCAAGGATCTAAAGCATTTAAGTGAACGTATTAAGAAACACGAGCAAAGTGGACTTTATTTAGAAAATACTTGTAAATATAAAATGTTTGGTGCAATTAACAACATTGCTGCTCCAATTCATTTGGCGTATAAAATGTCAATACAGAAACATAGTTAATTAGTTTCGAAGAACAGATACATATTAAAAAGAATAGCAGTGTATTAATGTTTTGTGGAACTCATGAGTTAGTACTAAGAGCTCACAATGAAAAACAAGAGCAAACAGTGGTAATTTCTTAGGCTTGTTATTCCTTTGGGAAATCTTGACAGTGTATTAGATGATCACTTAAGCAGCTCTAGTAATTCCTTGTGTAAATATACGTCACACAGAAAACAAAATGAGCTTCTGGACTGTATGTATCACGTTTATATAGAAGAATTGATTGAAGAGCTTAACGATGCCACTTTCGTTTCTGTGAAGGATGACGAAACATCTACATCTACATACATACTCCGCAATTCACCGTAAGGTGCGTGGCGGAGGGTACACTGTACCACTACTAGGCATTTCCTTTCCTATTCCACTCCCAAATTGAACGAGGAAAAAAAGAATGCCTATATGCCTCCGTACGAGCTCTAATTTCTCTTATCTTGTATTTGTGATCTTTACGCGAGATGTAAGTAGGCGGCAGCAAGATCGTACTACACTCAGCTTCAAATTCCGACCCTCTAAATTTCCGCAACAGAATTTCACGAAAAGAACGTCGTCTTTCTTCCAGCGATCCCCAATTGAGTTGCCGGAGCATTTCCGTGACACTCGTACATTGGTCGAACCTACCGGTAACAAATCTAGCTGCTAGCCTCTGAACCGCCTCTATGTCTTCCTTTAAACTGATCTGCTGCGGGCCCCAAACACTTGACCAATACTCAAGACGTGGTCGTACAAGCGTTTTATACGCGGTCTCTTTTACAGGTGAAGTACATCTTCCCAAAATTCTCCCAATAAACCGAAGTCGGCTGTCCGCCTTACTCACAACTGCCCTTACATGCTCGTTCCATTTCATATCGCTCTGCAATGTTACGCCTAGATATTTGAACGACGAGACAGCTTCAAGAAGCTCACTACTAATGCTGTATTCGAACATTATGGTATTGTTTATTCTACTCATGCGCATCACCTTACATTTTTCTACATTGAGAGCTAGCTGTCATTCTTCGCACCAACTAGAAATTTTGTCTTCGTCATCCTGTAAGCTATTACAGTCAGTTACAGACGACACCCTCCCATACACCACAGCATCATCAGCAAACAGCCGCAAATTACAACTTACTCTGTCCATCAGATCATTTATATAGATAGAAAATAATAGCGGTCCTATCACACTCCCCTGGGGCACGCCTGACGATACACTCGTCTCTGATGAACACTCGTTGTTGAGAACAACGAACTGCGTTCTATTACTTAGGAAGTCTTCCAGCCAATCACAAATCTGTGAACCTATTCCATAAGCTCGTATCTTCGTTAGCAGTCTGCAGTCTGGCACCGCGTCGAACGCCTTTTTTAAGTCGATAAAAACACAATCCGCCTGTTGCCCTTCATCCATGGCTCACAAGATGTCATGTGAGAAAAGGGCAAGCTGAGTTTCATATGAACGATGTTTCCTAAACCCGTGCTGATTCATGGAAAGAAACAACAGATATTCCTTGCAGATGTCAATAAGTCATTATACTGAGCTATATCAAGGGGAAGAAACCTGTTGAAAGATTTATTTCCTTTGAAAACGTTAATGATAGTACAGCATATGGACTTAGTGAGGTTTTAAAAATAACTCTGGAACTTTCAATGTTCTAGAAAAACTCATTGCTCAGGGATGCGATGGCGCCCCAGTAATGAGCTTCAGTCACAGTGGCGTGCGATACTGATGCAGAGCACTTTAGCACATGCCGAGCACGTTCACTGCTATGGCACCAAATGAGTTTGGTTCCGAATGCTTGCAGTAAACGCGTTCAGTCGATAAGGTTATTCTTCGCAAATATTTTTTGGTTTCCAACGTTCATTTTCTTCATCTCCCAAGCGAAGTGATTTGTTACAGACGGCGGTCTGAAACAAGAGTATTTCTTGAGTCTCTTAAACTAGATGGAACCTCCAGTCCCGCACTGTAAATACTGCCAAAGAAAGTAAATTGTTTTAAAAAGATTGAGGAAGGGGATTTCTGGGATCAGGGCCGAGGAGAGGAGGGGGGGGGGGGGGGAATCCCCGGGGCCCGTGCCTCGAGGGGGCACCGGCTTCTGTCACAGAGTCCAAGAAAATAAGTTTTATTGTTTTTTTTGTTTTCTTGTTTTTTCTTTTTTTACAGATGAACAATCAACCAATGGATTTAATGGTTTCTTTGTTGGAACTTCGAACACTTTAAATGCTGCAACAAACGAAATAGAAGAGGCAGTCAAATGTGGACCACCTAATCATCCAAAACATTTTCCAGCTGATATTAATTCCCGAGCGTTGCCTACATATTTGCTTCACTGCAAACTTCCGTGCAATACCTTATGATTGGTTAGTTTGGATTGAACGTGAACAAGCATTATTTTGTTTTCCTTACCAACTTTTTTTCTAGTCAGTCTGAGGCAATACGCTCACATTTCTCTTCAAAATCTGGGTATTCATATCAACTGCAGTGGAGAAAATTATATGTCAAAATCCCAGAACATCAAAAGTTGAAATATTTTTAGAACTTATGGGGCTTAACTACGGGGTCATCAGTCCCTAAACTTACAAACTACTTATGAACTAGCTAACACTAAGGACGGCACAAATATCCATGCCTGAGAGGGTATTCGAACCCCCCGACCGTAGTAGCCGTGCAGACCGTGACTGACACGCCGCAGTCCCCTCGGCCACCGCCGCCGGCCCCAGAACATCAATCTAGCAATCTTCATAAAGAATGTTACATGAAATGGCGAAACTAGATGGAAGTGTTTGCTTAGCCGCCGGCCTACATGCAGCAGACGACTCCTTCATATTTTGTAAGTGAAACCGGCTTCTGATTAGAAGCGACATATAGTATTTTGATTTTTCTCTGCGCGTTTTCGTTTCAGTTTGTAAATTTATACTGTGCTCTCGTGCATAGTAGGTTCAAATCCGCCTTTTTAGAAACAGTCTAGTCTTCCTTTGAGTGCATTGCGACAGTAGTTTTTGTTTTCTCGGCACTGTAATAATGAATAGGGACTGTGACTGCTGTGTGCGGATGCAGTCTGGGCTGGTGACACTTCGCTCCCCGCTTCAAGCTGTGTTAACCTTGGTTGCACAGCTGGAGGCTGGATCGAGGGACATCGTTGTTGTTGGCCGGTAGTGGGGACCGAACGGACTCCCCATTGGCCTGCGCCAGCGACATGCCCTGATACTGCTAGCAGTGAGGCAGACACCCCACCCGTGGTTGCGTGGGAGGTTGCTCCAGTGCGTGGCAGGAGGCGCAAGACTTTCCGGGGGATCGATCGTGGGGCCTCCCCAGTTAGTCTTGCGAAAATGTTTGAGGCGATATTTGTTCAGGACAACGTTCCTGAGTCGTATGGTGCCTCTCATCCTGAAGTCACCACTGAGCCTGCAAGATACCGGATTTCACAGAGGGTGGGTTTGCTTGTAGTTGGGAGCTCTCAACGTTAGGCGGGTGATGGTGCCCCTTAGAGAGATGGCTGCCAAGGAGGGGAAGAAGGCCAACGTGCACTCCGTGTGCATACAAGGTGGAGTCATTGCAGATGTGGAACGAGTCCTTCCGGGCCGCGGTGGAGTAGCCGAGCGGTCTAAAGCGTCTCGCTGCGGAGCGCGCGGTTGTTCGCTGTGGAGGTTCGAGTCCTCCCTGGGGCATAGGTGTTTGTGTGTGTGTGTGTGTGTGTGTGTGTGTGTGTGTGTTGTCCTTAGGTTAATTTAGTTTAAGTAGTTTGTAAGCTACGGACTGATGTCTACGCAGTTTGGTCCGATAGAATTACAAACATTTGAACATTAGAAGTCCTTTCAGATTCCAAGAAGGGTACGGGGTGCAGTCAACTGCAGGTGGTGGCTCACGTCGGTACCAATTATGTGTGTCGCTTCGGATCTGAAGAGATTCTCTCGGTGTTTGAGCGGCTATCTGGAGCGGTAAAGACTGCCAGTCTTGCTTGCAAGATGAAAGCAAAGCTCACCATCTGCAGCATAGTTGACAGGACCGACTGTGGACCTCTGGCACAGAGCCGAGTGGAGGGTCTGAATCAGAGGCTCAGACGGTTCTGCGACCATGTAAGGCTGCAGATTCCTTGACTTGCGCCATCGGTTGGTGGGTTTCCGGGTTGCGCTGAATAGGTCAGGAGTCCACTATACGCAGGAAGCTGCTACACAGGTAGCCGGGGCTGTGTGACGTGGACTGGCCGGTTTCTTAGGATAGTGGACTCGCATTCGGGCGGATGGTGGTTCAAATCCACCTCCGGCCATCCAAATTCAGGTTTTCCGTGATTTCCCTAAATTACTTCAAGCAAATGCCGGGATGGTTCCTTTCAAAGGGCATGGCCGATTTCCTTCCCCATCCTTACCCAAAACTCTGAGCGTTAGCTCCGTCTCCAATGACCAAGCTGTTGACGGGACGTAAAACCCTAAGCTTCCTTCCTTCTTAGGATAGAGGGCCTCGGGGAAAAACAAGATGGGCTGTCTCAAAGCGTGCAGGTGGATCACAGTAAAAATGTAGATATAGGAAATATCGGTATAACAGTTGTAAATTGTTGTAGATGTGTCGAGAAAGTACCAGAACTCCAAGCGTTAATAGAAAGCACCGAAACACACATCATTATAGGCAGTGAAAGTTGTCTGAAGCCGGAAATAAGTTCAGCAGAAGTTTTTGCGAAAAATCTATTGTCTCCAGAAAGGATAGATAAAAAAAATAAATAATTGGAGGCGTGTTTGTCGCCGTCAAAAGCAGTATTTCGTGTAGTGAAGTTGAAATTGATAGTTCCTGTGAGCTATTATGGGTAGAGGTTGTACCTGAAAATCGTAAGACGTTAATAATTGGTTCCTTTTACTGGCCTCCCGACTCTGACGATACAATAGTAGGATGGACCCATGAAAACCAGAGTCTAATTACAAAAACGTACCCGACTCAAACGATAATAATTGGCTGCGATTTTAATTTACCATCTGGTCCGGACTGTATACCCATTGAATTTCTATCTGATTATGCTAAAGCGATAGCTCCTTACTAAACAGCCAAATACAACCGCTCTCTCAAATAAGCATCTGTACCAAAAGATGCACAGGTCACACTTATCTTCAAGAAATGCAGGCGGAGTTCAAATGTTCAAATGTTTGTTAAGCTTATGGGACTTAACTACGGAGTCATCAGTCCCTAGACTTACTAACTACTTATGAACTACCTTATACTAAAGACGGCACAAATACCCATGCCCGAGGGGGGATTCAAACCCCCGACCGTAGTGGCCGTGCAGACCGTGACTGAAGCGCCTCAGTCCCCTCGGCCACCGCGGCCGGCGCAGTAGGAGTAACCCACTGCAGCAGGGTTTTGGAACATATCCTGAATTCAAATATTATGAATTATCTCGAACAGAATGATCTATTGACCCAAGGTCAACACGGATTTAGAAAATATCGTTCATGCGAGACACAACTAGCTCTTTATCCACACGAAGTGATGGGTGCTATCGACAAGGGTTCGCAAATCGATTCCGTATTTCTTGATTTCCAGAAGGCTTTTGACACCGTACCTCACAAACGGCTTTTAATCAAATTGCGTGTTTATGGTATATCGCCCCAAATTTTGCGACTGGATAGGGGATTTCCTGTCAGATAGGACAGGACACAGGATAGGATAGGACACAGTTTGTAGTAATCGATGGTAAAGCACCGACTAATCGGTGTGTTTCACAGGGTAGTGTTATTGGTCCTCTGTTTTTCCTTATTTACATAAACGATATGGGAGAAAATCTAAGTAGCTCCTTAGGTTGTTTGCAGATGACGCCATCATTTGCCGTCTAGTAAAATCATCTGAAGATCAAAACGAACTGCAGAACGATCTGAATAAGATATCAGTATGGTAATTGACTCTAAATAATGAGAAATTTGAAGTCGTTCACATGAGTACGAAAAGAAATCCGTTGAATCAATCAACAGTGAAGGCCGTAAACTCCACAAAATACCTAGGAATTACTATTACTTCAGACATAAACTGGAAAGAACAAGTAGATAATGTCATGGGAAGGCGAACCAGAAACTGTGTTTCATTGGTCGAACCCTTAAAAGATGCAACAGAACTACTAAAGAAACTGCATATACTACGCTTGTCCGCCTTTTTTTGGAGTATTGCTCCCCAGTGTGGGATCCTTATCAGGTGGGTTTGACGGAGGACATCGAAAGAGTCCAAAGAAGGGCAGCTCAGTTTGTACTGCCACGATACAGGGGAGACAGCGTTACGGGATGGGAATCATTACAACAATGGCGCTTATCGCTGCGGCGTGGGCTACTTACGAAACTCCAATCGCCAACATTCTCCTCCGAATGCGAAAATATATTGTTGACTCCCACTTACATAGGTAGAAACGATCATTAGAATAAAATACGAGAAATCAGAGCTGAAACGGAGAGATTAAGGTGTTCTTTCTTCCCGAGCGCTATTCGAGATTGGAATGGGAGATAAATAGTATAAAAGTGGTTCGATGAACCCTCTGCCAGGCACTTAAATGTGATTTGCAGAGTATTCCATGTAGATGTAGAAACTTTGAGATGCATTTGAAACGTTCTAGTACTATATTCCAAATAATGCAGAAGCAGACTGAAATTGTAAAGTAGGTTTGGAAACAGATTTTAAGATGATTACTTGATGTGACACTAAGAGGCTGGTCCTTCGAGGTTCATCTCAGAAAATTGGAGATGCAAATAATGGAAATTTTCTAGGAATATTAGAGCTCTTGAGTCACTATGACCCCTTTCTTGCAAAACACATTAGCAAGGTCAGAGACTACAAGAAGCGGGGAAGCTTTTACAGGTGCATTATCTTTCTAGTGATACTCAGAATGAATTCATTTCTGCTTGTGCCCATCACGTCAGGAGTGCCATTTTGAAACAGAGAGTACATGTGAAGTATTATTCGGTTAGTGTTGAAGCCACTCTGGATTCAAATAAAGTTGAACAGACAACAATCATCCTACGTTCTGTTTATTTCAATACGGTAATTGATAAATATGAAATAGATGAACGGTTTCTGGAATTTGTAGACTGTTATCAGAAAAGTGATTGTCATTACCCATTTAATTCAATCAACACTTGGGAAACACTCAATTCCTATAAGTGAATGCAGTGGACAGGGCTATGATAACGGAAGTGACATGAATGGGTGCTCAGACATTTTCTTAAGTGGAACTCGCTTGCTAAATTTCTCCGTGTGCTTGTAACTTTACAACCTTTTCAGTTGCAGTTCACAGTCTAAAACAGTGTTGGCTCATCGTTACATTGTATGTCTGGTACCCATGTTGGAGTGCTCGGGTTCACGCTTTAAGACTAGTTGCTGCTCACTTGAATAAGATTGCCCTAGCAGTTGAAAATCTTTGTAAGTAAAATCTGTCATCTGAAACACGTTCTATAGCACGCGGTGTTTTGGATTATGTAAGGTCTTTTAAGTGTATAATTATGGCACCAATTTGGTTAAAATTGTTGGTAGCAATTGACTACAGGATAAATTACTACAAGCTCGAAATACCACAATTGATGTTGAATTAAATAATATTGAGAGCTTATTAAATGCCAACAAAAATCTTCGTGAAAACTGGGACACCATTCTCTTTGAATCTAAAGCTGTTGCCAGTGCAGTGAACATCGAATCTTAATTTCCGGAGGTTCGCAGTAAGTAGAGGAAATTATTTCTTGATGAAGGCATGAATGAAGTAATAGTTTGAATTCAGATCTCTCCAAGGTACATGTTTTTATGTCATTATTGACAATTTAGTCGCCAATGTAACGACACGATATGAAGCAGTAAAGCTGTTAGATGACACATTTGGATTTTTGTTTTTTGTGGAACTATGCAAAGATGACTGATGATCACATCGCTGAGGCATGCAATTTATTCATCACTGAAAACCATACTTATGTTATAATAGATTTAAAAGAAGAAATCTGTCGTCCATTTGCTAACAGGGACAAGTCATTGAGAACAAAATGTTGGCAAAACGCAAAAACTAGCTGCGACTTATGAAACTGGAATTATTGTAACCTTTTCATCCTAAATAAATCTGTAGGATACTTACATTCAGGGAATGTATTTTCGTAAATCTTGTGTTAGTACTTTTCTCAATAAATGAAAAATAATTTTGGACTTATCCCCCTCTGCAACCTTTTGATGGTCTTGCCCCTTATTACAGCAGGAGGGAACTAATCAAGTAAAGAAAAATATGCAAACTATACTTTCCTATTTTCCAAATTTTATTAGAATATAGACAATACACCATAATATAGAAAATACACCATATTTATGACATTTTATACAAAAAAATATGCAACAATCCAAGTTATTATGTTAACATACAAATTAAAATCAAACGTGTAGTATGGTAATACTTTCTATTAACTGTTCTAACATTATTTAATTGCTTATATTTGTTCTGTTGCCACACACAAAATCTTTAAAATTAAAAACTTATGCCTGAACACTTGAATCTCCTATTCATAGCAAGGTGACTAGCAATTTAAAGAACACCACTAAGCTCATCCTCAATAACTTCCTCAAAGTCAGAAAGTGGATCATCCACTACATTGTTTTGTGGTTCGTGTGTTTCTTGCACAACTAACTTATAATAATAAAGCTCTGGTAGTGAGGCTTTCTGATCTGGAAGTTTGGGTAAAATTTGATTTTTCTGACAATAGTACGAAATTATTAAAACGCCTCCAACTTTCGATTGTAGTCTCTTGTAAAACTGCTGGGCTTTCAGTTTATGTACTTTTAGCTGAACACTTACCTCCGATTTCTCATGTATTTCTGTTGTATTGCGGATCCTTTCTTCCATCTGAACACACGTCGAACAACAATCTGTTAGTGGTGTACAAAAACTAATGTTAAACTCTGTATTAAAAATTTTCCTGAAGTAGTCATAATCAACATTTAGTTCTGTAGATTGGATATTGTACATGTTCTACAAGCTCTTTACGCTTAATTCGCTAGGTAAATAGTGCTTTGATGTGTTTTTAGCCCAATTGCAGTGAGACTGTACAGACTGCAATGACTGTATGAAGGATTTCACAGTTTCCTTTTTATCTACATACTGCCTACTTCCCACAGCTCCACCACGATTTTCTTTTGGGGAGTTTCTAGTGTGAAAATATCTCTTGCAAACGCCTTCCACTCTTCTTTTACCAACTTGTAGCACGGATAGAAATGTATCCTTACACACCTGAACGTCTTCATGCACATTATCAATTCTCTTTGGTAAATAGTATTTAGTGATTAGCTCCTTACTGTAGCAAGTCATACGTGATCTGGCCGTGCGGTTGCATGAAACTTGTGTGAGACGGAGGATTATTTCATCTTGGTTAATCGTGTTGGGAGTGGCATAAAACATCTGGTTGGCTCTACGAACATCTTGCATTGTCAACTCTGAACACTTAAATTGTGATTTTCAGGATGACTGCATTCGGGAACCGTTGGAAATGATTTAGATGAATGTCTGCAATAACAAAACAGGCCCATTTGTCTGTTGTTCCAGTATCATCAGAGAAAATAACAAATTCCAAGATTCAGTACAGTACTAAAGATATTGCAATGTGCTTACCTGTTTCTTCTTGCTATATTTCGTTTCCATGTTGATAGCAAACGGAGTTTCTTCCTTCCTTTTCTTTTCAGTGGTGGTGTAATATTACCCTCAATCATCACATCAGGTAAATCTGACATAGTGAAACACCCTACTTAACAACTGGCAGCTAAACATCAACACATACTAAGACACAGTCTTATACTTGCATTGTCACCAACCAACAATAGTCCTGCGTGAGGTTTGGCGCACAAAACCGCAGAGTGAACAAAGAGTGATAATTCTGAAGGACTTGTCCCATTTTACATCCTCAGTTTCTGCATCAGAATTGCCATTGGACATGTCCCATTCTGCAAATTTTTGTAAATTTCTAAGCGAATTTAAAGCTAGACTTATTATGTTATGCAGAATTTTTATATATCGTTCAGTTCGTCTTGGAAAGATGGGCAAGATGGCACAAAGATCTTGAAAAGTGGAATTTTTTGACTTGTTCCCTTTTGCAAATGGACGACAGAAATGAAATATTTAAAAACAATCCATACTTCGAACTTTGAAGGCGCTTCTTTGAAACCATTTGAACTCTTGAATAAGGTACAAGATATTAAAATTTCAGGTTTATTTCAGAATATATGTGTAGCTCTGCGCATCTTTTGCACTCGTCCAGTGACTATCGCTTAGGGAGAGAGGTCATTTAGAATCTAGCTCGTGTCAAAACCATGCATCAACAACGTCTCACAGATTTGGGGAGCTTGGCTACTGAATTTGTTTTGGCAAGGCAGCTAGTCTTGGATAATGTAATTCAAACATTTGCTGAACGAAAGGCTTGAAAGTACCATGGACAGAGTTACAGGCAAAGCACGACTCACTGCGGTTTACATACAAGTGAATATATATTACTGAAATGTTTAGGTTATTGACTGAGCAGTGTAGCCGGCCGTTGTGGCCGAGCGTTCTGCGGCGCGTCAGTCACAGTCTGCACGGCCACTACGTTCGGGGGTTCGAATCCCCCCTCGGGTGTGGATATTTGTGCCGTCCTTAGTGTTAGCTAGTTCATAAGAGGTTTGTAAGTTTAGGGACTCAAGACCCCGTAGTTAAGTCCCATAAGCTCTACAAACATTTGAACATTTGAGCAATGTCGTGCTAGGCTGTGTGTTTAAAAGTGAAGTGTAAACTAATTTGCTAAACAGAATTAAGTGAAACGAACAAACATAAACAAAAATAAATCGTTACTGAGTAGCATCTGAAGTCCAATTTGTAAGTCATATTAGTTTTATCTCTTGTCTAGTACGTCTCGGTCGATCTATCATTCAATTCCTTAGCTGTCGTTGTCTTAGCTTCCTGAAATCTCTATCACTACTCTCCTAACCAATATTTATTACTGTATTTCTGCACTGGTTTCTAATGAGTGTATTTGTAATGTTTACCTTATTTGGGTTGTGTTGAAACCATGTCAAACTTCTTAAAAAGTGTATTTTTGAAAGTTTTTAAATGTTTAGTAAAATTGAGATTTTTATAATTACATTACTTTATATTGAGAATTTTTTGTGTCTTTGCTACATCATCTAATGATGTTGTGTTAACCCCTTTAGTGCCTGAATTATGTACTACTGCAAGAAAAAAATCTTCTCTTTGTGTTTATATTAGACGATTAATAATATCACATGTGAGACATGTTATTTGTAGTTGTTATTATTAGATACCTCTTAATTTTGTGACAGGAGGTACTTGAGAAATAAAAGGCTTACAAATCTTCATCGAGGGAAATTTTTTATTGTTCTTACAAGAACAGAAAAAATAATTAACGTATGTTTGAATTACATGTGTGCTTATGTCAAAACCTAATTCATGAGATAAAGGTTTCTTTGCTCATGAAATTGCTTAAAACAATTTGAGTATTTGTCTCCAAGGGTGAAGCTTGTATTTTGTACACATAGTGAGTCTGCCCTTTACAGCTAGATCTTTTCCATCTTTGCCTTCTTGTTACAAAGAATCAATGATCTACTCCATCAATAAGGGGAGACTTACCTGGGGCTGGTTTTGTTGGAGCCCGACGCTTCTTGTATTGAAAACTGCAAAAAAGTCACAAACACAGTCTGGCAATGAAGTATGTTAGCATCAAAGATGAATGGAAAATATTTCTGCATTTTATTTTATCTCTTGCATGTGTCTATAAATATGCCTAAGTGCCTGATGATAGTCTTTTACATAAACATTATTTTTGTGTCCACTGAAAGTGAATTGCAACACCTAACAAAACAAACTATTTTCAGATTGAAACTTCCCTATATATTTAGCTTTATCTCGTAGAGAATGAACGCAAACTCGGCTCTTTTTTCGCAACACGAGCACGATAAACGAGGGCCGCCGTACAAGATAGCCTACAGTCAGCGTTCAGTTATTGGCAGCACAGCCACGCGCATTGGGCGTGTTCGTGTAGAATCTGCTTCAGTCGGTGCTGGCTCTCGAACATACTTATTCTTCCACATTTAAAGGTTACAACGGTATGATGCGAATTTGCGACAATCGGAAATAAAGGGTTAAAAACGAAGTCAAACCTTCTTAAAAATAACTGCTACATCTTGCTTCCTGCCCCGGGCTCGGTGCTGGGGTGATGTTACAATAAGAGAAGCAGTTGCCTTAACAAATTTACTTCACAATCCACACTTTTCGTTCCTCCTAAATTATTTCTATGATTTCATGAAACACTTTGATATTTTCTGTAACACAGTTCAGATGCATAGTGCAAATGCCGTTACCCTATCCAATGCATTACACCATTTTGAGTGTGCTGTATCTCAATACACATGAAACTGCTCCTAACCAAGGTTATTCCCATAATTGTTACCTTGGCAGTAAAGCAAATGTCAGGAGGACCCCTGTCGTCCCTCTGGAGCAATCCCAAGGGGAAAGAAGTCACTTACGTCCTCCCACAGTTAATTTAATCTTGACATCACAATCAGTACACAGAAGCAAAACTACAATAAGCACGAACTTAGAATGAGAAGAGCTGGTGAACTTCGGTTCAAACACCTCCAAGCCCCCGAAGTTCTTCAAATAAGTTGTGTCACCACAGCATAAACTCAGACACCCACAAACGTACACGAAAAACCAGCGGAGCTGGTAGACCAGACCAACTACAACACTACATACACATAACCCCCCCCCCCCAAACAAAAAATAGTAATAAAATAAAAATGTTTATTGTACAGTGGTATAAATTTTTTTAGCAACAATGCTTCGTGGATTACATTAATTACTGCATAATTAGCATATTTAATATCTTTCGAATGTGTTTATGTTATGTAACTAGAGGTTATATAATTAACACTTCAGACTGATTCCATTATACTACTAACTTTTGGTCTGAGCCAAACCAACGAAACGTAACGAGCCGCCGCTGGTATCGAGTATCTGTAACTACTCCTGATCGAAAGAACAAATCAGGAATTCTAAGCACTTGAAAGTTAAACAAATAAAATTCAAATTAATTTCTTGGAATTGCGTTGGTCCTGGCAATTGCTGACAGTTACACAAAAGATAAAGTGTGTGTGAGCTGATCACTAGATAAATTTTCTTAATTAAATTTCTTTTGAATGCTAGCAGTTGAAACTGTTTGCATTACTACTGGCCATAATATTTCATAACTTATAATATGAACTGATCATCAGATAACATATTTTAATAATTAAATTTCATTTGATCACTTTAATAAAAATTGATGGAGCCACTGCAGCTGCGACACTGCTGAGATTATCTTGAGCCTGCAGATAATACTCTTTCTGAAAAACAATGCAAGCTGCCAGCCAAGCTTTTCTCAGACATAAATTTAACGTGAGCAGAGGGAAATAACAACACTGTCACAAGAAAGTTCCTTTTACGATTTTCTGCATTTTTGACTTAACTTGCACGAATGTTAACAAGATCGTATATACTGTACCACATTCTGTTTTTAAAACATTGACTGTCATTATTGGAAGAACAGAAATAAAACCAGTCACGCCTTTTTTTCGTTACCACACAACCATCTTGACATAAGACGGATATAATTTTCACTGGTATGTAATAAAAAGTCATCATCATCATCATCATTAGAGACTGATTATGCCTTTCAGTGTTCAGTCTGGAGCATAGTACCTCTAATAAAATTCCTCCATGATGCTTCGGAGGAGTCCCTGGTCTGTCAATTAGGGGTGGGACTCCATCACCTCGAAAGGTCCGAGGCATTTTGCTCTGATTGTTGCCAGCATGATAATGAAGTACCTGGGAAGTAGGTTGCTAGCCTTACTTGCCCCTAACGGTTGAGGGACTAACCGGTGGATTTGGTAGTCTTTGCCGTCTGAGCACAAAGGTGGCCACGACTCAGAATATGTCCGAGATGCCCAACCTTATTCCAAAGTAACTGGTATCCCAAGTGTCAGGACCACTTACTTGGCCACTCATACGATGCCCGTGGTTCATGAACTAGGACATGACAACAGGAACCCACACCATGAATCACGTAAAAAAAGTCCCACAGTAAATTTTTTTTCCGGAGAACAATGTCTCCATTTTTAGAATCGTCGTTGTAGTGTGGGTACGTTGGAAGGAGTGACCTAACTGGCTCAGGTGTAGCTTATAGGTATTACACAGTACTTGTCGTGACGTGTTTATACCTGCATCAGGTACATTATGTAAGAAATTTAGATTTTCTAGTCAGGTCAATAATTACACGTAATAATGAAAGTAAAATTCTATTTGTTCTAGGAAACCGTTAACTGGCAACCTGAAGCTGAGACTGTACATATATTACCTACCTGGCCACATGCTGCTGACGCTTCTCTGATCAAAGGGGAAAGAATGGAAAAAGGAAGAAAAAAGCAACCACACACATACACCTGTAATATGTGTAATATCACAGTGCATTGTGATTCTACTCTCTCTGCTCCCCTTATCTCTGTCCTTATCCTGCTCATGTCCACTCTCCATTTCCTCTTTCCCCTCTTCCTGGGCATCCCCTCGACACACTGTTCTTCTGTAGCAGCTCTATAGCCTTGTTTAGTGTTATGTCTGAAAACCTGTTATCGTTAATTCTAACAGATGCTACAGAAGATGGCCATCGAATCGAACATACAAAGATATAAATCTGAAGCATTGAATTAAAATTTGTGATGCGGCCGGGAATCGAACCCGGACCTCCATGCTTACTAGGCAGACGTCTTACCGTTAGATAAGACATTTAAGAAATGTACATTAACACAGAACTAGAATATTTGCCAATACCCGCTTTCTTGAATTCTTTTCCACATAACTTTGGTCATAGGCGTGCTTGGTTTGCATAGCAATACCCTATATGGAAGTATGATTCAACAAATAGTTGTGCGCTGTGTCTGAGTGTGTTCCTGTTTAACTGTTGAATTGTCACATTTGATGTAATTATGAAACGAATAAGCTAGATATTTTGGGTTAGTACATCCCCAGTGGCTGGTTTTCGCATCCTACAGATCCCTTGTCTAGAACATTTTGGAAATGGTACTGATTTTCTGATGATTTTACTAGACTGTAGAAATCAGCTCATAATCATCATCATGTGCAAAAAACCTAAGACGTTGCTTACGACACTTCCTTGGAGAACACTAGATATCAAGATATTACAGTTTGATTTTCCGTCTCTTACTGTGAACTGTGATCTTTATAGGAAATAATGAATCGATTCATACAAATGAGACGATAATTAGTGGGCACGCAATTTGATCAAAAATTCCTTGTTAGGAACAGTGTAAAAAGCCTCCTAGAAATTTTGAAATATGGAATTAATTTGATATTACATGATTAATTACTTAATGAATATAAAGAGCTTGTTTTTTTTTTTTTGCAAAAGAATAGTATTTTCTCTAGCAGTATTATTTGCGCCGGAACAGATCGTTTCCTTAAAGGTGATCCTAATGTGCAAGCCAATATATGCTGCAACAGCCCTCTTCAAATCCACGTCAGGGGAAATTCATTGAATTAAATGCCCATCTCAGTATTTCCTTTCTCGAGTATTGGTATAAACTTTGCCAGTCTAGAAACAAGAACGAAAGTTACATTACGCAGTATTATATTGCCATCTCTGAAAGGAACCTAATTTGCATGCAATCTGGACCCTGTAAAGATATGGGACTAAAACTGCAGTGGTCATTAGTCACTAGACTTACAAACTACTTAAATTAAATTATGCTAAAGGCGGACTCGAACCTCCGACGGAGAGGAGCGGCGTTCACCGGAGCAAGTCACATTGGAGCTATCGGCCACTCCCAAGCGGCTCTGGACTAGAATACTTACCCTTCATTAAATGATCCCAGTCATTTGTCAACGCCCAGGATATCTACTTATATTTAACTCATGCTAACAGCTTTTCTTTTATCGAAACTTTACTTTGTCATCTTTGGTGTAGGAATTTCAGGAAACTGCATTTATTTAATAACTCCACTTTAACTTAAGCACAAGAAACATTGTAGAGGCATGTAGGCCTATACTTCTGTAGAAATATTTTTAAGCGATGTGTTATTGCCATTCAAGCACAAGAACTTAAAATGGTAAAAGACGAACAGATACTTTACTGTACTACAGTATATGACGAAACCAGACATTAAAAAATGAGACAGAGGAACTAGTCTTTGCAATGCGTAAAATTTTCATCTGAAAAATCAATTATCAAGGACGATTTTACGGTACTTTTCGACAGAGAACATGTTTTATTTCAAAGAATGACAACAACAATTATAACGCACATCTTACAATTTGGATACCAATAAACTGATTGCGAAAGGCTTTCTGGGGGCTGGAGTGATGGGCGCCTAGTTATGAATCGTAAGAACAACTGCAGAACAATCCCTCAGAGGCCACTTCATACAATGTATGGCTCATGTTCGTAATTTAGTTATAGCACATTCGACTGCTATAACTATAAAACGGCATTGTATCAATCAGAACAATAAAAAGTATAGTAACCTATTTCGACAATTTCCACTTAGGCGCTATCTTTTGAAGAAATGTTCGGGTACTCAGATTAAATTAGATTAATAATTATTCCATAGATGATGAATACGAGAATTCGTAATGATGTGAAACGTATCAGTTTAGTAAAAGAGAACATTACATGACGTACGGTATATAAAAATATTCAAATGTTTGTAAATCTATCGGACCAAACAGCGTAGTCATCAGTCCGTAGTTTACAAACTAGGTAAACTAACCTAAGCACACACACACACACACACACACACACACACCACACACACCCCAGGGAGAACTCGAATCTCTGACGGCGAGCAACCGCGCGCTTCGCAGCTAGGCGCCTTAGACCGCTCGGATACTCGACAGCGGTATGACACATATTTTCAATTTTTATTTATTTATTTTATTTATTATTATTATTATTATTCTTTGTAAAATCACTATTTTCTATTCAACATTATTCTCACTTTGTGACACACGATGAGCGGAAGAAGTTTGTGGCTGTAGAAATATTTGCGAAATTATTTTGTCAAGTAGGCTCAACCACATAGATCGTGTCTAAAACACTTTTTATGACGCGTTTCAAGGGTCAAGCCCTCATCATCAGATAAAATATACAAGAAGAATCTTAAAACCCGAGACAATATAATTAAATATTTGCGAAAATGATTTCTGAAGTGCTTGCAGCACTTGGGGTACTTCAAGCTGTTGCTGACAAGGTGTCCCCTCCCAGCAATGCCAACTAAAGACCGCCTGTTTATCGTGTCGTTAATTATACTAAGAAAAATTACCCAAAACATCGAAGTAGTGTAGAAGGTCAAATGTGTGCTTGTTCAAAAATTGCAGTCATGTAAAAACAATGAAATCCAAAATATTAGCCTCTAAAATCAGTTTTCAATCTTTTAAGAGCAAGTAAAGCAGATCAGTGGACATAGTGGTTAGATGAACTACCAGATGACAGTAATGGTAATAGAAAAAAATGCTGACATTTATTACTGTGGAAACATACTCTCATGTGTTTCCATAACTAATTGGTCGTCTTAAACTTCATGAAAAAATAATCGCATGGATTCGGATGATTCTTCCTGAGAAAACCAGCAATGAACTAGCACAAAAGGAAGCATTAAAAAGGTATCGTCATTTCCTTTTATTTATTTACTAGCTTAAACCCGCGGCTCCGCTCGCGTCTTAGTTGATGATAGATAATGCGCGAAACGTCAAATCGATTTTTTTAAAGAGATGTATTAAAAGGAATTTCTTTTTTACTGCTTTATTTATTTATTCTTATATTTCCTTATTCGTATGCTTATCCTTACAGAGAAAGAGCTGAAGACATTGTAGCACGCATAGACCAAAGATATGGTCTGTGGCATCACGTTTCGCTGTATGTAACCTCCTTGCTATAGAGTCGCAAACGTCATCGCTCGCCTTCAGTCCGAATTTTTTTTAATAATTTGACGACTTTCAACCACCATATCTTCCACCCCCCTACAGCTATCGGTATGGAACTGCTATGGTGTACAACGGAGACTTCGGACAACAATTACACACAGACCATTCGTTTGCGTTCTGTAGTTTTCGCTGCAGAGCGAAATATTAACACAAACACACGTAGAATTTTATATACACCAATAACTTTCCATCCCAATATACTCCACCCTTTTATCACTATCAACTATCAAGCAACAATGCAACCAATAAAACCATTTTCAAAGAGTAAATATAATTTTCAAATTACTAATTATTGTTCCGCATTTCGCGTTATATTCTTCAAATTACTAAATATCTATGAGATCACTATAAAACCGTGCCTAAAACCTTCCTCAGGTATGAATTAGTAACGGTACAAATATTTAAGTCTCTGCGTCTTGTCGTTCGTACGTTACAAGCGTACACTGAACAGACATTTACATATATATATATATATATATATATATATATATATATATATATATATATATAGCTATCCGATCGCCATAAAACCATGCCTAAATCCTTCCTCGGGTAGACATTAGTAACTGTACAAATTTTTAGCTCTTTATGTCTTCTAGTTCAGACGTGATAAACGTACTCCGAACAGACATTCACATTTATAGGTATAGATTTATTTATTCTGCGAAAATGTAACCACAGCAGTTCTGCATGAACGTGAAATGTAGCATAATCACTAGAAAACCTCTTGAACAAAAGCTTGCCACTGCAGTCGTAGCTACTGAACAATGTGGTGAATAGTTGTCTTCCCTTTCGACTAAAATAATTTATATGATGTATATATAAATTCCCAGTGTCCTCTGAAAATATTTTTTTTACGTTCTAAAGAGGTCAACACTTTAGAAATGAGAGACTTTCTGATCTTCCTCCAATGAGAGTTCATCGTGATTCAGAAGAAATTACAAATATTACAATTATGCTGCTTTTAGTTATTTTTTAAGGACACGTCACTTAACAGTTTTCACCAAAACCAATTTTTACTCAGGCACAGCCGGTTTCGTGGTCTATAGCCACACCATCACGTGCATATAACCGTTAAAACAGGGCGTCACCGTGGCACCGAAATTGCGGCCAACCGTTAGTAATAAAACCGATTTCTTTAAAAAAAAAAATTATTGCCAAAGCTACAGCTGCCCTCAGCACTAACAATAAGTCGAATATAAAAGTCATGACTTTTAAAGTACACGAACGTATGACCCACAGCTAGAGCTAAATGCGAAAATGTGGCAGATTTAAATAAAAGGGTGGAATAATAATAACTTACAGTTACCTGCTGTTTAGGTTTTTTACTTTCCTTAACACGTACATTTCATTTGTTTTATGCAAAGGTACTTAGATTAATTAGTATTTGCCTGCAGACTTACTTGTGTATTTATACAGTCCAACGAGTTTGTAGGATTTTTAATTTGATTGATTTTATTGGGTTTACCAGTAATAATACCTTGTTGTAGCGTGAACGAAATTACAGGGGAAAAAATTAGTTTACCGATTGAGTGTTTCTGAACCGGAGATTCACGTACTAAAATAATAATAATAATAATAATAATAATAATAATAATAATAATAATAATTCAACAGACACTTGGACAGATTTTTCTAAAAAACTTCAGAAGGCAATGCGCTGGGGACAACCTCCTAAAAAACGGAAACATAGATGGTGGAATTCAAATTGTGATCTAGCCATTGAGAGGAGACTACAGGCATGGAAGAAGTTCAGCAGTAAAAGAATTTCAGAAACATGGTAGGAATTTCACGAAGCTCAGAAACAATCATCGAAGGAAATAAGAAGAGAAAACGAGCATATGACAACAATAGTCTAAAGGAAATTAATGAAGATTTCAAGAGAAATCACACAAAATTTTTTTATACAACTCAAAAAGAAAATATTAAGGGCTATCAGCCTTCTAGTCTTTGCTTCCGAAGAACAGATGGAGCTCTGGAAACAAACACGAAAGAAAACTGCAAAATTCTCAAACAATACTTTGATGAACTTCTAAATTGCCAGAAACTCACAGAAAAATATACATTCCAAAAATCCACACCCAACGCCGATTCTAATCCACCAATAGAGGAATTCATAAAACAATAGAAATATATCAGAGAAGCAGGAGAGGATTGTATTATCGCTGAGAAGTGGAAGCTCCAAGATAAAAACATCATCAAACATATTCCAAAATTTATCACAGAAATTTGAGTCACAGAGAAAATGCCAGAGGAATGAAAATGTGCATTGATCCACCCGTTACACAAAAATGGTGATAAGTGAGATCCAAATAATTACAGAGGTATTTCACTAGTAGCAGGGGCATACAAAATTTTTTGTAAGATGCTATTACATAGATTAGAACCACAAGTAGGTCCACAAATAGGAGAATACAAGGCAGGCTTCAGGAAAGGACGATCATTCATTGAACAGATCTGGAATTTGAGAACACTTTTGAAAGTCAGACGGACAAGAAATATTGTACTTACCTTTGTCGACTTTAAAAAAGCCTACGACTCCATAGACCGACAAACCCTTTTTGATGGAATGGCAGAATATGGCACCTACAACATAACCAGGAAACTTATACAACAGACACTCACAAACACCACCTCCAAGATCAAGTTCATGGGAGAAATTTCGGAACCATTCCAGGTACATATAGGTGTCCAACAAGGAGACGGGCTCTCCCCAGTCTTGTTCAACATGGTCCTAGACAAAATTGTTAAGCAGTGGGAGAAACAAGTTAAAGGAATGCAGCTGGAAAGAACATGTGATGTCATATATTCTATGAATGTTCCATCATAAAATGTCTAGCATTTGCAGATGACATGGCCATACTCAGCAATAACACAAAGGAGGTAAAGGAAGCACTGGAATTTTTGCATGAAATAGTTGCCAAAACGGGTCTACAGATATCTTACGAGAAGACGCAATACATGAATCGACAGACCAACAAGGTACACACATTGCATACGATGTGGAAAAATTTAAATACTTATGATAATATACTGAAATGGGAGGATCAAACGAGGAATCTAACACAGAACGCACATAAAAATTAAAGAAAGCATACAAACTGACATGGTCACATAATAAGCACATCAAGCATATCAAGATTGGTCAAACTTAGATACTAAAAACAGTCGTATTACCAGAAGCACTGTATGCGTCAGAAACGACCACAATTGGAGCATCGGGCATCACAGATGCAGAGAAAATAGAACGTAAAATTCTCAGTAAAATATGTGGACCAATACACAGAGATGGCATATAGATGAAAAGACCTACCAAGGAACTGTACCAGTAAAATGACAGACTCACAAACATGATCAGAAAACTCAGATTAATTTTTTATGGGCACATATAGAGAATGGGCAAGATCAGACTTACAGAAAACAAATTAGTATCATGAAACAGAGGAAGCCGCGGTGGAGTAGCCGAGCGGTCTAAAGCGTCTCGCTGCGGAGCGCGCGGTTGCTCGTCGTGGAGGTTCGAGTCCTCCCTGGGGCATGGGTGGGTGTGTTGTACTTAGGTTAGTTTACCCAGGTTTAAGTAGTTTGTAAGCTACCGACTGACGACCACGCAGTTTGGTGCGATAGATTTACAAAAATTTGATCTTTTTTTTGAAACAGAGGAAGACTTAAGGCAGTTGGGAATCAACAGGCAAATGATAGGAGGCAGAAAAGAATTCAGAAACAAAATTAAGAATGCAAAACTTATGGTATGTGAGGAGAAGAAGAAGAAGACAGGAACATTGTGGACAGAAGAAAGGAAAAAGGAGCACAGCCAAAGGATGAAGAGAGTTTGGGAAGAGAAGAGGAAGAAGGGAAAGAAGTGAAAATTGTGTCATCATGAGATATTCGAGTTCAAACACTGTCCATAAGGGTAAAAATGATATGAATGAATGAATGAATGAATGAATAACAATATTTCTTGTTTGACCTATACCTAACCTAACTTTCACTTTACAAAAAAAACTTACTGTAGCGTAGCCTTGTACGTGTTGGCGCGTAGCGCCCGAATTTACGGGTAAGAGACACTAAATCGATTTACAGTTGTACGTTAGATTATATATATGTATTATATATACAGGGTGTCCAGAAAAGTGCTCCCTGATTTCATAATTAAATATCTCTAAAACAAATATCGATAGAGGAATGCAGTAAACGGTATGTTTATTGTGAAATCTGTAAGAAGTTGAATGGAAACATCTGTAGGCTCTTTACCAGTATTTTCTGCGTGCTGGAACGCTTCAAACCAGTCTCAGATACAATTCTACGGACGGATGACATTGGATTTCGCTGAATAATTCTAGAACTGTGGCGATATTTTCAGGCGTAACTGCGGTTTGCTTGCGGCCAACATGCCCCACTAGATCATCAGTTACGCTGCCTGTTCGTTGAAATTTTGCGAAGTGCGTACGAAATGTTTTCGCATCGGGTTCTTTTGGAATATTAAATCGTGCTTGAAAACTTCGCCTTGTTGCCGTAGGACTCTCTTCTAACCTATGGTACTCTAGCACCAGAAAAACGCGTTGTTCAATGGAGTATATGGTTTTAATCTCTTCCTTCGGTACGATAACCTCCTTTCACATTTCAATAGTGGAAATGATCGCTCTGGGCTTCGGATCACTATTTATACTAGGCATTACGTATGGCTATTACACGCCATCTGTTCGTAGCTTTTGTAACTATTATTTCAAACTGCTGTATAAAATTCTTACAGCTTTCACAATAAAAATACCGCTTACTGGATTCCTCTATCGGTCTTTGTTTTCGAGATACTTCATTTTGAATTCAGTGAGCCCTTTTCTGGACACACTGTGTATATATATATTTCAGGCCGAGCTACTACGGGAGTAAGCTTTCTTGAAAATTACCCTATATTTGCTATATATATTTTTATTTTGTTAAGAATACTAAAAAAGGTTTTACAACTGCATTAGGAAACGCTTAAATTTCGTAGTGGTTACTGAATATTTTCAGTGTGTCTTCAGTGTAATTGTTACTTTAAAGTGAATCATAAAGTGGATAAGAGATCAATGAGTGGATACTAATAACTCATATTTGGTTTCGCGGGTAACATATCTTCGATTCAATCGACAATGGAAGAGTCGGGACATAGCCTATCGGAGCAACACCACCTATACCCGGGCCGCTGAAACTTTGCACTTGACGTTTACAAATAACATGTGAGAGCAAGAAGCGCGAGGCGCTAGTCGCTAGGAACGATCCAATCACAGCGCGATAAACACTTCCAGTAATCACGTGCCGTGACGTCAACATTCCCGCGTTGCCGGCTTTGTTCAGTTCTAACGTAAACAAAGTTGTGTATCGTGTTTATGTTGTGTGTACTTTTTTTCGCTGCGATTTGTTTTACTGTGAGTGGTTTAACTTGACTTTACAAGTTCAAGTAATTGGATAATGTCACCGAAAAGACGCTTGTCTAGTGTCGTTATCTGAGTAAGTTCTCAATTTCGTATAAATAAAAACTTAGAAGCTTATTCTCTGACCAGGAAGTTCATTCTCCCTTCAAACGATCGGAAAGAAGTTATGGTGCAGTGGTTACAAGAAAGAAATATTGCTGTAGCTATGTCAATGTCAAAACTTCTTTAATAATCGCTCGTGAAACAAAATAAGCATATTACATCCACATATGCAGTAGACGAAATCGCAAAGGAGCAGCGTCACAATGTAATAAATCTACCCCCATTTCACTGCCGTTTTATCCCTATAGAATTGGTATTGAGTGACATGAAGAATTACTTAAGGAACAATAAGTCTTTCACAATAATAGAGGTGGAATAGCTGTTGCATGAAGCTGTTGCCAATGTGGACGCTGCATCTTGGAAAAAAATGGTCGAGCACGTTGAAAAGCTGATTCGTGAAGCGCAAACAATGGAAGGGATCATCAGTAATCATGAACGGTTAATGATTTGCCTTGGTGATGACGACGATTTTGGCAGTGACGACAACAGTGAAGATCGGGAGCTGGATGTAATTGTACCATTGTCGCCGTAAATTGGTGAGTAAAAATAATTGATTATAAAACGTAGAGAGAAAAGTTACTATCTTGATTATTGTTTATTTCGTATCTGTCGTGATCCAATGCTTATTTTCTATATTGCTTTGCTCCGTTATTGAAAGCGTGTGCATTGTTGTGCTCTGGTTCCATTAATATGCCGTTAATTAATTGCTGCTCAAGAACGAATTATTATATGCACTTTTATTCAAAAAAAATGTTCAAATGTTTGTAGAACTTAAGGACTTAACTACGGGGTTATCAGTCCCTAAGCTTACAAACTACTTATGAACTAGCTAAGACTAAGGACGGCACAAATATCCATGCCCGAGGGGGGATTCGAACCCCCGACCGTAGTGGCCGTGCAGACCGTGACTGAAGCGCCTCAGTCCCCTCGGCCACCGCGGCCGGCGCACTTTTATTACTCAATAGCTAACATTTACGAGATGCAATTGAAAACCGTTTCGTCTGCTGTGTGTATAGAGGCTAGTGTTGCAACGTCGCTAAAGCAATGTAGCCAGCTTAACTCGCCGTAACGCGAAACGTCAAGTGGAATGTTTCAGCGGCCTGGGTATGAGAAGGCCGCGGCGCTGTCGTATGACGTCACGCAGTGTACGCATCGTTCGCGTAGCCGACTGGGTGCCCGCTGGGGCCCGGCCCACTATGCCGTAGCCTGCAGCCAGTGAGCTACGCGAACGATTCCTACACTGCGTGACGTCATACGACAGCGCCGCTGCCTTCTCTCTAGCCGGTGTTGATCAGGGGCGGGGTTTAGCCTCTAGAGGCGGGGCTTGGTAAGGGATTGTTTCCTAGCGCCAGCGCTACGTTTGCGCATTTTGTGTACGCTGTCCTCACCAGTGTTGCCAGATGGCAGAGAGAGAAAATACCTACAGTCTCACAAAAACGTACCTACGTTTTCCCTACTTTCTCCCTACCACCTCATTAATGCCCCTACATCAGGGTCGTAACCATAATTTGAGACTGGGAGGGGCTGAATTCAGGAGTCCAGCCAGCAGAGGTAAACCCAACGGATTAATGTGACATGTTACAATTTTGAAAAACTTTAAAATAAATATTTGACACCTTGCTTCACTTGCTGGATATGTTTTTTTCCAGTTTCTGATCGTTACTGATTGATGGAGTCAAGTGTGGATTATGCCGCGAATTCCAAGTGCTTTGTTATAAAAGGATTACTAATTTATTGACCGCATAAGGATACATCGAGACACAATCAACCATATTGCAGGAACAGAGTAATTATTTAGTTCACAGTCAGCACAAAAAAGGAAGTCCGTCACTCTACATGATTCGATTTTCAAAGAATAATGCTTTGTTGACAACGAATATATAACGCTTTCTTCATTATGACGTTGGCTGTCGCAAATGTTTACCGTATTCTTGTCAGCATCTTATCATTTACAAGTACTAACTTGCATATCGTCGTGACGTAAATAAATAACAGTGTAGTCAAGGTAATAAAACGTCTTTCGTTCATGGAAACAATGAATTTTCCTTGTTCTAACATTTTCGAATACTATTTCCAAACCGTCTCTCCATTCCACTGATATACATTGAAATCATCATATTTCACATCAATTTTAATGTGCCTGAAACTAAGGTTTCAAATTAATATTGTTTACTATGAACAGAAAACAACTATGCGGTCTAAAATATCATTGGCTGCTTCAAACTTTGCCACAATTGGTCGGCTTCATTCCCGCGCGCTGACAACTGTTCTGTTGCCAACATTACCCGCCAGGCATGTGTCGGCGATTGTAAAATTTTACCAAAGTACCTACGCGTTGGGGACTTTTGGATGAAAATTCCCTACATCATTTTAATGCTTAAAAGTATCTACGTGTAGGGAAAATTCCCTACGTCTGGCAACACTGGTTCTCACCGAAGATGTCGTTTTCCTCACAGATGCTTCCGCTAACTGTGCAACAACCAAAAATGTTCAAATGTTTGTTAAGGTTAAGTGACTTAAGTGCGGGGGCCGCGGTGGAGTAGCCGAGCGGTCTGAGGCGCCTCGCTGAAGAGCGCGCGGTTGCTCGCCGTCGGAGGTTCGAGTTCTCCCTGGGGCATGTGTGTGCGTGTTTGTTCTTAGGTTAGTTTACCTAGGTTTAAGTAGTTTGTAAGCTACGGACTGATGACCACGCAGTTTGGTCCGATAGATTTACAAACATTTTACTGCGGGGTCATCAGTCCCTAAACTTACGAACTACTTATGAACTACGTTATACTAAAGATGACACAAACATCCATGCCCGAGGGGGCATTCGAAACCCCGACCGTAGCGGCCGTGCAGACTGTGACTGGCGCGCCGCAGATCGCTCGGCCACTGCGGCAGGCGTACAATATCCAGCGTGCGCCTTTGCAAGTCTGAGCATCCACGCATTTCTCTGACCATTTCTGTTAACCGTTGCAGAACGGAAAGTAGAGTAGAGTCGCTGAAGCACGACACATATGGGCTTGGGATATGTCGGATTATAGAAACTGAAGGGTTTGGTGCAAGAAGGAGTCAGTTCCACATTTTCCAGTTTGTGGTAAATTAAAGAAAACATTTTGAAAATACAGTTTCCACCGCATCCACAAAATAGTCAGCCTTGCGTTAAGATATTGGGTACCTAATAATACTGATCAGAAAACACACATGTGCGTGCACTCAGATACGTGCAATGGAGTTTGAATTTTGGAACTGCCTTCTTTTTGCTCCAAAGAGAATGAAAAAAGTCTTTTCAGGACCATTTTCTCCATAATTAACCATATTTCAGTTGGAAAAAAATTTATTAATAAAGAAATTACATTATTGGCATAATACATCAGTCTAGTTTTTCTTCAGCCTTCTAACTCCCCCTCAGGATTACTTCGGAACTGGTCGTGAAACCACATTTCGTTTTGTCCGACATCCTTTCTGGCCAGCTCTTTGACTTCTTTAAACTATTGATCTTTAAGCGGGAGGAGACAATCATAAGCTTGATGAAGGTAATGTCCCTTTTTATGAGACTCGCAGGTTCTTGGTTGCAAATTTGCAGTATTATTGAAGACAGACATTCTTACAGTCGCACTGCATACATAATCCATTTACTGGTGCATGGCTGTTCACAGTCCGGCGAGTCCACTCACGCTCTTGTATTGCTTTCCGTCAACATTCTGCTGATTTCTTCTGTTCCATTCCTATTGCTCCTTGTGCGATCCTGTTTTCCTCTTCAGTGGCCCAACAAATGTGTCTCTGCTTCGTGAATATTCTTCTGAATCAGTAGACGTCTCATACTGACCTAGTTCGTAGTTTCATGGAGAGTCACAATTAAACAGTATACCCTCTTCTGATTAATTCACATTTACAGAAACCGTGAAATCAAAAGACGATGAAAACACAAAACAGATAGCAAAAAATACACCTCACGGAGAACGCGTAATGTTTACATCGGTCTGCTGAACACCACGTAACATGCCCTCCTTCATGCTGTCGTCTGAGGGAAGAACGAGACTGACCGAGCGAGGTGGCGCAGTGGTAACGCACTGGACTCGCATTCGGGACGACGGTGGTTCAAATCCACCTCCGACCATCCAGATTTAGGTTTTCCGTGATTTTCCTAAATCACAGATGTCAAATGCCGGGAGGTTCCTTCCAAAATGGCACGGCCGATTTCCTTCCCCATCCTTACCCAAAACTCTGAGCATTAGCTCCGTCTCTAACGACCAAGTTGTCGACGGGACGTTAACCCCTAGGCTTCCTTCCTTCCAAGAAGAAGGCTGCTCCCGGAGCTGCCTCTGTTTTAACGCAGATTTTGAGTACAGCGAGCTCCTCATCGTATGGATTTCTCCGGAACTAGCGGGTGGAACTGCCTCCTTTCACCAAACGAAACGGATTTTTTTTTCTGAATGTTATAGGTTAATCAACTGAATACAGGCAACAAATTATCATATTACTGGGTTTTGAATGAAAAATGCTGTTTTTAATATTAGTACATTTGTCCGCCTTCATAATCTAGTTGGCAGCGTGGTGATTGTTACGAAGGGGACCTGGGTTCGATTTACGATTGGGCTGAAGATTTTCTCCTCTCGGGGACTGGGTGTCGCAATATCATCATCATCATCATCATCATCATTTCATCATTAATGACACGCAAGTCGTCGAAGTGGCGTCAGCTACTAAAGGCTATAAATGCCACATGTTCATCATCAAGATTAATGCATTTGCCTCACAAAACAACTCTATAAAACACAAATCACATGTAAACAATACTTTATGTGCATATTTATAACCATAAACGTTATTACTTGAGAAACGAGAAACAACATTTAATCTTAAACTTTCTGGCAGGTTAAAATTGTGTGCCGGATCCGGGACTCGAACCTGAGACCTTTGCATTTCGCAGGCATGAGCTCTACCATTTTGATCTGCCAGGAAGTTTCATATCAGTGCACACTCCGCTGCAGCGTGAAAGTTTCATTCTGGAAACATTCCTTAGACTGTGGCTAAGCCATGTCTCCACCATATCCTTCCCTCCAACAGTGGTTAGTCTTGCAAGGTTCGCAGGAGAGCTTCTGTGAAATTTGGAAAGTAGGAGGAGGTGTGCTGGCAGAATTGACGTTGTTAGGACGCACTGTAAGCTCATTGGTAGAGCGTGAAAGGCAAAAGTCACAGGTTCGAGTCCCGGTGCCGCTCCCCATAGATTTCTCGTTCACTTGATATGTAGATTTTTCATCTCTGCGCAAAATTAGATGTAAATTTCACTACGTTTACTTAATTTTCATAAGAAGTCATCTCTCAATAGCAAGCTACCACTCTGTTGTTTTGGATCATTTAAATAACATATGTATCAATAAACAAAAAATATATCGGAAAGGCAGACGAAACGCTTCGGTCATGTTTTGTTGGAAGTTAGTGTGCCGGCAATCCGAGGTGAATCGCGGTCGGCAGTAACTCTGGTTTCGTCAGTCATCATGGACATACCCGCTGTCCGATGCGGTCGGTCATAGTGCAACGGGTCAGTTTGTATGTGACGTGGCTACGTGTGTGTGCGTGTGTGTGTGTGTGTGTGTGTGTGTGTGTGTGTGTGTGTGTGTGTGTGTGTTGTGTGTGTGTGTTGCCTTCCGTACTAACAGGGAACGACAAAAATGAAAGATCGTATCGCGGGGCTGCAATATTACTAGGAGAGTAACTTTACAATTAGTGCGCAACGTGATGCTGACCAACGTAAGGCAAGTTTGGGCAATCGAAACTTACGCTATCTGACTGCAAATTAGAAGGATTAAGAAGATGAAAAATCTTGGTTGGCTGATAGTCACACTCGAGAACAATAAAAGAATGTCATACTGTGTTGTACTTGTTGGCTCAGTCTTAGTATTACCATACAATCAGTCTGCAAGAAATATTATTTTGCTGAAAAAAGGGGAGTGATACCTCACTTCACACCAACACACATTCCTCACTTCATATCGTTCATGTCACCCACTTGTTACAATGTACTTAATTACCATTAACTTACAATCACTTACAGCGTCAAGAATAATCACAAACGAAATTAAACCAATCTAACTGAATAAATCTGTATTAAAGAAAATTAGAAAATTAGCAATCAACAAATTCGACATGAGTAACATAAACTATAAAAATGAAGAATGTGCATATTATTGCGAAGTCGTGCAATGAGGCAGTTTCTAAAATAGGGATACAGCCCTAACCTCAGGAAAGGATTAATTTTAAAAAGTGAAAAATGTCAAAAAGTGAAAGGAACTGTTTTTTTTTTTTATTATTATTACGTTTCGTTAATGCCCTATCCTCGTTATTACAACAATTACAGTGACGAGCCACGAATTAATCAAAATTGTGTGTAGGTTCGTACTAAATGGAAAGTGACAAAAAGAAAAACATTTAAAGTAAATTACCAAAAAATTAGCAGTATCGTGAAGAACTCCGGGCTGTGTCCACCGCGAGCTCCAGTGCTACCGTCACGCTCCGCTACTACTCTCCGACTCTCTCGCGGCTGCACTCGGCAAAAACCCCCACTGGCTGCAAAGATAATCCTTGCGGACCCAACAAAGATGTTTATATATATGTTGTTGCCAACATATATAGTCCCAAAACTTAAGGTAGGAAATTTCCATTCATTAGCCACCTTACAATAGAATATCAATCTATTATATAAAAGTGTATTTTAACCTTGTAAAATGTTCAAATATTTGTAAATCTTTCGGACTCAAATGCTCGGTTATTAGTCCGTAGCTTACAGACTACATAAACTACGGGAAACTAACCTAAAGACAACACGAACACCCATGCCCGAAGGGGGACTCGAACCCCCGGCGGGGAACGGCCGCGCGTACTTCAGCACAGCGCCCCAGTGAGCACGGATAATGCGTCGCGGCTTTAACCTTGTAGAAGCAAATTAAATCGTTAGTGTTAATTAGAGAGGATGGAACTTAAGAAAGTTTATTTGTGCAGTTTCTTTGTTTCTGCGTAAATAAACAAGTGACACTCTTCGAATTATTTGTTTTCAAGAGTAGTTATTCGGTAATTAACAGCGCACACTCAGCTGCAGAGTGAAAGTTTCATTCTGAAAACATTTAATGTATTAATCGTTTATATGCTCATCTTCATCAATCGGTTTTTTTCGGTGATATGAAGTTGCCAGTTTTTGTTTTCCGAGATCAAACAGATTTTAAAGATTTTTCTTGCAGCCTCCTTAACATGTTCGCTGCGGCTGACGCTTGTAAGCGTTACCGCAATCAACACGCCAGAGATGCCGACGCTTATAAGCGTTTCCACGATCAACAAGACAGTACGGGTAACGCTTATTAGTGGCGCCTTCGCTAGCTGAGCATTCAGTTTAGTTTATTCGGCAGTGCACTCGTGTTAGTACAAGTCACCAACGAAATATCACGTAACGTTTTCTTGTCTGCAGATATGTGTTTTCGTCTTTAGTCGTCTGTGTTGTGCATTGTTTGCAATGGCGGCGAAACAACCAACAACAGGGATTTCTAACCCGAAAAAGAGTGGGGAAGAGTGAACAATAGACGCTTATAAGTGTGCAAGTGACTAGTGAATTAAGCCAACAGTCATCATCGAATTGGGAAGAAATTACATGTGGTGTCCCACAAGGATCCATCTTAGGGCCATTGCTTTTTCTTGTGTACATTAATGATCTCTCATCAGTTACACTACCAGAAACAGAGTTCGTTTTGTTTGCAGATGATGCAAGTATTGCAATAAAAAGTACGTCAAGCATAGTGATAGAAAGGTCTGGTAATGATATTTTCATGAACATTAATAAACGGTTTAAAGCCAACTCATTGTCATTAAACTTCGAAAAGACTCACTACATGCAGTTCCGAACATTTAAGAGATTTCCTAACAGCATATGCATTAAGTATGAAGAAGAGCAGATAGAAGAGGTTGACAGTATTAAATTCCTGGGATTACAGCTTGATAATAAATTTAGTTGGGAGGAGCACACCACAGAACTGCAGAAACGACTCAACAAATCTGTATTATCAATACGAGTGTTATCAGACATAGGAGACATAAAAATAACAAAGCTTGCATACTTTGCTTACTTTCATTCCCTAATGTCATATGGTATAATATTTTGTGGTAACTCTTCAAGTTAGTCAAAAGTCTTCAGAGTCCAAAAACGTGTAATACGTATTATTTGTGGAGTAAATTCACGGACGTCTTGTAGAAGCCTCTTCAAAGAACTGGGTATATTAACAGCTGCCTCTCAGTATATTTATTCCTTAATGAAATTTGTCATAAATAATATATCCCTTTTCCCAACAAACAGCTCAGTTCATACATTCAATACTAGGAATAAAAATGATCTACACAAGGACTTAAAAGCACTTACTTTAGTTCAAAAAGGGGCCCACTACTCAGGGACACACATTTTCAATAACTTACCATCAAGTATAAAAAATTTAGCTACAAATAAAGATCAGTTTAAGAGGAACCTAAAAGACTTTCTAGTGGCCAACTCCTACTCCATTAGTGAATTTCTAAATTGTACCAAATGATGCATGCACTCATACTATATTATTATATTATCAGAAAAAAAAGAAAAAGAAAAAAAAACTTAAATTTTTATCTATCTGTATTTATATTATAAGTGTATATATATATATATATATATATATATATATATATATATATATATTATTAGTATCAGTATTAACTTGTAAATTTTGTTTCTTGACATGTTCCACATCCACGAGGATCCCCTCAACATGGATCTACGGAACGAATAACTAATTTCAGATAGCATTCTGCATGCAGCTAAAGCATACTTGAATTTCTATATCGAGCACCACCTCTTTCGCAGACGTTATTTTTGCTGTCAATATTACGTACGTGCACAACATTAACTTACAGGGGTCTGATTTGAGCTCTCAGCGCACGTGCGCTAACGGCCGTCCGCTTAGAGCGTCAGCGGCTCGCAATGGTGACCGCAGCGAACGTGTTAAGACTGGAATGTATCAGCTCTTCTACGTCATTTTCCTTATTCCACGTCACGTATCATACATGCACTCACACCATCGCTATGTCGTACAGTCTGTACTGACAAATTTTGCTACATTCCTGAAGAAACCATGTGCACAAAGTATCTTCAATTAATTTTGCGGCATTGGCCCCCTACTTAGCTTGCATTTATCGCTAATCTTTAATTCAGCGCAAAGTTCCTAGTGATTGGAAAAAAGCGCAGGTGGCTCCCGTTTATAAGAAAGGAAACAACTGACCTACACAATTAGAGGCCAATATCGTTGACATCAATTTCATGTAGAATGTTAGAGCATATTCTCAGTTCGAATATAGTAAATTTCCTTGAAACGGAAAAGATTCTTTCCATCAGTCAGCACGGGTTTAGGAAACACCGTTCATGAGAAACTCAGCGTGCCCTTATCTCATATCACATCTTGCGAGCCATGGATGTAGGGCAACAGGCGGATTGTGTTTTTCTCGACTTCAAAAAGGCGTTCGACGCAGTGCCACACTGCAGACTGCTAACGAATATACGAGCTTATGGAATAGGTTCACAGATTTGTGTCTGGCTGGAAGACTTCCTAAGTAATAGAACGCAGTATGTTGTTCTCGACGGCGAGTGTTCATCAGAGACGAGTGTATTGTCAGGCGTGCCCCAGGGGATTGTGATAGGACTGCTATTATTTTCTATCTATATAAATGATCTGATGGACAGAGTAAGTTGTAATTTGCGGCTGTTTGCTGTTTGCTGTTTGCTGATGATGCCACTCCCATGAACCACAGACATTGCCGAGGTGGGGTGGCTAGCGTGCCTCAACGATACAGATAGCCGTACCGTAGGTGCAACCACAGCGGAGGGGTATCTGTGGAGAGGCCAGACAAACGTGTGGTTCCTGAAGAGGGGCAGCAGCCTTTTCAGTAGTTACAGGGGCAACAGTCTGGATGATTGACTGAGCTGGCCTTGTAACATCAGCTAATGTGGCTTTGCCACACAGCTACTGCGAACGGCTGAAAGCAAGGGGAAACTACAGCCGTTATTTTTCCCGAGGACATGCAGCTCTACTGTATGAACATATGATGATGGCATCCTCTCGGGTAAAATATTCCGGAGGTAAAATAGTCCCCCATTCGGATCTCCGGGCGGGGACTACTCAGGAGGATGTGATCATCAGGAAAGACAATACTGGCATTCTACGGGTCGGAGCGTGGAATGTTAGATCCCTTAATCGAGTAGGAAAATTAGAAAATTTAAAAAGGGAAATGGATAGGTTGAAGTTAGATATAGTGGGGATTAGTGAAGTTCGGTGGCAGGATGAACAGGATTTCTGGTCAGGTGAGTACAGGATTATAAATACAAAATCAGTCGGGGGTATCACAGGAGTAGGACTGATAATGAATAAGAAAATAGGAATGCGGGTAAGGTACTATGACCAGCACAGCGATCGCATTATCATTGTCAAGATAGATACGAAGCCAACACCGACAACAGTAGTACAGGTTTATATGCCAACTAGCTCTGCCGATGATGAGGAGATCGAAGAAATATATGAGGAGCTAAAGGAAATTATTCAGACAATTAAGGGAGAGGAAAACTTAATTGTTATGGGAGACTGGAATTCGGTAGTAGGACAAGGAAGGGAAGGGAAGATAGTGGGTGAATATGGTCTGGGCAAAAGGAATGAAAGAGGAAGCCGCCTGGTAGAATTTTGCACGGAACATAATTTAGTTATAACAAACACCTGGTTTAAGAATCACAAAAGAAGGTTGTATACGTGGAAGAGACCAGGAGACACCGGGAGATACCAGATAGATTTTATAATGGTAAGACATAGATTTCGGAACCAGGTTTTGAAGTGTAGGACATACCCAGGGGCAGACATAGACTCTGACCATAACTTGTTGGTTATGAACTGTAGGCTGAAACTGAAGAAACTACAGAAAGGTAAGAAAATAAGGCGATGGGACCTAGATAAATTGAAGGAACCTGAAGTTCTTAAGAATTTCAGAGGGAGCTTCAGGCAACAATTGACAGAAACAGGGGAAAATAAAACAGTTGAGGAGGAATGGGTAAAATTGAGAGATGAAATAGTGAAGGCAGCAGAGGACAAAATAGGTAGGAAGGCAAGACCTACAAAGAATCCTTGGATATCACAGGAGATACTAAATTTAATCGATGAAAGGAGAAAGTATAAAAATGCAGTAAATGAAACAGGCAAAATGGAGTACAGACGACTAAGAAATGAGATTGACAGGAAGTGCAAAATGGCTAAGCAGGAATGGCTAGAAGGCAAATGCAAGGATGTAGAAGAATGTATAAATAGGGGAAAAATAGATACAGCCTACAGAAAAATAAAAGAAACATTTGGAGATAAGAAAAACAGCTCTATGAATATCAAGGACACTGATGGAAAACCAGTTCTCAGCAAAGAAGGGAAAGCTGAAAGGTGGAAAGAGTATATAGAGGGACTCTACAAAGGAAATGAACTGCGAGACAATATTATAGGAAGGGAAGAGGATGTAGATGAAGATGAAATAGGAGATACTGTACTGAGAGAAGAATTTGACAGAACACTGAAAGACCTAAGTCGAAACAAGGCCCCTGGGGTAGATGATATCCCGTCAGAGCTACAGAAGTCTCTGGGAGAACCAGCCATGACAAAATTGTTTCACATTGTGTGTAAGATGTATGAGACAGGTGAAGTACCCTCAGACTTTAAGAAAAATGTTATAATCCCCATTCCAAAGAAAGCGGGTGCAGACAGGTGTGAAAACTACAGAACCATCAGTTTGATAAGTCATGGTTGCAAAATATTAACACGAATTATATACAGAAGGATGGAAAAGCTGGTAGAAGCCGACCTCGGGGAAGATCAGTTTGGGTTCAGGAGAAATGTAGGAACACGGGAGGCAATACTCACTTTACGGCTTATCCTAGAAGATAGATTAAGAAAAGGCAAACCTACATTTCTAGCTTTTGTAGATTTGGAGAAGGCTTTTGACAATGTTGATTGGAATAAACTCTTTCAAGTTCTGAAGCAAGCAGGAGTAAAATATAGGGAGCGTAAGGTTATTTACAACTTGTACAAAAACCAGACAGCGGTTGTCAGAGTTGAAGGACATGAAAGGGATGCAGTGGTTGGAAAGGAAGTAAGACAGGGTTGTAGCCTTTCCCCAATGTTGTTCAATTTGTACATTGAGCAAGCTATAAAGGAAAGCAAGGAGAAATTTGGAGAAGGAATTAAAGTTCAGGGTGAAGAATTAAAAACATTGCGTTTTGCCGACGACATAGTGATTCTGTCAGATACAGCAAAGGACCTGGAAGAGCAATTGAACGGAATGGACAGTGTGCTGAAAGGTGCATATAAGATGAACATTAACAAGAGTAAAACTAGGGTAATGGAGTGCAGTGTAAGAAAATCAGGTGATGCTGAAGGAATTAGATTAGGTAACGAAACAATAAAGGAGGTAGATGAGTTTTGTTACTTGGGCAGTAAAATAACAAATGATGGTCGCAGTACAGATGATATAAAATGCAGAATGGCAATGGGTAGAAAGGCGTTTTTGAAAAAGAGAAATTTGTTAACATCGAATATTGATTTAAGCCTAAGGAAGTCCTTTCTGAAGGCATTTGTATGGAGTGTTGCCTTGTATGGGAGTGAAACATGGACGATAAGCAGTGTGGACAGAAAGAGGATAGAGGCTTTTGAAATGTGGTGCTACAGAAGAATGCTGAAGATTAGGTGGGTGGATCGCGTAACTAATGAGGAGGTACTGAACCGAATTGGGGAGAAAAGAAATTTCTGGCATACCTTGACTAAAAGAAGGGATAGATTGGTAGGACACATTCTTAGACATCAAGGAATTGTGAATTTAGCGTTGGAGGGAAGTGTGTGGGGTAAAAATCGCAGAGGGAGACCAAGAGACGCGTATAGTAAGCAGATTCAAGTGGATGTGGGTTGTCGTTCTTACGAGGAGATGAAAAGGCTTGCTCAGGATAGAGTAGGGTGGAGACCTGCATCAAACCAGTCTCCGGACTGAAGACCATAACAACAACAACAACAACAATGCTGATGATGCTGTGGTGTATTGGATGGTGTCGTCTGTAACTGAATGTAATAGCATACAGGATGACTTAGACAAAATTTCTAGTTGGTGCGAAGAATGGCAGCTAGCTCTCAACGTAGAAAAATGTAAGCTGATGCGCATGAGTAGGAAAAACAATCCTATAATGTTCGAATACAGAATTAGTAGTGAGCTTCTTGATGCTGTCGCGTCGTTCAAATATCTAGGCGAAACATTACAGAGCGATATGAAATGGAACGAACAGGTAAGGACAGTTGTGAGTAAGGCGGACAGCAGACTTCGGTTTATTGGGAGAATTTTGGGAAGATGTACTTCACCTGTAAAGGAGACCGCGTATAAAACGCTTGTACGACCACGTCTTGAGTATTGCTCGTTTGGGACCCGCAGCAGATCAGTTTAAAGGAAGACATAGAGGCGGTTCAGAGGCGAGCAGCTAGGTTTGTTACTGGTAGGTTCGACCAATGCGCGAGTGACATGGAAAAAGTTCCTGCAACTCAATTGGGGATCGCTGGAGGAAAGACGACGTTCTTTTCGTGAATTTCTGTTAAGTAAATTTAGAGGGCCGAAATTTGAAGCTGAGTGTAGTAAGATCTTGCTGCGCCTACTTACATTTCGCGTAAAGAGCACAAAGACAAGATAAGAGAAATGAGGGCTCGGACGGAGGCATATAGGCATTCTTTTTTTCCTCACTCCATTTGGGAGTGGAATAGGAAAGGAAATTCCTAGTAGTGGTACAGTGTATCCTCCGCCACGCACCTTACGGTGAATTGCGGAGTATGTATGTAGATGTAGATGTAATGGGTACTTGCCGGTTTTTATCACTTTGTCACTGCCTTTCCTGTTCAAATCGTGCGCGTCAGTATTGTCACGATTTTGAATGTCATAAATAGTAGTCTTGTGTAGTTCGCGAACGAACTAGTTCGCAGATCCCTCGCCTCTTAGTTCGTCCGCTCCTTTTCCAAAGACTAAAGGGGAACAGCGAGACGACGCGAGAGCGCGCAGAATCGAGTGATTCCCTTCTGCCGATCACCTTCATTTCGAGCTGAGATGCAGCTCAGCTGTAGTTTCATAGTTCACTGCCACAAGAAATCCAATTTAAAAATAAAGTACTATGAGTACTCTGTATGGAAAGTAGTTGAATACCATTGTATCACCCATTCGTGTAAATAACTGGTTTATTTGCCTAAGTATTTGATGTCAAATTGCCCAAAAATGCGGATAATAGCACACGCTTTGACAACACTGATTCAATATATAAAAAAAGCTGTAATAAAAAAAGAGCTCTTTTAGTAGCGGTAGCAAAAGCCAAAAACAGCGGACGAACTAGGAGCAGCGGGCGATTATGCCAAACGTATCTCGCTTCATAGTTCGTTGGATTCTTTTCCGAAGACCGACGGGCAATAGCGAGAGGGCGCGCAGCAGACTTAGAAATCTCGTGTTTGCCTTCTGCTGATGAGTCATTTCGAGGTGGGCGTCTGCCTGCTAGGTTACATAGTTCAGTGCTACAAAATTTCTGTTTTGATGTGTTCTGCACTCTGCAATATCTGACTAATAAATTCCATAATGCCTAGATATAGAGATAACTCTAAATTTAAACACGAGAAATTATCCACAAACTGTTTCTTTTGGTTTGCGTGATATCGTTAGCGGCTCAAGCAGTAAGCGCATGAAGCAGCTAGGTGGGGGAACTTCCCCCTCCACTTGCATGCGCAGACCACGCCACTCAGCCGCGAACTAAAGTGAGCGCTCCCGATCGCAAACTATTATGCGCAAGTCTAATGAATAGTATCTTACATAATGACATAAAATGTGGCAAATTCATTACTATTTATTTATTTTAATAATATCGGATTTCTCAATTACAGTCAGTGTCTTGCGTTTTGCACTGCGATCGCGTCGCAATGTTAGGCATAGGCAGTGGTGCCAACTTTTAACAAAATGTGGCGTACTACATTGTGTTCACATTATTTTGTCCATCCGCTATGTTTTGTTGACTGTACAAAGGCGGCGCCGCGGTGGAGTAGCCGAGCGGTCTAAAGCGTCTCGCTGCGGAGCCGCGGTTGCTCGCCATGGAGGTTCGAGTCCTCCCTGGGGCGTGGGTGTGTGTGTGTTTGGCCGTAGGTTATACCCGGGCCGCTGAAACTTTGCACTTGACGTTTACAAATAACAAGTGAAGAGCATTAAGTGCGAGGTTCTAGTCGCTAGGAACGATTCAATCACAGCGCGATAAACACTTCCAGTGATCACGTGCCGTGACGTCAACGTTCCCGCGTTGCCGGCTTTGTTCAGTTCTACCGTAAACAAAGTTGTGTATCGTGTTTATCGCGTGTTTATGTTGTGTGTGCTTTTACGCTGCGATTTGTTTTGCTGTCAGTGGTTTAACTTGACTTTCCGATTTCAAGTAATTGGATAATGTCATAGAAAAGACGTTTGTCTAGTGACGTTTTCTAAGTTCTCAATTTCGAATCAATAAACGAAGCATATGCTCTGAGCAGGAAGTTCATTCTCGCTTCAAACGATCGGAAAGAAGTTATGTGCAGTGGTTATAAGAAAGAAATAATGCTGCAGATACGTCAATGTCAAAACTTCTTTTGTATTCGCTCGCGAAACAAAATAAGCCTATTACACCCACATATGCAGTAGACGAAATCGCAAAGGAGCAGCGTCACAATGAAACAAATCTGCCCCCATTTAACTGCCGTTTTAACCCTATAAAATTGGTAGGATTTAAGGTGATGAATTACTTAAGAAACAATAAGTCTTTCACAGTAACAGAGGTGGAAAACCTGTTGCATGAAGCTGTTGCCAATGTGGACGCTGCATCTTGGGGGAAAAAAAAGGGTCGAGCACGTTGAAAAACTGATTCGGGCAGCGCAAACAATGGAAGGGACTTAACTACGGGGTCATCAGTCCCTAAACTTACAAACTACTTACGAACTAGGACGGCACAAATATCCATGCCCGAGGGCGGGATTCGAACCCCCGACCTTAATGGCCGTGCAGACCGTGACTGGAGCGCCTCAGTCCCCTCGGCCACCACGGCCGGCAACAGTTAATGATTTGTCTTGGTGATGACGACGATTTTGGTAGTAACGACAACAGTGATGATGGGGAGCTGCATGTTTTGTACCATTGTCGCCGTAAATTGGTGAGTGAAAAGCATTCTGATTATAAAACGTAGAGAGAGAAGTTGCTAACTTATTATTTATTTCGTATCCGTCATGATCTAATGCTTTTTTCTACATTCCTTTGCTCCGTTATTGAAATAATATGCATTATTGTGCTGTGGTCTTCATTAATACGCCGTTAATTAATTGCTGTTCAAGATCGAATTATTACATGCACTTTTATTGCTCAACAGCATACATTTACGAGATGCAACTGAAAACCGTTTCGTCTGCTGTGTGTATAGAGGCCAGTGTTGCAACGACGCTAAAGCAGTGTAGCCAACTTAACTCGCCGTGACGAGAAACGTCAAGTGTAATGTTTCAGCGGCCCGGGTATAGTTTAACTAGGTTTAAGTAGTTTGTAAGCTACGGACTGATGACCACGCAGTTTGGTCCGATAGATTTACAAACATTTGAGCATTTGAACATTTTGTACGAAGGGCGGCACATAGCGTTACGTGATCGTTGTAAAGGCAGAAATAGACGTTTTATCTAGTAAGAAGCGTCCTTTTTGTTCTCAGCGTTGTTGAGTCTGCTGCAGTGACAGCGGTGATAAGAGAGCGACGGGCGTGAGTAATCCGTGAGGCGGCAGACTGACTCGGCGAGGTACGTGGGTGCCACGCTGGCTGCGATGGCGTCCCAGACTGCGCCGTGATGCTAAGTAGCCTCTGCGCATGCGCAGACCGGCTGCTCACCTGTTGACGCGGCACTCTCCAGTCACCGGTTAAGCTCGCGGCCGCGCGTTTCTGACGTAACACCTACCTGCACTCACCTGCCGGCGTGTCCGCCGCAAGTCTCTCGTCAGAGACATTGTAGTTTTACCACAAAATATACCAATTATATATTTTTGACGACATTACAGTCAGTGGCGTAGCTATGCCACCAAGGGTACCGGGGTAGAGTGACATTGGGGCCCTCTTTAAAACAAAACAAAACAGATGCAAAGCCACTGAATCATCAGCTCCTTACCGCTCACTAGAAGACATAATAAATACTACTAAGTAAATTATTGTGTGTCACGCAGCAGATAATGTTACAAAATTGCATAAAATACTCTCGGTGTTCTTGCCGCGTCAAATATGGGTAGGATCCCAAGCTTTCGACAATATCCTCCATAGTCATCGTCTGGGGTAAAACTGACTGTCGTGAACTGGAGGCTTCCGCTTATATAACCAGGAGACGGCTTCTCATTGGCTAGCTTACGTCACAGCAGTAATGGCCCGTACTTGGGTGGTGCCATCTAACCACCTAGAATTTTCTAGCGCACCCTATTCCGCGTTGTTAGCAGCGCCATCTCTCGCAGCAGGCGGTAATCTGCGGAAAGTACTAAAGGTTCTGGAAGCCAACCTCTGTTCCTTCTTCAGTGCTCGTTCAAATGCATTGCTGAGTGCATACCCGGAGTCTCTATAGACATTATTATCGCCTAGCCTCCCTGATGACAGAATCCCAGTAGTTGGAAGCGTGAGCTAGTACTCTCGTTTCTTCAAACAAAATTCGATGTTTATTTAACAGGCGGTGCTCAACCACCGCAGATTTTTCTAAAGGCCTGTATTTCATGTGGCCCAGTGCGGCTACTGTGGGAAATGTGGTTTGAGGGAGGGAGCAAATGATGGACGGTAGGGGATATATATATAATAAAAATTCCAACGTGGCTCACGGAGGCCGAGGGGCCCCTTGAGCTCGGGGGCCCCGGGGCACAGCCCCGCCTAGCCCTATGATAGCTACGCCACTGATTACAGTGTTCAATGAATGAAATAAATCACAATTTGCGATCTTTTATGGCTTCACTGTACTAGGTTTAGATGGAATTACCAAAGTGCGGCGAATGAAAATTTGTGCCCGGCCGGGATTCGAACCCGGGATCTCCAGCTTACTAGCAGACGCGTTGACCACTCCGCCACCGAGGACACCAACCCGACTGCTAGAGGACTTTTCCCTGCACGTCTCGCGCCACACCCAAATCATTGAAAACTGTAATGTCGTCAAAAATATATAATTGTATACAAGCCGAGGCTGGGCTCCTGAGGACAATTAATTGTGACTCGGTACCTCATGGTCTGTTCTCCCTGATGCGGAAATACAGTATTGTGGCTGCGAGCATTACAGAACAAATAGGCTGTGGTGAAGGAAACAGACAGCGTGGCGAATGAAGATTTGGGTTGTGGCGGGAGACGTGCAGGGAAAAGTCCTCTGCCGTGGGGTTGGTCATTGTGTCCTCGGTGGTGGAGTGGTCAACGCGTCTGCCTAGTAAGCAGGAGATCCCGGGTTCGAATCCCGGCTGAGCACAAATTTTCATTCGCCGCACTTTGGAATTCCACCTAAACCTAGTTCAGTGAAGCCATAACTGGTCGCAAATTGCGATTTATTTCAAATATACCAACGTCATTTGAGAATCCAGGAGAGGGGCTATGGGGCTGCAGCCCCCCCCCCTCCCCCAGAGCCGCACATCTTTTCTATTAACCTCAATAAGACACACGCTTAGAACTAATAGTCGTAATCGGGATTAAGAAACTTAAAAAAAAATGTTCTAATGTTTGTAAATCTATCGGTCCTCTGGATGGACTTGGTAGATGTTGTCGCGCACAGAGATACTTATTACGCCTATGTCAGTTGTTTAAAAATTTCCACCGTTTTGACACGGCAAACGCAAATAACAAAACGGCCTAAGTTTAAGACAACTGTCGTAGGCGTAATATGTATCTCTGTGACGCGAAAACATCTATCAAGTCCATTCAGAGGAACGCCCAACGAACATGACATGATGTACGCCCGTAGCAAGGCAAACAGTGTAGAGTGTATAATAGCTTAATGATAAAAGAATAAATACAAAAACTCACTGATGATGGCGAAATCTCCGCCCAAACCAGTTTGGGTACGAATATAATAAGTGTTTTGCATCAAGGCGGATCCACAACCCTAAATTGTGAATTAAGTAAGGACACAATAGCCACACGAACGAAGAACTGAGCACAAGCTTGGATAGCGTTGATGAGGGTGGGCAAGGAAATCTATGCGTCCTCTGAAAGGAACCGTTCCATAATGCCTGCTACGATTTACGGAAATCAGGAGCAACCTCAATCTGGATGGCCGCAGACAGCTATTAAGATCATCCTCCCAAATGCAAGTCAACTGTAGATGTGTAAGTTTAGATTTTTTAAATAATATTAGACATGTGATTCTTCAGTTTCTCCTGGCGTATTTGATAATCAAAATATCCACGGGTGTACTGCCGGTCTATAGTGTCCAACGGGCACAAGCCCGTTGGACACTATAGACCGGCAGTACACCCGTGGATATTTTGATAATATTAGACATATTTATATACAGTGTATGGCGCATAAAAAAAATAAACTAAGTCGTTTATAGAGAGATGATGTCCAAAAGCATATTTCATCACAGAATATTTTTCTTAAATTCGAGTGATAAGTATTTCCTAGCCAAGTCTGCTAGGACGGAAGTGAACAAATTGCACGACTTAGCAAAATTAAAATGTTTGTAAATCTATCGGACCAAACTGCGTGGCTATCAGTCAGTAGCTTACAAACTACTTAAACTAAGTTAAACTAACCTAAGGACAACACACACACAACCATGCCCCAGGGAGGACTCGAACCTCCGTCGGCGAGCAACCGCGCGCTCCGCAGCGAGACGTTTTAGACCGCTCGGCTACTCCACCGCGGCTAAGAAACTTAAGAATACACTTTTGATTACAAATGTTTTGTATTCAAGGTGCCTTTTAGTCTTCATGAATTCATAAAGGGCATTATTACAGGTATGTAATGACAGATAGTTTCCTTTTTTATATATTTCATCAGTCCGGTTCCGTTAACATGCTCAACTCCTGCAGAATATACAAAAATTTATACAGAAGGAAATTACATATTCCATAGTTTACGTTGTTTTTGTGGTCTTCAGTCCAGTGACTGGTTTGATGCAGCTCTACACAAAACCCAATCCTCAGCAAGCCTCTTCAACTCCACATACGAACGGCAACCTACATCTGTCTGAATCTGTTTACTGTATCCATCTCTTGTTCTTCCTCTGCGGTTTTTACCCCAAACACTTCTCTCCAATGCTAAATTCACGATTCCTTGATGTCTAAGAATGTGTCCTACCAATCGATTCCTTTTTTTAGTCAACGTATGCCACAAATTCGCTTTCTCCCCAATTCTGTTCAGTACCTTTGCATTAGTTACGCGATCCAACCACCTAATCTTCAGCATTCTTCTGTAGCACAACATTTCAAAAGCCTCTATCCCCTTCTTGTCCGCACTGTTTATCGTCCATGTTTCATTCCCATACAAGGCAGCACTCCACACAAATGCCTTTAGAAAGGACTTCCTTAAGGTTTGAATCAATATTCGATGTTGACAAATTTCTCTTTTTCAAGGACGCTTTTTTACCCATTGCCATTCTGCAGTTTATATCCTCTGTACTGCGACTATCATTTGTTATTTTACTGCCCAAGTAACAAAACTTACTTTATGGAAATATATATGTAGTAGTTTTTGTGGATTTTACATTTTTACATTGTTTGAAACGTACTTTAATTTTTTTGCTGTCAATGAAGGTTTCAGTGTTTTGGCATTTTTTTTATTATTATTATTTTCTATTAGGAAAATTTAAGTAAGTATCAGCCATTTTAAAAATATAAAATTGATAAAAATTAGCACATACATATTCCCACAATGTAAGCCACCGAATATGGTGTAACTTACATTGTTTCAATTCATACGTCTTCTGCGGGACCGCTGACGATGAGCATTTGCTGAAAACTGGTCTGGTAGAATAAATACATAAAAGGAGGCAGTCTGCCATTACATTCATGTGAAAATGTCGTTTATTAATCTTCGATTACTGGAGAAAATTCGGAGACGTTTGAGGGAGACAAAATTTCTGTGAGCTCAGACTCCCCCCCAGACCAAATCCTGGTTTCGTTACTGATGAAATTAAATACGAGGCGCGTCCAGAAAGTAAGTTCCGTTTCAATTTATCTCCACTGCAGCGCTGCGACTACAGTTCCGCACATGCGCTGTAGACGATGTGTATCAAGGAGAAGAACGTGCGCCATTTGGAGAACGCTGTTAGTTACGTACGCTTTGTTGTGCTTGTTTGAAATGTCGGCGTTGTTTGGAAATCCCGCCGATGTGAAATCAGGTCAGTGATTCGCTTTCTGAATGCGAAGAAAGTGAAACCAAGTGCAATTTATCGACAAATTTGCGATGTTTACGGACCAAATGCGATGAGTGATTCGATGGTGAGAAGATGGGTCCGACAGTTCAATGTGACGAAAAACCTCCCTCACGGATTTGGCTGGGACGTGTTTGACCATCCTCCGTACAGCCCTGACCTCACTCCTAGCGACCTTCATCTGTTCTTACATCTCGAGTCTTTCCTTGGCGGTCATCACTTCACCAATGACGACGAGCTGAAAGAAACTGTTTCCAACTGGTTGAAGACACAGGCGGCAGATTTCTATGAAGAAGGTATACAAAACCTGGTGCCACGCTATGACAAATGCCTGCAAAATTTCGGCAGTTATGTGGAAAAGTAGTTTAAGAGTTGTAGAATTTTGTGAAATAAAAATTTCTTCATTATCTGTGTACAATTTCATTTTATTACCAAACGGAACTTACTTTCTGGACGCGCCTCGTATATCTACCGTCTGAACTATCCCGACACGCTTCACAGTCCGTCGTCACAACTTTACTTCTTCCTGTTCCTCACCTCCTACTTTCCAAACTTCACAGAAGTTCTCCTGCGAACCTTGCAGGACTAGCACTCCTGGAAGAAGGTATGTGGTAAAGACATGTATTAGTCACAGCCTATCAGAATGAGAGTGCTAGTCCTGAAAAAAGGTTCACAGGATAACTTCTATGAAATTTGGAAAGTAGGACCGAGGTACTGGTAGAAGTTGTGAGAACGGACCGTGAAGCGTGCCAAGAAAGCTCAGATGGTAGAGCGCTTGCCAGATAAAGACAAAGGTCCCAGGTTCGAATCCCCTTTCTGGCCCACAATTTTAATCTGCCAGGAAGTTTCAACTGTAATATTGTTGATCGCGAAAGTTTTCTTGAAAAAAAAAAAAAAAAAAATGTTCAAATGTTTGTTAAGCTTATGGGACTTAACTACGGGGTTATCAGTCCCTAAACTTACAAACTACTTATGGACTACTTACGAATTAGGACGGCACAAATATCCATGCCCGAGGGGGGGTTCGAACCCCCGACCGTAGTGGCCGTGCTGACCGTGACTGGAGCGCCTCAGTCACCTCGGCCACCGCGGCCGGCTTTCTTGAAAACTTATCACGTTATGCATAGCAACTTAACAAAGAATGAAGAAGACATTGATTCAGTACAATGCAAACACAGGAAGTATGATTTTAGGTTTTGAGGGAAAATCAAACTTAGGGCGACATACTCGTATTTACTGGCTGTTTGTTTCTCACCCGTAATTGGGCGACCTGTTAGGATACTCTGTTTTTCCAATTTCTTCTACTCCAGTTACTGTACTGTTCTTCCACGGTATGTTGACGATTCGTGAGATGGCTGTTGGCAGCGTCGCATTGTTGGAAACATTACCCGTAACAATGTGCGCAGTAATATTTCATTTCTAGGACCAGCGTAACCAGTGGCGTAACTATGGGGGGGGGATGAGGGGGATAGAACCCCCCCCCCACCCCAGAACCCGAAAAAAAATAAAAAAATAATAAAAAAAAAATTGTATAACAGCAATCTGGTAAAGGTAAGGATTGGAAACTTGGGCTGTTTTACCACAAGCTTTCATTGGATGGGAGTGAACTAGTTTCTTCAACGGGAGTGGCAGATAGTAGTCTGTCTGGAAACTAACTAAAATTTTGCTCGTCAAGCAGTTCTATCCCCCCCTTCCCCCAAAGCCAAGTCCTAGTTACGCCACTGAGCGTAACGTTGACAGCAATTCGAAATAAATGGATGTCCTTCAAGTAGTGCAGATGTTTTGTGTTGTTGGCATCACCAGGTAAAATCGTCTTCAGTTGTCTAATTAATATACTTCAAAAACAAATGTTTGTAGAGCTTATGGGACTTAACTACGGGGTCATCAGTCCCTAAACTTACAAACTACATATGAAGTAGCTAATACTAAAGACGGCACAAATATTCATGCCCGAGGGGGGGATTCGAACCCCCGATCGTAGTGGCCGTGCAGACTTTGACTGGTGCGCCGCAGAACGCTCGGCCACCGCGGCCGGCAGTATACTTCCACCTAATTACCAATGCACTACTAGTTTCGACGCACAATGACGTCATTTTCAAGTTCCTATGATTAAAAAAAGTATTACAATGATTCAACCACATTAAACAGTGAGAAGTTCAATAATCTATCAAACCATGTGCGCCACATGGGAATGGCCGTGTGATCTGAGGCGTAACGTCGTGGTGTACGCAGTCACTCCCTCCTTACAATAGGTTAAGTTAGATTATAAGACTAGGGACCGATGACCTTAGTAGTTTGGTCCCTGAGGATTACAAACATATAAACTTTTTTTGAAACAATATGTCTTACGGTTTTGTACAGTCACCATTATGTCATTTTCCCATTCCATTTTTACGTGGTGTGGTACAGCAACCGTGTTCAGTTGAATTTTCGAATAACAGAACGTCTTGATTGCAAATATTTTTTATTACAATAACGCGTTACGCCCGGTTAGGGCATCTTCAGATACTGATCAGAAATATATGAAGATGCCCTAACCGGGCGTAATGCGTCATTGTAGTAAAAAAATATTTGCAATCAAGACGTTCTGTTATTCAAGAATTAAGTCATTTGGCTCATTTAATATGTACAAAACAGTTTTTCGATCACATTGTACAATTGTTTGAATTTTCAAGTGGTCATTCTTAATCAGTCTTTTAGTCCAATTATTCCAAAGTTCAGGGTGATTCTTACATTAAAGAAGACGGCAACCAACCACTTTTGATTATGCTATTTATTTGTTAAATAGCGCCGTTACCGGTTTCGAACGTTTCGGTCCATCATCAGACGGCTGTTCACGTCCACATAAATCCATTTCAACTTTTGTTGTACAGATAAATTTTCCTCGTAGCGAAAAGTCTTTGATCGTGTGATGCCGTCGAAGTGTCGGTCTGATGGAACCACACAACCAAAGACTTTTCGCTACGAGGAAAATTTATCTGTATAACAAAAATTGAAATGGATTTATGTGGACTTGAACAGCCGTCTGATGATGGACCGAAACGTTCGAAACCGGTAACGGCGCTATTTAGCAAATAAATAACATAATCAGAAGTGGTTGGGTGTTGTCTTCTTTAATGTAAGAATCACCCTGTATTTCATACACAACCAAGTGCTCAAAATGTCAGTTTTTGTAAATATGAAGAGAAACCTATGCCAGTTTCGCATAGCTTCCTCTGTCTAGGGATTCCCATATGCCCACCTGACGAAGCTCAGGATCAGTTACATATTGAATTAAATTCAGAGCCTGCATGCCCAGTGTTCAGCTGTTGTCAAGTGTTTCATCCTTTATGCTGATGAACGATGAAACAAGTGTGCCCACAGCTGAACACACGGTATTCACGCTCTAAATTCTATGCTTTTTTTTTAATTTTTATTTTGTGGTAAATAAAGAAAATTTACACTGTTCAATGTGATTGAATCATTTTAATGTTTTTGTGATCATAGGCATTTTAAAATGACGCCATAGTGCGCAGAAACTAATGGTACATTGGTAGTTAGATGGAAGTAAATTAAAAAGTGTTTTTCTAAGAAGCTACTGTGGCTTTGGAACATATTTTGTTTGTTTCCTATAGCTGTTGTATGTGACTACTGTAATAAAATGTATTTCGTGTACATAATAATAAAAATAATAAAAATAATAATAATAATAATAATAATAATAATTATTATTATTATTATTTGCGTACATTCCCCTTAAGGAGAGCGAAAAAACACAAAAATCAAGCTTCTATTCCCTTCTTCTTTTCTTCCCAAAAACCTTTCATTCTTTCACCTTGTGCCTTCCTTTGTTCGTCTATCCATTTTCGTCTTTTATTTTTGTGTTGTGACAATGTCAACTTTTTGGTTTCTGATTTTCCCCATAGGTTTTGCGGTATTGTATGTCTTCTATAGAAATGTTTTAAGTTTTCAGGTCTTCTGTGGTTTCCTTGTAGCAATATGTGCCCAGTTTCGAAGTAGAAATTATGTTGAATAATTTTTTTTAGTTAGGCTGGTGTCATTCATTCTGGCGATAGGCATGAAAATTTTTGCTCTGCGTCTTCTAAAATGTGTCGTGATTGTTTCAGAGTGTCTGTATAGTTCTTCTGCTGCTCTTTTTTGCCGATATTTTCTCAGAAAACTGCACCGTAGATTTTTCTCGGAATTTTCCTTTCTTGGTTTTCAATCTCCTTGAATTTTTCCATTCCTTTGGTGCTCGTAATTTCTGATTATATATATTTCACAACTGTGCGGTACACTATGCAATGCCTGATCAAAGTAACCGAAACCCTGAAGAACCTGCGAAAGATTTCAAGAATTCACATGAAGTGTTAAGTGCCATCGACAAGGTATCTCAAATCGATTCCATATTTTTGGATTTCAGGAAGGCTTTTGACACTGTACCCCACAAGCGGCTTCTTATGAAATTGCGTGCTTATGGAATATCTCCCCAATTGTGCGATTGGATTCACGATTTTCTATCAGAAAGGACACAGTTCGTGGTAATTGACGGTAAACCATCGAGTAAAACAGAAGTGATATCTGGCGTTCCACAGGAAAGCGTTATAGGTCCCCTACTCTTCCTCGTGTTTATAAACGATTTAGGAGACAATCTGAATAGCTCCCTTAGACTGTTCGCGGATGATGCTGTCGTTTATCGGTTAGTGAAGTCAACAGAGGATCAAAAGCAACTGCAAAGCGATTTAGAAAAAAATTCTGCATAGTGCGAAAATTGGCAATTGCACTAAATAAAGAAATGTGTGAAGTAATAAACATTACCACTAAAAGAAATCCGCTGAACTTCAATTACACGATAAATCAGTCAAACCTTAAGGTTGTAGATTCTACCAAATACCTAGGAGTTACAATTACGTACAACTTTGACTGGAGAGAACACACAGAAAATATTGTGGTGAAGGCGAACCAAAGGTTACGTTTCATCGGCAGAACGCTTCCAAGATGCACCAGCTCCACCAAAGAGACTGCCTACATCACACTTGTGCGTCCTCTCCTGGAGTACTGTTGCCCCTTGTGGGACCCTCACCAGGTGGGACTGACGGAAGATATTGAGAAGGTTCAGAGAAGGGCAGCTCGTTTTGTTTTATCCGGGGGGGGGGGGGGGGGGGAAGCGTCACGGAAATGTTGCACGAATTGGGTGGAAATCATTAAAAGAAAGACGTTATTCATTGCGGCGTGATCTGTTTGCGAAGTTTCAATCACCAAATTTTAGTTCTGAATGTGAAAATATTTTGCTAGCACCCACCTACTTAGGGAGACATGACCATCCCAGTAAAATAAATCAGATCGAAACCGGAACGATTTAGGTGTTCTTTCTTCCCGCGCGCTATTAGAGAATGGAACGGTAGAGAAAAGTTATGAAAGTGGTTAATGAACCCTCTGCCAGGCACTTGAATGTGCTTTGCAGAGTATCTATGTAGATGTAGATGTAGATATTAGGTTGCTCCATCACGATACTACAAGATGCACAAGTCGCCCATGTGGCTCAACTGAAGACTTGCACCAGGCAGGCGGAACACGATCCCAACTGGGACCGAACGGTCATAATGCCACACTAAAATCATCATCATCATCATCACCACCATCACCACCACCACCACCAACAACAACAACAACAACTCATCGCGCCAATGTACGCACTGAAGCTTCTTGAGCAATTTCTTTGCAGACTAGACCTTGCTCCTTGTGCCTTTGCACTATTCCCGCATATGAAAATGAAACTGAGAGGATGTTCAAATGTTTCTTAAACTTAAGGGACTTAACTGCGGGATCATCCGTACCTAACTACTTATGAATTACCTTATACTAAAGACAACACAAACTTCCATGCCCGAGGGGGATACGAACTCCCGACGGGGAACGTCCTCGCGCATCGGAGCATAGCGCCTCAATGCGCTTGGCTACTCTGCCGCGGCGAAGCTGACGGGGGAGCAGTTTTGAAGTGAAGAGCACTTCATCAGTTTTTTTTTTCTTTTTTTTGTGGTTTTAGGGCGCACAACTACTAAGGTCATTAGCGCCCGAATCAAACCGGGGATATACCCAAGAATAATAAGACTATATAAAAACAGCTGAAAAACATAGAATAAAAAAACAACAGAGCGAAGAGCTAAATGTCCCTCGACAATTTGGTCAAATTGATAAAATCCAGTACTCGAGCAACAGCCCCCACGTCATCAGCTAAAATGTCTTCCAATATGTCCGGCAGATGTAGTGCAAGCCGAACAGGAGTAAAATTCGAACACGACAACAAAACATGGCGCACCGACAGCGGGTGGCCACAGGAACATAACGGTGCGGGGTCACCACTGAGCAAGTGGCGGTGGCTGAACCGGCAATGTCCGATCCGCAACCGGGCCAAGATGATCTCGTCGCGAGCGGCGTGATGAGGTGATCCAAGCCACCGGGAGCGGTTTAATGGTCCGGAGCTTATTATTAGTAAGTGAAGACCACACATTATGCCACGACGATATAAGGCGCCGCGAAAGAGCCCCTTGAATATCGTGCGATGGGATACAGTACGTAGCTGTCCGACGTAAGAAAGTTGCAGCCTTGGCAGCGGCATCAGCAGCCTCGTTACCAGGCACGCCTGAGTGGTCAGGTACCCACAGGAGGTGGACGCACACTTCGTCAGTTGTTGGGAACGGTTTATGAGAATGGAGAGATGTAATCAATGTGGCGGATATGACTTTAAAAAAACAGTATTGCAAAACGTAATACCTTTTGTATGTGGATGATCCACAGTAGGATCGAAACAGATCGTCAATAAATTTGAATAGTGCTTTCTAAACTTTTTTTATCATCATACCACTGTTAATCCCACAGTGTTTCCAAAAATTTACAAATATGTACCGTATTTTATGGTGATCCGTTACAGTGGCGAAGTCTGTTGTAAAGATAGACTGACATGCACCATATGAAATCTAATGTAGGCAGTAATGTTCCTCTGCTTTTGAAGGTAGAGTGTGCAAAATTTGGACATTATCGGAATAAAACCGTGGAATGATGTCGAACTCTGTTGCAAAGTACCCTCCGAAACGCACAGTACTAAATCTTAGATAGGTAGTGTGCAAAATTTTACCATGATCGTAGTAAAACTGTGATGTCAGTCTTCTGTGTGTCAGATTAACCTTCAGCCGGTACACCCCCTTACGGTACACAAGACATTCACTCAGTCTTTAAGACCAGGGTGCCGTTTCTTTCAGTTTCTTTGGTCATTTTTACCATCTGATTGTCTTAAAATTCATTTAGTGCACAATTAATTCACCCCTCCTCGCCATATACCACTTCCCCCACAGATTTCTTACACACTTGATATGTAGATTTTTCTTCTCTGCTCAAAATTAGATATAAATTTCACTACGTTTACTTAATTTTCACAAGAAGTGATCTCACAGTAGTTCAAATGTTCAAATGTTTGTAGAGTCTATGGGACTTAACTACGGGGTCATCAGTCCCTAAACTTACAAACTACTTATGAACTACTACCGTAGTGGCCGTGCAGACCGTGACTGGAGCGCCCAGTCTCCTCGGCCACCGCGGCCGGCGATCTCACAGTAGCAAACTACTACTCTGTTGTTTTGAATCATTTAAAGAACACATGTTTCAATAAACAAAAGTAAAGGGGAAAGGCAGGTGAAACTCTTCGGTCGTGTTTTGTTGGAAGTTAGTGTGCCGGCAGTCCAAGGTTACATCGCGGTGTGCAGAATCTCTGGTCTCGTCAGTCGTCATGGACATACCCGCAGTCCGATGCGGTCGGTCATAGAATAGCAGTCGATTATATAAAAGTGCATTTTAACATTGCAGAAGCAAGTTAAATCGTCAGTGTTAATTAGATAGGAAGGAACTTTAAAAATGTTTATTTGTGCAGTTTCATTGTTTCTGCGTAAATAAACGAAGTGGCATCATTCGAATAATTTCAAGAGTAGTTCTTCGCTAATTATCAGTCACAAAATAAAGAACCAACGACCTGCGTACCGTCTTCTGCGCCAGGGTTACAACTTATTAAGACATTTCATTTAGAGACTGTGCATTTCACTAAGGGCGGTGAAAGGAACTAGGCACCTCGCAAGAACTGCACTTCCGTTACAACCGAATTCAGTTACTCGAAATTCATAGGAACATGGAGGAGGTCGCGGAACGAAGATAAAACGTGGAAAACACATTAAAACTTACTTTATCTATATACCGGTATTTTTCCTTCCGCCCTGCCGTATCGGGCAAGGCAGCGTGATGGCCACAACGTATCGTACACTTGTTGCAACCCACGTAAACCCTTTCATGACGACCATGTTTCCCTACTACACCGTTGGTTTTCAACAATATGATGTGGCACACCACATGGCGGGAGTGTGATGGAGTGGCGCGTTGAACTGATGTACTGACCCCCATGCGCCCTGATCTGAACTCAATCGAACACATCCGACATGTAATCGAACATGGTATCACAGCTCATCTCATCCCACGCCAGAATTTAAGGAGTAGTTCGAGTGTGCTGATGTACCAACTCCAAACCAAGAGCCGCGGCGGAGTGGCCGAGCGGATGCCGGGCGCCGTGGCTCAGCGCGCCCGGTCAGAGGGCTCAACGCCCTCTGTAATAAAAAAGCTGAGCCAAGAACAAATCGAACAAGAACGAAAGAACGTGATCAACGTCCGCAACAAACAGAACTTCCCATAGAGCAAAAAAAAAAAAAAAAAAAAAAAAAAAAAAAGTTTGAGATACTGTGCTCCGAGGCGCGAGGCCGTTCCCAGGCGGGGGTTCGAATCCCCCCCCCCCCATTCGGGCATGGATGTTTGTGTCGTCTTTAGTATAAGGTAGTTCATTAGTAGTCTGTAAGTTTAGGTACTGATGATCCCACAGTTAAGTCCCTTAACCTTAACAAACATTTTGAACAAGAAGTACCAAGGCCTCGAAGCTGCCATGCCAAGTCGCGTCGCGCATTTATCTGGGCCAAGGTTAAACTTACTACCTATTAGATAGCTGATCATAGTGTTATGTCTGATCTGTGAAGACTCAGAAGAAAATACTTGTTTTGCGTTCTTGCAGTTGAGTGCGAAAACTTGTCGCGATCCAGTCGGTCGGTACAGGCGACCTTCTGCTTTAAAAGAAACTTCGTAGCATGGGCGCCGTTCCAACAAGGAGCATTTGTCGTGCCTGATAAGTATACTACATCAACAACTAATGACAAATCGTGTTGAACACACAAATGTTGAAATTACATGGTCCCAGGTATAAACATCTAATTTGCATTTAATCTGCACATACTTTTAAACAGAATTCATTGTGTCTACTGATACAGAGAATGCCACAAGGACGTTGAAATATTGACTGTCACAGTGTTCTCACCTGTAACGCATTAACTACGCACCTGGGCATTAAAATTGCAACGCCATGAAGGTCGTCCGCAGCATAAGCCAAATTGGCATCTGCAGTAGGTTTTGATTAAATGTAGGCCCAGCTGATGTTTAGCTTCTAATGTATACTGAGCAGACAACATAAAATTACACCAAGTTTACTACATCCTTATTTTTTTGGACGTTGGCACCATCGCTTACATGTTACTAACACAGCGCACTATTCACGTACGAATACTTGGACGTTATCTCTCAGTATACACGTGGAACGGTCAACACAATCGGCGAATTTCCGCCGTTCATGGTGCAATCGTGAAATGGTCCTACTGGTAGAACCCCAACCTCGTGCCGCGGTGGCCGAGGGGACTGAGGCGCTCCAGTCACGGTCTGCACGGCCACTACGGTCGGGGGTTCGAATGCCCCCTCGGACATGGATATTTGTGCCCTCCTTAGTCTTAGTTAATTCATAAGTAGTTTGTAAGTTTAGGGACTGATAACCCCCGTAGTTAAGTCCCATAAGTTCTACAAACATCTGAACATTTCCCAACCTCGTCGGTACCTCGTAGATGTAGCGTCCCGACTCTCGTGCGCCGACTATTACACTATGTTCAGATCTACTCAAATTGTGATAACTTTGCATTGTATCCTGCGCCATACAACTGTTGTCTTATATACGCATTGCGAAACGCAGCACCGTCCTCTTCTTGCATATATCAGTGTTTGCATTCCCATGCTTACACCGACTGCTTTGCTTTCAGTATGTGTGGCTGTCTCAAAAGAACAGGAAGAACAGCAGAGTGGGGACGTATTGCTTTAACCAAGGAAAACCTTCGCACGGTATTTACGGCCAGATATTGGCATCTTTCTCCACAAAAAAAAAAAGATTTGCAAATGCGGTTGTTTGATGTCCGCATCTAACTGTGTCATTCCATGCTTTGCGAGATAATTAGGATCACAAGACGGAGGCAGGTATTGAACATCCAATAGTATCATGTTAGAAACCGAATTTCGGCTTGACTTACTATACTTGTTTATTGGTAACAATGCTGGATGACTACGCTCGCGATATTCTGAGAACGTATCAACTTACGGTTTATTTCTTTCTACATCTACAGCTACATCTTCATCACATTTAAGAGCCTGGCAGAGGATTGATTAACTACTTTCATAACCTTTCTCTACCGTTCCATTGTCTAATAGCGCGCAGGAAGAAAGAACACCTAAATCGTTCCGTTTTCGATCTGATTTCTCTTATTTTATTGGGATGGTCATGTCTCCCTACGTAGGTGGGTGCTAGCGAAATATATTCATGAAGTAAAAGCCGGTGATTGAAATTTCGCGAGTAGATCTCGCCGCAACGAATAACGTCTCAAATCGTGCAACATTTCTGTGACGCTTTCCCTTCTGTAACGTGATAAAACAAAACGAGCTGCCCTTCTCTGAACCTCCTCAATGTCTTCCGTCAGTCCCATATTGTGAGGGTCCAATACTGTGCAACAATACTCCAGGAGAAGACGCACAAGTGTGATGTAGGCAGTCTCTTTGGTGGAGCTGTTGCATCTTCGAAGCGTTCTGCCAATGAAACGTAACCTTTGATTCGCCTTCCCCATAATATGTTCTATGTGTTTTCTCCAGTCTAAGTTGTTCGTATTTGTAGGTCCTAGGTAATTGGTAAAATTTACGACCTTAAGGTTTGACTGATTTATCGTGTAATTGAAGTTCGGCGGATTTCTTTTAGTGGTCATGCGAATATTACTTAACACTTTTCTTTGTTTAGCGTTAATTGCAAATTTTCGCACCATGTAGAAATTTTGTCTAAATCGCTTTGCAGTTACTTTTGATCCTCTGTTGACTTCACTAACCGATAGACGACAGCATCATCCGCGAACAGTCTGAGAGAGCTATTCAGATTGGCTCCTAAATCGATATAATCACAAGGAAGAGTAGGGGACCTATAACGCTACCCTGGGGAACACCGGATATCACTTATCGTCAAATAATACGAACTGTGTTCTTTCTGATAGGAAATCGTGAATGCAATTTATTCAATATTTTTTAAACAATGCATTTGCAAAATATGGTGGAAGGGAAAGTTGCACGATAATTACAAGACAATTTCCAGTGCTGACGTTTAGTCAATCATTGCCTATCTCTAGGCAGTCTGATTTGAATTTGATGTTTTGCACAGCGTCCTATTTTATAACTTTTCTCAACTATTTACTAAATATGCACCTAAGTACGATGCATCCGCACGGTGCAGTATGAGATTATGTATCACAATAAATTGCACATGCAGTCTGATTAGTTTTCAGTCAGGCGAAATATTTTTATTTTTTGTCACTTAAGAGCGAACAGAATGAGATGGTAGGAGAAGCAAGGTTACCTAAGAGACTCATGAGCTCGGCAGCGCAGGGTAAGAGGAGTCGCCGGAAGCGGTGGCCGAGGGGATTGAGGCGCGTCAGTCACGGTCTGCACGGCCACTACGGTCGGGGGTTCGAATCCCCCCCTCGGGCATGGATATTTGTGCCGTCCTTAGGATTAGCTAGTTCATAAGTAGTTTGTAAGTTTAGGGACTGATGACCCTGTAGTTAAATCCCATAAGCTATACAAACATTTGAACATTTCAAGAGGAGTCGAGGTAGACCTATATGAAAGTACTTAGATTCGGTGTAGAATGATTTTGAAGTAAAAGGCATAACATCAGACGAGGCATCAATGTTAGCATTGAATAGGGGATCATGGAGGAATTTTATTAGAGGTAGTAAGCTCCAGACTGAACGCTGAAAGACATAATCAGTCTCTAATGATGATGATGATGATGATGATGATGATGATGATATGACGTCTTTAACCTATTGCAACTGTTTTGTTGGTATCGTGGAGCTGTGCCATAGTTAGAAATATACTCTAAATACTTCCGACGAAGATCAGTGGTAGGATGAATGTTAATAGCACATACGACAGCCCATAGTCAAGGACTTACCTAGTTCTTATACATAAAAAATGGCATAAACGAAGATGAAGAAATGGAACTAAGAGTTTGATCCGTTAATAGAAAATTTACGAAGTAAGACGGTTAGATGATATTCCAAAGATTAGATTCACGTTAAATATAATGTTGCGGATTGTGTCAAATGACGTAACAATGAACATTTATCACAAGCATCCAAATTCTTGTTTAAATTCGGGTTACATGCAATTACTTGTTCTAAAAAGTGCGCGAAATGTTTACATCTGTAATATCTTAGGAAGGTTTTCCCGACGATTCGTTTTCATCTCTTTAGAATGCAGAACAAGTGAGGGGCGTAGTTATCTGTCGCGTCGTAATAGAAGCAAAATGTTCTTTTATAGAATGACATTTTCATTCTGCAGCGGAGTATGATGTGAAACTTTCCTGGTGGATGTGCCTTACGTGAGCAAGTCCTCAACCGACTATTTTGTCAGGTAAATCGATGTTTTGCGGACGTTTGTTCATGTTAGTTCTTAGTTGTTCGTTGACTATTTGGCTCAGCTTTCTGATTACAAAGTGCTGAGCCACAGAATAGGCAGCATACAGAAGGGAAAGTTGGCGGCGGCGCCTTTGATCTGTATGTTACCAAGCGTTGCGTTCGACGCCATATTGAAAAGCAGTAAACGCGGAACTATAGCCACTTAGTACTTTGACTGGAAATGGACTTTTTACGAACTGCAGGAATCTCTCCGACTTTTACGAAAGGAAAAGGCTTTTCATTATGCTCTCATCTATTTTGCGCCCTCTTCTTGCACCTAATTGTAATCCAACGAAAAAAATAGGCCTAAATTTTAATACAACTACGAAAATGTACGGTGGAATCGATGATCGTTTTATTTGGTGATTATCTCTAGAAAAATCCCAAATAACGCGGAGTTATGTTTGGGAAATTAGTTATAAACAAGAAAGTGACTTTACAACTACCAGGTTTTATTTGACACGAATAAATTCGCACAAAATATTGAGTCAGACTTAGCAATACCACGTGATTACACAGAACTAATGACGTCTGGGTATATATAAAAGTTTTATTTGCTTTAGGAGTATCATTAATTTACTGATCGGAGAAGGGGATATAGAGGAATCTGTTAACCACAGAGCAGGAGCAGCATAAAATAATTATTCCCCTTAATCTATTTGTTTGAGTATCCGAAGAGCATTCGTTGCCAACATTAGCACACTACGCCTCCAATGCCGTAAGTAAAATTTTACCTGCCTACTTACGCACTACTCGTTGTCATTCATTTTATATTATTCCCTGCAACGTTAAACTTATAAAATATAAATGAACTTCAACATTTCGATGCTGTTGAACTGCTGTAGCAACAGCAACAGCGAGAGTTATCGTCAAGAGAAGAAGCAAGGCTGCTTTTAATAATTATGCACACATTGCTCTCTTTCGAAGCTGATAACATTTAACTTTCACTACACATATAGCGACGTTCTATTTCTGCTCAGTATCTGAAGAAACTTATATCCTCATTTGTATTCGAATTATTACGGCAATTAGGTGCTGAACACCATCGGCCGCCTTTTTATTGCTGCCCATAATAAAAACGGAACAGCTCCAACTACTGAAACACCGTTCTTTCTTTTCACTGCACTGCACTGCACTAAATACTTGTTTACTTTTATGAGATTCAGGCTGTTAAAATAGACAATTAACAAACAAAGACGGCGCATTACCACGCCACAGAGTAGGGAGTGATCACACGTTTACTGCTTTTCAAGATGGCCGATTCCGCGCATGCGCACTAAATTTTGGACGACAGATGCAGCGGGAGTTTCCTTTCTAATCCTTATTCTGTGGCTGAGCCACGGCGCCCTGCAGACCTGAGCTATCCCGGCACGCTTTTCGGCTCGCCCTCACAGCGTTACTTCCGCCCGAACCTCGCGTCCAACTTTCCAGACTTCACAGGAGTTCTCAATGCGAACCTAGCAGGACTAGCACGGTGGGGACATGGCTTGGCAATGGGATTCGCAAGGGATAATCCTCATCGACTATCTGGAACAGGATAAATTATTCATTGTTATTAGACCGTATTAAAACTGAGTTGCAAGAAAAACGCCAGCGACTGGTCCACAAAATAGTACACGTCGGCAATGCACCATCACACACACCTCAGTAGTTGTGGTCGTAAAATTATTGGAAATAGGATTCCAACTCATTCCACACCCCTATTCTCCAGACTCGGCTCCCTCGGACTACTATTTTGTCACCCAGTTTGAAGAAATAACGGCGGGACGAAGATTTCATTCAAACGAGGAGGCGATTGCAGAAACTAATTGCTATTGTGCAGGCTTGGACAATCCCTATTGCCGCGGTGGACTAGCCGAGCGGTCTAAAGCGTCTCGCTGCGAAGCGCGCGGTTGCTTGCCGTGGAGGTTCGAGTCCTCCCTGGGGCATGAGTGTGTGTGTTGAAATGTTTGTTAAGCTTATGGGACTTAACTACGGGGTTATCAGTCCCTAAACTTACAAACTACTTATGAACTAACTAAGACTAAGGACGGCTCAAATATCCATGCCCGAGGGGTGATTCCAACCCCCGACCGTAGTGGCCGTGCAGACCGTGACTGGAGCGCCTTAGTCCCCTCGGTCACCGCGGCCGGCGGTGTGTGTGTTGTCCTTAGATTAGTTTACCTAGGTTTAAGTAGTTTGTAAGCTACGGACTGATGACCACGCAGTTTGGTCTGATAGATTTACAAACATTTGAATATTTTTGAACAATCCCTATTATTCTGAAGTGATTGCAGAACGACATGTTGCATAGCTGTCTATTATTTCTCAATGCTACCGGTTTCGGTAATCAAGCGTTAGCAGAGATTAGCTAATAACTTAACATGTCGAAATACAAAAATACAAAATTATAATTTTGTATTTTCGTATTTCGACATGTTAAGCTATTAGCTAATATCTGCTAACGCTTGATAATGGCAAATAACCGAAACCGGTAGCATTGAGAAATAATAAACAGGTATGGTCAACATGTAGTTCTGCAATTATCTGAAAGCTGTTATGCCCCATCTTTCTATTCTGAAGTGATCAACAAATTAGAACAATGTTGGACAAATTGTATAAATCTAGAAGGAAGCCGCGACGGATTAGCCGTGCACATTGGCATTGGCGCGGCCGTTTGCCGTCGGGGATTCGAGTCGTTTCGTCACTGTGGATGAAACATGGATACATTACTATACTCTTGAGACCAAAGAACAATCTAAACAATGGGTACTGAAAAAAGAATCTGCAGCAAAAAAGGCGAAGACTGGTCTTCAGCTGGAAAGGTTATGGCGTCGGTCTTTTGGGGTTCACAAGGTATAATCCTCATCAAATATTTGGAAAGGATAAACCTATTACATGTCCTGAAACTTCCTGGCAGATTAAAATTGTGTGCCGGAACCGGGACTCCAACCTGGGACCTTTGAATTTCGCGAGCAAGCGCTCTACCGACTGAGCTATCCCGACACGACTCACGATGCCGCCTCACAACTTTACTTCCGCCAGTACCTAGCCTTCAGTACCTTGCCTCCAAACAAAGGTCCCAGGTCCGAGTCCCGGTTCCAGCACACAATTTTAATCTGCCAGGAAGTTTCATATCAGCGGACACTCCGCCGCACAGTGAAAGTTTCATTCTGGTATTACATGTCCTTATTATTCATCGTTATTGGACCGTTTGAAAACGAAGCTGCAAGAAAAACGCTGGCGTTTGGTCCATATAAAAGTACTTATCCATCACAACAATGCACCAGCTCACAACTCAGCAGTTGTGGTAGCAAAATTATTGGAAATAGCATTCCAAATCATTTGGCTCCCTCGGACTACTATTTGAAAAAATGCCTGGCGGGACGAAGATTTCATTCAAACGAGGAGGTGATTGCAGAAATTAATTGCTATTTTGCAGGCTTGGATAATTCCTACTATCCGGTAGGGATCAAGAAATTAGAACAGCATTGGACGAAATGTATAAGTGTAAAAGGAGACCATTTCGAAAAATAAAAATTGTTTTCCCCAAACACGTTAGTAGTTTTAATTTTTGTTCAAATGTTTGTAAGGCTTATGGGAATTGCGTGGTCATCAGTCCCTAAACTTACGAACTACGTATGAACTATGTAACTTCGTAGGCTTTCCCGGCGTGACAAATCTTCGAAGTCTCTGCGGGTTTTCTGCCGGGTAATAAAATCAAACTGATACAATATTGGGACGGTACAGCTGTCCGCCGTCTTCAGGAAACTGCTGCTGTTGAGTCCCGCTGAATACTGACTCAAGCGGGACTCAACAGCAGCAGTTTCCTGAAAATGGCGGACAGCTGTACCGTTCCAATATTGTATCAGTTTGATTTTATTATCCGGCAGAAAACCTGCAGAGACTACGTATGAACTATCTTATACTAAAGACGAGCCAAACATCCATGCCCGAGGGGGGTATTCCAACCCCCACGGGGAACGGCCTCGCGCATCATAGCATAGCGCCTCAATGCACTCGGCCGCTCCGCCGCGGCTTTTATGTTTGACCGGACTTTTCAAAAGCCCGTCGTAATTCTTTCCTTTGATTTAGTTTCTTTACAAAATGTCTTATGATCTGGCCCACTACGCCGCGCGAGAGTAGCCGAGCGGTCTGGAGCGCCACGTTACGGATCACGCGGCCTTCCGCGTCGGGGTTTCGAATCCCCCCACCACTCTTGGGTATGGATTCCTTAGGTTAGTTTAACTTAGTTTAAATAGTTTGTATGTCTACGGACTTACCGTAAGCGGGGGTGACTTTGTGATTGCTGGGGTGACATTGTGACATGTGAACTTTTTTGAGGAGTTTAAATACTGCGCCATTTCTGCGCTTGCCACAGGGCTATGAGCGATTCTGTCATATGCGTAACAAGTGCTGCTATGTGTTGGTCATCACTTACACTTCTACGCCAACTTTCGTGGCTTCTACAGTGGTTTAGTTAAAACGTGTTTTTTCTTACCAGGAGAAAACCTGCAAATTTTGTGTTGCATAACGTTCAACTCACTTGCTTGTGTTCCTACAGGTAATTATATTAATAACTATGCTTGTTAGTAATCATTTAATGTTTAAATAACTTAAATATATTCTTTTGGTGTAAAGTTATACAGACATAACCAAAATTTCGAAGGTTGATGGTGTGACTATGTGACAGGTACAGTTGTCACAAAGTCACTTTTTTTTTTAATTTACCTTTTTTTCTAATTTGTCAGTTTAGCCAACTATATTAACAGTCCACCATGACGAGGCCATATGTGAGGAGGACTGGAGGTCGTTCTTACCGCAAGTATAGTGAGGAAACTCTGGCAGAAGCTGTCCAACAAGTTTTGGAGAAACCAGTTATCACTGAGAAAAGCTTCCTGCAGGTCAGTAACATAGTCATAAATGGATTTACTATGAAAAGATGTTATTACAATGCATAGTATTAATTTATCTGTTCTTATCAGGTACAACATTCATAAGAACACACTGTGGCTGAAAACAAAAGAGGCCCGAAATGTTTTAAGTGGAAACACCAGTACCATTGAGAATACCAGGTGGTCAACGAGTTTTACATACAATGAGGAAATGGGATTTACAGTACATGCGGTTTCCATGTCTGCATATGGATTTCCAATTACCAGTTTCGATCTTCGCTGCATTGCCTAGCATTTAAAATTCATCTTTATGATTTTTCTTTTTACTTGTTCCTGATGTTAAAATAAAGTTTTATGGGGTAACATTGTGATTGTATTATTTCCCTATTAGTTTTAGTAGAAAAACCAGACTTTGGATGACATTGTGACACTTATTTTTAACTGTAATTACGTCATACTTTGATATTTAGTTTTTGCTTATTTGAAAGAGTATAGCTACACATGGTAGTAAATATATCTGATATTGAATCGTTTTTATCTGCATTTCATTCCATTCCACGATGCTGGTGCCGACGGCTGGTGCAGCAACAGTGTTGAATAATTAAAAAATCCTCAGTATCTGTTGCAATATTGTATTCTCCAATAACGCGTTTCGCGCTGTTAGCGCTTCGTCAGACTGGAAAAAGACAAATCTTTTGTTACAGTCCTTGTACCTGGCGGGTAGCGAATCTAATGTGGCTAAGGTGAGTAAATTTTGAAAATTCAGACTTACTTGGGCGGAGATGGAGCCACAGAACTATCTATAGCTGTGGAGGAGGTATCTTATCAATTTGTGTTGCCATTGGGCCCCTTCAAAGAGGTGAACGTACAAAGTACGTAAGGGTTATTTGAACTAGAATAACTAGGAACTAAAGGGGTACAGTATGGAAATTAATAGAATGCTTTTTATACGATAAAGCTCACCATAGCAGCAGAGGAGTCGCTGTCGCGGCAGGACCACGTTTACAATTGGTAGTAGTGGTAATAATTGCGGAATATGAATGCGGCCGTTAAACAAAGCGGCATGGGCAGAGTTACGCCTGCGAGAATGAGCGGCTTGCCAAGCGGTAGCTTGGTATTATCAGAGATGTTTGTGACGTGCGGGAAATGAATCTTGTGAAATGATAATGGTGGTAGTGAAACAATAATAAATGAACGAAAACAAAATTATTAGAGGCATGGGGGTGGGGCGGAAGAAAGATGTTGTGAATTGTCAGAAGGGGGGTCATTTTGGAAAAAGACGGATAACATGTCGTAAAAAGTTTGATTTGTTGTAATGATCTGTTTGTTGAGACTGTGTTCTGTTTAACGGTCACATTTATGTTCCGCAATTATTAACAATACTACCAGTTGTAAACGTGGACCTACCGCGACAGCGACTCCTCTGCTGCTATGGTGAGTCTTATCATATAACAAGCATTCTATTAATTTCCATACTGTACCCCTTTAGTCGCTAGTAAATCTACTTCAAATAGCCGTTACGTACTTTGTACGTTTACCTCTTTACAGGGGCCCAATGACAGAACACAAATTGTTAAGCTACTTCCAACACAGCTTTAGATAGTTCCGTGGCGCCATCTCCGCCCAAGTAAGTCTGAATTTTCAAAATATACTCAACTTAGCCACATTAGATTCGCTGCTCGCCAGGTACACGGACTATAACAAAAGATTTGTCTTTCTCCAGTCTGACGATGCGCTAACAGCGCGAAACGCGTTATTGGAGTAATAAAGAATACTGTAACAGGGACGGCGAATTATTTAATTATTCAACACTGTTGCTGCACTAGCCGCCACCACCACCATCTTCATGAAATGGAATGAAGCTATTAACTTGATTGTTCGTTCACATATTATACGCCACCAGACAACAGGGGAGGGCGGGATTCGAAACCCCTGCAAAAGTCATATCCATTATTTATGATTTTGGCGCTCATAATGCAACCTGCGTCTCAATTTTCAATGTTGAAACGGCTTGACAGTTAGCTGCACATGTATTGAACATTGGCTCTAATGAACCTTAGAACCCCTTTCCGCCTCCCCCCCCTCCAATGGAAACCAAATGCAATCTCCACCCCCAGAAGACGTTTCGATATGCAGTCGATAAATCGCTAAATCTTATCGGCACAATAGTTGACAGACGACGTGACTGCCCTACTAACATGGCCTGATTTCCCTATCTTTGTTTCCATTAGTGAGTATTCCTAAGAATGCCGCAAACTACCGCCTAGCTTTGAAACTTTTTTTTGTGCTACTTTTAAAAGTAGTTTTCTAGCCGAGTAGCTGCTTCCTTGTTCCTCGAGCAGTGAAACTCTTCTTTAGCCTATAACGCAGCCACAAAATCTGCAGTCGTAATAGATTCGAGGGCACTTCTGGTTGAAACCCATCTCTACATCTCTACTGCTACATCTACATGGATACTCAGCAAGTCACATTGAAGTGCATGGCACAGGGTCCATAGACCAACTTTTACTATATCTCTCTATAGTTCCATTCAGTGGCGTAACTAGGAGCCGGGCGCGGTGGCCGAGGTGACTGAGGCGCTCCAGATACGGTCAGCACGGCCATTACGGTCAGGGGTTCGAATCCCCCCTCGGGCATGGATATTTGTGCCGTCCTAGTTCGTAAGTAGTTCATAAGTAGTTTGTAAGTTTAGGGACTGATGACCCCGTAGTTAAGTCCCATAAGCTTAACAAACATTCGAATTCGTAACTAGGACTTGGCTTGGGGGGGGGGGGGATAGATCTGCTTGACGAGCAAAATTTTAGTCAGTTTCCAGGCTGACTACCATCTACCACTTCCGTTGAAGAAACTAATTCACGCCCAGCCAATGAAAGCTTATGGTAAAACACCCCAAGTTTCCAATCTTTACCTTTATCAGATTGCTGTTATATGATTTTTTTGGGGGGGGGGGCGGGGCTTTCTGGGGGGGGGGTTCTATCCCCCTCATCCCCCCCCGTAGTTACTCCATTGGTTCCATTCTCTAATAGCTCGCGAGAAAAAAGAGCACCTAAATCTTTCCGCTCTGATGAACGCTGGCAACAGTGGCACACATCCCGTGTGCCACGCCAGCAACCTTCTTCAATTCTGCCAGCCACTTGCATCTACTGAGGATGACGGAGAGATCTTTCATTGAGTGGCTATGCCTCCACCATATTTGAGGCAAAATAAACGCCGTGTTTCTTGGTAGGGATGAAAGCTATTATAAAATATACGAGGCGCGTCCAGAAAGTAAGTTCTGTTTAGTAATAAAATGAATTTGTACACATATACAGAAGAAATTTTTATTGCACAAAATATTCTACAACTCTTAAACTACTTTTCCACATAACTGCCGAAATTTTTCAGGCATTTGTCATAGCGTGGAGAATAAAATATTGCAACAGAGACTGAGAATTTTTTAATCGTTTCTATCTGGTTTACATGGAAAATAATGAATTGAGTGTCTCAAAGTGACCTCCGCTTGAAACGTGTCCATAAAAAATATTTTTGTAAGAAAATGTCTAATATTGTACCTCCTGTTTTGTGTCGAGTAACTTGCTTGCAAGAAAATGTATAATATCGCTTCTACTGTGTGTATCGATATGTGTTATTAACTTTCATCTCTGGCAAAGATCATGTATTGCATAGCATTGTAACTCGCGCAGACAGAGAGAAGCACTTGTGGTTCAGCTCGCTTAGAGAGCGGTTGAGTTGTGTGTATGGCTCCGATATAGAGCAGAGGCTGCTGTGCTAGCAAGTCGATTTGATTGTATTTGGAATATATATTGTATTGTATTGTAACACCGCTGGAATGAAGGTAATTGCATTTGATGTCATTAGGAAGAAGTTGTATTATGTAGGTAATGTAATGCAGATTATTAATAATAAGTAACAAAGTTGACCTTTCTTTCCTGTTTCATTTACGTAGTTAGAAGATTAACCTACTTCCTTCATTTGATAATTAGTTATTAGTGGATTTAAAGTGCAGTATTGATTTTGATAATATTGTTGAACAGATTTCGTTATTGTTGCCATAGTAAATGATAGTTAATTGACTATGATACTAAATTTCAATAATCAGAAACTGATCTGCATAAAATTCCCACAGTCAAAGATTAAGAAAGTGGTTTGTGATTTTTTTAATATCTTTCTCGCAGTCAAAATTTTTGAGTATAGTCAGTGTCTGTTTCAAATGGTGACTTGCCACAGTTGTTCTTTGTTTAAAATATCCGTTTCTTATTTAATAGTATATACATCAATATCAGGGCCATAATTAAACCAAATTGCTGTGTTAATGAACAATTTGTTGTCTGATTTAACGATAGGTTCAACATCCACAACACACACACACAGCTTTTACGCTTACGGTATGATCAAAGTAGTTCGGTCCCAAAAGAATAAAAAAAAAAAAAAACATTTGAACATTCGGGCCACTACTGTGATAATAGCCTGCGCAATTCGAAATTCAGTCGGACGGCCCAGAGCTAGAACGCACAGGTGATCGGCTGCTGGTGGATGAACCGGCGGATGTGAGACAGAGAGTGAATCACTGGTTGCGCAACGTGGATCGCTCGATGCGCTTCCGGGAACGTCTGCGGCACTTGTGAGAGCGCGGCGGGCACATTTTCCTGGTGGCCGATACGCACCGCGAGTGGCTGGCGGCGCGAGGTGGGAGGGCCGACGCCTACGCAAAGCCAAGCTGGGCGTGGTCTGCCGGCCGCTTGCGACATGCGCAGCGTGGCAGCGTGGCGTGCACCGGCTACAGCCGCTCTGCTCGCCCTCTCTCTCTCTCTCTCTCTCTCTCTCTCTCTCTCTCTCTCTCTCTCCTGCTGTCTGTCTCTCTCTCTCTCTCTCTCTCTCTCTCTCCTCTCTCTTCTCTCTCACACACACACACACTCACTCACTCACTCTCTCTCTCTCTCTCTCTCTCCTCTCTCTCTCTCTCTGTCTCTCACACACACACTCCCTCTCACTCTCTCTCTCTCTCTCTCTCTCTCTCTCTCTCTCTGTCTGTCTGTCTGTCTCTCTCTCTCTCTCTCTCTCTCTCTCTCTCTCACACACACACTCCTCTCACTCTCTCTCTCTCTCTCTCTGTCTGTCGGTCTCTCTCTCTCTCTCTCTCTCTCTCTCACGCACACACACACACACTCACTCACTCACTCACTCATTCACTCACTCTCACTCTCACTCTCTCTCTCTCTCTCTCTCTCTCTCCCTCTCTCTCTCTCTCTCTCTCTCTCTCTCTCTCTCACACACACACTCACTCTCACTCTCTCACTCTCTCTCTCTCTCTCTCTCTCTCTCTCTCTCTCTCTCTCTCTCACACACACACACACACTCTCTCTCTCTCTCTCTCTCTCTCTCTCTCTCTCTCTCTCTCTCTCTCTCTCCCCCCCCCCTTCACACACACACACACACACACACACACACATACACAGCGCTAAGGCGGTTCAGCAGGCCCAAGTCGCACACCGACTCCGCAGTAGACAAAGTATTTGAAGTTAACCCTTAAGGGAATACGAAATCGCCTATCCCCGCAGTGTTAATATATGCCCACTTGTTGTTATGGTAGTCTTCAGTCCGGAGACTGGTTTGATGCAGCTCTCCACAATACCCTATCCAGAGCAAGCCTAAAAATAAAGTTCAAATGTTTGTATAGTCTATGGGACTTAACTACGGGGTCATCAGTCCCTAAACTTACAAACTACTAATGAACTGCCGGCCGCGGTGGCCGAGGAGACTGAGGCGCTTCAGTCACGGTCTGCACGGCCACTACGGTCGGGGGTTCGAATCCCCCCTCGGGCTTGGATATTTGTGCCGTCCTAGTTCGTAAGTAGTTCATAAGTAGTTTGTAAGTTTAGGGACTGATGACCCGGTAGTTAAGTCCCATAAGCTTTACAAACATTTGATTTTACTAATGAACTAACTAAGACTAAGGACGGCACAAATATCCATGCCCGAGGGGGGATTCGAACCCCCGACCGTAGTGGCCGCGCAGACCGTGACTGGAGCGCCTCAGTCCCCTCGGCCACCGCGACCGGCATGTTTAACCCTTTATCAGTAACAAGCACTTAACAAATGCAAAAGAAAACTAATCCCTCACCCGCTACTAACACAAATCGTTACGAACAAGCAGTGGAGCAATTTTCAGGGACATGTTCCAGCTCCTCCACGCCATCACAAATCTCTGAGAATTTATGTATTGGGTCGTTCAATTTTTAACTTATGTTTTACTTTAATATGATTTGATGCGCCTTGGTTGCACAGTGGTAGAGTGCCAGACAACAAATTCAAAGGTCGCGGGTTCGATCCCCACCAGGCCCTAGGATTTTTATCTGCCACTTTCCACTTCTTTCACCTCTAGCAGAATTGCTTATGTGAAAAATACCGAGTAGCACCGTGGTTCGGAACCACGTTAAACTCTAGGTCCCCCTATAACTGATGTCTTCTATTGCTTTACCCACACCTCACATCTTCCCCTGCCTCGCCTTATACTGTAGTTTGGTGCCGTCCTCCAGTTTGTTGTTGTTGGTGTGGTCTTCATCCCGGAGACTGGATTGATGCAGATCTCCACAATACCCTTTTGTGTCCCAACTTCGTCGCCGCTTTTGTGTCCCAGCCTCGTCGTAGGTGTCGGCGGCCGAGTGGAACGAGACCGACACAGGAACACAGATAGCACGCTGGTGCAGGTACGGAGGGGGGCAGCCAGAAACTAGAAACACTAGAGTAAATTAGAAAGAGATATATATTGCACAGAATGTAACAATACTTAACTTTTACATAGTACTGCAGAATATTGATACATAGTTGTTAGAGGCCTGCCTAGTGCCTGTACGATAGCAAAGTCTTCACTGGTGCCTATCTGATTACGAAGGTCCTAACTGGTTGCTAACTCAGTCCCAAGTGACCGATGTCTTTCCGTGGTGGCCACGAGCTTGGTTGCAGCAGAGGGCGCTCGTGGCTGTCGTGAGAACGCCGCGCCGTGTGTGCATGGCGGCGCGCGGCGAAAGTAGGTGGCGCGCACTTTGTACTTGTGCGACACCACATACCCTATCCTGAGCAAGCCTCATCATCTCCACATAAGAACGGCAACCTACATCTGTCTGAATCTGCTTACTGTATCCATCTCTTGGTCTTCCTCTGCGGTTTTTACCACCACACACTTCCCTCCAACGCTAAATTCACAATTCCTTGATGTCTCAGAATGTGTCCTACCAATGTATCCCTTCTTTTAGTCAAGGTATGCCAGAAATGTCTTTTGGTTGGTTGGTTGGTATGGGGGTTTTAGGGGGACTAGACTACTATGGCCATCAGTCCCCCGAGAAATGTCTTTTCTCCGCAATTCTGTTCAGTACCTAAAAAAATGTTCAAATGTTTGTTAAGCTTATGCTACTTAACTACGGGGTCATCAGTCCCTAAACTTAAACTACTTATCAACTATCTTATACTAAGGACGGCACAAATATCCATGCCCGAGGGGGGATTCGAACCCCCGACCGTAGTTGCCGTGCAGACCGTGACTGGAGCGCCTCAGTCTCCTCGGCCACCCCTGCCGGCTGAGCAAGCCTCATCATCTCCACATAAGAACGGCAACCTACATCTGTCTGAATCTGCTTACTGTATCCATCTCCTGGTCTTCCTCTGCGGTTTTTACCCCCACACACTTTCCTCCAACGCTAAATTCACAATTCCTTGATGTCTAAGAACGTGTCCTACCAATCTATCCCTTCTTTTAGTCAAGAGGTATGCCAGAAATTTCTTTTCTCCGCAATTCTGTTCAGTACCTCCTCATTAGTTACGCGATCCACCCACCTAATCTTCAGCATTCTTCTGTAACACCGTATTTCAAAAGCCTCAATCCTCTTCCTGTCGGCACTGTTTATCGTCCACGTCTCACTCCCATACAAGGCAACGCTCCATACAAATGCCTTCAGAAAGGACTTCCTTAGTCTTAAATCAATATTCGATGTTAAAAAATTTCTCTTTTTCAAGAACGCTTTTCTACCCATTGCCATTCTGCATTTTATATCCTCCGTACTGCGACCATCATTTGTTATTTTACTGCCCAAGTAACAAAACTCATCTACCTCTTTTATTGCTTCGTTACCCAATCTAATTCCTTCAGCATCACCCGATTTTCTTACATGCCTACTATAGGGAACATTTTTTCACAAACTACTGGAGACAGAGGGGTAAAAATTTTACTGTATGTGCATTGATATGTTACAACAATACTGAAACAACAGTTTATTGTCAAAGTATTTTCATACAGATATATTGTACATTTATTTTTAAGTAAATTTTTTCCATCACTTTCTAATAGACTATCACCCCTAAGTCTTTTGTAAACCAAGTAACTAAAAAAACGTTCTTTCAGTATGTAATAGAAATCCATGTCACAAAAATTTCAGCCTTCTAGGTTGACCAGTACCTGAGATAATGTTCCTAGTAACATTTTTCAACAGTGATGATGAAGAGCTGCTTTGCTTTACTAATGAATCATCATTTCTTTTCTTTTGCCAGTTGCCGGCCGGGGTGGCCGAGGGGACTGAGGCGCTCCAGTCACGGTCTGCACGGCCACTACGGTCGGGTGTTCGAATCCCCCCTCGGGCATGGATATTTGTGCCGTCCTAGTTCGTGAGTAGTTCATAAGTAGTTTGTAAGTTTAGGGACTGATGACCCCGTAGTTAAGTCCTATAAGCTGTACAAACATTTGAAACATTTGAATATTTTGCCAGTTCACACGCTTTTTAAACACTTTTGCTTTAGCTCTGGGCATTTTGACTGCGAGAAATGAAGCAATAAAAACGAAATAACAACAACTTTCATATATCAGACTGTTTACAAACAGTCCCGTCACAAAGTCAAAGAGTAACTTGAGGAAACCAGAGAGAAACATTTTCGGGTCAATAGTGTATAAATAGTCACTGGAAACCGGGATATTTGAATAAATGTCACATGAAAGTACTGCCAACAAGTTCATGGTCAGCCACGAGAGACGTGTATAACTAAAGCGCAATACCCGATCTCACAAATCTATAAAAATAAAATAGTTATAATTCTAGTAGAGCTATGTATGATATGTCATTTTAAAGAGGAAACTTGGCAGAATATAATACGCCAATAAAAAATCGATTTTTTTAAACAGAAAATCCGATTCCGTATCACCTTAACTGATCTGCAGCTAGCGGTCTCAAGTACTGGTCCAATTTTCCGATCGCTTCCCTTAGTTAAAATCTACACTGAAGAGCAGAAAAAACTGCTACACCTGCCTAATACCGTCTAGATCCCCATGAGCAGGCTGAAGTGCCGCAAAGCGATGTCGCATGGACTCTACGTCTCGAGTAGGTTTTTTTTTTTTTTGTGGTTTTAGGGCGCTCAACTGCGGTGGTCATTAGCGCCCGTTTCTGACACTAGATTAACGTAAAACATTATAAATGGTGCCGCCAAGGAGAATTTCAGAATATCACTAAAACGAGGAATAAAAAATATCATGAGAAGGAATTAAATGTTCTTGACCAAATTAATCATATGTATAAAACGCAAAACTCTAGCAGCTGCTAAAATGTCCTCCTGTACAGGATGACCAGTCAGTCTAAAACAGGTTAGGAAAAAATTCAAAAATTTTATTTGAAAACTTCGCCTAAGTTTTACAAGTGTTCTTCTGCCGCGACATACGCCTTGACAACGTGACCAAGCCTGACCACCTTGCAGGACAGAGCCGGCCAGAACCAGTAATGAATGCTGATGCTAAAATCACGCCACCCTTCTGGCGTCCGTGCTGAAACTACTGACGTTACCATGCTACCGTGTAGCCAATAGCAGACACCCACGTTTGATCACGTGTGCTACTGCTGGAGGTCTCAGAGGTGCGAGAATCAGTTCCTTCGCTCTCTTCAGTTTGAGTTCTCGTGCAGAACAGACGCACTGCAGAGGTCCAGCCTCTGTGCGGGGCGAACGGCCGCATGCCGTCCGCTCCCGCCTAGCGCCTGTTCGGCATCAGCCACCAACTGTGTGAACCATAACCATAACCATTACCGTAACCATTACCTTTTTCCGTTTTCTATTCCATTTAGACTGGCATTCATTCATTGCATTCGACCCCAGGGCGAGTCCCGCCATGTATCACGTATTTCAGAATATACCAAATATTTACTTGAATTCTATCTTTTATTGCCGTTCAGCCACACTTTCCTAGGGCGCCCACAAGCCTTCACCGCTCCGCCTTCCATCCTGACAAAGCTTCCAACCCATTTTATTTATGCAGCACTGGGATGGGTTGTATAATTTTCCTATCACCCGTAGGATAAAGATCAAGTCCTGTACAATTTGGTGTCCGAAGTGCGATCGATAACCCACCTTTCGGCCCTTAGGGTGGCCGCAAAATTTTGGTTCACATTATGTTGTGTGGCTGGTCGACAGCCGCTATCCCGCCGAGCTACGGCACAGTCGCCGTGACATCCTAGCCGCCGCTGCATCTGCACATTCCGTGCCGAGTGCCAAGTCCAACGCCGCACGCCTGCCTGCCGCAGCGCACGTGTGCGCTAGGCGCGTGACGCGCGACCTGCCGCAGTTGACGGTCCGACTTCGCCGTGCACTACTACACGTGCGCAGCTCACCTGCGTGCACGAGGCGTAAAAAGTTCCGCTTCGCGTTCTTGCTACTGTTTCGGCCCACCGAAGGCATGTAAGTGCCGTATCCCGGTTGGCGCGGCCCACCTGCCGCTGCCGCCGCCCACATACGTCGCCTACCGGCGCCGTCCGTCCGTAAGTGCTGTGAGGATGAGACGCCGCCCCACGTATCCTGCCGGTCCTGCCAAGCAGACGAAGATGTCTCCATAACGGGTCCAAACCACCGCAACCCGTAGCAGTGAGAGCCACTTGCTGCCGCTCACGCCGCCCACGTCGGAGCCACGCGCGCGTCGTGCGCGTGCGACCGAACATCGCCAGCCGCCCAGCTGCCGCCCCCGCCTGCTGTGCACCGTCGTACAGCACCGTGCCACACCACGTTCCGACGGATAAGTACAGACTGAGAACATGATTTGTTATTTCCTGCTGTTCCGAGTAATAGAATTTTAATATTAACTTTCCCTAGGCATATTGTTGTTTCTTTCTCCGAGTGACTGGACTAGCTAATTTTGCAGTTATAGTAGAGAATGCTATTTACCTTATATTATCTAAGTTTGAGTATTGCCGGAAGTAGAGAAGTCTCATTTTTAAATTAATTTATAGCCTGTCTAATGAATGACACAGTTTTATGATTCTTGGCAAAGTTTTCACTAACCCTAGTAATATGTAGCCTGGCGTCCACAGTGACAGAATTGTTGTGATATTTCTTCCACTTAGTTTCAGTGTCACGATCTCTCTTTCCTTGATCTTTCCTATCAATATTTTCCGTGCCGTAAATGAAAGTAAATTTCCGCCCTCCACAGACGTGATGGGTTAAAGCAAGGCATTCCCCCTCCAAGCCGCGTCTGGCAGAAATTGAAAAATCATTGGTACAGGGAGAAGTATGAAATTCTCAATCTTGAAGGATGTGTGCTTTTGTTTTAAGATCAAACACCGACGCAATACCAGCGTTGAGGTCTTAAAAGAAAAACCACAAACAAAAAGTTTTCAATCGTGGTTGTCTACCAGATTTGCTAACGAGTTTAGACTGAAGTCCGCAGACGCACAAACAGTCGTACACACGACTAGCGTCTGAAACCTTCGGAACCGTTAGAACGCTGTGTCAATCCACTACACTGTAAACCCAAGAATTAAACTTTCGCCCCTTCCTCCTCTCTGTATGTTTCTCTTTTTCCTTCTACATATTTCTTTCTGTATGAGCTTTTCCTTCCGTGAAAGTGGTAGTTTCTTAAGCTGGTTGCCAAAGCATGTGACAACAGTGTGCTTCAGGGCACGAAATGCGAATCTTGTTGATTCGAAAATGTTTTACCGAAGAGAAGCCTGGTTGAGATGTGATAAGATAGCCTTTGAGAGATACCCGAATCCCTACTGCACCTTAAGTGACGTGCAAGTAAAAGCCTTTCAAGCTGTTACCCTCCAGAGGGCAGCTGAAGTTGAGTAATGTTTTAGCCGATGTAATGGCGCCTATATGTAGTTGCCACATGGTGAGTCAAGAGTACCGCCTGTGAGCGAAAAATCCGTAAGAGGAGTTAAAGAAGAAAACTGTTGCACATAGCGAGAAGACCAAGAAAAATCACTTTTTCCTAATTTCTATTATTGCCATTCTGCTCCTATATACCTCCTGTGTTTACCTCATACACACCTATTTTTTGTCCGATTCCGAAAATTCCGTAGCAGTTTCCATTATATTTCCTGTGTCAGTACCTTGGCAATAAATGTACGTGAACACAACGCACATCGGAATTACGAGAAGTTATTTCCAGTTGTTACGGCCAGAGACATCCTAAGTTGATGCGTAAACAATTTGTATCCAGTACTCCAAGAGAGGTACTTACATTGTGCTATGATATGTTAATGGTAAAGAGATATTGTCCTTATTACGTATAGCGATATCCAGTGCTATTTTGCAATGATAAATATCCCAGATGTTATTACATCCTATTCTCTTTCAAAGTAAAATATTATTAACCATGAAATATCAATTAAAATTTGCTGCGGTCACTCATAATATAGATTTTCGTAAGATTAATTAGTGTGTAGAGTTCACTTATATTTTTAGAGTATCTTAATTATCCTTAAGAATTTTAAATATACTGTCATTAAGTGAGGAAGAGTTAACGTTTGCTACCATTAACGATTTATCCCTTCTCCTTCGCCATTGTGAAGTATCACGTTTTGTTACCAAATCCCTAATGTGGAGCCTTATGTTACCGAGTTTATGCTGTTTGCTTCCATTGTCAGCAAACCATTATTTAGCATTTACATTTCCAATTGTTACAGTGATTCGGTTATGGTTTGCCTTTCCTGTGCTACCTCATTTCTTTGAGACCTTTTAGTGCCTGTCAGTCTGGAGTTAGTGATTATAAGGGTTAAAAATTAATTGCGCGCTTTTTAATTCTTAAAATCAACCGTCCCGCCTTGTCCCTTCAACTCCTTCATAAAATTTTAATCCACATCCTGTTTTCTGGCTTTAACTAGTGTCAATTCAATAGAAATTTAGAGACTGTATCAGCAATTTCGTCATTCTAGAGCTACTGTGTTACGATATTTATGCAGATGACAGATTCTAAAAACGAATGGCCAACGTTTTGGAACCTTGTGCCTGCTAAAATTCAACGCATAGAAGCCTTGAGACGTATTGAAATTTTAAAATGTGTACTTTAACTTCCTGATCTTTGTCCATTGCGTATCAAACTGACTTTAACCTTCTTTCCAATCATCTGAATGAAATTCATTTCCAAATCTCTGATACAACATTTATTTTATCCACTGTTCGTAGCCGATGTTATTGTGCTGCCGTTTTATTTTAAGTGCACCTGTGCGAATTGCCGCCAGAATTCTATTTCCTTGCATTGTTAAGGCGCGTGCTAATACGCCGTCACCTGACGTTAGACCACCTGCCTCCTTCAAGGCTGTTGCGATCAGCTGTAGCCGCTCCAGCACACTCCCCTCCTGCCTATCACGTGTCCCCCGCCTCTCTCCCCTCACACCGTGCGCGTAGACGAGACATGCCTCCCCTCTCTCCCCGCATTCCGTAGGCAGCCATTATACTTTTCTGATTATCACCTCTCCTACCGCGCTACGCACCACGTGCGCGTCTGACAGTTGTATTTGTTTACAAATAGTTCCCGTGACGCGTAAGCTGCATTTACGCGCGAAGTATCTCAACACTGGTGATTCATGAAATAATACCAATTGAGGCTCACAAGTGATACGCCTTATGAAATTCTATAAGAATTTATTTTTTGATAAGCACTATTAACTCTTCTTCTGCCTAATGATTGTAGACTTTTATTAAAAGCAGCAATGTTGAAGAAAAACGTTAATTTTTATCCAAGAAATTATTATAACTATTTTTAAGAATATCATTTTTCCTGCACTTGTCAGCGTTTCAAGTAATTTAGTTCTTGCTGTGTTTTATACAAAGTTAAGACACCCATATTGAGTTTGGTCTTAGCAACATTTGACGTTGATTGTGTAATAATCACTTTAGATGAGGCTACAGTGAGGTGACAATACGACTTTGATCTAGTGGTAATGTTATTGTGTAGTTTTCCTACATGACCTATATGGAAGGATTGTTCTCTTTTTAAGTAACTTCCAATATTTCAAAGTGAATAATTAAGTATTAGTTACCAATTTATATTTTTAGACCTTGTGTATTATTCTGAGAAATAAGGTAGATAAAACTTCTGTTTTATTTCCATATTTTACTCCCTTACTTCTATCCCTTTGTTGAAAACACTTTTAATTCCACACATTTCAGTTGCATTAGTGAATTTTGTCACTTCCACAATATTTTATGTAATGAGTGATGTTGCTGGTTTTAGAAAAGGTTGTTACTTACACACAGTTGCTACAATTACAATTATCAATTTGTTTTATATTAATACTGAATTATTAAGTCCTTGTTAATCTATGGAAAGCATAGCCTTTGTCTGAGTATAAGCATTTTAACATGGTGTGTATTTGTCAGTTTCCATTGGATTGATTTAATTGAGCCTCTTATTTTACATTTATTAAACTGTTTAATAATGAGATTAATATTTGCCAAACAACACAAACATCTACACATTTCTAGGAGCATCTGTAACCATTGCAAGACCCGTGCTGATTAAGTTCGGCCAGTGTCAACACTTTGATTTCACCGAATTTAGTAATGACACGTAACTTGTGAAACAAGCTTTAATTTTAAATATAACATTACATTCAAATGTTAAATGGTTCAAATTTTCACCTTATTGAATTCATTGTTCTACAAATTTCTGAAGAGTTATGACATTTCCCAATTTATTGGTTACCTGAAAACCAAATGTGACTACATGTAAGTCCCCTAACATTCACACTAAATGAGTTGGAATTGTAACAGAATCCTCCCTTAGTTACTAGGTCCCCTTTCGGGCAACCCGTTCTTCCCAGGAGTATCTGGCGTCCATGTAAACTTTGTGAGTCACCACTTCTAGGGAAGGGGGAGGGAATGTACAGGATGACCAGCCAGTCTAAAACAGGTTAGGAAAAAATTCAAAAATTTTATTTGAAAACTTCGCCTAAGTTTTACAAGTGTTCTTCTGCCGCGACATACGCCTTGACAACGTGACCAAGCCTGTCCACCTTGCAGGACAGAGCCGGCCAGAACCAGTAATGAATGCTGATGCTAAAATCACGCCACCCTTCTGGCGTCCGTGCTGAAACTACTGACGTTACCATGCTACCGTGTAGCCAATAGCAGACACCCACGTTTGATCACGTGTGCTACTGCTGGAGGTCTCAGAGGTGCGAGAATCAGTTCCTTCGCTCTCTTCAGTTTGAGTTCTCGTGCAGAACAGACGCACTGCAGAGGTCCAGCCTCTGTGCGGGGCGAACGGCCGCATGCCGTCCGCTCCCGCCTAGCGCCTGTTCGGCATCAGCCACCAACTGTGTGAACCATAACCATAACCATTACCGTAACCATTACCTTTTTCCGTTTTCTATTCCATTTAGACTGGCATTCATTCATTGCATTCGACCCCAGGGCGAGTCCCGCCATGTATCCCGTATTTCAGAATATACCAAATATTTACTTGAATTCTATCTTTTATTTGCCGTTCAGCCACACTTTCCTAGGGCGCCCACAAGCCTTCACCGCTCCGCCTTCCATCCTGACAAAGCTTCCAACCCATTTTATTTATGCAGCACTGGGATGGGTTGTATAATTTTCCTATCACCCGTAGGATAAAGATCAAGTCCTGTACACTCCAAAGTGGACGACAGATTTACTGCAACACGAACATGATTAAAATTGGGGCAGAACATTAAAACATGGCGCACCGTCATCGGATGACCGCAGGAACATGATGGTGGAGGTCGCCTGTTAATAAGCGTCGGTGGCTGAACCGGCAATGACCGATTCTCAGCCGGGCCAAGGTTACCTCATCCCGCCGGGAGGGTGGGAGGAGGTCTTCCAAGCTGTCGAGATCGGTTTTATGGTCCTAAGCTTATTGTCAGGAAGCGAGGACTACAGCCGATACCATGATGCAACAGTACGCCTGCAAATAGCCCCTTGAATGTCGTCTGACGGGACACAAACGGTAGCTGTCCGAGATAGGAGAGTGGCAGCCCTGGCCGCAGCGTCAGCAGCCTCGTTCCCCGGCACACCTACGTGGCCAGGTACCCACAGGAAGCGAACGCGAAAGCCGTCGACAGCTACCAAATGAAGGGAGCGTTGGAGTCGGAGTACAGCAGGATGGCCCGTATACGGGTCTCTAAGACTGAGTGGCACTGAGTGAATCTGACCAGATGACGTAAGAAGGGTGGTGGTGGCGGTGAACATATTCCACTGCCTGATAGAGAGCAAAAAGCTCAGCTGTGAAATTTGAGCATTGGTCGATGAGCTTGTATTGAAAGCTGTCGAACCCGACGACAAAGGTGGATCCGACACCATCAGTGTTCTTAGAACCATCTGTATAGATGAAGATGTTATCATCAAGCTGAGAATGAAGTTAGACAAACCTTGAGCGATACCCCAAAACCGGGGTACCTTTCTTTGGGAGCGAGTTGAGTTCGAGGTGGACGCGAACCTGTGCCTGAAGCCACGGTGGTGTTGGGCTCACATCCATTCGAAGGGTGTCAGGGAGGGTGAAATCGAGTTGCTGAAACTGGCGACGAAAACGAACTCCAGGAGGCAACAGTGCAGATGCAGAAATTCCATATTGGAGATCAAAGGAGTCGTTGAAAAATGATGGGTAGGATGGGTGTTTGAGGTCTCGAGTAGTGCTGGTGGAAACTGATACTATACATCCTGCGGAGCTATCCATAAATCCGTAAGAGTACGACGAGGTAGAGATCTCTTCTGAACAGCATATTCCAAAGCACCTGCGTACATTCCGAAATCCACCAAAGAGTGCGTGGTGGACTCAGTACCGCTATTAGTTATTTGCTTTCATGATCCACTCCCACATAGAACGAGGGAAAACGAATGCTTGCATGCATCCGTACGAGCCCTAATCTTTCTGAATTTATCTTTGTGGTCTTCACGCGAAATGAAGTTGGAGGCAGTAGAATCTCTCCTCAGTCCGCATCAAATACCGGCCCCATAATTTTTTTCAACAATGTTCTTCGAAAAGAACGTCGCGTTTCCTCCAGCGACTCCCATTTGAGTTCCCGAAGCATTTCAGTCACAATTGCGCACTGATCGAATATACTAGTTACAAACCTAGCCGCCTGCCTCTAAACTACTTCTACATCTTCCTTTAAACCGATCTGATGGCGATCCCAAACACTTGAATACTCAAAACTGGATCGTACAAGCGTTTAATAAGCAGTATCCTTTACAGACGAATCAGACATTCCCAGAATTCTCCCAATAAACCAAAGTCGACCATTCGCCTTCCCCACGACTGTCCTTATATACCCGTTCCATTTCATATTGCTGTGCAGCGTTACGCCTAGGTATTTAATTGACCCGACTCTGTTAAGCAGCACACTGCTAATTCTGCATTCCAACATTACGAGATTATTTGTCCTACTCATGTGCATCACATTACATTTTCTACATTGAGCGCTAGTTGCCATTCCTCACACTACCTAGAAATTTGGTCAGAGTCATGCTGCACCGTACTACAGTCATTCAATGACGGCACCCTCTCGCACACCACAAAGAGCCGAAATTGCAACTCACTCTGTCCGTCAGATCATTTATGTAAATAGACAATAATAGTGGTCATTTAACACTTTCCTTGGGCAGCCCTGACGATACCCTACTCTCTGATGAACACTCGCCATCAAAAACAACGTACAGGGTTCTATTACTTAAATAGTCTTCGACCCACTCACATATTTCGGTACCTATTCCATATACTCTTACTCGCTAACTCCGCAGCCAATTATTGGACATATTGTCAGTTTTCATTTCGGGACTGCAATTAACTTTTATTTAAAAAAGCACTTCCGGTTTCGCGTCCTGTAGACGCATTATCAGGTGCTTAAAATTCCTTAGAAAAACACGTCTGTCATTTAACCTTCCCTAGCGTCCACGTGAAATTTACAGCAATTAAAAGCTTCTTAACTTTACGTCCTCGTTAAAAACTATAAAAATTAAAAAAGATGACTAACGCAACAGCGTTCAAGTTTTATATTTTTTTAACGAGGACGTAAAGTTAAGACGCTTTTAATTGTTGTAAATTTTACTTGAACGGTGGGGAAGGCTAAATGGGAGACTATGTTTTTCTAAGGAATTTTAAGCACCTGATGATACGTCTACAGGACGCGAAACCGGTAGTTCTTTTTTAAATAAAAGTTAATTGCAGCCGAAGCCGATTTGGTCTCAAAATAAAAACTGACAATATGTTCAATAATTGTACAGGAAACTGATGTTAATGGTGAAGGACTGTAATTCCTTTGCCTTTCTTATACACGGAAGTTACTTGTGTCTTTTTCCAGTCGCTTGGAACTTTGCGCGGGATCAAAGATTCGAGATAAATGCAAGATAAGTAAGGGGCCAATGCCGCTGAGACTCTGTAAAACCGCATTCGTAGCCCGTCCCAGCTGTACCCATTACTTTGTCCTCCAACTGGGAGTTAGTGCGATTCTCATTGTTGTTCCCGTTCTTGTAGGATCTTCTTCCGGTTGCATCGACGTCGGAGATTTGATATTTTGCCAGATTCTCGATATTCACAGGGCACTCTAGAACTGGTGTACGGGAAGTAGACTTGCGCTTAATAGTTTGCGATCGGGAGCGCCCACTTTAGTTCGCGGCTCTGCTCTTTTAGTTCGTCCGCTCCCAGTGACGGCTGAGCGGCGTGGTCTGCACGTGCAGATGTAGGGGAACGTTCCCCCACCTAGCTGCTTCATGCGCTTGCTGCTTGAGCCGCTAACGATATCACGTAAACCAAAAGAAACAGTTTGTGGATAAATTCTCGCGTTTAAGTTTAGAGTTATCTCTACATCTTGGCATTAGTCAGATATTGCAGAGTGCAGAACACTTCAAAACAGAAATTTTGTAGCACTGAACTATGTAATCTAGCAGGCAGCCGCTCACCTGGAAATGGGTCATCAGCAGAAGGCAAACACGTGATTTTTAATTCTGCTACGCGCCCTCTCGCTATTACCCGTCGGTCTTCGGAAAAGAATCCAACGAACTATGAAGCGAGATACGTTTGGCATAATCGCCCGCTGCTCCTAGTTCGTCCGCTGCTCCTAGTTCACCCGCTCCTTCTAGTTCGTCCGCTCTTTTTGGCTTTTGCTACCACTACTAAAAGATCTCTTTTTTTATGACAGCCTTTTTATATAATGATTCAGTGTTGCCAAAGCTTATGCTATTACCCGCATTTTTGGCAATTTGACATCAAATAATTAGGTAAATAAACCAGTTATTTACACGAATGGGTGATACAATGGTATTCAACTACTTTGCATACAGAGTACTCGTAGTACTTCATTTTTAAAATAGATTTCTTGTGGCAGTGAACTATGAAACTATAGCTGAGCTGCATCTCAGCTCGAAGGTAACTGGCAGAAGGGAATCACACGATTCTGTGCGCTCTCGCTGTTCTCCGCCAGTCTTCGGAAAAAAGGGACGCAATAATAGGCGAGGGATCTGGGAACTAGTTCGCGTAGTTCGTCTGTGGGAGCGCTCTTCCGAAATAGTTCGTTCACGAACTATACAAGACTAACGCCAAGGCATCCCACAGACGCTCAATAATGTTCATGTCTGGCGAGTTTGGTGGCCACCGGAAGTGTTCAAAGTCAAGAGTGTTCCTGGAGCCACTCTGTAGCACTTCCGGCCGTGTGGCCCGTCGCTTTGACCTACTGGAACTGTTTAAGTCCTTCGGAATGCACAGTGGGCATTTATGGATGCAGGTGATCAGCCAGACTGCGTACGTGTCACCTGTCAGAATCGTCCCTACGCGTATTAGAGGACCCTCATCACTCCAACTTAAAAAGCCTGACACCATTATAGAGCTTCTGTCAGCTTGAACAGTCTCCTGTCCACATGCAGGGTCCAAGGATTCGTGAGGTGGTTTCCATATTCGCACGCGTCCATCGGCTCGATAACAATTGGAAACGAAACTGTCAAACCAGGCAATATTTTTCCAGTCATCAACAGTTATCAATGACGTTATTGAGGGACCAAGACGAGGCGTAAAACCTTGTGTCGTGCAGTTAGCAACGGTACACAAATGGGTCAGCACCTCCGAAAGCCAATATCCATAATGTTTCGTTAAATGAGTCACATGCAGACGCTGATGACCCAGCCACAGTCTAACATAGCAGTCGCGACACTCACTGGTGTAAAACCTGTTGCCGCCTGACAGCTAAGACGACACTAGCGCTCCAAGCTGTGAGCAAGGGAGCCGTCTGTTAAATCGTACGAATAAAAATTTATTCTCGCGCCCTTTTCTACGTAATTCACGATACGGCTGTTTTACTTCAGATACAAAGGTTTTAGTCTAATATCAGACGAAACGGATGATGCATAAATAAACAGTAGTGGAACTAAAACATTTGAATGAAAGTATGAAAGCTAGAACCTAATTACGCAGAAACATGTGCCTCCGAATATTTTTGCAGCTTTCCCCATTGAAGCGGAAGTAATGTAAGCCTAAGAAGCGTGCCGTGTAGCTCCAAAGTAAACGCGCGTGACACACAATCTCTCTTTCACTTCCTTTTGTGTTTTAGTTTTAAGACAACTGTTACCAAAACTACGACTTTCATCTTTCTTATCGTTCTGTGTCGGACGAGATGCTTCCAACTAATAGTTGAAATAAGTAGAAAACTTTTTTATAGTTGAAAGTTTAGGAACTGTCCTTGTTAGGTTTACGTGCATATTTCCGAAAAAAAAAGGAAGAATATGACCTCTGACGCCCAGATTTGAGTTTGGTGTTGATATTTTCTACAAATATTGGGTATTTGCCTATCTCCCTAGATGGTTTTCACCTTATTTTCCGAACTTTCAATTTTTTTACTAAAAATTCAAAGTTTTAGAGTTTTGTAGCATACCGTATTCTTCAGAATGTTACTTTATATCTTAGGCCTATCATACGCTTTTTTCTGTACCTTTTGTCATCCAGACTGCAGTACATAGTTGTCTATATACACTATAAGCCATTTTCTACTCCTTAAACGGTCAAACAATCACATATATAAATATATGCAGTTTTCAGGTGAATCGTAACGGAAACTTTCCAGGAGAATGATTTTTACATACCTCTTGTATTCTTAGAAAAATTGAAAAAGAGACAAATGAGGTATTTTTCTGGTTGTTAAATTTTATTGCACTACAAGCGTTCCCCGTTCCGGTAAGCATCACAAAAACGAACATAAGCTTTGAGTAACCCGACGTAGAAGGCACGAAATACCTCAAACTCAGTAGTGTCCCCTGCTGGCCGCTTGGCGCGCTGTTGTCGCGGTGGGTAACAAAAATTCGCTCGAGTGTCGTGACTGGTATCTTAGACTGTGACCCAGCACTGAAATCCGTAGCAGACTGCGGAAGGGTTGTACTTCTGTCTCGCGGAAAGATTCTCTTGTCGTCGTTGGTCCGTTATTGCAGGATCTTTTTCCGGCCGCAGCGATTCGGAGAATTCATATTTTATCGGATTTCCGATATTCACGCTGCACTCTAGAAATGGTGTACGAGAAAATCCCCACCTCATGGCTACCTCGCATCTCTTGTGCACCGACCGTATCACCACGTTCAAATTTACTTAAATCGGTAAGGCGATATTACACGACGATCCGCCGCGAAAGGTATAGGTCTCGCGCGACAGCCATCTAGCGGCGAAACACGTGGAACTACCGCGGAACCACGATTATTAGCAGACACTTTATCCGCGCGCCGGAATAGAGACCAGTTCTAAACTCCCGTGAATCCGCGCATGCGCACTAGGCAGCGCTAACGCGCGCATGCGCAGAAACGGATATTGCATGAAGCTTTCTGCTTGTTATTTGTGTATGACATTTGTGGTTAGGACTGATTTTTGATTTCAGACTATCCTGTTGCGGTTTTTGCCCGTTTTTGCAGTTAGTAGATTTTCATAAATGCAGTAATTAAACAAAAACATGTGTTTTTCAGTAGACCTTTATACTAGGTGTTTATGAAAAGGCGTTTTTACATTGGTTGCTTCATACTTATAGAAATGAAATGGAACAGAGAGCCGTTGAGTCATTATTCAGGCGTACAGGAAGGAAAGTTGTTTGTTTAACCTACACGATCGCTTTATCATAAGTTATGTCAGCAATCGTTTACTCCTCAATGATATGCGTACAATTTTACAAACAGCAGCTCTTCAAAACAGGTCACGTCCTTAATATGTTCGAAATTTGTTGCGGATTTCCGGGACTCACTTATTAGCTGTGAGTATATTCCTCTGCCTTCCTTATTTCCGGCTACAGTCTGGTTTTCGTCGTTGTTGAGCCGTAATCTGAAGATTCACTATCACAGCTAAAAAAAAAAAAAAAAAAAATGTGTCCTATGTGCGAAATGCTATACATGTAAATTTAGACAGACATATATATTTGCAACCTAGTGTCTTAATATAAAGCTGTTGCGCAGTCTGAGGCTCCATGTCACGAATTGCGCAGCCGCTCCCGCAGAAGTTAAGAGTCCTCCTTCAGCCATTTGTGTGCATGTTGTCATTGGTATAAGTTAATTAAAGTAGTGTGTAAGTCTAGGGACCGATAACTTAAGTAATTTGGCCCTTAGCTACACAAACATTTATATAAAACGAAAGAGTTGAGTCTGAAATTCACAGCAATAGTGACTCAATTCTGTGCTAACTACCTAAGAGAAAAAGAATTAATTAATAAAAAAGGACAACTTCTCATTAAATAGGAACCGTAAGCTCAAAGAAATAATTTAAACGAATGACGTTCCAGGAAATCACAGCACCCTCGGGTTCCTGTATGGTATGAATGAATGATTAGATGAGCTCTGTTTTCCTCGCGTTATTGCTGTCTATTGCGCATGCGCGGATTCGCGCGAAGGAATATCCGCCGTTCATCGTGTAATAGGTTTACGTGAAGCAGTACGTAGTTCCAGATAATCACACTTGTGGCGCTGCTGCAAGGGTTACGCGTCAGGTGTATCACGTAGTACGGCCTTTACAACCTGCCACTGTAGCAGCAGTAGACGGTCTAACTCTTGAGGCAAACACATGTTTATACAGGCGTTTTCCGTCGCATCACCGTCCTCTGAGTGTTTACATATATCTATGCTTGCACACAAATGCCTACACTACCTTTCTGGCTTTTCGATGTATAAGCTACAACATCTACTCTTTATCTACCTTTCAGATTGTGCTTTCAGGTTTGCCAAACCTGACACTAAGATTCCCTCGTATTTGACATAAAATCTCCCTAAATTGAAAAATTGAAAAATAAATATATAATAAGTTGAGACAATGAAAGTAGTGGATCAGTTTTGTTCTTTGGGTAGCAAACAACTGTTTGATGGGCTAATTAAAAAAGGTATAAAATGTATAATGGCTATGGGAAGAAGATTATTTCAGAAGAAGGGAAATTTGCTGACATCCAAAATTAATTTAAATGTTAAAAAGTTTTTCTAAAAGCATTTGTGGCAACGTCGACGATAAGCAGTTGAAACAAAATTCTGACAGAAGCGTTTGAAGTGTGGTGCTGCAGACGAAGGCTGGCGTTTATACGTGTAGGTCGCATAACTAATGAGGAGTTACTAAACAGAATTGGTTAGAAAAGAAATTACTGGCATTACTTCACTAAAAGAATTCGATTGGTACGACACATTATTAAACATCAAGGAATCTGGGATTTATCATTCGCATACAGAGAAACATTCTTCGTGGAATGCGCTACATGTTAAGGAAACTCAAAACTTCCCACAACGGTGGTGGTCCTATAATGGTTCTGTTGTCACAGATTGAGGTACACACGAAAAATGAACGATAATCGATTTACATTCATACTTGCCCCCCTGCCGCCTCCTTCCCTTAGCACCGTTCCTGTCTAGAAATATTAAATTTTAAATTTATGCGAAACGCTGTAGTTTTCCTTCATGAACATCGGAAAAGTACTAAGCTATGAAAGTTTTTCGTAATTTTGTTGAGTGTGTCAGACAGAAAGTGTTTTATAAAGGTTTAAAATTTTGTGTATAGTTTTTACGACTCAATACGTGCAATCAGTACTCAAATGAATGGATGAATAAAATATGGTGATTACCGAGTCGGGTGCTAGCCTTTTTACATTTGTTACGTAACAGTAACTAATAAGCTTATCACACTTGGCTGAAACCGGTTCAATAGTTTAGAAAGAGACATGGAATAATGTCGCTTGATGCAGCAGTTTTTCGATTATGTCATCGTTTATGATGTCATTCCTCCTAATTACCCGTCATGGTTTAAGCATTAACCCCGCAGACATTCTTCACTGGCGGTACTGGATATGTGTACTAAGTTTGGCTGAATTTGGTTCGGTATTATAGGAGATATGGAAAAGACAGACACACACACACACACACACACACACACATCCCTTGTTAGAATATGTACTTATTGATTTGGAATATGACACAGCAGATGTGTGAGAAACATTGATACTTTACATTCCGGCTTGTTTAGCGATCCAGCATGGGTGGCAGTCACAAGGCACAAAACGATGTAGCGCTAGATTGTAACAGTTTTCCTAGGATAGGCAGTTTGATTTTCTCGAATGCCTTCCTAACGCCTTCCGTCCATTCGTCAATTGTTCTTACAAGGTGTGACAATAAAGTAATGAGACTTATTTTCTTCTCAAGATGTGGCAACCCTGCAGGCTTGCGTAGACACACTATCTTTGACCTCGGTCTATAAGTTGCTTCTAGTCCAAGCGGCACATGCTACTGCTCAGTCGTGAGTTGTGCTGTATTAAGTTAACACGTGTATCTCTCGTCACAGAAATGGAACCTCATAATATTGTGCAATGCTAAACCAGTTCCTTTTGCGTTAAATTGGACGAAAACGCGACGACAACTTACGGTAAGCTTCAGAAGGCTTTTGGAGAGGAGATTATATCAAGAGCTCAATTTTTCGTTGGCATAAAATGTTTAGTGACGGCAGAAATAATGTTGAAGATCGAAATGGACCACCATCAACCTCACGGACGGATGTCAACTTGGCCAGGGTGCGTGAACTCGTGCGATCTGATCGAAGATTATCTCTGGAAATGATTGCAGAAGAACTGAAAATCAATCGAGAAATGGTTCGTTTAATAATAACTGAATACCTTCGTATGAGAAAGATTTGTGCAAAAACGGCCCCCAAAAAATCTCAAATCACATGGAAAAATGTGGCAGCCGATCTGTTAGAGCAAACGGAAATCAATCCAGAATTGTTGTGCTGTGTTATCACTGGTGATGAAAGTTGCTTTTTCAATAGGATCCAGACACAAACGCCAAAGTTCGCAGAGGTACTCAAAGTGATCACCCGACCAAAAAAATCTCGCTTGTCAAAGTCAAAAGTGATATCATGATTGTATGATTCCTTGATTCCAAGGGAATTTTTCATCAAGAGTTGCCTCCTGGGCAAACAGTAAACCAATACTACTACAAATAAATTTTAGAAAGACTTCGTAAAAGAGTTCGTCGTCTCCGTGCCAACATTGCTGATAAATGTATTCTGCGTCACGATAATCCACCATCCCATACTGCTATGTCAGTACAACAGTTTTTTTACCTCAAAACAAATTTCAGTACTACCACAGCCACCTTATTCACCAGATATCGCTCCGTGTGCCTTTTTTCTATTTTCAAGAGTCGAATCGGCAGTCAAGAGACAAGATGTCCGAAAAGCTGTGACTAGGTTCTTGGAGGATGTTAGAGAAGATGAGTTCCAGAAATGTTTCCATTAATAGCAGAAGCGCTGGAAAAAGTGTGTGCAATCAGAAGGGAACTACTTTGAAGGAGACAACTCTAAACTTGACTAAAATGGTAAGCTAGATTTTTTTCACATCAGTCTCATTACTTTATTGTCGCACCTCGTATATCGTTAACGGTAACTGTAACACTATGTCAGATCTGGACTCATTGCAGCCATTCGATCGGCGTTTTCATATGCTCTGATCTTCTTTCAATCCCCTTCAAATTCAGTTGTGCAAATTTTGGAATTAAGAATGTCGGCCGGCCGCGGTGGCCGAGTGGACTGCGGCGCGCCAGTCACGTTCTGCACGGCCACTACGGCCGGGGGTTCGAATCCCCCCTCAGGCATGAATATTTGTGCCGTCCTTAGTGTTAGCTAGTTCATAAGTAGTTTTTTAAGTTTAGGGACTGATGAACCCGTAGTTAAGTCCCATAAGCTTTACAAACATTTGAACATTTTTAAGAATGTCGATTGACTGTACAGTCAAAGAAGTACGCCCCAGACCCAATCACAACACATGGAGGATTATTTTCTAACTCTTCATAATAATCCGGATTTTTCCTGCTGTCCATAAAAATAGCGCTAATCAGACAAGAGCGACACACTGCACATTCGCCCTTTTTAATACCTCTGCCTCGCTGTGAGAATGCCACAAAGACATCGAGTAATCTTCAGCAGATTTCTTGTCCTGCTGCGTTACTGATTATCTAGCTCATTTACGAATATTGTGCTCAAAAAGTTTAATTAAATATCTCTTTTCATGTCTCATAGCTTAGGCATTTCGAATATCACGTTCAGCAGAACTTCTCTACAATTATTTTATGTGTAATCTTATCAGAGGATCGGCCACTGCTACGTAAGTTACTAAAGCTTTGGTGGTATAATTGTCCTCCAAGATGGATTCTGTTCTGAAGAGTTTCTGTTGCAATCGCCGTATCGTTCGCTTTGGTGGAGCTTCTTCATAAAGTCGTACGGCAAAGTCCCGTTGCATATATCTTTTGGTTTTCCCGGAGTGTGTACTTCCTTGAGTCCATGTATTTCCCAGAATACGTTGTTTCGCGTAGTAGGTACTTGTGCCCGTCATCTGCAAAGAAAAGAAAGACGTTTTAAGAAATAATAACCACAAAAATAGAGGGGGAAGGGTAGCAACATTTGATATGGTATTGTCACTGATTTGGTCTCTACCAAGTAGTTTCTCTATACAGACTGACGACAGAGAGCAATTTTTGAGTGTAAGTCGTTGGTTTGGTCTTTTGTAGAGGAGAGACTTTCACATTTGTATTGACATGGAAACTGTGAAGATTTTTGTGTATAATATATACAGTTCCATATAACGACGAAAAAAATGAAATATATAATATTATGGAATGTCAATTCTGGAAATAGAAGTTTTGTAAATTGGCGTAAGGTAATTTAGATCTTTTATCTTTTCATCCTAATTGTGATTGACGCTGCGTGAGGTCGAAAATAATAATACTAATCAATTATAGGATTTCTGTTTTTTCTTTAATTCATTATCAGTCAGTATCATTATTTGTAAGTCAATATCTTAGACAATTACTTCAAATCCAATTTGTGTTATATCCGTACATGTGCGGAAGCAATTACGTTGGTCGGTCCATCTGTACTGTTTCCGACCGCTGTACACTATACCGAAGACATATTGAAAACCGAGAACTGTCGCTGAAAACAGCTTCACAAATAAACACAAAGTCCCGTTGGAAGATACAAAAATTTTGTTCTTCGACCCCACATACTGAAATTCTGTAGTTAAAGAGACTGTGGAAATAAGAATGTGTGAGGACAACCTAATTCGTGATGGCGGTTATGATTTAAACTGTGCATGGAAACGAGGGCTCGATGCACGGAAGCGGCACACGCAATCCGCACTGCGTTCACGACACTACAGGAGCGATGGGGCTACCAGTGCAGACGTAGAATCCATCTGTGACATAGTTCCCGCCCATCGGAAGCTGACCAATCGGAAGTATTTCCTGGACTATCTGAGGCCACCAGAGCATCAGCAACGGTCAGTTGCTCCTGACGAAGACAATGGAGATAGTCACTGAAAGCTTCAGTTTTTATCACTTATTGACGCGACAATAAGTCCGAGAGTGTTTTATTCAAGGGGTTCCATGTTAGAATTTCCAGTTGGTGTGATGACTGGCACTTTGGTTTAAATGTAGAAAAAGAAATTAAAGCGAAAAAAAAAAGTACAGCGTTAGCAGCGTTCTGCTTAATCCATGGTCCTATATGATACGATAATACGAACGATGAATGGTCGGTTCTATTGGAGATGTAATGTTTGTATAGCTTATGGGACTTAACTACGGGGTCATCAGTCCCTAAGCTTACAAACTACTTATGAACTAGCTAACACTAAGGACGGCACAAATATCCATGCTCGAGGGGGGATTCGAACCCCCGACCGTAGTGGCCGTGCAGACCGTGACTGACGCGCCGCAGTCCCCTCGGCCACCGCGGCCGGCTCTATTGGAGAATTTTGGGAAAGTGTAGTTCAACCTGTGGGTCGGGAAAAGTCTTGTTCAGGGAATCGCAGCCACAGAAGGAAGTAGTTGCACCTCATAACACCAGCCAAGAGCACGCCTGAATAATAGTTCAAATGTTCAAATGTCTGTAAATCTATTGGACCAAACTGCGTGGTCATCAGTCCGTAGCTTAGAAACTACTTAAACCTAGGTAAACTAATCTAAGGACAACACACACACACCCATGCCCAGGGAGGACTCGAACCTCCACGGCGAGCAACCGTGCGCTCCGCAGCGAGGCGCTTTAGACCACTCGGCTACTCCACCGCGGCAATACTAGGAGTCCCAAATACGAAAACATATCCTAAGTGAAGTGTATTTTGTATTACAATCAGGCAATTCCTTGTTAGCATCAATTACAGGTGACTAGAACAAGCCGGCCAAGGTGGCCGAGGTGACTGAGGCGCTCCAGTCACGGTCAGCAAGGCCACTGCGGTCGGGGGTTCGAATCCCCCCTCGGGCATGGATATTTGTGCTGTCCTTAGTATTAGCTAGTTCATAAGTAGTTTGTAAGCTTAGGGACTGATGACCCCGTAGTTAAGTCCCATAAGTTGTACAGACATTTGAACATTTGATTAGAAGAAAGATTGTTTTATAATAAATACATCACAACACCGAATAAATGAAAGGCCGAAAATTGTTTTTAAATATCAATAGATAACTAAATTTACAAGATACAACAAGTAATTGTTTACAAATTGACTATAGAGTGGGACCTAGCTCAATGAGCATAATTTAGCTTCTAAGCTTTACATGTAATCTGAAATCTTATTATGCAACAATCACACTGGCGATTTTTTACAGCTCACTTTAGATTTGCCTATAGGTTTATGAGTTTTGCGAACATTTCGAACAAAAATAATAAAAATTAAATAATAATAAAATATGTACGAGACGATTACGACGGTACTATTGTGAATATGTATGCACCCAACACGTAATATTCTTTCAGACCGTACTTAACAAACAGCCAAATTTATTTGATATTTGAGTTTAGCTTTGACAAACAATCTTTTTTGAACTTTTACCTCTTTTAACTATTATTTTTTAATCTCTCCTACATTAGCATTATCTTTTTTCCGTTAAAATAGTATCACCTGTGTTGCCTTGGAAGTTTTTTCTAAGTTTATTTTCTTTGCCTGCATCATTTACGAATGACTATAGCCTGGATGGAACACAGCGTACATTTGGCGTTCGGAAATCAGTCAGGTGACATGCCTCCCCCAAATCTCTTTTACATACGCCATTCTCTAATAGCACGCGGGAAGAAAGAACACCTAAATCGTTCCGTTCTCGATCAAATCTCTTATTTTACTGGGATGGTCATTTCTCCCTATGTAGGTAGTTGCTATAAAAATATTTTCACATTCACAAGTAAAAGCCGGTAATTGAAATTTCGCAAATAGTACTCGCCGCAACGAATAATGTCGTTCTTTTAATGATTTCTACCCCAATTCGTGCTACATTTCCGTGACGCATTTCCCCCTGTAACGTGATACAATGAGCTGCCCGTCTCTGAACCTTCTCAATGTCTTCCGTCAGTCCCACCTAGTGAGGGTCCCACACTGGGCATCAGTGCTCCAGGAGAGGACGCGCAATTGTGATGTAAGCAGTCTCTTTGGTGGAGCTGTTCCATTTTCGAAGCGTTCTGCCAATGAAACGTAACCTTTGGATTGCCTTCCCCACAACAATATCTATGTGTTCTCTCCAGTCTAAGTTGTTAGTAATCGTAACTCCCAGGTATTTGGCGGAATTTACGACCTTAAGGTTTTACTATCGTGTAATTGAAGTTCAGCGGATTTCTTTTAGTGGTTATGTGTATTACTTCACACATTTCATTATTTAGTGTTTAATTGCCAACTTTCGCACCGTGTAGAAATTTTGTGTAAATCGCTTTGCAGTTGCTTTTGATCCTCTGTTGACTTCACTAGCCGATAAACGACAGCATTATCAGCGAACAGTCTAAGGGAGCTATTAAGATTGTCTCCTACATCATTTATAAAGACAAGGAAGAGTAGGGGGACCTATGACGCTTCCCTGGAGAACGCCACATATCACATCGGTTTTACTCGATGACTTACCGTCAATTACTACGAACTGTGTCCTTTGTGATAGGAAATCTTCAATCAAATCGCACAATTTGGGTGATATTCCATAAGCAAGCAGTTCATTAGAATCCGCTTATGAGGTTGACGGTGCATCAACTTCTGGATCTCAACAATGAAGTCGTATTCCTTGTGGTGTATTCTCGGAAGAACTACCACCAAACTACTTTTCAACTTTAAAACCAAACGCGATGATAACACAAAGAATAAATCCATTACCCATGGCACCAGCCACAAGGTAAAGTTTACCTGGTTTTCGGATTCCGGGGGTAGCAGAAGTATCATGTTACGCCTAAAGCTGAGAAACAAGGGACGTTAAACTTATTACGCACAAAACACAGACACTTCATTGGTACATTTCATGCTAACACTCTCTGAAAGCTGGAAAGGATTAAACAACCTACATACATTCTCCAAAAATTCCATATTAAAAGCCCTTCCAATCCAGGTACGCGATTTGCGGACGAAAGCCATTTTTTGACATAGAAAATTACGGAATCTACAAAGAAAAACCAGCAGTTAAAACTAATGATAAAGGACTAAAATAGTTGTGCACCACATAGCAGTCCACATTCTATCAGAGAATGCTGCCATCGACTTCCACCCCGCTTCAGAACGCGTATCAACGCTCTCTCTCAAATTGGCCAACAAAGCATTTACCTGGATCAATGCGCACGCACCCACAAATTGTTATAACAAGAACCCCCAAAAAGTAGATGACGTATAGAATGATCTGGAAGGGATGACAAACAAATTTGCAAAACACCATGTAAAATTCCTATCAGGCGACTTTAATGCACAATTAGGCAAAGAGAAAAAAATACAGAAAAATCACAGGAATACATAGAGCTCACAAGAGAACTAATAGGAATGGGAAAATATTGATAAGGGTTTTTCGAAAATTTTGGCCTTTTAATTATATCAAGATAATTCGAGAAACCCAAGAAGAAATTGTATAGTTGGAAGTCACCCAACACAATTTGGATGAATGCCAGAGAGACCATGCCATCTTAGTAAGACAGCAGATATTCTGAGTGTGAAAACAAGAAAAGGAGTTTCTCTAATCCGACCACTATCTTCTACACATAGAGACCACGTTACAACCCAATAAAAAAGACAAAACTAAACAAAGAGCTGAGACCAGACCCCGAATACATGAAACTCAACAAGGGAAACATCTTTCAGAAAATTAGTGCAACCAATTCAACAAACTGTATAGAACCTGTGAAAGTCCTCAAATCCGCGATGAAATTTGATCAACCTGCAAGAAAGAGAAAAAAAAGGTGGTGGAATATAATACGTGCACAAGCATTAGACGAAAAGACCAATTCCTAGAAAAAACTCCAACAGTAACAAAACATAAGAAAATGGCAACAATTTCTAGAGGTCCGTAAGCAAACATCGAAAACAATTCGGAGGGAGAAAAGAAATTAGGACGACTAGATGTGAGAGAACAAGAATTAAAGAAGAACAATACTACGAATTGCTAAAAGAACACCTTGCAGAATACCATCCAGCCAATCTTTTCTTCGAAAAACCAGGCATTCTTGAAGGCATTATCAGTGGCAATATTTCGTAGATCCTACTTTACATGTACTGCTGATTACTGACCTGTGCAAGTGCCTAGTGGTGCTAGCTGTGAAGTGCTGAAAAACAAAAACGCAAAAGGAACATAACTGAAGCAAACCAACCTGAGGTCAGCAATCAGCACTACATGTAATGTAGGAGCCAAGAAATATTGCCGCTGCTGATGCCTTCCAAATAAAGGTGAAATGCATATTGCAATAAAATATCTCAATCAGTTGCGTAGACGGATTACATAAATATCTACACCGTAGCACAATACAGCAACAGGACAAAAAGTAACTAACAATGTCACGTGGAACTATTACAACAAAAAGTCCAATTCCATTGAGGCACTAGAACACTGTTGTACTTCCTGAGGCATTACATGCAGTTGAAACACAAATCGGTGGGCAAACTAAGATCAAAGAAATGGAGAAACAAGAAATGAATATTCTCAAGAACATTTTTGATCCGGTAAAAGAACAATACATCTGGAAGAAGAGAGAAATATAGCCGGCCGCGGTGGCCGAGGAGACTGAGGCGCTCCAGTCACGGTCTGCACGGCCACTACGGTCGGGGGTTCGAATCCCCCCTCGGGCATGGATATTTGTGCCGTCTTTAGTATAAGGTAGTTGATAAGTAGTTTGTAAGTTTAGGGACTGATGACCCCGTAGTTAAGTCCCATAAGCTTAACAAACAGAGAAATATAAATATATGAATATACTGACAACATGACGGATACGATAAGGAAAAGAAGAATGCACTTCTAGGGCATAGTCACGGGATATATATATAAAAAAAAAATTCACAGCTGATTTTAAAGTCATCAATGCAGACAGGGAAAAAACAAAATGGACAACAGATGTTGAAGAGAATCTCAGAGAAGCACGTACAACAATATATGATGGAGAAAATGGAAAAGAATTCAGAAACATTGTCAAAAAACATACAGCTGATACTACAACACAGAAGAGACTGGGATGTAAATGGACAGTACAACGAAAGAAACAACAAAGTTAGCAACTAAAGAAAATATGGACACAGAGGAGACAAAAACAATCGTAATAAAGGAATTCAAGTTCAAACGCTCTCTTTTAATGATAAAAATAAACGAAAATAATAACAATGCGTTATGACAATTATAGCAATCGATTACCTTAATTCAAAAGAAAGAAGTAAGTTTAGTGTTTAGCGTCTTGTCGACAGCTTAGAGTGAATTCAAGATGGCAAAGGAGCACGTGTAACACTGGAGAGTACAGCGAAGATGTTGATACAGTGGTCAGCCCTCCAACAGGAAAAACTCCCGGTACCACATTCAAGTCGATCAAAAAGTTATGCGTTCCAGAGTTTGAGGAAGAAGTTAAGACTCTCGTTCCATACTGCCTGATTGCAAAAGTATGTAAACTGCTCATGTAAAATGTTCATTGCATCTTTGTGCGAAAGTGAGTGTCTGAAAAATTACCATATTTTCATATGAGCCACAAGTTTTGTGCATGACAGGGAATCCCCAGTGCAAAATTATAAGTTATCCAAGCACTTTGAGGTAATTCAATGATTATAGTAGTTAACTTTCAGTACACATTTACAAATTATTAAATCACTGTTTACTCATTTCCTTTTTAATGTAATTTGCTCTCCTGCAGTTCCAGTGTGTCGTTTACAGCGATTGTTACTTCATTATTATATTTTTTTAAATCAACTAATAATTCATTAAAACAATAAAGTTTTCTTAACTCTGTCGGTAAATTGATAAAAAGTAATAGTAATATTATAAGCATAAATATATTTTTCTAATTACAGAACTGAGGAGATTAAATGTAACAAAACAACATTGGATAAATTTTGCCGCGCCTTGCTGCGGAGTTCGCGGTTGCTCGGCCTCGGAGGTGGGAATCATCCTTCGGGCATGTGTATGTGTGTTGTCCTTATGTTAGTTTAAGTAGTTTGTAACCCTAGGAACTGATGACCAAAGAAGTCTCACAGATTTACAAACATTTGAATTTGCATAAATTTTCTCACACGGTACCCTTGTTAATGTTAGTCAGTGTTGTCGACAATTTTTAATTGTTGTGACTTGAAAGTACTGTTCTGAAGTCCGTCTGCAGAAAGTGAAGGCTTGTATCTCCACAATTAGAATGCTATACACTTCGACATCCTCGACTTTACTGTCATAGGAGATTCTGACGACAATAGCAAGACAGGCGAAAAACCAGGACGTAAAACTTCCAAGCAATTATTGATCAAAGATGAATAATACACGAAAATGACCATAAATACCAGAAAAACAAAAATGTGTTTAAACATACACTTAATTTGGACAAGTGTTCTGCTATGGTTTACAAGAAACGACACACACAGCCGCAATTTACGAGCGAAGTAAATGTGCTTCAGGCTACTCTTGCTGTTCCCCCATTGGCTGATTAGTTATGAATAAGTCTGTCCTCTAATACAGTAGGCTATCTAATTATATACTTGAAAATAATACGTGGGTTGGAACTTCAATATTGGCAACTATTTATTCGCAACCGATACAAAAGCGTTACATTTTTGCACTTGTTACTGTCCTTCAAAGTAGTCACCAGCGTTATGTAGAATCCGTTGCCAGCGAAGTGGAAGGCGTAGTATATACCGTTAACAGAGCCTGTTCTGTTGATGGTGCGAAAGGAGCCATCTACTGCCTGTCTAATCTCTGATGCAATTCCGAAGCGAATGTCACGAAGTGTTTTCTTCATGTTTGGAATCAAATCAAAGTTACAAAGACTAAGTCCGGAGAGAATGGTGGATGGTACAGTACATCCCAGTCTCATCGACCGAACAGAGCAACCACAGATTGCGCTGTATGCGCCCGCGCATTGTCGTGCAAAATGATGGGTGGGTCGTGCAGAAAGTGTTGCCGCTTTTTTCGCGACTCTGCTCGCAGGTAATGCTCCAAATGCAGTAAAATGTGCATAGCCATCCGCTTCCGTAGCTCAGTGGCAGCGTCGCTGACTACCACGCAGGAGGCCCGGGTTCGATTCCCGGCAGGGGACTGGGTGTTGTGTGTTGTCCTAATCATCATTGGCATGGAAGTCGCCCACGCGGCGTCAAATAGAAAGACTTAACACGCAGGCGGCCGAACAATCCAGTAAGGAATCTCCCGGTCAAGAAAGCCATACGCTCATTTCCATCTTGTGCATTGGCGGTATACCATGGAGGAACGTAATGCGTCAGGATAACACCGTAACTTTCACCATTTTGGGGCTCTGACGCACTTCCGGCTTTCGCGGCGACACATGATGACGCCATTCGTCGGACTGGTGTTTGTTTTGGCTCGTACGATGTGGCCCATGTCACATCCAGTGTTACACCGCTCGCTCAGAAGTGGCTGTATTTCCCTGGATTGAGTGCACGCCGGTTACGTGGGACAGGCGAGTCTATTTGCTCGGAGGTAAGGTACGTTTGTCAAAACCGTGTGCTATCGGCGACAATAGTAGATCCCATTGCATAGTATCTCCACAGCAGTGTTGCCAATGTTTACATTCGTTTAAGTATCTTTACCACACTTAGCAATTTATTTATGTCTTACTCGTTTCGACTTTCGTCTTTTTCGAAATCTACAAAAGAACACTGATACTTGGTGATGCACTGATGATATACCATCACACATATTGTTAAAACATCACACATAACTAACATAACACTACACTTACCAAAGATTTGTTAAAAAATTATTCCCCCTTTGTGTCACATACGTCATTACATGTGAAACTTCTTTTTAGAATGTATACTGCCAAACCATGTCGTTGTTACAAAGACAAGTGCATACTGACGTCTTCCTGACCGACCAGAGGACATTAGTGTCTTTTGTGTATCTATCTTGTTTTTTACATCATATTCTTTTTTTTATTGTCTTAATCCGACTGCATCTTCTCTTAATCCGTCTGCATCACAAATAACCTCGTGTTCTTCCTCATCTCGTCCACTCCCATCCCACAAATCAACTCTTCTTACTCTACCTGATATCAATAGTAACACGAATTCTTATTTATGTAATAGGAAATTTTTGCTTGAGAAATGTGAAACATAATGCAATCTTGTGTGTGTGTGTTGTGGGAAGTACCCAAAAAGTGATCTTTGTAGACTATGTGGTGGTTGGTGGTTTCTCTCTTAACTGTTTGCATGATCTTCCCCTTCCACATTTCCATCACCTGGATTTCTTTTAAGAGGTTGTAATTTTAATACGACGATGGTTGTAACAAGTCTTTATCGCCGTTTAGCGAGCCCACGGATTCCCTGTTCCCAGAATTCTTGTGGCTGTGAGTTGAAGCGCTTCCCTTTGATTTCACCCTGCCTTGAATTTTTTAGGGGTAGATGACGCCGCATGCTTCGCCTTCCTAAGTTATCTCAAATCGGCATAGTCAAGTTTCAACCGGTTTGGTTGTTAAGACCTTTAGTACCTTATCAATTAAACACCCCTCGAATTTCTAAGCGGTGGTTTTTACTTAATACTATTTGGCCTCAGAGATGTATTAGTACAATGTGAAGTCAAACGGTTTTATATAGCACTCATTTATTTAATATTGTATGAAACATTGCAAATTTATTAGAATATTAGCTGCTCTGGCAGACGTTGTTCTGCCCTATTTTTTTCTATAAAATCACACTACAGTGATTTTTTATGTTAATAGGTCTTCCCCGACAGACTTTATTATGTGAAAAGTTGTTGGCCCTTCACAGTAATGAAACATATTTCAAAGTGATGACTTTATTTATAGATTTGTATCTCCATAATAAACGACAATTACTTACAAATATAAGTTTTCTATTTTGTACATTGCGAGACTGTAGTAGTAGTAGTAGTAATGTGGTATTTTCATTGTAATGCCTTATGGTACACTATATCTTTTGTTTGATTTCCTGGCGTAAATAAATAAAACTGTTGGTTTTCCGAAGCGAAAGCAGGCAACGTACAAATGTCCAAGAGAGAAGCATGGGTTTTCCAGATTGACGGCGCAAACACTCAACGACTACCCTGTGATGTATTTGTGGTCACAGCGAAAGCAAGCCGCACTGGAAATTGTAGTCTTTTAAATACAAACGGTACGTCAGTTGATACCATTGGGATGCGGGGGTATCAACACGTCGTTTTCCTTATATTTCCCTTTAGAATGGTTGCTTCGATGACTGCTAGCCATGTGCCGTTACAAAGTCGCGGTTGGTTGATATTTCGTAACATAATGGGTATGGGATATATACCGTCATCTCTTCTTCCCTTCTTCCCTCCTCTATTTCGTCATCTCCTCCTCCCCCTAGCTTTTTCTATCACCTTCACACCACTCCCTCTTACCCCACACCGTATCCATCTCCTCCCCCCTCCTTTCTGCGTCTATATCAGCCCCCATTTTTAAATCAAAATATGTTCAAATGTTTGTATAGTCCATGGGACTTAACTACGGGGTCATCAGTCCCTAAACTTACAAACTACTTATGAACTACTTACGAACTAGGACGGCACAAATATCCATGCCCGAGGGGGGATTCGAACCCCCGACCGTAGTGGCCGTGCAGACCGTGACTGGAGCGCCTCAGTCTCCTCGGCCACTGCGGCCGGCCATTTGTAAATCAATTACATTCTCCCATTCTTATTTTCTCCTCCCCCTCTCTCTGATCTTATTTATTGTTATTGCAGTCGGGAATTTGATTGGGAACAGAAGTCAAAATGGATGGGTAAATCAATTAGAAAAGGTTTATTGACAAACATTGATCATTTTTCCGAAGCCAACTGATGCATCCGGTGCGTAATCGACTACTGGATCGTATGTGAACTCCAAACGTTCAGTTCTAATCGTCACATATTCCCGTCTGTTTTGCCGACGACCCAGATTTTTTTGTGCGAAAATTGCAACTGAGCGGGTCGAACTCGACTGTGTCCGTTGTTCCCGAATCATAACAGATCGCGCTTCAGAATTTCCTTCTTGATTTACCTCCAAGCGCGTGTATGATCTTCGTCGGTCTCATAGACTCTACGACCATGTAGTAGGATTGCGTTACGCATAAGCCGACCGATATTACGACGCCGCAATGGAGGCATTGTTGTAAGAAAATAAACCACGATCTGTACTCAGTTTGTTTGTAACACTCAAATATCACGAACTGGCATCAAGTCTATGTTTGCAACGATCCAACGACATGATCACCACCGACAACACCATAGAGGTAAGCATAATACTGAGTCTTCTGAAGAAACAACCTTCCATGTTAAATCAGTCTGGCTGGTTTAAGCTTGAGTGCATAAAGCCATCTCCCTTTATTCGAACCTCCTTGGCATATTTGTTCGCCGCGTTGCAAGCGTATTTGGTCGCTAGGCGAGTAGCGAATGTATAAACTGTTTGTTGGAAAATCTAGAAAATGATCCGAACTGGAAGCGTACTTACAGTTTTTCTCAAATTCTGATATTTTCCGGTAGATTTTCGAAAAATTTTCTTTCATACAAACCTTGTCTTGGGAATTACAGACAGAACAAAGAAAAGATCAGCCAAACCGGTGAAACCATTCTCGAGTTTTACGCTTAGCAACAGATTTTGCGATTAATTTTTATTTATATGGGTTACTAGCTAAACCCGCGGCTCCGCTCGCGTGTAGGTTGATGATAATTAAGCTAATTTTCAGTAGTATGCTATGAGAGCAAATCATACGTGAAAATGCGCTCGTTTCGAAGAATCCAATCACGAAATTCAACAATAATAATTGTAATAATATTAGATCGATCACTTTATGTAATGCACTAAACGTCAAATCGATTTTTAAAGAGTTGTATTAAAAGAAATTTCTTTTTTACTGCTTTGTTTATTCTTATATTTCCTTGTTCGTATGCTTATCCTTACAGAGAAAGAGCTGAAGACATTGTAGCACGCATAGACCAAAGGTATGGTCTGTGCCGTCACGTTTCGCTGTATGTAACCTCCTTGCTATAGAGTAGCAAACCTCTTCGCTGGCCTTCAGTGCGAATTTTTTAATAATTTGACGACTTTCTACCACCATATCTTCCAACCCCTTGTAGCAATCGGCATGGAACTGCTATGGTGTCCAACGGGAGACTTCGGACAGAAATTACACACACACCATTCGTTTGCGTTCTATAGTTTTCGCTGGAGAGCGAAAAATTAACACGCACACACACACACACACACACACACACACACACACACGCACACACACACACGCACACACACACACGCACGCACACACACACACACGTAGAATTTTATATACACCGGTAACTTTCCATCCCAATATACTCCACCCCTTTATCATTATCAACCCTCAAGCAACAATGCAACCAATAAATCCATTTTCAAAGAGTAAGAATAATTTTCAAAGAGTAATTATTATTCCGCATTTCGCGTTATATACTTCAAATTACTAATTATCTATCAGATCGCTATAAAAAACTGTGCCTAAAACATTCCTCAGGTGTAAATTAGTAACTGTACAAAAATTTAAGTCTCTACGTCTTGTCGTTCGGACGTGATAAGCGTACACCGAACAGACATTCACATTAATGTATATAGATAAATAGCTATCCGGTCGCTATAAAACCGTGCCTAAAGCCTTCCCCCGGGTAGACATTAGTGACTGTACAATTTTTTAGCTCTTTATGTCTTGTGGTTCAGACGTGATAAACGTACACCGAACAGACATTCACAATTATGGGTATAGATGTAAGAAAATAAGAAAAAGATAAAGATAGAGAGCAGGAGAGACAGATACACTGACACCATCTGGCGGAGGCTCCGTACACTGTTACTGGTCGGTCAGGCAGACGTCAGCATGCACTTAGTAAGAAAAAAAAGTTCTATGAACTAAACCCCGTTCCACACAGGCCTCCAGGGCGCAACGGGTGCCGGCCGGCCGTAGTATAATCCCCCGCCCGAAAGTCACCTGATGCGCTAATGGAGGGGGACGTGGTCAGCGCCCCGTAGTCCCGACCGTTGTGTCGGTTTGCTAGACCGCAGTATCTACTTCTCCATCAAGTAGCTCCTCTCAGATTCGGAGAACCTTCTAACTGCCAACGAATGCTTCTATATCCACAGCGGAGCACTTAAGCATTTAAGTTTGTTTCTACCCTTTCCTTCCCGAAGATATTGTGTCTGACAATATCGAAGACGAAACAAAAAAAAAAAACCGACAGCTACATTCTGGGTGTCATTTCAGCATACAGTTAATTTACTGTGGATGCCTCCTCACGCTAGTATCTGCTACAATGAGGAGGATGATGCTTTGGCCAAACAAGCGGCATCCTTAGACACTGTCCTGGACCTTCAACTACCACACACAGATTTCTTATCTGCAGTCAATTAACACATAGAACAACAGTGGCAACGGATATGGAACATTCACCAACAAATTCTACATCTACATACATACTCCGCAATCCATCGTAAGGTGCGTGGCGGAGGGTACACTGAACCACTACTAGGCATTTCCTTTCCTCTTCCACTCCCAAATTGAACGAGGAAAAAATGAATGCCTATGTGCCTCCGTACGAGCCCTAATTTCTCTTGTCTTTGTGATCACCGCGCGAAATGTAAGTAGGCGGCAGCAAGATCGTACTACACTCAGCTTCAAATTCAGGCCCTCTAAATTTCCTCAACAGAAATTCACGAAAAGAACGTCGTCTTTCCGCCAGCGATCCCCAATTGAGTTGCCGGAGCATTTCCGTGACACTCGCGCAATGGTCGAACCTACCAGTAACAAACCTAGCTGCTCGTCTCTGAACTGCTTCTATGTCTTCCTTTAAACTTATCTGCTGCTGGTCCCAAACACTTGAGCAATACTCAAGACGTGGTCGTACAAGTGTTTTATACGGGGTATCCTTTACATATGAAGTACATCTTCCCAAAATTCTCCCAATAAACCGAAGTCGGCTGTCCGCCTTGGTCACAAGGCGCTTTATACGCAGTGCTGCAACCTCGGATTTCTGCACAGCCGTAGTTTATGAATACTAATCTGGACTGATCCGCGATTTCAACCATCATTCGGCTTCGCTTCAATCACGCCTCTTAACCACAACGTATACATCGGATCAACGTCTACGATTTGGAGAAATGTGAGTGTGATCCTGCAACGGAAGCTGATGTCAACCACATCCTGTCCAGGTGTCCCAGATTTGACCGTGAACGTTTGAACTTTCTGTAGACGTTGCTGAAGATGGGATATCCCCTTTGTCAGTCAGCTTCTTCTTCTTTTTTTTCTTTCTCTTTTTTTTTTTTTTTTCTCTCTCTCTCTTCAAAAGACATTCGTCTGTATAAAGTTATAATTAAGTTTATTAAGACCACTGGACACAATCTGTAAGTATTAACCGTGTTGGTGATACATTATAAGGTTTTGCTTATGAAGATGTGAAAATGTTTCAAAAATGATTTGAATTGCAATGTAAAGCAGCTTCAACTACTTTGATATATAATAGTCTGACCTCCAATGACAAACATCACGCTTTTAACTCTCCCATTTTGTCAAAATGTACTTCTATTTTTGTTTGTTTAATTGTATGTACATTGCCACTGTGTGTTGTAGATGGCCACATTGCGTAAAAGCTCAGAAGGCCAAATAAATAAGAATGAAGTAGCTCCTCAATTGACTTCACAATAGCTGAGTGCTCCCCGCTTGCCAAAAGCGCTCGGCGAACCCAGACGGTTAACCATACAACTGGGAACCAGGCCCTACGCTGCTAAACTTAACGTAATCTAACGGTAACTGATGTATGCACTGCGGAACGGCTGTTGGCTCAAAGAAATTGTCTGCGGATATGTATTTTAAAGATCAGTTTTGTATATAATGACGTATGTCTACGACAAAAATTATTTTAAAGGCGACGAATTTTTAACAAAGATTTGGTAAGTGTAAAGTTATTTGTTTGTGATGTTTTAACAAAATGTATCATGGAATAATGATACCAGTGTCCTTTTGTAGCCTTCTAAAATGATGAAACTCGAACTGGTAAGGTGCATCCAAATGGCAACTACTTCTCAACGAAGTCTAATGCAGACTGCAAGTTTTATCTAACTACTACTACCGACACACTGTCCACTTCTTCCACTCCCTGTTCGTGGCAGGACTTTCAAATGTCCAAATGTTTGTATGGCTTATGGGACTTAACTATGGGGTCATCAGTCCCTAAACTTACAAACTACTTACGGACTACCTTATACTAAGGACGGCACAAATATCCATGCCCGAGGGGGGATTCGAACCCCCGACCGTAGTGGCCGTGTAGACCGTGACTGGAGCGCCTCAGTCCCCTCGGGCACCGCGGCCGGCGGCAGGACTTTCTCTACTAACAGTTCTCTAATTGAAGCACAGCGTTTGGCGCAGGAGTGTCGAAATAGTAGATACGACGGCTCCCAACCGAAATAGGCCTTAACAATAGACTCCAGCAGACGGCTGACAGGGACGTACGGCATAACTGGACGACAGAAAGACGCTAATCACTTCTGGTGCGAGAAGCGGTCCGTGGTTGTGCCTGGAACCATCCAGAAGTGTTGTCGTCACTGGCCCGCTGTCGTCGCTGACTTCTACATTGTGTGGCAGTTTACGGTATCCACTTCCCGTTACTATTCTTCAGGCGACAGCAATGCGGTCTGTCCCTGACATTGGATCATCAAGGCTTGTTTACTTGGCTTACTTCCAAGAAGTATTTATACTCTGTTGAGAAAAAAAATTGTATCACCTGGTATGCAAGATGTATGAGACAGGGGAAATACCCTCCGACTTCAAGAAGAATATCGCAATTCTAATTCCAAAGAAAGTAGGTGCAAACAAGTGTGAAAATTACAGAACTATCAGTTTAATAAGTCATGGTTGCAAAATACTAACACGAATTATTTACAGACGAATGGAAAAAGTTGTGGAATTCGACCTTGGGGAAGATCAGTTTGGATTTAGGAGAGCCGCGGTGGAGTAGCCGAGCGGTCTAAGGCCCCTCGCTACGGAGCGCGCGGTTGCTCGCCGTCGGAGGTTCGAGTCCTCCCTAGGGCATAGGTGTGTGTGTGTGTGTGTGTGTGTGTGTGTGTGTGTGTGTGTGTGTGTGTGTGTGTGTTTGTCCTTGTGTTAGTTTACCTTAGTTTAAGTAGTTTGTAAGCTACGGACTGATGACCACGCAGTTTGGTCCGATAGATTTACAAACATTTGAACATTTTTTGATTTAGGAGAAATGTAAGAACACGGGAGGCAATACTCACATCACGACTTATCTTAGAAGATACGCTAAGGAAAGAGAAACCTACACTTTTAGCGTTTGTCGATTTGGAAAAAGCTTTTGACAATGTAGACTTTAATACACCTTTCCAAATTCTGAAGGAAAAATAGGGAGCGAAGAGTTATATTCAACCCATACAAAACCAGAAAACGGTTATTAGAGTCGAAAGGCAAGTTCAATCTGTACAATGAGCAGGCAGTGAAGGAATGGAAGGAGAAATTTGGAGAGGGCATTAAAGTGCAGGGTGAAGAAATAAAAACATTGCTGTTTGCCGCTGACATAGAAATTCTGCCAGAGACTGCAAAAGATCGGGAAGAGCAATTGAATGGAATGGACAGTGTCTTGAAAGTAAGATATAAGATGAACATTAACAAGAGTAAAACGAAGGTAGTGGAATGCAATGTCAGAAAATCAGGCGATGCTGAAGGAATTAGATTAGGTAATGAGGCAATAAAAGTAGATGAATTTTGTTATTTGGGTACGAAAATAACTTCTGATGGCCGAAGTAAAGAAGATATAAAATGCAGAATGGCTATGGGAAAAAAAAGCATTTCTAAAGAAGCGAAACTTGTTAACATACAATATTAATTTAAATGTTAGGAAGTCCTTTCTGAAAGCATTTGTCTGTAGTGTAGCATTGTATGGGAGTGAAACGTGGACGATAAGAAGTTCAGATAAAAAGATAGAAGCTTTTGAAATGTGGTGCTACAGACGAATGATGAAAATTAGATGGGTAGATCACGTAACTAATGAGGAGGTGCTTAACCGAATCGGGGAGAAAAGGAGTTTCTGGCATACCCTGACTAAGAGAAGGGATAGATTGGTTGGGGACGTTCTGAGACATCAAGGAATTGTTAACTTATCATTAGTAGGAAGCGTGTGAGGTAAATATCGTAGAGTTAGACCGAGGGACGAATATAGTAAGCAGATTCAAAAGGATGTAGGTTGCCCGAACGTATTCTCAGATGAGGGGACTTGCACAGGACAGGGTAGCGTGGAGAGCTGCATCAAACCAGTCTGCGGACTGAAGACAACAACAACGAGAAAAAAGCTAAAAAAGCAGAACATCTTGAAAGACTGTAGCAGATGTGCAATATACCTCGTAGACGAATCCTCGAACCGTACCGTCAAATCAGTGAGTTTAAAGAAGGGCGGAGTTTTGGTATGAGAGAGCACGATGCATCCATCCCGGATATTGTTGTTCACGTGTCCGGAAGTGATTCGGCAGTACAGCGGGTGGATGCGGAATGGTTCACGGAAAATCGTAGATCACGACGAGTTGGGTCACGTCGCAATACCATGGTCAAACCCGAGGAGATCTACACCTCACCCCAATGGCATTTCAGGACAGATCTGTGTGTTCCTCGGCTCTGGAACAACAGTGGAAAAACGCAACATACTGTACATGCCCCTGGTGTATCTTCCTGAGGTCAGCTTCTACCAGCTTTCCATCCTCTTGTAAATAATTCGTGTGTTTTGCAACCATAACTTATTAAATTGATGGTTATGTGATTTTCACACCTGGCTGCGCCTGCTTTCTTTGGAATGGGGATGATTACACTTTTCTTAAGTTCTGAGGGTTTTTCGCCTGTCTCATATATCTTAGACACCAGGCGAAACAGTTTTGTAATGGCTAGTTCTCCCACAGACTTCAGTAGCTCTGAGGGAAAGTCATCTACTCCAGGGGCCTGGTTTCGACTTAGGTCTTTGAGTGATCTGTCAAATTCATCTCTCATTATAGTATCTCCCATTTCATCCTCATCTACTTCTTCTCCCCTAGATCAGATACATCAGAATTACGACTATTTCCGTGGCCAATTTCCTTTGATCCTGATAAATAAATTAAATGAACAAAAGTTATAGCGATGCTATCACGTCTTATCTGTCGAACAGAGAGAGCCAAAGCTCCGCCTTAGATTTATCACTTGGCAGTTGTTGTTTTGATGTTCGTGTCAAACCACTTTTCTCCGGTTCGTACGTTACGCAAGAAAATGTCGCTAAATGGGACGAAGTTAGCAAAGCTCAGTGTGAAACGAAACGCCGCCAGTAATGAGGTGTTGTTCTGTATAAGTGAAGGGCGTCACGTAGTCTGCATTCCCCAGTTAGAATCAGATATGCAATACTAATATATGGCGTGTTTATGCTTAACAAATAACTATGTGAAAGCAGTGTCCATTACAAAGATACTGAGGCTCCAAGTTTTCAATGAGCATATTAAATAAAAGTATGAACAGTAACTCTTCGTATTTCTACAGTCAGTCAGATATTTTCACCTGGATTGCTTCAGCGACACTAAATCACATTCCTGTTTAAAACTATATTATCTACAAATATCCACCGTAAGTTGTGTGGAGGAGGGTATACTGTACCGCTACTAGGCATTTCCTTTCCTATTGCTCTTCCAAATAGAAAGAGGGGAAAATAATATCTATCTGCCTCTGTACGAGCCCTAATTTCTCTTATCTTGCCTTTGTGATATGTACGCGAAATGTAAGTAAGCGGCATGAAGATCGTTCTATAGTGAGCTTCTAATTCGTCAACATAATCTCTCGAAAAGAACGTCGTCTTTCCTCCAGCGATTCCCATTCGAGTTCCCGGAGCATTTCTGTGACATCCGCACTTGGTCGAACCTACCAGTAACGCTTTACTCACTACTGTCCTTACATGTTTGTTCCATTTCATAACGCTCTGCAGTGTTACGTCTAGATATTTGAAAGATTCGACTGCATCAAGAAGCTCAGTACTAATGCTGTATTCGAACATTAAGGAATTGTTTTTCTACTCATGTGCATCACCTTACATTTTTCTACATTTAGAGCTAGCTGCCATTCTTCACAACAACTAGAAATTTTTGTCTAAGTCATCATGTTTGCTATTACAGTCAATTCAAGACGAGACCCTTCCATACTCAGCAGCATCATCAGCAAATAGCCGCAAATTACAAGTTATCTGCAAATTACTTATTAAGGAGGGGAAGGAAGATTAGATTAGTACTTACTCCATAGATCATGAATACGACACTTCGTAATGATGTGGTACATGTCAGGTTAATGAAAGGCGTCTTTACAAATTATCACTTTGTACTAAATATTACACGACAATTTTATTAGTATTTTTTATATTTATTTATTAATTTTTTTTCAAATTTACTAATTTATATCTAAAAATTCATTTATAGTGTAGAAGGATTTGCCAAGCTGAAATTCTTTTAATTTATTTTTAAATGCTTGTTGGCTATCTGTCAGGCTTTTTATGTTGTTTGGTAAGTGACCAAAGACTTTTGTGGCAGCATAATTCACCCCTTTCTGTGCCAAAGCTAGATTTAACCTTGAATAGTGAAGATTATTCTTTCTCCTAGTGTTGTTATGTACATTGCTATTGCTTTTGAATTCGGTGGGATTGGTAATAACGAATTTCATAAGTGAATATATATACTGAGAAGCTACTGTGAATTTCCCTAGCTCTTTAAATAAGTGTCTGCAGGATGATCTTGGATGGGCTCCGACAATTATTCTGATCACACGCTTGCTTTTGTGCAATGAATAGTTTTTAACTCAATGATGAATTACCCCACAAAATCATGTCATACGAAAGCAGAGAATGAAAATAGGCATAGTAAGCTAATTTACGGAGACATATCACCAAAATTTGCAATTACCCTAATAGTATAAGTTGCTGAACTCAAACGTTTCAACAGATCTCCAATGTGTTTATTCCAGTTCAACCCCTCATCAATGCTTACACCTAAAAATTTTGAATATTCTATCTTTGCTACAGATTTCTGACCAAAGACTATATTTATTGATGGTGTCATTCCATTTACTGTATGGAACTGTATGTACTGTGTTTTATCAAAATTTAATGATAGTCCATTTTCTGAGAACCACTTAATGATTTTCTGAAATTCGTCGTTTACAATTTCATGAGTTAGTTCTTGTCTGTCAGGTGTGATAACTATACTAGTATCATCAGCAAAAAGAACCAGTTGAATATAGAATGAATATGAATATTGAATGGCAAGTCATTAATATATATTAAGAACAGCAAAGGGCCTAAGACCGAACCTTGTGGCACACCATTTTTGATTGCTCCCCAGTTCGAGGAATCAGCTGTGTTTTGCATATTATGTGAACTACTTATGTCAACTTTCTGCACTCTTCCTGTTGGGTATGATTTAAACCATTTTGTACACTGTTCCGTTCATACCACAATACTTTAGTTTATCTAGAAGAATTCCATGATTTACACAATCAAAAGCCTTGGAGAGATCACAAAAAAAATCCCAATGTGTGATGTTCGGTTATTCAGAGCATTCAATATTTCCTTAGGAAGGGAAGCATCGACTTTATCTGCATTGGAGCATTGAAATTATACAAAGGCGACAAGTGAACGTGTGACCGAGATTCGAACCCGGATTTCCCGCTTCGAGCCAGAGGTCACTTTAACCACTTGGCTACCCGGGCTCGCCTCGGTTCGTCTCAAATTTCCACAAGCAGCAAGCTGCGGTTGAAGCACCCCCAACTTTAATGCCCCTTTACACTCGCTGTTATGGATTTTCGTACGAGATCCAACGTTATCACCACATCTGCGGTGAAGTAAACGAACCAAACACTGCTTTCGCGTATAAATAAATATTTTATATTTATACATATCCGATAGAACAGACACTAGACCAATCTATAAACAACTATTATTATCTATTCAGTTTGAATTTTTATTACGGTTGGGCTGAATAGTGATGAGGATTTACGTTACAAACTAAACTGCAAAAATGAAGTTTCTTTACATCAGTTTAGCCAAGGGGGTTAGAATACAGGGAGACGCCCTTACGATGAAAAATTGAAGCCTGCCTCCGGCATACTGCCAAGTTTTGGAAAAGTGGTCGTATTGTAGAGCTGATGTTTTATGTTAAATAAAACAGAAATAAAACGTCCGACGGTTTTGCCGTGATGTACAACGTGTTAAATAGTGCAAATTATCCGTTAAAAATTAAGTTTTCAAATATATTACGATGAGTATTTGTTACTATTTATTCAAGAAAGTATATTGTTTGAATGTAAGTACTTTGCAGTTCAATGAATTAACATTAAGAGGGTCGAGTTGACGCATAGTTTTATCAGATAAGTAGCATTCCAAAACTAACCAAGATGGCGGACAGGTTTCAACTGACGTATGAGCTCGGCATAGATAATGTCATCTCCCTTTATTCTAACATCCTTGAGTTTAGCAGAAGTCTTAGAAACGTAACTCGCGCAGAGATTTCCCTTGTTGACATCGCTTTGAGTGAGGCGATATACGGGAGTAGGCAACTTTCCCCCGCCCGGCAATACGCACATTGTGCTACGCAGATAGCTTTGCGTACGTAAAGTGGAAACTTCCCTGCCCGTTCGTGGTGCGTCTACAGTGACGCCATGAAACATCAGTGACGTCACTGCCTCGTGTGTAATACACATCCTGAAAGTGCTTTCACGGAATCTATACCACAGCCACTTTTCCTTGTGACTCTCCTTGCTACATGTAGAGGTCATTGAGCCGAGTCAGTAATGTGACGGAGTGGCAATGTGTGTCCTTACAGTGATATTTATATTTTCCCGCCTTACTGATTCCTCTATTAAATTTTGGAAATACTGCCGGATGTCCGTAGCTTGCTGGTACGATATTTCGGCGCAGAGTCTTCTGTCCATCTTCAGGTAATGACTGATGAGAGAAGCCCTGAGCTCACCTATTTAAGACTGCGTCGGCACATGCGTGGTGTCTTCTGCTGCCATTGCGCATGCGTCACTTTAGCGCATGCGCTTCGGCTGCAAAACTGCACGTTACTCCACGCGCCCTCCGCGGTGAAAGTTCGCCGCATCGATATCAGTTCGATTGTCATCATACTTTAAAAACGATGAATGACGACGCTTTCGCAGAGCACGAAGTTTTTCCACAATCGGATTCCACGCAAACTGGAAACCACCATCACGATTTATAAGGGTCTCGCAGTCTGACAATGTTATTTCTTTCGATTCGTGGATGATGGAGCTCCAAAAGTTTGACGTGGTAACCACAATTTTTGTGTCATCATATTTCATCAGAATTTTTCAGCCAAGAAATTCTGTTCTTCACTATAAATACTTTCAGAATAAATGATGAACTCAGTGCATTACTTAAGCAGCGTTCTGAAGGCTGTTCTGTTTTTCTTTCCTTAAAAAAACTTGAGAGGAGGTACACAATGATTGGCTAAAAATTTTTGAAATTTTGATAAAACTCTTTTGTCAATGTGCTTATGCTACGTCTGTAATTTCAAAAAATAAGGAAACACAGCACACTTATTTTTTTCAATCACCACCAACAACAGGAAGATGAATTTATAGCGCGTGAGCGGGAAGACGAGGCAGCACTATGGTGGTCTGGGCGAGTTACCGAATTCGCAAATGTTCCGGCTATCTGCCACGAGAAAACTGAATTCTGGTTAAAGTCTCAGGGGAGCACAGCGCTTATTTAAAGTAAGACAAGAACCATACATTCGTATTAGCAGATTGCCCCTTCAACAATCCTGGTGTCTGCCTCACACTTCTCAATGACACCACTATTACTGTAATGATAATAAATATTAAAAGGAAAATATTTGATTTCAATAAGAATAAAAACCGTCTAGATCGCTAAAATTATATTTACTGGTTACGAGGTTTCGGCATCTGCCATCATCAGATCTATAAGTTGAAAGGAACAAGTTTTCGTTGTATAACCGAGTTATACGAGAGTTTTTACAAGTATACAAATGGACACTGACCTAAAAACCTCTGAACTTACACAGTAAAATTCAGTGTCAATAACTACATAGTACGTACGTCAACTGCAGCCTTAAATAAAAATTACGCATATATAGCTAACAGGTGGCGCTAGTGTAGAATCCTAATCAATAAATATAATTTTAGCGATCTAGACGGTTTTATTCTCATTGAAAAAATGAAGATCGCAGACTCGTTCAGGAAATTCGTTTCCTTTATATAAAATATATTTGATTTATTTACTGTAAATGGAAATAAGCAGCCCAACTAGTGATAAAATACACTTCACCCAGATTTCGACACCATCAGTAGTATATATAAAATTATGACTCACACGAGACCTATAGAATTGGAGCATGTTGTCATGAGAGAGTCCGACGCCATTCGTAACGGTAAACACTAAGGCAGCCCATAGTTGCTTTCAAACCATCTAGTATTTGCCTGGCATATATTTTTTATGGACAAATTTGATGTTATTTTATGCGACTTGATTACACAGCATGCTATAATTTTATACGACTCACGTGAGTCATAATTTTATACATACTTCTGATGAAGATTCCCTGAGGTGGTGTCGAAATTCGAGTAAAGTGTATTTAATTACATCGCAACTTGGTGGGCTGTTTATTTTCATTTACAATAAATAAACTGTTATAGTGGCTGCTTTCAAGACAAATAATGTTCAAAATCTTAAGACTATATTTGGGTTAAAATGAGAAGTAAGTCTATAAGACAGCATAAATTCAAATGAACACAAAATAAAGTTAAAGATTAACATACATTTTCACCTAACTCAGAATCATTCACATCAGCAAATGAGAGCTATGAAGGAAGACAGCAGACTAATAGCGAAAAGAACGTAACAACAGAAGGTTTTTCCCGTTCAGATGTTCCATAGATAGTTGGCTTTCGAGAAACGTCATCTTTTAATACAGGTTAATTTCTCGTAATGTTTGGAGAAAATGTTTCCCTCGGTCTCTAATGCACAAAAATAGTTCTATGCAGAAACGATATGACTGTTAACATAAAAATGTCGCCTAAAAACTGTTTGGCCCACAATTTACGTGAGCTTGTATAGTAGGTACACTCACAATGGGTTGATCGGTTTCGATTAAATGTATCTTAACGAAACGAAATAACTCAAGAGTCCAGCAAAGCCGCGTTCAGCTACAGCAGAACAAAAGGTGAAAGGTAAAAATTTTTATTCCTTTCGCATCACGTTAAACCCGGTGTTCTTATCTGTGGTGTGGTATTACGCACGGGAAAGTACAAATTTTTCTTAGAGTGCGCAAGGTTCGAACCTTGGCAGTTTTTAAACTGATTCGGTGAGTTTCAGCACGTGTCCTTTTACAAGAACTAACTAACGGGAAGTACAAAAAACTTGTAGTAATGTATGCATTAATATTTCAACAGTGATTCCCATTACTTTTAGACTGCAATGCTGAGGTATGTCTCATCTGAGCCTTTTTGTTCAAAAACTGGGCATTGCCTTGACGGGGGATCTACATCACTGCGTTTGCTGACACGAAACGAGCCTGATACATGAGTTTGACCCAATAACAATTCATACAGCTTTTTTTAGCATTTCCAGGTATGTTACTTTGGTGTTTAAAGAAACTGCGGAAAGGATAGAAATTAAGGAGGTGGGATGGATAAGTTGATAAAACTAAAGAGTGCTAAGAGTTTAAAAAGGAGCAAACGATTAAATAAAACAGGGTACAGGACTACACTAAAAAACGGAGGGATGGCTGAGATATGAAACGAAGGCAGAAGGTAAAAAGACAAGGTTTAATGGTAGTTCTTAGATATCACAGGAGACATGAAATTGAAATAATTATGAAATTACAGCAAATGAAGCAGCTGAAATGATACACAAAGGTCTGAAAATCATATTGACAGAGAAAGATTTATAACGCCTACAGAAGAATGAAAGAAGGCTTTTGAAAAAAAAAAAAAAAAAAAAAAAATGAAGCAGATGCGTATATCAAGGGTTAAGACAGTCAGTCAGTACTAACGAGGGAAATTCCCCGTCGCAGCGGCCTCAGATTTAGAGGTAAGACAGCTCGCCAAAACTGAACACTGATCAGGCATGAAAACAGGATGAAGCTATACTGAATTGTGAAAAAAGGAAAACAGAAATACGGAACTATCTAAGATCAAGATAAACACCATCAAGCGCATTGAAAGAGCCTAGGAGGCTTGGTTATGTGGTGTCAGTGTTGGACGACAAAGCCGAAGATACGTTAACAAAAAATATCCTCTGTGCTCTTTTTGTCAAAATTATTAAATGTCCCCTCAGTCATTAACTTGTTCTCTATTTGGAGTCCTGGCAAAAGTGACACCATACATTCATTTTAGAATATTAATACAGTCGCAAGTTTCGAATAGTGAGAGCAGGAGAGATGGCATACAAACCTCTCAGAACAATGATTAATGGTAATTCAAGATTAGAATCTACAATAACAACATGTGGTACTTATATAGAACGAATTATAGGTCTTTTTTTACACCTCGCTGCTGCAAACGGAAATTATACAACGGCACAGACCGAAAATGGAATACAGTGAACAGACACGTCAGTGATCGGACGGAAACGTTGGAATTTTGTGGGAAAGGAAAGACACATCAGAGATTCGAAAACGGACCTTCGCGGACCACCGAAACCAAAGAACCATGAGACACCACTCCTCAAATTTGGTCAATGTTGTTTGTAGCTTCGAGCGTTGACTGTTTGTTTTTTCTTTCTTTTTTCCACAGTTCGGAACACCTTCCTCCTCTCTCCATACTTAACCCTTGTTCAGTTTTTGAAGGGCAACTAATCCTAGGATGCGGTGGTGAGTTTTCTTTGTAAGGAAAGAGGGGAAAGTTAAATAATAGGAGGAGTGTAAGGAATCTGTAAAATGGAAGGGATACGAAAGCCACATTTTAGACATTTAAGAGGCAATAGATGAGGATAGCATGCGGGTTAGGGTACTGTCAAATGAACATAACGGAGCAAAGAGGAAACTAGATCCCTCGTGTAGGGGAACACGGTCACACTGCATGTTATCTTGGGAGAGTCAGACATGGCAAAACGATTGCACCTATGGCGCGAGATCTATGACACTGGGGAAATACCTTCAGACTTCAAGAGGAATGTCAATCCCGCTGCAGAGCGGCCGAGAGCATTGAGGCGCTATGCTACGATGCGCGAGACCGTTCCCCGTCGGGGGTTCGAATCCCCCCTAGGGCATGGATGTTGGTGCTGTATTTAGTATAAGCTAGTTCATAAGTAGATTGTAACTTTAGCGACTGATGACCCGTAGTTAAGTCCCATAAGCTCCACAAACATTTGAACATTTTCAAATTCAATTGGAGGAAAGTTAATTATTAAAATTCAAAAGAGTAGGTGTAAATAATTCCAGACTGTCAGTTTAAGACATGCTTGCAAAATACTGACAGGAATTGAAACTTCCTGGCAGATTAAAATTGTGTGCCGGAACCGGGACTCGAACCTGGGACCTTTACCTTTTGCTCTACCGACTGAGCTATCCCGACACGACTCACGATGCCGCCTCACAACTTTACTTCCGCCAGTACCTCGCCTCCTACTTTCCAAACTTCACAGAAGCTCTCCTGCGAAACATGCAAGACTAGCACTCCTGGAAGAAAGGATATGGTGGAGACATGGCTTAGCCACAGCCTGAGGGATGTTTCTAGAATGAAACTTTTCACTCTGCAGCGGAGTGTGCGCTGATATGAAACTTCCTGGCAGATTAAAATTGTGTGCCGGAACCAGGACTCGAACCTGGGACCTTTTCGGAAGTAAAGTTCTGAGGCGGCATCGTGAGTCGTGTCGGGATAGCTCAGTCGGTAGAGCGCTTGCCCGCAAAAGGCAAAAGTCCCAGGTTCGAGTCCCGATTCCGGCACACAATTTTAATCTGCCAGGAAGTTTCATATCAGCGCACACTCCGCTGCAGAGTGAAAGTTTCATACTGACAGAAAATGTTTACATATCAATGGAAAAACTAGTAGAATTCGACTTCGGGGAGAATCAGTATATGATCCGTGTTGGAGAACTTTGGTTAACAAAAGGCAAATGTGCGTTTATAACAATTGTAGTCTTAGCTTCTGACAGTGCTGACTAGGATATTCTGTTTGAATTTCGAAGGTAGCAGTCGTGCCATTTCAAATCACGCTGTTGCCACCGAACGAAATGAAACATACCTTTTCAATAAGACAAACCGAAGTGACAAGTCAAGAAATTTATTTTATTGAAGATAATATGTAATGATGACTGTTTAGGAGTGCAAGAGGCAGTAGAATTTTAATTACTATTCAAATATGAGTAGGAAAATAATTATCTACTCAATAATTAAATTTTTTCTTGGAAAGATGAGTCACCAGAGAGATGCACTGCATAAATTATGTATCTATGGAGAATAGATAAAAGTAGAAATTACAGAGTACTAGTACGGGAAGTATTGGTGAAATCGGCGAAAGCAAAATTTAAGTCTATCAGGACTGTTATCGGAACTACTTCAGTATTAGTACAGGGAAAAATCGGCACAAGCATCTTGGTCTACCGGATCTAGAAAGAAACCATCTTAAAAACACCGGCAGTATCAGTATGCCATATTATTCAGCATTTAATAAAACAAGTGATTGTATATCTATAAAACTGAATGAGAAAATTGGCATTTTTGTTTCACGTGTTCTAGTAAACAAAAATCAATCTGCAGGAAAAAGGGATTGTTTTGCTTGAACTAGTACAGTGTCTTCCATTTTGGGGTACGTTTGAGCTAAGAAAAGAAACAAGAAGGTATTCATTGCATTACGGTGCTCTAGAAAGGGTCGACCCGTAATCTATAACTGCTGGGCAATACGTCACCAACTATTCCTGTGGAAAAACCGTTACGCTTGTGTAACTCTTCCAGACAGGGACACCGTCAGTGTCTCATCTGCACAACATTGGGTCACTAGATTAATTGGAAAGTGTAATTGCCTCACTCCGCTACATTGCTGGAAACGACACATGATGTGGAACATTTTTGTAGTTAACCACCTACCAAATTCTGATTACATGTTAATGTTGTGTTCCATGAAAATTTGTAGTGATAGTTTTGAAATTTTTGTTCTAATTGTGCAAGAGTTTGCTGTTTAATGTAATGAGACCATGTTTTTGAAGTAAAGAACGAACCTCACTTGATTAGAAATCCCATTTAGGACAAAACTCTAAGCCCGTGTTTGCTTCCAAGGAGTCGAAGCCATCCGTGATCTGTCTTAAAGGCTTATGGAACACCAATGTAGCTACTATGACGTAATCTTTGATCTCAGATTTGTGTAGACATTGGACCTCCAGACAAAAATGTCAAATTTGGCCAGTTCGGCGGAGGATGTTACAATTTGTAATTAATTAATTTTCGTGACCATAGCAGTTCTGTAAGCATGTGAACTTCTCGGGGGACTGATTTTTTCAGTATTTGTTTTACAACCAAGGTGTCCTCATAAATTGTATTCACACAGATCAACGAGAACTCTAGCGTAGGACTTCTTGTTTGTTATAATTTTCATCCGTTGAGAATCTGGAACCAGCGACTATGATAACTACAGGATTCCACGTAAAACTGAAACCTTTTAATTTTTCATTTATTTATTTACCATGGCCGGTTTCGAACTGACTACCACTTCATCATCAGATGGTAGATGTTACTTTTCATTTCCAACATTTTGTGGATATAAAACCATAACATCTAGCACCAAAGAGCATTAAACTACAGATATAAAAACCAACTCCAGATACTATACACTGCAGACAAAGGAATAAAGATGGACCTCTTAGGGAAATTTACCCAAAACAATAAATCACCCACACTGTTCTAAATCAACAAATAGAACTAACAAATAACGCATTTTTCTCAAATTTGAATAAAGTAAACACACACACAAACTCATCCACTTCACAATCCCCCGACCACACTTTTTTATATGCCACACATAAGAACGACACTTCCTTGCACATTACTCAAAAATATATAAATAAATAAAATTTAATAAATCTGTTAATCTTAATGCTAATTAAATCAGAACGGCGCAACGTATCACATTTTTTGTAAAGAGTTATTTCTCAGTAAATCAATCTTGCAACGCTCTTGCTTGCTCAAACGTTTTGGTCATGTGACTTAACAGCCGTCAGATATTTATCAAAATTCATTTTAAAATATTCATCCATTTAATTAAAACTTTAAATACCAACTAGTTTCAGTGATTGGTCATCAATACTGAAATGTATCACATGTAAAGATAAAAAAATGAATGTTTCCAGTAAACTAGTATGAATGGATGAGAAAGGCGAAATGACTAATACTAGTTAATACTTAAGGTTTCAATAAAACAACTGATGGTTTTAAATTGTATTTTATGGAATTCTCAGCCATAATTTCACATAGTTCTATAACCTCTCTGTATACAAAAAATAGCTGCCTGCACCAATTTTCTCTCTCTCTCTCTCTCTCTCTCTCTCTCTCTCTCTCTCTCTCTCTCTCTCTCTCTCTCTCTCTCTGAAACTGTACGTATGTATGTGCGTGTATGAGTTCCATATAACGTCATAAACTACTACACCGCTTTCAACCGAACTTGGTACCCAAATTCCTTCCTATCAGGTAACAATCTCGTTATGAAGCTTTTTATCACAGCTAATCCCAAGAAACAAGTTTATTGTGTAGTACTTTTCCGCTGTTCGTTCAATAAAGCTACTGCATTTGGCATTACGTTGTAATTTATTACTACAATACTAATTGTATTCGGAGACATTTTACATACAATAGACACAAATACGAGTGACTGTACCTTCGATATTATGTCATAATATGAGATATGAGGTCTAAAATGTTTGTATAGTCTATGGCACTTAACTACGGGGTCATCAGTCCCTAAACTTACAAACTACTTATGAACTAACTAAGACTAAGGACGGCACAAATATCCATGCCCGAGGGGGAATTCGAACCCACGACCGTAGTGGCCGTGCAGGCCGTGAATGAAGCGCCTCAGTCCCCGCGGCCACCGCGGCCGGCGGTATGAGATCACCAAATATAAAGTTAGTGGAAAACGGCCAATCACCGTTGAAGTTTTAGTTTATTGAGTCTTTAGTACCAACTGTATTCGGAACACATATTGACTTATTGTCATTCAATTGACATCATTATTTTTGTGATTTTACATGTTATTGATTGGGTAAGAAATAGTATGGGGTATCTACTAAGAAAATCTCATGTGTGTGTTGAAAACAATATTTATTTTCATTAATTGAATGTTCCGTTGGTGCTTGGTAGAATATTTAATATATGATCACTAAAACACACACGACCACTGGTGTAACATTCTACAATATTCATTGATTTATACAAACTAGTTTTCGGCTGTTACGCTTTCATCAGGTACAGAGATTACTGTAAACAAACGTAATGTCAAAAGTTTTATAAATTGTGCATCAAATAATTAGATAAACACCCAAAAGATAAACCTACTGTAGAAAGGTTCACGAAAAAGTGGTACGAAATTATTAAGTATTGTACTAAGTGGCTAAGAAAGGTATGCTAGAATTTGAAAGAATTAATTAAATGACAACTGTTACAAAAGTAAGTGACAGTTCGACAGAAAGTTAATTGCATCGTTTGTTAGCGAAAAAGGAAGTTACATGGTATAATTATAGACTTAGGTAAAAATTTGTAAAGAGGTGGTAAATAAATGAGTGTCTATTGTAAAACTATTACAAAGCAAGTACAATGATTAGATGGGAGTATTGGTATCATCTGCAGTTAGAAGTGGAGAATAAGGTTCCTGTGTTTGGTCATTGAGTACCAGACAGTAAAAGTGTAGTACCCTTTCTGATTATCCAGTCTGTAGTGTTCTTTTAGGTGTGTTGAAATAGCTCTACCAGACTGACCTATGTACAATTTACCACAATCAGAAGCGATTTTATATATTCCACTCTCTTCCAAGGCTGGTGTGCTATCTTTACCATTGAGTAAACTGTGTGCCAAAGTGTTGTTTACAGTACTCTTTGTACATGATGATGGCGTAATAGCCAAAAAATAGTTTGTATAAATCAACAAATATTGCAGAATTGTATCTTGTTTAGTTTCGTAATGAATAATATTTATGTGCTTTTTAGGCTGAGAGTCATTACTTCCATAAGCTCCTGCCGTACATTCATGACCCAATATCAGTTGTAGTTCCAAATATATTTACTGTGAAAAAGTTCAGTGGGTCACCCTGTATAAGACAACTGGTGTCCGGCGCAGGGCTGCGCAAGAATAGCCGAGCGGTCTGGAGCACTACGTTGCAGATCGCGAGGTCTCCCGCGTCGGGGGTTGGAATCCCCCATCGCGCATGGATGTTTGTGCAATCTTTAGTATAAGGTATCTGATAAGTATTTTGTAAGTTTAGGGATTGATGACCGTGCAGTTGGGTCCCATAAAGCTTTACAAACCTTTGAAAATTTTCTGGCGCAAGCGTTAGACTGGTTATAGTTGCTACAAAGGCAAGTTATCACGATTTACCTGAGTTTGAACGTTGTGTTACAGACGCCGCACGCGAGGTGGGACACAGCGTCTTCGACGACGAGATGAGGAGGAGAATTTCCCATACGAGTGCCCCACGAATATCGAGAACCCAGTAAAACATCAAATCTCCAACGTTGATACGGCCGGTGAAAGTTCCAGCAAGAACGTGACCAACGACGACTGAAGAGAATCGTTCAACGTGATTGAAGTAAAACCCTTCCGCAAATTGCTGCTGATTTCCATGATGAGCCATCAACAAGTGTCACGTGCGAAGCATTCAACGAAACACTGTCGACACGAGCTTTTTGGAGCTGAACGCCCACTCACTCACGCTTGTTGACGCGCGACACAAAGCTTTACGCCTCGCCTGGGCCCTTCAAAAACGACGTTGTACGATGACCGAAAACATGTTGCCTGGTGTCTTGTTTCTAACTGTACTGAGCGGATGGACATACACGGGTATGGCGACAACCTCATGAACGCACACACCCCGCATGTCAACAGGAGACTGTTGGTGGATGCTGTTGGTGCGAGCGTATGCGGTTGGAACGATATTGACCTCCTGGTGCCGTTGCACAGCTATCATTCAATAATGATACTAACTAAAACCATTTTCACAGTGGGGACATGAGGATATAGTCACAGAAGTCTATAATAAAACCTTGGATTACACAAGGAATAAAGATTTCATGTAAGACAAAAAGGAGTATGTATCTATCAGCCAAGAGTAGTTGCAATGATGATGATTTAACTAAATATAAGGAATACTGTAAAATATTAAAAAAAGTTATTCAGGTATCTAAACAAATGCACTATGAAAAGAAGATAGCAACATCAGGAAACCAAATAAATACAATATGGGATATAGTGAAAGAAGAGACTGGTAGAACTAGAAAGGAACAAGAGCAGGTACGGTTAAGAGTAGCTGAGACATTAGTAACTGATGGGCATAGTGTGGCAAATCTATTTAACAAGTACTTTATATCCGTTACTGATAGTATGGGATTGTCTGGGTCAGTAAATAATGCGCTTGAATATTTGAAACTAGCATTTACAAATAACTTCACACACATGAATATGTCAGTCACTTCACCACAAGAAATATCTTCCATAATAAAATCTTTAAAAACAAAGAATTCCAGTGGATATGATGAAATATCAACAAAGTTAATTAAAGCGTGTTCTTGTGAACTTAGCACAATCTTAAGTTATTTGTGTAACAAGTCTGTTATAACGGGAACATTTCCTGATTGGCTAAAATATGCAGATATTAAACCTCTCTTCAAGAAGGGGGATAAAGAGATACCATCAAACTACAGACCCATTTCACTTTTGCCAGCATTCTCAAAAATTATAGAAAAGGTAATGTACAAGCAGCTTCTCAACCACTTAACCACAAATGGCATATTGTCTAGAACACAGTTTGGATTTCTGAAAGGTTCCGATATTGAGAAGGCTATTTACACTTTCAGTGAGAATGTACTTAATTCATTAGATAATAAATTGCAAGCAGCAGGTATTTTCTGTGATTTGTCAAAGGCATTTGATTGTGTGAACCATAACATCCTTTTAAGTAAATTAGTATTCTATGGGGTCACGGGAAATGCTGCAAAATGGTTCAAGTCGTACCTCACTAACAGGAAACAAAGGGTGTCAGTGCAAGTGACTAGTGAATTAGGCCAACAGTCATCATCGGGTTGGGAAGAAATTACATGTGGTGTCCCACAAGGATCCATCTTAGGGCCATTGCTTTTTCTTGTGTACATTAATGATCTCTCATCAGTTACACTACCAGAAGCAGAGTTCGTTTTGTTTGCAGATGATACAAGTATTGCAATAAAGAGTAAGTCAAGTATATTGATAGAAAAGTCTGCTAATGATATTTTCATGAACATTAATAAATGGTTTAAAGCCAACTCATTGTCATTAAACTTTGAAAAGACGCACTACATGCAGTTCAGAACATGTAAGAGATTTCCTGACAGCATATGCATTAAATATGAAGAAGAGCAGATAGAAGAGGTTGACAGAATTAAATTCCTGGGATTACAGCTTGATAATAAACTTAGTTGGGAGGAGCACACCACAGAACTGCAGAAACGACTCAACAAATCTGTATTTTCAATACGAGTGTTATCAGACACAGGAGACATAAAAATAACAAAGCTTGCATACTTTGCTTACTTTCATTCCTTAATGTCATATGGTATAATATTTTGGGGTAACTCTTCAAGTCAGTCAAAAGTCTTCAGAGTCCAAAAACGTGTAATACGTATTATTTGTGGAGTAAATTCACGGACGTCTTGTAGAAGCCTCTTCAAAGAACTGGGTATATTAACTACTGCCTCTCAGTATATTTATTCCTTAATGAAATTTGTCATAAATAATATATCCCTTTTCCCAACAAACAGCTCAGTTCATACATACAATACTAGAAATAAAAATGATCTACACAAGGATTTAAAAGCACTTACTTTAGTTCAAAAAGGGGTCCACTACTCAGGAACACACATTTTCAATAATTTACCATCAAGTATAAAAAAATTTAGCTACAAATAAAGATCAGTTTAAGAGGAACCTAAAAGACTTTCTAGTGGCCAACTCCTTCTACTCCATTAGTGAATTTCTAAATTGTACCAAATGATGCATGCACTCATACAATATTAGTATTATTATATTATCAGAAAAAAAAACCCTTAAAAAATTATGTATCTGTATTTATATTATAAGTGTATGTATTTATATTATTAGTATTACTTGTTATTCAACTTGTAAATTTTGTTTCTTGACATGTTCCACATCCACGAGGATCCCCTCAATATGGATCTACGGAACAAATAAATAATCATCATCAATCATCATCACTGAAGCTCCGAAACCGGTTGCTTTTGTAATAAAAACCATAACCACATTTGTTGGAGTTTTATTTAGAAATACTGACCAGCTGCAGTTCCACTCATAGAAATATGGAGCGAAGTAAATATTTTAAGATGCGTATCGGTTGCTATCTTCTTCTTCTTCTTCTTCTTCTTCTTCTTCTAATCTTCTAATATATAAAGCAGTGTGTCCGTATATTTGTACGTGTTGCATACAAATCTACAGTTTTGTTCCAATCTTTATGAAATTTTGTACACGTAAGCTTCAATCAATGAGGACGGTCGCCGTAAGTGTAAGAATCACATACGATATATAGTTCACGAGATATGACGTTATAAACAATGAAATGAGTCTGAAACAGCTGCATTTAGCGACAATGCTGCTCAATTTCTCCTAAACCACTAGACCGATTTCAACCAAATTTGATACACATATTCCTTACGTGAGATAACAATTACTGTACGAGTACAGAACCAAATTTGGTACTCATATTCCTTACGTGAGAAAAGAATTGCAGTACGAGTACGGACCACATACGACGCATGGTTCAGGAGATATAACGTCGTAAACAATAGGAATCGCAGAAAACTGCTACATATTGCGGCGAGACCTTATAAATACGCTATATGAGAATAAGAGTACTTAATGACTTGCAACAAACTTTAAACATAATTTCAAACCTTTATTAAACTAAACTTTTTCTCGCTGATACCTGTAGCAAAATGAAAGGAAAAAAGTTTCTCGCTTAATACTTTTCCGCTGTTTATAGAGTAAACGACGTTACAATTTATAATTCATACACTACAAACTGTAGCCGCAGGAAATTTTATAGACAGTATACACACATATACTTGAGGTGTACCTTCTAAATTGTATGACAGTACGAGACGTAGTTCACGAGATATGAGCACAAACAAAAACGTTCATGGAAAACCACCCCATCACGCACCAAGTTTTAATGTATTACTTCTTTACTACTAATTGTATTCCCAAGAGTTTTTACATACAGCCCTTATACAAATGAATATACACCCGAAAAATGGCAGTAATAAATAAATAAATACCCGGGCAACGCCGGGTTTTCAGCTAATAGGTAATAAAGGATAGAAATATTTGTGCAGGATAAGTGAGCGTGGATCTGTGAATCAAACAAGTTTTCGGACTAAAACAAAAACATAAAGCGTGTTTCAGGAGGAATTTTCGGCGAACATGTGGTAGATCGTTACGGAAGTGGAGATGGTTGAAGACTACACACATCCACGAATGAATATGGAGGAATGTGCGAATATTACTCACCAAAATGCCGTGTAGGCGCAGTGGTGAACGTAATAATGGTGGGACAGAGGACATCCATCCTAGAGACTGTGTTCGAAATCTCCTCCACCCATCTCAATGCACTTGTTAACGTGTTGCAGGCTGTCTTGTATTGCACATCATATACCATTACGGTGGCCTTTAACCCTTTCGCTACGGTGAACTTCTGCAGAAGTCGGGAGCGAATGTGCTCCACAGCCGGTGGACTGCTGCAGCAGTCGAGTGCTGCCTGTGCCGCCCAGCCGGTGGACTGCTGTAGCAGTTCCGCCTCGCGTCATACATCGTAATGTAATGCTACTGAAATGTAACGTAAAGCAATTGTAAATAAATATTATTTAACAAGCGCAATATGCGTTTATAATAATAACGTCTACATCCCACCAGAGCTGAATCAAAAACTTGAATCTTTTAGAATTTACGAAAAAATTACGCGAATTATCTGAAAGAAGGAAGAAAACTGTTTCTATTCCAATTGAATGTACCCTAATAAATAGGTAGTATGAAGTCCAATAATTGCGATAACACAGAGTGTGAAAGCAGGACAGAGTAGTGCCGTGGGGAGTGCGGAAGATGCGCCGTACAGCGGGCACGGCCGGGCGCGACTGGCGCTCGTCCACAGCGCACGGCGCAACAATCACGGCGCCGGAGTGAAAGGGTTAAGGAAGGAAGCTTCGGGGTTTAACGTCTCCTCGACATCGTAGTCATTGAAGGTCACTCGGAACTTGGGTAAGGATGGGGAAGGAAAGTGGCCGTGCCCTTTCAAAAGAACTATCCCGGAATTTGCCTGGAGTGATTTAGGGAAATCACAGATAACCTGCATTTGGCTGGGAAGATTTCAACCACCGTCGTGCCGAATACGAGTCCGGTGTGTTGCCACTGCGCCACCTCGCCCTGTACGGGCATTAATGACGGCAACGGAGTCGCGAGATGCGTATGACATGTTCTTCATGTCTATTCGTAGCGTACACATTATCCTTAAACCAGCCCGATAAACAGAAATCTATTGTAGTTAGAACAGTGATCCAACATGCCAGTTGATTGGAGCGCCATGGCCAATCTACAATTGAGGAAATTTGCTACATATATACTACGATACTTGTCTGGTACAGCGAATCGGTGATCCAAGTCACGATAGCACAATAAGCTAGAAACTCTTGCCTCAGTGTAACGTCACATTGTTGTTCAAAAAGTTTCATCCGCAGCAGCATATGGTGCAACAAGCACCAAAGGGATTATCGTAACAGCCTCTACTTTTTACTGCAAATTTTTCCTAATGTAGCGCAGTCTCTTATTTTGAAGCCAATATATTATTAACTACTAGCTGAACCCTCGCTGCTTCGCATGCGTAGGCTAGTTGGTCAGCACCAGTTGTTTCTTTTTAATCCTGATGAAGAATCCATATCTTAAGTTTCGTAGTTATAGCTCGAAATTTGAGTTAACAGCAATATATCTTTGAAAAGCAATTTTTTGCGTCACCTATTTTACCCCCTTATTTGTCGAATTTCAAAAAGTGCCGAAACACGTGTCTTTTAAATTCGAACCCTGAATTAAGATCCGAAATCTTGTAGTTCTAGCTTAAAAATTGCCTAAATAGCAACGTATTTTCAAAAAACGTTTCATCCCCTTTTTCACCCCCTTACGGACGGAATATCGAAAAATCGCTTCTTAAATGACGCCTACAGAGTAAGATCAACACCCTCTATAAATTTCAAGTTTCTATCTGCAGTGGTTTGGGCTGGGCGATGATGAGTCAAGTCAGTCAGTCAATCGGGACACTTCCTTTTATATATAGAGATGACTATTAACGAAAAGACGAGCATTTCGTCACAATGCTGACATATAAAGATTTAAGTAGCGGAAAAATTTAAATATTTCTACGAATTAGTTTTTGCGAAATCGTCTGTGAAAGAAGGCAGGGTCATGCGCCTCTACGCTGTTAGTGCAGCGCGATTCCAACCATGTTGGGGAAAAATATGGCGGACGATTCAGCGTGGGTATTTAGGAGCAGGGCCGGCGCAAGGCACGTGCGAAACGTGCGGCCGCACGGGGCGGCACTTTCCAAGGGGCGGCAGATTTGCCGCCCCCCTTTTTTTTTTAATGAGAAACAACATTCGTGCCCAAGAGGGATTCTAAACCAAACCTCGTAGGAGCGGCTTCGGGAACTGTGTCGTGGCGCCTCGAGAATCCTGTTGAACAAGGAGAGGGGGAAGGACTAAGTTCTTCCTCCTCACTGTGGCGGCACCTTGTGTTTACTCCGGAGGAACAGAGAGGGGGAAACAGTCTGTCGTGGATGCCAGTATTTCTATGAGTCGCGGTAGCTGTTATGAGTGGAGCGCCGCCAGCCTGTTATGCGCCGTGCGTTTGCTCACAACTAATTTTGCAGAAAAATATATCTAATTTGGAAATTCGAATGAAATGTTCGATAATGCCTAAAGCAATTTAGCTAAGCCCTTCAGAGGCAGTTACCGAGTGTTTTATTCTTCCCGCATTATGGAAAAAAATGGTTGAACATTACTACAGTCAAACAGGTCCAACACCTATATTGGGTAGAAGTATTCCGAATGGGTAAATACGCTGCGACTAATTACAAGAGATAAAAGATATTGGTAATAAGCCTGGCATATGTTTCTTATTTTGTTCAATATTGAATAGTTATTGTAATTATATTTGTTCACACCAAATTATAGATAACTTGTAAATATATTTCGTTTTCCGTTGACTACATTATCTGTTCACAACCATTGAAACATTTTTGTTTTCATTAACTGTAAGTTCATTCCGCGCGGGATTAGCCGAGGAGTGAAAGACGCTGCTGTCATGGACTGTGTGACTGGCCCCGGCGGAGGTTCGAGTCCTCCCTCGGGCGTGAGTATGTGTGTGTGTGTGTGTGTGTGTGTGTGTGTGTGTGTGTGTTTGTCCTTAGGATAATTTTGGTTAAGTACTGTGTAAGCTTAGGGACTGATGACCTTAGCAGTTAAGTCAGATACGGTTTCACACACATCTGAACATTTTTTTGTAAATTCACAAGGCTTATTAAAATCAGCTAGATTTCTTCAATCTAATTTGACTCCATTTTTGAGCTGGTGCCAAGCGACTGTTTTGTACAAATCTGTAGCTAATGTCACCAATCAGTCGAAATTTTTGTTTTTATTTTCCAGATCTACATAGATTTCGGACACAGCGCGGCTATTCTCCATGCTTTCAGTTATGTTTACATCTATACCGTCATGCTGAACGGTTTATATGTAAGCACAGATTAAAAGCTTTTGAGACTGACCACTCAGTGGCCGAAAGCTAGGTAGATCTGAAAAGTAAAAACAAAAATTGCAGTTGATTGCTGACATTTCCTATAGGTTTGTTTAAATAAAATTCTACAAACCTTTTGTGAAAGAACGGAGGGGGGCGGCAATTTAGCGATTCGCACGAGGCGGCACTAGGGCTTGCGCCGCCCTGTTTAGGAGCTCTAGCAGTCAGGAAGTGGGGCGGCTGAGCTGCTGCCTCCAGAGGCCGGTGGGTGGGCAGTGGCACACAACAAGTGGTGGCCGCCGAGATCCCGGGTGTCCCGCGGCAGCCGTAGCCGCCGGGACCGGCGCCTCCCGAGGGAGAGGGCGTGGCTGCACGTGTCCGACACATGGCTGCCGAGCTTGACAAAAACGAGCCTGGCGCCGCCGCCCAGCAAACAGGTCTCGGCGGGCACAAAGGAAGTGCCCGACACGTCGGATGGGCCAACTGCATTTCGGAAAGCGTGCCGCGTCACGAAAACAAGTACACGTGACTCGCGTGTACAGGGTGATACAAAAAGGTACGGCCAAACTTTCAGGAAACATTCCCCACACACAAAGAAAGAAAATACGAGGTACCTCCAGAAAGTAAGTTCCGTTTGGTTATATAAAACAAACGTGTACAGATACAGAAAAAAATATTTATTGTACAAAAAATGTACAACTGTTAAACCACTTTTCTACATAGCTGCCTTATGCAAGACACCTTGATTTGTTTTAACACCCAAACCCATCTTCCGTGGGTTTTGGGCTGTCACAGATTTTTGGTTATGCTTTTTATTTTGTATTTTTTATTAAGATTACCCGTCTCGGCAGTTTAACTACCATCTTCGGATCTGCGAGTACACACAAAATCATACTCAAAATGCAATAATACAACAAGCCAGAGAATACAAATTTTTAAATATCCAATTTTGAAACCCACCTTAGATTTTATTCTTCATAACATTATTATTAGAAGCTTTCAAAAACACATTTACTCGCCAACTTAATTGTTGGCATGTCAACAAATAAATAAAACATGATCATCAACATCCTGTAACAAGGTGTGGTCACTAAGTTAAAACAATCCTGAATAACTCAGCCATCCACACTCAAAAATGATCCCAGATGGCGCTCTAGATGTGACATTTCAGCTTCACTTCCTTGATGTCAACAACAATCTTGTACATATGAAACGACATTCACATCATTGTCTTTTCCCTTCATGTTCTTGTGTTCTTAAATAACTGATCCACATACTAAAGAAAATTGTAATTTTTATTATAATTATCACATATACATGTATACAACTAATGCCTAAGGTAAATGTCATTTCATGTGTACAAGATTGTTCTTGACATCAAGAGAGTGATGGTCAAATGTCACATCTAGAGCGCCATCTGGTATCAACTTGAGTTTGGATGGCTGAGTTATTAAGGATTATTTTTAACTTAGTGATCACACCTTGTTACAGGATGTTGACGATCATGTTTTATTTATATGTTGACAAGCCAACAATTAAGTTGGCGAGTAAATGTGTTTTTAAAAGCTATTAATAATAATGTTGTGAAGAATGAAATCTATGGTGGGTTTCGAAAGTGGACATTTAAAAATATGTATTCTCTGGCTTGTATTATTGCATTTTGAGTATAATTTTGTGTGTACTAGCAGATCTGAAGATGGCAGTTAATCTGCCGAAACCGGTATCCTTAATAAAAAATAAAAAATAAAAAGCGATCCTGGCTTTTGTCATCAATAAATTGATTAAAAGATCGCACACATAAGAAAACGCTGTTGAACTACCCTTTGCAATGTTGTTCAAGGTTCATCACGTTGCCTAATTCAAATTCAAATTCAAATGTTTGTAAAGTCTATGGGACTTAACTACGGGGTCATCAGTCCCTAAACTTACAAACTACTTATAAACTACTTACGAACTAGGACGGTACAAATATCCATGCCCGAGGGGGGATTCGAACCCCCGACCGTAATGGCCGTGCAGACCGTGACTGGAGCGCCTCAGTCTCCTCGGCCACCGCGGCCGGCCACGTTGCCTAGATGCTTGATGAATTTAGGTGGCTTCTGAGAAACGTTTGTCTGATGTCCTCCAGTGTCTCTTCTGAAACTCTGTAAGGTGCACCACCAGAATGTTTCAGAACACTTCCGTTTGCCAGAAACTTCCTATACCACTACTTTATATTCTTTACATCAGGTAGATCACAATCGTACACACGACGATAATGTCTTTGCACAGTAATCGCGATTTTGTTTCTGCAAATCACACTACTGCTTGCGCGCTGCTATGGAGTCGCCATTTCCACTTCAAGCCAACATTCTGCACTCTGGCGACGATACTAGGCACTTCTGATGCGGGTATATAAATTCTTTGAGGCGCTCTACAATGCAAAATTTATTTTACTGTCAAGATCGCGTATTCAGACGTTTACTTGGTTTTACTATTTTCGGCGGCTCTTGCCGCCACCATAACTGTCGTAAAGTGATTGCCCATCTATTCTGCGCCGGCCGCGGTGGCCGAGGAGACTGTGGCGCTTCAGTCACGGTCTGCACGGCCACTACGGTCGGGGGTTCGAATCCCCCCTCAGACATGGAATTTTTGTGCCGTTTAGTTGTAGTTTGTAAGTTTAGAGACTGATGACCCCGTAGTTAAGACCCATAAGCTTAACAAACATTTCAACGTTTGAACATCTATTCTGCATACTTCTGTCTGTAGGTCGAGTTGCGGGTTTGTCACTTACAAGGAAAGTACTTAGGCTCGAACAAACAAAAATAGACCAAAATCGTATGATAATGTAACGGTCCCTTATTGTACTAGTGATACTCACGCATCTGCAAAACTCAGCAGTCGCACATTAGAGGCCTCTGCGTGTGCCATGCCGTATTGCACTTTGACCTGCCGTTACGCCAGTAGTGACGGCGCAGTGTGCCTCTGAAGTTGCGCTTTGTGATGTTATTTGTGTAGTGAAGCGTCAGATGGGTCGGCGATTGGTTCAAAAATGTTCAAATGTTTGTATAGCTTATGGGACTTGACTAAGGGTCATCAGTCCCTAAACTTACAAACTACTTATGAACTACCTTATACTAAGGACGGCACAAATATCCATACCCGAGGGGGGATTCGAACCCCCGACCGTATTGGCCGTGCAGACCGTGACTGGAGCGCCTCAGTCCCCTCGGCCACCGCGGCCGGCTCGGCGATTGGTAATCAATCCTGCTAATATATTGCAATTGGTTGAAATGAAATTCCGAAGAGCCCTTCTTCGTGAATATGGTCTTGGTGTAGAAGAATCATTCACGCAGAAGGTTTCTTCGTAACTTCACCTCAACCAGTCACACTATATTAGCAGGATTGATTATCAATCGCCGACCCATCCGACACTTCACCACACAAATAACGTCACAAAACGCAACTTCAGAGGCACACTGCACCGTCACTACTGGCGTACCGGCAGGTCAAAGTGCAATGCGGCATGGCACACGCAGAGGCCTCTAATGGGCGACTGCAAAGTTTTGCCGATGCGGGAGTATCACTAGTGCAATAAGAGACCTTTACATTATCTATCATACGATTTTGGTGTACTTCTGCTTATTCGAGCCTAAGTACTTTCCTTGTTAGACAGAAGTAAGCTGAATAGTTGAACAATCAATTTACGATAGTTCTGATGATGGTGGCAAGATCCGCCGAATCCGGTAAACCAAGTAAAGATCTGAATACGCGATCTTGACAGTAACATAAATTTTACATAAAAACAGTTCGCACCCAGTAATATGTGTAAATTGCTCTACAATGTGTTGCATCCCTCATTGTCGTATCTACTGTGGTTTCCCTTTCCCGGATCTTTGAAATCAGGGAGGTTTGAATGGGATACCCTGTATTACGCGAGAAAACTGCTTGCTGAATATATAAGAAGGTATGTTTTCTAAAAGCGTGCTTATTCATGTCCAGAAGCTCATGAGCCTCGCAGAAATTTGACATATTCGGACTTGATATTTTTGCAGCAGACCAATGTCGAGAATACTGGTCTGCACTATCACGTGCCTTCGTCCTTCTTATACAGGGTGTTACAAAAAAGTACGGCCAAACTTTCAGAAAACATTCCTCACACACAAAGAAAGAAAATGTTATGTGGACATGTGTCCAGAAACGCTTAATTTCCATGTTAGAGCTCATTTTAGTATTTCTCTTTAAATGTAAATTGAAATAGTTCGTGCAGACAATTGTCAAAATACCCAATTGTTTCGTTAGTATGTACTGTACTTCCTCGATTGTCGTCATCACCACAGATTTTCTGTGAAAGTTAGGGCAGGAATTGTTGATGTCTTGATTGGGCTTCATGTTCTTCCACCTACGCTCACTGGAGCACGTTATCCTGATTGTGGTGTCGCACAAGTCTGAAGTGCGCGCCACGTACTTTAGCCGCGCGCCGCCATGCACGCACGGCGCGGCGTTCTTACGACGTCAGCCACGAGAGTCCTCTGCGACAACTCCGCTCGTGGCCACCACTGAACTGTATCGTTCACTTGGGAATCAGATAGGCACCAGTTAAGACTTGATATTAAGACAGGCAATAGGAAAGTCACTCATCAGTAGGCAGGCCTCAAACTGCCACTTAATGTAATGGGACTTTATTCTTACTTTATATAATAAACAGTACTTAGCGACTTGCAACAAACTTTAAACTTAATTTCAAACCTTTATTATACTTTTCCTTGCTGATAATCACAGCAAAATGATGAAAGGAAAAAAAAAAAAAGGTTCCCGCTTACTACTTTTCCGCTATGACGTTACAATTTATAATTTCTGCAATACAAATAGTACTTGCAGGAAATTTTACAGAGAGTGTGCACACATAATGCTGAATGTAACATAGAAATTAAAATGAAAATTAAAATTTAAAATGGGCCATGACCGGGAATTCGAACCCGGGACCTCCTGCTTACCAGGAAGGTGCTGTAACAACATGACGTAATAAATATGGCGGCTGCACGAACTGTCTTACAGCTCGTCTCCCTCCAGAACCCGAACTTCAGTTCTGCCTCATGTTCCCCTATGTTATACGTATTAATGTTGCCGAGGCTCTGAAGTTGCGGAATACCACCCCAGCAATGAATGTTTGCCGCGGCGGAGTGGTAATGAAGCGCTATACTCCAATGCGCGAGGCCGTTCCCCGTCGGGATTTCGAGTCCACCCTCGGGTATGGATGTTTGTGCTGTCTTTAGTATAAGGTAGTTTATAAGTAGCTTGACCCTGCAGTTAAGTCTCGTAAGCTAAACAAACATTTGAACATTTCATTGAACGTTAATGGAAACGATACTGACTAGTTCCTCAAGCACAAGTGATATATGTAAATATAAAATAATAAATCATTGTCCAGAGACATATTTTGTCTCAATATATATTATGGGTATTAAACAGAAGTAGAGGCATTGAATTAAAATTTGTGTCATGGCCAGGAATGGAACCCGAGTCCTCCTTCAGCCCCCTTTAATATCATATATATATATATATATATATATATATATATATATATATATATATATATATATATATATATATTTCTGAAAGTGAAGACGAATCGATCCGTAAAATACCACGCCACAGTGATAAAGAGAAATTTGCTTGGCAAAAACATGATTTTAGTCGGGCACAATGCATTTGATGACTCGTCTTCCGGACATAATTGCCAACTACCGCCTGATTCAAGCGTTCTATCCTTTTACATGTTATTTCTATCAGAAGATATGTTGAAATTTATAGCACTAGAAACGAACCGTTTTTAGAATTTTACCACGCAAGATACTTCGGGATCAGTTCGTTCTCGACTAGCAAGCTGGAAGGATATAGATTTGGGGAACTTCACAGCTTCATTGCTGTTTGGATTCTCATGGATCGCGTTAAGAAGTTGAGAATGAAGGAATACTGGTCCAGAGATGTACTTCTGAGTACGCCAAGTTATATCCCATTACCGTTTTATGTTACTTTTGAGAATGTTACATTTTAATAAGAACTCGTCCAATCGTGGAAATGACTGTGCAAGATTAGGAAAATAATTGATATAGCCCGTGTGACGTTCCGAAACAAAAATATCTCTATCGATGAAAGCCTATTATTGTTCAAGGCTCGCTTATCTTTTAAATAGTTCATTCCTTCAAAACGACGTAGATTTGGAATCAAGACATTCGTGTTGTGCGACTGAAAAACTGAATACGTCTTGGATTTCATTGTATACTCAGGCTTAACAACAGAAATTGAAGATCATAATTTACTAGAAACCGGTATTTGTAAAAGATGTGTCGAATATAGCCTACACTATTTTCAATTTCTCAATTCGCCATGTTTACGACAACTTTTTAGACTATTGGTAAATAGTAGGTGGCTGAAACATTTTCTTACACGTACCTGTGTTGCCACGCTTTTCAGTAGTAAGTATCATGTTCAACATGCATTTACATTAGAAGATAAGAATCGAAAGTTGACACTTTTTTTTTTGTGCTGTGATTTACGTGTTCAATTTTGATTCAAATTACCTAGCATTTTTGGACTGCGTTGGATGACCAAATACACCCTTTTGCAGTTAAAATAATGGTCTTTCTAATCAATCCAGTTTGGAAAGTTTTATAGAACACAGCTTTTTGCAAAATAAGGTTTAAAATACAGCATTTTTATCCTTATCTAAAATCTTAAAATTTGCACTTAAATTATTCAGTATTATTATTGGAAAGTGGCACATAAACGAAATATCGTGTTTCAGAACTTTGCATCGTTAGGTTATCACATGCCAAGTTTCACGTTCGTCATATTTTTATTCCCTGAGATATAACACGCAAAACACTGAAGTTTTTTGGGCGCTGATTTTCTGAGAAACTTCGCTTGAACTTTGCTAGCTGTATATAGTACGTAAAATTCTTTTCAAAATTGTTCCTTTAGCAAGCATAAGCTTGTACACCAGCCAATTTTCATGTCTTTCAACGAAATATTGTCCGAGCTATACCGGCTGAAATTTGTCACGAATTCACGCTCGCCCTGAGCAAAGTCAGCATGGCGTCAAACAACTGACTGTATCTCGGCCAGTATTGCTTCAACGAATCTTAAATTTTACCAATTTTCATAGGGGACGTATTCTCCTTCGAATGTTCATATAAAATTTCCCGTGGTGATCGAGCTGGATAATGTTCCGAAATTTGTCATGGAATGATCCAAGAGTTAAAATGTTAGCATAGTAAGCGGTTTCAGTGTACATTGTATGTGTCGTGCAATCATTCCCAGATTCAAACCTATGGAATAAGTATCCAAATAAACTGCGATTGATCAAATTCTTCACGGGTTTCCAGCCGGATCATTCTGTCATCTGAACACAATATTTCTGCGGTCCAGCCGGCCGCTATCATCAGGTGAGGAAGCTAAGCCGCTCTCGCCGTGACTGAGTGAAACTGCGGAACGGCTAGCTCTATATACGCAACGAAAGTACGAAGGCGCATGCGCTAAGTACAGAGGTCGTGCGTTTACTCGTAGCTGCTGACCCCTGTCGGCGGTACAACTTCTCTCGCGCCAGGAGTCAGCAGCTACGAGTAAACCCACGCCCACTGTACTTAGCGCATGCGCCTTCGTACTTTCGTTGCGTATATAGAGCCAGCCGTTCCACAGTGGTTTACAATCAGATATCCGTATCACTCTCCTCCTCCAGAAGTCTGTGTGAAGATTTATATTCAGAACATTCAAGAAAAAGGCTAGTGTGATGTTGAAACTACAAGAAGCAGCTCATTTACTCAGGAAGGGAAAACGTTATGGTGCCCGTAAATTTGAATGGCTGTATCTCGTGTAGTAACATTCATTTTTTGATAAAATGTTAAAATCCAAAATACCAGAATTTTGTTTTTCTAAACTCAATGCCAACTTTTTTTGTCGAAATTTTTGCAGGAAGTAGTCTTGACGTGATTTCATACTTCTATGCATTAAATTGATATTATCAAACATGTAATTTGTGTAATAAACTGCGCGGCCGGACTCGTGGGCCTTTCCGTGAATACGGCACAGGTAGCGGCTGGAGGGCGTGGAGTAGGGGTGGTGTATTCCTACTTCTGGAATACCCTGTTCACTACCTGCAGCGTCCGGGTCTCACCGCAAGTGTCTACACATTCCCTTTCCCCGCAATTGTCATTCCCCGCAAGTGTCACAAACTCCTTCTCTAAACGTTTGGGCAGCAGATTGCGCTTCCTTGTAGAGGACGACTAACGCTTGCGGATGCTTTAATTCCCGATTCAATGCTTCGTTTGAATCTCCTCACCCAAACATCTTTCAGTTTGTGAAAAGTCTGAAGCATGAATTAACTGATACTTGATATGGTTGCCAGCGAGAAAAAGTTTAATAAAGGTTTAAAATTATGTTTAAAGTTTGTTGCCAGTCGCTAAGTACTGTCATTCTCATACAGTGTATTTCGAAAGTCTCGCTGCATTATATGGCATTTTTTGCGATTTATATTGGTTATGACGTAATATCTTTTGAACCATGTGCCGTATCCATGCAGCAATTGTTACCTCACGGTAAGGAGTGTGTGTACCAAATTTGGTTGAAATCGGTCCAGTGGTTTAGGAGAAAATGAGCAGCATTGTCGCAAAATGCAGCAGTTTTTCGCGCATGTCATTGTTTCTGACGTCTTATCTCGTGAACTACATATCGTATGTGGTCCTTACACTTACAGCGACCGTCCTCATGGATTGAAGCTTACGTGTAAATAATTTCATAAAGATTGGAACAAAACTGTAGATTTGTATGTAACACGTACAAATATATGGACACTCTGCTTTATATATTAGATTTAGGATACAATCTGAATGCTTCCTTAGACTGTTCGCAGATGATGCTGTCGTTTATCGGTTAGTGAAGTAAACAGGATAAAAAGAACTGCAAAGCGATTTAGACAAAATTTCTTCATGGTGCGAAAATTGGCAGTTAACACTAAATAAAGTATGAAGTGATACACTTTACCACTAAAATAAATCCGTTGAACTATATGTGAACTATAACAATACGCTTCTAATATGAACTAATTAATACTTGTTAATTAAACAAATCTCTGCAACGGAAAATGATGGAAAATAACTTCAGCTAGTCAAATTAGAAAAAAGAATAACAAAAGTTTTGGAAAAGAAAATGATAATAGAGTAGTTACATTTGTATCTTTTATTATGCAACACTGGTATCTGGAGGTACAGTAATGGAAGCAGATGGGAATAAATCTCAAAAAATGTCTGTAAATCTATCGGACCAAACTGCATGGTCATCAGTCAGTAGCTTACAACAAACTACTTAAACCTAGGTAAACTAACCTAAGGACACACACACACACATGCCCCAGGGAGGACACGAACCTCCACGGCGAGCAACCGCGCGCTCCGCAGCGAGACGCTTTAGACCGCTCGGCTACTCCACCGCGGCGGAATAAATCTCAACATGCTTCATTGCACAGTGTGCTAACTACATTGTAGTAGTACTGCACAAAAAAAATGTTAAGTCGCTTAATTAACAAATCCTCATGAGGTGGAAAAGTGGCTTCACTGTTTCGCGTTTCGGTTGGCCCATCATGAGAAATCAAAAGTGCCGTAGGTACATCTCATAACTGTGATACTTCACTTCTGTGTGGCACGTCTGTCACAGTAGGCGAACGTTACGAAACAGTTCACAAATGTGTGTTGGTTCTGTCTGTAACATTCACATCTCTCGCAGTGGAGAGTGTGAATTTTAGGTTTCATGAAGCAAGGACTTTCTTGGAAAGCAAAGTTCCCCTCTCGGGTCCTATACGGGCCCAGCCGACCGCCTTGCTATCCCAGAGGGGCGCAGTAAGCGATGCGCAGTAGGAAACGCGTTTTCGCCGTTCTGCGCATGACGTCACTGTGGGACACCTGGGAGCAAAACACGATTGCTAACTCGTGTGCGTATTTGTGTGTGTTACCATTTCTGCTGCATTTACTTAGCCTCTCATTCCCACGTTATGAATTCAGCTTTGGAAAAATTAAACTTAGGTGTTTTCTTTATTAATACAGTGCTCTAAAGATCAAAGTACGTGTTTTAAAAGTTTTGATCGCACTATTGATTTTCTATGTCATGCACAACACAGACGTTTGTATTGAGATATTTTATTACTTGGGACGTTATTTTGTTGATGGTTAACACTGTCGGGTCAATAATGCTAGAATAATCTTCACCACAGCAGCAAAGACAATTCACTGCTCAAATAAAATAACATGAACCACACTCGCGCTCCTAATCACAGCCACGTACAGACGGCTACGTAACACAAACTACAAGACGGACAGATTAATGTCTCAAAAGTGGCTAAAAGCCGTACCAAGCGGCAAAATGTCGTACTTACAGCATGTTATTCATCAACAACAATGCGACTTCGAGGATTGATACACAAAAGTCGGTATAAATCAGCTTTTAATACGTTGTTGTCGAGCAACAACACTGGGAAGTAAAGGGTTAAATAGTTTGTTTCACTTCATAGTTTGGAAGTAAAAAGTTCATAGTGAAAAGTATATTGATTTCCCGAGTGCTTGTCGCGCATGTTATAATTTCTGCTGTAATTCTTTGAAATACTTCTGTTATTATTTATACAGTGCCAGGCTGTGCTATTATGGGTTGTAATTCTCACAGCGGGAACACAAAGGGAACTGAGATGAAACGTTGAAGAAAGTGTGGTTCTCAAAGTGCTATACGAAGGACAATGTAAATGTTGCACATTATTGAATACGCTCCCGGCATTTCAATTAAACCGATTATGTAAGGGATTTACAGTCGGTGTTGCTTCATTTGCCACGGAAAAAAGTGTTTGAAACATTCCTGTTCTTTTAAAGTCAGCAGTTCATATTAAAGAAATTGTGGATATGTTTGTGATTTGATATGTTACTGATACGTATCGCGTAAATATACGATAGAATATTACCCAGCACACTTAACTGGAATGTTTTGCAACAGAATAGCACTTTGTACTTAAGGAAGAAACAATTTCTTCAGTTAAAAGCTTTATATAAATGCACATTCCGTGCCATACCGAACTAAGCCTGTGCAGGCCGTTTGAGAGCGCGCAGTCCCACAGTGACGTCACAGCGCCAGCCAATGGAAAAGCAGAGCGCTTACTGCCCAACCTTATATTTATTAACCTTGGTGCTATCCTCCGTCAAAGGCGGCATTGGATACGGTATGGAGGGGCATGCGGTCAACTCTCCGCTCTCCCAAAAGTTGTCCGGTTTCCTGACTACGAACCGCTACTTGTTGCTCGAGTAGCACCTCAGTTGGCCTCCCGAGCTGCAGTGCCTCCCTTTCCAGTCCTCAAACTGAGGAAAAATCCTTGACAGAACCGGTACCGGGAATCGAACCCAGGCTCCCTCCGACGGCTCTGAGCACTCAGCTACGGAAGCAGGCTTTCTTGGAAAGAAAACCGTCACCGTTCCAGAAACCAATAGTCTCCGAAGTTTCTATGCAATGCGCATTTCCATGTTAGTTTCTTCCTGAGTACTACTCTTCCAACTCTCCACTTGCTTCCTCAGTTTCAGGTGGTGTACAGCTATGTACTGATACTTGAAACACCTCTCCGGTCTTCGAAAACATGCGACGTACTGTGGGTACTTCTTTTTTTATTATTATTTTATTTTTATCGTAGGCGACGGTTATATGATGTGCAAGGCTTTCGTCGTCGTCGATGTATTGATTTACTAAGCACTCAAAATTTTAGTTGCGTTGTACATCAGGAATTTAGGTTGGTAAGCCTGTCAATTCTTAGCATACTCAATTATGGCTTTTTGTTTTTAACATAAGTACAAACTGAACCATATATATTTTTTTAACCTAATAAAGTCTTTAGATAACATTTAGAATGTTTGAGCGTAAGAATTCTGTCTCTCAGGGCTTTCAGTTAAATTTCAAAGAATTTTTTAACTTCTTATTTGTTCCAAAAGTTCATTTTATAGAAGTACGTCACATAAGAAGTTAATTACTAATTCTTTCGTGAAAAATAGTCTTTGCTAATTGGCCTTAACCTTGATTTTTTCTTTTACTGAATAATGTTTTTAATAAATTTATCCTCCATATTCCTATCTCAAACACAGTCAAGGATGTTATTTAAAAGTAATTTTCAAATATCATCGATTTGATGAAAGGGTACTATCTACGTAATAAAGTTTTTCGAGAAACTTTCTTAAAACACAATTCCTGTTATATTTTTCACTTTAAAAGCACACAATTACAACATACACTGAACAAAGTCATACGTTATTTGAGACACAATTCTCAAAATATATTTCTTCACATTGATAGTTCATTATATCTCTGGTACAATCAAAATTCAGAATATTCTCCGAAAGCCAAATGAAAGTTCCGTAATACACTATCCTTTCTCAATGAAATTTAAAGTCCCCTTGAATATTAACTATCTCGACGGGAGGCAGAATTTTTCTATGTTCCGTAGCCTAATCCCGAATTAAAGTCCATAGACAATGTAACTACACAATCGCGTAACCTTTAGATCATTCATTGTTAACTATCAAAGTCTTTAATTTTTGTAGGAAAAATTTGAACGCGAATTAAAAAGTTCCGAAATATTTCCGTTCATGATTCCAGACTATTTTGCAAGACAATTACGCGAGACGCTTACAGAGAGATCTTTACCACAGACAAATATATACAGACGTGAAACCTCCGTAAGGGCCCGGTCCTACGCTCAGGGGTGCGGGGAGGGAGGGTTTCCAGCAGTTCCGTAAGATGTCCCATGATGGCGCTGCGGTCAGAAGCAGCTCTTTAAACTGGCCAGAGCAGGCGGCAGGTAGAGAGCAATGATACTGCTGTTACTATTTATACTATATTTACGACAAATGATAACTGTGATTGCAGTGTTTTGACCCGGTTACTCTATGACTTCAACTATTCTCACTTTACAAGGATATTACAGATTTCTTTAAAATTTTGAAAAAAAAACGTAAATTCTGCCTCTCATAAAAAAAACGTAAATTCTGCTCTCACAAAAATTAATAAAAATTATAATGTATTGAAATGGATATTCCAATGCGATGATTGCATAAAAACATTACCTTGCAATGATTCGATTTTCGGCGTATTCACATCCGCATAACAAACCTTCTTTTGATTCCCTCTGTTTACGATTCGTGTTACTATTGAAATGAGCAGAAGGCCTGCCCTTGGTCGACTTAATACCTTCCATATGGACGGTCGCACTAGGAACTGCAGAACCGACCAGTGTGTAGGTGTCCAGGGGTCGGTTGGTAGGGGAGGGGGGGGGGGGAAGACGGAGACAAGGGCAATCACCCCTTCTGAGCAGCTAAAAACACGGTAAATGTCCGGGTATGCAAATGTCCGGCCATCGGTAGAAATGCCCCAAACGGATGGCCTTTCCGTTAACCCTTTCGTGACCGAATTAATTAATATTTCGCACATTACTGTAACAATTGGTTCCCTGTAATAGGTAGTAAGTCAGGACATGTTTAAAAATTTCGGTTCTTATTTATAGTTTCACATTATTTTATGTGGCAAGTATATGTCCCACTGGACACGAGAAAGAATAAATTTACGGAGCCAATGGTTTTTTTTTTTTTTTTTTTTTTTTTTTTTTTTTTTTTTTTTAATACGGATTAGCATCTTTACAAATAAGTATGTTAGTACCATAAATATGTAAAACATATTTATTCAGAGCTTAACATTTTTGTGAAATTTTTCAAAACATGATTGGATACATAATAGTACTTTCCAGTAGCTAGATAAGAAATCATGCCTCTTGCTTCCGTTTGCTGCATTGTCGGCATCGCCTTCTTGTGTTCCTAATTGGAAAATGTTCTGCAATTGCCCATAAACGCACCAGAACCGCTAGAAAATCGTATTTTTGTTCCAATTATGAATGCCAACACATTCTCTTTATAGTTTTCGTTATCAAATGTTCCAATATTAGTAAATCTAAGGGACGTAACAAAGTTGGTTATCTGTCCCTAGACTTACAAACTACTTAAACTAACTTATGCTAAGGACAGCACACCCATCCATGCCGGACGGAGGACTTGAATCCCCGACGGCGAGCAACCGCGCTCTTCGCAGCAAGGCGCCATAGAATGCTCGGCTACTCCACCGCGGCTCTCGCTATCGTTTGAAAGTACTTCTGTCACTCATTTCAGTCATCAAGTACTATAAGTTATTCTGCTGCCTCTCATCACATTCATCTTCAGACAACACTTCATTATAGGGGAGCGAATTTCCTCTTTTGTTAATCTCGACCATTATAAAAACATGAAATGACAAGATATTACATAACTTATTCTCTTTGTGTGTTCTGGTGACTGTCAGATTCAATTTACTCTCTTAGTTTCCAACGAAACGGTGAATACAATGTCATGGTTCCTATATGAAACAGTACGATACGACGTTATTCCCGTTAAAAAAAAAAGTTCAAATGTTAGTACCTGCTTGGTTATTAGTCCCTAGCTTACAAACTACTTAAACTAAGTTAAACTAACCTAAGGACAACACACACATCCAAGCCCGAGATAGGATTCGAACCTCCGACGCGGGAGGCCTCGCGATCCGCAATGTGGCGCTCCAGACCGCTCGGCTACTCCCGCGCGGCTTTCCCGTTTCAAATTACAATCAACAAAAATCAAATAATATTACAAAATCGGATAAAAATATAAATAACAAAACATTCTGACACTAATATGAACAAAAGGCAAAATAAACAGTCTGTATACACGCTGGCCACAAGGAAGCCACTAATGTAGAAGTGATTTACCAATAAATATGCGCGCTATATTTCTAGCAATCAAATAACAGAAAACAATAAATACCATTACTTAGCTCATCTTTTTGAGACAGAAGAAAATATTACAGCCGGCCGCGGTGGCCGAGGGGACTACGGCGCTTCAGTCACGGTCTGCACGGCCACTACGGTCGGGGGTTCGAATACCCCCTCGGGCATGGTTATTTGTGGCGTCCTAGTTCGTTTTTTTTTTTTTTTTTTTTTTTTTTTTTTTTTTTTTTTTGTGGTTTTAGGGCGCACAACGTCTATGGTCATTAGCGCCCAGCCAAGAACATAGATTCGCCATGATCTAAAAAAATGTAGACTGTCAGAACATCAACAAGAGGCTAAAAACGAAAGATAAAAGACAATTAAAAGAGTTAAATATCCTTGGATAAGTTGGCCAAGTTGATAAAACGCAAAACTCGAGCAGCTGCTCGTGTGTCATCAGCTAAAATTTCCTCCAGAGTAGACGGAAAGTGAAGGGCTACACGGAGATGATTAAAATTAACACAAGTCAGTAAAACATGTCGCACTGTCAGCAGTTCACCGCAGGAGCATAGCGGTGCAGGTTCGGTGGATAGCAAGTGACGGTGGCTGAAACGGCAATGACCGGTCCGCAACCGAGCCAGGATGACCTCCTCCCGCCGAGAGGGGCGTGAGGATGTCCTCCAAGCGGTCGGGATCGGTTTGACAGTTCGCAATTTATTGTTGTACAGTGAAAGCCACACACTGTGCCATTGCGACACGATACTCCGGCGAAGAGCCCGTTGAACATCGTCCGATGGGACGCAAAAGGTAGCCATGCGAGGCAAAAGAGCTGCTGCCTTGGCTGCTGTGTCGGCGGCCTCATTCCCGGGCACACCCACATGGCCAGGGACCCACAGGAAAGAAACGTGACAGCTGTCATCCGCCAGCAACTGGAGGGAGCGTTGGATCCGATACACGAGAGGATGGTTCGAGAAAGGGTCCTTAAGACTCTGCAGGGCACTAAGGGAGTCAGAACATATGGCATAGAAAGGGTGGCGGTGGCGGCAGGTATACAAAACGGCCTGGTGGAGGGCGAAAAGCTCAGCCGTGAAGTTTGAGCACCGGTCAGGGAGCTTGTATTGGAAACGGTTGTCCCCGACGACGAAGGCAGATCCGACACCGGCAGTGCTCTTGGAACCATCAGTGTAAATAAATACGGCATTATCGAACCGCGAACGGAGTTCGACAAGCCTCGAGCGGAATACCAAATCCGGAGTGCTCTCCTTGGGGAGCGCACTAAGTTCGAGGTGTGTGTGAACCTGGGCCTGATGCCACGGTGGCAATGGGCTTTCGCTCAACCGAAGGGTGGAAGGAAGGGTAAAATCGAGCCGCTGTAGCAGGCGGCGAAACCGAACTCCCGGTGGAAGCAAGGCAATCGCAGACAACTGATATTGGCGATCGAGTGAGTCGTCAAAAAATAATCTGTAAGATGGATGGTTGGGCATCGACCGTAGGCGGCATGCGTACCGACACAAGAGTATGTCACGTCGATTGGTCAAGGGTAATACAGCAGCCTCGGCATACAGACTTTCAACAGGGCTGGTATAAAATGCACCGGTCGCCAGACGTAATCCACGATGGTGGATAGAGTTGAGACGGCGGAGAATCGACGGCCGTGCTGAAGAGTACACAAGGCTTCCATAGTCGAGCTTCGACTGAACAATGGCCTGGTAAAGGTGAAGCAGGACGGTACGATCCGCTCCCCATGACGTGCCACTGAGGACACGAAGAACGTTAAGGGATCGGGCACAACGAGCAGCAAGGTAGGACACATGTGTGGACCAGCAAAGTTTCCGATCCAACATGAGTCCCAAGAATTTTGTAGTCTCCACGAAAGGGAGAGCAACAGGGCCGAGACGTAGAGAAGGTGGAAGAAATTCCTTGTATCTCCAGAAATTGATACAAACAGTTTTCTCAGTGGAGAATCGGAAGCCGTTTGCGATGCTCCAGGAATATAGACGGTCAAGACAGCGTTGGAGAGAACGCTCCAAGAGACACGTCCGCTGGGCGCTACAATAAATTGCGAAATCGTCAACAAAAAGAGATCCGGAGACGTCGGCTGAAAGGCAATCTACGATCGGATTGATTGCAATGGCAAAGAGCGCCACACTCAAGACGGAGCCCTGTGGTACCCCATTCTCCTGGCAAAAGGTATCTGACAAAACAGAGCCCACCCGTACCCGGAACTTGCGATCCGCCAAAAACGCTTGAATGAAAAGAGGAAGGCGGCCCCGAAGGCCCCATGTGTGCAATGTGCGGAGAATGCCCGCTCTCCAACAGGTATCGTATGCCTTCTCCAAGTCGAAGAACACTGCTACTGTTTGACGCTTCCTTAGAAAGTTGTTCATAATGAAGGTTGACAACGTAACGAGGTGGTCAGCAGCAGAGCGGTGTCGACGAAAACCGCACTGGATATGAGTCAGGAGGCGGCGAGATTCGAGGAGCCAGACCAACCGAGCGTTAACCATGCGTTCCATCACCTTACAGACGCAGCTCGTCAGAGAAATGGGGCGGTAACTGGAAGGAAGGTGTTTGTCCTTCCCTGGTTTGGGGATGGGGACAACAATGGCTTCACGCCAACTTGTGGGAACATGACCTTCAGTCCATATGCGATTGTAGGTACTAAGAAGAAAGCACTTGCCCGCAGGAGAGAGGTTCTTCAGCATCTCAATATGAATGGAATCGGGCCCGGGAGCAGAAGACCGGGACAGGGCGAGAGCACGATCTAGCTCCTGCATGGTGAAGGCTACGTTATAATTTTCACGATTAAAAGAGCGGAAAGAAGGCGGCCGTGCCTCCTCTACCTGTTTGCGAGGGAGAAAGGCAGGGTGGTAATGGGCAGAGCTCGAAACCTCCGCAAAGAAACGACCCAATGCGTTTGAAACATCAGCTGGGTCCACGAGGACTGCGTTCTCCACGGTCAGGCCAGGAATCGGGGAGTGAACCTTGATGCCGGACAAACGACGTAGGCCACCCCAGACAACCGTGGAGGGAGTAAAACGGTTAAAAGAACTAGTAAAAGCAGTCCAGCAAGATTTCTTGCTGTCGTTTATGATACGACGGCACTGCGCTCTCATACGTTTGTAATTGATGCAATTCTCCAAAGTTGGGTGGCGGCGAAAGGTGCGTAAAGCACGGCGCCGGGCTCGAAGCGCGTCGCGGCAGGCTGCAGTCCACCAAGGGACCTGGACACGACGTGGAGAAGAGGATGTACGAGGTATGGAACGTTCAGCAGCAGTGAGAATAACCTCTGTGAGGTATTCGACCTGACTGTCACAGTTGGGAAAATTCTGATTGTGAAAAACAGCCATGGAAGAATAAAGCCCCCAGTCGGCTTTAGAAATGTTCCAACTGGTGGGACGTGGAGATGGGGAATGATGTAGGAAGTGGATGATACAAGGGAAATGGTCACTCGAGTACGTGTCAGAAAGTGCATACCACTCAAACCGACCGGCAAGCTGAGGAGTGCATATTGCGAGGTCTATATGGGAATAAGTGTGTGTTGTGTCAGAAAGGAAGGTGTTGAGGCAGAGGCAGACAAGATCGAGGTGGTGGAGAATGTCCACCAAAAGGGAGCCTCTCGGACAAGGTGCCGGAGAGCCCCATAGGGGGTGGTGGGCATTAAAGTCGCCTACCAACACGAAAGGTGAAGGGAGCTGGTCAACAAGGTTTAGCACATCTGCCCTAGTAAGGGCAGATGACGATGGCGAATATATATTACAGAGGGAGAAGGTAAATGTGGATAAGGTGATGCGGACGGCAACTGCCTGTAGGTGAGTGTGCAAGGAAATGGGATGGAAATAGACGTCGTCTCGAAGGAGCATCAGAACCCCTCCATGGGCTGGGACACCTTCCACGGGTGGCAGGTCGAACCGCACAGAGGTGTAGTGTGGAAAGTCTGCACGATCACGTGGACGCAACCTAGTTTCCTGGAGGCAGACTAGAAGCGGGCAGTGCAATCGAAGGAGTAGTTGTAACTCCTCCCGATTAGAACGAATGCCGCGAATGTTCCATTGAAGGAGCGCCATGATAAAAATGAGAGAAGAAATAAGGATAAAAACCAAGTAGCGAGCGGGGTCACCTCGACGGCCGCTGAGGACCGGATTTCGAGGGAGCACTGCTATCGCTGTCTGGGGGCAAAGGGTCATGTTCCATTGGTTCGACCGACGCGCCTGCCACCTCCCTGAGTTGATCAGGAGGGGCAGTTTCCACCGCCGGTAAAGGGCCGGGCGCCCGGCAAACGGAGCGTCCCGGTGAAACAGAAGACGGCCGAGGCCGGCAACTGTTGGACGGCGTGACAGATGGGTCACGCCTCGGCGGGGAAGGAGAGGAACTCTTTTTCTTGTCAGCTCTTCTGGAAGAGTGACGGCGGGAAGAGGCAGTTGACGGTTGGGAAGCCTGAGAACGCAGAAAATCCTCACGGACGGGTTCCATTTTCAAGGTCCGGGCATCTTGTTTAGGCGCCCGCTGTTTACTATAGTTTGACGAAGACTGTACCCTAGAAGCAGCAAGAGGGAGCGGGGACGTGGAACGGGCAATCTTCGGGCTGGCGGATCGCACAACTGTGTCAGCGAAAGTGAAGTCACATGTCTGGGTACTGGAATCCTTGGTAGGTCGAGTTGAGGTGAGTACCTTACTGTATGTACCCGCTGGGAGGACAGTGGGCTTTCGACTCGCCAACAACTTACGAGCGGCAGATGTCGATACCTTCTCCGTAACCCGAATTTGCTGGATTACCTTCTCATCCTTGTATACAGGGCAGTCGCGAGAGGAAGCCGCATGGTCACCGTTGCAGTTTAGGCAGTGAGGGGACGGAGGTGGGCAATCCCCCTCATGGGCGTCCCTACCACAAGTGACACACTTTGCTGCATTTGGGCAATGTTCACGGGTATGGTTGTACCTGTGGCACTGAAAACAGCGCGTTGGGTTAGGTACATAAGGGCGGACGGAGATGACTTCATACCCTGCTTTGACCTTCGACGGGAGGTCAACTTTGTCAAACGTCAAAAACACAGTACGAGTCGGTGTCATATGGTTATCGACCTTTTTCATGACCCTGTGGACGGCTGTCACACCCTGATCGGACATATACGATTGGATGTCTTCATCAGACAACCCGTCAAGGGATCTCGTGAAGACTACCCCCCGTGACGAGTTGAGTGTGCGGTGCGCTTCGACCTTAACTGGAAAAGTGTGCAACAACGTAGTACGTATCAGTTTTTGGGCTTGGAAGGCACTTTCCACTTCCAGCAACAATGTGCCATTGCGCTGACGTGAACAGGTTTTAACAGGGCCAGCAATTGCATCTACACCTTTCTGTATAACGAAAGGATTGACAGAATTGAAATCCTTTCCGTCGGTGCGAGAGACAACCAGAAATTTAGGTACATTAGGCAGAGTCTTTTTAGGCTGAGGCGAGTCTAACTTACGTTTATGGGTCAACGTCACGAAAGAAGATAAAGAAGCCATCGCGGAAGTGTCCCCCGTGATTACCGGCGTCTCCGATGGCGCGCTCCTTCCTAGTGGGGGCCCTCTCCGAGGGCTTACCCGCCTTAGGTGATTGTTCACACCTCAGGTCACACCTCCAGAGAACTGACGGAGGGACCAATCGGCACGGTCGGAAGGTACCAGCTCGGGTAATCACCCCTCCCTGGGCCTGGCCTTTACCAGGGGGTACGTACGTGCCTTACTTGTCTACCCGGGGCGGGGAATTACGCGTTACCCCGTCACCTGCTACGCACGATAATGCGTGGGTCGGCCTTCAGACACGCACAGGGAGGAAAGAAGAAAAGGATAGGAAAGGAAGAGAAAGAAGGAAAGAAAAGAAGTGTCTCAAACGCCGAGGCGGAGACTAATGAGGAGAAGAAGGCTAGGAGAGTTCAAGGAGAGAAAGACAGAAAACGAAGGGTAAGAAAGGAAGGAACGAAGGAAGAAAAACCACAACAAGAACCACCGTATCTCACGAAATATGCCCGTCTCCGGGCGAAGGCATAAACCGGGAGGGAAAGTGAAGCAGCCTGGGGCAGAAGAAAGGCTGCTCCGGCTCGGGGCCCCGTGCGCGCCACACACGTACCCACAAAAGAACTGTGGGCCCCCTGGGGGGGCGTCCTAGTTCGTAAGTAATTCATAAGTAGTTTGTAAGTTTAGGGACTGATGACCCCGTAGTTAAGTCCCATAGACTATACAAACATTTGAACATTTGCACGAGGCACACTATGTACAAGTGAAACAAATAAGCGATTTACATGCGCAATAGACGCAAAAGAAACAACTACTTGGCTGTAAACTATTGATGCGTGCTTCACTATTAGATGGCAGTACCACCCAGATGTGGCATCTCCATATCCCTGTGAACTCGGGGACTCAAATTCGTATGTGAGACACACATGACCTGGGGATCACGAAAGGCCGCGGTGGAGTAGACGAGCGGTCTAAAGCGTCTCGCTGCGGAGCGCCGTGAAGGTTCGAGTGCTCCCTGGGGCATGGGTGTGTGTGTTTGTCCTTAGGTTAGTTTACCTAGGTTTAAGTAGTTTGTAAGCTACGTACTGATGACCACGCAGTTTGGTCCGATAGATTTAAAAAAAATATGAATATTTGATCAGGAAAGAGTAAACGGGCGGTCAAACGTGCCACCCAGTTAGCGATATTCGCAAAACACTTGGCGACTGGAGGATACCGTTTATTTTCCCATGATCCGTGTCAAAATTTCGGCTTGTTATTGCAGGGAATATTCTCGCGGCCTTGTAAGGGTGATAAGGTGGGGGGGGGGGGGGGGGGGGGAAGGAGGGCTCGTCCGAACTGGGCAACTTCTAGGTATTGGTGATAAACGGAAGACTCGAAAAGGGCAACTTTCACCCTATTGCACCCTGAGTGACACGCACGAACTGGGCAACTCCTACCTGCTGCTGGCAGACCGACTGCACAATCTCGCAAAATGCTTCCAAATCTAAACTTACCAAATGCGCAGCCTCTGCCCCTATTTGTAGAGTTCTTAGGGAATATTGTCAATACTGTGACAAGGAACAAGATATAAAAAACAAAAAAAATATATACAAATACATAGATTTTATTACAAAGTTCACATATTTGCAGAAAACAAATGCATTTAGTTTGGCTCATATTCTGCTCACAGCTGCTTGGTATGAACCGCACTTTAGAAAGTCTAATTTGCAAATTTCACCATTCCTAAGTAATTATAATTTCTGTTGTAGGAAAGCGTGCCTCTTCCTGGGTTTTGAGTTCGTTTGGATAGTGATATTTTTTGCTGATTTGATTCTTATATCAGTTTGTTAATGCGTCAGTCGTTTCACAAACTTAAGATGTTTGGGTGAGGAGGTGTACACGAAGTATTGAATCGGGAATGAAAGCTTTCGCACAATAGCAAAGCGCCTTAGTGCGCACGGCCATTCCGCCGCGGCCCTGTCACAGTCATGGAAACAATGAAGCCAATATACAGCGACCTTGCAGATAAAAAAATACTTACCAAATGTCTACATGGCCGTACACAAAATCCTAATGAGATTTTCAACAGCTGTGTTTGGCAACGAGTACCGAAAACAGTGTTTGTTGGAGGGACAGTACTCAATATAGATGTGATGGATACTGTTATCTGTTTCAATGATAGTGTAATTACCAGGACAAAAGTAACGGACAAATTAGGCATCCAACCAGGAAATAATATTATAGCTGCTGTGACTGCCATAGATCGTCAACGACTAAAGAGTCCAGAGTGAGGAAAAGACTCCTGAAAAAGTCTGCAGAGAACAAAGAACCAGGTGGTTAGCAGATTATGCAACTGGAATGTTTTGAAAGAGACACAGCATTATTTTCTCGCCGCGGCGGAGTGGTCGAGTGCATTGAGGTGCTATGTTCCGATGCACGAGGCTGTTTCCCGTCCGAGGTTCGAATCCTCCCTTGGGCATGGATGTTTGTGTTGTCTATAGTATAATGTAGTTTATAAGTAGTTTGTAAGTTTAGGGACTGATGACCCCGCAGTTAAGTCCCATAAGATTAACAAACATTTGAACATTCTTTCCTCATTTTCTCGAAACTACATTTTCAGAACATTCATAATGTCTTTAGCTATGTTCACCAAATTTCTCCCAATTGAGGAATGGGACAGTATCTTTGTATTATGCCTAATACATTGCAGAAATGATCTATGTCATTAATTATATAATTTAACGGTAATTTTTAGACAAGAAAGTAAATGTTTTTCAGTTTCCTACTCCAAAGTACAAAAGACGAGGCATAATGTTGACAGCACCCTACCACAGCCTAAATGTTGCTAGACTGGCGATGCACCAGAAAATGGTTCCAGAATGAGAACGTGTATTACAAGAACATCTAAGGTAAGGTAAAGCAGTCAACAATCCGAAGATTGGTTTGAACACAACAGTGCTTTATTAGGCATTGTCCTGTTTGCCGTTGCCTTCCTCCGACCTTCGAACTGACTTACCCAGCCAATTATAGAGGGACCTACTGTTTAACGTCGGTTCCGTACCAAGGTGCTACTCGGTATTTTTCACATGAGCAATGCTGCCAGAGGTGAAATAAGTGGAAAGTAGATGAACAGTAATGTGAACCGAAAGCAAGGCATGAAAATGCAGCCCGTTTGCGTCCAGGTCACCTTAAGGTAACTTGCTCGTGAATCATTTTAAAAATCGATATTTTGTTTTTAATTTTAAATTAAAGCTTAGACTTTTCTGAACACAATGGTGGTTAAAACATTTAAATTGGACTACTGGAAGTTCTTTAAGTATCAATTCAAAAATCACTGTGTGCAGCCATGCCCGTTTTCGTGCTACTGTCACACGTCAATTGTTGTCATTAGGCTTCTCTCCCAAAAACATAAGAACAATTGTTTTTCAAGTTGGCAGCATGTTGAAATACACATTTCGATTCTCTTATGTTCTCCCTTGTATATCTTTGGTTATCGAGAGTGGTAATTTTTTTTTTTTTTTTTCGTAGTTTGATTTAGTGCTATTTTGACTTTCTGGGAAGTTGTTATCCCTGCTAAAAAGTGTTTTATTTCTGGAAAACGTAAGTTTTACGGCAGTCAGTTTGGGCTACCTTCTTCCATAAAGCCTCTACTGATGACAATCCACAACATGTGCTTTGTGACACTGGTGTAGACTCTTTGTGTAGGTACAAAGAAGCACTCGAAAATGGTCTAGTATATGTACACCACAACTCCTAACCGTTTGCAGTATTGAAGGCAATGAAGCCCATAGACAGGTATCTAAGTAACAAAAAAACTGTTGTCACGATTCAAACACAAAACGTGAACGAATGCTTCAACCATTTAATATGGGAACGCCTGCCAAAAACAGTGTTTCTTGGCTTCATCGCCTTGAGATCAGGTGTGTTGGAGGCTGTAATTTGTTTTAATGATGGGGCAGTAAGCAGATGTGAAATATTAGAGTGGCTAGGAATATATTCTGGGTTCAATATGAAACAATCGCTGGTGGCAACTGATACGTTGAAGAGTGGCAGAAGCTGAAAAGGTGGTTCTTAAGGCAACTAAAGAAGCCAGGGCACTAATGAGAAGCAAGAAAAGTAAGAGAGAAGATGAGGGACATATAAACCAAGAAGAATATGGACCTGGAATGCATTAGGAGAAACACACGTGAGTTATAGATAAAATATATACTTTACATATAATTTCTCGACAAATACATTTTGACATGTTTATTTTATGCAAAAATAAACTATTTGAGATGAGATATGAATTTTTTTGGAACGTTTGAGAATACTATTTGGAGAAAAGTAGATTACAGACACTAACCTACTATCAACAGGTGCAAAAATATCTTACTGATTAATTATAAAAATGTAGCATTTATTTTGAACATCAAATGCAAATATTTCTAGAATTAAAACTTGTGAATCAAATTACATAATTGTAATCTACTTTCTAGATACACATGTTCCTTATATGTACCAAAGTTTAAAGTGTCTAAGTAAGACGGTTAGTCAGTGCATAGAATCGAAGTATGAACCGGCAAAAAAAAAGAAAATTTACAGGCCTTCACACACACACACAAAAAAAAAAAAAAAAAAAAAAAAAAAATCTAAAAAATTCAATATGTGAATTAGTGAAACTACCTGTATATCGAATTGTTCAGAAAGAGAGATGAAACATTGTCCTGCAATTTTATTCTATTAAGAGTTTGGGATTTTAAGTTACAGCTGTGTAAACTTTATGAATCTTTGTCGCATTTTTCCAGGCGCTCACAGCCAAGTTACCTTAAATGCATTTTTAACCGGTGGTGTGTACACCCATTCCATATTATTTAACTGAATATATAAATGACAGATATAATTCATAGATTTACTGAGATGAAGGATTGATTTTGAGTGTTCTAAAAGATCCTATCAAATTTTTTAATTATGACAGGATAATCATCATATAAGCGAAAATTATAAATTCCTTTGCGCACATTTCATACTTCAACATCACACCCACAGAGGGAGTTTACAGGCGAGGAGTATTAGAATGCTTTCTCTTTTTGTGCTGACAGCTTTGGCCATGGCGACATTCGTTTCTGTAGTAACGTTTGCATCTGTGGTCATTTTATTTATCGGCACAGAACTAATTAACGCCCGTATACCACAATCACCGAAAACACACTTTCGTGCATGTCGTGACTCACAGAATATTTTTCCGCAATCCTTGAATGAGGTATTAATCTTTGGTCTTACAACAGAAACAGCCCACGTAGGTAAAATAAGCACCCACTATACTAGGTCTAATAATGTCTCAACTGTCGCTTTCACGTATCACCGGCATAATGCGATCACATCCTACAAAAGAGTGTGGTCATTTAATAGGTTCCCAGCGTCTGCATTGATATTCAATCAGATATGCATTGGGGAGGCTTCGGTCTGATTTGGGCATCTACATCGTGTTATTCAACTGTTTCTATCATTACTCTCATTGTAGGATAACTGTGAATAGATGTCTTACCATCCTCGACAGAAAAGTGCTAACAAGTAATGCCAGATTAAAAAACCATAATGTGCCCAAACGAAAAACCAAAATACGGTTTAAGCGTGTTTTTTTAACAACAGAAATTATCAAAATGTTTGGACTGCAATAGCACAATAACCATGTTACAACGTAACTAAACTGTTATGGAGAGTTTTAGAGCAGAGAATGAGGACCGCTATTACAGCTTCAATGTCGTTCAAATAAATGGCAGATATTATATAAAAATGTACAACATTCTGTCAGTAACTATGAACACACATTACGATTCTGCTCCTCAAATAATTTCCGCTGTTCTCAAATACAATAGTGGGTTTACCCTACCTTTGGTCTTACATGCAGAGAAACAATTATTTCTAAACAAAATAAAGGCTGAAATTCACTATCGTTGCGTATGGATCCTCACAAATTATTAGCCTATCTCATGGACGAATTAAAGTGAAATTTACTTTCGATAGAGCAAACCGGGTGACACTGGAGTAAAAGCAACAAATATTGAGACCACGGGACAAGCTGACATAATACATTCCGCCCACAACTTATTTGTTTACTACAGGGAGGAATTTTTGCAGCAACGGAGTAGTGCATTACAGAATGGACAGGAAAGCGGATACATAATTTCATCACCGTTGCGGATGCCGAGCACAGAAAACATCGTAAGTCTTGGTTTGTATGGAGAACCAGGAATCTACTGAAATACCAGTGAGTCTCTGAGCGTTGCAAAATCTCGGCGAGCAGACAACGTAGAGTTGTCTGCGCTGAAAACAAACTGTGACAGGTGAATACCAAGTACTTTTAACGTTTGTCCTCGGCAATTATTTATAGTGGTCCAGACGGCAGTTTCAGTGGAAACGGTAGGTCTTTCCACTGGAAAGACAAGTTGATTGTAAAAATTCTTTGAGTCGATACCGTCTCTTCTTTACATCTGTCTGAGACGCGCACGTACCTCTCATCCATGATACATAAATTGCTGTAAATACACAACCTCAGCTTGTGAAAAATAAGCAAAAGTAAGACATCATTATACACTGCAGAACCAATGAAAATGGTATAGGCATGCGTATAAACACACAGGGATATTTAAACACCCAAACGACGGTCACCAACACCTATACAAATCATCCAGCGTCTGGTGCAGGAATTAGATCAGTCATTACTGCTATAAATAAAGGTTATTACGATTTAATTGAGTTTGAAGTCGGTGCACGAGAGATGAGACACAGTGTGACAAGTCTGATTTTATATGTTTACTAGCTGTAAATCCGGCGTTGCCCGGGTGTTTATTTATCCTACATTCTTGTAGTCCACATCCCCTTCCGCCCTCCCTCTGCATCCACCTCTTTCTCTCCCACTTTTCCCTCTCTCGGCAAAGTTTTCTGCAAGGTACCCTCTGTCATGTACGTGCAAACATTTATGTATCCAGTGATCTTCCTCTTGGTTCAAAGGTCATGTGTGCAAAAATTCATAAAGACTGGAGCAAAACTATGCATTTTGTAAAATTCCGAACGAAATTTATACAGACTGCGACATTCCTCTGGTTTTTGAGGTAGAGTGTGCAAAATTTCATCAATATCGGATCAAAACTATAGATTTGTGCAGAACCCGTTGAAGCTATGTGGAAGGCGTAGTATACCGTTAGCATAGCCTGTTCTGTTGATGGTCTTTACTGCTTTATTTATTTATTCTTATTTTTCCTTACAGTGAAAGAGCTAAGGACATTGCAACACGCATAGACCAAAGATATGGTCTGTGCCATTACGTTTCGCTGTATGTAACCTCCTTGCTCTAGAGTCGCAAACGTCATTGCAGGCCTTCAGTCCGAATCTTTTTTTAATAATCTTATAGCTTTTTTAATAATCTTATAGCTATCGGCATGGAATTGCTATTGTGTACAACGGGAGACTTCGGATAACAACAACATACAGACCTTTCGTTTGGGTTCTGTAGTTTTCACTGCAGAGCGAAATATTAACACACAGACACATTTTATATACACCGATAACTTTCCATCCCAATGTACTCCACCCTTCTATAATTATCAACCCTCAAGCAACAATGCAACCAATGAAACCATTTTCAAAGATTAAAAATAATTTTCAAAGAGTAATTATTGTTCCGCATTTCGCATTATATTCTTCAAATTACTAAATATCTGTCAGATCGCTATAAAACTGTGCCTAAAACCTTCCCAGGTATAAATTAGTAACTGTACAAATATTTAAGTCTCTGCGTCTTGTCGTTGGGACGTGATAAGCGTGCACCGAGCAGACATTTACATTAATATATATAGATATCCGATCGCCATAAAACCGTGTCTAAAGCCTTCCCAGGGAAGTCATTAGTAACTATGCAAATTTTTAACGCTTTATGTCTTTTGGTTCAGACGTGATAAACGTACACCGAACAGACATTCACATTTATAGATATAGAAGATAGAAGACGATTACTTTAATAATAGTATTCAGAGTTTTCATATCTTAGTTTGCACTTGTAAATTTTATAGAAACCAAGTAGCTAGCTGGCAGTAAGCAAAGTAGCATGATGCAATCGATGGAAGGGGTGGGAAAAGCATAACCGATGGCACAGATCATGTATGGATCGTGAGAAGCACGGCAGTGTAGTATAGACGAGATCTGATTGGCTGCCGCCTCCCCTCCCGGTGCTACCATTACTACATTTCATTTATTAATATTTAAGACAGTAAACATTAGTTAATAGCGTAATTTTAATGTAACACCTTTCTGTTAATAAGCTTTCATTTGAACCCATTTGGTACTTGGTTCATTGTAATTTATATAAACAAAATACTAGCGACGAATCTAGAAGGTTCGTTTGGCACCAAAAAGACAGAGGCAGCAACTAGCAGCCACGTCTGGCCGAGCACAGTCCAGTGCCGACCTTCGAGCTGTCAACATGTCGCACTTTGTTTCATAACGCAGCATTACAAACCTTGTACAGTTATCCTCATGGCACTAGTATTTATTGTAAAGTGACTATCGTTCAATGTACCGCTTAGATTTATGGATTTCGCTGAGCGTGTGTAAACGTTGGAAGAATAAATTTAAAATCCACTGGCATCCAGCGGTTTAAGAAGAAAATCGTAGTTAGCGCCCTTAAATAATTTTCACAGCATTTTATCTTCAGATATCAAGAATCTGCGACCTGTGTGCTGAAACTGCGTGGGACCTTTACTTCGAGATCTAAGGTCATAAATAAATAAAATAACTTTATTATTCATAGAATATATGACATCAACTGCGATTGGGCAAAGCTGAAAATGTGTACCCAGCCGGGATTTGAACCCGGGTCTCCTGCTTTTTAGGCAGTTGCGCTGACCCCTACACCACTTTTTTTTTTTTTTTTTTTTTTTTTTTTTTTTGGGAGCACCTGCAATGACTACCTAAGCACGCCTCCCGTCAGATACAAATTCCCAGCTTCAGCGCAACTGCCTAGAAAGCAGGAGACCCAGGTTCGAATCCCGCATTTGATGTCATATATTCTATGAATAATAAATAATAACAACTGCAGGATCAGAAGTGACGTCTAGTCTTTCGGAACAGACGCCACATGTATATATATAAAAGAACTTTGTTTCAGCAGTCTGAAGAATTGGTGAAACCTACGGCCCCTCATGCAATATGCGTTACCTAGTGCAAATAGGACCATAAGTGCATACATCCCTAGTAATAGGAGTGAGGGTAAAGCAGGGGAAATTTATAAGAAGGTAGAAGATTGTGCTGAGAGACTGTAACGCCGTCCTCACACGTTACGTGTTGTCCCAACGTGGCGCAGGCTAGACATGCTGTCTACCTAGCTACAGCACGCTCTGAAACGACCCGCTACATCCTAAAGCTTTGTCACAGACAAATATATACAGACGGGAAACCTCCGCAAGGGCCCGGTCCTACGCTCCGTGGTGCGGGGAGGGAGGGTTTCCAGCAGTTCCGTAAGATGTCCCATGATGGCGCTGCGGTCAGAAGCAGCTCTTTAAACTGGCCAGAGCAGGCGGCAGGTAGCGGCTGCCCCCACCACCACCTCCCCTCAAACACCGGCACGCCGGACACAGCCGTGGCCTCGTGGCAGGCGGCACGATCTCTCCCCTCAGCCTCCCCTCCACGCTACCCTCTGACATGCGAGAGGCACCCTAAGCCAGCGAACCGCCTGACACCTGCTAGCATCTTACGGAACCACGAGGGGAGCGTAGGACAGTGTTTTAGGGTGGGCTGCTTCTCTGACTCTGTCGCTCTGTATAGGGAAAGTATGGCCAGCCTGCGAGCGGCAGCCATGCTGGTCCTATTCCGCCGCTGCTTACGCACCGACCGTTACAGCGTTCCCTGTGCTTAGGCTGGTATTACACTATCAAATTATTTGTCAAAGAATTGGACAAAGAAAAATTGGACGTAGTGTAATGCGAACATCGTCCAATATTTCATCCAATCTCGGCCTCGGCCTAGATTTGATCAAAGAAATCGCTCGTCTTCTGTTTCCTGCAGTGAGAAATGTGACCGCTTGGAGCGCTAGTAGTATACAGCTTCCTTACCACTACAGCTGTTTTATTTGGAGGTTAAATATCTGACATTACTTGGACATAACGTTCATATTCGTAAACATGGCTAGTAGTGGAATGTTTGTGTAGTGTTTTCTAGCAACAACAAAATTTTAAAAATCAGATGGGGTGTTGTATAACAGTTGACAAGGCCAATTCACACTGTCCGTCACGTCAATTCGCGTAGCCCAATACTCCGCGGCAAAAGTGAGGTTGAGTTACAATCCGTGATGTAAAAAAGTCATTATATACTATCGGAATTTAAGTAATACCCCTAAATCTTAATACAGCCGAAGCAGATTTTAGAATGTATGATTTTGGTAATGTGGTGTGCTAAGTTCTGGGAAATGAAACAACTTTCAAAACATCGACATCTATTTGCAAGCGAATCTATGAACGTATAAATACGTCAGCCAGTTTTTGTAAGGAAATAAATAGAGCCTATTTACTTTATCAGCAATGTTTCCACCCTTACATTGTTAATAACGTCATAACGTCTTTGTCAGTGCTCACATTTTCCATTTAAAACTTTATTTAATGAAACTTGCTTTATCAACTTAACAATCTTATTCGTATACACTGTTTGAGTCAGCCTTTTTGTTACTCTATTGCAAACTGTGAAGGATGAAGAGCGAGAAAATAATTAGCAGTGAACGGCCTGGCTGTTCTGCCGACGGAATAAAAAAGAAAAATCCTCCCGGTCCCATAAAAAATTTTATTTATCTCGCTCCGACGCCCGCGGTTTCATCCAAGTGCGTTTCCTTTTCTTTTTTCCCTCCTTCTCTTCTAAATGCAGACACAACGCAACTGTAGTATAAACAATAGCTGAGCATTACACCGCCATTTTGAAGCAAATTTGACAAAATATTGGATGATAGTGTAATACCCCCTTTTGCGTTTCATCCAATTTCTTTGTCAAAAAATATGACCAATATTTCATCCAAGTTTTTCATCCAATTCTTTGTCAAATAATTTGATAGTGTAATACCGGCCTTAGAAATACTTATCAACCAATTTTGAGAAAATTATTCAATGAAAAAATTTAACTTTTTCACGTGTTACAGTGTGATATATTAGCACGATAATTATCTGATTTTCTATTCATTATTATTACGTATAGTTTCCGTACTACATCAAATTAAGTAAACTACTGCACAAAATTTTGAAGAGTTTGCAGAGGAAGAATCGCATAACGTAGACTTTGCGTATGGTTGATTTTAGCACATACAATGCTGCGGACGAAATGTAGGTAAGATATCGAAATTTTATTTAAGGTTGAGAGCAGAATGACAACTCTTTTTATTCTCGACATACAGGGTGCTATATCAGACGGACAGATGCGGGAATTTCGCGTAGTTCTGTCCATGCGGATCTGGCGGCTCTACGAAATACTTATCATAAGATTTTAAGAAAACTGCTTGATTTGTGGCTCCAGATCTAAAGAGTTCACCTAAATTCAGACTGACCTGTAGTGTAACCAAGTATTGGAATAGACCGCGACATGCCATCATCGGACCATAGCGTAAATGAAGAAAACCATTTAGATTATGGATAAGTCTTCGATGAGTATTTTCTTGCGTATTATGTACTTATATCTTACACAAACTACGAAAAATGCAAGGGGATACCCACTACATGACTTACCAAAAAGAGAAATTTAAGGTGCCTTTACAACGCCAATTACATTTGAATGCCTAATATTTGTCTTGTTACAATTCCACGTTTCCCATAAAAATACACATTAAAAAGAATGAGAAAAGCTTGTTTCAGGAACTATACATTAATTTCATATCTAAACGTGAACCTAGTTCACTCACTAATATATTCCAAATTTGTATGTTTTCGGCATCTACCCGCAGATAAAAACAACGATGCGTGAATAATTCAACCTCATGACATTATGCAGGAATTTTCTCCTCAAATTAATTCAAGTTAAAATTATAAAGATATCTGCGGCGTGATCCATTCGTCAGTGAATCTTTAATCTATTAATTTATATTATGAATTAGTAGAAGAACCGAAGGTCGCTTCTGGGCTCCTAGTTTTCTCTGACGACTTTCAGGAGACACAGTCCATGTACCTGCATTTCTGATATATGATGGAAGTACTATAACGTTTACCTTCGTTTTTCGCTTCTTAAGAACACCCAAAAGTACAATTATTCAAATCCAAACATACGAAATTCACAAGACTTCTCTTGGCAGCCAATCAACGTATAGAAGCAAGATGACAGAAAGAACCACGTGACTCGATTTCAGCCAATCATGAGCCGCAGGCTGCGGCAAGCGGCGCGGAATAGGATGGCCATACTTTGCTTATGCAGAGCTTTACTACATCCCACGGAACGTGCTGCACATTGTGAATTCTGAGCCCGTTGCGGACTGGCACGTAGAGCATTGTCTTCACAAAGATGGATGTGCGTTAAATTACACGGTATCTTTTAGCGAACGCCGAAAAAAAAGAAAACTGAATACTGTAGCTTCCTTATGGTTGCACGTTGCATGCAATACTCTTCCAGAAATTGTATTTTTTTTCTTCAAGAAACACAAAGACGCAGTGGCGCAATATTGGGGGGGGGGGGGAGAGGGGAGCCAGGGCCTCTCCTCTTGGGGGGGGGGGGAGCTCCAGATAACTCGAAAGCAGGTTTTTGTTTATTTATTTACTAGCTTAAACCCGCGGCTCCGCTTGCGTGTTGATTGATTATGATAGATAAGCTATCTTTCAGTAGTGTGCCATTTATATATTCTTATATTTCCTTATTTGTATGCTTATCCTTAAAAAGAAAGAGCAGAAGACATTGTAGCATGCAAAGACCAAAGATATGTTCTGTGGCATCACGTTTCACTGTATGTAACCTCCTTGCTATAGAGTCGCAAACGTCATCGCTGGCCATCAATCCTATTTTTTTTTAATAATTTGACGACTTTCAACCACCATATCTTCCAACCCCTTATAGCTATCGGCATGGAACTTCTCTGGTGTACAACGGGAGACTTTGGACAACAATTACACACAGACCATTCGTTTGCGTTCTGTAGTTTTCGCTGTAGAGCGAAATATTAACACACACACACACACACACACACACACACACACACACATAGAATTTTATATACACCGATAATTTTCCATCTCAATATACTCCACCTGTTTATCGTTATCAACCCTCAAGCAACAATGCAACCAATAAAACCATTTTTAAAGAGTAAATATAATTTTCAAAGAGTAATTATTGTTCCGCATTTCACGTTATATTCTTCAAATTACGAAATGTCTATCAGATTGCTATAAAACCGTGCCTAAAATCTTCCTCAGGTACAAATATTTAAGTCTCTGCATCTTGTCGTTTGAGCGTGGTAAACGTACACCGAACAAACTTTCACATTAATATATACAGATAAATAGCTATCCGATCGCCTTAAAACCGTGCTTAAAGCCTTCCCTGGGTACACATTAGTAAGTGTACATATTTTTAGCTCTTTATGTCTTGTGGTTCAGACGTGATAAACGTACACCGAACAGACATTCACATTTATAGATGTAGATTTATTTTTAGCGCAAATGGACTCTTGTTCTGGGGCTTACAAATCTTGGAAGCTATTTTTCTTAGATCGTCCCGTCCCTCTCGTCCTGGAGGGGCGTCCAAATCTCAAAAGTTACTTTTTATAGTAATACATGTATTTGCAAGTGGACAAGGGGCCTCATTTTGGTCTGCAGCTACCCCGGGCCTCCCACAACCTTAGTCCGCCACTGCAAAGACGGCACATTAACTGGAATCGTTTGATAATGATAACAAAATGTTTGTCTAAATCACTTTTGGCAAAATATCATTAAAAAAACTGTAAACGGTGAAATCCATCTGCGCCAGCTCCACTTGTCTTCCTCTCTTATATTGCTGTTTTTCACGATGTACATATTCTGCATATCGAAATGTTTACTTTGGTATTCCTTCGAAGATAATAAGTTCTGCCTGATACAGTCTACTTGCCATACATGCGGGACAATGACTTAGTTCGACAATGTTTGTTGTGACAATTTTTGCTTTTAGTATTGTATGTAAACACTATTGCTCCTTCATCTTCTTCCATAACTGCACTTTCTCTGCACAGTGGAAGTGAACTATTCCAGCACTGTACTCAACTGCAACAGAATACAAACACCGTGGTGAAAACCGAATGACGTAGGGTAGCTACTGTCTCGAAATTTATTGGTACCTGTGCCCTTGCACGAAATACTCAACTAGATCTCTCGTGGGCAGAGTTCGTTCAGGTTTGTGGTAAGTAACAACGGATACTGGTCATTATGAAACTTCCTGGCAGATTAAAATTGTGTGCTGGAACCGGGACTCTAACCTGGAACCTTTGCCTTTCGCAGGCAAGCGCTCTACCACAGAGTAACATATACAGAGGAGAGGCCCCTCCTAAACCACTGTCCTACGCTCCCCTCATAGTTCCGTAAGATGCTAGCAGGTGTCAGGCCGTTCCCTGGCTTAGGGTGCCTCTCGCACGTCAGAGGGTAGCGTGGAGGGGAGTCTGAGGGGAGAGCTTGTGCCGCCTGTCAGGAGGCCACGGCTGTGTCCGGCTTGCTGCCGTTTGAGGGGAGGTGGTGGTGGGGACAGCCGCTACCTGCCCGCTGCTCTGGCCAGTTTAAAGGGCTGCTTCTGACCTCGGCGCCATCTTGGGACATCTTACGAAACTGCTGGAAACCCACCCTCCTCGCACCCTCCTCACACCCCTGAGCGTAGGACCGGGGCCTTACAGAGGTTTCCCGTCTGTATATATTTGTTTGTGGCTCTACCGACTGAGCTATCCCGACACAACTTTACAACTTTACTTCTGCCAGTACCCCGCCTCCTACTTTCCAAACTTCACAGAAGCTCTCCTGTGTAACCTGTGAAACTTGCAAGACTAGCGCACACACACACACACACACACACACACACACACACACACACTCATGTCCGATGGAGGACTTTAACCTCCAACAGCGAGCAACCGCGCACTCACAGCAAGGCGCCTTAGACCACTCGGCTTACATCTTGCCTTGAAAGATAGATTAAGGAAACGCTAAACTACATTTCTAGCTTTTGCAGTAGCTTCCGAAATGTGGTGCCACAGACGACTGCTGAAAATTTTGTGGGTTGAAATACTGAAGAAATTTTTAACAGAATCGGAGAGAACAGTTTCCGGCATACCTTGACTAAAAGAAGGGATCGATTGATACAACATGTTCTGAGACATCAAGGATCGTCAATTTAGCGGTGGAAGGAAGTGTGTGGCGTAAATATCGCATAGGCAGACCAATAAACGAGTACAGAAGGTAGGTTGAAATGGAAATGGGTTGTCGTTCTTATTATAGGAATGAGGAGGCTTGCTCAGGTTAGAATAGGTTGGGGAGCTGCATCGAACTAGTCTATGGAAAGAAGACCGCAACATCGGCGAAGAGTTACACTTTCATATTTGTTATGAAGGCAATCTCAGTAAAGTAGATAATCATGTTCTCTTCTTTCCAAGGTCCGTTGTGCAAAATTTCAACAATTCCGGAATAAAAATGTAGATAGTTGTCGGAGTCTGTTGTAAAGTATTCTACACCATGCGCCGTACAAATTATTACGTAAACAGTGCTGTTCCTCTTATGTTGTAGGTCAATTGTGCAAAATTGTATCGCACTCGCAGGGTCGGCATGGCACCGCATAAAATACGATTCTAATTAGGTGTGGCGATGCCCATACAAAACTACGTTAGAGCTATTGCTTTGAGTTTTACCTAATATCTTTCTTCTAAACCACCCATGAATTAATGCGAATCAAACAAAAAAGGCAATGTTAGTTATCGTGACAGAATATTTAGTATTCCCGGACAACAAGATTGGAGCTAAGCAACGTCTGTCAGCACAGCTTGCAAGCAGAAATTGTTCCAGATATGGCCTCGGCTATGACTGAAAAAAAAAGTTATAAAATTTAGTAATTCAATTATAAATCATAGTTCCGCAACAAAGAAAATCTGAAAACTTCTGCAGTCCTTGATAAATGAGGCGCACTCAATAAAGCAGTGCTATTTTCAATATCTTCAAAACTACAGATGTTATCAATTTGCAGCAATTGAATATTTTCACAATGAAAATTTACATATTAATTCTTCAAGCGGTTTACGTAAGCAGTATCTCATATGACAGTACTAGGCTGTCACCACTGAAAGCTACCCACCTATATTTAATTTTCTGATTTATTACTTTTTTAACATATTTTTACTATTCAGACATTTCCAGATCATATTGTCCATAATAATAGAACATAGCACGATATATTTCACACTAGTCTGCTTATTTCTATACTTTTCGGGTAACTTTATATAAATGTTCATTTAAATCGGTGGGCCTATTAAAAGAATATTTATTTCATTTGTGATCTATCGTTAGTCAAATTGCATGAAAATAAAAATGTTCAAATGTTTGTATAGTCTATGAGACTTAACTACGGGGTCATCAGTCCCTAAACTTACAAACTACTTATGAACTACTTACGAACTAGGACGGCACAAATATCCATGCCCGAGGGGGGATTCGAACCCCGACCGTAGTGGCCGTGCAGACCGTGACTGGAGCGCCTTAGTCGCCTCGGCCACCGCGGCCGGCTGCTGAAAAGACGTTTTTATGAAGTTCACCTGTTAAATGTTTAAATAATATTTAGGAACATCTTCATTGGTTTATTGTGAGCGTACACCTTAAGACATTTGATTTACTTATTTAAGATGAATCGGTTATTTTTACTTTAGTCTGAAAGTTACAGAATGCTAATAACATTGTTTGGTTAAATTTTACTTACCGTCTTGGCGGCCTCGCGTGATAATGTTGGCAATCATTTAACGTTGAAATTAACCAGTCATGTGACAACGAAAATGTTTGGTCCTGAAATTTTCGTTTTACGAGGGCAATTAGTTTTACTGAGCGGACAATGGTATATACAAGAACCTTTTCACCATGGAGAAGGAACAGCATTAATTATTTACCTCATGGTATTTCCACTATCAAGTCATTCTATGTGTAATTCTAAGAAATTAACGTCTTGGAAAAGATTTTCTACCATGTTGTTGATGTTATCAACACAGTCACGTGAGGCCGCCAGGATAGTAGCTAAATTTTATCACTGTTTCTATTGATACTGTTACAATACGTTAATTTATCGTGGTAGGTAAAATTGAGTCAAATAATGTCTTTAGAATGAAAGAATACTTATTTTGGAGGGGACGGCTGTCAGCCATTGAGATTTAGGCGGTGGCAGAGCAATGCTGAAGTACATACTGAGTTGTCTTAAGAATAGATCTCAATGAAACAAGATATTTCTTCCCGTCTATATCTGCAGAAAGGCAGCGCTTGCCAGAGATAACTGGTGATAGTCGATCGCGAGAGTGATGGAGTATGGCGGCAAAATGGTAGCTTGAATACATTTGAGAGGACTTTGGTGAGTGCTAAATTTGTTCCATATCTGAACTTTACCTTTTTCCACGTGAATTACTGAACTAAAACTGCTCAGAATGTGTGTTCCTAATCTCTATTTCGCGAGTGTTGATATGTATGTCGTCATATTGAACTACTAATTATTTTCACTAGAAGGAAGTTTCGTAGTTTGTATTCATGGTATGGACATAGTTTCTGAGCATCTATGATTATTATTTAGGTTATTGATTTTGCTATTATTCTTATTACTTACTTGACACAATTTTACAGCTTATTTCAATTGGTTTTTATTTATGTCTTTATTGCAGTTCTTCGTAGAACCACATCGTGTTATTTCAAAGTACTTGCTAGAATAAACAGTGTTCAATTTGTCTACATCAGTTACACACGTCAGAACATGTGTAAAATGATTTATGCATATATTTTTATTTAACATTTCGGATTGTTTTATTATTTCGAAGTCATGGCCAATGCATAGACTGAGTACAAGATCACAGGTACAAGTTATTATTTAGCTGCTGGGCATAAAAACAAACAGATGTACAGTATGGTTCGACTCTGACATCATCGAACATATTTATTCAAATTTCTTGACCAGGAACGTGCATAGCCCAGTTATCTTTGTAATGTTTAGACAATGTAGTCGATTCAAGTCATATTTGGATAGATTTACCAGATTTCGGTTATAATACAACAATAGTCGCAACAGACACCTGAAAAGAAGAGTAATATGCTATTTAGAAAAATATCTTACAATGTAAAGTAAAAAACAAAGCGTAAAGAAACTTCTCTTCGTGCTCACTTTCCGCTACAGTATGTTTAAGTAATAACACTGCTTCAAAACCAGTTCCAGTCGTACATCTGGCAGACACACCGACATCTTACAAATCACCGTTTCGCAAGATAAAAGCTATTTCTGAGCTTATCAGTGATAGTAAATGTGGCCTTAACACGTTGGTACTATGTGAAAGATCCGACAACTCACAAAATTTCGCTCAATTTTTAATCATATTAGTACACAAAAACCTTTCATGGATTCGTTTAATACATAAATCCACGTTTCCGTATTTCATGAAATCACATTAAAAACTCTAGAGAGCCGCATGAATTTTTGCAGCTCCATTCTTTCCAAATACTTTGGTTGTACTTTAGAAAGTGCTTAATTTATATTACAGAAAGCAAGGAGAAAAAGTAGTGAATGCCGGGATAACGATTCTAAAACATTGTATCACCATTTTCGTCTACCTTTACAAAAAGGAAGAGGACACGTAGTACAAACAATGAGGAAAGAACAAGGTAGGAATGTTGATCGCTAATTGTTTGTTTCCTTTAATCACTACAGTAGCATTCGACTTAGGCGATTGATGTAGAAGTGTGTTTCTCGATCGTTTTGAATCCACGATCCACTTCCAATTTAACAAATTAAAATTTTCTGGCAATCCCCCTCCTCCACCTCGAAATGTAACGCTACTATTTGTTTCAAAGACTATGAATTTTTTTTCTGCTGATACAACTTTCTTGTAAAGACATATGCAGTATTACATATCCCATCAAAAACATAAAATGTACAAGAATGCAAGTCTCACGACGAATTCCTTCCACCATAAAAAGCCGTGAGATCTCATGGGAAACCAAGGCGGTTATTTTCGTTAGTGTTCATGGAACCAACTATTCAACACCTTGTCATAATTATTTTATCTAATTAGTTATCTATCAACATTTGTAGTTACTATATCAAAATTATACATCTTTATTTCTATAATAAATATAATGACTTGGCAATTGCACCATAATATAATTACGTAAGCATAAATGTAATAAACTGGCAATTAAACATCGTCATAATGGCATAACAATGACATATTCCATTACGCAACCAAATGTAATCACGTGATAATGAAGTACAATCTTGTGCATTACGTCTTTTAAATGTTAGTTTATGTAGCCATGTGAAACAAAGTCAGTCTTTTAGTTAGTGTTCATAGACCCACATATCCGTTATTTAATTAGGAGTCTACCGACATTTATAGTGACTATATTAGTATTATACATCTTTATTTATAGAATACATATAATGACTTCGCAATCGCACCATAATATAATAACATCAGAAGACATAATGATTGGGCAATTGCATATTGACATATAAAAATAATTTATATTCCACTATGTAACCAAACGTAATCACATAGGAATGAAATACCTCACATTTGCATGAAGTATTTTAAATATTTGTTAAAGTTGCCATGCGATTTACAAGTCATTATATTTATTATAGAAATAAAGATTTATATTTTTGATATAGGCACAACAAATGTTGGTAGATAACTAATTAGATAAAATAATTATGATAAGGTGTTGAATAGTTGGTTCCATAAACACTAACTAAAATAACCGACTTGGTTTCTCATGAGATCTCACGACTTTTTATGGTGGAAGGAATTTGTTCGAGACTTGCATTTTTGTACATTTTATGTTTTTGATGGGATGTCATTTCTTTTTGTAGGCAGTACTCTTATGTAAATTTTTTTGTACATCAGCCAGGAATTTTCTTAAAACCCATTCCCTGCCTCTTTGGTTTGGTGTGGTTTCGTTTGGTTTGATGTAACAGTATTTGGATGTCTGGAAAGTCGATTATATTGCAAATGTTCAATTTTTTCATTTCGTACTGTAACTCTTCGTGGATCACTATGCAAATATCAACAAGTTAGCGTTGTACTTCGCATCAGTTTGTGAACTTCATAATACACCAAAGTTGCGGATGAGGTATATCTTCCTGTATAAGTGAAAGTAATAGTTATTATTTTGCCTTGTATTTATTGAATGATCAGTTTTTCATACAACAGTTAGTAATACAAAATTAATTATTCTACTGTCGAGCCCGGTGGTCTTGGGGTAAAGCTCTCGACTGGAAACCGAAGGGTCGCGGGTTCTAAACCCAGTCGGATCTCAGATTTTTTTCAGTCTGCTTTTTAACCCACCCACCTTCACCTCTCAACGAAGTAATGAGTCGCCAGAAACGACACGTAGTTCGGATTCCACGTTAAGTTGTAGGTCCCCTGTCCCCGGTTGGATAACTGGGGTAGGCTTAGGGACACGCAAGTCGCCGAAGTGGCGTCCAATTGAAAGACCCAGCTGGCCGCGGTGGCCGAGCGTTCTGCGGCGCGGCAGTCACAGTTTGCACGGCCACTACGGTCGGGGTTCGAATCCCCCCTCGGGCATGGATATTTGTGCCGTACTTCGTATTAGGTAGTACATATTAAGTAGTTTGTAAGTTTAGGGACTGATGACCCCGTAGTTAACTCCCATAAGCTCTACAAACATTTGAACATTTGAAAGACCTGCGCCAGGCCAATGAGCCATACAATATTATTATTACAGTGCAGACAATTGTATGGTATGAAAATGGGTACATATAATTGCATAAATTTCTCCTAGAATCAATGGCTACAATTAAAATTTATGAGAGTTACAGAAAAAAATTAATTTCTTTCTTGAGAAAAAACTCAAGGCTGAGAGCTTTAATAATATCTGTTAAACAAAAGAAGAATATCTTTAATTTTCATCATTGTGGGCTCCAGCGGGAAGTGTTTTTAGACATGATGATGATTTTGTGCGGCATTTTTTGGCCGTTAGACCCCATCTGGGATTGTGTACGGCCTGCCTGGTGCAAGTCTTTTGGTGTCGCCACTTAGGCGACTTGCGCGTCGGTGATGATGAAATGATGACGATGATGACAACAGTCAGTTGTCGAGTGGAAAAAAATTTGTGACCGGAGCAGGTATCAAACCCGTGCCTCCTGCGTGGCAAACCACCACACTTGGCATAATTATTTAGTGAACTTGCAATTAATGCACGCTGCGTTAGTTCCGTATTTCATCCCCCACATTTTTCTGAGATACAACTTGATAACTCCTATTTCTCTTATTCTTCTCTGGTATCATTTGTTGTACATCAGCAACGAGTTTTCTTAAATCCCACTCCCTATCCTCCTCTTTTTTTAAATTTTTTCCCAGAGGCTGTGATGCAACAATTTTCAGCATTCATATTGCAAGCACGTTGGCGCTCGCACTAACATCGATATTGCACTAATTTTCTTCTTTGATAAAGACTTTTTTGCGCGCTGGTGCTCGCACTAACACAAATATTGTATTAATATCTTCGACACATTCGTCCAATATTCTTTGATAAAGAATCTTTAACGTGATGCGTAGACCGATCCACAGACGTACAACTCAGACCATCATAGACTATTAGTTCATATATGTCTGTGACTCATGGATGGTATGAAAACATCGGACTATCGTTATTTCCCTACTGAAGATTCAACTCTATGATCTAATAAATAGCCTAAGATGCCAAGCCACAAACGAGATAGGTCAATATAAACGTATGTTCTGTTTTGTATACTACATCTTTGTCTAATACACGATAGAATTTTACTTACGGCAGTGGCGACATAGTGTGCTGAAGTTGGCAGCGACGACGAATGAGACACTTCAGAAAACCAGTCACGTAGGATGAGAGACAGTGTTTCGTGTTGACCATGCGGTAAATAATAAATTCTGTTACTGCTCTGTAGTTGGCAGTTTCTTGTATGTACCTCTCATAAATCGAACATTTCGTTGCCAATATTGGCACACTACGCCAACACTTCAGAAAACCAGTCACGTAGGATGAGAGACAGTTTTTCGTGTTGACCATGCGGTAAATAATAAATTCTGTTACTGCTCTGTAGTTGGCAGTTTCTTGTATGTACCTCTCATAAATCGAACATTTCGTTGCCAATATTGGCACACTACGCCAACGCCATAAGTAAAATTCAGCCTTTACGTCAAAACTCTAAATGAGGGGAAATTACGAGGCGCGTGCAGAAAGTAATTTCCGTTTGGCAATAAAATGAAATTGTACACAGATGCAGAAGAAATTTTTATTGCACAAAATTCTACAACTCAAACTACATTTCCACATGACTGCCGAAATTTTGTAGGCACAAGTTTTTGCATGCATCCTTCACAGGAGGTTGCCGCCTGTGTATTCAACCATGTGGTAACAGCTCTTTATCATCGTTGAAGTGTTGACTACCAAGAACAGATTTTAGGTTTAAGAAGAGATGAAAGCCGCTTGGAGAGAGGTCCGAGCTGTATGGAGGATGATCAAACAGGTCCCATTGAAATTTCCGTTAGAATTGTTTGGTCACATTCGGTGTGTGAGGTCAGGCATTATCGTGAAAAAAAAATCTTTTGAGAGTAATCCTCTTCTTACACCTAAAATCTGTCGTTGGTGGACAACACTTCAACGATGATGACGAGCTAAAAGAACATGTTACCACGTGGTTGAATACACAGGCGGCAACATTATGAAAAAGGCACACAAAACCTTGTGCCATGCTATGACAATTGCCTACAAAATTTCGGAAGCTATGTATAAAAGTAGTTTAACAGTTGTAGATTTTTGTACAATCAATATTTTTTCTGTATCTGTACCTGTTTTATATAACCAAACGGAACTTATTTTCTGGACGCGCCTCGTATATCAGTTTATCCCTATTTCTTAGGACTGCTATACACGTACACGTATAATTGTTGATACGTTGTTTAAAGTGACACGGAGACCAATAGGACTGTATTGTTTGTTTGTCTGTTTTGGCACTAAAAACATTAATATTCTCGTACGTCGATGTCTTCCTTTCGATGTTCATCGTACATCGATTTCCATAGGCCGGCCGCGGTAGCCGAGGAGACTGAGGCGCTTCAGTCACGGTCTGCACGGCCACTACGGTCGGGGGTTCGAATCCCCCTCGGGCATGGATATTTGTGCCGTCCTAGTTCTTAAGTAGTTCATAAGTAGTTTGTGAGTTTAGGGATTGATGACCCCGAAGTTAAGTCCCATAAGCTTTACAAACATTTGAACATTTGATTTCCATAGGTGTAGTAGTTGGGCAGTAGTTGGTAGCATTTCAGTTTTTGATCTGGGCTTTTTTTTTTTTTTTTTTTTTTTTTTTTTTATGATGGAGAATACATTGGTAACAACTAATTCTTCTGCTGGTGGTTTTAACCCCCAGTGATTCAATACGCTTGGTACGCATCAAAGTTGACAGCAAAAAAAAATAGTAATTTAAAAATCTGAATCAAGTATGACATCCACTGAAGCATTTGTCTTTAAAAAAATTCTTACTTTTAATTGCTTACATAAAATCTACATGGTGTGAACAATATTTATGTTTCAAATTTTATTTCATAAGAAACTTCGCCGAAATCTGAAAAGTAACAGTTTAGTCACGTTAATTAAATGAAATGATTGTACGCAATCTGAATATATTAATACTGCACTGATAAACTGAATTGTTCAGTCATATTCAAACATTTCATCAGGATCGGAATACAACTGTAGAATCCGACGAAGTGCATATGTAAAGTATTCTTCATCATGCACCATCCAAAATTTTATGTGACAGTGACCCTTTTCTTTTAAAGGTTATGTGTCCGAAATGTTATGAAGATTTTAGGATGATTAAAGTGTCCGTATTCGCATGTCGCTTGATGCCATAGGGGACTGATGACCTCCATAGTTATGTGCCCCTAAAACATCCGAACAACAACAACAACAGCCATAGGTTTTCAACCGTATAATTGTTTATATAGACGTATCTCCTGAACTATATGTCATAACCAGTTCTTATCCATACATCAATTGCTACCTCATGGAAGGAATATGTGCACCAAATTTGGTTGAAATCGGTACAGTGGTTTAGAAGCAGACGTCACATGATGCAGTACTTTTCTGCCCATTTCATTGTTTATTACGTCATATCTCCTGAACTACTTGTCTTGCAGTCATTTAATGGTGGCTATGGCCATCGAGAAAGTGCAAGCAATATGTTGACAAAGTTTCATCACAATCGGTTGAAAGGTACGGCCACGCATAAAAAACGAACAGGCAAACATTCATTTTTATATATTAGACTTGTTAATGATGAATAAGCTCAAAGTCTGAAAACTGTTTTCAGAAACCAATCGATAGGTAAATAACTTGATACGATAAATAATTCTTAAAAATTCGAAAAACAGTTCTAATTCTTTACAAATTAATAAGAAATCATTGTCCAGAGACATAGTTTGTCTCCAATATATTTCAGGGATCTGAAAGAAAAGGAGAGGCAGTGAATTTAAATTTGTACTATCAGAGGGATTCGAACCCAGGACGTCCTGCTTCTGCGCAGGTACTATACCACTAAGCCACCACGACGTAATGAATAACGAGACTGCACGGACTGTCTTAAGGCACGTCTCCATCCACAACATGACCTTCCATTCTGCCTCGTGTTCCCCTATGTAAATAGGTAGCAATGTTGACGACGCTCTCCAATAGCGAAATAGCACCCCAGCAATGAACGTTACTGGGAACAATCCTGCCCTGTTACTCAGGCACTGTTGACATATCTAAATATCAAATAAGAAATCATTGTTCAAATGTTCGAATAGGACTTAACTAAGGGGTCATCAGTCCCTAAACTTACAAACTACTTATGAACTAGCCACAACGAAGTACGGCACAAATATCCATGCCCGAGGGGGATTCGAACCCCCGACCGTAGCGACCGTGCAGACCGTGACTGAAGCGCCGCAGGCCCCTCGGCCACCACGGCCGGCTAAATAATTGTTCAGATTAATATATTGTTAATTGTACATTTATACGTATTACATAGGGGAACATGAGGTAGAACTGAAGTGTGTGTTGTGACGGGAGACGTACCTTAAGACAGTATGTACACTCGCCATATTCATTAAAGCATGGTGGCTTAGTGGTATAGCGCCTGACTAGTAATCAGGAGGTCGCAGTTTCGTATCCCAGCCATGGTACAAACTTTAATACAGTGCCTCTCCTTCAGTTTCACATCTCTTTCCAAATTGTCTATCCAGTGGGACCTTCCTCAATGAGCATAATTCGCTTCTGAGTCATGTCTGAAATGTGAAACAGTCGTTTAGGCCAAATATATTTTTCTGTCGGAAATCATGTAAAGACCCGTCAAATGTGTTCCTTTCCGAAATACCCAAAAAAAACCTTCGGCCAAGAATTCAAAAGGAAGCTGAAGTAAAAGAAATATTATTACATCTGCATGCTTTGAGATAACATAGTTTTGTTACGGTTCATGAAGAGAGAGGAGTGGAGGGTCGCCAAAAATTTTTTTACTTAGAAGGGGATCGCATAATCGAAAAGGTTGAAAAACACTGCTATAGAACAGGGGTCGGCAAGTAATTTTAGGTGGGGTCCGAATTCTTTTGATAATTTTTGTTGAGGTCCAGTAGAAAAAAATTATATTTATTTTTAATTTTTATGTAATTTACACTGATAAAAATATAAAATACAACAGACAGGCAAATTTGTATTCAAAAATGCATAAAGTAAGCCCACATTCCTTAGTAATTTTTATTTCAGTTTTCACTAACTAATATCATATACAATATATGGGCATAATTTTATTAAAAATCCAGAAAGAACTTAAAAATCGCACGAAAATGGACATTTGTACTTCATGAACAACGTCACATGATTCATTTAGTACTATGGCGTAGCAAGGTGCTTTCTGCAGAAGTTCTAGCAAACTACTTTTATACCCAGTGGCCAAAATTGCGTTTCTCCTTGTATTACTTCTTGCCGACAGTGGAATACCTCGAATGGCGGCAACAAGATCCTTTTACTGTTCGAAAAGTGCCTTGCCCGCTTCCAACATACATTTAATATACTATCTGAAAGTATGAAAAAGGCTTCTGGTGTTTATTAAGCGTCCAAAACACACGCATCGCTGCTTCTGCAGATTTTGCTTGCTCGCTCATAGAGCGAACTAGTAAGGCTGTGCTTTTCTTGTAAGAAGCTAGACATGCCTCGAGTTTTCCTTAACGACCTTCTCTACCCGGAAGAAAATTTTTATGGAACTGCTGATAAGTTGTTTCGCAGTGTCGCTTTAAATTGGCAGTTTTAACGAGAGCGACAGTTCAGTTGCATATGAGCCTATTAGGCAGCGTAAAACGGTGTTGTTCAGTCCTCTCGGTCAAAAACTTCCTATTTTCACTATCAACTTTACGCTTTTTTTAGGATCCATATCGACGCAGAAGAAACGTTATAAGCCTCGGTAATAATGAAAAACTCTGTACGAGAATGAAACTTTCACTGTGCAGGGGAGTGTGCGCTGTTATGAAACTTCCTGGCAGATTAAAATTGTGTGCCGGAACCGGGACTCGAACCTGGGACCTTTGCCTTTCGCGGGCAAGCGCACTACCGACTGTGATATCGCGACACGACTCACGATGCCGCCTCACAACTTTACTTCTGCCAGTACCTCGCCTCCTACGTTCCAAACTTTCATAACAGCGCACACTCCGCTGCAGAGTGAAAGTTTCATTCTGGAAACATCCCTTAGGCTGTGGCTAAGCCATGTCTCCACCATATCCTTTCTTCCAGGACTGCTAGTCTTGCATGTTTCGCAGGAGAGCTTCTGTGCAGTTTGGAAAGTAGGAGGCGAGGTACTGGCGGAAGTAAAGTTCTGAGGAAGCATCATGAGTCGTGTCGGGATAGCACAGTCGGTAGAGCGCTTGCCCGCGAAAGGCAAAGGTCCCAGGTTCGAGTTCCGGTTCCGGCACACAATTTTAATCTGCCAGGAAGTTTCAACTCTGAAAGAGATCGCAACGACTACTGACAAAGTGGCGGGTAAAGTGGTGCAATTCATTTACAGTCGTTTTGTATAAAAGTACCGGCCCTGGCACACAGCACGTGCCAACGCACCTCGAAGGAGCTACAGCTAGTTCAGTGACAAAGTGTCTGCCGCCGCAAGGCAAAGGAGCCGCTTCATTGCCAACGATCGCAGGCGCCGAGTGAACTCACCACAAGTTTCTTAAAGCGGCTTTAACCTTTCGTTCCAGTCACGAGCACAAAAATTGTGCTTAAATGAATATGTCTTGTCCGATTTAATCAACCTATAACTAAACATTAACAATTCTATTTATTCAGCCCTTAAACTCACATAACTAGAAAAAATCGCACTGACGTGTTTTTCGGCCCACTTTACATATGTAGTTTTATAAGTTTTTGCAAACATTTTGGACCAAAATAATAATCTAAATAATAAAAAATTAATCAATAAGAGTGTCTGAAACCCTGTTGGGGAAAAAAAATAGGTAGTGACGGGTTCCGAAGCTCCGACCTTTAGCGTAGTTGTCCAACGCCTAGCCCACTCGGCTATCAATCGAAAGAAGTCATTTAATCTCATACTATTTATGGCCGTTGTTAACTGATGCTAACATGGCATTTGTAGACACTAGTTTATCATTTATCGTTCGAAGAACGATGTGTTTTTGTTAATTCTTCAGTGCGCCATTGCTTTGAAATGACAACGTGTAAGTTCCAATAAGAAAATCATCAAATACGCAACGCAAGATGGCGTATGCCAGAGACAGTTCTGGGCGAGGAAGGTCACGTGACATCTCCGAACGGCTGATCTTCGTTAATTCAATGGAGGGTGTCAAATCTCCGTTATTTTTGCAAATATGTCTCAAACGATACGAGATATGAAAAAAAACATAAAGGAGCTAAGTTGTAGAGAATTTTCTCCTCTACCAATTAGGTTATTCAATGAACGGTTCGTTTGCAATTACAATTACACTACAAACGGCTTTCTTTTTTTTTTATTTCTACCTTTTTTTTTCAGAAAAATTTGAAAAAGGGATGTTCTGGTCTCTGGCGGCCTACAATCATGTCTGTAAAATTTGGTGCTGATCGGTTGAACGGTTCGTCTTAAAAACAGGGAACACGTTACGGACAGACAGACAGACGGACAGACAGACAGACATCCCAAAATCGCTGTAATTTTTGTAAATGTCTCTGAAATGCTACGAGATATGAAAGAAACATAAGAGAGCAAAGTTGTAGAGATTTTTCTCGTCTACAAACTCGGTTATTCAATTTTCATGTCAGGTGAATAGTTAAGCCGTTATTTTCATTTGAATTTCGAGCTATCAACAGACGATCGCAAAGGCCCACTTTTAGTGTTACTACCATAACCTAAAGTGGGCCAAAATTATAAGGGTGGCGTTCAAATCAAGTGTTATTTAGAGATAAATATTTTTAGTACCTATGTTATATTTTCAAAATACTTTTGGCAGTCCAGTTTTTGACCTTCCGCGGTCCGGACCTGGACCGCGGTTCGCCAGTTGCCGACCGCTGCTATAGAACATATCTGGAAAGCATTAGGAAGCCTCCACGACCCATGGAGACCTGCACGTTGCCCTTTCGGATGAATGGGATCAATTGGCAAGAGAAGACTTAGACCATCTGGTAGAGAGCATGTCACGTCGCCGTGAAGCATATTTGGCCGTTAGGGATCACAATACACCCTATTATAACTTCTTTTGCTGTGGATAACAATTCCAAGTTTTGTTAGTGTTCGTATGAGATGAACTGTAGCTATCATAACCTTTGAATGGTTATTTATTTATTTACTAGCTGACAACCCGGCATCGCCCGGGTAGTTATTTATTACAATCTTCAATTAGTACATCTTCCCATTTCTCTCTCTGATCACTTTCTGTTTTATTCTCACTCTTGTTGACTCGTCCCCTCCCCATCTGACTTTCTCCCTCTCCTTACCTCCCCTCTCTCCGTTCACCTGCTTTTCTAACCGTCTCCTCCTGTCCCCTTCTCTGTCCATTTCCTCCTCCCCCTCCCACTATCCATCTCCTTTTACGTACCTGTCACCATTTCCCTTCTCTCATTCTCCTCCTCTCTCCTTTCTCATTCAAATATTCAAATGTTTGTTAAACTTAAGGGACTTAACTGCGAGGTCATCAGTCCCTAAACTTACAAACTACTTATGAACTACCTTATACTAAAGACGACACATAATCCATGCCCGAGGGGGGATTCGAATCCCCGACGGTAGCGGCCGTGTAGACTGTGATTGGCGCGCCGAAGACCGCTCGGCCACTGCGGCCGGTCCTCTCTCTTTCCCCTCCTCTACCCTCTCTCTGTACGTCTCCTCCTCCACCTACTCCTTTCCCTCCCATATATGAAAACATACATATATATGCGCCATGTTTCATAGTGACTGGTCAGGCAGTGTCAAAGTCGCAAGGTACCTTCCGCTGTACTAAATTCACGTTTCATTAAGTTCCATACAGACGTTTCAACGTGAAGAGTAACAAACGTGTCAACCCACTGTAAGGTACCCTTCGCCATGCAGCGTTACGGTGGCATACGAAAGGTAGCCCATGTATTAATGCAGGGTATAAGCTATGTCCATTCAAAATATCATTCAAATCTATCCATGTCTTTCAGCATGACGGATTAGCAAAGATATTAACCCATTGTAAGGTACCCCAGAACGCAACATACCGTTGCTGACGTAACGTAGACCAGGTATTAATCAGGGTATAAGCTACCTGTTCAAAATTTCATTCATATCCGTTCATAAATTTCAACGTGAAAACGTAACAAACGAATTAACTAATTCTAAAGCACCCTCCACCATGCACCGTACGAAGTTATATGCAGTATGCCAATTACCTTCGCGTAGGTGCAAGCAATGAGTTGACAAACTCTTATCGCAATTGGATGTACGGCATGGCCGTGAAAAAAAATTACGAACAAAAAAACAAACATTAATTTTTATATATTAGATATATTTACAAATTCGCATTAAAACCATACGTTGGTAAAAACAAATTCCTTCTGCTGATTCGGTACGCTTGGTATGTATCAAAGATGACAGTCAGAAAACCGTCATTTAAAAATCTGAATGAAGTATGCTTTTCACTGACGCATATTTTAAAAAAGATTTTCTTACTTTAAATTGGTTACATAAAATTCATATGGTTCGTTTTAAATGTTTCTTTGATGATTATGACCTTGAAAAATGTAATTTTGTGTCCCAACTTCGTCGCCGCTTTTGTGTCCCAGCCTCGTCGTAGGTGTCGGTGGCCGAGTGGAATGAGACCGACACAGGAATACAGATAGCACGCTGGTCCAAGTGCCCGATGTCTTTCCGTGGTGGCCACGAGCGGGGTTGCAGCAGAGGGTGCTCCTGGCTGTCGTGAGAACGCCGCGCCGTGTGTGCATGGCGGCGCGCGGCGAAAGTAGGTGGCGCGCACTTTGTACTTGTGCGACACCACATGTAACTTCCAGAGAGAGCTGGTAGAATATTCAGAAATTGTATTTCATTCGAAACTTCACCGAAATCTGACAAATTAACTGTTTAGTCACGTTAATTGAAATTATTGTAGGTAATCTGAATATATCAACACTGCAATGATAAACTGAATTGTTCAATCATACTTAAAAATTTAATCAGAGTCGGATACAACTGTAGAATCTGACTAAGTCCATATGTAAAGTATCCTCCGTCAAGCACCATACAAAATTTTATGTGACAGTGACCTTCCTTTTGCTTTGAATGTCAAGCGTCCAAAATGTCATGAAGATTTCAGGATGAATAAAGTGTCCTTATTCGCACGTCGCATGATCAGGTTTCCAACCATATAATTATGGCGTCATATCTCCTGAACTATATGTCGTAAGCAGTTCTTACTCCTACGTCAATTGTTACCTCATGGAAGGAATATGTATACCAAATTTGGTTGAAATCGGTACAGTGGTTTAGAAGCTGACGTCGCATGATGCAGCACTTTTCCGCGGATTTCATTGTTTATTACGTCTTATCTCCTGAACTATTTGTCGTACAGTCATTTAATGGTTCCTATGACCATCGAGAAAGTGCAAGCAATGTGATGATAAAGTTTCATCACAATCGGTTGAACGGTACGGCCGCGCACAAAATACGAACACACAAACATTCATTTTTTTATATAAGATTTGTTATGGGCGGGTCGGGAATAGTTGAATGACAATTGGTGTGTGATTGAGCTTCAGTTTGTTCAGGAAATTCGTCTGACAAAAGATGAGGACGTATGTCCTCGTTTAGTGATTATGCTTGAATTTTGTACACTATTGTATTATCGGTCGGGGGTTCTAATTCCCCCTCGGGCATGGATATTTGTGCCGTCCTTAGTCTTAGCTAGTTCATAATTAGGTTGTAAGCTTAGGGACTGATGACTCCGTAGTTAAGTCCCATAAGTTCTACAAAATTTGAACATTGTATAATCCCAAAATTGCTCACCACTTCTGGGGCGCTGTGTGGGGTCTGTCAGTCCCCAGTGGTATTCAAAGCATTTCTCTTGTAGCAAGCGACATGTCACACCCTTATGGCTGCCGTTCTTACGTGTTGGAGTTGTGTATTTACGCGCGCTTCTGTCTCAATATCTCTACGTCCTCTGCAGCACCGCAGAACCGGTAGCACAGATTGCAGGCTTCCCGTTTCAGAAACATCGCAAGCGTCAAGGCCAAATTTTTGCTTGTTTCTCTTGCCATACGTCCATATGTCTCATACGGCACTGGACACAAATATTTTATAACAGGTGTTGTTGGTTCTTTACTCATCATGCAATGTACCGAATTTATTTATCATATGCCTTTACAGATGGAAGTTCCAACATTAAGATAATCGCTATATATAAAAGGAAGTGTCCCGATTGACTGACTGACTGACTGACTGACTCATCATCGCCCAACCCAAACCACTGATGATAGAAACTTGAAATTTGTGGAGGGTGTTGATCTTACTCTGTACACGTCATTTAAGAAGGGATTTTTCGATATTCCGTCCGTAAGGGGGTGAAATAGGGGATGAAACGTTTTTTGAAAATATGTAGCTATTTAGGCAATTTTGAAGCTAGAACTACAAAATTTCGGATTTTAATTCAGGTTTCAAAATTAAAAGACACCTGTTTCGGCGTTTTTTTGAAATTCGGCAAATAAGGGGGTAAAATAGGTGACGCAAAAAATTGATTTTCAAAAATATGTTGCTGTTAACTTTCAAGTAACTACGAAACTTAAGATATGGATTCATCATCAGGATTAAAAAGAAACAACTGGTGCAGACCAACCAGCCTACGCATGCGAAGCAGCCGGGGTTCAGCTAGTTACAATATATGGGATATAAACTAAATGTGATTCGTGTGGCAGAACTTCCGCATTGAGTAATCAAAATTAAACAAAATATGTGCAGATATGAGAAAAACACAAATATGAATATAAATACGACTAACATCGTACATTTATTTTCAAATGAGAGCAAATCTGAGGAAAAAAAGAGCAATACCCCGACTGTTTGGCCGATTACTTCTCATCGTCCAGCCCAAGCCACTGGCGATAAGAAAAACGTTTGTATAGCTTATGGGACTTAACTACGGGGTCATCAGTCCCTAAACTTACAAACTGCTTATGAACTACTTACGAACTAGGACGGCACAAATATCCATGCCCGAGGAGGGATTCGAACCCCCGACCGTAGTGGCCGTGCAGACCGTGACTGAAGCGCCTCAGTCCCCTCGGCCACCGCGGCCGGCCTGGTCGTAATAAAACCAATTTAACTGCAACTGGTTTCTGATATTGTAAAAGCAAATCTGCATTTATGTTCTAGCATTCGCTTCTTGAGGTGGTTGCGTATTTTAATTATATCCCTGTTTTTACTAATGTCTTTTCTGACAGTGGAAGTATGTTTTCAATATTCCAAATGCATTTGTACAAAGTCGAAATATTTCCGTAACCAAGTACAAATGTACGCGAAACTATTTTCCTTGAAACGATCCACATTAATATTACGGCTTTGCAGTTGAGAGATAACTTCCTTCTTACAACATTCATCGCTTAATACTCTGAAAAGTCAAAGAAGCTGGTGTGGGCATGCGTATGTAAATACTCACAAGACTGCAGTCGACAATGACTAGCCGGCCGCGGTGGCCGAGGGGACTGAGGCGCTTCAGCCACGGTCTACACGGCCACTACGGTCGGGGGTTCGAATCCCCCCTCGGGCATGGATATTTGTGCCGTCCTTAGTATAAGGTAGTTCATAAGTAATTTGTAAGTTTAGGGACTGATGACCCCGTAGTTAAGTCCCATAAGCTATACAAACATTTGAACATTTCTTCTTTTTTTACAGTGACTACTTAAGATAACAGGTGACTGGATCAGGCGTTAGGTCGTTTACCGCTGCTACAGTGGGAGGAAGTAAGAATTTAAGTGACTTTGAACGTGGTGTTATAGTCGGCTAACGAGATATTGCCGGACAGGATCCTGCAACAACGCAACCAATGACAACTGACAACGTGACAGACGTGCAATCCTTCCGCAAACTGCTGCGGATTTTAATGCTGGGCTATCAGCAAGTGCCAGAGTTCATTCAACGAAACGTCATCCGTGCTGGTTTTTGGATCCCAAGTATCACTCGTGTTTCCTTGTTGATTGCACGACAAAAAGCTTTACGCATTGGACTGTTTATGATTGGACACTTGTGGCGTGGTTTGATGAGTCAATTCTATCGAGAGGATGGACGTGTACGAGTAAGGGGACGACTTCATGAATCCGTGGACCCTGCATTTCATTAGGAAACTGTTCAAGGTTGTGGAGACTCGATAGTGGTGTGGGTCGTATACAACTGGAGTGATATGGGACCCCTGAAACGTCTAGGTACGACTCTGACAGATCACACATACGAACGAGTCCTTGCGGATCACCTGCATCGGATCCACTGTGCATTCTGACTGACTTGTGCGATTCCACCAGGAGAATTCGATACCCCATACGCCCAGAATTGCTACAGAGTGGCTCCAGGAACAGGTTTTTGAGTTTAAACACCTCCACTTTGTGTGTGTGTTTTATGAATGCTAAAGGTAGTATGTGTGTGTGTGTGGGGGGGGGGGGGGGCAAGCGTGTCACTGTTTGCTAAAATTCACAAAATTTCTGTTGTGGTTTTGGTTACAAAATAACTTGACTAACCATTGAGACTTAGTACCTTCCTTTGCCGTGTTAGAATAAATTGCAACTGACATAGAATGCGATAATCTTACGTGTATGTGGTTTTGTTTGATGCGCAACGGTTAACACTTTAAAATGTTCAAATGTTTGTACAGCTTATAGGACTTAACTTTCAATGAAACAGATGAATTTCAAATAAGCTAAGGTTGGTAACTCTACAAAACAAACAACAGTGGACACAATATGGCAGCAGGTGACAGTGGAACCAGAAAACTGCAATGTGTTTCAGAAAACAGTATAACCTTTCGACCTGGTTGCCAGAAAGAGACTGACGTGGAGGAGCAAGTGCTGTAAGTACACCATTTTATAGCAAACAACGAACTAATCAGAAATGAAATGATTTGTACATATGTAAGAAACCGAACCTGTATGTGTAAACTAAAACATGTAAATATTTCAGGACACCCACTGTTGATGCCTTGAGACAAAGGCGAAACGCGTATGGCTGACTTATAAAAATAAAACCCTTCATTCTCAGTAGCAAAAAGCGTTTACTTTAAAAAAAATTACAGTGAAATACAATTCAGCTGCTTCCCGAAATGGCCACTGCAAGCAACGTATTACAATGAGTAGTTACTTGACTTTAGACAGCTATTATTGATCTTCTACTCTAATTTACAAATGCCATTCATATGGATTTTTGTAGTCAGGGATATGGGTCATAGGGTTCGACTGATCGATTATAACAATACAAGCACCACACAGCATTGCGTAGTGAGGATGTAAACACCTTTCATGGAAAGGGGTGAGAGGGTAATTTGTATTCCGAATGGAGAGTTGCTACCTAGCAAGATTTCCCTTCTTTTCTTCTTATGCCAATCTCTTCTTCTTAGAGTAGCACTTACATCTTCCTCAGTAACGTGATCTTCATGTCCTAGCTCTAACCCATACACCAATTAAAAGATGGGACTCTCGTTCTATTTTTCAGATCTCACTGTAACCTTCCAGAAATACAGAATTAAGTTCTATTTCTCAAGTGTACAGGCTGTACTACACAGTGTTAAATATATCAAGTGAAAGAATTTTATTACAAAATAAATAACGTCTTTGTGTATCCATTGATGAGTTACCTCTTTGACAAACAAACTCACTCGTGAGCAAATATGTCGAAATTTCTATTCAGGTAACAGTCATAATATCTGGAACAAACTTTTCTTTAAATATCAGTTACTCAGCTGGTTCAACATGCTGCGGACGTTTACTGCATGAATAACAAAAGTCTTCGTTCATTTCGTCAGTCTTCCAATCAGATATCTTTAACGTTGAGAGTGGGGGAGAGGGAATTAAAGAATCACTATTTGTGGTATACAAGGTTTGCTCAAAATTTCCAAAACATTTGTAATTTAGTGGCAACGAAGTGTTGGAGAGAAATCGATTGGCATCCCTGCATGGACCTGAGTTTAATGTGTAACTGTTGGAAGTTTGCTTATTGTGTTAGGTATAGTTATGTCTTGTATCGAGCAGAACTTTGTGTCGCAAAGTTTGCTAATTTCGAGATGGCAGAGCTAGAGGAGGAACGCGCTGTAATACCCCTCCTAGAGCCGTGTTTGCGTAAGTATTTGTGTAAAAAAAAATTTCTCTGAAAATCATCAAATAAGCTACCATTTTGTAGGTAAACAAATTTATGTATGCGTCGTAATGAGCGGAAAGGTGCTGCAGCATAATAATAATTCATTGTTTTGTATATATTCTCCATGGAAATTAATCCAGAGACGAAAAGGTTCACGATCTCAGGGAGTACGTCAATGAAAGCTAAGTCACATATTAGCTTTCCACGTAAGAAACATTAAGTATAAATTCAGAAACCCTGAGACGGTTTTTCGTCTCGAATATGTCCAAGGTGTTAATGATAAAGGTGAAGCAATGAATTAAAAGGTGATGAGGCCGCATCACAAATTTTAATTCCTTGCTTCACCTTTATCATGAAACATTGTTTGTTTGCTATCGAGAAAGATTACAATTTATCTAGTGATTATATCTTGTGTAAATCATCACCGAAGAAAATAAGCTAAATTCATAGTACCGTTAGTCATAGTGCACTTCAATTGCTCCACTTTGTTTCACTCAAAATTAGTTGATCTTGAGGTAACCGACGGAAGATGCCTCGTCCTGAAATTCGAGTCTGCAATCACACGGACGTAAATTACTCAAATTGAGTGAAAACTTATTAATCATCTACGCACACAGTTCGACTGGCAATTCCAGATCCGGCGGTAACAACTCATGTTCACTGAACAGAGATTTTGTTGCCGACGATTACTCGTGCCGCAGTGGAGTGACCGAGCGGTCTAATGCGCCATGCTGCCGAGCGCGCGGTTGCTCGCCGTCGAAAGTTCGACGCGCGCGCGCGCGCGCGCGCGCGCGCGTGTGTGTGTGTGTGTGTGTGTGTGTGTATGTGTGTGTGTGTGTGTTCAGGTTTAAGTTAGTTTAAGTAGTTTTTAAGCTTAGGGACTAATAACCACAGAAGTCCCATAAGATTTACAGACATTTCAACAGTTTGATTACTCGTGTTATAATATTCTAGTCATTTCATTGTTGCTCCGCAGCCCTCATCGTAGCCGACGATTATAAACAGAACATAGAGTAATTTTAATCCGCTATGTTCCAGCATTCTAATGTGAACGTTTTCTAGCCATAGGTGCTTGATGTTAACGAAACTGCTCAGAATTTTTACTGTTACTGAAAAGAGGCTATAAATTCCATTAATGAGATTTGACTAGTCCAAGCTATTTAATAATCAAGGGCAATTCAATATTTTTAAATTAAATTAATCATAAAGAGGAATATGTGTAACAGACGTATTATTATTATTACTGTGTTTTATAGCGCCTGCTTTAAATTTTTGGTGAAACTCAATAAAAATTTTACAGATAATGATTAGTGCTTAAATCACAGTCAATGTTACGAATGGTTTCTCGCGGTTTAAAATGGATGGACGGATGTTAGAGATACCCTCATTCTGGAGACAATGAAATTGTGCGTGCCAATCGAAAGATCACTGTTCGAGAGATTGCAGAAGTTTCAGTTTGATCGTATCAGGAAAGGAAACGGCTTGAAATGTTACAAGACAATTCCTGGCTATTGAATAACGATAATGCACCAGCATATCCATCCCTGTGATGCGTGACTGTAGCACAAAAAACGGAATCACTGTGCTGAATCATCCAGACCCGACCCTTGTGGAAATTGAAAACCCCATTGAAATTACAAAGATTTGCAACGATGGACGAGATAAAAGAAAGTTCGCAGACGCGCGTTCCGCGCGATCCGGCGAAAGGTGCACCGAGACTGCTTGAGGAAGTGGAAACGGCGTTGAGAGCGGTTCGTCAACTGTGGAGGAAAGTATTTCGGAGGAGACCATGTAAAATAAGGAAAGGAAAGCATAAAAATAATTGGGCGCAGAGTCCTGGAGTTCTGTGAGCGTGCCTCATATTTCTAGTACTAATAGTAGTAATACCACTTGTAGCAGTGTGTTGATATAGTAGTTATAAGATACATAGGAACAGTCAAGAAGACACTGTTCTACTACAGGTCAGTCCCCTCGCCATATTTACATTCATGTGATGAAATTTGCGTAGCAATCGTCACTGCTGGCGCAGAAGTGCTGGAATTGTGACCCTGAATGCCAATGCAGCTAATGAACCTCAAAATTATTTTTGCATACTCCTAATTAGCGATATGAGTCATTTGCTTACTCACGGCATCAACAGCACAAATTCACAGCAATTCTTCCTTGATTAGCAGGAGAGAAGGCTCTTCACCTCCCCACCCCATCCCCCCCACTCAATTCGTAGACAGTATGTCAAAATATAGGAAGAAAATTCGTAGAAAAATGCACAAGTGGTACATTGGTGCCGATAGCTGACTAGTTATAGAATGTTGCATAAATGCCAAATCACTTACACGATTTTGAAGCCACTAAGACTGAACATTAAATTAAATCATTATATGTGTGATTATTTCGTCTATAAAGGACGGCGTAATGGCTGCGATAATTGATAAATATGTATAATACATTTTTCTGAGTCAGACCCTTATGTTTGAAGCGATAGTTTAACACCATAACGTATAGAAATAGAAATTGTGATCTGTTGTCTCCAATAACACGGGCTGAGTAGGGTTAGTGCGGGAAGGCCCCAATGCGCGGCGCTGCGATCGTTTTTCGCCCTCTTGTGTTCATGTTAAGGCCTGTAAATGCTACATCGTGTGCTTCGTTGCCGATTTGTGGTTATTTCGGGTCTCATATGTATTGTGCAGTGCTACAGATTGTTAGTGGTGTTCGGTATTATTGAAAACGAAACACAAGATTCCTAAGCAACTGTTTCGACTGAGATTAATATTTACGTGGTCAGTCTCCTAAACAGATGTGTCGATGCCTTCCATCTGTTGTATCTGGTTGTAATTCAGAATATAGAAGTTTCAAGGAACTAAGATGTTTTTTCGAGGCACCAAAAGATATAGAAAATTTTAAGAAATGGGAGAAAGTTGTCCTAAGAAAAGACAAGGTGCTAACGAGAAACTCGTACATTCGTGATCCTCACTTTACTGAAAATTTAATATTAGGAACTGACAAATTCATTGTTTGTGGAAGCGAAGTAGCACTGGTCATAATTAATTGGCACTTGCAACCAAATTCAGTTCCCCACATTTTCCCGAAGTTGCCCACGTATGTCTACCCAGTTAAAGCTGTGAAAACCTACATAAAGCTGCTTGCAAAATTGTTAATAAAACACCCACCAATTGTTTAAAAGTTTCAGTGATATCACTTGTGATTTAAGTAAAATCCAATTGTTATGTTTAAATTTGTTAATCCACCTGAAATACTGTAAGTACTGAAAGCGTAAAATAAAAAATAATTAAAAAGTTTCTTGACTAAGACAAAGAATAAACTGAAATAAGAGAAGACTAGAGTAACTGTGCTGCTATAGGCACACTCCTTAAGTCACTTATGGGCAAGCAGGATTATTGTGTTTTGAGCTACAGGTTTTAGCTTGAATACCAGCCAAGAAAATATAAATCCTGACAAAATTCTGGAAAGTAATGGTTGAAAGCACAATTTTAGGAAAGGACTCAAGATAAACAGTTTTCTGTAATATGTTTAATAGAACTGAAAACTTTTCACTATCGTTCATTCGCAACATTAAGTCAGTTGTTGAAGTGTTAGATTTTGCAATAGATTTTACGATCTTTATCTAGTTGGGCTGCAGTAGGAATATGAAGTGATGCACTAAGTGTAATATTAGTGTTGCCATAGAACATTCAATGATTCCTATTTTTCCTTTTCTTGCTCCGGTCGAAAATTAATTACTGTGAATTTGTACAGTTTATTAACTGTCGTGTTCTGTTTTCAATCGCAGAACAATTTGAAAAAAGCAATTATCGGTATTGAGAGTGGGCTTAATCCGGCTTGTATATCTTCCCACAATATAAGGGGCCTATAGGAGAATCGTGACTTCATAACACGCAAAGTAGAGATACGATTGCGAAAGTGCAACTTCACTGCATGTGAGAGTAGCGCGTAAATCGTAGCTAGCGCCGCCAAACGGCGAAACGGGTGTACTCCACAAGTGATCACAATTTCTATCTTCCATTCGTTACGTTAACACGTTGGCAGGCGGCTCTGACGTGCCTCTGACGTCCCCGCGGCAGTCAACGTGTTAAGTCATATACGTGAACAACTCTCTATTTGAAAATGCAAGTGTGAATAATCGAAACGCGTAACAGCGAAATAAATGACTGAAGTGTAAACTTTTAAAATTGTAATAAATGTATAGTACATCTTTTGTATTTTTAGGTAACTAGCTGAAACTTGGCGACGTCCACGTACTTATTTATTCCAGTGTTAAGTTAGTCCATCTGTCCTTCCTTTTTCTCTGTCTGTCCTCCTGCTCTTCACCTCTGCTCAATTTCTTTCTCTCTCTCTCTCTCTCTCTCTCTCTCTCTCTCTCTCTCTCTCTCTCCCCATTCAGTTCATTTTATCATCTCCTCTCTCCGCCCATCTCTACCTACTCGTTTCTCTTTAAATCACCTCCTTCTCTCTCGGTAAAAATTTACAACGCTTCTCGCCGGGCTCCAGTGCTTATCTTGGCAACAGATGGACAATGAAGTGTAGAATTGCGTTAATATTTTTCACGAGCTACAGAGTAAATGTTATTACTGCTCGTTTCACTCGCAGCAAAATTAATACTTTACCTTCTCTATGGTTGACAGGTTCTTTTAAGTACCCTTGTCCGTCCAGGAAAAAAAAAATTCGTTTTAATTGAAATTTGAAATTGTCACGAAAAAATATTTATTGGTCTTCTGAGTTGTCATTACCATTGGAGCCAACATAACCACTGTAGGCCAGCGAGAAGCGTCGTACAATTTAACCTTTTCTCTCTGTCGAACTACTCCACTTCCGCAGTCCACAATATCCTCATTCACTGAAAAATTGTACAATTCTGTTAACTTCACAGTGATTAGAGAAATGATATCAAAGTTCATGCAAGATATTGTTTGCCATGCACCATGTGACGGTGATGTTCCTCTTGTTTTGAAGATATCAAAATTTCATGTCTATCGGAATAAAGCTGTAAATTTTGTAGAAGTTTATACAAAAAGTACCATCATACATAATTTTACGTAAACAGTGACTTTTCTCTTGATTTAAAAATAAAGTGTGTGAAGTTTCATCACGATCGATTGAACGGCACGACAGCGCTTAAACTTAGGAAGAAACCAGATGTGACAATTTCCTAAGCGTATCAGTGTTAATGACGCAGCATCTCAAAAACTATAAAGCTTACAATTAAATAATTCCGAGGAACATGTATTGGCATAATTGGATACTGTCTGCAAAGTATGTTGCGAATACATTAAGTATTGTGGTGTCGCACAAGTCCAAAGTGCGCGCCACCTACTTTCGCCGCGCGCCGCCATGCACGCACGGCGCGGCGTTCTTACGACGACAGCCACGAGCGCCCTCTGCGGCAACTCCGCTCGTGGCCACCAGTGAACGACATCGTTCACTTGGGACTGAGTTAGGAACCAGTAAAGACTTCGGAATCCGATAGGCACCAGTGAAGACTTGGCTATCAGTTAGGCACTAGGCAGGACTCTAGCTCAACTATGTATCAACATTCTGCAGTACTATGTAAAAGTTAAGTATTGTATAAATTCTGTGCAATATATATCTCGTTCTAATTTACTCTAGTGTTTCTAGTTTCTGGCTGCTCCTCTCCGTACCTGCACCAGCGTGCTATCTTTATTCCTGTGTCGGTCTCATTCCACTCGGGCACCGACACCTACGACGGAAACGAGACACAAAAGTGGCGACGAGGCTGGGATACAAAAAGTATAAAAGTAATAATAAATTTAAACGTTGCTCAAAATTCGACAGTTTTTCGACCAATATGTTGACAGAGTTTCATCACAATCTGATGAAGTTTAAAATAGGAACCAACATGCAAACAAACAAAAATTCATGTTTAATTTATGAATATAGATAGTTAAAATAGTTACTGGTAACACCGATTAAATACTAGCACAGAGATGGAGATATATCAAAAATGCAACAGATAAAATGTAGGTTGATGATGAACATAGCAATCGTGAAGAGTAGATCGTACCACTAAGAAGACTTAAATAAAAGTATAGTAACTATGGAGAGTGAGTGATGTTGCATCTGATGTTGCGGAGGTAAGAGAACCGACAGGTCTGTGAGAGACAGTCGTGCATTCAATAATAAGTAGATGAATTATGTATTCGTTATGAGAAACTATTTAGGCATAACGGTAGAGTGGGATACCACCCGTCTGCTTTGACCCATGACGTCATCAAGATATCGGAAAACCAGTATACGGGATATCTTAATACGTATATATTGAAGATACAAATAATCTGTAGTTATTATAGATAACAGAATGTACCATCAATCACAGGTCCCAGCCCAAAACTTCGCGCCTTCGGCGCTCACACATGAAAATAAATAAATAAATAAATAAAATAAAATAAAAAAAATCTCTCGGTTAACCTGCAGTTCACGCACTGAAACGTGGCCCTGAGCGGAGAATGTTGGGAGTTGAAGCTTGCATTCAGCTCGTAGCCCATTGGCTGTTAGAACAAGCCCCATGTCCTTCTCCCAGTGCCACCAGCTTACGGCGTATAGCTTACAGCTTTTAAGAGAAACAACATGTAAGAGGTTAAGAACACGTAATTAAGTATTACTTTAATGTTTGAGTAATAGAAAACTGAAACCTATATCTACGAAATATTGATATTTTAAAGGGACATATTAAGCGGGTATAGCAACACTTTCTGACCCTCTTTTATTGTTGTAACTGAATAACAATCTTAATTAACATTCTTCATACCACTTTCAAGGAGAGCCTTTCTTTTTGTAAAAGAAGTCGTCGGGGTATGTGGACTTATTTTAGCAAATAACAAAGTGGAAGACAATAATCAATACCAAGCACAAATCAACAATACATTTATGATGTCTACGGTGCACAATGCTGTTACGAGGCAAGGTTGCTAGAGAGCATAAACATTCCGTACACACGTGAACTTAGCCGATTTCCGCCGATCACAGAGGGGCCACGAGAAAGTGCGTGACCTGTACACCTAACCATCAGACAGAAGCTACAGATCACATTTTAAACAAAAAATATTAATCTGTTATGTCTGTAGACAAACTATCGTCTTTAACTCAACCACCACATAATCACTCACGCCTTCTACAAACACGCACGCACTTCAAAACTACCGCGCTGCGATGACGTCACGGGTCAAAGCTGACGGGCGGTATCCCCGTCTACAGGTGAACCACTATTTATAGTAATTCCAGTTAGCTACACCTGCCAGCTGTTTTCCGGTAAGATGAAGATGAAAGCCACGTCTGTAAACCCTTGATGATAAAAAAGAAGACAATACAGATATCCCATACTATCAAAACATGCTGTGCCAATTACTCTCCACTGGACACGTGAACGCAAACAAAAATTCATGTTGAGTTACGGGTAGTGACTAGAAGACTGATACTGAGGACGTATTACTTAAATCTTTCAATGCTAATGGACTTAAGCAGCTATGGACGTGAAACGTTGGTCCCCCTTACCTTGGAGTATGACGTCAAGGCCACCGCACCGCGGTGGGAGGGGCATCCCGACTGTGTTTTGGCCATCCTGTCGGAACCGCTGGCGTCGGCTGACTGACTGAGGAAGGAGGAAAACCGCAGTGAAAGCCGCCGTTAACGTACGAGGAAATGGTCCCGGGTCTTCAAGTCCGTTTACATATTGATAGCGGCCACGGAGGTCAGCACTCTACCTGAAAAGGAAAGCTGCGGGCGGGATTCTCAAGGACTCTGACCTCAGGCCGTGTTCACAAATCATGGAGCATATGAAAAAAAAAATGACACAAGTACTCACTTTTTCTTACATATTTTTGGAAGAAAAGCGATGACAAATATGACGACAGAAAATCATATTTCAGCGCTACACATCAAAAGAACCACAGGCAAATAATTTTTTATCTACGTAATATTCAAAAGGCCAGTTAATTACGATTCTGTGTTTCATGCTGTAACTTGGTGACTCGTAAGACACGTTTCCATGAGCGAGGTCGGCAGTCGAATGGTCAAGGCTTTACGCCACGATATCATTGGTCCACGTTATATTCCTGGTCGTCTCTTCATTGTAGTCAGATAGGGGAAGGTCGGGTAGCCCCGGACACAAAAATGAATTGCTAATAAAACAACAATAAACAATTTTTCTGTGTTAACTTTCATCGGAAAATGAAACCAGTAACTTCTTTAGTCATATCACTTAGAACTAGGCATAGATAATAATTTTTATGAACACTTTTGAATGAGTTTATTGGCACTAAAAATTTGGAGGATAGCCCCGCACACAGCATTCAGTGGTACTCCATTTGTTTCTTGGCCTTGAAAACATACAGTTGTAATAAATATCTCAAGCATCTACATAAACTCAGTCTTCATGGTACCAGTCCTTGCAGTTATAGCACTGAATAGTCTTCTTCGAAGATTTCTCCACATGTGATGCATTCTGTCTCTTTTCTTTGATCCTCTTCGGAGAGACTGAATATTTGTCTTTGCCATGGACATTTCTTTAGTGCATTTGCGTTTTTTTTTTCGTCTTGTCCTTTTTATTGCATTACATTTTCTGTCTCTCTTCTAAACCTGTTTTATATGGAGATGACCCTTCTCTTTATTAAATCTATGAGGGATTTTCGGAGCTTCTGCAAGATCAAATGCTAATTTCAAAAACTCTTCTTATGGGTGAAAACCGCCAACGAACTTAAACAGGAACGAAGATAAATTTTTGCGCGAACAAAATTCACCGTTGCGGGTAGCTCGCTCGGTGCCTATGCCACAACTGACATGCATGTGTTTTTATTCCACAGGGCGCGCATTTCAAAAGCAGTCTTGCCAGCGCAACGTGCTTGGTTTCTTAGAAATTGAAATGTCCGCGGTTACCCGCCGTCTGGGGCTACCCGACCTTCCCCTATTTGTTTCGAAAGATTTGATAATCGGTATTCTTCGCCTTTTGGTCCACTTCAGGTTAGTTACATTGAACGTGAGCCGTTTACGATGGACTTTTGGCAGCTTAAAATTTAATTTCGAATAACGCCTTAACCGTTCATGTAAGACGGAAACTGAATAAACGGTTTAGTAGAGGCAAAAATTCTCTACAACTGCTGTCTAAAGTTTTTCCCATATCTCGCGCTGCCTACGGGATATTTGGATAGGCAAAGGCGGCTTGATACTTTCAGTGTGTATGCCTGTGACGTGTTCCCACTTTTTAAGTCGGGCAGTTCAACCGATCGACACATTTTTTTTTCTTTTTTCCGTTTTCGTTGAACACTGTTAAGTACCATAGCCATCGCCGATTTACACTTATTATAATTTAGGATGGGTTACAATGACTTTATGTATTGATATAAACATTGGAGTTTAGTTTATAAGTGTCATACATTGGGTCCGTAAGGTACCCCTAACAAAGTAGTAATTATAAAATTTGAAGAGTAATACAACTTTATGAAATTTATATTATTAAATTGAGACTGTCAAGTTGTTAAGGAACGTGGCACCTTATACCTGTGCCACGGGAGTGGTATCGGCCTGCCTAAGGTTTGAATGTTGTGAATGGAGACCCTTAGTTGGTCGATATTTTGGTGTTTCTTCGTGGTCCTTTTGCGAATTATCCTTATGCACCCTGGTACGGCTCCTATCACGCTGTTCTCTTGTTAGGGTCGATGTCTGAAGTTGCTGAAACGTCAAGGCTTCCGTAGGTTCAGTGTTTGCCACAACGAGTTTAACTGTTGATGTGGACGGTGCATTCCCCGTCCTCTGTTGTTTGTTGATGGTGGTCTGTACTTCTTCAATGTCTTTTGGACTTCGGTGCATCCTTTCCAAGAGGCTGCATGTGCTCCATTGCAATTTGCGCATTTGGGGATGGAGTTCTGTCCTAACGTACATTCAGTGCCGGGGTGCATATCCCCACACTTAACGCATCTGCTCGGTAACCAACAATAGTTTTTTTCCCTCTATTTTGACATTAGTACAAACATGCCAATAGCAAGAAGTGAAACATAGAAACACGAGCGTGAAGACTGAGAATATGAAATGGAGTTAAAACAATGGTGAATTAAAATATAGATAAGAAAAACTTGAAGTACTTGCAGTATTGACAGATGGATAAAAACATATATAGTCAGTTAAAACAAAGAGCTAAGATGACGTAAAAACATGCATTATGACACCAAAACAAAATGGTGAGCACTTGGAGAAGTTGTATTAAAAAGAAACGAGGCGACACTTCTCTGTAAACAGCGGTCGCAGATACAACACTGAACTATGCACTATTAAAAATTATGTCGCAGGACCACACGGGGTAGGGAGGGGGACATTGGAAAGCGCAGGGGAGGATGTAGGAGAGAGGATGGAGAGAAGACGTAGGGACTCCACGGCAGGAAGAGGAATAGCCAAGCATGGGGAGGGAATAGGAGGGAGTGGATCAGGGTTGGTTGGACAGGTATACTTCAGGATCTGGGAGGGAGAGGTGGCAGAAGTTACCCTGGGAAAGGATGTGAAGAGTGTGGAGGTGAAGGGAGGGAGGGATGCAGCGGTAAAGGCGTGGCAGAGGCCCGGGGTTGGTGGGAATGGGGTATATCAGGGGTTGTGAGTCCAACATTGACATCTCTTACACTGTGTTAGCTCGTTGTGCAACTGATAATCCTCAATGCACACTTTATTAGATTGAATGAAGCGAACAGCGTATATCTCGCTCGTTTTGTCACCCTTTGGCATAGTGACGGCGTAAACCGGTAATAAATGGAATCTACCCTGCTTCTTTACCTTATATTGATGAACTTGTCGTATGGTGAAACCTTGGTCCTCAAGATCAGTCTTGATTTCATCTTCTGTAACTGTGGGTGGTAAGTCCTTCACCACCACCTTTAAGTCCCTGCTACTCCCGTCTTGATATGTATATACATTCTTGATATGTGTGGAACGGAATGTTCTTGTTTTGGTAAGCCGGCCGCGGTGGCCGAGCGCTATGCGGCGCGCCAGCACAGAGTAACATATACAGAGGAGAAGCCTCCCCTAAACCACTGTCCTACGCTCCCCTCGTAGTTCCGTAAGATGCTAGTAGGCGGTTCCCTGGCTTAGGGTGCCTCTCACACATCAGAGGGTAGCGTGGAGGGGAGGCTGAGGGGAGAGCTTGCGCCGCCTGCCACTAGGCCACGGCTGTGTCCGGTTTGAGGAGAGGTGGTGGTGGGGACAGCCGCTACCTGCCGCCAGCTCTGGCCAGTTTAAAGGGCTGCTTCTGCCCGCTGCGCCAACATGGGACATCTTACGGAACTGCTGGAAACCCTCCCTCCCCGCACCCCTGAGGGTAGGACCGGGCCCTTACGGAGGTTTCCCGTCTGTATATATTTGTCTGTGGATCCAGTCACAGTGTGCACGTCCGCTACGGTCAGGGTAGGAATCCCCCCTCGGGCATGGATGTTTGTGTCGTCTTTAGTATAAGGTAGTTCATAAGTAGTTTGTTGGTTTAGGGACTGATGACCCCGCAGTTAAGTCCCTTAAGCTTTACAAACGTTTGAACATTTTGTTTGTTTGTTTTGGTAATAAGCAAAAATTAAATGTTTGTAAATCTATCGGACTTTACTACATGGTCATTAGTTCGTAGCTTACAATCTAGTTAAACTAACCTAAGGACAATAGAAACACCCATGCTCCACTACTAAACAGCCGCGGAAAGAAGCAAACACCTCGTGGTAATTTTCTATAGTGTCATCGAAGAACTTGACGTCCTTGCAGTTTAACGTGATTCGTACAATTATAAATCACGATTGGTGGAATCTTCTGTGCCTTCGACGGTGCAGGTGGGGGCAGTGTAGCTTCCGCAGTCTGTGTGTCCTGGGATGTTGATGGACTAGCCAAGACGTCAATTTTATTTGACGTCTTAATTGGTTGTTGTTGTTGTAATGATGGTGCGACTGATGTTAAAATGTTTGAATGTTTGTAGAGCTTATAGAACTTAACTATGGGGTCATCAGTCCATACACTTACAAACCGCTAATGAACTAGCTTATACTAAAGACGGCTCAAACATCCAAGCCCGAGGGGGGATTCGAACCCCCGACGGCGAACGGCCTCGCGCATCGTAGCATAGCTCCTCAATGCGCTCGGCCGCTCCGCCGCGGCACGATTTCTTCCTCTTGACTTGTCGGTATCTCTCTTCGTCATCCGAATCGTATTGTTTGATTCTTGCAATTTCTTCGAGGGCCTGTTTCCGACGTCGACGATGTTCGGCCAGCTTCTCCTCGCAATGTTTAACCTCTGTGTCTGGTAAGGTCAAGTCTTTGATGCCTTGTTTATTTGTGTCTCCTTGTGGTTGTTGTTGTTTATCCTTCAAGGTATTCTCCGTACCGGTCAGTTACGTGGGCCCCGTTGTCATCCATGTAGCAATCCGATTTCACCAAATCGTCTATTGATATGTCTCCGAACAGCCAGTGAAAAGTGAGGTGTTGCACCATCATGCTCAAACAACATTTCCTGACAGACATTCAATGGCATACCGCTTGACGTAGTACACGTCATCCTGTCTACCCTGTTTCATTCCAGGACAGGGAACTCTGATACGTTTCTCTGTCCCTAAGCAGACGTTGACGAGTTACACATCTGAATTGAAACTGTCGTAGAACGGAAACGATACTTTTCCGGACATGGGTTCCTATTCAAAATGTTATGTACTCACTACCCTCTACAAGTTCTAGAAGGTTGTAACAGGAATTTCCGACCACCCGGTATTTGCAAAAATCATAAAACTAGAAGATAACATAAATTGGCCAGTAAAACATGGAGTGAGATTTATTTCCTGAAGTATAACATTGGCAAATGTAACTGACAATCAAGTAAGAGAGGGAGCAAATAATGAGTCACAAAGGCACATCGTCTCAAATTTCGCGCCCACACTTATCTGTAAGATACCAAAAGAGGTCATTTGGAATGTAATATCTATACTGTTTTCTGCGGGCATCGAATTCAGTGAAACTCGTGCCCTATGTGGTCAATTCTATTTTCCATGGGAACTTTTATTCAGCTGACTTGAGAAATTCAACAGAGGTTAAGGAATAAGTTATAACGAAAGAACTATCTATCCACTGATGCCACATTGCTTCCCAATGCATGACTATTTCTCTAACTCCATGACATGTCAGTTTGGTGGGTTGCAGCAATTTAAGTAAAGGAATAAATCTGTAGCCTAAGAACATCTCTCGCTAGATGCAAATGCTGCCACAAAAATTCCATGCCCCCGTTTTTCAAGTCCTTGTAAAGACTCTAAGGGCTTACGTTTGCAATCGGAGACAACTGAAAAGTAAATTCTCAGACTGCTAAACGCAGCACTTGAGTCACAGTTTGCAAGCTACAAAAAAATCGCACTAACGTGTTTTACGGCCCACTTTAGATTTGTAGTTTTATAAGTTTTTGCAAAACATTTTGGACCAAAATAATAATCTAAATAATAAAAAATTGATTAATAATAGTGTCTGAAACCCTTGTAGGAAAAAAATTTAGGTACTGGAGGGTTCCGAACCACTGACCTTCAGCGTCACACTCCAACACATTGCCACTATGCTACGGCTAACAGTTGCGAATTGGGTTCTTTAATCTCATACTATTGATGGCCGTTGTTAACTGATGCTAATATGGCATTTGTAGACACTCGATTATCATTTATCAGACGAAGAACGACGTCTTTTTGTTAATTCTTCAGTGCGCCATTGCAATTATATTATAAACGGTGTTTTTTGGTATTACTACAGTATTTCTTGTCAGAAAAAATTGAAAAAGGGAGGTTGTGGTCTCTGGCGGCCTACAATTATGTGTGCAAAATTTGGTGCTGATCGGTTGAACGGTTCGTCTTAAAAACAGGGAACACGTTACGGACGGACAAATAGACAGTAATACATCCCAAAATCGCCGTTATTTTTGCAAATATCTCTGAAACGATACGAGGTATGGAAAAAACATAAGAGGACAAAGTTGTAGAGAAGTTTCTCTTCTACAAATTGGGTTATTCCATTTTCGTGTCAGATGCATGCTTAAGCCTTTATTTTCATTTAAATTTCAAGCTGTCAAAAGACGATCGCAAAGGTCCACTTTTAGTGTTACTACCGTAACCTAAAGTGGGCCAAAAAAGTTGTACAAATGGAAATATGACGTCAATTTTTCTTCGATTATGGCAGATGGAACCTAGGGGATATTAGATTAGTAGATGCATTGATAGCCAACGGTCTTGCCGCAGCGACGACACCGGTATCTATTAGATTACCGAAATTCAGCACTGTCGAACTTGGCTAGCACTTCGATGGGTAATTGTATTGGTCTGCCGAGCGTTTAACACTAAAGGTCACCCTTGTTTAAATGACTTTTCTGTATTTATTGACTTCATGTATATAAGTATCGATTTTAGTGTATGATATCCTTGTACTGTGTTATTTTTGATATATTGCTTAGCCTCTATTTCATTTTGGTATGAAATTCTGTTTACATGTGTAGAGACATACTTATGTAAATACTAGCAGAAAACCCGACGTTGCCAGGGTATTTATTTATTGCTAGCCTCAGTTAATCCTGATCGTATTCCTTTTCTTTCTGTCCATCTCCTTTTTTTTAAAAGCATGTTATATTGATCAGAGGATATATAAGAAATAAGGCTGTCTTGCACAATATACAAATGTTGAGTACAGTATCCAAACAAACAAAGATAGAAAGCAAAAGACAAATGATATGTAACATTCACATTCATACATTCATTTTAATTCACAACCTTACTATAAAAAACACTGAGGGAGGTGGCGCAGTGGTAATGCACTGGACTCGCATTCGGAAGGACGGCGATTCAGACCAGCCTCCAGCTATCCAGATTTACGTTTTCCGTGTTTTCCCCAAATCTCTAAAGGCAAATGCCGGGATGGTTCCTTTCAAAAGGCACGGCCGATTTCCTACCCCATTCTTATCCAAACAATCCGAGCGAAAACTCCGCCTCTAATGAACACGCTGTCGACGGGGCGTTAAACACCAATCTTCTTTCCTTCCTGACTATAAACAATATTTATTGCAATTTGTCCAGGATCTAACATCAGTATTTTCTGAGTTCAGTCCAGCCATGAGCTAGCGACTTAAAGTTGTCCGTCTGAGAAACATGGACATGTCAAATCCACTCCAGATTATTGAATACATTGTCCTATGATTTATTGATCGTAATAGAAAATGCAAGTCTCACTGCAAACTGCAGTCTCTGAAAATTAAAATCCAGATTTGTCGGAAATGAAGAGTATTCGTCGGATGTACACTGTTTCATTCTCTTCCTTTCCTTGTAGCTCTTTAGAAGTCTATTGCTTCAGTCTACAGCGGCATCCACGTCACAGTTCAATGTTGCCTCAACAGCATTGTTATCTTTCAGAAATTTCCTTAAGCTCACTGGAATACAGGAATGTCTTAGCAGTAAATAAGGAAAGTAATAAAACGTGGTGCTGATGTGAAAAGTTTTTACCCATCCCAGTATATGTGATCTCATATTTATTGAGTTATATGTTGTACAATTGTATAATTTTTCAGATATATACTCGTTTGTATAGATTCTGTATGCCTGTAAAATCTGTTGCCAATACAATTAGTAGTAAAGAAATAATACATTAAAACTTGGTGCCTGGTGGGGTGGTTTTCCATTAACGTTGCTGTTTATATGCTCACATCTCATGAACTTCGTGTCGTGCTGTGATACAATTTCGAAGGTACATTCAGCTGTATGTGTGTATACTTGTCTGTAAAATTTTCTGAGGGTACAATATGTAGCGTAGAAATCATAAATTGCAGTGTTATACCGAATGCCGCAGTTTTACTCCGTGGAAAAGTATTAAGCAAGAAACTTTTTTCCTTTGATCATTTTGCTATGGTTGTCAGCGAGAAAACTTTCCTAAAGGTTTGAAATTATGTTTAAAGTTTATTGCAAGTCGCTAAGTGCTCTACTTCTCAAATAGTGGAATGATAAAGTCGCACTATCAAATGGCACAAGACGGGGATGTTTTCATTATTTATGACGTCATTACTCCTGCGCTATTGGCCCTATCGTAAAATCCTATCTTAGCTGACGTCTTTTGCCTGTAATCTACATTCCTGCCAAATATAAGCTTCATAGGTCAAGTAGTTTTCGAGATATTGTGTTTACTCGGTGAGTGAGTGAGTGGGTAAATGAGTGCCCTTTCGCTTTTATATAGGTAGAGGTGATGTATTTAACTGATTGAATTGTAAACATATTTTTGTAACTATTTCTATTGTAATTCGCTGGTCCAAGGACAGGAAAGGTAGCGTGTCTGGAAGTGAGAAAAGAGTAGTCGAGTTCTGGTAGCATAGTAGCAACACTATGTGACCAGCTGCGGGCTGTTGCATATTTTTCAGGAATTATTTGCAATTTTGCCTCGGATGTCAATGGTGTTCCTCTTGTGAACCTGGCAGTGGTATATGGAGCTCCAAGAAGTACAATTTCGACGCCAAGAAGAGATTTTGTGAGCTCAATGTTATTGTGCGGCAGGCCATGCTTATCACCTAACTTTGTTGCCACCAAGAGCCACGACGATTTCACCACCACTACAGGACTGACAGACAAGTAAATCTGATTTTAGTATGTAGTATAACGAACCAGGAAAGTACGATTATGAGTGTCAATAATCACCAGCATCAGTTTTAATCACCTTGATTTATCCTAATCATTGTTCCTAGACAGGATCTCTAGCTAGTAAATATTTTTCTGAGTGTCCTATTTATGTATGCAGAACAGTGCCAGTGTTAGCTTTCTTTCTGTTACAACAATATGCCATTTAAGTAACTTAGCAAATTCCATTCTGATATCGTCGCAGAAACGTTTCTTACGATATATCTTGCATACAAGGTGGTTAAATTAGTATTACCTAAGCATAATTAAGCTACGTTAATTATTTCAAGAGCATAGTTAAATAATAGTTTATTTGTTCATTATTTAAATAATTATACAAGTAGTAAATGTAAAGTTAGGTTCAGTTCTTTACTATGTTAAAAGTTGTTGATATCGAAGTAACGTTATTGGCACTGGTAAATTTTCAAAGAGAAAGTATTTTATTTTAGTTACTGATCAATGTACATGTCACAGCCTGTTATCAGAGTTATAAAACCAAGGTAAGACCTGTGAATGCAGTGATTTTGCAAACCACTGAACTGCTTTATAGACACATGTGAGTATAATTATTCTTTGCTATTTAAGTTTCAGTCAGAGTTTTACAAACATTCTAAAAATTCTAATTTGTACCCCTTGATATTTACCTTTTCCATATCAGTGACAATGTGATGCTCCAACTGGCATAGTACATCTATTACATTATTAGTTTGTAAATCTTCTAAACAAACCAAAAGCTCATCAACTTTATTCTTTAATCCCCCAATATTTTGATGAAATATACAAACATTGTTTTTCACTTTACTTTTGTATCTTGAAATATTTTAACATCTTTAGTACCTGCCTGACTTTCTCACTGGACACTGATCTTAACCTAAAAAAGAATTTCTACCGCGAGTTGTAGTTCCTTCCCCCTTTAAATTTCCTGCTATAAGCCCAGACAATTTACTCTTCCCTTTCCTTTTGAGGTGGAGGCCATGCCTAGTATAATCCCTTCTAGAGAGCGAATCAACAGGAATCACACCAATGCGAGACCCCACACCAGAACCAAACACCTGTTTCAGCTCCAAGTTAACTCTCCCGACACAAGAGTTCAAGTGAGGCCGGTCATGGCGCTCCAGAACCGACACAAACCCAACACTGGTATGACTCGATGCTGAGGCAATCTTTGCCAGGTAACACTCTATTCTGAATCCCGGATATCTGTCAATACTATTGCCTGGCCCACCCACATTAACCACGGTGCTTTCTTTAGCGAAGTCCTTTACAGAGTGAACCTAAATCCTGTCACCTGCCCCAAACCAGTATTCAGCTTGAAAAAACCTCGTGACCTGGTATTCTGATCCTAATTCATCCTGATGAAGTTGGTCCACACCTCTTGCATGCGAACTACCTAGCAACAAAACTTTCTTCCTCTTTGCAGACTTCAGTATCACTTAGAGGATGGCTATAGTCTTCAGCGATGAAAGCAGAAATCGCATGCATGCAAAGGATGGACTTTTGCGTTTACAACATGGACCTGCTGAGCACTGTCCCGTACTCTGCATTGCTCCAAGACACAGAGGCCCCACCCCAGGCACTATGAGCCGGGGTGTGATAAGCTACAAGTCTCGTTCACTTTGGTGTTTGTTGAGGAAACGCTAACCAGCCCCAGCTACGTGCAGTATATTGTGCTCATAAGACCCGTCCTTTTGCCACTCTTGCAACAGGTGTTTGACATGGATCGAAGCCTGGTACCTCAGTACTTCTTGAGCTATTGATCTGCAAATGTAATCTGTTCGTGTACTCCATATGCAATGTTTCGAAAATATAGCTCGACTGAATTGGAAAAGTCAGAGAGGGCGTACATAAAAAGAAAACATTGACAGATTAGAGATCATTTTGTATTCAAATGATTGTAAACATGTTGGACCAAAATGCTATGGTAATCAGTCCCAAGACTTACAAACTACTTAAGCTAACTTACACTAAGAACAACAGACACAACTTTGCCCGAGGGAGGCCTCGGACCTTTGGACCTTTGGCAGCATCTTTCAGTTCTCGATCTGATTTCTCTTATTTTAATGGGATGGTCATGTCTCCCTAAGTAGGTGGGTGCTAGCAAAATATTTTCACATTCTGAAGTAAAAGTCGGTGATTGAAACTTCGCAAACAGATCACACCGCGATGAATAACGTCTTTCTTTTAATGATTTCCACCCAAATTCGTGCAATATTTCTGTGACGCTTCCCCCCCCTCCCCCCCGTAACGTGATACAACAAAATGTTCAAAACGTTCAAACGTTTGTATAGTCTATGGGACTTAACTACGGGGTCATCAGTCCCTAAACTTACAAACTACTTATGAACTACCTACGAACTAGGACGGCACAAATATCCGTGCCCGATGGGGGATTCGAACCCCCGACCGTAGTGGCCGTGCAGACCGTGACTGGAGCGCCTCAGTTCCCCCGGGGACACCGCGGCCGGCACAACAAAATGTGCTGCCCTTTTCTGAACCTTCTCAATATCTTCCCTCAGCCCCACCTAGTGAGGGTTCCACAATGGGCAACAGTATATCAGGAGAGAACTTAAAAGCTGTACGTGTGTTGTTTATGTTGAACCTATCATTAGATCAGACAACAAATTGTTCCTTGACACAGCAATTTGGTTTAATTATGGCCCTGATACTGATGTATATGCTATTAAGTGAGAAACAGTGCATGAAACTGATTATGTGCGCAACGGATATTTTTAACAAAACAACTGTGACATGTATCCTTTTGAAACAGACACTCACTATACTCAAAAATTTTGACTGCGAGAAAGATATTTAAAAAAAAACCATAAATCACTTTCTTAATGCTTGACTGTGAGAACTTTATGCAGATCAGTTTCTAATTATTGAAATTTAGTATCAATTTAGTATCATAGTCAATTAACTATCATTTACTATGGCACCAATAATGAAATCCGTTCAACAATATTATTCACATTAATACTGCACTTTAAATCCACTAATAATTAATTATCAAATGAAGGAAGTAGGTTAATTTTCTAACTACGTAAATGAAATATGAAAGAAAGTTTAAGTTACTTATTATTAATAATCAGCATTACATTACCTACATAATACAACTTCTGACTTGCTGGCAAAGCAGCCTCTGCTCTACATCGGAGCCATACACACAACCCAACCGCTCTCTAAGCGAGCTGAACCACTACTGCTACTCTCTCTCAGAGCGAGCTACAATGCTATGCAATACATGATCTTTGCCAAAGATGAAACTTCATAAAGGACACATATCGATACATACAGTAGAAGCGATATTATACATTTTCTTGCAAGCAAGTTACTCGATACAAAACAGGAGGCACAATATTGGACATTTTCTTACAAAATAATTTTTTTATGTACACGTTTCATCACCCCCCTCCTACCTATTAAAATTTTGTAGGGTGGGTGATGCCAATGGCATTGCCTAGCCAGCAAAATTACTGAATTTCAAGTCCAAAATCCATTAATGACATCCAAAATATAACATGAAAAATATGAAAACCTGATAAACATTTTTATACAAGATATTCAAGATCAAAACAACAGATGAAGTTCATAGAAAATTTAAAAAAATGTTACAGCCATAAATACATGCCATTTTACAGGACAGTACCATCAAGAGTAATGCTTGGAGTGATACAGGATGTGACAGGCATAAGCAAAAGTCAAAATGTACAGCACATCAGCAATAAATGGAATACATGACAAATATACATAATGATAAACATAAGTATATATAGAATTTCAGAGAACATTGTTTGACAAATGATATAGTGGAGAAAATGAGATAGCTAGAAGTAATAGACAAGTGAAAAAAAATACAATAATAAACATGAACATATACAAAGTTTTACAAAAGGTAGTTTAACTAATGTCATCATTCTTTAAAGAAAATGAGGTAATTACAAGTAATACACAGAGTAGTGTAAGTTCCATGCGTCTAAATTTTGTACAAGAGATCAGTATTTTTTGGGAACATAAAATGAACATTTGTATCTTGTGCACAATGTAGTCTATGTAAATTTTTAGTGCACTTAGTATAAGATAAAGTGTCAATTTTGTATTCTGTGATGCATTTAAGATGCCATACTTTCATGGATGCTAGAACATACATGTAAAATTTTTGACTACATAGGTTTCTGATCATGTACAAAATAATGTCACTGCTTCGGCACAATAGGATTTCAATATTACGTATGTCAATCGAATAGTTACAATGACAGTTCAGACTAAAGTGTATTGACTCATTATAGTTCTAAAAGCATATTTATCTATCAAGAGCACAATTTTATTTTGGTCACTCAATGTAAAAGAACCATGAAATATACCTAAACACTTGTAATGAACCTGTGGACAACGTTTGCAATGGGAGGCACTGAATAGTATAAGCACACGAATAGCACATTAGCTCCTAACATTCATTTTAGGTCTTCACACGAATAGCCAATTATTCCCTAACATTCATTTTAGGTCTGCACACGATTAGCCAATTATTCCCTAACATTCATCTTAGGTCTGCACACGAACACAAAACACTGTAAGATTACACCACACTGTAGGCGAGCTGGCTGGTTGCATTGAAGTTGAAGTCATGGGGAAAAGGTTCTGATGTATTCCTCCATGCAATTCGACAACCAAGTGTGCTCCAACCAACGGGGCTACTAGCAGACTGCATCAGCATAGCCAAAATTAGAGCAAAATTATGGTGGTTGGCCAAGGCTGCAATGGACAGTACTATGTGGCCAAACATCATCCAAAAAACATCTTCATTAAAAGGCCCAAAATCAGTGGTGTATAATAACACGTCCATTGTTCTGTGTGCATTATGGAATCTCGTGTGCGAAATCGCCAGTTCCCATGCGTGTCCAAAGTACATGAAATAAAGCATTTTACACACAAATTAGTAACATAGTCATGATATTTCAGTTTACACTGAAAGAAAAGTCGTTGATTATTAAACCATATTTTTACATTACAAGTAGTGTCTTGAAGACGGATACATTTGAATAGTAATGAGTAACTTAATTCTTATACTAGAGTATCTACAAAATTAGTGTCATTTCATATAGGCATAAGGCTTTACATACTATGTACATATTACTTTACAAACACATAATCGTATGAAATACATTCAGGGTGCTTGTCATCAATTTGGCATTAGGTCATGTAAAGTAAATTTGTTGTCATAATTAGAGCAATTAACGTGAAGCCACTTCAAATAACTTGACATTCCAATTACCACTAGTCAATTAAATTGACATACATCACTATGGTGGGGATTGCATTACCACCAAATTATAACAATTAAATTACATATGTTGCCATGGCCAGGCTTTTGTCTGAACTGAGTTACATATTTCATTGCCTTGAGGTATAACACATCAGGGTAGTTTCGTGAGAATATCAAAAGAGGTTCAAGTCATCAGGTCATGTCTGTGTCTGTCTGAGTCAGCAGTAGGGTCAGACAAAACAATTAAGGCAAATTTTGGCACAGTAATAGATGTACATCACAGTAAATCATCCGATAACGTACACTACTTGTTAGGCATAGCTGCAGATTTTCATCAATAAGATCATCAATAAAATTTTGAAGATAGCAGTAAGCAAAAGCAAAGTATCTCTGTGCATTAACTAGACTTAACTAGGCGTAGTTTATGGCTGTGTGCAACGTATAAGCATAACCATACATTTTCATGAGCTTCATTATAAAATTAATTAGCATAGTGGTAGGGCTTAGGTATATAATTAGTGAGCATAGCGGTAAGCTTTGATTACAAGAGCAATAAGCATAGCTGCAAGCATAATTAGAGATATTCATTACACATAATTACAAATAATTACAGAGCATCAGAAGGATATGATTCTCACCAATCACACATGCCATTGAAGGCACAATGCATCAACATACAAAATGGTGCACATAAGCACAAAGAGGAAACACAAAAGCGCAGTGCGAGTAAGCACATAAGAAAAGAACAGAGCATAGCATCATTAGCAACAGAGCGATTCTCCTCATAATTGCTTCATAATCATTGTATACTCTCGTCCACATAAATACATTTATCAAACATCTTTGACTGTTACCAATACCTTCCTTACCATCATTTATCCATAAACAATAGTGCATTTTAAAGACCACCATGACATATTGTGTATTGCCTTACTCATCATCCTCCAGAAAGTCCTTTTTCTTTTTTACTGTTTAATTGGCTTACAAAATGCTTATGTCAACTCAAAATCTTCTTCACTCGCTCCGAAGTTCGTAAGTTATGCAATTAGTAATACAGAAGAGAAATCTGATATTTTCTGAAACATAATAACTTAATTAGATTACTCAATCAAAAATTTCCATTAATTTTATTTGTCTTGCACAGCCACAGAGTTCGTTATATGCAAATTGCAAGATAGTTATAGTTTCGTATGACAATATCCCAGCGTAGCACAGAGCATAAGTATTCAGAGTTAGGGAAAAGTAACAGTGAGAAAAAGATGTAGATAGAGCGCACTAAGGAAAAGCGGAAGAATAGTGACACTCAGCTCGAGAACGGGGCACCAATCGCCACTTGGTGTGTCCAAAACAGATTAATGGACTCTCTACCCCATTTTTATTCCTTGAAAATTTTAATATTGGAAATGTGGTGTATGCCTTTCGACTTGTGCGTCTTTAAAGTTTCTACCTCAACGACGTTGTCGTGGATGATACGTTTGATTCGATACGGACCATTGTACAGTAAGAAGAATTTGTGAATCATAGATCTTCCCTTGTGGGATAAGTGGTGGGATCTAATTAATACCTTTTGTCCTACATAGAGTTGTTTGGCGTAACAATTACGTTGGGAGCGTTTCCTTTTTTCAGCTGCTTTCTTAATGTTTTTAAGCGCCAATTCAATGATCTCATGATGACGTAGTCTTCTGTGTTTAGGAAAAGGTATCAATTCCTTGATACGGTCGGGAGGTTGCTTGTTTTTCAGAACCAGAATTGGTGAAAGACCTGTAGAATCATTAGGAAGTTCATTTATAATATTTTGAAATGACAGAAGATATCTATCCCAAGTGTTATGTCGTCGGTAGCAATACAGCCTACAAAGTTTTCCAAGCTCTTTCATCACTCGTTCACAAGGGTTAGAGGCAGCATGATAAAGTGATATGAACACAGGTTTGATGTTTCTGCGCCGCAACATCCTTGCCCAATCATGAGAACGGAATTGAGGTCCGTTATCGGAGATGACTTTATCTATATGGCCAACATCTTTTAGGAAGTTTTCGACAAAGGCGTTAGTTACTGTCTTCGCCGTGGCACGGCGGAGCGGAGTAAAAGATACAAATTTTGATGTGAGCTCAATAGCAACGAAGACAAAAGAGAAACCATTGTTAGTTCTCGGAAGAGGTCCAAACAGGTCAACGGCTGCTAACTGCTTTAATTTTGAAGGTATAATCGGAAAAAGTGGAGCAGAATGCGATATGGTCGGCGGCTTTGCTTTCTGACACAATTTGCATCGAGATAACACATTGCGTATACGTTTCTCCATGTTAATGAAGTAACAAGAGTCGCGTAATTTCGCGAAGCACTTCTTGGCACCATAGTGTCCGTAACTAAGACGAATATACCAAATCAATTTGTTCACGGATTCCTCCGGAACACACACTAACCAAAATTGACTGTCAGGGGCTTTACGTTTGAAGAGAATGTTATTATGGATGATGTAAAATTGTCTGATGGAAACATTATATTTATCGTGCCATTTTATTTTAATATCTCGCCAGATTGGATCTTTATCTTGTTCTTTAGCAATGTCAGAAAATGTGGCAGATATGTAATTTTCGAAAGCAATTTGCTGCATATAGAGGATAGTAAAGTTATTTTCTAAGTATGCCTCTTCCGTCGCCTTGATGAGCCCAACAGGCGAACGAGATAGCGAGTCTGCAACGACGTTTTGTTCACCAGGAATGTAAATTACAGAGAAATCGAATTCTTGAAGGAACAGAGCCCATCGTCTAAGTCTATCATGGTTAAGTTTTGCCGACATGAGGAATTGAAGTGCACGGTGATCCGTGTAAACTTTAGTGTGTCTGCCAAACAAGAAATAACGGAATTTTTCGAATGCCCAAACTACTGCCAAAGCTTCAAGCTCAGTGACGGAATAGTTCCGCTCTGACTTGGATAATATGCGACTAGCAAATGCAATGGTTCTCTGTGTGGCAATGCCATTTTCTTCATCCTCTTGAAACACGTGAACGCCAAGTCCGAATTTTGAACTATCGGTAGAAATGCAAAAGATCTTAGACAAATCTGGGTGGTGCAGAATAGGTGCGTCAGTCAGGAAATGCTTGTAGTCAAACGCTTCACTTCGCCTGTGCGGTGTAAGTGAGCGTAAACTACGCACCGCGTCTTCATTGTTGTTGCTATGAGGTACACTTCGTTCACGTACCAAGCGACCTACTTGAGTCGAATCATCATTGTCATTTTCGTTCAAATTTTCTTCTACGTCTTCGTATGCATTTCCACAAGTGTGGTCAAATTTCCTCTCTATTCGCGCCACGCGATCATCTAATTTTCTGACCTCAGCCTTGTATTGCTGATTAATGGTCATTTGACCTTGTTTGAAACGGTCAAGGGCGAGATATTCATTAGTTTCATTAAAGGGGGTAGGATGCGTTACATCAGAACTTTTGTCACTGTTATCACTGATTTGGGTAATTTTAACAGTAATATCCTCAAACTGTTTATTAATTTTATTGATCTGTTCCGTCGTGACTGACTGGAAGTTCTGCAACTTTTCATCAAATAGATTACTCTGTTGCTTCAATTGAGCGAGTTCAGTAGTTTCCATATTTTCGACTCGTGACGCAAAGCTTTCCATATTTTCCACTCGTGACGCTAGGCTTTCCACTACCGGGTTAATCTCGTCGCGAATATCTTGTCTTATTTGCTGAGATTCACGTTTGAAAGTATTGAGCAGTTGTTCCCTGAACCGATTGTTGTCCTCATTTATCTTATTAAAACTACTTTGAATACTCACAAACCTCGAATCGCACGTCTGTTCTATTTTCTCAAGTTTTTTACCTTGTTTCTCAAGTTTTTCATTTAATTTCTGAGATTGTTCCTCCAGTTTTTCATTTAATTTCTGAGATTGTTTCTCAAGTTTTTCACCTAATTTCTGAAATTCCTGAGATTGTAATTGACTATTCTCATTTAATTTAGAGAGCTGTGACAATAAATTTTGCATGAAATCATTTGGTAATACGTTTTCCATAGCCGTCGCACAAGTATTTTTTGTAGCAGAGCTAGGCGGAACCGATGCATTATTTTCCGCAACCACGTTACAAGAATTGGAATTCTGTATTGTCGAATCCTGTACTGTATCATTATCCATATTGTCTATTCCTGAACTAATCTGTTCCGCATTTTCGGACACGGTATTTACTGTCGTATTTGTATCAGTGCAGTGAGAAGACTCTTGTAAAAATTCAGCTTCTCTCCTTGCATCATTCGAGGTCTCATTTTCGGAAGCAGATTTAGCATCAGCGCGGACTCTCCTATTCTTCGACATTGTTAACAGAATTTTGCAGTAAAGTGACTAATAATATTTATTTTCCCCTACTGCATATTTTTTGAAAATCACACACAGTAATTATGAGAGAACAATAGGCTGAATCGGGCTAGTGCAACATACAATCACAATCGAGATTACGCGAACCGTTAATTATCACACGAGTTCCGCGATACTAGAACTTTCATCACAACAAACATCAGACAATATAAAAGAGAGACTTGTTCAGTAGTAATGCAATTATTTGTATATTCAATTAATCTACTATAAACAATGCTACACACTATCAAGAATGGTAAGTAACAAACTACAGAAACAATTACTATGCTACTGTTGCTATAACAAAGGATGGTGCTACAAAAATTAAATTAAGAGCCAAAAGATAAGTTGGTTAGTGGAAAAAACAAACTAACTTAAATAAGGCTACGTATCTGACTACGTCACGATCCTGTTTGTGAACTATCCTGGCAGAAAGGGCGCCAGATAAAAGCTGTACGTGTGTTGTGTATGTTGAACCTATCGTTAGATCAGACAACAAATTGTTCCTTGACACAGCAATTTGGTTTAATTATGGCCCTGATACTGATGTATATGCTATTAAGTGAGAAACAGTGCATGAAACTGATTATGTGCGCAACGGATATTTTTAACAAAACAACTGTGACATGTATCCTTTTGAAACAGACACTCACTATACTCAAAAATTTTGACTGCGAGAAAGATATTTAAAAAAAAACCATAAATCACTTTCTTAATGCTTGACTGTGAGAACTTTATGCAGATCAGTTTCTAATTATTGAAATTTAGTATCAATTTAGTATCATAGTCAATTAACTATCATTTACTATGGCACCAATAATGAAATCCGTTCAACAATATTATTCACATTAATACTGCACTTTAAATCCACTAATAATTAATTATCAAATGAAGGAAGTAGGTTAATTTTCTAACTACGTAAATGAAATATGAAAGAAAGTTTAAGTTACTTATTATTAATAATCAGCATTACATTACCTACATAATGCAACTTCTGACTTGCTGGCAAAGCAGCCTCTGCTCTACATCGGAGCCATACACACAACCCAACCGCTCTCTAAGCGAGCTGAACCACTACTGCTACTCTCTCTCAGAGCGAGCTACAATGCTATGCAATACATGATCTTTGCCAAAGATGAAACTTCATAAAGGACACATATCGATACATACAGTAGAAGCGATATTATACATTTTCTTGCAAGCAAGTTACTCGATACAAAACAGGAGGCACAATATTGGACATTTTCTTACAAAATAATTTTTTTATGGACACGTTTCAAACTCACAAGTGTGATGTAGGCACTCTCTTTGGTGGAGCTGGTGCATTTTCGAAGCGTTCTGCCAATGAAACGTAATCTTTGGTTCGCCTTATCCACAATATTTTCTACGTGTTCTCTCCGGTCTAAGTTGTTCGTAATTGTTAACTCCTAGGTATTTGGTAAAATTTAAGACCTTAAGGTTAGACTAATTTATCGCGTAATTGAAGTTCAGCGGATTTCTTACAGTACTCATGTGTATTACTTCAGACTTTTCTTTATTTAGTGTCAATTGCCAATTTTCGCACCATGTAGAAATTTTTTCTAGATCGCTTTGGAGTTGCTTTTCATCCTCTGTTGACTTCATAACCGATAAACGACAGCATCATCCGCGTACAGTCTAACGGAGCTATTCAGATTGTCTTCGAAATCGTTTATGAACACAAGGAAGAGTAGGGGACCTATAACGCTTCCCTGTGGAGTGCCAGTGTTTTACTCGATGACTTACCGTCAATTACAACGAACTGTGTCCTTTCTCATAGGAAATCGTGAATCCAATCGCATAATTGGGGAGATATTCCATAAGCACGCAATATTAGAAGCAACATGGGGTACAGTGTCAAAAGCCTTCCGGAAAACCAGAAATATGGAAACTATTTGAGATCCCTTGTCGATGGCACTTATCACTTCATGTGAATAAAGGGAAAGCTGTGTTTCGCAAGAGCGATACTTTCTGCTGGGCTGTTTTGAGTTGTTGCAAGACGTGCAGTCATCCTGTGTAAAAACGCTGTGTTGGAAAGAGGCTAGCCTCCACACCAATAATGCGAGGGAGAAGTGAGAGCCGGGTGGGCCATTTATGGCGCTGTGCTGAACGAGCGACCAGGCTCAACGGGGGAGGGGGGGGGGCGATTGGCACCTCCCATCGGGATGGCAGACAGGCACTCTATCGAAGCTTATCTGTGAGGATAGAACTGCGTCCTGGAACCAAGCTACATTGTCTGTTCAGATAACGCCGATAAAACGTTCTCCAAGTCGAGTGCAGCTAACCGGGACCAGCATTTTGGGTGATGTCGAGGTGTACCTGTGCCCAGAATCCTGTAGAAATCGGGCGGTCGAACGCACTTTTTTTTTCTTTTGCGAGGTTGTATCAGCTCTCTTATTTTGAGCAAAGGTACTCTGTGATTTCGACACGGCACCAGCCTGGCGGTCGCCAAGAGATAGGTAGCACTAGTGGCTTCTTCATAAGCGCCATAATTCCCCTGTCGGTGGGGTTTTTTGCGACTTTTGGCGGGTACGATGTCCGACCGTGGGAAATGGTATCATTGTGGGAAGAGGAGAACGTTCAAAAACGGGCCAACGTCTCCAGTAGTGTCTGACAGTTGATTGTCTTGATCATGAGGTACTGTTGGAAAAAATGCTTCATTATGGAATAAGAGATGCTAGGATTAAAATGTTTAAATCATTTCTTAGTGACAGGCAACAAATCGTAGGTGATGATAGGTCTGATGTAGCCAAACTTAGATATGGTGTACCACAAGGCTCAATCTTAGGCCCTTTGCTATTGCGTTAATGATCAATGATTTACCATCTTTTATGAACACACAAACTATATTGTATGCAGATGACACTACGTTTTTGAACAGTACTTATGATTTCAATGAACTGCACAATTAAACTGAATGTACACTATCGCAGGCCTCTATTTGGTTTAGAGGTAATGGCTTTTGTTTAAAGGCAGGTAAAACACAACAAATATTTTTTACTCCTTGTAGTTTACCAGATATCGACAACCAAGGTAGTATTAAGTTTTTAGGCTTGACTGTAGACAGTAAACTCTCTTGGGAACCACACATAAAGTACATAAGTGCTAGACTTTCTAGAATAATTTTCTTGCTGAGGAAATTAAAGAGCTGTGTTCCAGATAAATATGTTAAATCAGCTTTTTTTTTAGAGTATTATCTCTTATGGAAAATTTTTGTGGGAATAGCAGCCATGCCCATGATATTCTTATGCTACAAAAAAGAGTGGTCAGGGTTATCACAGGCTCAGGCAAATGGGAACATGCAAAACCATTATTCATAAAAATAGGTTGTCTTACAGTTGTTATGTTTTAATTTACATAAAAATTACTTTATCCAGCCAGCTCTTAAGAAAAGACATTCATTCTTATAATACCAGAAAATAAATGTCACTTTCTGTAGAATGTCTAAATTATGAGATAGTTATAATGTGCTAGGCCTGAAAATGTTCAATAAGTTACCTGCAGAAATAAGTAACATACCTTTAAATTTATTTAAATGCAGGTTGTATAACAGAGTAGTGGCCAATTCCTGTTATTCTGTTAATGACTTTTTTGAATGTGACTCTATTTGAAATTTCAGTATGTAACATGAATGGGAAGATACCATTAAATATTTTAACATACTACTCACTGTATAAAGCTATCCACACAATATTTTACTTATGTATTATTATTAATATTGACTTTGTATATTACTTGCAAAAGTTCAATGACAATAAAATTCATATTATTATTATTGTTATGACTTCTTACTGGTCGCATTCGGAAACTCGTTGAGGATTGTGTTTGAGAATCGTAGGGACGTGTCCCCGACTCGCGAGAGAGTTTGTGGCAGGAGGAGAGGTGAAGCGGGGACTTGCTTCTTGACTCCGACGGAGTGAGGACTGGTACCTTGGCTCTTGCGGGAGGAGTTGTAGATTTTGTGCAACCTTCAGGGCCTGCTCTGAAAGTTGATCTTACGCAGAGAGTTCTCGTTGAAGGTTAGTGAGATCAGCTTGTCTTATCTGGTGTACCGTTAGCACTGTTGACTATTTGCTTGGAATCCTGGAGTCATCTTAGCCTCCATAAATAGCCTACTCGTGTAAGAAGTACACAGTTTGGAGTGGCATAAACTTTGCAAATTCGCGGAGGATTTTTGGCACTGTGATCTGTCGAGGTCGCATCGGCGGGGTTTTAGGAGTGATAGCTTCCATGTTGCAAAGCAAATCATTGTTTTTTCGAGTCCGCAAACATATCAGCCGTTAACTAGGTGCCACCCAACACCTGTACTGCAAAGCTCGGCGACACCGCACGTCTTGGTAACGTGCCGGCCGCATCTAACAGGAATTATGATGAGTCAATAAATTGGCGTGGAAGCATTGGTACATACGGTCCGCACCGAAATACTGTACCTACGGTATTCATCACATCCATTAGTGTAAAGGGTTTTGATCAAATCTCTGGGTGGGGGTTACGGAATGACTTGCCAGTCAGTAATACTAGAGAATTCATAATATTCAGTCGTGTCACACTGACGTAGATTTATATTATTTTGTACCGTTCATGAGCTTGCTTTTATTATTACGTTAATTTTTCCTTGTACTGTAATGCTGTTCATCGGCATTCATAGAACGAATATCTATCTCTCAATATAAGTTTTTTTTATCAAAAAGTTGTGGTTCGTCACTATTATTCATAACTGTAGTTTCCCTTCATGCACATATTTTGGACGGGTTTCAGTTGTTTACAGATTGCGTACCTTGTGAACATTTCGGCCATAGGTTTTACATTAATTGAGATAAGAGATTTCGTTACTAAAAAAAGTATGCAATCTATCTATGCGTTGTAACAAAATTATAGATTTAATATCCAACATTGGCGATTCAGCCGCACCTGTAAACTAATTCTCAACCTCTCCTACAACGACAATTTAGAATTAGCGTTCCTTGCTCGATCTATTCCCTTTCCAAAACCTCTCCACCTCACATTTTTGCAAATCCCTGCCAGAAACACTTACCACTCGCAAACACCTCCACCCTACCATAGAACACCAACATATACCATAAATAATAATATCTGAAGATTTCATGGCCATCGAGGTACTGCTAATATCATAAATATCGTGAATGTGAAACGAAGTTGAGCTGGATGTGTGTTGAAAAAGGAGTTCAGAGAAGTACACATTGTTCGAAAACAGGCTTTCAGGCCACTCACGGCGGTGGGATGAGCGGATTTAAGAATCATTCTTTACGTGGTATTAACAGCAATAATAGTGGTTAAAGCAGTTGTAGCAACTGCATTGGTACGTCAGTCATGAAGTAATAGAACCACTGAAACAGATAAAAAGGAACAGTGGTTGCCACTCGTAAATAGCCGAGGGGTCCCGGGCTCCACGTCGCGGATTGCGCGGCCGCTCCCGCTTGATAAGTCTAGGGACCGATGACATTAGCAGTTTGGTCTATTAGGATTACTAACATTTCAACATTTGGAACAGTGCGGCAGTTCCAATGCTGGTAACTGTAATACACCAGGGTGACAAAACTCACGGGAGAAATGGCGGCTGCGGCGGAGCGCCCAGCGCATTGAGCCGCTATGCTCCGATGCCGGAGGCCGTCGGGGTTCGAATGCCCCTGGGGCATGGATGTTTGTGCTGTCTTTAGTATACGTTAGTTTAAGTAGTTTGTAAGTTTAGGGACTGATGACCCCGCAGTCGTCCCATAAGGTTAACAAACATTTGAACAAATGGCACTAGTATCGAGTTGACAAAGTTTAAAAAGGCGCTACTTTGGCAGGCTTCTCTCACCGCCCTTGCCACATTTTATAATACCAAGCATCTACCGACTACAACTCCGACCCGTGGAAGACCCCCCGTAACCCAATGTTCCCAAAACCAAACAAGCCCCCCTCCGCTATCTCTTCGTACCCTCCCCTTCTTGATATTCTGCAAGGTCTTGGAGTCCATTCTCTCTCGCATTCCGATGGCCACCTTCAACACCACTACCTCCTGGTCACCACCCATTGTGGTTTCCGGCCGTCGTTCTCTGTTAATGACTAACGCCTACACCTCCCCACCTCCTCTCCCTCCTGCTCAACTTCCATCGCTCCGCCATATTTCTATCCTACAACGTCGAGAAGGCATATGATTATGTATGGCATTTCTTTTGAAACACCAAACCTACAACCGTCTGATTGCTTCCTTTTTCTCTCAAAGGGCCACGTACATCATGGACGACGATTCAGATGTCTACATATTCTTTCCCTCTACTTCTGTAACCCATGTCACCGTCATTTGCCCTCTCGTTTAACTCCTCTATTGTGCCAATATGCCAAAACCACCCCCACCTAATCCTCTCTTCCAATACGCTGATGACACCACCTTCCTTGCCCTCGCTCCCACTGTTCAACCCTCCCAACACTTCCTCCAAATCCACCTTACCGAATTTTCCTCCTGGCGTAACAAGTGACTCCTCAAAGTAAATCCCGAAGAAACCCAGGCAATCCTTATAGTTTACAAACCCCTCCTTCTGACTCCTTACCCCTCCCTTTATGACCATTCCATCCATCTTATTCTCTCTGAAATACCTTGGTCCTATCCTGAAGCACTTCCTCACCTGGTCCCCCCCCCCACCTCCTTCAGTGTATCCTGTATTTCTTCTCCTCCCCTATGAAATTCTACAAAGTTATCCAAATTCTCGAATGCCGTATGTTGCGCCCCACCACCTCATCGGCCTCCCTTCCCCGACGTGGATCCTCTATGATCTCATAGCCTTCACGCACTTCCTCATCTTCCGCGAACACTTCATACTTTACATATCCTCCGCAAGTTAGACTCCCTGAGTTCTTAGTAGCCCCTGAACCGATACCTTGTCGCTCCGCTAAATGACCGACACCTACACAGCCTCCACATCCTTTCCTAGAACAACCTCCGCCATCTCACCATCCCAGAGAGTGAGCTCATCTTCACATAATCTCTCCTACCATATTTAGTGCTCCCCTCCCCTCTGGCTCGCCCATGGCGCTTAAGTGCCTCTACCCATGCCTCTATCTCCCCCGAGTTTTTTGCACTTGCCTATAGGTCCGCCTCCATCCTCCTACACCTTCCCCTCGACATTCCTAGCGTAGCACCACAGAGAAGCAGCCCCCCCTAAACCACTGTCCTACACTCCCATCGTAGTTCCGTAAGATGCCAGCAGATGTCAGGAGGTTCCCCGGCTTAGTACCGGTACACCACACTAGAGGCACTTCTGCGGGTGCCTCTCGCACGTCAGAGGGTAACATGGAGGGGAGGCTGAGGGGAGAGCTCGTGCCGCCTGACATGAGGCCATGGCTGTGTCCGGCTTGCTGGCGTTTGAGAGGAAGTGGTGGTGGGGTCAGCCGCTACCTGCTGCCTGCTCTGGCCAGTTTTAAAGAGCTGCTTCTGACCTCAGCTCCATCATGGGACATCTTACGGAACTGCTTCAGCACCCCCCCCCTCCTCCCGCCGTGGAGCGTGGGACCGGGCCCTTACGGAGGTTTCCCGTCTGTATGTATTTGTCTGTGGTAGCACCCTCATCCTCACCCTCGCTTCCCAGAAGCTCCCCCATCAACGCCCTATCCCTCACTGCAACAGTAAAGCAAATTGCTGTCAGTGCTACGTTCGTGACCAGTGAGAGGGTCATCAGTGTTATGTCTATTTTTTTAATAATGCGGCCCACTACATCACGGTTAAAACCTGAGCGACCGGTGTCTGTGTGTGATCGCTATATATGTTTTAAATCTTCAAATCTGTGTCTTAAACCTCCATTTACAGTCTCTGTCTTTACCTATATGTTTTCTCCTTTTGTCTTCTTGTTTTTATTGTACATCTCAAATTTAACGCTTGGCTGAAGAGAAGCCTCATGCTGTTGCTAGCCCTCTCTCCCCCCCCCTCCCACAGTAAGGAGAAATTGAAAATTTTTAATGAAGCTATCATTTGTACTCCGGTAAACTGTTTCTACCGCGATGAACGCGCCAAAACAATGGAATTCAACTAATATTCAACGTGGAACGGTATCTGAAGCTAGACGCATGAATCATTTTCTTTCGGAAATCGCACGGAATTCAATAATATGAGATGCCCAGTGTCAAGAGCGTCCTAAGATAGCAAGTATGAGGCATTATCTCTCACTGTAGACAAAACAGTGGCCGACGGTCTGCATACAGCCGAGATGCCGTTACTGCCCACCATGAAGCATGTTTACTGAGGAGCATAAAACCACTACAAATTTCTCATTTACTGTGTTTTCTATAGCTGACATTAATTTATACTTAAAACGTCATTTAGCTGTAATTGTTGAGTCACAATTACTCTGTGTACGCGAAAACTTAGGTTTCTGATAATGTATTATCTTTCTGACATAGTTAATTTGTATAATTTCTCTCCCCATAGATCTACTAGAAATTCAGCTTTACACGTATTCTCCCAAAGTATTATATGAATATACTAAGGAATAATATGGGTATTTGCATGATGTATATAGCTTGACTGACCGACTGTATAAGAAATTGCTTCTAGAAGGACATTACGTTCATTGTATGATAATCTGACACAACGTTTTCTGTCATTTCTCTATTGCTGCAACAGAATTACAGGTGCTTATAAAAATTTCTAGTGATGAAGTTGCAAAAATATTCATAGTATTACAACAAGTAAATTGAAATCTACACCATAATTCGCAATAAGGATAAATCAATAATATAAATTAACTATTCTTTTCACTGTGATGTTATAAGTCTGATTGTGAAATACACCAAATGATATCTATGAAGAGCGATAGACTTGGACACTGCTTTGAAGAGGAATGGTTTTTTTTTTATAGCTAATTTGCTACTTAGTGGTTATGTGCTCTTCATAAAGAAAGAGATGCATTGAGAGATGTCAGCAGATATACAGAGTATTTTAGTATCTAACACAACTTTCAGGGCTCCTTTCTTCAGTAAGTCCAGTAATCACATTTGCAAAAACGTTTAATTTGATGATACTTATTTTTCAAGGTTCACACACTTATAAGAATGTTAATGAAAAATGCAGAGAACATACGTCTCACATCCAAAACCAATGTACTCCCATATTTTAGCTTGGTTTCTTATTTTGTGCGGCATGGGGAAAACAGTTTATTCGAGGCAAATTTTTATGATATAACTTATGTTATGGATCGCCCAATAATGGAATCTGACAAAGTTCGATTCGTACTTGCACCAAGGAGCTGGTGCACTTCCAGAAAAATTGAGTCAAAGTGTTTTTGGTTATGGAGAAGTCATGACATGTTGACAAGCTGGAAGAGCTGCCATGTAGACAGTATTTTGATCATTCATTTCAGCTTCAGAGGTGATTGATTGTATGAAATATTCTGACTAAAGATATAAGCAGTAATATAATTATTAAAGATTGTATTCTACAGAAGGAACTACAACTGACTAGAGTTTACGTGTGTAAAAGCTGCTGAAACTACCGCTATCACCTGCCATAATGGTAGAATTCATCTGACTATGGTCTATATAGAATGAAACCGGTCATGAAATAAAAACAAAAATTTTGCGGTCTGAACTGTTTTCAATTTTAATTTGAACGATTATATTGATATAGCTGTTTTCTCCAGTATGCTATCAAAATTACTGACTCTTAGGGACATTTCACTCCAAATCTAACAGGTTATTCTTAGTGACTGCGTCGTAACAGTAACAACAACTATGGTACTGTAATGCGATATTGACATAAACAGAAAACAGGTAACAATTCAACAACGAAGACTCATTTACCACTTCAATACATTTATGGGTGGAATTCATAGCGTTGACCCAAATATAGAATATCTGTTAGGGAAAAGAAATGGTATTCCCACATCACTGCACATTTTTAAAACTATTTTTTTTTTTTTTTTTTTTTTTGTAGAAAAATCTTAAAATGGCCTAGACGTCAATAAAGAAGCTAATGCTTGGTGACTAGTTTTGACTGTATACATAAGTCATCATCAAACCATACATAAATTACCAATTGAAAACATTTGCGTATATACGGATTTGTATTAGGGAGTTACTGCACATTTTGTTGAGGAAGACATCTAATAAAATGTCAAACATTTATTCTAGATACTACAAGCTGGAACATGTCACAGTTTTGCCTCTATTATCCCGTTGCCGAAAAGAATAAACTACGTCACTGTCAATAAAACAAAAACAAGAAACAAAACAAAAACCACAACCCAGTTTATGATTCTTGTTTGATACCGTTCCATACGAAAGAGTGAGACATATGATGTAAAATAGTGACATTGTGTTCAGTGAATATTAATCCAGCTGAAGTCCTTCTGAAGGACAGGACATGTATTTCAAACACTATACAAATAGAAAGTGTAAAATTCAACATACACTAAGGACAGTTTGTAACTTACCATAAAGACGTACGTCAAGCTGCAACAAGCGTATAAAAGAACCTCTCATAAACACGACAAGCACATAGAAAACCTCTCATAAACACGTAACTTGGCTTTCGGCCATTAGCCTTCCTCAGAAAAAAAGACACATAATCGTTACTCACATGATCACACAGGCTCACTTCAGAGACACACAACCTTCATCTTCGGCAGCTGCGTTCCGAGTATTAGGAATATGATTGCCTTTTTTTTTTTTTTATGAAGTCTAATGGCCGAGAGCCAAGTTGCACGTCTATGCGTGCTTTTTTCTTTTAAAAAAATAAATGAAACTCCATTGGGAGCAGAGTGCACCACGATCATAAAATACTTAATACCAATGGAAATTTCAACATTGGTCCTACGTTAGGTCTTTATTCAACATTGATATGCAATGAATAAACATCCGCAATTTCTTTCGATATTGTGTCTTTTTTATGTGGCTATCGCGACTGGACATACGTCTTTTCGATGAATTGCAAACTATGCTCGTTATATTGATGAAGTCCGATCCTAACGTTTTATTATTATTTTATTATAATTAAGTGATTAATTAAAGTTTCCTTTGAAATGGATAAAAAAATAATTCAGCCTTCTTTCGGTGACAAAAAAGAATAGAGGTGTTGACGTGGGGCTGTAAATGATAAGAGACAAGCAACACGCGTGGAATAACCGTAGGAGTCAATCTGGAACTCATGACGACCGCATCCGTTAGGTCAGTGCGATGTTAATGGACTGTGGCAACAGGGCCAAATTGAGTGCCTTTCCTAACAGAAAGAATCGCCTGCACAGCGTCTGCTGGGCGCGCTCCAGTATTGGTTGAATCCTAGACGAATGCAAAACTATGGATTGGCCATATGAGTACAGATTGCAGTTGGTAAGAGCTGGCGGCAGGACCCAGATTGTCAACGACGCACTGCGAAAGCTGGTGGTGATTCCATATATAGTTGTTCTAATGGACTAGATGCTCTAGTCCAAATGAACCGGTGGCTACGTACGACAACTTGTAGACAATTCCAAGCCATATATGGACTTCGCATTCACAAACGACTGAATTTTTATAGCTGACAGTGCCCTATTTTTTGTTGGAATGGACTAGGTACTGTAATCTATGGCTATGTTCGACCACTCGGAGACTATTCCAAGCCATTTAGGGATTTCGCATTCCCAAACAACGATTGAATTTTTATGGAGGATAATGCCCTATTTTTTTCTCGGAATGGGGTGGGTGCTCTAATCCAAATGAACCGATCGCTATGTTCGACTACCTGGAGGACATTTGTGGACATGACATTCCCAAACAACGACTGGACTTGTATGGATGACAATGCCCTATTTTCCCCGGGCCACATTTGTTTGCGTTTAGGTAAAATAAAATTCTCAAGAACTACAGCGAATAATGAGGCCACACGATTCGACCGACATGAATCCGATTGAATATTTATTGGACGTAATAGAGAGATCAGTTCTTGCACAAAATCCTGCACCGAAACGTTTTCGCGGTTATTAACGGTTATAGCGTCACCAAGGCTCAATATTCCTGCAGCCGACTTCCGACCACTAGTTGATTTCTTGCCACGTCGAGCTGATGCACTTCGGTGAGGAAAAGGAGGTATGACATGAAATTACGAGGTGTCCCATGGCTTTCGTTTCCTCAGTATATTAAAAGTTCATTCACGAAATCTGCATACATGGTTCGCGTTGTCACGAAATTTCTTAATCATCATTGCTGGTGCAGATCGACTGGAATTATCACCCTGAATGCCATCATAGCTGACGTACCTGATTATTGCTTATCACATCGTGAACGACACGATGTGAGACAAGTTCAGTGAAGTCACACAGATATGAATTTAAATATAAATTCAGATACCTTGAGACGGTTTTTCGAAAAAAATGTTCAAATGTTTGTAGAACTTATGGGACTTGACTACGGGGTCATCAGTCCCTAAGCTTACAAACTACTTATGAACTAGCTAAGACTAAAGAGGACACAAATATCCATGCCCGAGGGGGGATTCGAACCCCCGACCGTAGTGACAGTGCAGACCGTAACTGGAGCGCCTCAGTCCCCTCGGCCACCGTGGCCGGCACGGTTTTTCGTCTCAAACATGTCCATGAAATTAACGATAAATAAGAAGCAATGAATTAAAATGTGTGATGCGGCCGGGAATCAAACCCGAACCTCCATGCTTACTAAGCAGACGTCTTACCGTTAGACCACTGCACCACTATTTATCGTTAATGTCTTGAAGTCCCATAGATTTACAAACATTTGAATTTGAACATTGTAAATGTCGAAAGTCTTACCACTTTTTTATTTAAATTTTTGATGTTTTTATTCGTTACCGAAATTCGAAATTTAACATTAACGTAATTATGCTCAGAATTACAAAGAGTTTTCAGACGTTTTCCCAGAGTGGAAACCAACTGACTATTTAAACAACTAACCGTACCGAATGGCCGAAATTTTATCAATAAATTCCGCAGACATTTATCTAGAAACTACATTTCTCCCATTTTCGAAAAATCTATGCGTTATCAAGATACACTCACATAATCGTGGATATATGCATACCAAAGGGCACAATTGTGCTGAGGCACAGCGTTCCAGTCTCTATCAAACTAAGAATACGTTTTTGAGCAATCTGCGAAAGACTTATTTTTGCACGTCTTACAATTTCATCATTCGCTCGCTGAAGACATGAATTTATTGTCGTTATTCGTCACAGTTATTCTGCAGGTAAAGTAATGGAACATGTTTTAAACTGTTTGTAGAGGTAAAAGCAAATTGAGCTAAAATAAAACATAAGCATATGGGGAAGGGGTAATGGGACTTGGAACAGCTGGTTGGCCACTGTTCTGTCCGATTCTTTTAAACAGGAACATATTTGACATATTGGTGCTCCAACAGAAGAATTTTTCATCTGTTGTTTTTCTTCCTTGGTGTGATACCTATGAACACTTACAGTTCGTATTCCTGCCACCTACCGTTTTCCGCTTCTATTTCCAGTTATGGTACTTACAGCAAAAAAAAAAAAAAAAAAAAAAAAAAAAAAAAAAAAAAAAAAAAAAAAAAAACAGGAGCGGAAAAATTACTTGGTGAGGGGAAGGGGGTGGAATTCCCTCTCCCTCCCCGCCCCTCTCACCCCATCCCACCAACTCAATGTCTAGAAGAACTAATTATGATCGGAGACTACATCATGCATCCGTTTTAACATTCATCTTGCAATTCCCGCTCTGCTGATGTTTCGAAGTGCCATCCATATTGATCAAGTTGTTCAGCCTGTGAAACGAAAGAAATCGAAGTAACTCTGCTATTTTAGAGAAGGAGGCTAGAAGTAGTTGCTAAAGGGCATAATCTATTTCCGTAAGCAGTATATCGAGTCGATATTAATGACACTGTCTGTACCGTGAATGTTTAGTGTTACGTTAAGAGGTTCAATTCTGATATATTTTCAACATTTAAGTACTTTACTTCATACTGTACGTCCTGCCCGGTTCAAATCCACCCGGTGGATTAACGAAGGGGGTCGGAGTGCCGGACAGACTGGATGTGGTTTTTAGGCGGTTTTCCACATCCCCCTAGGCATGGGGTGGCGGCAGGAAGGGCATCCGCCACCCCGTCAATACTAACATGCCAAATTTGCAATAACAAAGCCGACCCTGCTGAAGAGAAAGAAATAAGACTTCATAATGTACATAAATAATGCTCGCTTCATTGGGGACTTTTCTCGTTTACTTGCTAGTCTACGGTTTAAACTGTCACAGCAGCAAAGAGCATTCAAAGTCTGGATACCATCATCATCTTCTTCTTCTTCTTCTTCTTCTTCTTTATATATACAATAGTGTATTCGAGTAGTTGTGTGTACGTATTACATGCAAGTCTATAGTTTTGTTCCAATACTGATGAAATGTTGCATACTTAAATTCAAAGCAAGAGGACGGTCGCTGTTGGTGTAAGGATACCGTACAACAATAATTCAGCAGATATGACATCATAAACAATGAAATGCGCGAAAAACTACTGCATCACTCGACAGTGTTGCTCATTAAAAACACTGGACCGATTTCAACCAAATTTGCTGCATATTCCTTACCCTGAGGTAACTACTTTAGGGGTAAGAACTAACAACCACACACGATACATTGTTCAGGAGATATAAAGTCATAAACAATAAGTGTCACAAAAAATTGTCACATCGAGCGACGAGATTGTATTCATACACAATATAAGAATGAGACTACTTAGCGACTTTAAACATAATTTCAAATCTTTATTCCACTTTTTCTTGCTGACAAACATAAGCAAAATGATGAAAGGAAAGACGTTTCTCGCTTACAATTCCACTGTTCGTGGAGTAACACTACGGCATTTTGTATGATGTTAAAATTTATAATTTCTACACAACAAGTCGTACTCGAACGAAGTTCTACAGACGGTATAGACGCAGTACGATACATATTACATAAAAAATAACGTTCATGGAAAATCGCCCTATCACACATCACGTTTTGATCTCTGCGAATGGAATCTTATAACATTTTGATAGAACAAAATACACACAGTTCCATACGGCAAATGTCATGACACCGTTAATAAAATTAATATTGTTGTGAACAGAAGTCTGTAGCTAAGGTTGATGAGAAATTGAATTGGAAGCAACACATTGACGATCTACTGTCACGTTGGAGTTCAGGAACTTATGCTATTAAGGTCATCGCAATTTTGGTCACAAACATCTCACAAAGAGAGGACACCTACTCGTCCAAATTTATGGTACATGTAGGGCGTGGTGAGATATGAAAGTGCACCAAGTGGGAACTCCAGATGACCAAGCGTTTAGGAAATAAAAAGGAATTTTTATACGGATCTACCACCATATGCATCTCATCAACTGCCCTTAAGAGAATGTGTTTAGAAACCAGTGTTTGACGCCGCGGTAAGAAGACTTGAGAGAGAGAGAGAGAGAGAGAGAGAGATAAGTTGGCGGGTTCGATTCCGCCCTGTGGCAAATATTTTGTTTTCAGACTGTCAATCAAGTTTGTTTTTCTATGGAGACATTTAAAAAAAATGTTACTGCAAAAGAGTGGAGTTCATAACGTGCGCAAGATGCGATAAAAATTATTGATTCCCCTGTTTCTTCGATGAATATCACCCCGGTAAATGTAATAGATCAGTTGCAAACGAATGGAAGTATCGATTTACATACACGACGTCCCCGAGTACGCGTTAACTACAGTCCCTTTTTAAATGTTTGTAGTCCCAAATTCATTCAATGCCCTTTCTTTTTTTGCTTATATAAATTAATAAAGTAAGTATCAATGTAGACAGAAATATATAATCCCTGAGACGGATTTTCGTCTCGAATATGTCAAAGACATTAAAGATAAATTTGAAGCATTGAATTAAGAGTGGCAATATTCTATGGAACACAGAAGCCGAATTAATGTTCGTGACGTGAAGAAAATCGTGCTTAGACTATTCCGAGGAGTCTTAATCGCTAGTGATGCGGTGGTCTAGCGGTAGTGAATCGAGCAAAGGCACAGCTCACTGCCCTCTCCCGCCGACACCTTGAAGGAACTATGGTCAGGGCGCGCACACAAGAAGATTTAACGCAGGAACGTCCAAGTATGTATCATGTGATAGCTGAAAGGCGCCACCGACGGAAAAATTTGATTACTGTTCTGACAACTGAGGATGGAAGACGCGTAGATAACCAAGCTGAAATAGGGTGTGCCCTTCACACGCATTACACTACACTGTACTCTGCACACCGTCGTCACGCTGATAACATTGCGGAGGTATCCCGACTTACATTTGGCTCGGTTCCTGAGAATGCAAAACTGGATATGCTTGCTGACGTCACAGAGGAAGAAGTCAATGATGCTATCAAAGCAGGATCTACCAACAAGTCACCTGGCTCTGACGGCATCCCACTTGAGTTTTATCGAACATTTCGCCACCTGCTAGCACAGATGTGGACATAAATTTGTCGGGACGTTATGTCACCCCAGGTGCAGATCCCTGAAGGTTTCCTCGACGGTATCGTTATTCCCATACATAAACCTCATGGTACATCGAGGATAAGCGATTATCGTCCATTGACGTTGCTCAATAGCGATACGAAGATCTTTACTCGACTTCTGGCTGCACGGCTCAAACGCACGGCAAGATATGTGGTTTCTCCTGATCAAACTTCCTTGGGAGGTGTTAACAACATCCGCACCGCCCTTGCTCGCTATAGAGACATAATCACTCTAGAACATGCTCAACGTATGCCTGGGTTTTTGGCTAGTCTTGACTTCAGCCAAGCTTTCGATAGAGTTGACCACGAGTACTTGGAAGAGGTACTCCGTAATATGAAGTACCATGATACTACCGTCAACGTCATAATGTGCCTTCTACGAGGAGCGACGTCCCGTGTACTATACAATGGTCGCCTTACTCAGCCAATATCGATACAGCGTTCGGTGCGTCAAGGCTGTCCGCTTTCTGCATTGTTGTATGCTTATGCAATGGAACCGTTGCTTTGTGGACTCCGTCAGCGGCTGTCAGGGATCTCACTCGGTGGCCATGTATTTTGCTGCACTGCTTATGCTGACGATCTCGTCCTCGTTCTACGCAGCGATGCAGAAGTAAGAGAATCACTGGCGTGGGTGAGCACATATGGTGAAGCATCTGGCAGCTGTCTTAATGTCCGAAAATCATGTGCCATGCCTATAGGTGTGGGGCTTCCTGTAGACAGCGCTGCTCCTTTGCAAGTAACTACAGCTATCCGATGCTTAGGACTCGAATTCACAGGGGACATGCGCCGTACGATCGCCCTCAACTGCCGGCGCCTACTAAACCAGTTACGCGCTGGTCTTCTGGATCATCGTCTCAGGGCTCTCGACCTTCTACAGCGCACACAGTATGTTAATATATATTTGGCGTCACGTATCCCTCACGTTGCACAAACCCTACCTATTCCACCATCCATGGCATTACGCATGGGTTCATATGTTTGCCATGGCTTGCTGTTCAAGATTAGGCGATCTACGGCTTTCTTCAGAAGAACCGATCACCAAATGTGATTGAAGGGAAGTATCCCAGCGTCAACTGGAGTGTCGTTTGGCGCTCGGTGAGTGCTCCTTACCTTGGCACTGACGTACAGTCGACATGGTACCTGACAGTCAATGGGAAACAAGTGTGCCAGTCACGACTTCACAGAATTCACCTCGCAGACACACCACTGTGCGTCGCCTGTGATGTCACAGACACGGACGAGAATCGACTCGTATGCGGATCGGCGGAAGGCGTCTGGATGTTGGTGCGACAGATGCTGGTTGTGATTACCCGTACGACACCTCATCACATACTTTCCCATTTGCTCCTCTTTCCAGACTCGGGACATTACCCACAAACGAAGACAAACGCTGTGAAATGGATATGTGGACATGCGGTTCACTACTTATTTGTACATGGAGAGAAAAACGAACTTGATTTTTGGAACTTTCTGAACGAACGACATTGCACAGTTGTCCGCAATCCAAAATACGGGCAATATTTTTCAAATTTTCTTTATAGTGTTTTTCGTAATCCACCCAGAAGTTGGGGTGTTCCTGCCATGAAGTAGTAGATCCTTACATTTTCTTTTGCGGGTGAAAATAAAAAAAATGAATAAAATGAACTTAAAAAAAAAAACAAAAAAAAACGGTAAGACGTCTGTCTAGGAAGCATTAAGGTCCGGGTTCGATTTCCGGTCACATCACAAATTTTAATTTAATGCTTCAGATTTATCTATACTAATAATAAATCCGTAAATGTAGGCCTTCAATCTTCAAAACTAATGGACGAATCTTAGTGTGGTTTTCACAGGAAACATGAGAAAAGCTTGGGTCAACATATAGGCATAATTTTATCAAAATCGGATCATGAAAACAAAAGATATCGTAATTTTAAGTGTTTTCAGTAACCGTCGTGTCTGTATTTTCAACTGTTAAAAACCTCTTAACTCCAAAACTACTCCACGAATTTGCATGGGGTTTTTACAGGTAACTTGAGCGTAACTGAACAATATATACACTTCGTTTCATAAAAGTCGGATCACGGAAAAAAAGAATATCGTCATTTCAATTTGTTTATCTATGTCCGTTATGCCTGTCTGTTTCTTTGAACACGTATATCTCCAAAATTACTTGACGAATTTTCATGGGGTTTTCACATGTAACTTTAGAACATCGTGCGGCTACATAAAGGCTTCAATAATTAAAATCGGATCACAGAAAATAAATATATCACAGTTTAATCATTTGCTTAAAAGCCATCATGTATGTCTATTTGTTGAAGGTAAACTCCAAAAGTACTACACCAAATTTCATGGGTTTCCACAGGTAAATTGAAAATAGTTTGGAGAGTAACATAGTTTCATGAAAATCGGATCAGACGAAGGAAAGATATCGTCATTTGAAGTTTATGTGTATACTATGCTTATAAGTATGGTGTAGTACAGCAAATCTCAAAGAGTACTACACGAACTTTCATGGGGTTTCATAGGTCAACTAAGAGTACCTTGGGGCAACATATAAGCTTTATTTCATTAAAATCGGATCAGGGGAAGAAAAGATATCGTAGTTTGTAGTTTCTGGTGTATGGTATTCTTGAATTGCAGTGTAGTAGTATAGCAAAGATCCGATAGAGGCGCTGTTACTGACATAGTATACCAAACAACTAATAGATGGCGCTGCTGCATTGTTTATTCTCATAACTGAAGTGCAATAAACTGAAACAAGGGCTATGATTTTCCTTATGGCATCGATGTAGTGTATTTATGTCGTAAAGGCCGTTGATTTCTTTTTGAAAAATAACTTACAATGAGGGGAATAATTCTTAGTGTTGATAATGAAATAAATATTTAATGTTGTTCCGATCAGTAAATTAATGGTTCCCCCTAAAGCGAATATTTCGTTGCCAACGTTAACATACTCAACCGCTGCCACTGCAAGTAAAATTTAACCCATGTACGGTCAAAAAAAAAAAAAAAAATATATATATATTTTTTTTTTTACTAGCTGTATCCTGCATGCCTCGCGGCTATCATTTGAATTTCTAACATAACTACATTCCTTCGCGTCTATCCGATGCTCTAATTTACATAAGAATTCTTTACAAGGAAAATGGAATTTATGTAGTTCCCTTACTGCTTTCGGTGTATCCTCATTACATTTTCAGTGCGTTCTGTTTAGGAAAGCCTCTAAAACGCCAAAGTACATGAAATGACAAAGTGAGGCGCCGTTAGTTACATAGTACACCAAATAACTAATTATGGCATTACTGCGTTTTCTTCGTTCTCATAACTATGGTGTAATACACTAGAAGAAGGGGTACAATTTTACTTACGGCGGCGACATTGTGCACTGATGTTGGTAACGGTCGTTGACTGCTTTTACAAAAATCAGTCACGTAGAATAAGGGGAGTAATTGTTTACGTTCACGATGAAATAAATAATTTATGCTTTTCTGGTCAGTAAATTCAGCCTCCTCCTAAAGCCAATAGTTCATTGCAAACGATAGCAAACTAAACCGCTGCCAATGCAAGTAAAGTTTAGCCCAGGTAGGACTCAATTTTTTTTTCTTCCTAGCTCTAATCCACATGCTCTGCAATGTCATGGAAAGAAATAAGTCATCTTCCGACGGGTATAACCACTAAATTATACATAGAGTAGACATATGTATGGAGTGAGTATATGCTTCTGTGCATCTTCTCAACATTAAGCTGGAATTAGCAAGTGATACTGAGACAAATCCACTCTTTCCACACATTTAGTTGCTGTTAGGATTGGTTTGTACCTCACTGGCTGCAAAGAAACCCCACCTCTTTTTCGCGGAGCAACCACGTAACATGAAATAATATCTAAATAAATGTGTAACAGAAGCAACAAGTAAGTTGAGGAAGCGTCGCTAAAAGGTCTATTTGCACATAGTCATCCGTCTTAATCGAACAAAAAAACACCAAGGTGAAGTCATCTATTGATAGATTTTTCCAAATATCATGTGATATTTCCACCTTAGAGGACAGAAAATCTGTTCTGCACATCTGAATGCTCACTCCAGAGATTTTTCTGCTCTGTGCCTGCCACTAGAGATAATATACACACGTGAACGACAAACTCATCAGAAACCTCCCTACTTTCATAATTGTTCGGTACAATATTGTGATTCAAATTTGTAATTACTTTATTTGGTGCGGATTACATTAAGATAAAGACGTCTTCTTTTGTTGAGACAATTGTACTTAGAGTTATAATCCGACTTCTGAATTTATAGTTCCATTACACAAAATCGATTTCAACTTCGTGCTTTACGAAGTAATAACTGCATGTATTAGGTGACAGTGTGGCCGATGCTGCTAACACAGTCAAGACAATTCACTGGAAATACTATATTTAATGGAAAGTTCTTTACAGACAATCAGCTGACGCCATTCCTTCAACGAAAACTCAGACTTACTTTATCGCACATTGACACCACCATGACGTCTTATTTAAACAGACATGAACTACTCTGTTCATTAAATTATCAGACTTTCAGTACAATATGGAGCACTGCATACAGAATAACGACATTCGCCCCAGTGCAACACTGCAACATTCTAATACTTCAGCGTACACTTGCTGTGAGAGATAAAAAGTTTAGTACTATGCCATAGAACCAATACATGGCGCTGTTATTATTATTACTATTTCTCATCTAAACGACAGAAGTGTTTTCAGAAGTTTATGTCAGACAGACAATTACACACCTCAGTCTTAATTTTATGAACACAAAGTAACAATGAATTTACATCGTTCCGGAGTACGAACTTAAATTAATTTCACTTTTTTTATGAAAAAATTTATCAACTTTCATCTTTTTCGACAGTTACTTCTACTTGAATTTGACATCTTGGCTAGGAGAACTGAGTTTATCGACAGAGCGATCTAACAAGGATTCTGTTTTTGCTGACTAGGTCTGGAATCATAAAAAACCATGATATACACAGGTCCCTCTTTAAACAGCCGTTGCGAAGCACGGGCATATAAGCTAGTCTGTAATTAAATAAGCTATATGATGTTGCGGTTCATTGTGACGTCATTCTACATGTACATCAATACTCTGCAAACCACTGTAGAGTTCATGGCAGAGGTTACGTCCCACTGTACCAGTTATTAGGGTTTTTTTCCCATTCCATTCTGGTATTAGCGTGGGAAGAATGCCTCCTTGCGGGCTGTACTTAATCTTATCGTCACGTTCCCTAACGAGGGTCGCCGGCGTGGTAGCTCAGCGTGCTCGGTCAGAGGGATCGATTCCCTCGACAACGAAAAAACCGAGTCAACGACGAAACGATCAAAATAAAACAAAACGAACCAACGCCTGCCAATGACCGAGAAAACCAAAGACCTAATGAAACGAGAGAGAGAGAAGAGGACTCAACGCCATCTCTAATTAAAAACATAAAAATAAAAAAAACTGAGCCAAATTCTCAACCAACAACCCAGAACGACCATGAACAAATGATCGCAAAGCATTGATCTATCTGAAGAACAAAAAAATATAAATATAATAAATAATAAGCCGCCAATGGCAATTTTTTTCATCCTGCACCTAAAAAGTTTCCGCACACTCTCGTTACTTGAACACAATATATTCTGCAAGATTCCAAGTTCTTCAAAGGTATAACAGCACTTTCTCTGAAGAGTGCATTTGTTCTACTTTGTGAACATGCCATGAAACCGCTGAGCCAAACACCGGTTCCTAATGTTGATAAGTTGCATATGGTGATACATTCGTATCAAACTTTTATTTCCTAAACGCTTGGCCATCTGTAGTTCCCACTTGGGGAACTTTCGTGCCTTACCACGCCCTACATGTACCATAAATTTCGACGAATTCGGAGATGACGAATAGGCGTCCTTTCCTTGTCAGTTAATTGGCTTACAATGGCTATTTTCATTCAATGCTAATTAATGGTACCATATTTTGGAGTAATTTTCATTTGCACAGAAAACTGTACACAAACACCTATGCTCTCGATCATTAAACGCCGGCCGTTGGCAACTGCATGGTACGTGCTGAGTGTTAACGCCTGAAATTAGCTACTCTCGGCAAACACTTTCCACTGTTGATCTGGGATACTGATTTCCCCAGTGGCGGCTCGTATAAAATTTGACCAGTGTGCTACAATATTACAAAAATAAACAGGAAACAAAATATACTAAAATAAAAAGTCAACCTTTGTATGATTGCCTTTAATTAAATATCAATTAATACTGTACTGACAGTGAGACCTTCAGGGGAATCTATAAAAGCGCTGACAACTGCATGTATTCACTGCAGGTAGTAAATATAACGTTTAGAAATATTAATTTTAGTTACAGAAATTAAAAATTTAGTCTCAGAGGTATTTGAATACGAGCTTCACACAGGAATTGAGAGACAACGCTCAAGACACCTGAGTCAGCGCGCTATTTGACTCTGTAAGCCGCAATATTCGTCATATACTCTTCTTTCGCAGCCGCTACACGCAGCGCGTAGAGAAATATCTGGTGCTGCAGTCGGTCTCAGCACACACGAGTCGCCAGGCCTGGCGTCACGTGTGCGCATGCGCACTAGCGAACAGACGACTGCGCCGCCTCTCTGCGCACGTACTAGTGCGGCTGAATCCCACTTCAGCACACGGAGCTGGTTTCCAGCTATCGCGGCGAGAGCGCTCCAAAATGCGTTTTCGTCCTTATTACTAGCATTCTAATACGCATTGGAAGGGAATTGGCATAATTTTATTGTGGTATCTGGCTCGTATTCCAAGAGAAAGGATGTAATTTTACAGCGATTTCTCGCTTGCATTCGAAGAGAAATGGCATGATTTTAGTAATATATTTACAGTGTGCTGCAGCACATTAGCACATTATCACCAGCCGCCACTGGATTTTCCTCACGAGTTCAGAAATGTAATTCCCTCAAATGTCTTGCTCTAACAGTCGTGCGGCCATAATGGAAATCATCCAGTCCCAAGGGCGGCAATGTGCTCCATACGAAATGAGGAAAGGGCAAAAAAGAAGGACGCTGAGCGGGGACGGATGAGGGTAAAAGCTGTGTGTGTGTTGTGGATGTTGAACCTATCGTTAAATCAGACAGCAGATTGTTCATTAACACAGCAATTTGGTTTAATTATGGCCCTGATATTGATGTATATACTGTTAAATAAGAAACAGTGCATTAAACTAATTATGTGCACAACGGATCTTTTAACAAAACAACTGTGGCAAGTCACCATTTGAAACAGACACTGACTATACTCGAAATATTTGACTGCGAGAAAGATAACAAAAAACCACAAACCACTTTCTTAATGTTTGACTGCAGGAATTTTATGCAGATCAGTACCTGATTATCAAAATTCAGTATCCTAAGCAATTGACTGCAGTGTTGCATAACAAACATTTACTATAGCACAAATAACGAAATCTGTTTAACAAGATTACCAAAATCAATGCTGCACTTTAAATCCACTAATAACTAATTATCAAATGAAGGAAGTAGGTTAAACTTCTAACTACTTAAATGAAACAGGAAAGAAAGGTCAACTTTGTTACTTATTATTAATAATCACCATTACATTACCTACATAATACAACTTTTTCCTAATGACATCAAATGCAATTACCTTCATTCCAGCGGTGATAATAATAAAAAATACAATATATATTCCAAATACAATCAAATCAACTTGCTGGCACAGCAGCCTCTGCTCTACATCGGAGCCATACACACAACTCAACCGTTCTCTAAGGGAGCTAAACCACAAGTCCGACTCTCTCTCTCTCTCTCTCTCTCTCTCTCTCTCTCTCTCTCTCTCTCTCTCTCTCTCTGCGCGAGCTACAATGCTATGCAATACATGATCTTTGCCAAAGATGAAACTTCACAGAGTTAAGTACACATATCGATACACACAGTAGAAGCAATATTATACATTTTCTTGCAAGCAAGTTACTCGACACAAAACAGGAGGCACAATATTAGACATTTTCATACAAAATTTTTTTTATGGACACGTTTCAAGGGGCGAAAAATCTATCAACGGCGGGGAAATGTCGTAGATCCGGCGCTCGGATCAGTTCTGCCAACACAGCGCCCTTCTACACTATCGCCATCTGCATCCGTGCATATCGCTGCCCGGTGGCTTTTGTCACCTCAGTGCAGTAATTCAGTATCTCTGGGAATATATTGCTGGATTAACACTGTACTCATCCACCAAAGATAATCCATCTACCCAGCAATATATTCCCAGAGATACCATTCTAAATACGATAATGATAACATATCTTTGCAATTGTCTTTGTGATAGTCTTTGATATATCCTCTGTACTCATCAACCAGTTGCTTTTGTGATCTTATGGCAAACACATACCTGTGTTATAATTTTAAATTAAGATGCAAGTACAAATGTGTTACTCATTTTATGCTTCTGACATTGATTCAACTCAAAATGTTTTTATTGCTTTTATTATCATGACCACGACATAGGAATACCTGTCGGATAACTTTTAAGTAAGTAACTATCGTATCCCATTGTAATGTGCCTTATATTTATATTTCATATTACTTTATATTAATTCTAATAATGTTTTTAAATGAAATGCACAGCACTTGAGAATGACCTAAGTCTGAAACCTGGTTGTGACAATAAATATATAATTATCAGTCAAATTGCATTCAACTAAAAAAAAAAAAAAAAAAAAACAAAAAAAAAAAAAAAAAAAAAAAAAAAAAAAAAAGAAGCTTTGATTCCGTCAGTTCCTCACCTTCCACCCTAGAAAATTTAAGATAGGAGGCGAGATACTGGCGGAAAAGTTGTGAGGACGGTCGTGAAGCGTGCCAGGGTATTCATTCGGTACAGCGCTTGCCCGCGAAAGGCGTTAAGTCCGGATTGCAATCCCGATCCGGCACAAAATTTTTATCTGCTAGTAAAGATTCAGAAAATTTCTGTTATTGTCCTTCCCTCAGATTCCTCTACCTTCTCCTTCTTTCCCTCCCTCCCAACTCTACCGCTCTCTTTCTCTCTCTCCCTCCCCCCCCCCTCTCTATCTCTCTCTCACACAGAAACTCTTTATTGTTCAAAAAATGTTCAAATGTTTGTAAATCTAACGGACCAAACTGCGTGGTCACCAGTCCGTATCTTACAAACTACTTAAACCTAGGTAAACTAACCTAAGGACAAACACACACATCCATGCCCCAAGGAGGACTCGAACCTCCACGGCGAGCAACCGCGCGCTCCGCAGCGAGACGCTTCAGACCTCTCGGCTACTCCACCGCGGCTCTTTATTGTCGTTTCGGACTTCCGTCAAGAACAATCACTATTACCGGTGAATGATTAGCGGCGCCATTGGTAGTATGTGAGACGGTGATCCGCCAGTAGGCAGTAAGTGGACAACAGTCTGATGATCGAAATTATTTGTTAATAGGTTAAAGGTTGTTTCAGATGAGACCATTTCATCAAAATACAGTACGGAGGAACACATTCAAGAGACGATGGGGAAACGATGTCTCCCGTGCAAAGTTAGTAAGCAAGTGGGTAGCTAGACAGGGTCTTCTCTGTGGATCAGAGCGCAATTGCCCCAGATTTTACATTGTCCGACATTCCCCAAAGATCTGGTGGCTCTTTCGCATAATTCAACAGAAATATGAATGAATCAACTAGACAACAAACAAGGTAAAGGTATCTCTTGGAAAACGCAAAAAAATATCACTGCCAGCGATTCTCTTTGCACATTGCACCTGAAGCAGGGCCAAATAAGGGAAACCCAACACGTTAAAGTTCCTGGTAGAATGACTGTCCGGAACCCAATCTTTCCGAAATCTTACCTGCAACTGCCATGCTGTTTAACCTTCACCTTCAACAAGAATTGCCACTCCTGTAAGTCATAAATGAAGCAGTAGCTAACTGCCATTCGTACTGAAGCCCTCAATACTTGTTATCCCGGAGAGAACGGTACTGAAGAAGATACCGTACCAGTCAAGGTAGGTAATGAATATAAAAGACGACGAAATCAGGCATTGGAGCTCTACAAATACTGAAAAAGACACTGACGTTGCTAAAAATAGTCGTCGGATTTTGTACGCTCTTTTCTATGAGTGCATCCCATTAGGTCCACCAGACAACTTCTCACACAGGCGAAATCGGAGACCATGTCACCACAGCATAACATAGTCTCGACACTCACTATTATAAAAGTTGTTACTAACTGACAGTTGCAACTACACTAGCGCTCCTAGTGGTGGGCAAGGTGCTGTAAGAATAATTTTTGTTTATAATTACTTTTCTATGTAATTAACCAAATAGTTTCTTTAAGTTTTGCGTTCCAAGCATTAGTAAAATGTCGAAAGACATAAATAATCGTGAAATAAATGTAAAAACAGCAGAATTTCCATGATTAAATAATATAAACAACAACTTATTCATGAGGAAATACTTACGAATATATGTGTATTTTGCAGTCAACTCTGCTGAACGTAAGAGAATTTAATCAGCCGATGAACATTGATTCCTGTTGTGGTCTGTTCTTATATGATAGGCACTTTCATTGAAGTCTAAAAATTCGGTGTGTAGTCTAATGATTCGAACATTTTTCAATTCATTCATCTTTCTTATAAACGTATATACTTTTGAGTGTGATTAATTTTGATTATAAAAAGAATGTCTCGAAGAGTCTTTCCGCTTGTGGTTCAGATGTCGCAACATTTGTTTCTGCTTTGTTGGGAAACTGTTTATTTATTTAGTTTTATATTTCGATGTTTTATTGACACGTTTGTAAGGATTTTCCTTCGGCTACAGCTGTAGAGACTGATCTGGTACATTAAATAATCTAGGAATTGCATTCCATATAATTTTCTTACGTTTAACACTTACAGATTTGAGTGGAATTGTAGTGAATAAAATCTGAATAGAAAACCGATGTCTTTCTGGAGAAGGGTGGGTTTTCTGTTGTTTATTAGCCATATTTTGTTCTTAATATAAAATGAAATTCTTGATTAAAAAGTCGTATATTTCAAGATACTCTTAAATAAACTGTCCTGCACAGTGTCGTTTCTTACCTTCCAATGGTTCTTAGGAAACCTAATAGAGACAAATGTGGAGTTATTTTGTAGTTATTGCAATTTTTATGGCACTACGTACCTTCCCTGCCGTAAAAAGTACATTAAAATCAGTTTAAGCGACACTATTGACACTCGTCCGTTATCGTATTCAGAAATGTACCTTGCCAGTCGCTTGGAGCGCTGCTGTCGTAGCGAATAACAAACATCTGTGGGAGTGTCGTGACTGTTTGTTAGACTGTGATGTCACCATAGACAGTGACAGGAGCTCACAGGAACTGGGCACAAATAGAGAATTAAAAGACTGGTCATTTCTCAAGGGAATGCAAGTGAGATTCCAGTACAAAACAGCAAGAAAGCCTATTGGACGAACAATAGTTCAAATTCGTGCTCCTCGGTTAGTCTATATCAAACAAGAAGAAACAAGTAGGATGTCACAAATACAATATTCTAAAGAGAAGGACGGATAATATCTCAAGCAACCTGTAGGTGTTGGCAGTTTCCGGATAAACTTTATCGACAAAGCGGCAGATATTCTCCCGCGTGCATGAATAATGCCATTCATTGTTGTCAGCGATGAGATCGTGATTTCTACGAATCAAAGAAGGCCAAGATTTCCTTGTTGTGTCGATTCGTAGTAGGCACACTCCACGCTGTTTTCCTGTATGTTGCCTTATCGAATTTACTCAGCTGTGCTAAGACGTTACGCGTAAGCTACTCATCAGCGCTCACTTGCTACTTGTAAAAAGCAAATTGGAAAGCTTTTTTATTTACCTAGTGTGACTTTTAATTAAGACACACAATATATATAGTTTTTCTCAAAATTTCCAGTTTTTTACATACTTTCCTAAGTTTTACTCCATACAAATGACAATTACGAACATAACAGACGACTTTAGTCGGTCAATTTCGTCAAGCCATTCTCAAGTTATGGCATTTCATGCACTGATTTCTATTTACCGGGTGATCAAATATAAATTTGAAAATTTAATAAATCAAGGAATAATGTAGATAGAGAGATAAAAATTGACACACATTCTTGGAATGACATGGGATTTTAATAGAACCACAAAAAAGTTCAAAAAAAGTCCGACAGATGGCGCTTCATCTGATCAGAAAAGCAATAATTAGTATAACAAATTAAGACAAAGCAAAGATGATGTTCTTTACAGGAAATGCTCAATATGCTCACCATCATAATGTTGTGAACAGCACTGTAAAGCATGTCCGGAGTTATTGGCGGCGGACGTTGTCTTTCAGCATCCCTAGAGATGTCGGTCGATCACGATACACTTGCGACTTCAGGTAACCCCAAAGTCAATAATCGCTCGGACTGAGTTCTGGGGACCTGGGAGGCCAAGCATGACGAAAGTGGCGACTGAGCACACGATCATCACCAAACGACGCGCGCAAGAGATCTTTCACGCGTCTAGCAATACTTTTTTTGTGGTTCTAATAAAACCCCATGTCATTCCAAGCATGTGTGTCAATTTTTACCTCTCTATCTACATTATTCCGTGATTTATTAAGTTTTCAAATTTACACAGACTTTTTGATCACCCGGTATATAAATATTATCAGGATAGATTGCAACTCATTGCTTCAGATAGGTACACCGAATTGACACTCAAATTCACTCAATTAAACTTTAAGCCTTAACCTTCTTTAGGAGGAGGCACACATACATTCATAAAGGCACAAGTCACGAACACATGACTATCGTCTCCAGCTGCCGCAACACGACACTTCTAGACTTATGAAGGCTGTGGCCAAAAGCTCAGTTCTGTCAAATGAGATTGTCTTGTCTATTGTGCTTGAATGCTGCTCAGTAAGCGTCTCTACAGTGAGCTGCAAGTTATCCGCATTCTATTTATATAAATAGAAACCAGGTTCGCTTGAACACCACAGAACTGGCTGGGCCTATTTTGCTATGGTCGTAATTGTCAGGTTAAGGTGTATAGAGAAGAAAAGTTTTGAGAAGTTTCCCTGAAATTTGTAAGTTTTGAGGAAAACTAAAGATGCTTTTTCCATGGGATTATCATATGAACTGAAGACCATAATTCCCGATTCAATCGTTGAAAATGCATGATTCTATCTTTGTTTTAGAATAATTCCCAGGAAATAATTCGGACACTTGAAATAAAAATTAAAAGAAATGGGCAATTTTGTGAAACTATAGAAATAGAAATCATGTTTTGAATGCCATCACAATTAATGTTAGGAATGGTATATTTTGGGAGATCACCGTGATATTTCCATCTTATATGTATTTTTTCGTGGATGCGTTTAAGACACCGTATATTGCATGCAATCAGGTAATGAGATTCGGGATTGTTTGACCGGTCTCCAGGAAAGTTGACAAGTATTTTTAGTTTCTCATCGATAAGAGGGAAGAGAAGAAAGGAAATATGGAATAAATACATAATTTACGAAATATTTATGTGTATTACATGTACATTAATTTACAGTTCATATGAGGAAATGGACAATGAGTGAAGTGGCGGCGCTAGACGGAAACGTGTCGGCGAACTCGTCTTTGCGAGGCCCCTTACATTTTTTTCCGTAAGGAAGAAACTGTTACATAATATGAGCTGAATTATACACCAACAATCATTAACCTAAAATTTTATTACTATAATATACAAGTGTTATTGCAATGACAAAAATTACGATAAACAAACACAAATTAAAATAGAGAAACTTTTCGGCTTCTCGCCTCACAGAAATTTTTTAAGATCACATCATAATAAATACTAGACGCTATTTCGGCTTCAATTGACAGTACTGACAATGCAGATAGTCTTTCTTGGCTCATTGTGCGTCTTAATCAATTTTAACTTTGAGAAGCTTCTCTCGGCCAAAGCTATACTGACTGGAAGTATGAGCATTATTCTTGCCCGCGAAAGGCAAAGGTCCCAGGTTCGAGTCCCGGTTCCGGCACACAATTTTAATCTGCCAGGAAGTTTCATTATTCTTGTTGTTGTAGAAACATTTGGATATACTTCTTCCGAATTGTTTTCTAAAATGTACTGAAGAAGTTGTTTTGCGTCTTTGATTGAGTCTAGTGGATTGGATTTTAAGAGCTGGAGCTCCTCGTAAAGTTCTAAAGGCTGTATAGCACCATTTTCGCCTACTCGGAGTATCATAACTAAATGATTACAATGCTTGAGAAGGCCGTCCTTGGATAGAGATTTCAAATAATTGATATCATAAATAAAACCAAATCGCTTAAAATATTCTTTGAATTGACATTCACTGTCGACTGTTACAGCTTCTATCATTGTGTTAAAATATTAATTCTGTACTGCATTTCAGCAGATTGTATTGGTTCATCAGTTTGTTCGTAATCGATCATTTGTTTTTTCTGTGCTATTCTTTTTTTTTTTTTTTTAAACTTAGTCTCAATTTCGTAACTACTTTTTTCTACAAACAATCAGGCTTCTGCAACTCATGTTTCAAATACTGTAATACGGAATTCTCGAATCCAGTCATGAAATGAACATAAAGTTTCAACAGTTACTTTCAGATTCACTTGAAACGAATGCCATTGTTTATTTATTTTGTTCACACATAGTAAAATCTCGTACCACACGTGTATTGCAATAATAAACTCAAAAGTTAACATTTCATTCAAGTCTGCTTCACATTCGCTAAGAGTTTCAGAATCATCAGTTTTACCTTTCACGTCTTTCGATATCATGAAATTGGAATAAGATAGCTTTCATTGCTCCGATTCTGCTTTCCCGGCTTGTTTCAGAGAGAGGTTTGAATGTCAATTTTAATTTAGTTTTTATAAGTTCGCAATACTAGCTGGACCTTGTAAAGAGCACATAAATTTTATTGGTGAAGCCGAAAAATGTTGTAGCTGTTGTAGACGAGTTAGCTACATCTATGAGAAGCAAATTCCAAGACTGGCATCCCCATGGGGTGAAGAATGCTCGCGGATTAATATTGGGTATTCTTGTTCTAACACATTTATTGATGTCAACCATATTGGCGCTGTTATTATTTCCCTGTCCTCGACAGTTATATCTAGACCATTAGTTTCTACTTCCTTTAAAACTGCATTTGTAAAATACTCTTCCATTGTTTCTGCAGCGGCAATAAACCCAAGTATACTAATATAATTCGCCCCTTGTTAGATAAAAAGAGGTGTGTTGCCTAAAGAAGGAATGGGGCTGGACGGATATGGTGACAACGAAAATGATCTCAAAGTTAAAGATTGGAAAACTAATCCTGAACATGTGACTTATATGCATTGGAATGATCTGGTGAAAGGATTGCTCCTGTGACTAGCGTCCAAGGGAGCTGGGAATACAGCTCACGATCATGAAATAATTGCTATTGAAAAAGAACTTCCAGAGGCTTTGATTATTGTTTGAAATCAGAGGCTGTACTCGAAAGTACTAGTCTTGACACATGCCTCCGACAGTCTGTACATTGTATGTACCCACACACTCTGTCTCAAAAATAAATAAATAAATAAAAACCACTTACAACACTGCTAAAAACATTAAACGAGCTAAGGAGTTTTTTTCCTTTAATCACAAATCACTCGGTGTCAAAGAGGCTAGGAAAACAACTCACAATAATGAAATAATTCCTATGTCCACCGCTGCTGCTGCTATATTGTGTTTATGTCCGCCATCTTGTTTATGTCCGCCATCTTGTTTATGTCCGCCATCTTGTTTATGTCCGCCATCTTCTATATGTCTGCCATCTTGTTGTGTGTTCGCCATCTTGTTTGTGTCCGCCACTATCTTGTTGTTCTTTATGTCCACCATCTTGCAACACTAGGATGGAAGAAGGATGACCATTATTAGTGTGATGGCCTCGAGGATGAGTGAGGCGACCAAAATATTGACCTGCTGGCCCCTACGAGGTAGGCAACTAGACCATTATTATTGTGATGGCTGGAAAGGTCAGCGAGGTGACCACAATTTTGGCCTACTGGCCCCTGTGAGGTAGGCAACCAGATGGTCACAGAGCTCAAAGGTCAAATTTGGACCAGAAGCCCCATAGTGTACCTACTTCCAGATTTTCGCACATCTGGCATCAAAATAGTCTTGGTTGCACCCTTAAAAGATTTCCCCTTATGTCACCGGCTTAATGGTTGAATTTCAAAGAAATACCGGAACACTTTTTTTTTAAATTCCAGTCAAAACTCTAAATATGAAATTTTGTATTTCTTGCTTCAAAATTGCCTGAACAGCAACGTATTATCAAAGAAAAAAAAAAAAAAAAAAAAAAAACCGTTCATCTCGTATGTCTCCCCGTTAGCGATACGAATATCTAAAAATCACTGATGCCTACAGTGTAAGATAAACAACGTCTTCAAATTTCAAGTTTCTATTGTCTGATTCACTTTTCAGCGCCGTTTTATGCCTTTTAGAAACGGATCGAGAACGCGAAATTCTTTATTACGCTTTGGGATCATTCTTGCCATTTCACTTTTCAACCTGCAATATGCACTTATTTTTATTTATTCGTACGCTTGTTGCAGAAAAACAACTGAAAAATGTGTATCACATTTCGCTGTATATAGCCTCTTTACTATTATAGTGTCAAAAGTCATCTCTGGTCTTTAGTCCGTATTTTCTATAAGCTGACGACTTTCCCACTGAACTACTATGGTGTACAACAGGAGACTTTGTACTACAACAACACAGAGAGATCATTCGACTCCATTGTGTAGTCTTTGCTGAAGAGCAAAATATTGACACCCTCACGTAGAATTTTATATAAGTCGGTAAATTTCAGCTCCAATATCTTCCACCCCCTTATCGTTATCAACCAACTACCACCACAGTGCACAATGGGAGACTGATACCTACTACCGCATACAAACACTATTCGTTTGCGGTGTGTAGTTTTGGCTGCGGAGTGAAATATAGGCACAAACACTTCAATTTTTGTATATAGTAAGATTATTATTGGTTCCCGTTGAACAATTCAAAAACAGAGTCCGCTCTCGCAAAGCTGGCTACTCTACATGAAAATATTTGACGTACACAAAGCTGTACTTTGAATTTTACAGCCTTTTGCCGCTCTGAATTGGCTGGCTAGTGCCCTGTACCTCTTCTGTGAGTGCTACTAATTTACCTAGGCTTATTCTTAATGAATTACCGAGGTCGTACTTAACCATTGTAAGTCCCCTAGATAGCAGAAACACGATTCTGAAGTGAGGTCAGACGGGCTGATCATAGTTGTTATACGGAGTACAACTGTTTGTAAATCTACGGAACTTAACTACTACGGTTGTCAGTCCCTTGGCTTACAAACTATTTAAACTAAGGTAAGAAAAACACCCACCCACCCAACCATCCACACACACACACTCACATACACACATACAAACACACACACACACATACATACCCATGTCAGGGAAGGACTCGAACCTCCGACGGAGAGCAACCTTTCTCTCCGGACGAAGGACACACACACACACACACACACACACACACACACACACACATATATATATATATATATATATATATATATATATATATATATATATATATATAGGGTGTTTCGCTAAGTGTGTTTGCCTCTGTAACTTATAAAATAATAGGTGATGGGAAATTTTAATGCGGTAGGTCAACACAAGAAATGTTACACTTTGTGCGGAGCTATGAACATAGTTTATTGTATCATTTTCCAAAGAGTTACAGCACAAAGATATAATTTTTTAAATGGAACAATAGTTTTTTTCTATCGTGCATTGTATTCGTTGAAACCAGCTGCGTCCAAATCAATTTAAATTTCATTCCTATCACGGTTAGTTTGGCAATTACAACCTTTCAAAGTTCCGGGGGCGGAGGCTACTACAGCTCAGCTGATTGGCTGGTGGTCATGAGACAGTGGGCCGTGCCTCAGGGGATAGCCACTCGGCCAATCAGCTACGCTATCGCAGCCTCCGACCCGGAACTTTGAAGGGTTGTAGCTCCCAAACTAACAGTGATAGGAATGTAGCTTAAATTGATTTGGATGCAGCTGGTTTCAACGAATCCAATGCACGATAGAAAAAACTATTGTTCCATTTAAAAAATTACATGTTTTTGCTGTACCTCTTTGGAAAATGATACAATAAACTATGTTCATAGCTCTGCAGAAAGTGTAACATTTCTTGTGTTGACCTACCGCATTAAAATTTCCCGTCACCTATTATTTTATGTTACAGAGGCAAACACACTTAGTGAAACACCCTGTATATTGTGTGTGTGTTATTCCAATCATTGTGAATAGAAATATGCAAAGAAATAGTTTTGTTCACAGGGCTGTGGCACTACAGATACCATCCAGAGGATGCAATCATCATATTTTAATACAGTAGAGCTGCATGTCCTCTGGAAAAGTAACGGTTGTAGTTTTCCCTTGCTTTCAGCCGTTCGCAGTAATTTTGTGGTAAAGCCACATTAGAAGATATTACAAGGCCAGCTCAGTCAAACATCCAGGCTATTGCCTCTGTAACTACTGAAAAGGCTGCTGCCCCTCTTCAGGAACCACATGTTTGTCTGGCCTCTCCACAGATACCCCTCCGCTGTGGTTGCACCTACCGGCCGGCCGCGGTGGCCGAGGAGACTGAGGCGCTCCAGTCACGGTCTGCACGGCCACTAAGGTCGGGGGTTCGAATCCCCCCTCGGGCATGGATATTTGTGCCGTCCTAGTTCGTAAGTAGTTCATAAGTAGTTTGTAAGTTTAGGGACTGATGACCTCGTAGTTAAGTCCCATAGACTATACAAACATTTGAACATTTTTGCACCTACGGTACGGCTATCTGTATCACTGAGGCACGCAAGCCACCCTACCTAGGCAATGTCTGTGGTTCATAGGGGTGGACGACGTGGTACTGATATAGCAAAGTCGTAAGGTTCTTCAAGATCAAACCCAAGCTTGGAATGATAGGCTAGCAGAGAATGTCATGCTTCTGAATCTCCAGAAGACGACCTATTTGGAAAGCAGTCCTCAAACCAGTGGAACCATCAGCATCGACGGTCAGGATTTGAACAAAACCACCGTGTTCAGAAAACCTTACATTCGTGATAACTTCTTCGAATGATTCCACCCTTCACTACCGGATGAGAGCAAATGCAACATGGCTGAATTGAAGACAGGTCACTGGTGTTCTCTGTGACTAAAGCATGCCTGGAAATCTGAAGGTAAAAATTTATAAATCAGTAGTGCGTCCCGTAGCCATTTACAGGAAAGAATGTCGATCTTTAATGAGAAAACAGCGTCAGTCTCTCCACACAATGGAGATGAAAATGCTGCGAAGGTCCCTTGGATTGACTCGCTACGACCATGCAACAAATAACTATGTCCGCTTGGTGTAGTCTCAATCATTGAGAAGGTAATAGAGGCTCGTCTTCGGTGATACGGCCACCTCACGAGGAAAGAGTGCGATTCTGTGGCTGAAATAAAACTCCAATTCGAACCACGAGGACGCCGACCCCATGGTAGACAACGTCAAGGAGGATCTCAGCCCTGAAGACGTCCACAACAGAATGTGGAGGAGACGTAACAGAAGAGCAGACCCCAAGTAACGGGGAAAATGCTAGGAAAGAAGAAGAAGAAACACAGAGTAGTACACTGAAGGAGCAATACAAAGAATATTTAATGAAATAAAAATTGATCTATATATAGCTATCTGAAATGATCACCATGACAGTAAAAAAATAAAGCTTTTTTCGTGGAAATTGATAGTCACTTATAGCTTCAAAACTAAACAGTTGTGCTCCTATCATAAATGCATTTTATTGATCTGTTGTATAATTAATTATGTTTTCACTAAAAGATTGAAATACTCAAATGTTAGCTTCTCTAAAAGAAATCACAGCACAGACTTCAATAGCTACTACTCAGTGTAAAGCCTGACTGATGACCAATTTGTGTACTGCAGCCATACATAGGATTTCAAATGAACCATTCCACTAAGTCAGGTACTTACATAATTACTGTACCAATTTTAGGTGTTAAAATCGATAGGAATCTTCTGTGTTCCATCGAAGGCTTTTGATTAGGTGAAGCGTAATATTTAATTTGAGAAGGGTATTTTTATGGATCCGTATATACTTTGTTAAGTTACTAAAAAAAGGATTGTAAAGTTTTACCACAGACTATTCAAGTAACACAAAGTAGGACACAGCATATACATGAGGAAGTATTACAATAAGAGATCCACAAGGTTCGAATGGTGTGGCTCATTGTTACTCTCGTTTCTTGCGGAGAAACCACAGAAATATCAACAGAGAAAGTAGTAAATGATGTTCTCGTGAAAAATAGAAACCACTTATTCACAACTGCTCAAGTTTCAATGTATGAAGGAAAACAGCTCACCTACTTTTCTATCGTCAAAAGTTTCCCAACACCTATTTATCCAGGAACCTAGTAAACCAACAAGAAATAATGGACAATGTATTCAAATTTCTTAGATGTGCATAAGTGAAAAAAAAAAAAAAAATAGGCAATGGACCTGATGGAGCTAATATTTGTCTAAGAGTAATTTACAAGTTATGAAATACAGGAGACAGTAAGTTAACCTATTTTGCATATTTTCGTTCACTGGAGTTTTGTACGATTGTAATAAAACATGACTCATTTAAGAAATAGGTTTACATTGTATAAAATCGATCATGCATAATGTTCATGCCCTTACGACTTAAAGGCATCATTTTAAATATTTGGGAATATCAAGCACAGCCTCACCTATGAAATTTGTTATCAACAATCTATTTGAGTTCTAACTAAGCACAAATATTGGCAAGTAGAACATTAAAATGAATAATGAACTTCATTACATTTAATGAGTCTACGAGGGAGGGCCATTTCGAAATTCCCACAAACGACGCATGGGAGACCGTAACGGTGACGTGATAAACTTGAAATTTATGTCAGTTGTGACTCAGACTTTAAACTTGGCGGCTGTATGTATGTCAGATGGCTCGCGTCACGGTGTCGTAATTTAGTTATAGTGGAAACTGAAATACGGCCAATTCGTATTACACACAGTGGCCCGCCGTTTCTACATCAAAATCGAATCCCTGCATGGAAAGGACGATTTAAAGGAGGACTGTGGGACTAATGAAGTGAAAACCGAAGATGTGGAAGTCCAACATTTGCAAGAGGCTACAAATATCAGATTTTGTGAAATTATGCGGTCATCAAAATCATCAGCAAATAGTGACATCGAAACGCGAGGATTATGAACAGTTGCATCATCTTGTTGAAAAAACCCATGTACTATTTTACATAACTCAAGTTCTCCTAGGAATAAGTACAGGATATCATTACAGTATCGTTGTGCGTTTAATTTTTTGTTGAAAAATATGGGGCCCACAATCCGACATATAGAAACTTCAATCTAAGCTCCTGTTTTCGCAGAAAGAAGTGGTTCCTCATGAATACACAATGGATTTGCAGCGCTTCACATACGAGAATTTTGCGAGTTCACGTATCCCGATAAATGAAACAAAGCATCATCGGTGAAAAACGTTTCATTAAGTCTACCCATTCCATTTTGTTGAACGAAATTTTCGAACTATTGAGAGTAATGACGTCTCTTACCATTATCAATAGTTTTCAGTTCCTGCACGACTAACTTTATATGGGAAAAAGTTCAATTTTTTTCCTTACAGCTGTTTGTGCCGTTCCGACACTAACATCGATTTCCTAGGCAAGTTTTCTTACTGACTTCTACGGACTCATGAACATTTTATCGGAAATATCAAGTAGTTTATCCTCAGACAAAACGCTAGGACGACCACTTCTCGGTGCATCTGTCACGGAACCCGTACTAATTTGTTAATCAATTCTCACACACAATCGCGATGTGGGATTATTGTTTCCACGAAAAATGAATTTAATGTTCGACGAACTGAAACTGTGTATTTACTGCCAGCTTCGAACTGTTGTTAAAAACTCACATTCTTCCATGATTAGCATTTTAACAGTGAAAAAAAACTCAACAGACGAGCAAAGGAACTAAACTTCAAAATCACGTCATCTTGCTTCAATTCACGTCAAAAAGTATTCGTATGATACCACTATGATCTTCTGACACGATATGACGTTGTAAGCTATACTAATTGGTTTGAACATGATTTGAATTTGTGCTAATACTTCCGCAATAGTTCAATTAAACACATACATTGTCGAATCGTGTGATGAGAATAACGTGTTAAGTTCGATTAAATTTTACTTGACGTCCTGGCGGCCTCGCGTGATTATGTTGTTAGTCATGTGACGTTGGTATTATCCAGTCGCGTGACAACCACAGTCTAACATATACAGTCGTGACACTTACTGCTGTGAAAGCTGTTACCAACTGACAGTTGCTGCGACACTAGCGCTCCTAGTGGTAGGAAAGCTGCCATAGGATTGATGTTTGTTTATAATTATTTGTGTGCATAATTAACAAAATAGTTGGTATAGTTTTTGCGTTACAAGCATTAGTAAAATATTAAGAGGTATACATAACACGGACATTAATGTAAAAGCAGCCGAATTTAACTGATTCGAAGATGTAATGAACAACTTCGTCATGAACAAATACTTACGAATACATGTTATTTTGCAGCTTATTCCGTTGAAAGTAAGTAGAATATAAACATAAGGGAAACATAAATTTCTGTTATGATGTGTACTTACTATGACAAGAGTTTTTTGGCACATATCAATTCGGTGTGTAGCCTAATGATTCGCTCATTTTTAGGCTTTCCTCGTCTTTCTGATACGCTTATATTCGTTTGAGTGTCATTATTTTAGCTTAAGAAGAGAATGTCTTGAAAATTCTTGCCGTTTGTGGTTCAGTTGTAGCAACAATTGTGGAATTGGGTTCGTCTTTGTTGAAAACAGTTTGGTTGCTTGTTTCGTTTTCTTGCCAGATCCCTGACGTTTTCCTTTCAGCTATAGCTGTGGTGGCTGATTTGGTACGTTCAATACTGTAGTTATAGCATTCTATTTGCGTTCCCTACGTTCCATACTCACCGATTTTACTGGAATTTTAGTGAAGAAGCCTTAAAGTTCCTGAGTAGAAAAGCGACGACTTTTTGCCAAATGCAGGTGTTCTGTTGTTTCTTAGACATTTATTATTTTTAATAGAAAATGATATTATTCAGCAAAAGCCTGTAGGTTACAACATAACTGTAAATAAACTGTCATGCAATGTACCTTTTAGTACCTCATCAGGGATCTTAGTAAACCTAATAAAGACAAAGGTGGAACTAATTTTATATTATTACCTATTTTTATGGCAGTACATACATCCCCTAGTGTGAAAAGTCTGTAAAAATCAATACAACCGATACTATTCGCACTCATACAATGCCGTATTCACAAACGTAGCTTACCGGCCGCTTGGAGCGCTGCAGTCGTAGTGTATAACAAAAATCTGCGCGAGTGTCGTGACTGTATTTGTTAGACTGTGTGACAACGCAAATGTTTGTCATGAAATCTTCGTTTTACGAGCGCAATTACTTTTACTGAATGAACGAGGGTACATACAAGAACCTGTCAACAATAGAGCAGGAACAGCATTATTTATTTACTTCATCGTTTCTACGAAATACTAATCAAATCACTCTATGTGGATTTTCAAAAATATTAACATCTTGGCAAAGAGTTTCTACCGTTTCGTTGATGTTGCCAACATAATCATGCGAGACGCCGGGAAGCGGAAAGGTAGGTAAAATTTTACCGTTACGTACAATGATGTAGCCCTCCATTGAGATAGTCAAAAATGTTCAAATGTTTGTATAGCTTATGGGACTTAACTACGCGGTCATCAATCCCTAAACTTACAAACTACTTATGAACTAAGACTAAGGACGGCACGAATATCCATGCCCGAGGGGGGATTCGAACCCCCGACCGTAGTGGCCGTGCAGACCGTGACTGGAGCGCCTCAGTACCCCTCGGCCACCGCTGCCGGCGAGAGAGAGATAGTCTAGTACGCCTCTTCACATTACCATAATGCACCGTTTGTGAATATATACACTTTAGACGGAACATCATCTATCCAGGGACGTTGTTGCTACACAAATATTTTAGTGCTCTGTCAAATTCTTCTTCCTCTACTGCGACTTCCAATTCTACAATACTGCCTTCAAGTTTATTTCCTTTGTATAAGTCCTCTATATATTTATTCCAAAGTTCAGCTTTCCCCTCATTTCTTGGTACTGGTTTTTCATCTGTTTTCTTGATATTCATACCGCTGCTTTTCTTGTCTCCAAATATCTCTTTTATTTTCCCTTAGGCGGTATCTGTTTTTCCCCTTGTTATACATTCTTCTACGATTCTGCATTTGTCCTCTAGCCACTCCTGCTCAGCCAGTCTACACTTCCTGTCAATTACATTAGTCAGACGTTTGTACTCCCTTTTGCCTGCTTCACTTGATGCATTTTTATATTTTCTCCTTTCATCCATACGTTCAGTATCACCTGTGTTATCCAACGATTTGTATTAGGCCTTGTCCTTCTGCCTATTTGATCGTCTGCGGCCTTCTCTATCTTTCAGAGCTAACCATTCTTCTTCTACTGTATTATTTTCCTCCGTTTCAGCCAATCCATGCCTAATGCTCCTTCTGAAACTTTCAACCATCTCTACATCATTCAATTTGTCCAGGTTCCATCTCCTTAATTTTCTACCTTTTTGCACTCTATTAAGTTTTAATCTACAGTTCATAACCAATAAGGTATGCTCAGAGGTTATATCTGCCCGTGGATATGTTTTATAGTTTAAAACCTGATTTCTAAACCTGTGCCTTGCCATTATAAAGTCAATCCGTTATCTCCCAGTGTCTCCTGGTCTCTTCCACGTATATAACCTTCTTTCGTGATGATTAACCCAAGTGTTTGTGATGATTAATTTGTGCTCTGCAAAAACTCTTTCAGGCGATCTCCTCTTTCATTCCTTTTGCCTAGTCCATGAACATTCACAACAGCAAAACAAGGATAACGGAAGGTAGTCTAAGAAAATAAGCCGATGTAAGAATTAGTTTATATTATGAGGCAGTAAAAGTAGCAGATGCGTTTTATTTTCTGGGTAGCAAAATAACTTCTACTGAACGAAGTGAAGAGGTGTTTTGTTATTTGCGCAGTTAAATAACTTCTGATCGCCTAAGTAAAGAATATATAAAATACAGAATGGCTAAGGAAAGAAGCGAAATTTGTTGACATCCAAAATTAATTTAAATGTAAGGAAGTGCATTATGAAAGCATTTCTATGGAGTGTAGCATGCTTCGGGAGCGAAACGTGGACGATAATAGCTCAGACAGAAAGATGATGGAAGAATGTGGTGCTATGGACGAATGCTGAAGATTAGATGGGTACATTGCGTGACTAATGAGGAAGTGCTGAAGGATCATCAGAATAACATACGAGCCGCGGTGGAGTAGCCAAGCTGTCTGAAGCATCTCGCTGCGGAGCGCGCGGTTGCTCGCCGTAGAGGTTCGATTCCTTCCTGTGGCATGGGTGTGTGCTTGTTTGTCTTTTGGTTAGTTTACCTAGGTTTAAGTAGTTTGTAAGCTACGGACTGATGACCATGCAGTTTGGTCCGATAGAATTACAAACATTTGAACATTTTGAATAACATACGAGAAATCAGAGCTCGATCGGAGAGATTCGGGTGTTCTTTCTTCCCGTGCGCTATTGGAGAATGGATTAGGAGATAAATAGTATAAAGGTGGTTCGATGAACCCTCTGCCAGGCACTTAAATGTGATTTGCAGAATATCCCATGTAGATGTAGATGTAAAATAATTGGGGAGAAAAGAAATAACCGCGATGGAGTGGCCAAGCGCATTGAGGCGCTGTGCTCCGATTCGCGAGGCCGCCTACAGTGGAGGTTCGAATCCCCTTTCGGGCATGGATATTTCTGTCGTATTTAGTATACGGTAGTTTGTAAGTTTAGGAAATGATGACCCGGCAATTAAGTCCCTTAAGCTTAACAAACATTTCAAAATTTGAAAAGAAACATCTGGTATATTTTGACTACGAGCAGATATCAATGGATGGCACAGATTCGGAGACATCAGTGCATCGGAGGGAAGTACGTACGGTAGAATTTACCGAGGGAGACCGGAGACGAATACAGCAATCAGGTTGAATTGGATGTAGGTTGCCGCACTACATGGTAACATGTAGAACTGGGGTAAAACGTAAGAAATGGGGGGAATAACGATGAATCTGACATATTAATAAAAATGAGATATTTGAATTTTAAAGTTTAAAACGCTTTATTACATAACGTTTGAACATTTTAACCCGTGGACTTTCTCCGCTGTTCCATACTGTCAGGTATTTTTACACGAGTCATAGCAGATTTAGCGCGAATGAATTCACCAACAGAAAGTAGTCAGAGATCTTTACAACATGGAAACGTAATTCCAATTCTAAAAAAATTGACATTCATTGTTTCATTCGCAGGTCTTATGTGTATCTTTTCTTTGTTCTGTTCACACATTCTACACCGTGAGTGTCAGCTGTGTCGGAAAAGGCTAAGTAACTAGCTAAATGCTTTTTCATATGGAGCTAGCAAAACTGCTGAGTAACGAGTCTGTTGTCTTCAGTAAAGTATCGTCATTGGAAGACAATAAGAAAATTAGAAAATATCTTAATAATTTTTCCATTTAAAAAAGAATGCCAAATGTTTTTAAATATTGACAAATACAACTGTAAAAAAGGATACACTATTACACTATCTGACAATACTCGGTGGGACACGTTGGGTGTAATTATGGAGGCATGGAGGCGTGGTATTACGAGTGTATGTATGATATTTTCTGTCGATGAACTGTGATGAGAAGCGGATGAGTTGCACAACGGATTATCCACTGAGAAAGATTTGGCCCCCTCATATGAGTAATGACCGTCAGTTACTGTAAAATTTTCAATTTTAGTCTGTTTGTTAGCTTGTCTGCTTGTCAATATCAGATTGCATGTCTGCTCGTGGAATTGATGGAACACGTATTACCTCCGTGGAGTGACGCCACATTACAGCTAACGGCATTTTAAGAGGCCGTAATTAAAATTTGAATGTTGTAAGCTGTTCATTATTCTGTAACATTTTACATGGTCGTAGAATATTGTATTCTGCTACACCAGACGGAAGAACTTTAGCTCAGTCGTCCTAGTGTTGACATGTTCAAAAAGGTGCCGTCTTACCAAGACAAGGAACGATTTTACTTTCAATATAACGCCGAAAGTAGTTATCACATATTTATTTGCGATATTGTTTAATTTTTTTTTTCTTGCAGCTGTATTCCGTCTTGCCAATTAAGCAAAAGGCGTTTTTATGCTGTACTCGATTCACTTCTTCTCATTTCGAAAGGATCGCCGTAGTCGTCTAATACATTTTTTTTTTTTTAATAACGATTTCATTCTACAGCACTTACAATTATTTTAATAGTTCACAGTTTCTCTTATTGTGGTCAACTAGGTAGAAAAAAAAGTCTGTAGCGAAAAATTTTACAAGGTAATTTTTATTATTATTATTATTAGTCGTAAAGCTCCCATGTGGAAGACGCTAAGTAAAGCTGGTTCATTTTCCGTTCTTCTTGGTCTTCTGGTTGTTTTTATTTGCCCCCCAGTTTTTCATTGTTTGAGAAAATTTAGTTCTTCTTTCTTCACTCCATTTTGTTCCAGTTCTCGGTGCTTTTGTCTCTGGTGTAACCTCCCATTTTTCAACTTTTATTCTAAAATTGTTCCTTGCCGCTATTTCTTTTTTAGTAATTTTGGCTAATTCCAAATCTTTTTTAACTTTTTGGATCTATTCTCCTCCATTAACAAGAGAATCTACGTATTTTACAATTCTTTTTGTTAATCTGTGTCCAGGGAGTCTCATTATGTGGCCATAGAATTTGAGGCGTCTTTTCTTCATGTCTATCTCTATGTTAGAATATTCTTCAATTTTTGATGTTTTCTGTAATCTATATCCATTCTCGGTCCATCTTGGTCCCAAAATTTTTCTAATTATTTTTCTTTCTTCTTTCTTTAGATTTTCTAGATCAGTTTTCCTGTTTAGTGCCAAGGTTTATTATTTATTATTACTATTATTATTTTCTGGTGTGGTTAATCAATAAATGTATTCTTAGAATTGAATGTAAACGTCCAGATGGTCGTATTTTTGTGCCTCTTGATGACCACATTAGTTTGGACCCTTCACCTGCGCAGTGCACTATGTTTTCAAAGTGTCTCGTTTGAAGTGTGCTTTTTGCCAACTGTCATGTTGTGCTTATCGACGGTCTTTTGTTATGTTATATCTCTGTGTTGTATAGTGTGTGTGTGTGTGTGTGCGGTTAGTGGCTTGTTATATGTTTCCTATTGTCATTTGAGCAATTTTACTCGTTTCGTTCCCAGTTTGATAAGCTAGTCATTATTCACTTTCTTATTGTCGTGGTTCTTTGTATATGTAATATGTATGTAATATATGTCATTTGCTTTCTATTTTGATTTTTCACTGTTGGTTTTCACGTCTTGTTCTGTGTCAAGCGATTCATGTCCATGATGTATCTGTTGTTCTGCGAAGGTAGAAAAGCTATTTTCACACCTAAAGTTTGTAATATGTTCTTTATATTTGGGTTTGACATATTTGCCTGTCATTCCCAGGTATACATTCTTTGCGTTCTAGCTGGCATATACATGACCATACTTGCCTGGTTTCACTGCCATTTGTAAATGTGGCCAGAATGTGTTTCTTGTTATGTAAGCAATGTGTAATCCTAGTTTCTTTAAAATACTTGCTGTTGTTTACGTTGATTTCTGTTTGTCTATTACAGTTTACTATTCATTTTTGTTGCTCGTGTCATGTTACTGCTTTGTATGTTGTCAGATATTTTTGGGATTATTTCTTATATATGCGTTTTGTGCTAGTAATTATTTTGCTATGGTTGTGTAAATGCTGAAGTGTTACTAAAGATGATGAAGCAAGAAGGGTTGCTGCCTATCGTCTTTCCTCTCAGACAAAAAGTTACACTCACGTGCTGAACTGCTGTCCTTGAGCCGTAGAGGCGTCGGACTTCTTCTCTTGGCAGGTGTTTCGTCGCCTTATTGAAGATTCATTAATTGAAAAGAGGACAGTAGGAAAGCTACAGAACAAATAGGCAGAACTGTGGTGAAATCTATATTCATTAAGTTATGACGAAATTGAGGTAGCCCTTTAGCATGTTTAATATCTTGTGTCACAATTAAGACTATTTTGACTCGAAACCACCTTGCTGTAGGACAAGTAATTACTAACAAGTCAAGAAATCAGCACATTTTATACATTTGAAGTCCCTAGAGAGAGCGGAGAGTGGTTGAATCAGAGCCATGAAGTCGTAATACTATAACCAGAGCAGGGGCCAAACGGCCAAGCTTACCTCACTATAAACCAGGGGCGGCTCCTGAATAGGTTTGCAGGTTTGCGCTACCTCCAGGAATAATAATATTGTTAAACTGCGTTTGCTGATCAGAAATTCTATGCAGGGGGAGAAGTAGCGCTCCATTTATCTCTTTTGAAACGCCCGGGCTGTTACGCACGGACCACTCCCGAGTGGACCGAACTTCGCCGCCTGCAAACGCCGACCAGGGTGTCTCAGGGGTTGTGCGGGGTGCGGGGGCAACGCTTGGCAACAGTGTTCCCCTATAGGCGCCTTGAGTGTATACACATCGCGCCCGAGCCACCCTGTCAGCCGCAGAATCAGAGTCCGAACTCTCTCGAAGGCAATGGGAGTCGTCCGCCTTTCGAACGAAGCGGGCTTTTCGCGCCTTCCTTAGCTGCGAGCGAAGTAACTGTGTATTGTGTCCGTTGTTTAGCGTGTTTTATAGTAAGTCTTGAGGCTCATGAGTAATTCGTCACGTGAGGTGCAGGCTCTTGTGAAGCTAACGTTTTCCAATCCTTCATACATTCATTGCTATGTCCACCAATTAAATCTCATTATGCTTAAACCCACTTCTATTAATAAAGATATGCGATTATTTTTCTCCAAACTTTAGAGACTTTGCAGCTTTGCAGTTTTTTATTCATCTACATCTATGATATCTTGGCTCAATAGCATTTTTTTCGGAATGCGTTGAGCTACCATACTGAAGAGGTGGCAGCTGGTGAAAAAAGTGCACTACCATCTTTTCTGGTCACCAGCCGCCACTGCTATAAACTGAATGGTAAGTGTACCGGATGCTTCCACTCGCCCCTCATTGTAACAGACGCGGTCGGTCCTCAAAGTCACGCTTTACTAATACGGTGGTAACTTCCGTCCTAGATTGTCCGCGAGGTGGATACTTCGAAGCTCTGCAAACGAATGGCGGTGCGTGGCTGTTCGCCGGGCAGTTGCTTCCGCTATTCAAAAATAATCCCTGTAGCCAACCTTACAGGTAGGGGAGAGAAACCGTTGGGGAAGCTTAGCCCTTGCGGGCTGCATTGTGTCTCGAACACTCAGGTTGGGACACTTGTTTGGAGCGCGGGACAAAGCTGGTATGCTTCCGCCAAGGCGTGGCTTCCGCCAAGGCGTGGCTTCCGCTTTTTTTTTTTTTTTTTTTTTTTTTTTTTTTTTTAACGGTTACAGTAAATTCTCCATTCTGAGCAATTTCTACATTGACCCGGTAATTAGAAATTACTTTGTCCTTTCTATTCGATTGTTCTCGAAGTAAGCAATCATTCGGTGACGCTCCTTGGTTGGTGAAAATTAATGAAACGAACTAAATTAATTGATTTAATTTTGCTACCGGCAGGTCCCAGGATTTTTATCTGTCACTTTCCACTTCTTCCATCTCTGGCAGTATTCCTCATGTGAAAAATACCGAGTAGCACCATGGTTCGGAACCCACTTTAAACTGTATATTCGAGACAAAAATCCGTCTCAGAGATTCTATATTTCTATTTACATTGATACTTATTTTATTAATTTATATAAGCAAAAAACGAAAGGGCATTGGATGAATTTAGGACTACAAACATTTAAAAAGGAACTGTAGTTAACGCGTACTCGGCGACGTTGTATGTAAATATATACTTCATTCGTTTGCAACTGATCAGTTACATGTACCATTCATCGAAGAAACAGGGTAAGCAATAATTATGACCGCATCTTGCGCACTTTATGAACGGCGCCCTTTTGCACTTACATGTTTTTTTAATGTCTCCATAGAAAAACAAAGTTGATTGGCATTCTGCGCCTCGGTTGCACAGTGGCAGAGTGCCAGACTACAAATCTAAAGTTCGCGGGTTCGATCCCCGCCAGGTATTAGGATTTTTATCTGTCACTTTCCACTTCTTTCACCTCTGTCAGTATTGGTCATGTGAAAAATACCGAGCAGCACCCACGTTAAACTGTAGGTCCCCCTATAACTGACTAGGTAAGTCAGTTCGAAGGTCGGAGGAAGGCAACGGCATACCACCTCCAAACAGGATCATGCCTAGTAAAGCACTGTGGTGTTCAAACCAATCTTCGGTTGTTGACTGCTTTACCTTTACTTTTTAATTAAGGATCCGTCCGATCTGTTATTGGTATCCAGGAGTTCGTAATTTTACTGGCAACTCGAATCTGTAGTCGGAATAACATGATTAATTTTATTTTGCTCTGTTTCTTGGTTATGGCACAGCCGTTGCGACCGCGTATTGTGTGCCCTCGGAAAGACTGTGCGTTTTAAAAATCTAATTTTTTGATCATTTGCTCAGAGTATTTATTGCTTACAGGGACGAGCAGGTAGCCGGTCCCACTCGTTTGTGTCCATTGCGCCTAAATGAGACCGAAGTCACAATGATATACAGACGAGAAACCTCGGTAGGAACTGTTGACGTGAAAAGGGGTGATTGGGGCAGGGGGATGGCACCGAAGGTAGAAAGCCAGGAAGCAGGCAGCGGACATCCACACCACCGGCAACGTTCCTACCAACGAAGATCTGAAGCACTTTTTCACCTGTGAACTGACACCTTATCATTGTTCAAAGAAGATGGATTACGAAATGGAACCAAATCACTGTCGTACAAGGCTTTCAAGCCTGAAGATGTACCCACAAGATTACAAAATAGAACGGTTGTTGTTGATGGAGGATTCCTTCTTGCCGGCCGCGGTGGCCGAGGGGACTGAGGCGCTCCTGTCACGGTCTGCACGGCCACTACGGTCGGGGGTTCGAATCCCCCCTCGGGAATGGATATTTGTGCCGTCCTTAGTCTTAGCTAGTTCATAAGTAGTTTGTAAGTTTAGGGACTGATGACCCCGTAGTTAAGTCCCATAAGCTCTACAAACATTTGAACATTTGATTCCTTCTTCATAAAGTTATATGGGATAAGCACGAATATTTTGGTGACAACTGCAAAAAAAAAAAATATGTCAGCTTTGTCAGCCGGCATTACGAAGTGACAATGATAGTTGTGCTCGATGGGTATCCAGCTCAGGCAAATCAGAGCGAGCTTCTGAAACTCGTGTTCTGCAGGTACAAAAAGGGATGCACCGGTGCATCCATTTGCCACAGATCGGGCCTCAATTGCACCACTGTGTGCAAAAATTGTGTGGGGAGCTTTTGTACAAATTCTTCAAGTATCAAACATGACGTAGACTTTGACGGCGATCTGGATTTGTAGGAAGATGATGTTGAACCGGTTGAGGAACTTTGGGGCAAGGATGTTGAGGAGGAAGAGACTGACGATGATTACCCTGAAGCAGCAAATAACGCCAATCAGCCTGGTGAAGAAGAGCCTGAATCGGTACCATCAAAACGAACGAAATTGTAAATATGAATTATCTGTTATTTAAACCATTACTGTAAATAAGTATAGTTCAGAACCATGTGTGTAAGGTTGGATTTTAAATTGTACATTAAACGAGATGTCTAAGTTATAACTTAATTATCTCTTTCACATTTACTAGTCGACTGATTTTCAATTTTTTTCTTTTAATTGACGCAGAATTTTGTCATCTTTATTTTACTGCTGGTCAGGTTTATCCTAAATTTCGACCGATTTCGCGTTATTATCAAGAAACCGAAAAAAGTCCGAAAATTTCGAGGTTATTCGGCCACCAAAAGTTGTCCCACGCACTTCTGAGGTCGAAAACTTAGATTTGGCATATCCACACGATCCTAGAAGAAACATCTTTTGTTCCAATTAATGTTATCTGAGGCACTTTTTGGATCCTCTATATAGTGGGCTAGTATGACAATTTATGTTAACACCAGATCTAGCGTTTGAGACAACAATGAAATGAAGATCGTTTTAACGAAACTCAACGAATTCCATTTTTTAAATTTTACAGGAGAAGAATTTTTTAGTTACACTCAATGTGGTCAATTCAAAAAATTTGTATTGGTTATACATTTAGGCAGGGACTGATTCAGAAAAACTTTAACTTTATCAGTGAAATCCTTCATTGAGAAAAATATGGTTGCAAATTATAAATTTTCACAAAACTCAACATGTCCACTTTTTATTCTTGTTTCTCCCTTATTAAATGAGCTTGGTGTTATAAATATAAGTTCTAAGCATTTAAATTCAAAAGGCACTGACGTGTGTTATATTTTCCAGATAATATCAGGATAAGAAGTTAACAATGTGTTAGTAAACTTAGATTTTTGTTCTTGTTAAGACTTGAGAAAAGTTTCCACAATATGTAAATATGTTTTTAACACATTAAATCTATTAAAAATCACAAAGCAATAGTCCATTTTTAAAAACATTGGTTAGATACAATACAGAGTGATATCCAAAGACATTCTGAACCACTGTTACCTTTAATGTAAACGCTCTTCATAATACTGAATTTTTCCTCAATATCATTATCATTCCCTTGTAGAACATTTGAACAGAAGTCATTACCTTCCTTAGAAACATTTGCAAACACATTATCTTTACTTTCGCTTACATGATTCACTGATGGAAGTGGGGGTGCTTCAAACATTATCGAAGCATTTCTCTTTCTATGTTTCACCACCTCAATTTCTATTGCTGAACCATCGTAAATATTTTGAAAAAGACGTCGGGCCCGGTGGTCTAGGGGTAAAGCGCTCGACTGGAAACGGAAGTGTCGCGGGTTCGAAATCCGATCGGCCCTCGAATTTTTTCATTGTGCGTTTTAACCCATTCTTCACCTCTCAACGATGTGAGGAGTCGCCAGAAACGACACATGGTTCGGATTCCACGTTAAGCTGTAGGTCCCCTTTCCTCGGTTGTATAACTGGGGTAGGCTAGGGATACGCAAGTCGCCGAACTGGCGTCCAATTGAAAGACTTGCACCAGGCCAATGAGCCACACGAAATTATTATTATTTGAAAAAAGCATTGCGCTTTCGTCTTGAGTCTTTTTACACAGCACTCTTGTTTCCGATATCTTTAAAAGGCAATTTATCTTTCATTATACGTTTAGAGAAAGATTTGATAACTTGGCTGTGCCAATCTTTACAACACACATTAATCACTCCTAACTTTCCTAAAATGTCATAATATTCTGAAGGCAGAGCGATTTTTTCGTGTTTTCTGAGTTCCTTTTTCGATAAGGCCAAAAACCCTGTCAGGAGGCAAAAAGCTTTGGCCACATATTGGGAAATAATGCTGAATGACTTCAGTTACCTTCAGTCTTCCAGTGTAACTCACGAGCAATGCCATCATTGTAGAATTTTTGTTTTGGGAGCCACAACAATCGGATAATAATCTGATACTAAGATTTTTTGTGCCTTCTTTCATTAGTTGTAAAGAATTGAAACAGTCTCTCAGAGCAGATGCTGTTTCATTTGCCCATTCGTTCTGTGAATAACTTAAGATTGTACAACTATACAACCAGACCTGTCGAGAGTAAAATACTTCTTTAATATACAGTTTAGGTAAGAGTTGATTCTGCTGGCAGTTCTTTTTATTTTTAATTAAAAAAACTAAAGAATCTTTTTGCCCTTATTTTGTTCAACCTACAGTCTGTTCTTATATTATTTTTCAATACCAGATCTTGAGTCGATTTTAATTTTACAATAAAGCGGGCAAAAACAGAGCAACTATCAGTGAAATATTTGTGGCATACCTTTTTATGCTTTGACAGAGAGCAACCCAATAGCAATAAACCTTCTTCAACTCGAGGAGCGCAAATTTCTTTCACATTTAACTCTGGTGGAAGATAAGACCGATTGAGTTTATTTCTATAGTAATAAGATGATCTGTTTTTATACTTGAGTATATCCTCCTTCATGGACTGTGTTCCTCCTCCCTTTCCTGCAGTTTACGAGCTTTCCCTTACATAGCATGAAACTGTCACGGATCTTTTTTTGATTTTGTTGTCTTCCTTCCCTCTGCGTCTTTTAGGGAAGTTCACTCTCATGAATCGTAGTAAGAAATTATCCTGTTCAACCTTTGTCTTATTAAGGCTATCTCGAAAATGAATAAGATCTTTCAAACATGAACAGCCTTAAAAATTTGTAGAAACATTTGTTTTGGGAAACAGCGATCTATAGAAAAGTATTTATAAATAAAAACAGTCACAAATCGCAAAAAAGTCTCATTTATACAAATGATAAACGGTTTCAGCCATAAATATACAAGGTTATAAGGCAAGTCAGAACATTAAACATGACATAAAGATTAAAATATGTACCACGCGATTAATATTGCGAAAGCGCGCGTTTTCCAGCCTGGAGTCTGCCTTAGCCAATAGGAAATGTTCACATTACCTGGTGCTGAAATAACGAATGAAATATTATATTACTCTGGAAATATTTTTATAAAAAGGAAGTATTAAATTGTACGTGAAGGTGAGTTAACATCTATATAAATACAATACCGTTTGTTATTCGTGTAATAGTTTAGTAAAAAAAAAGATAAATAAATAAATAAATAAAATAAAATTAAATTAAAAAAAACCATCGTCATGAAATAAAATGTAACATAGGTAAAGTAGTACACGAAACATTTAGTTCACAAATACTAATGTACTAAGATAAAATTATTATGTTATATATTAATAGGTTTATTAAATGGGTTTTTGCCACCAGGGCGAGTGTGGAGGAGAATGTGCGTAGGTGCTACAAAGATCGTAGCATCTATATCTATTCAGACAGCCAGGCAGCGCTATCACTGGCAGCTCCTGCAACAAGGTCTAAAATTGTTGCAGAGTGTCACAGGGTTCTGGTGGAGCTAGGGGAAAGCAATAGAGCAAACCTACTGTGGGTCCCTGGCCACTCGGGGATCAGTGGCAGCGAACATGCCGACAGATTAGCCAGGATGGGGGCAGAGACTCCATTTATTGGACCGAAACCTATCCTGACAATCACCAAGCCAATGATCAAATTGGAGCTACGTAACTGGCTCAGACGACAGCACGTAGAATATTGGACCAAAGTCTATCAACAAAAACATGGCAAGGTAATGATGCCAAAGCCATATTTTAAAAGAAGCTCTGCAATCCTGCGCCTGAACAGGAGAGAGATTAGACTCATGGTTGGATTGCTGACAGGCCATGGGAATTTCAAAAAACACCTACATACAATGGGAATAACAGAAGAGGACCCTAAATGTAGGATCTGTGATGACGGTGATGGAACTGCATCACATCTAATCTTCGAATGCATTGCATTGGAGAGTAAAAGGCACAGAACATTTGGGACAACCAGACCCGAAGGAATTGTGTCTAATAAAGAACTGGTAAAGGGACTCCTTGCACTGTTCAAGGGCATTGGTTGGCTTTACTAGATATACAGGGAGCGATACCGCACAATAAACTTAGTTTCGGTGCGGGCAGTGGCGGGTTGGACCAAGACTGTTTTGGCTTCCCCGAGAAAATCAAATCAAATCAAATGGGTTTTAATAAACGAACACCATCTATTGGTGACAGAAAGTGACACCAGGGATGCCGTTTCCGTGGAAGTATCATGGTCAAGGTGGCTGCCTTTGCCATAGATATGTACAGTGGACGCCACTTGTTGCCATGGCGATGGTAAGTGGTTGTTCTTGCAAAGATGATGCACCTTTTTGTCGATCACTGTATGCTGGCGTTAGGAGGTACCATCGTGGAAACCATAGTATTTATGAACCATAGCATTTATGCCACTCCCACGAACCACAGACATTGCCGAGGTGGGGTGGCTTGCGTGCCTCAACGATGCAGATAGCTGTACCGTAGGTGCTACCACAGTGGAGGGGTATCTGTGGAGAGGCCAGACAAACGTGTGGTTCCTGAAGAGGGGCAGCAGCCTTTCCAGTAGTTACAGGGGCAACAGTCTGGATGATTGACTGAGCTGGCCTTGTAACATCAGCTAATGTGGCATTGCCACACAGTTACTGCGAACGGCTGAAAGCAAGGGGAAACTACAGCCGTTATTTTTCCCGAGGACATGCAGCTCTACTCTTTGAATATATGATGATGGAATCCTCTGGGGTAAAATATTCCGGAGGTCAAATAGTCCCCCATTCGGATCTCCGGGCGGGGACTACTCAGGAGGATGTGATCATCAGGAAAGACAATACTGTCATTCTATGTAGGTTGCCCCTCTTATGTGGAGATGAAGAGGCTTGCTCAGTATAGGGTACTGTGGAGAGCTGCATCAAACCAGTCTCCGGAATGAAGACCACAACAACAACAGCATTTATGAACTATGTTTCGGAAACATCATTACCTAAGGTACATTTTATTAAATGACGATTTTTTAAACTGAAATGTTACTAAACTATTACACGAATAACAAACGGTACTGTATTTATAAAGGTGACAACTCACCTTCAAGGGAAGTTTAATGCTTCCTTTATATAGAAATACTTTTCTAAATAATATCATATAACATTTCATTCGTTATTTCAACACCGAGTCATGTGAACATCTCCTGTTGCCTGAGGCACACTCCACGCAGCAAAAAGCGCGCTTTCACTGTAGTTAACCCGTGGCAGCTCAGCCACTAGCAGCAGTTACCGCACAGGCCAAGCGCCTGCTCCGTGGGCGTCAAGCCTACGCCACTTAGGTAACGCAACTGATACATATTTTTATCTTTATTTCATGTATAATGTTCTGACTTGCCTTACAACCTTGTATGTTTAATATCTTCCAGATCTGAAGATGGACCTGCAAACAGGCCGAAAAAAAGTAATTTATGTATCTATATACAGGGTGTTACAAAAAGGTAAGACCAAACTTTCAGGAAACATCCCTCACACACAAAGAAAGAAAATATGTTATGTGGACATGTGTCCGCAAACTCTTAATTTCCATGTTAGAGCTCATTTTATTTCTTCTCTTCAAATCACATTAATCATGGAATGGAAACACACAGCAACAGAACGTACCAGCGTGACTTCAAACACTTTGTTACAGGAAATGTTCAAAATGTCCTCCGTTAGCGAGGATACATGCATCCACCCTCCGTCGCATGGAATCTCTGATGCGCTGATGCAGCCCTGGAGAATGGCGTATTGTATCACAGCCGTCGACAATCAGAGCACGAAGAGTCTCTACATTTGGTACCGGCGTTGCGTAGACAAGAGCTTTCAAATGCCCCCATAAATGAAAGTCAAGAGGGTTGAGGGCAGGAGAGCGTGGAGCCCATGGAATTGGTCCGCCTCTACCAATCCATCGGTCACCGAATCTGTTGTTGAGAAGCGTACGAACACGTCGACTGAAATGTGCAGGAGCTCCATCGTGCATGAACCACATGTTGTGTCGTACTTGTAAAGGCACATGTTCTAGCAACACAGGTAGAGTATCACGTATGAAATCATGATAACGTGCTCCATAGCGTTACCAGATGTCCATCTTCAGAAAAGAGGACATTTCTAGGTTCATAAAAGAACCTTCTTTCGCTCTCACTTTCTCTCTCTCTCTCTCTCTCTCTCTCTCTCTCTCTCTCTCTCTCTCTCTCTATCTATCTATCTATCTCGATCTCTTTCGTATTAACAACTCAAGTACTAGTGATGTCTCTACTGCATTAACAGAGTCTTGTTTGTAATTCATCTTACGTAATTTGTTACCTTACAAATTAAGAAGCATGAAATGTTGAGACCCGTAGAACGAATTCCATGACTACATAGCAGTGAATCCCTAATATTTCATCACTTCACCATTTGTGTTCATCGTCTTAAGTGCTGGGCATTTTTTCCATACTTATATCTTGCCGATCACCCCTGTTTTCACCTGAATTTTTTTACGATTTTACGGAAACCATAGAACTGTTGACTGTAAAATCGTCACGAGTAAAGTAACTGTAAAACTTATCTTAACGTTCCTTGATATAGCTATGCTTGCATTTCGGATCAGACCGACGTGACTATATACGTGATTAGCATATGGATTCTAGTGAGTGAACGGAATATGTAAGGCCTACAAGAAAAAAGCAATGCGTAAATTAAACTTTTAATTTACCTTACAAAGGTTTGCAATTAATTATTAAAAACTATTCAGTTTTTAGGTCAAAAGCTTTAAATCGATGTTTTCAAAACACTGTTTATGCAGTTACGTATCTTTGGTCCTAAATAGGCGAATGGTGAAACGGAAATGGTGACTGTAGCATCTGACGTTATTTGTATGAGTTTCTGAACAAGGTTTCAACTTATGTATAACGAACATTGCACTAGCTTTTGATCTTAAAAGTCATTAGTGTGGTTGCCAGACAACACCCAGAACTGCTGAGTCCCAGCACGACGACTGAACGTCTTATTTTTGGGTGTCACACAACACTCCGACCAGAGAAAGGGGGGAAGAGTTTCATGGTATACTATGTGTCTTGCACTGTCTTGCATTGTTGCAGACTTATATTTTTAATTGGCCGCCTCGAAGCTCGTATTCCGCGACAATTGCCACACCAGTTATTTCAATTGTTCCGAAGTAGCTTGACGTCAGAGCAGCGGCGGCACAGAAACGAGAAATTAAAAATATCACATTGTTTCAAGAAAGGTTAAATTCTCTAGAGTTAGTGATTGTGACAGTTCTGAGTCTTGTATTTACACACTTTCAAGTCGAAGCAGTTGCACGACGCAAAAAAGAGGACATTTCCCCATTTTGTTAAAAACCCAGCCGGACCATTTTTAGGGTCTAAAAAAGAGGACATGGCCGGGTAAAAGAGGACGTCTGGTAACCCTAGTGCTCCAGTGAGCGTAGGTGGAAGAACACGAGGTCCAATCAAGACATCAACAACAATTCCTGCCCAAACGTTCACAGAAAATCTGTGTTGTTTACGTGATTGCACAATTGCGTGCGGATTCTCGTCAGCCCACACACGTTAATTGTGAAAATTTACAATTTGATCATGTTGGAATGAAGCCTCATCCGTCGCATGTCAACACAAGCACGGAAGTCAACATTACCTTCCTTCAATTGGGCCAACTGAAGTGAATCGAGCCGGCCGCGGTGGCCGAGGTGACTGAGGCGCTCCAGTCACGGTCAGCACGGCCACTACGGTCGGGGGTTCGAATCCCCCCTCGGGCATGGATATTTGTGCCGTCTTTAATCTTAGCTAGTTCATAAGTAGTTTGTAAGCTTAGGGACTGATGACCCCGTAGTTAAGTCTCATAAGTTGTACAAACATTTGATTTTTTGGAGTGAATCGAGGAAGTATAGTACATACTAACGAAACAATTGGTTATTTTGACAATTGTCTGCAGGAATTATTTCAATTTACATTTAAAGATAAATAACAAAATGAGCTCTAACATGAAAACTAAGCGTTTCCAGACACATGTCCACATAACATATTTTCTTTCTTTGTTTGTGAGGAATGTTTCCTGACAGTTTCGCCATACCTTTTTGTAACACCATTTATATAGCGAATTGTGACTGCTTGTATTAAAAATAACAGCCTGCTTTGCATGTTGTTTTCTTTCTCATCTCAATATGAATACAGTCACTATTCAGATCTCCATTTGAGGGTGCAGTTGTGCACTTCTTACCCCTTTGACTGTGACGAGTCCTGTTTTGTCTTCCATTTTCACCTCCTGAACTGTTTCAGATATTCGGAGTCTTCAAACATCTTCATAATGCTGTTTCAGCAAGTTCGTTCTAGAACAGCTATTAAGCTGTTCTTCGTGAAACAATAACTGGATATGAAAGAGTTACGTGGGAGAATATGTATTGTTGGTCAACAATCGCTTGGCAAACACTTAGTTTATCCTTATTCGTTAGTGTCTTAGGCCGCTCCGTGCATATCTGTGTGGTGATCGTTTCTTCTTTTTGTGTCTCGTTTCCCCCGGCTGTCCTGGTTGTCGGTGGCTGAGTAGAGAGAGACCGACACAGGAAAATAGGATGCACGCGTGTGCAGGAACAGCAAAACTAGAACCACTAAGCTAGATTAGTATAAGAGATATATTTCATAGAGAATACATTACGTCACTTGGAGAGCAGCAGACTAGTAGAATGTTGATACATAGTTTAGATAGAGGCCTGCCTACTGATGATTCCTAGTGCCTATCCGATAGCCAAGTCTTAACTGGTGCCTATCTGATTCCCAAATGGCCGATGCAGCAGTCGTGGGCACGAGTGGAGTTGTAGCAGAGGCCGCTCGTGGCTGACGTCGTAAGTACGCCGCGCCGTGCGTGCATGGCGGCGCGCGGCGAAAGTAGTTGGCGTGCACTTCATACTTGTGCGACACCATACTCCTACAATTTGTGATGGCTTCAAAAAGAAAGAGGGTTTCAGTTTCTATGGATAATAAACTGAAGACAGTTGAGAGGCTCGATAAAGGGAAATAAGCGTTATCAAAAATGTTCAAATGTTTGTTATGCTTATGGGACTTAACTACGGGATCATTAGTCCCTAAACTTACAAACTACTTATGAACTACTTACGAACTAGGCCGGCACAAATATCCATGCCCGAGGGGGGATTCGAACCCCCGACCGTAGTAGTCGTGCAGACCGTGACTGAAGCGCCTCAGTCCCCTCGGTCATCGCGGCCGGCAATAAGCGTTAATAGTGGGTCAAGATTGTGGTGTTTAACATGTAACTGTAGGTGATTGGAAGAGAAACCGAGTGAAAAAAGAGTGACTTCCAAAGTCTTAGAAGAAAGCAAAACCATGAAACCACGTGAAGCTTTGTATCTTTGATTCAACCATAATAGGGATAATGGTGTGCCAATATCTGGCCCGATAATGAATCAAAAAGCCCTGAATTTCCATAAGGAATTCAGTGAAGGTGACCCTGCCTTTACAACTAGCACTGGCTGGCTGGAACACTGAGAAGAAGAAATATGGAATTCGTCAACTGAATATTTGCGGAGAAAAATTATCAGCTAATAATGTACACAAAATTTCCATGATTTAATTGATGGTGAAAGTGTAACCGGAGAACAGCAGCAGCTCCAGTAATAAGCAAAGTAAGGAAAGAGTAATAATTCTTGCTTGCCATAATGCTACCGAAAACCTGGTATGACTGGGAAATCAATAACCAAAGAACTTCAAAAAAAACCTTTCAAATCATGCTTTGTCAGTCAAATATTATAACCAAAAAAGGGCTTGAATGAGCTCATAAATTTTGAAGAATGTCTTTTTTGTGAATTTGTACCAAACGTTTAACAGTTTTTAAAGGAATAACACGTGCCGAGAAAAGCCACTTTACTATTAAATATAAGTCTTTGTCATCGCAGTGAAAATACACTGCGAGATGGAAAAAAAAGAGCAGTGCTTCTGCCGCCAAATGTTACGTCTATTGTCAGCCTATGAACCAAGGTGTGTGGAAACATTAAAAATAAATTACCTTAAAAAGCTTTTGTCATCTTGGATTGACATAGAGACCAAGGAGAAAATATGACTGCAAATTAGCGTCAGTAAAATCTGAAAGACATGGCTTACATTTTGGCCCAGTGTTTGGGAAATGTTGGAACACGTAAAATCGCAAAATCGTGGAAATGAATTTTACGCGAGGAGACAAAGTGATACTCTGATTATGAAGAAATCAGCACGGAAAACAAGGACAGGTAATTGTTCTTCTGAAACAAAGTTCTGGATGTGTAGATGTAATTGATGAGGACCGTAATGAATAACTTGCCGTTGATGACCTGTATGAAGTCACTGATGAAGACATTGTAAGCATTGTTAACCACGGTGAAAAGGAAACAAGAGGAACAGAAAGAAAACGTAACTGGTAAAGGTGGTGACAAAATAACACATAACGAACAAAAAATGCGTGACATGGCGGCGAGAAAGAGGCACTAGAGAGGCAAGCAAATGTCTCACAAAGTTTTTAAAACAAAATTGTTTATATCAACCTCTGCTCTTGCTTCTTTATTCTATTCCGCAGTGAAGTAATAACTGTATCAGCTTCATCAATAACTAGCTAAAAACACGAATTTGCCTGGGTATTTATTTATTTAAGACTTGAGTTGGTACTTTACCTATCCCTTCTCTTTCTCTCTATCCTTTTTTCTAAAAACATGTTATATTTATGATAGAAAATATAAGAAATAAGGCTGTCTTGCATAATGAACAAAATCATCGGTATCCAAACAACTTTAATACATTTATTTAATTCAAAATTTGACTGTAAACAATCTTTCTTGTCCTTTGTCCAGGATCTAATATGTATAAGTTCTTTGGTAAGCCCACCCCTGAGCAAGCGACATTAGGTTGTGCGTTTGAGAAAAATGGAAATGTAAATCCTCTCCTCAGTATTTAATAGAGAGCCCTGTGATTATTAATTGTACTAGAAGATGCAAGTTCACTAGAAACTGTAGTCTCTTGAAGTTAAAAGGTAGATATATCGGAAATAATGGGCATTCGTTGGATTTACACTGTTTCCATCCTCTTCCTTTCCCTGCAGCTCTATACAAGTCCATTGCTTTCGCCTACAGCCGTGTGCGCTTCACAGTTCAAAGTTGCCAACAGAGCTGTCACTTGTCCAGGCATTTACTTAAACTGACTGGAATACAGGAGTGTCTTAATAAGAAATACGTAAATGTATTAAAATGTGATGCATGATACGACAGGTTTTACCCATTGGAGTATATACGCTATCATATTTATTGAATTATATGTTTTATAATTGTATTATTTTGCAGGTAAATATTCATTTGTTTAAAAGCTGTAGGTCGGTAAAATCTGTTGTGAATACAGTAGTAGCAAAAAAGTAGTAGATTAAAATCTGATTTGTGATAGGGCGATTTTTCATGACACAACTTCGAAGTTACATTTAGCTGCATGTGTGAATAATATCTGTAAAATTTTCCTGCAAGCAAATTCGTAGTGTAGAAACTATAAATTTTAAAGTCATACCGAGTGCCGAAGTTCTATTCCATGAATAGCAGAAAAGTAGTAAGCGAGAAACTTATTTCCTTCCTTCATTTTGCTCTTGTTGTCAGCCAAAAAAATTATAATAAAGGTTTGAAATTATCTTTAAAGCTTGCTGTATGTCGCTAAGTACTCTAATTCTCATACGGTATAGGAATAAAATCTCGTCACGTGATGTGGTAGTTTTTTGCGACTCTTATTGTTTATAACTCATATCTGCTTAACCATGTGTTCCATGTGGTTCTTACCTCTTACCTCATAGTAATGGATATGTGTCCAAATTTGGTTGAATGCCGTCCAGTGGTTTAGGAGGAGATGTGCAACATTGTCGCATGACGCAGCAGATTTTCGACCATCTCATTGTTTATGACGTCATATCTCGTGACATACGTGATGTGCATGATTCTTACACTTACGGCGATCGTCCACTTGGTTTGAAGGCCGTATGAGCAAAATTTCATGGCCTGGAACAAAACTGTAGGTTTGTATGCGAAAAGTTCACACAAACAATCAGACAAGCACACGCACAATCTCTTGAATGTATAACTATCTGAAAACCAGGCATTGCACGGGTGTTTATTTATTTATTCCTGCCTTGAATTAGTACTTCTCCTATCCCTTCTCTCTCTGCCCACCTCTTTTTTCTAAACTCATGTTATACTTATCTGAGAATATATAAGAAGTAACGTTGTCTTGCATAATGTACAAAATTATAACTACAGTATCCAAACAAAGAAAGATAGTAGTCAAAATACAAATGACATAAATTTCGTACGATCTCATATTTATTGAATTATATGTTGTACAACTGTATAATTTTCCAGGTATATATTCATTTGTATAAGTGCTATATGACTGTAAGTCCCCTTGGAAATACAATTAGTAGTATAGAAGTAATAGATTAAAACTTGGTACGTGATGTGGCGGTTTTCCATGAACGTTACTGTTTATGTGCTCATATCTCATGAATTACTTGTCGTACTATGATACAATTTACAGGGTACATTCAGCTGTATGTGTGTATAATGTCTGTAAAATTTCCTTCGTCTACAATTTGTAGTGTAGAAATTATAAATTGTAAAGTCATACAGAATGCCGTAGTTTTACTCCATGAACAGCGGAAAAGTAGTAAGCGAAAAACTTTTTTCCTTTCATTATTTTGATGTGCTTGTCAAGGAGAAAAAGTTTAATGAAGGTTTGAATTTATGTTTAAAGTTTTTTGAAAGTCGCTAAGAATTGTCATTATCTATAGCGTATTTATAAAGTTTCGTCGCATTATGTGGCAATTTCTTGAAACTCTTATTGTTTAGGTCATTATAGTTCCTGAACCATGAGTCATATGTGGTTCGTACTCGTACAGCAATTGTTATCTCACGTAAGAAATATGTGTACCAAATTTTGTTTAAATCGGTCCAGTGGTTTAGGAGAAAATGAGCAGCATTGTCGCTCAATGCAGCAGTTTTCCATACATCTCATTGTTTATGACGTCATATCTCGTGAACTATGTGTTATACGTAATTCTTACAGTTACGGCAACCATCCTCATAACTTGAAACTTACGTGTACAAAATTTCATAAAGATTGGACCAAAATTGTAGATTTCTATGCAATACGTATACACAAACATACGGACACTCTGCTTTATACATAACTAACATAAGCCCGCGGCTCCGCTCGCGTGTTGGTTGATTATGATAGCTTATCTATCTTTCAGTACTATGCTATGAGACTGCTTTTGAAGGATGAAATGAAATACAATACCTTATTTAGAAACAAACATTTTTAATCAACTGAAAAATAGTCCTATCAGATTTCAGAAGTGTATGCACTTACTGCTTATCAAAAAATGTTCAAATGTTTGTAAATCTATCGGATCAAACTGCGTGGTCATCAGTCAGTAGCTCACAAACTACTAAAACTAAGGTAAACTAACCTAAGAACAAACACACACACACACACACACACACACACACACACACACACACACACACACACACACAAGCCCCAGGGAGGACTCGAACCTCCGACGGCGAGCAACCGCGCGCTCCGCAGAGCGAGGCGCCTTAGACCGCTAGGCTACTCCACCGCGGCCGGTTTATCAGGAAAGTAAGTAGTGTAGATCAAATCACACGTAAAAATGCACTCGTTTCGAAGAATACAATCACGAAATTCAATAATAATGATTGTAATAGTATCACAGATCGATCACTCGATGTAATGCGCGAGCCGGCCGCGGTGGCCGAGGGTACTGAGGCGCTTCAGTCACGGTCTGCACGGCAACTACGGTCGGGGGTTCGAATCCCCCTTCGGGCATGGATATTTGTGCCGTCCTTAGTTGTAGCTAGTTCATAAGTAGTTTGTAAGTTTAGGGACTGATGACCCCATAGTCAAGTCCCATAAGCTCTACAAACATTTGAACATTTGTAATGCGCGAAACGTCAAATCGATTTTTTTAAAGAGATGTATTAAAAGAAATTTCTTTTTTTACTGCTTTATTTATTTATTCTTATATTTCCTTATTCGTATGCTTATCCTTACAGAGAAAGAGCAGAAGACATTGTAGCACGCATGGACCAAAGATTTGGTCTGTGGCATCACGTTTCGCTGTATGTAACCTCCTTGCTATAGAGTCGCAAACGTCATCGCTGGCCTTCAGTCCGAATTGTTTTATAATTTGACGACTTTCAACCACAATATCTTCCACCTCTTATAGCTGTCGGTATGGAACTACTATGTTGTACAACGGGAGACTTCGGACAACAATAACACAGACCATTCGTTTGCGTTCTGTAGTTTTCGCTTCAGATCGAAATATTAACACACACACACGTAGAATTTGATATTCACCGATAACTTTCCATCCCAATATACTCTACCCTTTTATCTCTCTCAACCCACAAGCAACAGTGTAACCAATAAAACCATTTTCAAAGAGTAAATATAATTTTCAAAGAGTAATTATTGTTCCGCATTTCGTGTTATATTCTTCAAATTACTAAATATCTATCAGATCGCTAAAAAACCGCGCCTAAAACCTTCCTCAGGTATAAATTAGTAACTGTACAAATATTTAAGTTTCTGCGTTTTGTCGTTTGGACGTGATAAGCGTACACCGAACAGACATTCACATTAAAATATATAGATAAATAGCTATCCGATCGCCATAAAACCGTGCCTAAAGCCTTCCCGGGGTAGACATTAGTAACTGTACAAATTTTTAGCTCTTTATGTCTTGTGGTTCAGACGTGATAAACGTACACCGAACAGACATATATATATATATATATATATATATATATATATATATATATATATATATATATATATATGTGTGTGTGTGTGTGTGTGTACGTGTATGTGTGTTTGTATATGTCTGCCTTGGTATGTGTGTGCGTGTGTATGTGTATGTGTGGATGTGTTTGTTTACATTTCCTTTTTTTCCCTAAGGTAAGTCCTTCCACTCCCCGGATTGGAATGACTCCTCATCCACTCCCTGAAAACCCACATCCTTCACTTTTTCCCCTCCTTCCTCCTCGTATCCTGATGTAGCGGCCAGCGGTTGCGAAATCTTGAATCTTTGTGTTTGTGTGTGTGTGTGTGGAGGGGGGGGGGATTTATTTTTTTCTGCTTTTTTTTTGTGTGTTTCTGTCAACGAACCTGTTCTTTGGATAAGTTAAATGATCTCTATTTTTTACATATACATATATGTAGTCGTCTCCTCCTATACGTTCTCTCTGTTCGCCTGCTCCTCCCCCGTCTTCTCCAGTCCCTTCCTCTGTCCAGTTCCTCCGCCCCTCCCTCTGTTCATCTCCTTTCACTTGTCTGCCACCATCTTCCCTTATTCATTCTCCTCCTCTCCCCTCTCTCATTCTCCTCCCCTCTTTCATTCTCCTCATCTCTCGTCCCCTCCCTCCCATTTTTGTCCAACTCCACCTGCTCCTCTCCCTCTTATATATGGAAACATACATATGCGCCAAGTTTCATGGTGATAGGTCAAGTGGTGTCAAAGTCGCAAGGTACCCTCCGCCATGCTAATTCACTGTCCTGCAGATTTATGTGCTGACTTTCTTGACCAGTCAAACAATGTGGATGTTTGTTGTAACGTACCCTCCGTCATGCACCCATGCGGGCTTACGAAAGGTAGCCCATGCATTAATTCGGGGTATAAGCTATCTACTTTCCACATTTCATTCAATTCTGTCCAGCAGTTTCAGTGTGAAGAGTAACAAACCTGTTAACCCAGTGTAAGGTACCTTACGCCATGCACCGTACTGTGGAATCCTAAAGGTAGTTCATGCGTTAATTCAGGGTGTAAACTATCTGCATTCCAAATTTCATTCAAATCCGTTCAACTATTAGAGCGTGAAGGGAAACAAATATATTAACCAATTGTAAAGTACCCTCCTCCATGCACCATACGGTGGCTTACGAAAGGCAGCCCACGTATTAATCAGGGTATAAGCTATCTCTGTTCCAAATTTAATTTATATCCGTCTAGCCATTTCAACGTGAAGACATAAGAAGGCATAAGCATCCTCTGCCATGCACCATACGAATTGGATCGTAGTATGCTTATAATCTTCGTGCGAGTGCAAGAAATGGGTTAACAAAGTTTTATCGCAATCGGATGTACGGCATGGCCGTGCATAAAATACAAACAAAAAACAAACATTAATTTTTATATATTAGATATGTCCTGAAGTATGTGTCGGACAGTGATATAAATTTGATGGCACATTTAGTGATTCATGTCGATACTATATGCAAAATATGACAGTCAGCAGTAATGAAGTAAAACATCACAAGGTCACGCCTGATGGGCAGTTTTACGGCATCTAGAGCGAAACTGTTGTGAGCGGGAGACTGCTTTTCGTTTCATCATTTTGTAGGGGTAGTCAGTTACAAAACGCATCATAGACGTCCGAAATTACATACAAACTGTTTTGCAGGTCCGTAACTACACCCATTTTCCAATAATTGACGCATCAAATTGGCTATTCTCACGCGGTGGCCTCTCATTATTTATGACGTCATATCTTCTGAGCTATGTGTCGTGCTCTTTCGTTTTTGGGTCAGAAACCTTCGTGGGCGTACGGTGAACAGTTCACCAAAGTTTCTTTGCAATCGAATGAATAGTTTATGAATACATAGAGGACACACAGACAAACATTCATATATATATATATATATATATATATATATATATATATATATATATATATATATATATATATAGAAAAAAACGATAAAAAAGAAGAAGAAAATAAAACATCTTTTATTGCTTCTAAGATATAAAGCAGAGTGTCCGTATGTGTGTACGTGTTGCATGCAAATCTACAGTTTTGATCCAATCTTTATGAAATTTTGTACACGTAGGCTTCAATCCGTGAGGACGGTCGCCGTAAGTGTAAGAATCACATACGACATATAGTTCACGAGATATGACGTCATAAACAATGAGATGCGCGAAAAACTTCTGCATTACGCGACAATGCTGCTCATTTTCTCCTAAACCACTGGAACGATTTCAACCAAATTTGGTACACATATTGCTTACCGTGTGGGTAAGAACCACATACGACACAAGATTGAGGAGATGTAACGTCATCATCAGTAGAAGTTCCAAGAAACTGCGACATAATGCGACGAGACTTTCAAAATACACTATATAAGAACGAAAGTATTAGCGACTTGCAACAAACTTTAAACATAATTTCAAACCTTTATTAAACTTTTTCTCGCTGGCAACCATAGTAAAATGATGAAAGGAAAAAACTTTTTCGCTTACTACTTTTCCGCTGTTTATGGAGTAAAACTACTGCTCTCGGTATGACGTTACAATTTATAATTTGAACACTACAAATTGTAGCGACAGGAAATTTTACAGACACTATACACATATATAGTTGAATGTACCTTCTAAATAGTGGCACAATATGACACGTAGTTCATGAGATATGAGCACATAAACAGTAACGTTAATGGAAAACCGCCCCATCGAGCTCCAATTTTAATCTATTACTTCTTTACTACTAATTGTATTCCCAAGAGATTTTACAGATGTACAGCCCTTATACAAATGAATAAATACTTGAAAAATGGCAGGAATAAATAAATAAATACCGGGCAGTGCCGGGTTTTCAGCTAGTTACATATTAAAAAAACGACAAAGAAGAATAAGAAGATAAAACATAATTTATTGTTGTTTCTTTTTCCCTTTTAACCGACATTCCAGGTAACCCGACTTCCCCACGGCTCCCTTGCGTCGGATAAGCGAGATTCTACCGTATTATTTATTTATTTTGCGTAATGGACCCTTCTCCTGTACCTGGAGAACAGAAGCATCTATATCACTGCCGAATGAAAAGCCGCAAGTCTTGTTGCTGCTGCTGAATTTTGGATAGGATTACCATACGTCCTCTTTTCCCCGGACATGTCCTCTTTTTGAAGCAAGAAAATTTGTCCGGCCGGAATTTATAAAATTCTACAAAATGTCGTATTTTTGGGTTCCGAGAAAGAAAATTTATTTTTGTGTCATTGGCGATAACATGTTCATTCGCACTGCAGTTCCAAACTGTTCGCAACTATTACGCGCATACACAGAGTGAAATTGCCGTTCACAATTTCGCACTCCGCATGGGTCTGACAGTTGCAAACGATTCGGATCTTCTCTGCGAAGGAACCCGGTTGTCTATCCTGTATTCAACCAGTGCATTCTGTCTTCTGCATTACGTTCTATGGCGTTGCTTTTGATATACTTTGTGGTTTAGGTTAGAGCTGTATTGTGTGTTCGAGATCGTAGGTAGCCTTTTGCTTCAAAATAAATTACGAACTTAAATATAACATAATAGCGAAGAGAAAGTCAGTACTAAATATGTGCTCTTGGAGAAATACGAATCATTCAAGAGAATGATCAAACGAATGTAAGAATTAATGATACGAGGTACGTCCAGAAAGTAAGTTCCGTTTGGTTATATAAACAAACGTGTACAGATACAGAAAAAATATTTATTGTACAAAAATCTACAACTGTTAAATTACTAAACACCACCTTTTGATGGAAATCCTCTTCTTACATTTAAAATTTGTCCCGTCAACACTTCAACGAAGACGAGCTGAAAGAACATGCTACCACATGGCTGAATACACAGCCGGCAACCTTCTATGAAGAAGGCATACAGAAACTTGTGCCACGCTATGACAAGTGCCTAAAAAATTTCGGCAACTATGTAGAAAAGTAGTTCAACAGTTGTAGATTTTTGTACAATAAATATTGTTTCTGTATCTGTACACGTTTGTTTTATATAACCAAACGGAACTTACTTTCTGGATGTACCTCGTACATTGTGCTCTGATCAGCTTTGTAATTTTGAAAGGAAACAGAGCATACCAGCAACTGAATTATGGTGTGCATCTTTAAATCTGTCATCTAGTGTTGTTAGTTATTCTGAACTGCTGAAAACTGTAGTTGGTTCAAAAGTGAATAAGACAAGAATGAGACAATTGAGAGTAGTGATGAGGAATAACCTGTCAAGGTTCATAATATTTCGTTTCCCAACAACCACACAGGGTTACTGCTTTAGTTTGTAGTAGTTTTTTTGTGGTTAATTCATAAAGTTGTTAATTACATTATGTTAAAGATAAAGTGTCCTCTTTTTTATATGAACTGTCCTCTTTTTTGTTGATGAACATATGATAACCCTAATTTTGGAAACCTAATGGTTAATACAGATAATTACAGAATCCAAGCAGAAATCATGGGAAGACTTTGGAAACAAGCTAGAATCTCTGGGCCAAGCCGCGGGAAAACCATTTTGGAACACAATTAGCAATCTTCGAAAGGGAGGGAAGAAGGAATTAACAAGTGTTTCGGACAGGTCAGGAAAGCTGTTAGTCAATCCTGTGGATGCCTTGGGCAGATGGAGGGAATATTTTGACGAATTGCTCAATGTAGGTGAAACGTTCAATGATGTATCAGCTTTTCAGGTAGAATGGGATAGGAACGACGATGGAAACAGCATCTCATTTCAGGAAGTGGAGAAAATGGTCAGTAGATTACAGTGCAATAAAGCGGCTGGGGTGGATGAAATTAAGCCGGAATCGTCAAATACAGTGGAATATCAGGTCTCAAATGGTTATCAAATGGTTACAGAGGATAATTGAAAAGGCATGGGAATCGGGACAGGTTCCGTCATACTGGACGAAAGCGGTAATCACGCCAATTTTCAAACATGGAAACAGAAAAGATTGCAACAACTATCGAGGTATCTCTTTAATTAGCGTTGTTAGCAAAATTTTCTCAGGTATTGTTGAAAGGAGAGTGCGTTTATTAATAGAGGACAAGTTAGATGAAAATCAGTGTGGGTTTAGGCCTCTTAGAGGTTGTCAGGACCAGATCTTTAGCTTACAGCAGGTAATGGAAAAGTGCTATGAGTGGAACAGGGAATTGTATCAGTGTTTCATACATCTGGAAAAGGCTTATGACCGTATTCCTAGGATGAAGCTACTGTCAGTTCTTCAAAATTATGGTATAGGAGGCAAACTTCTGCAGGCAATTAAAGGGCTTTACGTAGACTGTCAGGCAGCAGTTAGAATAGATGGTAAATTAAGCTCATGGTTCAGGGTAGTTTCAGGGGTAAGACAAGGCTGAAACCTGTCACCACTGCTGTTCATACTATTCATGGATCATATGTTGAAAACAGTAGACTGGCAGGGCAGGATTAAAGTAGGTGAAAACAAAATAAGCAGTGTCGCATATGCGGATGACTTAGTTGTAGTGGCCGATTCGATTGAAAAGTTGCAAACTAATATTTCAGAGCTCGATCAGCGGTGCAAGAATTATGATATGAAGATCAGCATCTCCAAAACGAAAGTAATGTAAGTGGGAAAGAGATTTAAGCAGATTGACTACCAAATAGGAGGAACAAAGTTAGAACAGGTATACAGTTTCAAGTACCTGGGATGTATTTCCTCACAGGATGGCAACATAGCGAAAGAACTGGAATCGAGGTGCAGCAAAGCTAATGCAGTGAGTGCTCAGCTAAGATCTACTCTCTTCTGCAAGAAGGAAGCAAGTACCAAGACTAAGTTAGCAGTGCACCACTCTATCTTTCGACCAACTTTGTTGTATGGGAGTGAAAGTTGGGTGGATACAGGTTACCTTATTCATAAGATAGAGGTTACAGATATGAAAGTAGCAAGAATTATCGCAGGTACCAATAGATGGGGCAATGGCAGAAGGGTGTCCATAATGAGGAAATCAAAGAAAAGCTGGGAATGAACACCATAGATGAAGCAGTTAGAGCGAACAGACTGAGATGGTGGGGTCATGTTACACGCATGGGAGCAGCAAGGTTGCCTAAGAGACTAATGAGCTCGTCAGTGGAGGGTAAGAGGAGTCGAGGTAGACCAAGAAGAAAGCACGTAGATTCGGTGTAGAATGATTTTGAAGTAAAAGGCATAACATCAGACGCGGCATCAATGTTAGCATTGAATAGGAGATCATGGAGGAATTTTATTAGAGGTAGTATGCTCCAGACTGAACGCTGAAAGACATAATCAGTCTCTAATGATGATGATGATGATGATGATGGACGGTGGCTTAGAAGAAAGACCAAGTGTGATAATGAGAGGATTGTCTAATGAGAACGTGTCACAACCGAAATATAGACTTGGAGTAGAATTTTTGATACCGACTCGGCATGTGTCAGGACATTCCTTCACGTGCGTCTTGAACGCCAGTTGTCAGTGGCTGTAGAAGTAACGACCTAGAGGCCGCCCGCTGTGCCGGTAAACTGGTTAATGGTTTCGGACGAGGCGTAAATATTCAAGGCGGCGTCGCCGGACGGCTCGTTTCCCTAATGACCTGACGGATATTGTTTTCGGCCGAAGCTCCTACCAGCGGCGAGTCCAAGCGCGCTGGTGATAGTGTCGCTGTCGTTTAAAACGAGTCGTTAGTAGTGTTGCCATTGTTTCGAAGTACGGCAATTGTGCTAAAAGCTGACAAAGAAATGGTGTCACTCTTTAAAAATACTTGTTGTCGATTCTTGGTAACTTGCACCAGACAATGCCGTATTCCTTTAGTTTTAATTCACAACGTGAAAAGTTAATTATTTATATTGGCAGCAATCATCCATCTTCGCTCTTCGTTTATTGAACACATTTCGTATGGCTCATTGGCCTGGTGCAAGTCTTTCGATTGGACTCCACTTCGGCGATTGACGTGTCCCTAGCCTACTCCAGTTATCCAACCGGGGAAAGGGGACCTACAGCTTAACGTGGAATCCGAACCACGTGTCGTTTCTGGCGAGTCCTCACATCGTTGAGAGGTGAAGGATGGGTTAAAGTGCAGACTGAAAAAATCCGAGGTCCGACCGGGTTTAGAACCCGTGACCCTTCGGTTTTCAGTCGAGCGCTTTACCCCAAGACCACCTTCTTTTGTTTTTCAGGTAGATCTATGATTTGCGATCGTTTTCATCGTTCGTACTTACTGGTTCGTTAATCATTTGGCTCAGCTTTTTTGTTGCAGAGGACGTTCAGCCCTCTGACCGGACGCGCTGAGCCACGACGCCCGACAGTGGGCCCTATTGTGATAGATTTAGCACTAGGGAACACATTTGTTTTGTTTTCCGCCCTAGGGAACCCATTTGTTTTGGTAAATGTAACTCCGGATACCATTTACGTTTATGTATGTTACAGCAGAAGAACTATCTAAGTACAGCTATTGCTATATTGCAAGTTACTTCGATGTAAATTACGTTACAACATGCTTCGTCGTACCTTTCACTTCGCTGTGTGGGCCATTCTGGCATATTACTTCTGTTTGTAAAAGTTTCGTAATAGCAATGACTCGTAGGATTGTTTAATTGTTCATGTTATTTATTGAATTTACTTATTAAAAGTTACAACATGCTTCGTCGTACCTTTCACTTCGCTGTGTGGGCCATTCTGGCATATTACTTCTGTTTGTAAAAGTTTCGTAATAGCAATGACTCGTAGGATTGTTTAATTGTTCATGTTATTTATTGAATTTACTTATTAAAAGTTTCTGACGGTGTTTGAAATATACTAAATAGTTTGACATAGCCTGTTGGTGGCAGGACTTCAATGTTGTCCTAATATTAACAAATTTCAATAATGTAGCCGGGGAGAATAGCCCAACTGCGCTACACGCGGCCGTACGCCGTCGGGGTTTGAGTCCTCCCTCGGGCATAGGTGTTTGTGTTCTCCTTAGTGTACGTAGTTTGTAAGCTTAGGGACTAATGCCCAACGTAGTTAAGTCCCTTAGATTTACAAACATTTACTTTCAATAATATAAACAAACCGATACTGCTCTAATTATAATTTACATACAAATAAAACCTATGTATTTGTTTGTTGTATAAATGTTTGCAAAGATAATTTTGATTCATAGTGAATAAACTGTTATGCCAATTATTTCTGAAAAATGTACATTTATGTTACGAAAACTGAACTCAATATTTATATTCCAGAAACCTACATTGTCTATATATGCGCGGTCGAGAGTCAAGTATTAGGTCAGTCTTTGTATGGCTCAGTTTGTGTAAACATCAAGTGTCTTTGTTATGTGAACAATCACAGATGTAATAAAATTTGATAATTTATACATAATTTATTGTTCCTATGACTTAAAAAAACCTGGAAATATTATAAATGATGATTACAAGACATAAGCAGAATGGGTGACTGACGAATATCAGGTTATGTGATATATTATTTTGAAGTTGTTATGGCAGTTTCTGAATTATAATATAAACTTATCACGTTATAATTTGAGAAAGCAACCTGTTTTTCATACTACCTGTTGTAGTGAAATAATCAGTTTACAATATTTGGAAAGAAATTATTATCCACTAGGTGCATCCGGCCACGTGTTGCTGCGGCTTGTAATAGGTTAAATTTAAAAGATAAGAAAAGAGAAAGTACACGTTTGCGATATGAGCGATTCATAATGCAACGTGAATGGGAACTGCCTGCTCTCCTTTACTCAGTCGCCCTCTCGCTCTGCTTCTTCTCGTTGCCCTCTTTTTGTCCACATTCTCCACTCACTGTGCATCCCATCCTCCCCTTCTTCATCTCCCACCGCCTCTCTTCCATCTAAACTCCTTTTTCAATACGATTAGATTAGATTAGATTGGATTAGATTAGTTGGTCTTCCATATCAGTGTCACTGTGCATCTCCCGCTTCTCCCTCTCCACTTCAACTCCTCCTCCCCCTCTTTACATGAACTTCCGCCTCCTCCCATACCTCGACTTGCAACTGTATCGAACCTAAGGCCTTGTTCAATTCAAAATATTATTTCTACGGAAGTTCTAGATCGAATGCTTTGAACTGCCTCAGAAATCATCGACAGCAGATGGTTCTGTGAATCCCACTGGAGCTTAGAAATCAGGATGTCTCAGCGACCATGAGACACTATTTTCCTACAATGGAACTATGGCGGTTCCTTCCGCCATTTGTCCGAGCTCCAGCAATTGTTGTGCCGCCTCACAGCCTTTTGTGTAGCCCTGCAGACCTTGGTTTCCTGTGCAGAGGACCCCAGCCCTTCGTGGCTACCAGGGCTGTTACAAAACTCATCCCTCGTGCGTCAGTGTCTTTGGAGGTGTACATATCTATGTCCTTGCCACTGTCCCCAGTGCCGCTGTGCCTTTCTACATGACTCTCGAGACAGTGGCTGTTAGAATACGGGCTCTGGATGAGGTAGTTTCACTTACGACCTTGCTGCCCTGGTGGCACAACTTCCCCATCGTTTCTGCTTCTAAGGCACTTCAACGCTAATCATCCTTTGTGAGGCGGAACGGAGACATGGTAGGAACGTTGAAACGTTATTAGTATAACAAGAACTTTGCCTCCTTACCACGGGTGCCCCTACACACTTTAGTGTGGCACATGGAACGTTTCCATCCATTGTTTGTCTGTAGCCCAATTCTTCTCCCACATCTCGCTTGGAGGGTCCACGACGACCTGTGCGGCAGCAACCACTTTCCTATCTTGCTGTCGCTCCCACAGTGTCCACCTGCTGACCGCCTGCCTCGCTGGTTCCTCCATGACTGCCCAACTTACACCTTGACTGCCGTGCATTCCACTCCTCTTCGACGTTGATATTGCTGTTCAGCGGGTCACAGAAGCCATTGTTTCTGCCGCCGTGAAAGCTGTTCCCACCACACTTGGCTCACTCCACCGTAAGTCGGTGCCTTGGTGGACACCGGAGATCGCTGAGGCCATTCGGCAACGTCGGCGAAAACTACAGTGCCACCGCCGCCACCATTCTGTAGACATTCTTTTTGTGAATTAATGAAATGCAGCAACCAGTTGCTTGTGGTTATTTATTTTTAACATTAACGACCGGTTTAGGGCGCTTGAGTGCCCTTCTTCTGTTCTCTATACGGACAAACAGTGCATTGGTATACAATAAGGCTATAGAACGTATAAAAGTCGATTACAGAAATATGAAGCAGTTTCGAACCAAATAGATTGTAATAAAGATAAGTTCATATAATGGGATAAAATTAACACTTACATTTTTGTACTGTTGCTTAATTAATATACATGCTAGTAGTGGAATCCACGCTAAGTGCAAAGATTATGGAATGATTAACAAACAGCTGCTAACAAAGTATCTATGGATGAGGCTTATAGTAAAGGAGTAACGATAAATAAGGGGAAAAAAATATTTTTAAAAAACCAGCCACCACTTACTCTTATTGTATCTTAAAGCACCATGATCTGCTCTACATGATTATCCTCTTTGGCATATTCCTAGCAATTTGACTGTTTAACTCTCTTCAGTTGCCTGACTAGATGTGCCTGACTAGGTTAATATTACTGTAACCATTCACATTTCTTTGCACATTGGTTCACGCATCTTAAAACTTATAACCCACCTCCTTAACTTATTTGTTGTGTGATAATCACTTCATCAATCTATCCCCATTAAATTTTGAAGCCATAGACATAATGACAAATTCTTTATATTGACAGATGCCCTGACAGTGACATTCTAAGCATCCTACTACTGTGTCAGCTGGTAGTTCTGAAATATTCCGCCTATGGCGCCACTTATCATTGTACTTCTAGGCTACTGAATTTTAATCTGCTAAGCGACTGATTTATCACTCACCTGCTCCTCTCTTTATTCTTTTCTTCAACTACTTTGAGTATTACTGATTTCCCATAGCCTTTTTTCCCTTATCTATCGTTACTCCTTTACTATAAACCTCATCCATAGATGAACCAATTCCTCCGACACCTGTCAGCGGACTTCAAGCGCCAACTTCTCGCCCTGTTCAATAGTCTCTTGCTTCATGGTTTATTTCCCTTCCTACTGGTGGGATACCATCATCATCCCGGTGATTAAGCCTGGAGCAGATCCGCAGGTGGCTGATAGTTACTGCCCGGTCAGCCTCACCAACGTTCCATACAAGCTCGAAGGTATGGTGAGTCGGAGGCTCATGTGGATCTTCGAGGACCGGGGACTCTTGGTGCCACAACAAGGTGGGTTCCGTCAAGGCCGCTGCGCTATCGATAATCTCGTGTCGCTGGAGTTGGCCATCCGTACAGCCTTTACTCGCCGCAGTCGCGATTAATGGATCTGCTGCGGCTGTGGGTTCATTAGTTTCTACCTCCTTGTATGCCGATGACTATTGCATGTATTTTAGCTCCATCAGCATTAGCGTTGCTAGTCGGCGGTTGCAGATAGCTATTCGAAAGATGCAGTCTTGGGCGTTTGCCCATGGTTTTCAGTTCTCTGCATCGAAATCCTGGGTGATGCATTTCTGTCGACATCGGGAACTACATCCGGAACCTGAACTTTCTTAGTTGGTGACCTGCTATGTGTCGAAGAGACGCACAGATTTTTAGGAATGTTGTTTGATGACCGTCTTACTTGGGGCCGCATCTCCGGCAGCTCAAATAAAAGTGCTAGGGGCACCTAAACATCCTACGTTGTCTGAGCCACACCGTTTGGGGAGCTGCACGCCCAACGCTCCTGCAGCTCTACGCGGCCCTCATCCAGTCGCGCCTTGACTATGGGTGCATCGTATATGATTCGCCTTCGACATTGCAGTCTTTGAACCCAATCCTACATTGTGGTGTCCGTTTGGCGACGGGGGCTTTTCGCACGAGTCCTGTGACAAGCCTCCTTGTCGAAGCTGGCGTCCTTCTTCTGCGGTTCCGCCGGCAACACCTTATGTTGCCCATGTTCAGGCCGCCGGTTCCTTTTTTCAGACTCCCTATCCCTACACGACGGCCCAGGGCGGGTTACCCGATTGCCGTCCGGGTTCATTTCCTTCATTCTTCCATCGCATCCTATCCACTCCCAGCCACTTTTCTATATTCCTTTCAAACCCCTCCTTGGCCCATTCCTTATTTCCAGCTCTGTCTGGATCTGTCCCGTACCTCGAAGGACTCAGTTTCCCCAATACATCTCCGTCAATAGTTCCTGCAACTCCTCGATTCGTTCCGTCATTTACACTGATGGTTCCGTATCAGATGGTTGTGCTGCGTATGCGTATCTGCACGAAGACCATGTTGAACAGCATTCTCTGCTGTGCGAAAGTAGTATATTTACCGCAGAGCTAGTAGCCATTCTAAGGGTCCTGGAACACTTCAAATCTTGCCCCAGGGGGTCATTTGTCATCTGTAGTGGCTCCCTGAGTTGTTTACAGGCGATCGACCAGTGTTTCTCTTACCATCGATAAGTGCGGTTAAACCAAGATACTGTAAACTCTCTTGGCCGACCTGGCCGGTCTGTGGTATTTGTGTGGACCCCGAGCCACATCGGCATACCGGAGAATGAAGGTGATCGGTTGGCCAAGATATTGACGTCACGGAACCAGGTCTCAAAATGGCGTTGCGCCGGAAGGTGCGTGAGGCTTGGAGCACCGAATGGGCTACCGCGAATGCACCAAATAAGCTTCGGGCAGTGAAGCTATCCTCGCCTCTGCGGAAATCTTCACTGCAGCCCATACGTCGAGAATATCCGTATTGGGCACATGTGGTCAACCCACGGCTATCTCCTTCGCCGTGAGGCAACACCTGTTTGTCGATGTGGTGCAATGTTCACAGTAGTCCATCTTTTGATGGACTGTCCACTTTTAACCAACTTACGGTAGTGTTTTACTCTACCATCCACGCTACTCTGTTTTAGGTGATGATGCTTCTATGCCTAACTCGTTTTAAGTTTTATTCGGGCAGCTGTTTTCTACAATTCAATCTAATGGTGGGTGCTATAGCCTGACCTCTCAGTTCCGCACGTCTCCAGCATTTTTGAATCCTTTTACGACTTTTTTGTGGAATGCCAAGGGGCTTTTCAGTGTATGCAGCATGACTGGCTCGTCCTTTATCTTTATTATCAACCAGCTATGGTTGATTTCATTTGATTTGAATTTCTCAGGGAAGCCAAAACAGTCTTGGTCCAACCCGCCACAGCCCGCACCGAAACTAAGTTTATTGTGCGGTATCGCTCCCTGTATATCTATTAAAACCAACCAATGCCCTTCAACAGTGCAAGGAGTCCCTTTACCAGTTCTTTATTAGACACAATTTCTTTGGGTCTGGTTGTCCCAAATGTTCTGTGCCTTTTACTCTCCAATGCAATGCATTCGAAGATTAGATGTGATGCAGTTTCATCACCATCATCACAGATCCTACATTTAGGGTCCTCTTCTGTTATTCCCATTGTATGTAGGTGTTTTTTGAAATTCCCATGGCCTGTCAGTTATCCGACCATGAGTCTACTCTCTCTCCTGTTGCAGGACTGCAGAGCTTCTTTTAAAACATGGCTTTGGCATCATTACCTTGCCATGTTTTTATTGATAGATTTTGGTCCAATTTTCTACGTGCTGTCTTCTGAGCCAGTTACGTAGCTGCAATTTGATCATTGCCTTGGTGATTGTCAGAACAGGTTCCGGTCCAATAAATGGAGTCTCTGCCCCCATCCTGGCTAATCTGTCGGCATGTTCGTTGTCACTGATCCCCGAGTGGCCAGGGACCCACAATAGGTTTACTCTATTGCTTTCCCTAAGCTCCACCAGAACCCTGTGACATTCTGCAACAATTTTAGACCTTGTTGCAGGAGCTGCCAGTGATCTCAGGGCTGCCTGGCTGTCTCAATAGATATAGATGCTATGGTCTTTGTAGCACCTACGCAAATTATCCTCCACACACCCTGATGGCAGTGATTTCGGCCTGGAATACTGAGGCCAGTTTCCCTAGAGAGATGACACCCTCCAGTCTTGACTGCACCCCGTATACCCCGGTCTCAACGCCTTGTTCTGATTTTGACTCGTCAGTGAACCAGACAATATCCCCCGTACGGTGTCGAACTATTTTCTCCCACTGCTCCCTACTTCCAATTGTTATACTGAAAGGCTTGTTGAAGCAGTATGGGGTTATAATATAGTCGGCTGGCATTTCCCCAACCTTTCCTATATTTACCTCACTCACTATTTTAGTGTGTGATTCTGGATATCCCAAAGAGTTCCAGTTTTTGCCAGTTTTGAGTCTGTATGCACCATCCCTGGCCTCCATCTTGACCCAAAGGTGTAATGGGGGCATATCCAACATGGTTTCCATCCCAGCAGTTGGTGTGCTGCTAATTCTGCCTGTTATGGCTAAGCAGGCTAATCTCTGCATCTTATCAAGCTCGTTATCAGCAACCTGCTGTTCTACCTTCTTCCGCTACACGACCGCCTCATAGCCTTGCCTTGGAACAAATATTCCTAATGTGAGGGGTCCATGTCAGTTTCTCATGCCAGCTATGGTACTCTGCTGTCCAGTTTTAAGTGAGTTCCTGACTCTGTTTTACCTATTATGTGTTCGTTTTGTATTGTCAGCGACTTGTTCATTGTCAGCCTGTCCATTTTTTTAAAATTTTTTTTGGTGTTTTGTTTTATTTTTTACGCTCTTGACAGTGGACTCTTAGCTAGGAACAGGGAACTTATGACCTAGCTGTTTAGTCCCCTAAAAACAACAAAAACGTCGTCGTGACATCGAAGACTGCACATGTATATCAGACTCTCAATTACCTGGAAGAACCTGGTGTTTACTGAAGAGAATCCACTGTAGACACGGAAGAACAGGACACTTGACGTACAAATGGGGACTTCAGACTCCCCGTTGTGTGACTGTGAATCTGCAGAAGAGATGAATGAACACATCGCAGAGAAATATCCCAACAGATGTTTCATCGGAGACTCTAATAGCGTCATCGTTGCAGCTCCACATACAATGGACTGAATGGAACCTCTTTGTATCGCTTTGTATGTTCATTTTGACCTGAACTCTGCAATATTTCTTCGTACATGTGTAAATATTGCTTTTGTACAATGCAAATATAGTTGTGAATTGATAATGGATATCTAACCGGTAAATACTAATAACCGTCTGTACTGTGACAGTATTTCCAGTGACTATATAGATATCCTCGATGGGATCCTAAGAACGAATGTCAGTAGTCCGTGGATTAACTACTAACGGATTTTATTGCTAGAATTCGCATATTCGGTTAAGTAGGTCCAGAAAACAATCTAGAAGATGAAGTAATACAAAATGGAGTTGCATCATATTATTTCATCATTGTGTCGTAATCTGATGACTCATGTCTACAGCATATGCTACAATAAATATGCAAGAATGAAAAAGTGGGTTTTAAGAGTAGCTAACACATATGTAATGATTAATGTATGGACCGTGCAGGGGTCGTAATACGCTGCAGTAGACAGTGAATGTTGCAACTCCTTCTCAGAAGGAACAAGCACTCAGGCTCTCTTTAAGCCACGACCCCGTCATGAAAGACCTTGCATGCAATATCAGGTTGTACATTCCCACGTTTTACACTCGTAAGTACTCACCAGTAGACAAACAGATAACGTGTCTCCAGTAAACTTGTTACCCTACTGGTGGTTGAGAGAAAAATAAACGAATGCCAGTACCCTTGTAATTAAGAGGTTCATTGGTAACGTACTAAAATTTACAGTCATCACACAATAATTCCAGCGCGAGTATGGTGATGTTGTATTTTGCCTAGAGCATTTAATTACACAAGACATTAAATTATTGCAGATTTTATTCTGATCTCCTTGCAAAGGTTGACACTTATAAAAGTCTGCCAGAATGCAAGCTGGGTATGCATGCAGTGTATGAGGCAAGGAAATGTTTCGCAGAATGAAATCATTGTTAATAGAGGAGGAGAAAAGGAGTGGGTGGTAAGGAAATTTCATATACCGGTACTCTACGTTATGCGAATGGCAAATATATGTGGCACAGTTGTTTTGAAACTGAGATATGTTCTCATTAGGGAAGCCGGTAATGCGTCGCAAATGCTAAATATTGATGAGAATTGTATGTACATCCCACACTCCATTCACCTAATCTCTCTGGACGTCATCTCCCCTATCGCTGTGCCTATTTCTTACCTTCCTCTTTGTCTTCTTATGCCTATCTCTGTATAAGATAGCTGAGATGCACAGGTACTTACTTATTTATTCCAATATTCTGTAGGTCCAAGTGTTTTTCTCCTCTCTTAAAGCATCTCCTCCACCCATCTCTCTCTGTCCATTCTCTCCCCCATCAACCTCTGCCTGATCTTCCTCCTCATCGTCCTCTGCCTCCTTCTTCGCCACTTTTTCTCCCTCCGCCTGCACAACCTCCAGCCCCTCTGTTCATCTCCTCCCTCCCTAGTACATGGAAAATGACATATATCTGGCAAATATCATTTGACCGAACAGCATGAAATATGGCTGGAGAGGAAGGAGATGAACAGAGAGAGGGGACTGGAGGAAAATTACATGGTGTCTGGTCAAATGGAACGTAAATAATGAGGAGGCGCTCAACAGAATTGGAGACAAAAGGAGTTTCTGGCATACCCTAAGAGAAGGAATAGGTTGGTGAGACACATTCTGAGACATGAAATAATCGCCAAGTTAGCATCAGAAAGAAGTGTATAGAGTAAAAAACTATCTGAAAAGAAATATATAAGCTAACTCAGTCATGAAGACATTGTTCCACATGGTAAGAAGATCTATGACACACGGAAATAGCCTCCGACTTCAAGAAGAATTTAGTAATTCCCATTCCAAAGAAAGGAAGTGAAAAAAATGTGGAAATTACAGAACTATCAGTTGAATAAGTCTTCGATGCAAAATTATAACGCGAATTATTTACAGACGAATGGAAAAACTGGTGGAATCCTACCTTGGGGAAGATCAGATTGAATTTACAAGAAATGTAGGAGCACGTGACGCAATATTCACATAACGATTTATCTTAGAAGATAGGTTACGGAAAGACAAACACACGTTTTCAGCATTTGTAGATCTGGAGAATGCTTTTGACCATGTTGACTGGAATACACTCACAAATTATGAAGGTAGCGGGTGTAACATGTAGGGAGCGAACAGTTATATTCAACTTGTACAAAAACGAAACAGCAATTATAGAGTCGAAAGACATGAAAGGGTCGCAGTGGTTGGAAAGGGAGTAAGGCAAGGTTGCAGCCTTTCCACAATGTTGTTCCATCTGTAATTGAGCAAGCAGTGAAGAAATGCAAGGAAAAATTTGGAGAGGGAATTAAAGTCCAGGGAGAGGGAATAAAAACATTGCGGTTTGCTGATGACATAGTAATTCAGAGACAGCAAAGGACCTGGAAGAGCAATTAAATGGAATGGACAGTGTTTTGAAAGGAAGATACAAGATGAACATTAGCAAGAGTAAATCGAGGGTAATGGAATGTAGTGTCAGAAAATCAGACGATGCTGAAGGAATTAGATTAGGTAATGAGGCGGTAAAAGAAGTAGACGAGTTCTTATATTTGGGTAGAAAGATAACTTCTGATGGCCAACGTAAAGAAGCGTTTCTGAAGAAGCGAAGTTTGTTGACATCCAATATTAGTTTAAATATTAGGAATTCCTTTCTGAAAGCATTTGTCTGGAGTGTAGCACTGTATGGTAGTGAAAAGTAGACGATAAGGAATTCAGACAAAAAGATGATAGATGCTTTCGAAATGTGGTGCTATAGACGAATGATGAAGATTAGATGGGCAGATCACGTAACCAATCAGGAGGTGCTCATCAGAATTGAAGAGAAAAGGAGTTTCTGGCATATCCTAAGAGAGGGGTAGGCTGGTTAGACATACTCTGAGACATGAAGGAATCGTCAACTTGGCATTAGAAGGACGTGTGTGGGGTAAAAATCGTAGAGGGAGACCGAGGAACGAATACAGTAAGCAGATTGAAATGTATGTAGGTTGCCGTTCTTATTCTCAGATGAAGAGTCTTGCACATGACAGGTAGCGTGGAGAGCTGCATCTAATCAGTTTGCGGACTGAAGACCACAACAACGGTCAAATGGTATCAAAGTGTGGAGTAGCTCACCCTCAGTACCATCTTTCTTATTTTGAAGGTGAAGTGCGACAAATTTTATCACCGAAGAACGGTATGGCAGCGCTGAAATTACGAATTCAATCCGAAGTTAGCAAAATTACCAATTTCAATTATTCAGAGTTTTCAGCGCCAGCACCCTTATCCAATTGTGAATCCTAACCATTCAGGGACAAACCCAAATACATACGCAAAAACTTTTTCAAAAATGGTTCAGCGGTTTTCAAGGAGTTCTGCGACATATATACAGTTCTTTCATCGGGTTTGTGTCGTGCTATTTTGATTCACGCATTGCTGAGATAAGATTTTAAATCTGGGCATTTTACTGAAAATAACATACAGCACATTTTAACTCTTTCCTCCTGACTAGACTTAAAAGTCCCTGACCATTTACAGCATCAAATAACAAAGTGGAAAATGGTATCTGACTTGTGTTCCTGACGAGATGTTAGAGTCTCTCTGATGTATCATATGAAACTCTCGCTGGCCGAGAATGTACAGCATCCCTGCTCACAGACAGCAGAGAACAACGGACTGTGTTGCGTTTGTGTGCACGATTTCCTCAGGCGAGTTTTGTTGACATAAAAATAAGCTGTCGTTTGATCTCATGTTGTTAATTTGGTTTTGTGTGATTTTATCTAATGGAAACTGAAATTAATCAAGGAATAGAGGATTTTTATGTACCAGCGTGCCTGGAAATCTTTAGTACTTATAGTGTGTCAAAGGCCTTTTTTTGCATATTGTTTTTGTAGTTGTCTTTGTTGCTATGTGTCTGTAATATGGTTGTAGTTTTGTTTTCTTTTATTTACGAAATACAAAATATGAATTCGATTCAGAGATCACTCAGTTTGCTTTCCCCCCGTCAGATCAATGTCTACAGTATTATATCGATATACAAAAATTCGCTATTTGTTTGTTGCTGGTAAATCCTTATGTTAACAGAAATGAGCATTTCATAATGTCTCCCAATTGTATTATTCTCTTATCCCATTTTCTAATTTTATATTTTTTGCGTCAAATAAGGAAAACAAAAATGTGTGATACACTAATGTTCTTTTATTCACTTTGGTAGTAAAAAAACCAAATGTGATCTTATGTGTTCGAATAATTAATAGCTTGGGCAGGAAAGGGTTAAATTTTGTCATATGTAAATTTGTAAAACGTGTAAAGTGAAACAAATTGTAGCGTTATTGGGAGGTTTGAAATTGTAACACGGCTCCATCTATTGGAAGCTTGCCCAACCTGGACAGTTAAAGGTTAAGTTACGCGTCGTGGCCCTAGTCACACCCGACAGTCCGCCAAAATATTTAATATATAATAAAAAATACAGTGATCATTAATCGAGATGAAAACTATCCGATCTTGTAAGTAGGACCAAAAGACACAGTGTGCACAGTGTCATTAAGATGAGTTGAGTAGTTTCGAACTTCATTGGAAGCAAACATCATGATAATACTAACAGCCATGCTGCAGTGGATCCACCGGATGTAAGTCTTTGCTATGTCTGGGGTACCATATTCGCATGCGAAGAGAAGGTGCCTCCGGCAGATGGAAATCGTAACGTTGCAAATAAAATTACAAGACTAAGACCAATGCCGTGAATTGGATCCGCGGACATGCAAGGCATTGTCTTTTTGGACATAAGGCAAAATCGAAACTTAATTTTTGGATCTATCTCTCGGATCGCCATTCTGTAGTTGTGCGTCACCCTAAATACAGACAACACTTCCCAAACTTCATTGGGAGTACCTTCCACGAACCTTCCCGCAGCTGGAATGTGTTCATTCAAGACAGAAGAATGTTAACTGTTTGAACTACTGTCCATGCTTGAACTGTTCAACGAAATGCACATTCTACGAGAAGCCGTGACTAACGTTACCAGTCACGGGGAACGGAGAGCTTCCGAACCACACAAAGCACATAAAGATCTACAAATAAAAAACTAATCTTAATAATAATAATAAAGAAGAGATTTTCTTTGTTTTTTTTCTGGTATACCACTCATTCCCCTTACTTTCCCTTGTTTCTTTTCTCTTACATACGTAGTTTCTAGGGTAGCTATAATTAGGAGCCGACACCTGAAGAGGTTTCTTTTATTTTTTATTTATCTATTTTTTTTTTTTTTTTTTAATTAGGGTCAAAGTGGCGGTGGCATTTCATTTGCTTTTTCTTTCTTTTTGTTTTAGTTCCTTTTTCCCTTGGAAAAAAAGGAAAAATAAAGCGGTCACCTGTTCCCTCTAGTTCACTGTTCCACTGTTGGGATTGTCTAGCATGTGCGTGGTTTACCCATTGGGTTATCAAGTTTGGTTTTACGTTTCCTACGCCGTGCACTGCGCGAATTATTCTGCTTTGAAGCTAAAGTGCGCAAAATTAACTCGCACAGGGATGAACAGTTTGCTATCACACAACATACGAATCTAATCAGAAACAGCGATTTCGCCCTTACTAAATAACCCATTTCGATTTTTCAGGTGTTCTTTGGCTTTACCTCATTTTTTTCAAAAACCACCTCTGCGAAAGTAACGCACAGCAATTGATAGTTCAAAGAGTGTCCAACTAAGAAAAGTATGTTTGTAAAGCTTATGGGACTTAACTGCGGGGTCATCAGTCACTAAACTTACAAACTACTTATCAACTTACTTATACTAAAGAGAGCACAAACATCCATGCCCGAGGGGGTATTCGAACACCCACGGGGAACGGCCTCGCGCATAGGAGCATAGCGCCTCAATACGCTCGTCCGCTCCGCCCCGGCTCCAGCTAAGAGACCGAATTGTTTGGTTCATTGGACCTTAGACGCTACTTAAACTAATTAATGGTAAGGCCGATATTACACGATCATATTTCTTTGCCTAAAATTTACATCATAAAATTTTGATAGTGTAATACAGAAATTTAACATATGTCTGCTTTCGTCAAAAACTATGATTGTGTCTAGTGCCACAGTAGATTTGATCATAAAAGTCCTTTTTGATTCACTTCTATGCGAAATGTAACCGCTTGGATCGCTAGCATCGCTGTAGCTTTTGGGCCGCGCTTGTTTGAAAACATGACGTCGAAGCTGAGTTAGTGTGTGCCGTCTACGACAAAATTAATCGAAATTTATGAAGCAGACGAAGCACTGTATAATCACACACACCCTGCATATAAGAAGATATTAAGGAGACTCGAAATTTGCAAGAGAATGGCGGAGGTACTGAACAGAGAAATTCGACCTGGGTGTACCGCCGAGAATATTAAGAAGAAGATTAATGGCCTTGTGTGTTACATCAACCACACAATTAATAGAAATACATGATGCAGATTTTTATAAGCTTTCCAGTCTTCTAAATCTAATAATAACCGATGCTGTTCCTGCTCGGTTGACAGGTTCTTATATGCGCTCTTGTCCGGCCAGTAAGTTAATCCTTCTCGTATAAAGAACATTTCGTTGCCAACATGAATACGTTACGCCACCACGTCGTAAAATTTAACCGCAGTTGTTGTGTCACTGTAATACTGTCTTTCTCCGTTATAGTCTTTTCACGTGTGTGTACCGATTTTCAATGTGTGGAGGCACTTTACTGAGTAAATACAGGTATGTTGTACCATCCATTCTCCAGTAATTTATATATGACTTGACATCCTCAGCTTGCCGTTCCCGCAACAGGAAATGATTTCCTTAGTTTCACCCAAGTAGCCTCTCTTTTTTCTTCAAAATGCAGATTTCATAGTAGCAATGACAGCGCATGATAACATGTGGCCGGCCGCGGTGGCCGAGGGGACTGAGGCGCTCCAGTCACTGTCAGCACGGCCACTACGGTCGGGGGTTCGAATCCCCCCTCGGGCATGGATATTTGTGCCGTCCTAGTTCGTAAGTAGTTCATAAGTAGTTTGTAGGTTTAGGGACTGATGACCCCGTAGTGAAGTCCCATAAGCTTAACAAACATTTGATTTTTGATAACATGTGTTTACTGTCCGCCATCTTGAGATCAAAAATACGACGACCCCTTTCTAGCGTCACGTCAAAGATTTACATTAAAAATATATTACGTACTTTTAATGATATTTTTAGGTCAAAGATTTGATAAAAAAATTTTACCGTGTAATACCGGCCTAAGGACAAAACATACACACACGCAGAACCATGCCCGATGGAGGACTCGGACCTTCGTCGGGAGCGGCTGCCTAATCCATGACATGACGGCCCAGACCATGCGGCCATCCTACAGTGTCATAGCAACTGATTTTTGTCGATGTAGATAACATACAGAAACATTATAATAAAATGAAATATAGGAAATTATTGAAACTCACGTTTATTCCTTTTGTAAATTTGGAAAAATTAGTACTGCGAAATTGTAGCATGAAAGAAACGTCCTAAATCGCGTTTGATAATACTTGTGACTCAGTGCCTGGAGGAAGTCTTTTTGATTCAACGGCACTTCCGCGACCAACATGTCCCTAACCTACCTCAGTCACCCAACCGGGAAACGGGGCCTACAGCTTAGTGTTGAATCCGAAGTGCGTGTCTTTTCTGACAACGCCTCATACGTTTCAAAGATAAACGTTAGGATGAAACTTAACGTGAACAAATGAGTTAACTCCTGCGAGTTTCGAACCCACGACCCGCTGCTCTGGGTTTTGTCGCTAGCCCAGACTGCAAGTTGAGGAACATTTCTAATTATTGGATACTTACCCGTCCAAGATAGACACATTCGATTTCCAACAGAAATTGTATTGAGGTTATTAATCGAGATAAAAATACAAAAAGTTCAAACAGTACAAAATTTTATTAAGAGGAGCTGAGTAATTTCATATGCCTCACAATTGCTAACTATGCATGGGAATTGGATATACATGCTACACTCCTTTCCTTACTCTGTCCATCACTCCCCCAATCATCAGCCACTAGAGTTACAAACTACTCATCAACACTCATGGACATTAAAACTGCTACACCACGAATATGACGTGCTACAGATGCGAAATTTAACCGACAGTAAGAAGATGCTGAGATATGCAAATGATTAGCTTTTCAGAGCACTCACACTAGGTTGGCACCGGTGTCGACACCTTCAAAGTGCTGACCAAAGGAAAGTTTCCAACCGATTTCTCAAACACAAACAGCAGTTGACTGGCGTTGCCTGGTGAAACGTTGTTGTGTAAGGAGGAGAAATGCGAACCATCACGTTTCCGACTTTGATAAAGGTCGGATTGTAGCCTATCGCGATTGCGGTTTATCGTATCGCGACATCGCGTTGGTCGCGATACAATTACCTTTAACAGAATATGGAATCGGTGGGTTCAGGAGAGCAATACGTAACGCCGTACTCGATCCCAACGGCCTCGTATCACTATCAGTCGAGAAGACAAGCATCTTATCCGCATGGCTGTAAGGGATCGTGCAGCCACGTCTCGATCCCTGAGTCAACAAATGGGGATGTTTGCAAGACAACAACCACCTGCACGAACAGTTCAACGACGTTATCAGCAGCATGGACTATCAGCCCGGAGACCGTGGCTGCGGTTACCCTTGACGCTGTATCACAGAAGCGCTTGCGATGGTGTATGGAGGAGAAACGGAATGACGAACCTGGGTGAAAGAGTGGCAAAACGTCATTTTTTCGGATGAATCCATCATGTTGGTCGCATCCGCGTTTGGTGACATCGTGGTGAACGCACATTGGAAGCGTGTATTCGTCATCGCCATACTGGCGTATCACCCGGCGTGATGGGATGGGGTGCCATTGGTTACACGTCTCGGTCAACTCTTGTTCGCATCGACGGCCGTTACATTTCAGATGTGTTACGGTCCGTGGCTCTACCCTTCATTGGATCCCTGCGAAACCCTACATTTCAGCAGGATAATGCACGACCGCATGTTGCAGGTCCTGTACGGCTCTTTCTGGATACGGAAAATGTTCGACTGCTGTTCTGGCCAGCACATTCTCCAGATCTTTCACCAATTGAAAACGTCTGGTCAAAGGTGGTCGAGCAACTGGCTCGACAAAATATGCCTGTCACTACTCTTGATGAACTGTAGCATCGAGTTGAAGCTGCATGGGCATCTGCACCTGTACACGCCATCCAAGCTGTTTGACTCAATGCCCAGACGTTATTACAGCCAGAGGTGGTTGTTCTGGGTACTGATTTCTCAGGATCTAATCACCCAAATTGCGTGAAAATTTAATCACATGTCAGTCTACTATAATATATTTGTCCAATGAATACCCGTTTATCATCTGCATTTCTTCTTGATGTAGAAATTTTAATGCTCAGTAGTGTAACTTACGCTAGGGACCACATCAGTTGCGTAGCGTGGATTTCTGTCACCCGGTGACGACCCTCATTTTGCTGGCCCCTTCCCCCCCCCCCCCTCCCTCTCGAACAACAGAAAAAAATTGAGACTTTAACAGTTCATGCTAATATTGCTTCAGTGTTTATCGAAATAAAATATGGAGGATGCAATTTATTTTCCCTGAATAATATATATATATATATATATATATTTGTTTGCTTTTATTTTTTACGTTATGCTCAACAAATCCTATTTGAAGATTATTTATACGACTGAAGTGACTGAAGTGAAGTAAACACTTTCTAAGATAAAATTTATGAGCCTGCAGGGCTTTCATAGCAATACGTTATGGTATTCTGATTAGAGTCAGGTGAATACTTTCACATGTATTAGACATATAATAATTTGTCAGTGTGGACTTCAGTGCCCATTACATGAGGTGCACATTTCTGCATTTGGACAGATACAATCATTTCTTAGGCATACCAGTTTCAGACCATTTAGCCCATTTTCAAATCAACTAGATTAAGTTCTACAACCCACCTGTTGTCTACATAGTTATTTCTTCTGCGTTTGCATTACATCATTCGCATGCATCCATGTGTTAGTTGGCAGATCCAATAGTTTTGAAGGTTTTACACTAAGAGAACATTTTGTCGGTAGCTAGGGCAAAGAGGCGAAGTAGTTGTGACGAAATAGCCATGTGCTGCGAATTAGGGCGAACCTTAAAGTATTTCATGACCCACCAGTACAAACTGAATTAACTGAACCTTTACCGACAGTGATGTAGTGAAGATTATTTTGAGTATCTTCACGTGGAGCGTAGGGACGAGGACAACGGACGGACTCGCGGATGTGGCGGAAACATGGTAAGGAGCTTCACAACTTCACTACGATCTATGCCTCGACGTTGACGAATTACAGCGGTCGACATAATTTAAATCGAAAGTTTACTCACAATATCGAATTTCCAGCTCCTGTAGCAGGTGTAGATGTACTACCCAGTGGAGACATAGGAATATTTGTGCCTAGATGCGACTCGAACCGGATTTCCCGCTATTCGCGATCGGTCGACTTGTAACTTTCGGCTATCCTAGCACGTTTCTAGGACCGACAGAAATTTCTGTGTATCACAGTAATTACATAAGCGACAGTCACTACGTTCTGCATTTGTTCGCCTCTAATGTTCTAGACATCATGTCAAATCAAAAGGAACTAAAGCAAATAAACTTCGACTTTTGATATAAAATTTAAGATCATTTTGTCTCTAATAATTTAATAACATTGATTAGTTATAATTTGCTTTTGCTTTTGCTTTATAGATACAATTTGTTACAGCCGCCCAGACACTTAACTGAAATTGCCTCATGACTGCAATCAGGCACTCTCCTTTGACCACACCACACACGAGCTATGTAGAAAGCAATTCTACCTCTACATAGATACTCTGCAAATCACATTTAAGTGCCTGGCAGAGGGTTCATTAACCTCATTCAAAACTTTTCTCTACCGTTCCATTCTCTAATAGCGCGCGGGAAGAAAGAACACCTAAATCGTTCCGTTTTCGATCTGATTTCTCTTATTTTATTGAGATGGTCATGTCTCTCTACGTATGTGGGTGCTAGCAAAATGTTTTCATATTCAGAAGTAAAAGTCGATGATTGAAACTTCGCAAACAGATCACTCCGCAATGAATAACTTTCTTTTAATGAATGATTTCCACCCCAATTCGTGCAACATTTGCGTGACGCTCCCCTCCCCCCCCCCCCTCTAACGTGATAAAACAAAACGAGCAGCCCTTCTCTGAACCTTCTCAATATCTTCCGTCTGTCCCACCTGGTGAGGGTTCCACAATAGGCAGCAGTACTCCGGGAGACGACGCACAAAAAAGTCTCTTTGATGGAGCTGTTGCATCTTCGAAGCGTTCTGCCAATGAAACGTAATCTTTGGTTCGCCTTCCCCACAATATTTTCTACGTGTTCTCTCCAGTCTAAGTTGTTCGTAATTCTAACACCCAGGTATTTAGTAGAATTTATGACTTTAAGGTTTGACTGATTTTACGCGTAACTGAAGTTCAGCGAATTTCTTTTAGTGGTCATGTGTATTACTTCACACTTTTCTTTATTTAGTGTCAATTGCCAATTTTCGCACAATGTAGAAATTTTGTGTAAATCGCTTTGCAGTTGCTTTTGATCCTCTGTTGACGTCACTAACCGATAAACGACAGCATCATCCGCTAATAATCTAAGGGAGCTATTCAGATTGTCTCCTAAATCGTTTATAAACACAAGGATGAGTTGGGGACCTATAACGGTTTCCTGGTGAACGCCATATATCACTTCCGTTTTACTCGATAACTTACCGTCAATTCCAACGAACTGTGTCCTTTCTGATAGGAAATCGTGAATCCAATTGCACAATTGGGGAGATATTCCATAAGCACGCAATTTCATTGCACCTATTATTCCGAAAATATCTGTGCCAGCAAATTCTAGAAGAAATTGCTGTGTTTATGAGTGGTTGCACTGATTTCCGTATGTTGACTATTACTAGCAAACCAAGGAAACAAATTTGTTTAGCTTGGTGTGGAATGCTTTCATTCCAAACTAGGCTATCTCACAGAAAGAGTATCGTGTAGTTCATTCCAGTCTGCACTTGCGGAATAAAATTCTGGAAACCTCTTACTTGTTTTTTTAACCAAACTGAGTAAATAACTGATTAGACCTCAGTGAAGACTGCCTGAAAATATATTCCTTTTTACAGATTATTTTTGCTCAGAAATGAATATTAAAGCGATCTGATTCCAAGAGAATTGACTTATTTAGAAGTGGGAAGTATTTTCCATAGCACAATGAAAAATATTAGGGGAGCTTTAAAAGATATCTGAATGCAAGAAAATAAACACACCTTTTAATTTCGTGACAGATTTGTAAGTGTCCTTGTAGTCTCCTTTATACTTTACTAGCTGCAAACCCGGTGTTGCCCGGGTGTTTATTCATCCTACACTCTCGTAGTCCACATGGCCTTCCCCCTCTCTCTGTGTCCACCTCTTTCTCTCCCATCTCTCTGTTCGTTTCCACCTTTCCCTCTCCGTCGGAAAAGTTTCCTGCAAGGTACCCTCTGTCATGTACCAAACAAACATTTATGTACCCAGTGATTTTCCACTTGGTGTAAAGGTCATGTGTGTAAAATCATGTGTGTAAAAACTATAAAGATTGAAGCAAACTATGCGTTTTGTAAAATTCCGTAAGTTAAGTACGCTGCACCATGCACCGTACGAAATTTTATACAGACAGTGACATTCCTCTTGTTTTTAAGGTAGAGTGTGCAAAATATCGGAACACAACTATAGATTTCTATGCAAGAGAAACGCAAGGTGACATTGAAAAACGCACTTTGTTGTTCTCAAATATTCCAGTTTTGTTTCGTATAACCCTTGTTCTCAGAATAAAGAAAAACCAAAATCGGTCGAGCCGTTCTCAAGTTATGGCGGGACCAAGGTATTTAGGGATCCAGTGTTATGTTGCAAAGTACCCTCCCCCATGACCCGTTACTTTCTTAGCTAACGTTTTCTACCTATAAACTACATTCCTGCCAAATTTGAGCTTCATAGATGAAGTAGTTTTCGAGATTTCCTGTTTAGTCAGTGAGTGATTGAGTGTCCTTCAGCTTTTATATAGATAGTGATTAAGAATACAGATTGCTTAATTTTGGATGCAAGAGAATTAAGGGAGACTTGCAGAAAAAAAAAATAGTAACATGTAGATCTGTAAAGCTAACTTTATTTGATACAAGGTCATACCTTATGCGACAGTTTTATGTTATCTACAGCGAAACTGTTGTGAGCGCTAGACTTTTTATTTCATCATTTTGTGTGTGTGTATGTGTGCGGGGACGGGCGGAGGGGGGAGGCAGTTACAAAACGCTTCATAAACGTCCGAAATTACATGCAAACTTGGTTGCAGGTCCCTAACTATTCCCATTTTCCAATAATTGACGCATAAATCTATCCTCAAGCGGTGGCCTCTCATTATTTATGACGTCATACCTCCTGAACTATGTGTCGTGCTCTTTTGTTTTTGGGCAGGAACCTTCGTGGGCCTAGGGTGAATAGTTCACCAAAGTTTCATCGCCATCGAATGAATGGTTTATGAACTCATAGAGGACATACAGACAAACATTCATACATATATATCGCGGAGTTAAGATCCAGCTTGGCCGCTCCCTGTCGCCCCCAAATTTGTGCCAACATGCCCCCCCCTCTCCGGCATCCTCCACGCTACGCCACTGGACCACATACACATACACACCCATGGCCGAGTCAGGCCTCGAACCTCCGACTGGAGCGTCCGCAAAATCCATGAGATGGCGTCTCAGACCGCGCTGCCATTCCCGCGCGGCTTTCCTTTTAGCTTTCACGCTGTATTAGCTACCTGAAAACCCGGAGTTTCCCTGGTATTTATTGATTCATTCCTCTGCCTGTCCATCCAGGGCCGGCCTTAGACCCGGCGCACACTTGACGCAGCAGAGGCAGAGCAGAGGCAGAGGCGAGGCGCAGGGCCTCTGCTGGTCAGCGCACACTTCACCCAGCACAGGCAGTGGAGGGCAGCGCAGCTTGCATCACTCACGCAACACAGCACGTGCTGCAGGACACTGCAGACCTCTAGATGCAATTATATTTAATTCATGAATCTCCTTCAAAACTCACTTACTCGTAATTTACTTTGTGTGTATGTGCGTCCGTATTCTGATGAAGGGAGTATAAGAGCAGTGAAAGGCTTGTTGATCAACAGGCAAATGTGACGAATATATGACGAACTTGTCTGATCTATTGAAGCTCTTGAGCTATTCCGACTAAAGAGACGACAATTCAAAGAGAGTCATCTGCTGAGTAAGAAAGTGTGTGACACGTCATACCCACTAAAGAAAAAATGGGGATTTGTTTGAGTAGTGTAATTAAGAACAGATTTACTTTTCTCTCATTTCTTTTATAATTCAGAGAAACAAGTGTCACTGCAAATTCAATAGCCTAATTGCAAGAACCTTTATACAGCTGACGTATTTAATTATGATTGTGATATAGTATATCTTCTGGGTGACAATTGGTAGGCTTTTCATACGTCTTAGATTGAAAGAAACTTTTGGAAATCATAGTTTCCTTGTTTAACTGCATTTGCACGCAAAATGTTTCCGTACTTAGGTCTTTATTCGTAGCTCTTCCATGGTCCTGAGTAATAAGATACTGACATCTGCTTTTTTCTTCTTCTCCGACGACAGCTGTGCTTGTATGTCCAGTATTTTATCACATTGCATTCCTATTTTGTCTCTGTTATTATTTCTAATGATAATTACTCTCAGTATCTCTCATATTTGTTAGTAATAAGTGAACATATACTAGTACTTTTTCAATTGTTGAATTTCTGAAAGTAGTATATAATTCAGGTTGAGGAATAGTAACGAGAGACGTTCCTAGTAGAGTTGGGCAACACGATTCTTTTTTAGGAATCGATTCTTGTGAATCAATCTCACATTGTGAATTTTTTCCTACGATTCGTTCACGAATCTTTCACGATTCTTTAGTCTGCATTGACACGATTCTTACTTCTACATCTTGATCATAGACGGCAGTGCATGTCTGTCGTGGATGTTGGAATCTTAACCTTTTGCATCTATTCCTACGATTCGTTCACGACGGCACGAATCTTACAGAATGACGAAAAGGTGACAATATGGGTATCGGATTTTTTAATATTTATGGTGTGTAACGTTCAGACTTAAAATAACAATGAGGCAAAGCCATTCGATTAGGTTCTCAAAAATTCTCGAGAAAATAATCTTTGATGTTTTGCGAGCGGTTATAAATACATATTACACTAGCAACTATTTCTGCTATCACCATAGCTTATTTACTAGCGTTGTAGGTTTAGTGAACGTCGGTCACTAATTTCTAATCCTGCTGTAACCTAATAATTTTTTCTTCGTTCTGTTTGAATACTTCGGCCATTTAAATATAAGTTTAATTAAATCTATAGTAATTAACACATATCTAATCATTATAAAATACTTATTATGTACAATCAATTAGTTTAAGGAAACACATCTACATAAACAAACATTAAAAATAAAAATCCGTCTCTAAATATTAAATTTCTTTCGAAATTCAAGAAATTCGCTTTTATTAAAATGCTTCTTTTTTGTAAAATCGGTTTCTTTCAGGAAAGCTGATAACGTAATGGCTTTAAAAACATTTAAAATCGCGTTTTTATATAAAAAGAAAATTTTTCTAAAATTGAGTTTTTACAAAAATTACAGCTCGAAAAGCTTAAACATCTCTAAAGACAAAATATAATCCAAATCGTTAAAGCCATTTTCGGGATACGCGAGATGTAAGTGTGTAGGGTTTGCTCGTTTAAATACATGATATGTAAACTGTATAAAAGACGTACATTCGTATGTATTGGCAGCTGTGTATTTCGCTGCTTTTTCTGTCGTCCGTAATTCATGAAATCTTCGTTCTGTGCTTCCTTTGTTCACACGTTTTCTGGCTTTCGTAATTATTAGGCACGATCCGCCACCTGCTTTCGAATCATGAACCGTTTGATCTTGGAAACGTTACGAAACAGGCGATTCTTTTGAACGATGATTCGACCCCCCTCTTGACTTCTCTCCGGCATTCGGAGTCATTCGGTACGATTCGGCAGTCGCCTTCGAATCATGAATCGTTGGAACTTCGACTCGTCACAAGACAGACGATTCTTTTGAACGACGATTCGTCCAGATCACGATTCGATTCTTACGATTCTTTATTTGTATTCGTTCAAATGAACGACTCATTCACGAATCGCCACAACTCTAGTTCCTAGCACCATCTATGGTTTAGCAGTGGACTGAAGCACCACGAAAGGGTGGACACTGTGTTTCAAATAAAGTGTTCAAATGTTTGTTAAGCTTATGCAACTTAACTGCGGGGTCATCAGTCCCTAAAATTACAAACTACTTATAAACTACCTTATACTAAAGACAACACAAACATCCATGCCCGAGGGAGGATTCGAACCCACGACGGGGAACGGCATCGCGCATCGGAGTATAGCGCCTCAATGCGCTCGCCCACTCCACGGCGGACGGTGGCTTGTGGGAAAAAAAAATTGATGGCCCCTCTGGTTTCGCCGAACTTTAGTAATTACGGGAATTTTAGCTTACAAAGTGATGTCATTCCTGCCACAAAGTTTACTGAAACCAGAGACTATAGACTAAAAATACACAATCAACATCTTCGGTTTATGAATCTCGGTGTCTTTCTATTTCAGGAAGTTGTTCATTTCTAGCTTGGGTCTGTATCGCCAGCATACGAAGAAAGTCATCATTATATGATAGCAGTGAAATAAACGTCTCAATAATTTTCCAAACATTTTCACTGAGAAAATACATTAAAATTTACCTACGCAGTAAGGTTTTCCCTACTTCCTTGTATGAGAATTCTTGTAATTTAAACACCAGGGTAGCCTTTTCTGAATAAAAATCCAATCACACACTTCTAGAGGAGCAGTGGTACATGTATCTGAGTGAGAGCCGCTGCTTATTTCTTTGGAGTTCTTTCATTGTGCTGCACAAGAGTTCGGTGTGTTCCATAATATACATTTACACAGTAAATTGGCAAAGTAACTGATATCCAACGATTGGCTGCCAAATGTTTCGTCAGTTTTCCTGGAAATCATACTACTTGTTTCTCCCTGTTAGAGTTTATGCCAAGTTCGGAGTAAAAACGGTTCTGTTTGATGGTTATAGAAATCAGCAAATATCTTTGACGTCTTTTGGTGTGCCACAATACCTTACACAGTCAGTATTTCAAACATTTCTTAGACAGATTTGTAACTAGCTGAAAACTCGGAGTTACCAGGATATTTATTTATTTATTAAAACCTTAAGTTAGTCTGATTGATTTATTTTTTTAAATCAAATTTTTGTAAAGCTAAGTGACTAAACTGCAGTACTCATCAGTCTCTAGACTGACAAACTACTTTAACTTATGCTAAGTACAACACGCAGCCGCGGCGGAGTGGCCGAGGGCATTCAGCTGCTATGCTCCGATGCACGCGGCCGATCCCCGTCGGAGGTTCGAATCATCCGTCGGGCATGGATGTTTGTGTTGTCTTTAGTATAAATTAGTTTATAAGTAGTTTGTAAGTTTAAGGACTGATGACCCCGCAGTTAAGTTACATAAGCTTAACAATCATATGAACTTTATTTTTTATTTTATTTTATTATTATTATTATTTTTTACATAAAAAACTTTTCATAGGCTTTCCTATGTAATGCACAAAATTATACGAAAAGAAAGGTAATAATCAAAATACAATGATATGTAACATTCAAACACTCATGTAATCAAAATTTGACTATAAACAATATTTCTTATTACTTGTCCAGGATCTGATCAAGCGACATGAAATTGACCGTGTGAGGAGATATTAAATCCACTCCGCAGTATTTAATAGACTACCATGTGATTTATTAATCATAATAGAAAGTGCAAGTCTCACTGAAAACAGCAGTCTCTTGAAGTTAAAAGGTAGATTTGTCGGAAATATTGGCTACTCGTTAGATGTACACTATTTCAGTCTCTTCCTTTCCTTGTAGCTATATAGAAGTCCAATACTTTCGACTGTAGCAACGTGTGCTTGTCAACAGCACAGTCAGATTTCAGACATTTTCTTAGTTTGACAGCAATACAAAAGTGTCATAGTACTAAATAAGAAATGTATTAAAACGTGATGCATGTTCAAAATGTTCAAATGTTTGTTAAGCTTATGGGACTTAACTACGGGGTCATCAGTCCCTAAACTTACAAACTACTTATCCACTACCTTATACTAAGGACGGCACAAATATCCATGCCCGAGGGGGGATTCGAACCCCCGACCGTAGTGGCCGTGCAGATCGTGACTGGAGCGCCTCAGTCCCCTCGGCCACCGCGGCCGGCCGTGATGCATGATGAGACATATTTATTGAATTATGTGTTATACAACTCTATAATTGACCAGGTAGATTTTCATTTGTAAAAGCGCTGTATGTTTGTAAAATCTGTTGCGAATATGGTTAGTAGTTAAGAAATAATATATTGAAACCTGATGCGTGATAGGGTGGTTTTCCATGAACGTTACTGTTTATGTCATCGTCACTCATGAACTATGTGTCGTATTGTGATACAATTTCTAAGTTACAATCAGTTGCATGTGTGTATAGTGTCTCTAAAATTTCCTCCAAGTACGATATGTATTGTAGAAATTATAAAATGTAACGTCATACCGAACGCAGTAGTTTCACTCCATGAATAGGGGAAAAGTTGTAAGCGAGAAAAAGTTTGATAAAGATTTGAAATTATGTTTAAACTTTGTTGCATGTCGCTAATACTTTCATTCTCATACAGTGTATTTTGAAAGTCTCGTCGCATTATGTCGCAGTTTCTTGGAACTTCTATGGTTGATGATGTTATATCACCTCAATCATGTGTCGTATGTGGTTCTTACCCGTACAGCACTTGTTACCTCGCGGTAAGTAAAATGTGTACCACATTTGGTTGAAATCGGTCCAGTGGTTTAGGAGTAAATGTGCAACATTGTCGCGTGATGCGGCAGTTTTTCGCGAATCTCATTGTTTATGACGTCATATCTGCTGACTTATGTGTTGTGCGTGATTCTTACACTTACGGAGACCGTCCTCTTGGTCTGAAGATCATGTGTGAAAAATTTCATTAAGACTGGAAGCAAACTGTAGATTTGTATGCAATACGTACACACAAACAAACGAACGCACCGAAAACTGCTTTATAAATAAGGAAGAAGAAGATTCGAATACAGAAAAAATGTTTTGTGACCTAAAAGTCTATTTTTTTTTTAATTGAAGCTTTAGGGCGAAGTCTCCCGTTACAATGAAAAGTTGTTGTTTTAAAGAGTTGAAAGTAACATGATGGTTGCGTAATTACAAAGTGGTCTGACGCGTAAACATTTCTGTTCCGTATGTCTACCAATCTTCGGATTGTTGACTGGTTTACCTTTTTATGTCTAATATATTTATTGTGGGCAAAGGAGTCTTGATATGCTTAGTGTTATTAATGAAATGCTTTTAACAGGTATGACTGAAGAAAGTCATCATTATATAACAGTAGTGAAAGAAACGTCTCAATAATTTTTCAAACATTTTCACTGTGAAAATACATTTTTGTTTTCAGGAGGAACACTCATCGAACTATTCTGTACTAAAATCAAGTTACTGAATTGCTCCTCAGCTTGCATCTTATGGGACTTAACTACGTGGTCATCAGTCCATAAACGTACAAACTACTTATGAACTACCTACAGCTAAGGACGGCACAAATATCCATGCCCGAGGGGGGATTCGAACCCCCGACCGTAGTGGCCGTGCAGACCGTGACTGGAGCGCCTCAGTCTCCTCGGCCACCGCGGCCGGCTCAGCTTGCATGAGGTTGTGCCTTCTCGCTGATTTTTGCGATGTCCACAGTGTAGAATCTTGTCTACAACTAGAGGTTACACACCTACAGCGTGAAGCTGGCGCAATTAATTTCATTGCAAAATGAATTTCTTAGACTTACGTTTCACTATGTAAAATTGCAGCTACGATTATGTAGATGTTTAGATTTGCATGTACATGGTTTTTTCCGCAAAGTACTATATTCACATAAAGAAGCTCACTGGCAGATTCCAACTTAAGAGCTTATCTTGGAATTAGCATTTCTGGAATAGTGGTATCAGACATTGATCCTTTACTGAAAAGGAAAACATTATGAATTGATATTCTGTGTGTTTAAGTTTAATATTTAAATAAAATTACAATGAAATATGAATTTGTCAATTTAAATTTCTAACTAAAACGGTAATTTTTAAAAGGCTGTAACAGTCATAAGAAATACGATGTTACGTACTTGGCTGCTGTCCTGTCTGTGCGCTATCAAAATTACTACAACAGTCTTAAAAATAAATTGGACACGAAAAGCGTTAGTGAGCCACCTCGAAGCGATATACGGTTGCTCAACTGGTTGGGTGTGAGCGCCAGCCAGCATGCCGGAGCGGCTGTGCTGAACTGCCTGTACCTGTGGATCTCGGTTACCCGGCAGAAGTCCCGTTCTCCGGCCAAATGTCAATCCGGGCAAGTGTCACTCCGGGAAACTGTTCCAATCACAACTGAAAATGGACCCTCTGGCACTCGTTACAGGCGAAATAGATCAGGTTGGTTTGGTGGACACATTTTTGAGGATTGGTTTATGACATTACTATTGCCGATCCCATGAAGCGTCAAGTACGGCCCAAAGGTCATATTGGTGACAATCTTAGTTTTCACATTAACACTGATGTTCTGTAGCTCTGCAAAGAAAACAATATGATGTTCATAGCACTTCCACCAAGTGCTACACACCTCCTAGAGCCATTAGATGTGGCATTCTTTTACCCCGTGAAGGTCGCTAGACGAAAACTGCTGACAGATTGGGAGGACACTGCTGTCGGAAGTCACTGTTTCTCTGTGCCTAAATAACAGCTTCCCGGACTGCTAAAAGGACTTGCCGATACCTTGCACACTAGTACAGACAATTTGATTTCTGGCTTACGCCAGTCAGGAATTTATCCAGTTGACAGATGGCAAGTCCTGGAAAGGCTACCTTCAGATAGCCTGGATTCATTAATTTCTTCCATCATTGACGACTGTTTTCTGGAACAGATTAGGAAGAAATGGGAAGAAACAACGTAAAGTCACAATTAAACTAATAGAAGCAAAAAGCTTAATATTCCCAAGAAAAAAATATTTTATATATCGCTTCAAGGCACTGATTACAACATGATGTTAGAAATGGGTGACGATGAAGGTGAGCCCAGTATCTCGACTTCCGGTGCACAATCTGAATTTGACCGTGGGACTGTAAGTGGCCAGAATAGGCCGATGAAATTTATCACACAAAGGATGAAACAGTGAAAGTAAAACACTAAACAACATGAACGCAGTGAAATTTACAGCGTATATGAGCTCGATGTCTACAGTAAATAGACACTATTTTAGACTAGTTATTCAGATTTTGCAGAATTGAAATTCATAATTTATTTACTATTAGACGAAGGTTATTTGTCTATGAAATTTTCTATGTACATTTTGAGTTTACTAACGACAGAAAAAAAATTTCAAAAAGAAATCTCTTGTATTTGTTACTTGTATAAGATAGTCGTAACATTGCGACATTACTTTTTCTAGTCATTTAAGTCAAAAACAGTACTGTGCCAAAGTTTCCCCACTAGATGAGGTAAGAATAATACACAAATAAAGGATAATTACTACAAAGTAAGTAATCATAGAGTAAAACCATGCGTCTAGTTGGAAAGGGAAAGGTTAGTTATATATAAGAACATAATTTCAGCTCATTAGCTTTTAATTATAAATGGCAGACAGAAAAAACACGGAAAATTGTTCCAAATATAGCTCGTTTTACTGTGCACAATATCATTGTGGGAAGACGTCATAATCACCGAGCTCCTTAAAACGAAACTACAGCGTGAAAAATCAAATGATTCGCAGTTTCTGTTCCAATATTCTCTATTATATCCAATAACGCGTTTCGCACTGTTAGTGCATCATCAGACTGGAAACACACATTTTTATTAGAGTCCGCGTACCTGGCGATCCACGCTAATGTGCATATATCTGTAGCGAGTTTCACGCTGTACATTTCATTCCATTCCACCACCATCATGGTGGTGGCGGCTGGTGCAGCAACAGTGGTGAATAGTTAAATAATTCTCAGTCTCTGTTGCAATATTCTTTATTATAAACAATAACGCGTTTCGCGCTATTAGCGCATCATCAGATCGGCAACAGACAAATGTTTTATTACAGTCCGTGAACCTGGAGGGCAGCGAATCTTTTATGGCTAAGGTGAGTGAATTCTGAAAAGTCAGAACTTATGAGATGGAGCCACAGAAATATTTAAAGCTGTGGTGGAAGTAGCTTAACAATTTGTATTCTGTCATAGGGCCCCTGCAAAGAGGTAAACGTACAAAGTATCTAACGGCTATTTGAAGTAGAATAACTAGGGACTAAAGGTGTACGGTATGGAAATTAATAGAATGCTTTTTATATGATAAAACTCATCATAGCAGCAGAGGAGTCGATGTCGCGGCAGTTCCACGTTTACAACTGGTAGTATTGTTAATAACTGGGGAATCTTCCGTTTCCTGCACGTCACACACATCTCTGATATTACTAAGCTGCGCTTGGCTAGCCGCTCATTCTCGCAGGCGTAACTCTGCCCATACCGCTCTGTTTAACGGTCGCATGTATGTTCCGCAGTTATTAACAATCCTACCAGTTGTAAACGTGGACCTGCCGCGACAGCGACTCCTCTGCAGCTATGGTGAGTTTTATCATATAAAAAGCATTCTCTTAATTTCCATACCGAACCCCTTTAGTCGCTAGTTCTTCCGCTTCAATTAGCAGTTACGTTCTTTGATCGTTTACCTCTTTGCAGGGGCCCAATGACAGAACACAAATTGTTAAGCTACTTCCACCAAAGCTATAAATAGTTCTGTAGCTCCATCTCCACCCAAGTAATTTCTGACTTTTCAAAATTCACTCACCTTAGCCATATAAGATTCGCTGCCCTCCAGGTGCACGGACTGTAATAAAACATTTGTCTGTTTCCGGTCTGATGATGCGCTAACAGAGCGAAACGCGTTATTGGATATAATAAAGAATATTGCAACAGAGCCTGCGAATTGTTTAATTATTCACCACTGTTGCTGCACCAGCCACCGCCACCATCATGGAATGGAATAAAATGTACAGCGTGAAACTTGCTACAGATACAAGCGCAATATGTGCACATTAGAGTGGATCGATTTAAATTAATTTTCACGTGTATATTAATTACTGTGTGGATAGGGAAGAAACAGCAAACACCTGTTAGGATAGTTACGATAGTGTGGAGAGTTAAGGGGGAGAGGAGTTGAGGTGGTGGACAGATAGACAGAGAGGAGGAAGAAGCAGGCCAACACAAGCAGGGATGGTCAGATGGAAAAAGTGCAGAGGAAGGGAAGAGTAGGATATGGAGTGGCAGGGAGGAAGGGGGGAGGGAGATGGGAGAGGCAGAGGCTGATATGTACAGAAGGAGGAGGAGACAGAGGGGCTTTGGAGAAGAGGAGTAGTAGGGTTCTGGGGGGGGGGGGGGGCGAGTGCGTGAGAGACACGGGAGGATGGGCAGAAAGAGACAGAGAGAAACTGATGCAGATGGATAATGAGAGGGAAGAGATGGACAAAGAGTGGCGTGAGAGACAAGGAGGAATGAGGAGATGGACGAAAAGAATACAGGCCAGACTCCTTGTGCGACGAACTCTTAAACATCTCATTCAACGCCGGGCACTGTAGCTAATATTTTACAAAATTATTTTACTAGATCTGAAGACGATGCTATATTCCGTCGAAATAGTTAGTAAGTAAACAAAAGAAAAGTGAAATATACAACTCGATCGTGAATGGAAAGTATTGTTATTTCTATCACCGCTGTTTTTAGTAGAAAATTTAAGTGAGATTAAACTGTGATATGCGAAATATTTGGTGAGTTTTGAGGGATAAGAATAGCCCTTACTGTGGAAATACTACAATGTTGCTAAACAAAGAAAAGATTCCAAGTACATGTCGACAGTTATGAAAGATGATTCGTATATAAACAGATAACAGAAATTTGGGAATACGTATGACAAAGTTGTCGCTCATTACTCCCTTAAAGTTACGCTTTCACTGGCCAGTTAAACACTTTTGAAAAGTTCCAGTAAAGTATTCATTCAAAAAACAATAACAAGTCGTTTCCCAGGCTCCTGATAAACAGCCCAAACTAAGGATAACGCTGCCGTTAACGTGTGTTTTGTTGTTGCTGCTCTGACCCGGCTTAGCCACAGCTTCCGCTATCGAAGATCTGCTGACTCAGGCCACACGCTGTTGGGCAAATCGATGTGTTTACCTTGGCTATGATCGCCTCCGTCTGGCAGTCTGCTTAGTCATTCATGTTATGAACAATTATTCTGCTGACGGAGAGAACGAGCGCCATTAAGAAATCTGCCATCTACGGGCAGTTCTGCCGATACCAGTAACGCCAATGGCAGGGGAATTCCTCTACGCTTAGCGGAGACGTGTCCTGTGAAACAAAGTAGCGGAATTCCGAAATTAATAAAATGCAATGTAATTTAACTACCTCTAATTGAACGTTAAACCTCTCGTGAATTTCCGTTTCAAGATACAAATATGTTAATTTTAATAAAAAAAAATGTTCAAATGTTTGTAGAGTCTATGGGACTTAACTACGGGGTCATCAGTCCCTAAACATACAAACTACTTATCAACTAGCTTATCCTAAGGACGGCATAAATATCCATGCCCGAGAGGGGATTCGAACCCACGACCGTAGTGACCGTGCAGACCGTGACTGGAGAGCCTCAGTCCCCTCGGCCACCGCGGCCGGAAATTAACAATTCTTTTCAGGAGTAGAAAATGGGTAGTGAATAGCAGAAGAGAAGACTTGATGAAGCAGCAGCGCCCCAAGTGGCTGGCGAGATACATTTCTGAAAACTATATCGGGTGAGTGTGAATAGTGTCATTTAAATCGATTTTAACAGACTTATTACAAGTGGGAAGATACGAAGTTCCATAAAACTAGGCAATAGCCAGAAAATAACTTCATATTTGTCTTTATGAGGTTTCCTAAGAAACAATGGAGGGTATGAAACAATCATCTACAGAAACACGCCGGTTTTCTACTCATAAGCGTCAGCATTTCTTCACTACAATTCCAGCCAAATCAGTAAGTGTTGAACATAAGAAACTTATATGGAATGCGTTACCTACATTATTGAATGTACCAGATCAGCCACTACAGCTGTAGCTGAAAGGAAATCCTCACAAACATGACAATAAAATATCGAAAGCAAAAACACAGTCTCCAACAAAGCAGAAACGAATTCCACAATTGTTTCTACATCTGAAACACAAACGGCAAGAATCGGTTTTACAATCAAAAGTAATTTTACTCAAAACTGTATGGGTTTATAACAAAGAAGAGTGACGTTAAAAACTGTTCGAATCATTAGACTCTATATCGAATTTTTACACGTCAAATAAAGTTCCTGTCATATAGGAGCAGACCACAGGAAATAATGTTTCTCGTTTGTTTATCTTCTTTCACTTTTAGCGGATTAGGCTACAAAATGTACAGATATTCGTAAGTATTTCCTCATGACCAAGTTGTTTTTATCACTGAATCAAGGAAATTCAGCTGTATATTTATTTCAAGATTATTTATGCCTCTCGTTATTTTACTTATGTTTGGAACGCAAAAATTACAGAAATTATTTGCTTTATTAAGTAGAAAAGCAAAGTCCGAGGAGTGGAGCGGGCTATTTGCGATCCGGCCCATAAAGAGTCGCGATTCTATTCAGCCAATTATCAGACAAGCTGATAGTGGGGCTATGAGGGATCGCAATTGAGAATAAGTGGGAGGGACTTATCCATTCCGGCATACACCTTACAACCAGGAAAGGCCTCCCGAAAGCCTTGGTCGAAACCGGGGGATTGGGACCAATTAATTCATCTCTGGGACGTTGCCCCAGATTAAGGTTGGATTGTCGGGAGAGCGTGAGTGCACTAACGACAATCAAGGATCGGGCGCCCAAGTTCCTATCGTACGTAGAAATCAGCTCTACCAAGAGTGGGCAAGCGTCTTTCTAGAAGAGCCGCACCCGGTAGCATCGGCGTCGAGCCTTGTAGGAATACTTAAAAAATAACAAGAAATCCAATACCCAGCCTGTTAAGAGTATCGGTTTTAACCAGATGCCTGAATGCTATCGCGACTTTATATATAACACTTCAATAATATTAGAGAGAACATTTTATTTATTCCAAAGGATTTTAAGAAAGTTGCGCAAACCACTACGCCGTCAGTTGGTACAAAACTGTGCAACCATAATTACTAGTATCACACGGCTAGCCGCTTGGAGCGCTAGTGTCGCTCCAGCTGTCAAACGGTCACACATTCACAGCAGTGAGTGTCGTGACTGTGTATGGTCACGGGTAGCTTCAGAGAAAACTACAAATTTTGTGGATGACTACTTCTGTGTTTTCTAATTATTGTAATCTGTAGAAATTTAAACAAATTACAATCTTAACGTGAATTTTTCTCCAAACATTCTTTTTTTGGCCCACTGTAGGTTACGGTAGTAACACTAAAAGTGGGCCTTTGCGATCGTTTTTTGACAGCTCGAAATTTAAATGAAAATAACGGCTTAACAATGCATCTCACACGAAAATTGAATAAACCGAATTTGTAGAGGAGAAAATTCTCTACATCTTTGCTCTGTTATGTTATTTTCATATCTCGTATCGTTTCAGAGTTATTTGCAAAAATAACGGCGATTTTGGAATGTCTGTCTGTCTGTCCGTCACTCTGTCCGTAACGTGTTCCCTGTTTTTAAGACGAACCGTTCAACCGATCAGCACCAAATTCTGCATACATAATTGTAGGCTGCCAGAGAGCAGAACCTCCTTTTCAAATTTTTCGGACAAAAAATACGGTAGTAATACCAAAAAAAGCCGTTTGTAATATAATTGTTATTGCAAAGGAACCGTTCATCTGACACGAAAATTGAATAACCTAATTGGTAGAGAACCTAATTGGTAGAGGGGAAAATTCTCTACAACTTTGTTCCCTTATGTTTCTTTCATATTTCGTATCGTTTGAATGATATTTGCAAAAATAACGGAGTTTTGACACCCTCCATTAAATTAACGAAAACCAGCCGATCGCAGATGTCACGTGACATTCCTCGCCCAGAACTGTCTCTGGCATACGCCATCTTGCATTGCGTATTTGATGATTTTCTTATTATAACTTACACGTTTTCATTTCAAATCAATGGCGCACTGAAGAATTAACGAAAAGACGTCGTTCTTCGTACGATAAACGATAATCTAGTGTCTACAAATGCCTTTTTAACATCAGTTATCAACGGCCAACAATAGTCTGAGATTAAAGAACACAATTGTTAACTGTTTGCTGTAGCGTAGCGGGCAATGTGTTGGACTGTGACGCTGAAGGTCAGTGGTTCGGAACTCGCCAGTACCTTTTTTTTCCCTACAAGGGTTTCAGACACTGTTATTAATTAATTTTTTATTATTTAGATTATAAAACTACAAATCTAAACTGGACGGTAAAACACGTCAGTGCGATTTTTTCGGTTATCTTTACCCGTTACTAACATCCAGATCGCAAAAACCGATTTAATCAAGTTTGCCCCATGGGCCGCAAATATATTAAAACTAACCATGTCCTATGACTCAAATTTTAACAGTACATGATTTAGACATTAATAAAGATATGCTATTTTCCAGTTTTCGAACACCTGTATCCGTTATCAAGAAGCTGGACGCACCCTAAAAAACATAAGGTTCGGATGTCAAAAGTGCCAACTGTACGGAGACAAGACGTTCCAACCACTATGAAACTCACTATTCGATTTTAAGAAATCCTCGACGAATAAAATTTATTTATTTTTGCACATCTCACAATCTGATATTTTCGCTCGCTGAAGAAGGATTGGCTTTATTTTCATTATTTGTCACAATTACTATTCATAATCAAATTAAGTATTTCAGGACAAGAATTTGCAGAGGTGAAACATTGTTGTGTAGAGTTTGCGTATTGTTGATTCCACGTTATGTAGTAGGTCCCCTTCTCCCTGTTGGATAACTGGGATAGGCTAGGGACACGCAAGTCGCCGAAGTGGCGTCCTATTGAAAGACCTTCACCAGCCCAATGAGCCACACAAAATTATTATTATTATTTAGCTCATACAAAGCAGCATATTGAATTCAGAGAATATATGAAAATTTTATTTTAAACAAGAGCAAAACAATAGCTGTTGCTTTCGCGAGAAATTGTTTCCATTTGGCGGAAGAAGTCATGCAATATGCCAGATTCTGTCCAAGGGGTTTTTCGGGCGTTTAGAAACACCTAAAATACTATTAAAAATCTACAATTTGAAAAATGTAATTTTAGACATCGTATATATCTACATCTAGATGACATATTATGTAAATCACATTTAAGTGCCTGGCAGAGTGTTCATCGAACCACCTTTATACTATTTATCTCCCATTACATTCTCGAATTGCGCGCGGGCAGAAAGAAAAAACTACTAGCTCAGAAGTGACTGCAAAACTCTAGTACAACTGGAGTAATAATATATCGAAAAAAAAAAACAGTACGCTTTGAGCTTAACATTTATGTAAGGGCTGCAGTTGCTAAAAACTTAACATAGGAAGCCATAGAAAAACTGCTAAGGCGATCATAAAACCTAGACGGTGTACGACTGGATGTATACGGTATGGTCCGATGAATCATCGTATAAATTAATTCCCACAAAGAATCGACTTTATGTTTCGAAAACTCCTAAATAAGCTTACGATACGTTATGCCTGCTTACTAGAGTCAAGCGTGGTAGATGTTCCGTAGTTATATGCACATATATATCGTGAATTTCAACTGTTTCTATCACTGTCCTTACTGGTTGGATAACTGTGATTAAATATCTCAACATCATCGACAGAAAACTGCTTACTGTGGATGAAATATCCTTAACAAACGCTGACATATACACAGCCAATTAGGTTCAGGTGTGCTTTTTACATAATAAGAAGATTATTAAACATCTCCCCCGATCAAAAAAATCGCCATGTCTCAACACCAAGTGAACCGTTGTGGATAGCTTTAGAAAGGATAGTGAGGACCAAGTCTACAGTTACAACGTAGTTCAAGTAGTTGGCGATGATTTGGTACAAGAATGAATAAGATTCGCTGAAAACTATAAAGAAACTTGTACAAATCTGTTCCTAGAGGAATTGGAGCTTTACTCAAAACTAACAATGGGCTAACTCTTTATTAATAAACAGTATACTAAACAGAAAGCTGGTAGGACGCAGGAAAACTTTAAATGTGGAAAATAGTTTTCTTGATGTATGAGTCACGGTTTGCGTTTGTACGCCGTGATGGAGACCAATGAGTGGATCAGAAAAACACAGAGGCGATGGTTCTCACTTCCTGATAGGGTGTTACTCAGGCAAGTGAAGGCGGTATATTTCGAAATGACCAAGTGTTGTTTAATTTGTTCAGGGTCTTTATTAGCATAAATTGTTCGTCCTCGTTTCTTCGTATTAAAATGTCCGGTGTTATCTTCAACCCTGCCTCTTAAATAGTCAAGCGCTTAAGTGGCTAATAGTATAGTGAAACTATGATGCTGCCTTGCGTTATCTGTTTTCAGCTTCGAGCAGCTATACAACTCAACTTGTCAAGTAATCTCCTGCGTCTCAGTTAAGTGCATTGTTGTGTTCAACCACGTCTTGAACCTATTACGTACTGCATCCGCCCATTTCCAAATTACTTTAACAAAATCTCAGTTGTTGCAAACCAAGTTTGTTTTGACGTGCCTTCAGATGTTAAAAAAGCTTCACTTACAGTTACAGTCGTTAATGCAAATGCGTTGTTTTGTCTCTTGCACGCATTATTTGGTGCTTTTGACGGTATAATGATTGCCACTGCATATTCTTCGATTCATCAGCTACTAACAGTGTAACAAAAGTTTGTGGGACATCCAAAACCGTTGCTGTAATGATTCATGCTGAATAAATCCACGCCAGATGTATTTATAGGACAGCCTTTATTTTACGCAGTTGTTCACGACAGGTTACGGTCCATAGATCCCATCTTAAAGTGGCGACTGGAAATCTGGGGATCCCACCAGTCATATTACGATACCTATAAAATATGATGTTCATGTGGGTACTCAACATGATATTTTGTGGGTAGTGTGATATGATTGGTGAGATTGTTAGATTCAATCAGTTCCTGAATATATGATGTATACATAAAAAACAGATTTGAACGATTATGTAAAATATAGGATTATCACAACTGGAGAGCTTGTATTCACCGTAATAGTGACAGTACGTTTCCAGGCAAGAATATTACCTCTACAGAGATTAGTGAATTTCTTCACACTAGCGTCATACACACACACACACACACACACACACACACACACACACACACACAAACACTGTCTTCAGAAAATTAGTTTATATGGAACAGCGCTATTACAAGACTGGCAAAATTGTAAAGTAACACAATAGATCATGGTATACAACATTACTGCTTGAATAAATACAGAAATATATAAATACAATTGCCTTACACCTTGGTGTGTGCCCGTTTCTCTGCGTAAAAGTCAACTTTCATTCCAAACAAACATTCTTCATAAATTTCAATATTACGAATGCATAGAACAAAATGAAATCGTTGGAGTATGGCCCCTATTGTTTGTTATTAAAGTAGCAACGGTATTTAGTGTGGTACAAGTGTAGATTTTTTAACATGTGTTTCAAAATCAATTTAACTCAATAATTTTTCATAGATCCGATGTCCTTAACAAACTAACCTGACAATCGAATAACCGCAAAATTACTGATACATTGAAGTAAAATTATTATTATGATCATTAATCCACAGATAAATTATTGATCGGGCTGCAACAAGGCTCATACCATTTTCAGCCAATAGCCAGTGCTTGTGCTTTTTGACATCTTTTGACACCTTTGAGTGCTTCTATTAAGTACCTTTTGTTGTACCTCAGCTTTTCTTTCTTCTAAATATCAGCATTTGCCTTTGGGCTAGAGAAAATCCTAGCTTGGAAGAAACCGTCAGCTGGTTTTTTTCGAACTGATTTCCCGGCTATCCTTATTCTAGTCTTTAAAGTTAGCAATTCTGGCTTTGATTATAGAAGACAGGTGCTGGTACGTTATTTTTCTGTAACAAAATTTTTCATGAAGCATTATATTATTGCTGTTGTATTGTTAGACCACACTAAATGCCTGTTTGTGATGGTCTGCGAACGTTTTAGGCAATGTCTTCATCTTCTAGAGGTATTTGTTGGAATAATTCGGAGATGGCTTCCAGTATTATTTAGGGGAAAAAGGTAAAATTGCATCTTGGATAGTTAAATGTTTTCCAGTATACGTCAATGTCTTAATTCCAAAGCTGGAACATTATTCTTTCACTCTCATCAGAAGTTCTTAGTACTGGTGGAGTCGTGTAGTAGGCATGTGAGAAGGGAGTATTGTGACATTTTCAGCAATGCAAACATTTAGGCGATCTATAGCAAGAATTCTGCCAGTTTGTGTTGCTATGCCAACCTTGTGATCAGTAATCTAGTATTTAGGCGTACGAAGATTTCATACGTGTACAGAGCAACTGCATGTTTAACACCTATTGCTCTTTATTTTATAAGCCTCATTAGGCTGAAATATTTATCGGTTTTCACTTTTTTCCTGCCTCTTTAGGTGGTCATGCAGATAGAATCCGAGGTATTTGACACTAGATTGTGAAGTTATGTCTTGTCCCCAGAGTCGGATATTGATTTGTATGGACCTTGAGCTTTAAGTTGAAACATAATGAAAGCCTGTTGAATGCTATTAATCAGGATAAATCAATATGACTCTTAATAATGAGTGGAAGGGCTGGGAAGAAATTACCATCCATCATCGTCATTTTGGCAATCACATTATTTATTTCTAAAAGACAATTTTCCATCTCATTTAAAATTTTCATTAATTGAACTTGATGTTAAAATTTTTTGAATCACCTCGTTAACAAGACATATTCAAAATTTCAGTTACTTGATTAATAGGATCATTAATTTGAATACATTAGAATACAATAAGCCCAGTTAAAGAACTATATATTCAAATTGGAAAGGACTCAGACCAGACATCACTTCCAGAAGACAATTTTCCATTTGATTAATTTCATTAATTTGACCAAATATTAAATTTTAGTTCGTGACAAGTTATAATACAATATTTCGGTTACTTCATTAATAGCGTCAATTATATTATATTAGAACACAATAATTCGGTTAAGGAACCTTATATTCATATTAAAAAGGACCCAGGCCCGATAAAACATGCCCACAATACAAATGCTACAAAAATTGGAGAGTCTATGGTTTTTTTTCCAATTCTTTAAAAATACTTTCGCTTTTTAACAACCCCAACTCAACATTTTAAGGCTTGAAATAGCCTGAACAGGAAGTAATATCTTGCCAAGAGATTAACAATTATATGAATAATTACATAGATCGTTTCCCATAGGCAGATGGCAAGATATCATTTTACAGTCAATTTCAGTGCACCTCTTGCTACCATGTCTGTTATGCTGGTATTCACCTTATTACAAGCAACACTTAAAAAGGAGAAAAAAATAACAGGCGACCAGCGCCAGGAGGTTCAATAAAATTACAAAGGGTAGGTTACAATTTATCGACCCGTTACAAACATTCACAATGTTGAGGCCCGCAACGACTCTGACAACACCTCGGAGACCGGGTCCTGTTCAAACAACACCAGACGATCAATAACATCGCATAAAACCCAATGGTTGTTCAGACACAAGGGTGATTATGGAAGAGAGAGAGGTGTCTCGGTAGAAAGCCTTCTGCTCCTTACGTAGCGTGTGTGCATGCTGCCCCAGCAAACCGTGAAGTAATGCAGCAACGATGCTAAGAACGACCGGGAGTTACGACCAACTCAATGAAAGAACATACCACAATATGATAATAACAGAAATAATCGGACCAAGAATATTTCATGCACAACACAGACATTTGTATAGAGATATTTTATTAGTTGGACGATATTTTGTTGGTAGTAATGCTGCCAGATCAATAATGCTAGCATAGTCTTCGCCATAGCACCAAAGACAAGACAATTCACTACTGGAATAAAATAAAAGGAACCATACTCACGCTCACATTCTCAGCCACGTACAGACGGCAACGCAACACAACCTCCAAGATGGACAGATTAATGTCTCAGAAGTGGCTACACTCTGTTCCAAGCGGCAAAGTGTCGTACTAAAAGCATGTTGTCCATCAAGAAATATGCAACTTTAAGGACTGATGCAGAAAATACGGTATAAATCAGCTTTAATAAGTTTTCCAATTTTGCTAAATAAACCTGCCTGGATCATTTTTAAGATCAAAAGAAGGGAACATTTCCAGGTAAAAGACCGACCAAAGTGGATACAGTGAAAAAGGGCTTCAGATGCATTTGAGGGATCTGGGTTCAATCCATGGGCCAGCCACCAAAATTCGGTTTGCATGGTTTTATCTACCATTTTCAGCAAATGTAGGGTCTTCCAATGAAGAAAAGTCAGTTTGAAGTGCCGTTAGCTGTTGACTGGATGTGTAACTTTCCTACTTTGCTCGGTATTTTACTCTTACGGGAACGAGGTAGAATGCACAAGCTTGCATTTGCAATTACGAACGTAAATAGTTATACCTCTTGAAATTCTCATTAATATTCAATTAGTATTTTATTATACGTATTATACATCGTAAGCAACATTCGTGAAATATTCAAGGTTCTAGGAAAAAAAAGTCATAATATTAAGTATAAAACTATTCCTCTTTAGGTACTATTATCTCCAAAAGAATAAAAGTAATTTTTATGAAAATCTGCATGTGGTCTCCATGGTATACTACTGATACGTATGGAAAGAATTGTATGTTTAGCTCAAATAGTTCATCTGTTATAATACTTATTTGATAAAGAAATTTTTTGAAAATTTTACAGTGCCTTTCTGTGACAAACGTCTCAGAAGCATTATAGTATGGCGTATAGGTTAAGTTGTAAGCGATAAGGTATCTTAATAACTTTTTTAATTTACTTTAAAGTTTTCGACGGAAACCAGTTTCGTTGCTTCGCAGATGACATGGTGAATTCGATTTATTTTATGAATTAAAACGCTATCGTACACAAAGGCAACAGTGGTTCAAAGTACTGCTCGTCAAAATATGGTCCGTGGACCACTCGGATTAACACGAATGTCATTAGATGTCTGCTGTCGGACGCCGTGACTGGCTTAGCGGTGTTTTGTTTACGGAAACTACGTGGAGTTGTAATTAAAAACCGACGGAGAACCTTAGCTAACTGAGTAAAATGTTCAAATGTTTGTAAATCTATCGGACCAAACTGCGTGCTCATCAGTCCGTTGCTTACAAAGTACTGAAACTAAGGTAAACTAACCTAAGGACAACACACACACACCTATGCCCCAGCTTAGCGACTGTCGTCCATGGAGGATTTTCATCCGTAGATGGTCGCCTCGCTTAGTTTTCCTGGGCACGGCGGCTAGGTGAGCGGCTGGTACCTCTGTACGACAACGGTGAACGGCTGCGCAGCAGGTGATTGTTGTTGTTGTTGTTTTTGTGTTTTGGAAGGGACTAAACAGCGACGGTTATCAAAGAGATAAAACATTTTGTTAAGCGTACCTGAGGAAATGCGTTAACAAGTCGAAGATTGAAACTCACAGACTAATATAAGGAAAGAATACGATTAAAAACGAAGAAGGGATAAAAAAGCTGAAACAGTACAAGAGTGTTTTTGCTTGGTGGTCACAGGGATATAAGGAACACACGCAGCCACTCTGGGACACGTTAAAACCACCAACCTAACAGACTTAAGCAGGTGGAGGAAAGAGCAATGACAGACAAACACAAACTTTAATTTGACTTATAAAATCCACACTCACGCATAAAATTTAAAACAATCGTGTAGGTCAACCGTGTAGGTATTGTCAGCTAATGCAAGCTGCAGAGCGTCAGAGAGATAAAAGTATCGTCGCGCTGCGGCTAAATTGTGGCATTCAATTAAGATGTGGGCGACTGTCAAAGGCGCACCACATCGACACTGAGGAGGGTCCTCGCAACGCAAAAGGTGACCATGCGTGAGCCAAGTATGGCCTATATGGAGACGGCAAAGGACAACTGAGAACCCCTCAGGGAGGTCTTCCACACAGCGATAGAGGGTTTGACAACACGGAGCTTATTGGGTTCGGTCGAGTCTGCCCATTCAGAATTCCAAACCCCAAGGACCTTGCTGCTCAACTGGGTTTGGAGATCCGAGCCTGGAAGGCCAATATCCAGGAACCGGGAAGTAGTGGCCTGCTTGGCCAGCTGATCGACGCGTTCATTGCCCGGTATGCCTATGTGGCCCGGGGTCCAGACAAAGGTGACAGAACGTCCTGACTCGCCAAGGGCGAAGACAGCATCTTCAATGGCTCGCAGCACAGTGTATTTGGGTAGAAACTGGTCGAGGGCCTGTAAACCACTCAGGGAGTCGCTGCAGATGACGAACGACCCCCTGGGGCGAGTTCTGAGGTGTTCAAGAGCTCTCAAAATACCGACAAGTTCTGCAGTGAAGATGCTGCTTCCACAAGGCAATGACCGCTGTTCGATGTGGATAAAGGCATATCCAGCATGACTATCGACCAAAGAACCGTCCGTGTAAAGAATGTTTGCTCCGTGAAATGTGTCAAGCAGTGCATAGAACCGGTGACGGAGAACCAGTGGTGAGCTAGAGGCTTTCGAATCCTGGGACAAGTCCAACCGAAGCTCCCGGCGAGGAATTGTCCAGGAGGGATACGAGGGGAGTAATGGTAAGGTGGAGGAAGGGTAAGGAATCAAGTGAGGAGAGAAGGGAATGGACACGGACCGCAATCGAGAGACCTGACCTGGGCCGACGTCGCAGGGAAGGGAGTGCAGAAAGTGGGAAGAGAAGCCTATGGTTTGGATGGCGGGTTGAAGCATGAACCCGGGCAATGTAACTCACCAACAACCGTTGCCGGCGATACCGCAGAGGGGGAACACCAGCTTCAGCTAGAAGGATCGTAATGGGACTGGTGCGCAAAGCCCCTGTTGCGAGACGCACACCTGTGTGGTGGACGGGGTCTAAAATCGCAAGGCAGAAGGGGCTGCTGAGTCGTAAACCGAGCTCCCGTAATCAAGCCGAGACAGAATAAGCGACTTGTAGAGCTGAAGAAGGGCGCTTCGTGCTGCTCCCCAACCAGTAGGGCTGAGGCATCGGAGAATGTTTAAATGCAGCCAACACTTCTGTGTCAGCTGACGTAGGTGGGGCACCCAAGTCAGCCGGGCATCGAAGACCATGCCCAGGAAGCGATGTGTTTCCTCGACCTGAAGTAGTTCACCACCCAAGTAGAGCTCTGGGTAAGGGTGAACTACCTGACGGCGACAGAAGTGCATCACGCGGGTTTTTCGGGCGGAGAACTGAAAGCCATGAGTAGAGGCCCATGAGTGGGCCTTTCGTATGGCACCCTGCAGCCGCCGTTCAGCTACGCCGATGCTAACGGAGCTGAAATACAAGCAGAAAACATCGGCGGACAGGGAGCAACTGACCGATGACCCCACAGCTGCAGCAAGACCGTTAATTGCCACTAAAAACAACGGGACACTGAGAACAGAGCCCTGTGGGACACCGTTCTCTTGAATACGGGGGGAGCTAAAAGATGCCCCAACCCTCATCCGAAACGAGCGGTGGGAGAGAAAATTGCGAATAAAAATAGGAAGGGCGCCACGTAAGCCCCAGCCATTCAGAGTCGTCAAAATATGGTGGCGCCAGGTGGTGTCATACGCCTTTCGAAGGTCGAAAAATACAGCAACCAAATGCTCACGCCTAGCAAACGCCGTGCGAATGGCCGACTCCAGTGACACGAGGTAGTCAATGGTGGAACGGCCCTGGCGAAAGCCTCCCTGTTGCAGAGCAAGGAGTCCACGCTCTTCAAGGACCCACATAAGCCGCCGACTCACCATACGTTCGAAGAGCTTGCAGAGAACGTTGGTGAGACTGATCGGACGGTAATTGTCAGCCACCAGGGGATCTGCACCAGGTTTCAGCACCGGGATGATAGTGCTTTCCCGCCACTGCATCGGGAAAGTGCCCTCTGCCCATAGATGGTTAAACAGGGCGAGAATGCAGCGTTGAAACTCTGGTGAAAGGTGTCGGAGGAATTGGCCGTGAATCCTATCTGGTCCTGGAGTTGTATCAGGACACGCAGCAAGGGCAGTTCGGAACTCCCACTCGCTAAACGGGTCGTTGTATATTTCCCGACGACGAGTGCGGAAGGATAACTGTTTCCGCTCGGCCCGCTCTTTGTGGGAGCGGAAGTCGGCACTGTAAGTGACAGTCGCAGAGCATCGTGCGTAGTGCTCCGCCATATGCTCGGCGATAGCTGTCGGCAGCGTGCAGAGCACACCCTGGATGGTGAGGGATGGGATTCCTGTCGGCGGGCGGTATCCAAAGACGCGTCGGACTTGCGTCCATACCTGAGTCAGGGAGGTGCGGGAGCCGATACTGGCTACATACCGCTCCCAGGAATCCTGTTTGCTCTGCTGTATGAGTCGTCGAGCACGCACACGGAGCCGTTTAAAGGCCACCAAATTCTCCACGGAAGGGTGGCGTCGATGGCGCTGGAGCGCTCGCCGACGTTCCCGGTTAGCCTCAGCAATCTCCCGTGTCCACCAAGTCACGGACCTACGCCTAGTGGAACCGGTGGTTTGTGGAACTGCTACCTCAGCGGCCATGACAATACTATCGGTCACCTGCTGGACTGCATTGTCAATGTCATCTGGCAGTGGTGAAGCGATGAGAGCCACTCAGCCCTACGGAGACACCAATGGGGTAAGCTGTCTGCAGCTTGGTACTGCGGGAGCGACACAAAGATTGGGAAGTGGTCCTCACGAGGCAAAGGTCTTGTTGCGCCAATAATGTCTCAACATCCCTACCGCAGCCTGTGGTCTGGAGTCCACCCCACAAAGGGTTGTGGGAGTTGAAGTCCCCCAAAAGGAGGAATGGTGGGGGAAGTTGGGAGACTAGAGCAGTAAGGTTGTTGAGAGACACGGCCTCATCCGGAGGAAGGTACAAGCTGCAGACTGTGAATTCCTGCGTTGCCCGGATTCTGACAGCCACTGCCTCTAGAGTGGTGTTGAGTGGCACTGGGTACAGTGTCCAGGACATACAGGCAGACACCGCCAGACACCCTGTCGTAAAGGGTCCTGTTGCGGTAGTAGCCCCGATACCCACGAAGGGCAGGAGTCCACTGTGTTGGAAACCATGTTTCCTGTTGGGCGATACAATGTGCAGGGTAGCGCCACAGTAATTGGCGCAGCTCGGCCGGGTGATTAAAGAAGCCGCCGCAATTCCACTGGAGAATAACTCTTTGTCTTCGCTGTAAAGCCATAAAAGAAAAGAAAGAAAAGAAGATCATTCCATAGGAACATCTGCCGCCTTTTGGACAGGATCTACAGAATCTAAGACCATATGTGATTCTGGATGTGCAGAGCTCCTATGTTCAGGCGAATCAAGAAGTGCGAGATCCTCAGTGGAGGCGAGGATCTCGACTTCATCCTCTGAAGCAGAGGATGTGGGTGTGGGTGGCTTGGAAGCCACCAAAGAATCCTTTTTCTTTTTTTCTTTCTTTTTACCCTCTCGCTGGCCCTTGGGTGTTAAGGGTCGTGGGGGCTGCAGGTGCCAACGAAGAGGTGGAGGCCCCTCGATCAGCAGCTGCGGGATCCTTCAGCCATTTCCTGGGATCCACTTTCCCACGAAGAGAAGCCTCGGAAGGGAGTGTCCCGTGGGACCCCTTCCGGGGGAGAGGAGCCGCAGAAGGCTGTTGTTTCTCCGGCGCTGGGGTGGGGACCGACGTCCCCCGCAATGGTTTGTCTGTTGCTCCCAACGTGAAAAGTGTGGGAGCAACCGAAGGAGTAGCGCCCCCAACTTTCAAGGGGGCAGGTGCAGTGGTTCGGGCCTGGGGGCCCGCTGGCATTCGTGGTACAGATGGTCTGGAGACTGACGATGAAGCTACTGTGGCGTAAGACGTTGTCATGGTGACAGGATGGAGCTTCAAATACTTACGTCTGGCCTCTGCGTATGTCAGCCGGTCCAGGGTCTTATACTCCATGATCTTGCGCTCTTTGTGGAGTACAGAACAGTCGGGCGAACAAGGAGGATGCTGCTGATTGCAATTGACGCACACTGGAGGTGGGGTACAGGGGGCGTCTGGATGGGATGCACGCCCACACTCCCAACATGTTGGATTGGCGTCACATCGGGAGGACATATGACCAAACCTCCAGCACTTGAAGCAGCGCATAGGGGGAGGAACGTAGAGCTTGACGTCGATCCGGTAAACCATCACCTTGACTTTCTCAGGCAATGAATCGCCCTCGAAAGCCACGATGAAGGCACCGGTGGCAACCCTCTTGTCCCTCAGACCCATATAGGTACGGCGGATGAAATGCACACCTCGCCGCTCCACGTTAGCTCGCAATTCATCGTCTGATTGCAGCAGCAGATCCCTATGGAAAATGATGCCCTGGACCATGTTTAAGGTCTTATGTGGTGTAATGGAAACGGAAACATCACCCAGTTTGTCACAGGCTAGCAAATCCCGTGACTGGGCTGGGGATGACGTCGTTATTAAAACGGATCCAGACCTCATCTTGGACAATCCATCGACCTCTCCATATTTGTCTTCCAAATGTTCCACAAAGAACATTGGCTTTGTGGACATGAAAGATTCCCCATCTGTACGGCTGCACACTAAATACTTCAGGGCGTAAGCCTCACCTTGAGTTTTGGGTCTACGTTCCTCCCACGGTGTAGACAGGGAAGGAAACGTTTGGGGTCATACTGTTCAGCGTTGTAATCGCTTCGACCGCGCTTAGAGACGGCGGTTCTACGTCCGCCAACGTTTCGTGGTCTTTTCATGGTGTTCCCACGAGCAGCTAGGGAAATAAGGGTCCACCCAGACAGAGCCTTGCTTGCCTGGGTAAGCCTTGTACAACTGAGGTGCGGCAGGTTCCTCAGAGGTTGCTCGCTAGCGGCTGTTCAACCTCAACAGCCATGCATCTCCTCGGCACGTAGCACACCTTGAGACTGAGGTTTTTTTTTATAGAGGTTTGCACCGTCCTCGCGACCCGGGCGATTAAGCCAAGATCCCCGGGCTCTGAAACGTACAACGTTCCACCGTCGTGCCGAACGATGGTCGTTGAGGCACGCACAGAGCTTACGGTGTAGCGGACTGTTGGCGCGACACAGCCCACAGCTCAGGACCCCGGGTTCGCCGAGCCCGTACACAGCAAATCAATGCTGAGGCCCTGAGGGGGCAGGTGATTGCTTGGGATAGAACTGTTGTGATGGCTGACGTCTTGCGGCAAAATAATCGTCGAATACTCGCCTTCTCTCTCTGCAGTAGCGTACGACATGTCCAGGGCGCCCACAGTGGAAACACAGTGGTGTTTTGTCTTCTGTCCTCTAGACGTCTGTTCTTCTGCGGGGTGTCATAGTTACCGGGGGAGTTGGCTGTGGTCGCGACGGCCGATTCATGGGCTGCCGTTTGGCGGCTGCAGCGTAAGTCATAGCAGGGCGACGCCATTCTTCACGTCGGGTACGATTGACGGAGCAAACAGGAGCTAATGTTTGAAATGCCTCGTCCTCAGGGGCGTCGGCTCCCTCGTGACTTACAGGGCTCACATCCACAGGGCTCGGTCTAATAGTCCCGGCTGCCATGCACTGTTGTAATTCTTCTCTCACGATTTGTCGTATGAGAGAAGCGAAGTCATGCTGGTCTTCCACAACGGCCATAGAGACTACATTATGGAGTCGGTCATACTTCTTGCGTCCAACTCTCCTTTGTTGCATCTCTTCAATACGTTGGCACCACTTGATGAACTCTTCTGTCGTAGCAACGTCTTTTTATCAGAAGGGCTTGGTACATGTCTTCTGCTATACCCTTCATCAGATGCGTGATTTTACGGACTCAGTCATATTCGGATTGACAGTGATACACAGGGCCAAAACATTCTGTATGTAAGACTGTGTCGGCGCACCACGTCGTTGGGCCCGGTTCTTCAGTTGTTCTTCCGCCAAACGGATTTGTCGCTGTCGGTCTACAAACGTCTTCTTAAGTTCCGCCTGGAACGTTTCCCAGTCATTCAGTTTGTCTTCGTTGTTCTCGAACATTGCTGGGATGTCCCGTATAGGTAGAAATAAACGTTGGCCAAGCACATTGTATGATCCCACCTGTTGTACTTGGCGACTCGGTCGAACCCTTTTAGCCATTTGTTGGGGTCCTGTCCAGCGTCTCCAGAGAACACCTACGCGTGTCTGATGTGCAGCTGGCCTACCGTTGATTTCATGTCCATGGTTCTTCTGATGATACGGACTTTCGGAAGGATGTACTCGGTATATCCCTTGTATTCAGGTTCTAGCCCGTGTAAGAGACGGCTTCGACGTTGCGTAATCGGAGCCACGGTGATGCAGCTGCCGCAGAGGGTACCCGGCGCCTCCACCAAACAATGTCGCGTTGAAATGGGAGTAGGCTTGACTTCGAAGGCAAATGAACACAGCACTTACACTCAAAGCACGTTTATTACGAACTCAACATGCACGCAGCATTGACAGCCTCTCAGTCAGAGTGCTCTGTTATTTATACACAGATAGAATTTACCAGAAATTAGAAGAACAGTTAACATAAGAAACAAGTAGAATTTACAAGTGAACATAAGAAAGATGTAGATCCTTCTGGAATTGTTAATTACAAAGAAATAAATTTTTTGCAGGTGGGCGGGGTTGAACCGGCGACCTTCAGCACCGCAGTCCGTGATGCTATCCCCTGCGCCACGCCGGCAGTCGGTGGTCATGGTCTCTCGCGGCAATATTAATACTTGTTTAATAGATCATGTATACGACATTTCTCAATTATGTGGAACGTGCCAGTTTAGTAAAAGGTGTCTATACATGACACTCACTATTTTAAGGATTTTTTATTTATATTTTTTATTGTTAAGTTTTATCTAAAAATTTATGTAAAGTGTAGGAGTTGACATTCAGAAATTCCTTTAATTTCTTTTTAAATAGTAGTCGGTATCTGTCAGACTTTTGGTACTACTTGGTAAGTGACCGAAGAGTTTTGTGGCAGTATAATTCACCTCTTTCTGTGCTAATGTTATCACCCTTTATCTTAGTGTTGTAGCTATACACACTGCTATTACTTTTGAATTGGGTCGGATTGTTAATAATAAATTTCATGAGTGAATATATATATATTGTGAAGCCACAGTGAAGATCTCTAGATTCCTGAATAAATGTCTGCAGGATGATCTTGGGTGGGCTCCAGCAATTATTCTGATTACACGCTTTTGTGCAATGAATACTTTTTCACTCACTGTTGAATTGCCGAAGAATATGACCCCATATGAAAGCAATGAATGAAAATAGGCATAGTAAGCTAATTTACAGAGATGTATATCACCAAATTTTGCAATGACCCTGATAGCATAAGTAGCTGAACTCAAACGTTTCAGCAGATCTTCAATTTGTTTCTTCAGATTCAATCCCTCGTCAATGCAAACACCTAAACATTTTTGATGTTCTACCTTAGCTACAGATTTCAGTTCAAAGTCTAAATTTATTAATAGTGACATGCTATTTACTGTATGAAACTGCGTATAGTTGATTTTATCAAAGTTTAATGAAAGTTGATTTGTAGAGAACCACTTAATAATACCTGAAAGACATCATTTACAATTTCATTAGTTAATTCCCGTTTGTCAGGCGTGATAGCTATACTTGTATCATCAGCAAAAAGAACTAGCTTAGCATCTTCGTGAATGTAGAATGGCAAGTCATTAATATACATTAAGAACAGCAAAGGAACCAAGACCGGACCTTGTGGAACCCCGTTTTTGATATCTCCCCAGTTAGAGGAATGAATTGTTTCTTCTATATCATGTGAACTGCTTATTTCAACTTTCTGCACTCTCCCAGTTAAGTATGATTTAAACTATTTGTGCACTGTCCCACGTATACGACAACACTTAAGCATTTAATATTTCATCACTCACGGTATATATATATAAAAACCAAACTGACATTTTTGTTACATCTTTATTATTACTAATATGTGAAGGAACTCAAGAATAGATAACTTTTTCAACAATTTTTGATAAATCTGTCATAAGTGAGATGGGGCGGTAGTTGTTGACATCACACGTATCCCCTTTTTTATGCAAAGGTTTAACGATATCATATTTCAGTCTATCCGTGAAAATGCCCTGCTTTAAAGAGCTACTACAAATATGACTGAGAATCCTACTTATCTCTTGGGAACAAGCTGTTAATACCCTGCTGGAAGTTCCATCAGTTCCATGAGACCTTTTACTCTTGAGAGAGTTTATTATTTTCCTAATTTCTGAAGGAGAGGTGGGTGGAATTTCATCTACACCTCTAGCTCGTCTTCCAATCATCCCACAGGATCGACGTGTTGGCTCGACTATTGCCGTCAGAAGAGGTCATGGAAGATGGAATGGCAAGCCGTGGTCATCAGCAGCGAAAACTGAGTGAATGAAAGTGACAGTCGTTTGCACGTACGACGTTAACCTGACGAGAGCATTGTTCCACCACACACTGCCACCGCCGTCGGACCCTATGGTCTTATGTTGGGGTAAGCTACAGCTCTCTTTCGTGTTCGGTGTTTGTTGACAAAATCAAGTGTTAATATGTGTGAAAAGCTATGGGACCGGACTGAAGTGGTGATCAACCTATAGGCTTACAAACTACTTAAAAGAACTTACGCTAAGAGCAACACACATACACACACACACACACACAGACACACACACACACATGCCTGAGAGAGCGGTCGAACCTCCGATGGGGAGCAGGCGCGCGCTCCGCAGCAAGGCACCTTAAAGTGCACGGCCATTATCGCGCGGCTGTGGTGGGAAAGTTGAGCAGAGCCAACACCGTCTAGAGACCAGGCGTCACAACAGTGTCACGTCACACCAAGTAGGCCGCTATTGCTAGCTGACTGCCTAGTCGCTGAGGCACAGCCCACGGCAGTCAGTCAGCCATCAGTGTGACGTTACCCGAACTGTTTGAGGCCTTGTATCCAGAAGGTGTTGGCAGATCTCGGTACGTGTAAAATGTTTTAAGAACCGTTATTTGCTATTCTTGACGGGTCCAATGGTCTTGGGGTAAAACGCTCGACTGGAAACCGAAGGGTTGCATGGTAGAAACCCGGTCGGACCTCGGATTTTTTCAGTCTGCGTTTTAAACCATCCTTCACCTCTCAACGATGTGAGGAGTCGCCAGAAACGACACGTGGTTCGTATTCCACGTTAAGCCGTAGGTCCCCTTTCCCCAGTTAGATAACTGGGGTACGCTAGGGACACTCAAGTCGCCGAAGTGTCGTCCAATTGAAAGACTTGCACCAGGCCAATGAGCCACAAGAAATTAATATTATTATTGCCATTCTTGTAACGTGGAAATCAACGTGTTGTCAAGAAGTGCGGCAACTTCTATTGCTACCTTGATCTTATGTCTGTCGAGCACGAATTTGATATGAGAGGACACGTGCGACTCACCAACCTGTAACTCTTACAGAACTTTATGAACAGGATGAGCACACGTGGAGTAATGTATCCGAAGCCAGTACTGACTGGATGCCAGCATTGCCACCAGTAGAGGGTGCACTAAGTACTAATATAGATGCCGGCCGCGGTGGCCGAGGTGACTGAGGCGCTCCAGTCACGGTCAGCACGGCCACTACGGTCGGGGGTTCGAATCCCCCCTCGGGCATGGATATTTGTGCCGTCCTAGTTCGTAAGTAGATCATAAGTAGTTTGTAAGTTTAGGGACTGATGACCCCGTAGTTAAGTCCCATAAAAAAAAACTAATATAGATGTTTCAGCATGAATCGACACTTGGTACGTCAGTACCGCTTGATCTATTCATCAGCAAATGTATTCCGTATGCACTGTTTCAATAATAAATCTTGAGTGATTTGGAAATCTCCCGAGTAGATTAAACCAGAGGTATTACATGAAACAGAAACATTATATACGAATTTAAGAGGCCAAATAGAGAAAGTACAGCTACAATAAAGGAAAATCTTAAGACCATAGTCCCAAAATTTGAAGATAATATACAATGTGTGAAACGTGTCCATAAAAAATTATTTTTGTAAGAAAATGTCCAATATTGTGCCTCCTGTTTTGTATCGAGTAACTTGCTTGCAAGAAGATGTATAATATCGCTTCTACAGTATGTATCGATATGTGTACTTAACTCTGTGAAGTTTCATCCTTGGCAAAGATCATGTATTGCATAGCATTGTAGCTCGCGCTGAGAGAGAGTAGCACTTGTGGTTCAGCTCGCTTAGAGAGCGGTTGAGTTGTGTGTATGGCTCCGATGTAGAGCAGAGGCTGCTTTGCCAGCAAGTCTGAAGTTGTATTATGTAGGTAATGTAATGCTGATTATTAATAATAAGTAACTTGACCTCTCTTTCCTGTTTCATTTACGTAGTTAGAAAATTAACCTACTTCCTTCATTTGATAATTAGTTATTAGTGGATTTAAAGTGGAGTATTGATTTGAATGATATTGTTGAACAGATTTCGTTATTGGTGCCACAGTAAATGATAGTTAATTGACTATTATACTAAATTTCAATAATCAGAAACTGATCTGCATAAAAATTCTCACAGTCAAGCATTAAGAAAGTGGTTTGTGGTTTTTTTAATATCTTTCTCGCAGTCAAAATTTTTGAGTATAGTCAGTGTCTGTTTCAAATGGTGACTTGTCCCAGTTGTTTTGTGTTTAAAATATCCGGTGCGCACATAATCAGTTTAATGCACTGTTTCCTATTTAATAATATATACATCAATATCAGGGCCATAATTAAACCAAATAGCTATGTTAATTAACAATTTTTTGTCTGATTTAACGATAGGTTCAACATCCACAACACACACACAGCTTTTATCTGGCGCCCTTTCTGCCAGGATAGTTCACAAACAGGATCGTGACGTAGTTAGATAGTAGCCTTATTTAAGTTAGTTTGTCTTTTCCACTAACCAACTAACCTTTTGGCTCTTAATTTAATTTTTGTAGTACCATCCTTTATTTTAGCAGCAGTAGCATAGTAATTGTTTCTGTAGTTTGTTACTTACCATTCTTGATAGTGTGTAGCATTGTTTATAGTAGATTAATTGAATATACAAATAATTGCACTACTACTGAAAAAGTCTCATTTACGTTGTCTGATGTTTGTTGTGTCGAAAGTTCTAATACCGCGGAACTCGTGTGATAATTAACTGTTCGCGTAATCTCGATTGTGACTGTATGTTGCACTAGTCCGATTCAGCCTATTGTTCTCTCATAATTACCGTGTGTAATTTTCAAAAATTTGCAGTAGGTGAAAATAAATATTACTGGTCACTTTACTGCAATATTCTGTTAAAAATGTCGAAGAATAGGAGAGCCCGCGCTGATACTAAAACTGCTTTCGAAAATGAGATCTTGAATGATACAAGGAGAGAAGAAGAATTTATAAAAGAGTCTTCTCACTGCACTGATACAAATACGACAGTAAATACCGTGTCCGAAAACGCGGAACAGATTAGTTCAGGAATAGACAATATGTATAATGATAAAGTACAGGATTCGACAATACAGAATTCCGATTCTTGTAACGTGGTTGGGGAAAATAATGCATCGGTTCCGCCTAGCTCTGCTGCAAAAAATACTTGTGCGACAGCTATAGAAAACGTATTACCAAATGACTTCATGCAGATGTTACTGTCACAGCTCTCTAAGTTAAATGAGAATAGTCAATTACAATCTCAGAAATTAAATGAAAAACTTGAGGGTGGTAATGCAATCCCCACCATAGTGATGTATGTCAATTTAAAGAGATGTAAACTAGTGGTAATTTTAATGTTAAGTTATTTGAAGTGGCTTCACGTTAATTGCTCTAATTATGACAACAAATTTACTTTACATGACCTAATGCCAAATTGATGACAAGCACCCTGAATGTATTTCATACGATTATGTGTTTGTAAAGTAATATGTACATAGTATGTAAAGCCTTATGCCTATATGAAATGACACTAATTTTGTAGATACTTTAGTATAAGAATTAAATTACTCATTAGTATTCAAATGTATCCGTCTTCAAGACCCTACTTGTAATGTAAAAATATGGTTTAATGCCATGACCCCTTCTGTACCACTTGAATTTGGGGTAAAGTTTTTCCATAGATATTTAATAATCAACGACTTTTCTTTCAGTGTAAACTGAAATATGACTACGTTACTAATTTGTGTGTAAAATGCTTTATTTCATGTACTTTGGACACGCATGGGAATTGGCGATTTCGCACACGAGATTCCAGAATGCACACAGAACAATGGACGTGTTATTATACACCACTGGTTTTGGGCCTTTTAATGAAGATGTTTGTTGGATGATGTTTGGCCACATAGTACTGTCCACTGCAACCTTGGCCAACCACCAATTGCTCTAATTTTGGCTATGCTCATGCAGTCTGCTAATAGCCCCGTTGGTTGGAGCACACTTGGTTTTCGAATTACATGGAGGAATACATCAGAACCTTTTCCCCATGACTTCAACTTCAATGCAACCAGCCAGCTCGCCTACAGTGTGGTGTAATCTTACAGTGTTTTGTGTTCGTGTGCAGACCTAAAATGAATGTTAGGGGATAATTGACTAATCGTGTGCAGACCTAAAATGAATGTTAGGAGCTAATTTGCTATTCGTGTGCTTATACTATTCAGTGCCTCCCATTGCAAACGTTGTCCACAGGTTCATTACCAGTGTTTAGGTATATTTCATGGTTCTTTTACATTCAGTGACCAAAATAAAATTGTGCTCTTGATAGATACATATGCTTTCAGAACTATAATGAGTCAATACCCTTTAGTCTGAAATGTCATTGTGCCTATTCGATTGACAAACGTTATATTGAAATCCTATTGTGCCGCAGCAGTGACATTATTTTGTACATGATCAGAAACCTATGTAGTCAAAAAATTTTACATGTATGTTCTAGCATCCATGAAAGTATGGCATCTTAAATGCATCACAGAATACAAAACTGACACTTTATCTTATACTAAGTGCACTAAAAATTTACACAGACTACATTGTGCACAAGATACGAATGTTCATTTTATGTTAAAAAAAATACTGATCTCTGTTACAAAATTTAGACGCATGGGACTTACACTACTGTGTATTACTTGTAATTACCTTATTTTATCGAAAAAAACAAAAGGAATGATGACATTAGTTAAACTATCTTTTGTACAACTTTGTATATGGTCATGATTATTATTGTATTTTTTTCACTTGTCTATTACTTCAAGCTACCTCATTTTCTCCACAATGTCATTTGTCGAACTATATTCTATAAAATTCTATATATACTTATGTTTATCATTATGTATATTTGTCATGTATTCCATTTATTGCTGATGTTCTGTAAATTTTGACATTTGCTTATGCCTGTCACATCCTGTACCACTCCATGCATGACTTTTGATGGTACTGTTCTGTAAAATGGCATGTATTTACGACTGTCACATTTCTCAATTTTTCTATGTATTCCATCTGTTGTTTTAATCTTGAATATCTTGTATAAAAATGTTTATCAGGTTTTCATATTTTTCATGTTATATTTTGGATGTCATTAATGGATTTTTGGACTTGAAATTAAGTAATTTTGCTGGCTACGCAATGCCATTGGCATCACCCACCCTACAAAATTTTAATAGGTAGGAGGGGGGTGATGAAACGTGTCCATAAAAAATTATTTTTGTAGGAAAATGTCCAATATTGTGCCTCCTGTTTTGTATCGAATAACTTGCTTGCAAGAAGATGTGTAATATCGCTTCTACTGTATGTATCGATATGTGTACTTAACTCTGTGAAGTTTCATCCTTGGCAAAGATCATGTATTGCATAGCATTGTAGCTCGCGCTGAGAGAGAGTAGCACTTGTGGTTCAGCTCGCTTAGAGAGCGGTTGAGTTGTGTGTATGGCTCCGATGTAGAGCAGAGGCTGATTTGCCAGCAAGTCTGAAGTTGTATTATGTAGGTAATGTAATGCTGATTATTAATAATAAGTAACTTGACCTCTCTTTCCTGTTTCATTTACGTAGTTAGAAAATTAACCTACTTCCTTCATTTGATAATTAGTTATTAGTGGATTTAAAGTGGAGTATTGATTTGAATAATATTGTTGAACAGATTTCGTTATTGGTGCCACAGTAAATGATAGTTAATTGACTATTATACTAAATTTCAATAATCAGAAACTGATCTGCATAAAAATTCTCGCAGTCAAGCATTAAGAAAGTGGTTTGTGGTTTTTTTAATATCTTTCTCGCAGTCAAAATTTTTGAGTATAGTCAGTGTCTGTTTCAAATGGTGACTTGTCCCAGTTGTTTTGTGTTTAAAATATCCGTTGCGCACATAATTAGTTTAATGCACTGTTTCTTATTTAATAGTATATACATCAATATCAGGGCCATAATTAAACCAAATAGCTGTGTTAATGAACAATTTGTTGTCTGATTTAACGATAGGTTCAACATCCACAACACACACACAGCTTTTATGTGTGTCTGCCGTTTCGGACATGTATGAACGTATAAAGTGGTAATAAATAAAACTCTGATTTGTCGGATCACTGAAACCAGTGAGTTGTTTAAAAAGTTGTGTAACTTTATTTTTAATAGCCATGGATGAACACACAACATTTATCTTAGACGTGGGTAATGGAGAATAATACGGAATTTGAGTGATTTGGAGAGGCAATCTTCTAGTGATGATGCACTTCATACGTAGGAGCAGATAACAAAGAAAGCGACGAAGTACAATGAGTGATGATCGCATGGTTTATGTAACACAACCATTATAGCCGAGTTGAATCTTGACTAACAGCATCGAAACTTACTTAAGACGACTTCGATCGTCTGGAAACGTCAGTATTAACTACGTCTTGATCTGTGTCACAGTTATATATATTCATAATTCGATCCTGAAATTTTCCGCCGAAATGCTACCAAGTGGTGTATCCGATGCCGTAAGCATGCAGCTGATTCTATTGCCTCTACATCTACATGGGATACTCTGCAAATCACATTTAAGAGCCTGGCAGGGGGTTCATCGATCCACCATTATACTATTTATCTCCCATTCCATTCTCGAATAGCGCGCGGGAAGAACACCTGAATCTCTCCGTTAGAGCTATGATTTCCCGTATATTCTGATGATCATTTCTACCTATGTAAGTGGAAGGCAACAATATATTTTCTCATTCGGAGGAGCATATTCGAGTTTAGTAAGTAGCCCACACTGCAGTGAAAATCGCCGTTGTTGTAATGATTCCCATTCCAGATCCTGTATCATTTCCGTAACGCTGTATCCCCTGTATCGTGACAATACGAAACGAGCTGCCCTTCTTTGGACTCTTTTGATGTCCTCCGTGAAACCCACCTGATAAGGATCCCACACTGTGCAGCAATACTCCATAAAATGGACGGACAAGCGTACTGTATGCAGTTTCTTTTGTAGTTCTGTTGCATGATTTAAGGGTTCTGCCGATAAAACGCAGTATCTGGTTCGCCTTTCCCACGACATTATCTACGTGTACTGTGCAATTTAATAGTGAAGTAACAGTAATTCCTAGGTGTTTTTTGCAGTTTACGGCCTTCACTTTTGATTGATTTATCTTGTAAACATAGTTTAACGGATTTCTTTTCGTGCTCATGTGGACGACTTCACACTTCTCATTATTTAGAGTCAATTGCCAATTTTTACACCATACTGATATCTTATTTAGATCGTTCTGCAGCTGGTTTTGATCTTCAGATGATTTTACTAGACGGTAAATGACGGCGTCATCTGCAGACAACCTAAGAGAGCTACTTAGATTTTCCAGTAAATCGTTTATGTAAATAAGGAACAGCATAGGACCAATAACACTACCCTGTGGAACGCCCGATATCACCTCTGTTTTAGTCGATGCCTTACCATCGATTACTACGAACTGAGTCCTCTCTGACAGGAAATCCCCTATCCAATCGCAAATTTGGGGCGATATACCATAACCACGCAGACGACGGACAAGTACCAGCTTCGGCTCCGTCCGACAGCACTGTCAGGGCGAGTTAACAGCACCTGCCGGCTTTCTCCTTGTCGCAGCTGGGCCATCAGCGTCACGCTGTTGTGCCGACTGGCGGGCAAGGCCGCCTTCTAGGTCAGACGCCCAGAGCGTTCCCTCAGTGCACATCAGATATGACGTACATGCCGTTACAGCGCGCTAACACATGTTTGACAAGCGAACCGGCAATGCATCACAGTTGGTAAATTTGCATTGGAATTCGATATGCATACTACACTCGTTCCCTTAATCTCTCAGCCAATCAGTTTCCCCACGTCTATGCATATTTATTACCTTCGTTTTTGACCTTTATGCTTATGTTTTGGCTAGCTAAATACCGGCCATTGCTCGCGTGTTTATCCATTCTAATACTCAGTTATTCATGAGCTTCTCCCTCCTCTTTATGCCCATCTCCTCCTCCTGCGCCACCTCTTCCTCTTCTGCTTCCTCATCCTCCTGCTCCTCCGCCCCCACTATCCACCCATCCATCCCCCTACCACTGTCATTACCTCGTCCGATCTCTGCCAGTCCCCTATTCATTTACCTTCCACCTCCCTTACATTTTAAATTCCATATCTTGGTGGTCGGTCATACAGTATCGAACCAAGGAGTATGGCACCCTGTAGCATCCAGCGAACGACATCTTCTACATTCAGCGATGTTTCTCTTCTTTTGAAAGTTGTTGTTGTTGTGGTCTTCAGTCCGAAGACTGGTTTGATGAAGCTCTCCACAATAACCTATCCTGAGCAAGCCTCTTCATCTCCACATAAGAACGGCAACCTACATCTGTCTGAATCTGCTTACTGTATCCATCTCTTGGTCTTCCTCTGCGATTTTTACCCCATACACTTCCCTCCAACGCTAAATTCACAATTCCTTGATGTCTAAGAATGTGTCCTACCAATCTATCCCTTCTTTTAGTCAAGGTATGCCAGAAATTTCTTTTCTCCCAAATTCTGTTCAGTACCTCCTCATTAGTTACGCAATCCACCCACCTAATCTTCAACATTTTTCTAAAGCACCATATTTCAAAAGTTTCAATCCTCTTCCTGTCCGCACTGATTATCGTCCATGTCTCACTCCCATACAATGCAACACTCCATACAAATGCCTTCAGAAAGGACTTCCTTAGGCTTAAATCAATATTCGATGTTAATAAATTTCTCTTTTTCAAGAACGCTTTTCTACCCATTGCCATTCTGCATTTTATATCCTCTGTACTGCGACCATCATTTGTTATTTTACTGCCCAAGTAACAAAACTCATCTACCTCCTTTATTGCTTCGTTTCCCAATCTGATTCCTTCAGCATCACCTGATTTTCTTACACTGCCCTCCATTACCCTAGTTTTGCTCTTGTTAATGTTCATCTTATATGCACCTTTCAGCACACTGTCCATTCCGTTCAATTGCTCTTCCAGGTCCTTTACTGTATCTGACAGAATTACTATGTCATCGGCAAAACGCAATGTTTTTAATTCTGCACCCTGAACTTTAATTCCTTCTCCAAATTTCTCCTTGCTTTCCTTTATAGCTTGCTCAATGTACAAATTGAACAACATTGGAGAAAGACTACAACCCTGTCTCACTCCCTTTCCCACCACTGCACCCCTTTCATGCCCTTCAACTCTGACAACCGCTGTTTGGTTTTTGTACAAGTTGCAAATAACCTTACGCTCCATATATTTTACTCCTGCTTGCTTCAGAACTTGAAAGAGTTTATTCCAATCAACATTGTCAAAAGCCTTCTCCAAATCTACAAAAGCTAGAAATGTAGGTTTGCCTTTTCTTAATCTATCTTCTAGGATAAGCCGTAAAGTCAGTATTGCCTCCCGTGTTCCTACATTTCTCCTGAACCCAAACTGATCTTCCCCGAGGTCGGCTTCTACCAGCTTTTCCATCCTTCTGTATATAATTCGCGTTAATATTTTGCAACCATGACTTATTAAACTGATGGTTCTGTAGTTTTCACACCTGTCTGCACCTGTTTTCTTTGGAATGGGGATTATAACATTTTTCTTAAAGTCTGAGGGTACTTCGCTTGTCTCATACATCTTACACACCAGGTGAAACAGATTTGTCATGGCTGGTTCTCCCAGAGACTTCAGTAGCTCTGAGGGAATATCATTTACTCCAGGGGCCTTGTTTCGACTTAGGTCTTTCAGGGCTCTGTCAAATTCTTCTCTCAGTACAGTACCTCCTATTTCATCTTCATCTACATCCTCTTCCCTTCCTACAATATTCTCTCCAAGTTAATTTCCTTTGTAGAGCCCCTCTATATACTCTTTCCACCTTTCAGCTTTCCCTTCTTTGCTGAGAACTGGTTTTCCATCAGTGTCCTTGATATTCATAGAGCTGTTTTTCTTATCTCCAAGTGTTTCTTTTATTTTCCCGTAGGCTGTATCTATTTTTCCCCTATTTATACATTGTTCTACATCCTTGCATTTGCCTTCTAGCCACTCCTGCTTAGCCATTTTGCACTTCCTGTCAATCTCATTTCTTAGTTGTCTGTACTCCATTTTGCCTGTTTCATTTGCTGCATTTTTATATTTTCTCCTTTCATCGATTAAATTTAGTATCTCCTGTGATATCCAAGGATTTTTTGTAGGTCTTTCCCTCCTACCTATTTTGTCCTCTGCTACCTTAACTATTTCATCTCTCAGTTTTACCCATTCCTCCTCTACTGTTTTATTTTCCGCTGTTTCTGTCAATTGTTGCCTAAAGCTCCATCTGAAATTCTTAAGAACCTCAGGTTCCTTCAATTTATCCAGGTCCCATCTCCTTATTTTCCTACTTTTTTGTAGTTTCTTCAGTTTCAGCCTACAGTTCATAACCAACAAGTTGTGGTCAGAGTCTATATCTGCCCCTGGGTATGTTTTACAGTTTAAAACCTGGTTCCGAAATCTATGTCTTACCATTATAAAATCTACCTGGTATCTCCCGGTGTCTCCTGGTCTCTTCCACGTATAAAACCTTCTTTTGTGATTCTTGAAGCAGGTGTTTGTTATAACTAAATTACGTTCTGTGCAAAATTCTACCACGCGGCTTCCTCTTTCATTCCTTTTGCCCAGACCATATTCACCTACTATCTTCTCTTCCCTTCCTTGTCCTACTACCGAATTCCAGTCTCCCATAACAATTAAGTTTTCCTCTCCCTTAATTGTCTGAATAATTTCCTTTAGCTCCTCATATATTTCTTCGATTTCCTCATCATCGGCAGAGCTAGTTGGCATATAAACCTGTACTACTGTTGTCGGTGTTGGCTTCGTATCTATCTTGACAATGATGATGCGATCACTGTGCTGGTCATAGTAGTTTACCCGCATTCCTATTTTCTTATTCATTATCAATCCTACTCCTGTGATACCCCCAACTGATTTTGTATTTATAATCCTGTACTCACCTGACCAGAAATCCTGTTCATCCTGCCACCGAACTTCACTAATTCCCACTATAACTTCAACCTATCCATTTTCCCTTTTTAAATTTTCTAATTTTCCTACTCGATGAAGGGATCTAACATTCCACGCTCCGACTCGTAGAATGCCAGTATTGTCTTTCCTGATGATCACATCCTCTTGAGTAGTCCCCGCCCGGAGATCCGAATGGGGGACTATTTTACCTCCGTAATATTTTACCCGAGAGGATGCCATCATCATATGTTCATACAGTAGAGCTGCATGGCCTCGGGAAAAATAACAGCTGTAGTTTCCCCTTGCTTTCAGCCGTTCGCAGTCACTGTGTGGCAAAGCCACATTAGCTGATGTTACAAGGCCAGCTCAGTCAATCATCCAGACTGTTGCCCCTGTAACTACTGAAAAGGCTGCTGCCGCTCTTCAGGAACCACACGTTTGTCTGGCCTCTCCACAGATACCCCTCCGCTGTGGTTGCACCTACGGTACTGCTATCTGTATCGTTGAGGCACGCAAGCCACCCCACCTCGGCAATGTCTGTGGTTCATGGGAGTGGCTTTTGAAAGTAAATTGTGCAAAATCTCACCAAGATCGGAATAATAGTTTTGGTAGGTGTAGTAAAGTATCCTCTCCTTTCTCTTGTTATAAAGGTCAGTTGTGTAAAATTTCATTAAAATCGAAATAAAACTGTAGGTTGCTGTGGAATCTGTTGTAAATCTCCCTCCGCCATGCCCCTTTCCACTTATTTCGTAGACATTGCCGGTCATTTTCTTTTGAAGGCCAAGCATGCAGAATTTTCTTACAATCGAATGGGCGGTTTGACAGCGAACAAATTACGAATCGAATCCGAAGTTAACGACGTCCATAAAATTTTTCAATTACGAGTTTTTCTATTTCTCAGCTGATTATTTGGTTTTCGCTGTTTTATCATCTTCTTTGTATATAAAGCAGTGTCCGTATGTTTATGGGTGCATGTTGTATACAAATCTACAGTTTTGTCCCAATCTTCTTCAAATTTTGTACAAGTAATCTTCAATTTGAGGACGGTCGCCGTTAAGTATAAGAATTACGTACAACCAACCCATCGTTCACGAGATATGACGTCATAAATAATGAGATGCGCAGTTCTTATGTTTTTGATTCTTTTATGTTTCTTACGAGAAACTGGAGCACGCTTTGTGATTGCGTATGGTGTGCATTACGTTCAATTTTAGTATGGTGTAGTGTGAAATACTTTACAACGTTAACAGCACTCATCAGAGCACCGTAAAAAACATAACATGTGTAAAATACACTAGAGGAACACGGGACGATTTCGTCACAGATAAGAACGAAACGCGGCTCCGAAACTGTAAGAGATTCAAACGAGGCTCCAGCTGGAAAGCAAGTAAACCATCTGAAGTGGGATTTATAAGAAAATCCGAAACCTATCATTGTCTAAATAAATAAACATTTTATACCATACATGTGGCAAGTCGTTGCTTGTATTCATAAACATAATACAACAACCACGGTTCTCACAATGTCAGTTCTTGATAAAATAGCGTTATCCTTCTTTTTCGGATAGTATCTGAGAGTTTTCAACGTTCTTGTAGATAGTTTTATATTTTAAGTATATTCCCTTGACATTTCGGTCCTGTGATCTTTCAATTTTCCTTTCTTTTAGCTCGAGTTTCTTTATCTGGGCCTCTGAAACTCATGGTGGTGTTTCTGTTCCGTTTAGTGGTTGGTTTAATCACTGTTTTATATTCTTTTATTTTAGACACCCCGTGAAAGGTACTTCTTATTGTATGTTATCTTAACTGAAAAGTTAAACCAATTTCCAAGATACGTGAACTTACTGTTTCTATCTCACGTACTTGGACCAGGCAGTTGATTGTTTGACTAATTTTGGTTTTGTCGAAGAAAATATTGGGACCAATTTCAACAACTTGATTTCCTGGTACAAACTTTTGCTCCATTTTTAGATTCCTGTTCTTGGAAGCCAGTCTAATTCCACTCTTCATATTATTGTTCCATTTCCTAATTTCTCGAGCGCGTAATTCAACAATAGTGAAAATTCACCTGCCTGTCGTACCCTTCTTCTTATTTCGAATGTATTTGGTAATTCACCCATGAACTTAACTATCCCTATTTGTGGTAGTCGCTTTTACGATACTGGTTGTTTTCTTATCCAAACTCATTTTCTGTGGGGCTGATAAAGAGATTCTCTCACTCGATTAATATGCATTTTTAAAATCAATGGCGGATATTAGCAACAAACTTTTTTAAATATTTTAATTTATTGTTTTACCTTTTAATTTTTATTTATGGTTGATATTACATAATGTTTTGGAGGTTTAGTATTTGTTAAAAAAGTAGCCTGCCCTTTCTAAATCAACTATGGTCTTTTCCAAGCTGTGAGTCCAATTGTGGCTCTGCCCTGTTTAAAATAATTAATTTCATCAGAAAGAATGTTAAATGTTAAATCCACCAACGATACTCATCCCCTGTATTAAAGCGAACGAAATCCCTCAAGCCATATCTACATCTACATAAATACTCTGCAAATCAAATATAACTCCATGGCAGAGGGTTCATCGAATCGCTTTTATAATATTTCTCTACCATTCCATTTTTTAATAGTTCGAGGGATAATGGAACACATAAATATTTCCATTTTCGATCTGATTTCACTTATTTTATTATGATGATCATATCTCTCTATGCAGGTGGATGCTAACAAAATATGTTGGCTTTCAGAAGAGAAAATTAGTGAAAGAAATTACGTAAATAAATCTTGTGGCAAAGAATAACTACTTTCTTTTACTTATTTCCACCCCAACTCGTACACTATCTGCGTGACACTCTCTCCCCTATATCGGAATAATACAAAACGATCTGCCCTTCTATGAACTTTCTTTAAATCGTCCGTCAGTCAGATCTGAAGGGGATCCTAAAATGCGCAGCAGTACTTCAAAATAGGCTCAAGTGTGGTGTTGGTAGTTTTTTCAGACGAAATGTTGTACCTTCTCCGTGTTCTGATAACAAAACGTAGCCTGTAGTTTGACCTCCCTACAATATTTTCTGTGTCTTCACTCCAATTTAAGTTGTTCGTAATTGTTGTTGCTAGGTATTTAATTGAATTTATGGCCTGTAGATTTAACTGATTTATCGTGTAAATGAAAATTTAAAGGATTTCGTTTAGTGCTCATATGGATGACTTCACACTTATCATTATTTAGCTTCAACTGCTAATTTTTACACTGTGCTGATACTATCTAAATCATTTTCAGTTACTTCCGATTTGCTGGTGACTTTACTAATCAATAAATGACAGCGTCAACCACGAACAGTCTAAGACAGGTGCTGACGTTGTCTTCTCTGGGGCTCGGCAGTAAAAACTGGTAAGGGACAAATCAGTACTTGTGGGAATACGCGCCACAAATATTTAATAAAATTCCATAAACCGGAAATATATACAAAATCTTTTTTTTTTTTCAGTTACAGTACATTGATTTTGTGTATTTGCGGTATATGGAATTTTATTAAATATTTGTGGCACCTTTTCCCACAACTACTGATTTGTCTCTTACCATTTTTTTACTGCTGAACCCCTTTAATATAAGGAACAGTATTGGGCCTAGAACAATTCCCTGCGGAACGCCAGATATTATTATTTGTATATATAGAATAACGGCCTGCTTCTACTACCGCATCCTCGGGGTTCTGGTGGTCGGTTCCTAATTGATCTAGGAAAATTGCGTGACAAGTTTTTATGTTCTATCCAGAAACAGTGTCCACCTGTAAACCTATTGCATCATGGTTGACTACAGCTATGATACAGTATATGCCAACGATTTTTAATATTATTTATTTTCAAAAGACGTCAATTGGGTTCGCTCAGTTAATGGCACCAGCTTTAAGTTCACCATTAGGATTTTAACGGGGATGAAACATTTTCGAAGCGCATCACTTCAACATTTATGTTTATATGAATTGGTTATAGTGTTGCACGGGGGTGGTGTGGGACTGCGCGCAACTTGCTGTGGTAACAAGGATATCTGTGGAACTTAACGTCTTTGGGTATTACTCCCTAGGCTTACAAACTACATAAACTAAGTTACACTAACTCAAGAACCACACACCCATGCCCTAGGAAGGACTCAAACCTCCGACGGAGAGCTACCGCACTTTCCGCAACAAGGCGCCTTAGAACCACTCGGTCACTCCACCGCGGCTTAAATTTAATGGTAAGTGAGCGCAGTGGGCGCCCGTTAAAAACTTAACACATATGAAGCATAAAAGTGGGAAGAAGCCTGACCCGAACTGTGAAAAAAAAAATTGGAACTGTGAACGGTTCAAGCACAACATCTGCATCACTGGTCCAATAACAAGCGCCATGAAGTCGTGGTTCTGATATTCTAACACAAGATTCGCAATTGTAAGGCTGCCAAGCGGTTGGGTCGCATAATATACCGTGAAACGATTGTGTATGAAATGTCTGTTAGGAGTGTCGCAACACATTCAAAATACTATCGTATTTAGCAGCTCTTGTGGCACTACAAAATGTAGCAGCTATCAAAATACATTCCGGAAATCTCGCATTTGCAAACGTTGCTGAGAAGCAAGAGAACAGTGTTAAGAATAACAAGTGTTCATTTACTGTAGTTAGTTATACTTTAGTCAGGGAAGAAAATTTTGCCGGCCGCGGTGGCTGAGGGGACTGAGGCGCTCCAGTCATGGTATGCACGGCCACTACGGTCGGGGGTTCGAATCCACCCACGGGCATGGATATTTGTGCCGTGCTTAGTCTTAGCTAGTTAATAAGTGGTTTGTAAGCTTAGGGACTGATGACCCCGTAGTTAAGTCCCATAAGTTCTACAAACATTTGAACATTTTGAAGAAAATTTTTAACAATTCATTCACTTCGAAACTTCAGCTCTTAATAAGAATCTGGAATACTCAACCATTAATCTGCAAACTTCGCGTCCTGATGCGCTGTAAATGTCAATAAAATGTGCAAATGTTTGTAAAGTCTGTGGGACTTAACTACGGGGCTACCAGTCCCTAAACTTACAAACTACTTATGAACTAACTAAGACTAAGGACGGCACAAATATCCATGCCCGAGGGGGGATTCGAACCCCCGACCGCAGTGGCCGTGCAGACCGTGACTGAAGCGCCTCAGTCCCCTCGGCCACCGCGGCCGGCGCTGTAAATGTCATTTAATAAGAGATTAATTGTTAATATTAACGGTACACCTTCTAGATTAGTTTAGTATATCGTTGGTGTTGATCTAAGCAAACCGCTGTAGCCATACAGTGTCACTGACCAGCACAACCAGAGACAAAATTCGTAACACACATTACACCGACGATATACCCTTTGGATTGCTTAATATTTAGTCGGTCTAGATCTAAACCAAACTGCTGTAACCATACATATCGTTGACCAACATGCATAACTGTCACAATATCATTAAATTACAATACCAACGAGCTGCAGAAGACCTTTTGGCATGACAGTACAATTAAGCAGATTGGATGGAAAATACACGATTTAGAAAGTATGTGCAATATAATTGTATGTAAGAATTATAGCATACTGTCATGTTGTGTTATAATAACATAGGAAATTTGTAAAAACTATTGCAGATATCCCGAAGATATCATTACAGCCGAAATAGTCTTGGTATAAAATCTATATATATATAAAAGAAAGTCGTGTTAGCTACACTATTTATAACTAAAGAACGTCTGAACCGATTTGGCTCAAAATTAGTGGGGAGGTAGGTTAGAAGCAGGAGACGGACATAGGAACGTTTTTAGATACCTATTCATTTAATATTTTATGTATGACACATCTATCTAAAAAAGGTAAAGCAGCCAACAATCCGAAGATTGGTTTGAACACTTCAGTGATTAACTAGGCATGGTCCTGTTTGGAGTTGGTATGCCGTTTCCTTCCTCCCCCTTCGAACTGACTTACCCAGCCAGTTATAGGGGGACCTACAGTTTAACGTGGGTTCCGAACCACGGTGCTACTCGATATTTTTGAAGTAGGCAATACTGCCAGGGGTGAAAGAAGTGGGAAGTGACAGATAAAAATCCTAGGGCCTGGCGGGGATCGAACCCACGACCTTTGGATTTTTAGTGTGGCACTCTACCACTGTGCACCCGAAGCGCGGCACATCTGTCTATATTAATAAAAATGAATTGCCGAATGTATGAAAAAGCATCACTTGGGAATGGCTTCACCAATTTGGGTGATCTTTTCTTAGTTCTGTTCGTAATTCTCAGGACAAGGTTTGTATGAAAGAAAATTTTTGGAAAATCTACCGGATAATATTAGAATTTGAGAATAACTGAAGATTCTCCAACAATCAGCGTAGTCATTCGTCGCCTAGCGACGAAATACGCTGTAACGGAGCAAACAAATACACCAAGGAGGTTAGGAGAAAGGGAGGGCATTACTTGAAGCCAGGGATTCACTGGTATGTTTAATTTTAAATCCGCTACACAGACCTAGCGGGCAATGTTTGCAACAGCCGTTGATTCCGGGAAATTGCGCTACGTCACTGTTAGCCAATAATCCATAAGGGAAGTCCATTTCACTCTTATACATGAAAAACATCATCTTCATGGGTAAGTTTAATGTGTCTGAAACTAAATTATTATGCGGATTCCCAGAATAATATCGTTTAGTTGAAGAGAAAACAACTGTCGCCAACTAAAATCTCAGTGGCTGTCTCAAGCTTTGCCACGATTGGTCGGCGTCATTCCTACGATCCAACAGTAGTTGCCTGTGTGGCGGAATGTAAAATTTTACCGGTATGTAGCTATGTTGTTAATTGTATTTCAATTAGATTCCTAATAAGAGTTCATTATTCACTTACAGGTACAGTAACTAACAAGGTCAACTGTATGAATTTTTATATCTACCGTTTAATGATTCACCGAAACGCGGACAATCACATACTAAAATGCCGCAGATGTTTCATCAGTTCGCCGTTGATATGTATGTTCGTGCAATAAAACCATTAAGAGTACGGACAATAAAGCTACTAACCTCACAGATAGAGTAGCTCGAAAGTTCTCTCCAATAACCCGTTTCCAATTGTTTTACCCATCCTTCTTCACTTCTATTCCCAATACGGATCCCGATTGCAATAATAATAAATAGGATCAGAGAGAGGTAAAGGAGGAGATGGAAAATGGAATGAAATGGATTTAAAAAGGGGGAATGATAGGAGGGGGAGGAGATGGATATGATGTGGGGGGTTGGAACACTTGCGCGGAGTGACACTTGCGCGGAGTGACACTTGCGCGGAACCCGGGGCCCTTGGGGCGGCTAATGCCTTTTCCTGGGTACAGGCACACCAAGAAGTCTAGCACTGCTGTTGTCAAGTTTCCGCACTGTCAACACGAAACTCAGTGAAATTGCACAACCCTCTGCAAGCTGAAGAACAATATAGTAACTTGTTCTAACTACATATTAATCCGTTGAGTGTTCCTCCTGTAAACAAAAAGGTATTTTAATAGTGATAATTTTTGGAGAGTTAGTCTCTGCTACTACAAGACTATGACCTCCTAAAAGCATATTATTCAGAACACTAAGCATATCAAGACACATGCGCAAGCAATAAATATATTAGGCATCCTGCACAGATACGTTGATGTAATTGACCGCTATGTAGTTAATCCCACTATCACGCAACTTCCATCTTTTTAAAAATAGCTACTATGCTTTTTAATAGGAGATGCAACCTTAAACCTTCGATTAAAAAACGTTAATAATAAGTCAATGAGTATTTTACATACTTAAAGCGTTTATTCGTAGACCCCAAAACGATTTGGCTGTATTCGAATTACAAATACATCTAAGAAATATATGAAATACGGAATGTGTAAGGGAATGTCACACACCGAAAAATGCTAAAGTAAATTCTATTTTCCATCACTGTCATATAGAACCATTTTTACTCCGAACTTGGCATAAACCAACAGGGAGAAACAAGTTGCAAGACTTCCAGGAAAAATGAAGCGAAATTGGCAGGCAATAGTTGGTTATTAATTACATTGCCTGTTAACTGTATAAATATAAATTACGGAATACGCGGAACTACTGTTCAGTACAGTCAAAAAGGTCTAAGGTAATAGGCAGTGGTTTACAATCAGATATACGTATCACTCTACACTCCTCAAGAAGTCTGTGTGAAGATTTATATTCAGAACATTCAAGAAAAAGGTGTTGAAACTATAAGAAGCAGCTCATTCACTCAGGAAGGGAAAACGTTATGGTGCCCGTAAATTTGAATGGCTGTATCTCTTGTAGTAACATTTAATTTTTGATAAAATGTTAAAATCCAATATACCAGAATTTTGTTTTTCTAAACTCAGTGCCAACTTTTTTTTGTCGAAATTTTTGCAGGAAGTAGTCTTGACGTGATTTCATACTTCTATGCATTAATATTATCAAACATGTAATTTGTGTCACAAATTGCGCGGCCGGTCCGGTCGGAGGTTTGAGTCCTTCCTCGGACATAGGTATGTTTGTTTGTACTTTGCCTAAGTTATTTTAAGTAAGATTAAGTAGTGTGTAAGACTAGCGACCAATGATCTAAGTAGTTTGGCCGCATAAGACTACACATATACACGTAATTTATTTATTTCATAACCAAATTTAAGTCCTAATAATTAAAGAAACTTAAAAGAGAAATTTGAAGTAAACACTGAAAACAAATGATTGATATTTCTCATAAGATGAATGCACACAACCGTTGACTTATGTCTTGTGAATGTACCTACAAATTCTGCCATATGAAAATTGTAGTGTGAGTCCCAAATATGTTTTTTCTGTAATAAGATTAAAAACATATTAAAAATTCAGAACTCCAAAATCAGTGAAGTTTTGGACTTTAAACGTTTTGTGTTGCTTCATCTTTACATAGTAGACACGATTTTAAAATTTGGTTGCTATCGCCAAAGTAGACGAAACGTTAAATTTTTTGGTGTAATCTTCGCCGTGTAGACTGTATGTTGTAGAAGTCTACGTCGAACCTAATCATACCTCGTGGAGAGAACGTTGTTTGCACTTCTCCTGCGTTTCCAGTCGGCTGTGCTGTGCTACGTAACGACATCGTACCGTTCCACTTTACCGAGAGCTATATATGTATTGGTGTGATGTCTGTTCTTTCGAAATAAGACAACACACCAATATATGTATCATTTAGACGCAAAGATTCTGGGTTCTGTTTTCATCGCTAACGCGATTAACAACGTTAGACCTCGTGTGTAAACAAAATGTTCAAATGTTTGTATAGTCTATGGGACTTAACTACGGGGTCATCAGTCCCTAAACTTACAAACTACTTATGAATTACTTACGAACTAGGACGGCACAAATATCCAGGCCCGAGGGGGTATTCGAACTCCCGACCGTAGTGGCCGTGCAGACCGTGACTGGAGCGCCTTAGTCTCCTCGGCCACCGCGGCCGGCGTGTGTAAACACTTAAAGGTTATGAGTGCCACTGGAAAAATGCATAAGTAACACCTGTTGTTTGAGACTTGAAGATGACCTGAAATTAGCCGAAATCGATATCTCATAATAAACATAAGGTGTAGCTGTCTATATTTCATAATGCTATTCCTAACATATATAAAAGCTGCTCAAAACCACCTACAAAAAACCTTTATAATGAGATTGTATATAATTCCATGATCAAATTGTGTTTTAGTTATTTGTAGTACTACACCCAAAGATCTGCCCTTGCTTTTAGTGCCTTGATCAGCTGTTTATTTTTTGAGGTATTACTAGGGACAGGAAAAATTCGCATTTGCGATAAATGCGAATATATATGCCAATTCTGACTCAAAATGCAGTATATCCGAAATTGTAGTTAGCAACGGTTGCGGTCAATTCCGATTTCATCACATTCCTCTTCCCATGGTGCTGTATTGTAAATCGAGTGATATTTGTATGACGTGTTATCTCCCTGTTGAATGAGGCGTGATATCTCCGGGCCGTTACTACAGCTCCACCTCGCTCGGTGGGCCTTTCCCTGAATACGGCACAGGTAGCGGCTGGAGGGCGAGGAGTAGGGGTGGTGTATCCCTACTTCTGTAACACCCTGTTCACTACCTGCAGCGTCCGGGTCTCCACGCAAGTGTCTACACATTCCCTTTCCGCGCAAGTGTCACTCCTCGCAAGTGTCACAAACTCATGATGTGGGGTAAGAGGGAGTGGTGTGAAGATTCGGGGAGGAGGAAATGGACAAAGGAAGGTGGGAGAAAGCGATGGAGAAGTAGAGGAGGGAGGAAGGGATAGACATCGGGAAAAGAAGAGATTAGGGTATATATCCCATACACAATAGCGACTGCGAAGCGTTGCCGGGTTTGCTAGTAAATAAATATTATAGCAGCCAACTGGTGAAAATATGTTTAATATTATGTCGCTTAACCACTACTACATAATATTATGCCTATTGCTGGATAAAAGTAACTTAGCTCTCCTCCATGTTTTTTAGATTTGAGTCTGTGAGAACCTCTTCCTCAGGGGGCGGGGGGGGGGGGGAAGGGGAGGGAATGTGCCCACCGTGATAGTGAAAGAGGCTGACGCGGTTCAGAAATTTCAAAATAGCATTTCACCGAGGATAAAAAAGTCTACTATGACGCTTAATAAGTGTAACAAGGATGCTTGTATACTAAAAAAGAAAATTTCGACCCCGTCGTAGGCTCGAGTTCTCCCTCGGAAATGGGTGTGTGCGTTGTCTTTAGGTTAATACAAGTTCATTTAAGTAGTTTGCAAGCATACACACTGATAATGACAGTAGTTAAGTCCCATATATTCACAAACATTTTTGAAGAAAATCTCGATTACACCGAAACTTGCCTATGAGTTAAGCTTGTTATGCGCCTTGATCGTAAATGGTTAAATGTAGCAGGGCGAGGCAAGAGAATAGACGGTGACGTCAGAATTCACACCCTGCGTGGCGTGATCAGTGAGTCAACCGAATCCTTTCCCGGAAAACACGTCTGGTGAGGATATGTGCGTCATACGGCATGTATCACTTATCGATACATCTAACTTGTACACCTGATGAGAGAGGCAAATACACCTATTTGCCAGATTTACGTGTTGCAATGAATGTGAATGAGATTACTCCCAAAGAAATGATAAAAACATAAGTTTGTCATGCATGCTACAACAGATAGCTTTGTGCTCTCTCAATACATATTTGTGAACGTTTATGTTTCACATGTACGCTATCAAATCCTGCATCATTTCAAGCGAGTCTGAACATGTCCTGATATTTCACAGAGCTAAGTTGATTATGTGTGCGAGCTTGTCGTAATTTAGTTCATACCCGCTCATGGGTTCTTTTTATTTATGTGAGAGTATCCAGCACTCACTATTCGTCATATTTACTTGCGATAGTAATATATTTTTCCACATGTCTCATATTCTATAACCAATGTCTAATGCATAGTTTGACAACTGCCAAGTCTATCTGAAGATAACAGAAACGTCAGTGATCGGAATGATAGTTCATGATTTTCTTAAAAACTAAATATAAAAATTTATACAGTACGAAAATTTGAAGAAATATTTCTCACTTCCCAAGCAACCATCATGACCACACAACCACAACGTCAGGACAGCAGGCACTTGGCCATGTAGCATATTTTACGCTTCGGCCGTTACCTGTTTCTATTTTTGTTCTTTTCCAGAGTTCCGCACGACTCCTTCCGGTATTTGACGGGCTATGCACCTAGGGCAGCCATACTCAAGCTTTTCCCTCCTCAGGCTAAATTCTCCAGATTTTTATTTCAAGTAGTCCACAACTTTATCACAGGGCAAAATCTATTTTAAAGTATAATTGTTTTTGAAATATAGCTCACCGTATTGTTAGTTAATATTTTCTTAATTTTTTAGAATTTTTGCACTTGTTCTTTAGATAAATTATAATTAATTTCAAAGAAAGATATGTAAGAACTTATAAAGTGACCGTCTGAAACTCTGCTGCAACCTTTTGACAGCCATTTCCAAGCAGTTACGTTTTTATTAAATATCTTTGTTCGTATCATACGTTAGTCAACTGGCTGTAACATTTAGCGATTATTTTTCAAGGCAGACAGCGCGAGTGATTAAAAATGTTCAAATGTTTGTTAAGCTTAAGGGACTTAACTACGGGGTCATCAGTCCCTAAACTTACAAACAACTTATGAACTACTTACAACTAAGGACGGCACAAATATCCACGCTCGATGGGGGATTTGAACCCCCGACCGTAGTGGCCGTGCAGACCGTGACTAGAGACCCTCAGTCTCCTCGGCCACCGGGGCCGGCGCGAGTTATTTCTGTGAACTGCCACTATGGTAGTTGTCAGAACTGGACAGCGTTAACCAGAAAGTTAACTTGATTGATCATTAACACGTTGCTAAAAAAGTTAACTTGGTTAAACGTTAAAGCGTCACTTAACGGACAATTTAATGGATGTCAAAGTTAATCGTTAACTCGGAACTATATTGTGCAGCCATGGAATCTCGTCTTCAATAGCTGAATATACATTCGTGTGTTGTCGTACCATTGAAATAGAGCAAATTATATTACGCTACCTGTTATTAAAAAAAAAAAAAAATTAAAAAAAAATTAAAAAAATTAAAAAAAAATTAAAAAAATTAAAAAAAAATAAAAAAATAAAAAATAATTAATATTCATTACTGCACCCTGTGCACCTTAGTGCTGCAAGGAACTGAAGACTTCGGGATAAAGATAAAATATTACGTTCATGTGTATTAATCCATTACAAACAGCAGTCGCCTTCGCGTCTCCCGTCCGCCCAAAATTCTCACTAGTCCCACGCTACGAGGGACGACAAAGAATAGACATAAATAAAATTAATATCAGATGTGAAATTAATAACACAGATCAAAATAATACAACTTAAACATCACTAGGTTACGAAATCAATACAACAGTGTGTGCATATAACATTGATGGTGTTCTGTTACAGTAACTGTCAGAAACATAAAATCTACAAAAGTAACAAGGCCGTAGGATATCAAGAATCTTCTCTGTAAAACCTTTATCGACGAGATATGGCTGCTTAGCTATCGCAATTAAAAATAATAAGATGAAAAAAACCTGATAGTTACAATTCGAAGTGTTGTTGCAATGAAAGACGTAAGTATGTATGATCCCCCTAAAGCATATATATATACATTATATATAAGAATAAAAATAAAAGCTAAAAAAAATTGTATTCGCGTGTAAGCATAAGATGGCAATCAAGCCTAATAGGCCTTTTACTAAGCAGAAAAGCTAAATATTAAAAACTAGCTGAAAACCCGGCGTTGCCGGGCTATTCATTTATTTATTCCTGCCAGTTTTCGGGTATATATTCATTTTTATAAGGGCTGTATGTCTGTATAATCTCTTGGGAATACAGTTAGTAGTAAAGAAGTAATAGATTAAAAGTTGGTCCGTGATGGGGCGGTTTTCCATGAACGCTATTGTTTGTGTGCTCATATCTCATGAACTACGTGTCTTACTGTGATACAATTTAGAAGGTACATTCAACTGTATGTGTGTATCCTGTCTGTAAAATTTCCTGCGGCTATTATTTGTGGTGTACAAATTATTAATTGAAAAGTAATACTGAATGCCATAAATTTACTCCATAAACATGAACCATGTGCCGTATGTGATTCTTAACCATGCAGCAATTGTTACCTCACGGTAAGGAATGTGTGTACCAAATTTGGCTGAACTCGGTCCAATGGTTTAGGAGAAAATGAGCAGAATTGTCGCAAAATGCAGTAGTTTCTCGCGCATCTCATTGTTTATGACGTCATATCTCGTGAACTATATATCGTATATGACTCTTACCCTTACGGCTGGATTGAAGCTTACGTGTCAAAAATGTCATAAAGATTGGAAGAAAACTCTAGATTTGTATGCAACACGTACAAATATACGGACACTCTGCTTTATATATTAGATAACAGCCATTTGGGTTTATACTTGTCATTGTATATTAGTTGCAAATATTCCACTATATTAAAGTTTTTCCGATAATTGATTACTTTACTAGATGACAATCACCCGTCCGGTTAAAAATCTCGCTTTTGGCGACAGAGAGGAATGCCTAGCTCCGACTCAAATTCAGCGGATTAAGGACATCGGGCGGTGTGCTGGCCACACTGGATGTGGTTTTTTAGGCGGTTTGCCACATCCCACTTGGTTGATTCCGGATTGGCAACCAAGTCCCACCTCAGTTACATGATTCTCAAACATTCTGAAAACATCCGAATACTTTCTCATGTATAACACTAGGGTATACATCTTCCTCCCTGGTGTTTTTATGAGGGGAGAGTAGGCGACAAGAAGCATGCCCTACCACCCACGGCAAATCCCTTTATCCACGCCTACCCTGCCCATTTTGGACAAAAGGCGAAGAAATAGATGGAGAAGAACAGACTAGGACAGAAACAGCTCCAGGATGACACCAGTGAAATAATAACTCCATAAATCAGAAAATTACGAATTAACCTTGCAAAAATTGAGCAACAAAATTGTTTCTTAGCAAATACACATCAGAATAATCAGACAAAATGTAATATAGGAAAATATTTTAACTCTCAGGCAACGCTTATATGTATACAAAGGACGTTTTTTTCCAATAAAAGAAACAAAACGCTAATGACAAAACTAAATGTCTTCTACACAGGTGCAATGACGGGATATAATTAAACGAAAGAACATTATTTTCAAGTGTATTCCAACTAAATATGTTTGCTCGTGGTTCACTCTTTGTAATCTGTCGAGATACTCATTGAAATTTTATAAAAGAGATAGATTTTGGGTTACATTGTTGATTTCATTTAATTCTGTGCCTAAGATATATAAACGTTTGATTTTATCTATTACTATTTTTCTGAAGCTGAAACGTCTCCGTCAGAGCCCCTTAATTAAATTCCTATATATTTTGCATCACTGTGACTACTCCTATTGCATCTCAATTCTTCATTGTGTACTTGAAACATGGGAAAACAAAGATTGAGCAGTTGAGTTTATAACAATGAGCCACAATTCAACGCTTTACTATATTAATATTAAGTCTGTCTGCCTCGGTACTATCTGTACCTCTCGCATACTTAATTATAATGCGATTCCAGAATGAAACTTCCTGGCAGATTCAAATTGTGTGCCGAAACCGGGACTCGAACTAGCGTCGTTCGCCTTTCGCGTACAAGCGCTCTACCACTGAGCTATCCCGACACGGCTCACAGCCCGTCCTCACAACTTTACTTCTGCCGGTACCTCGCCTCTCACTGGAAAGTGTTTCCACAGAAGTTCTCTACGAACCTTGCAGGACTAGCACTCGTGGAAGAAAGGATGTGGTGGAGACATGGCTTAGCCACAGCGTAAGGGATGTTTCCAGAATAAAACTTTCACTCTGCCGGAACCGGGACTCGAACCTGGAACCCTTACCTTTCGCGAGAAAGCGCCCTACCACTGAGCTATCCCAACACGACTCAAAGCCCGCCCTCAAAACTTGTGAGCTATGTCTCAACCATATCCTTTCTTCCAGGAGTGCTAGTCCTGCAAGGTTGGCAGGAGAACTTCTGTGAAGTTTGGAAAGTAGGAGTCGATGTACTGGCAGAAGTAAAGTTGTAAGAACGGGCCGTGAGTCGTGTCGGGATAGCTTAGTGGTACAGCGCTTGCACGCGAAAGGCGAAGGACGCAGGTTCGAGTCCCGGTTTCGGCACACAATTTGAATCTAATGTGATTAGTATCTTCCCTTGACATTCCTACCTTCAAATAATGACAGAACGAATGAATGCGTTTGTAGATTTTCTGTGTTTGGTTAACAGTGGAACTTTTTGTCTTCTACTGTAGTAGTTTAGACAACCTTTCATTATCTTAGGGATGGGCAGAGAGGTTTAGCTCCCCTCTGGCAGAAGCGCTAGTCTGCCTCAGTTGGTAGAGCGCGGTTTGTATGTCTCTGAGCTACTTCCGACGGTGGTTACGGAGACTTCTCAATCGGCTTCTTCAGAACATGATAAATATAGTGACGAACATGATATATGCAATGAAATTTATCTTCAGAAAATGAACGTCATCCAATGATAACGCGATAGGACTTTTTGGTTGCTGTATCCAAAGTGCGATAAAAACGGGAAATTTATTAGGATGTAGCGTAACTGAATTCTGAACATGTACATCAAACTGTTAATAAAATACTACACGCGGCGGGAGGTCGGCGGTTGAAATTCGTGTTCCACCATCGAGATTTAAGTTTTCTGTGACTTCCTTCAGTCGTTAACGGAAAATGCTGGAATGTTTTTCTATTAAAAAGCGCAGATCCGATTTTTTTTTTTCGATATCGTTTCGTAATCTCTTATGCGTCTACGATGACCTCGCTATTAACTACTCTTACTTCCTACGTTCCCGCTCTACACAACTTTATGCGTATTAATTCGCTCTTTACAATGTATAGTTGTGCAACCACAATTTCTGTGTGATCTGTTATCCACTTTGCGTCACGACATGTTAACATTCAGTCGGTGTAGTGAATACAATGGTTTGCAGTTTCGCAGTGGCTGCAGCAGGAAAGCTCGTACTAACTGCACCAGTGCCAGTTCGCCTTGTTTGTTGAATATCTACAAATCAAGGGAACGCATATGTAATGTAACCTTGATTCAAGTGTAACATAAATGCAAGACGCACACCAGCCCATGACGATGTATGAGAATTCTAACATGAAGGCAAATACACATTGCTGGAATTAGTAATATTAGGAAAAGATGCGAATCAATGAATTTGCGGCTCAAAATGCAACAGATCTTCCGAATCTTATTCTTACATTTCTTCTCCTTCGTCTTTCTCGCCTTTTCTCGTTCCCTATGTGACTGGAATTTTTAACATAGTTTTGTAATATTAGTAACAGTTGTTGGACGGGTGAGGTTTCTGAAGCCATCGAAATGTAGTAGCTCATAATTTCCTATTGAAAAATTCCTTCTTAATGTCATCTTACAGTCACAAATAATTAATGTTGTAGATTCCCAGAAAAATAAGTCATATGTTAAAAATCTGCGTGTACGTCACGCAAATGAACATTACCAAGCACAAATACAGAGTTAGATCGTCACACGTTCTGTGTTTATTAACAATGCGAACAAATACGTGTAAAATCTGTGAGACTGCTATATATCATGGTTCCGAATCTTTGAAAAGCTCTTGCGATTCTTACGAGTAATGTTCAGCAGGGCCTTGACGCCATACAATTTTATTATGTAAACCCCCTTCCACGATTCTGAAGATGATTTTTATCGAAATGCGTCAATAAACGCATGACCACATCACTATCTGTGGCTCTATAATTTTACACGGCGTCCTAATAGCACTGTTTATCAATTAATACTGATATGGGCACATACCTCATTAAAGACTTCCTGTCACGTCTGGAAATCTTACTATTACGTACGTTTCTGGTCGAATGCGTCCAAATTAAAGCTAGAAAAATGTATACAATACTGTTTTCAACTGCATTCTTCTAAGCACGAAGAAGCAGCAAGACGAATCTTTGTCTGTTATGAAAAAAGAGGCATAAGTCTGCCGGCCGCGGTGGCCGTGGAGACTGAGGCGCTTCAGTCACGGTCTGCACGGCCACTACGGTCGGGGGTTCGAATCCCCCCTCGGGCATGGATATTTGTGCCGTCTTTAGTATAAGGATATTCATAAGTAGTTTGTAAGTTTAGAGACTGATGACGCCGTAGTTAAGTCCCATAAGCTTAACAAACATTTGAACATTTTTGTCTGGTGTCGTTTTGCGGTGTACGAATGTCGTTCGTTCAGTTACCATAATTTAAACATCTGAAAGTAAGCGGTAAATGCAAATTCAGCACGTTAAGGAAACCGACATACAATTGCGAAATAACGTCTTCCCAAACGATTAAAGGAGGTATTTTTTATTTAGTAAAGAGGTAAGTCTACTTTTGTCACAAGACATTATGATATTAATGGTAATTGGTGCGCTCGACAACTAGATTTTAAAAAGTCTATTTAACTCACCTCATCATCAGTTCAAATAGAAGCCATATCCCCATCAATACTCGCGTCTGTCCTCTCGGCGCTATATGAAACACACACGGTTAAAATTTGGCGTAGCGTAGTAGGAGATAGGTATCAACTCGAGAGATCGGAGACTAATTAGGAATTTCTACATGGGACAAAGGGTAAAAGTACGACTGAAAAGTGGAGAAACGAACACCGTGTAAATAGGAAGGGGAGTGAGACAAGGATGTTGTCTGTTGCCAAGACTCTTCAACCTGTATGAAGAAATGCTGGCGAGAGAAGCGCTGAAAGGATGCGGACTTCAAAGTAGGTGAACGTCTCATCAACACCATCAAGTATGCAGACGACCTGGTAGTGCTCGCCAAAAACCAGAGACAGCTGCAACACATGATAAACCGTTTGGTGGAAATGGGAAGAAAATACGGCATGGAAATCAATATCGAAAAATCAAAAGTAATGCGAATATCAAAACGTGACAAACACTTGAAGATAATTGTTGACAATCGGGAACTGGAAAATGTGAATCAGTTCAAGTACCTGGTATGTTTTATCACAAAACATTCCCACTGCACCAACGAAATCCGAGCAAGAATCGCCATGGCCAAAGCTGCTTTCAACAAGAAGAGGACTCTGCTGACCAGCAAGTTGAGCTTGGCTTTAAGGAAGAAACTGGTAAAGTGCTACATTTAGAGCATTGCACTGTATGGAGCAGAAAAAGGACCATGAGAAAGAAGGAGAAAAAAATAGAGAGTTTTGAAATGTGGTGCTGGAGGAGAATGGAAAAGATCAAATGGACAGATCGCATGAAAAATGATGATGTACTGAGAAGAGTAGGAGAGAAGTATTCTGCATACAATTCTACAGAGAAAGGCCAACTGGATTGGACACGTACTTAGACACGAAGGACTCTTACGCGATGTCATCGAAGGAAAAATAAGAGGAAACACAGCACGAGGAAGAAGGAGGATGCAGCATCTGGACGACATGAAAGATGGAAGGAGATACAACAGACTGAAGGAAGAAGCTGAAGACAGGGAACAATGGAATCAGAAATTCTTCGCACGAAGACATGGACCTCCCACTAGCAGAATACTACATAATAATAACCGTAGTTTGTACGCTATGGCCTACCACAGGTATCACTGAAGGGTGGGTATCCTGTCGCTGGAGTAAGAAGCAATGTGAGTGAACAGTGCTCATAGTGGTGTTCGCTCTTCAAATGTGCCGCTACATTTGTTGTGTTTTCCCTATATTTATGTTGTTTTCCTTATAAATTGCCAGAACTCTTCTCCAGTCCCGTCTCATGAAAAAGTTCTACATAACGGACGACTGCGCTCCAGATGACATGACTATCGATTTGCTAACGATGGGACAATAAAGATAGCAGATGAGTCCATTGTTCGTTTTCGTCACTTATCGGATTTGTCCTGTTACAAAGTGAAGTCGTATGAAATGAATGGCTGGGAGACCCCGAAGGGCAGTTTCAGTCGCACGCAGTCACCTTTCCTTCGCGAACTGTTTGCTGAAGTGTCTACGTCATGTGTAGGTGACGATAATGGGTGCGTGTGTAGTGTCGTGTTCGTCGTGGACATGTTGGGAGAAGGGAGAGGGTTAAACCACAGACATATATTACTAGACTGGCAATGCCATACACTGTATCATTAGTGTCAGTAAAGTCTCGCTGCTATGTTTCTATACTATAAAAGTATGAGCAGAAGGAAGAAGCTTGGAGTTTTAACGTCCCATCGACAGCGTGGTCATTAGAGACGGAGCTTACACTCGGATGTTAGGGTAAGGATGTAGAAGGAAATCGGCCGTGCCCTTTCAAAGGAACAATCCAGGCAAATCACGGAAAACCTAAATCTGGATGGCCGGAGGTAGATTTGAACCACCATCCTTCCGAATGCGAGTCCAGTGTGCTACCACTGCGCCAACTCGCTCGGTAAAGGTGTAAGCAGTCCCGTGAGTTATTACAGAAAATAGTCGTAAAAATTCAGATGAAATGACGTAACTACTCTGTCCTTAAGAGTTTTGACATGTGGGAAATTCGTGTTTTGTTTATGGCTGTAATTTTTTCACCTGGAGTAAGCTCAGACACATACAGTAATAAACTGCATTGATTTGCTGTTATTGTGAATCTTTTATCAATAATGAAAGGAGCAGCATTAGCCGTTAAATCTTTTGCTTAATTTAGGCAAATCGATTTCGGTTTTCCAAGAAACCATCTTCAGTACCGTCAGCAAGTTCAAAACAGCATATTAGTAAAATTTATAGTGACATTTACGTCTTACAAATCCAATGACGTAGTTAGATACATGTGATACTATCTGATGTCATACAAAGTCAAGTTGAGTTTGACTTTGTATGACACCAGATAGTATCACATGTATGTAACTATGTCAATGGATTTGTAAGACGTAAATGTCACTATACATTTTACTAATATGCTGTTTTGAACTTGCTGACAGCACTGAAGATGGTTTCTTGGAAAACCGAAATCGATTTGCCTAAATTAAGCAAAACATTTTACTGCTAATGCTACTCCTTTCATTATTGATAAAAGTGATTTTGTGGCTGTTGAGCACACCCATCCAGATAATGGAATCCAATTTATTGTGAATCTGTTAACAATCTCATTCAACTTCGGATTTTCTTTCAATAGTATGATTATTATAAACGTGTTATTATAGTACATAACACGTACCCTTATTCTTTTGAGAATTCTTAAAAAATCTACAGTCTGCTTTGACAGACACACACTAATGAGCCGCGTTTCCTGTTTTTATTAATCTGTTACCAGTTTCATCAACTACGGCTAGTCTTTCAGTAGTATGACCGTTATAAATGTGCTGTTTGGTGTGAATAACACACAGCTTTATTCTTGTTAGTAATTTTCAGATAACTACTTCTGCTTTAACTGCAAGTAACAGTAAAAGTTTAGCTATCATCCCGGCGGCATCTCATGATTCTGTTGGCAACATCAACAAAACAGTAAAAAGTCATTGCCAAGATGTTAATATCCTTAGAAATCCACACATTGACTTGGTTAGTATTTCGTACAGACGATGAAGTAAATGTTGTTGTTGTTGTTTGTTAAGCTTATGGGACTTAACTACGGGGTCATCAGTCCCTAAACTTACAAACTACTTATGAACTACTTACGAACCAGGACGGCACAAATATCCATGCCCGAGGGGGGATTCGAACCCCCGACCGTAGTAACCGTGCTGACCGTGACTGGAGCGCCTCAGTCACCTCGGCCACCGCGGCCGGCGATGAAGTAAATAAATGTGCCGTTCCTGCTCTTTATTTGACAGGTTCTTGTATGTACCCCTCGTTCACTAAGTCATTGATTGCCCTGGTAAAACGAAGATTTCATGACAAAACCTTTTTCGTTGTCACGCGCTTGGCTAATGCCAACTTCACCTGATAGACCAATCAATCACGCGAGGCCGCCAGGACGGTAAGTAAAATTGAGCCGTACATAACATGTCCTTCTCATAACACGATTAGACAATGCAGGCCGATGTGTTAAATTCCACTATTGCGGAAGTGTTAGCTCAAATGCAAATCGTGTTCAAACCAACTAGTAAAGCTTATAACGTCATATCGTGTCCGAAGATCATAGTAGTACCGTACGGAAACCTTTTGACGTGAGGTGAGGCAAGATGGCGGCATCAGGCTTCACCCACAGAGGCAAGTTTGCCACTCTAGTAATGTATGTCTGTGGGTTAAACCCGGTGCCGGCACATGACCAACTCCTCTCTAAAAGCATCAAGGAGGCCGCCGAGGTTAACGCCCCCATCCGACGGACATCAACAGTGTCCCACGACTGTACTCCATGAGACACCGCGGACAGGTTATGAATTCAGTCTAGGTCATTGGTGCCATGGACTTTGACCACCCTCTGCGCCGGAACGATGGACTGCTAGTAATTGTGAATGATAGGTACTAACCATGCGCGACGCCGTCCGTATACAAACGAAATTTTTAATTTGTTCAAAATGATGTACATAACGGTCTGAAAAAGGAAGAAGGTTCTTGTACATAATAGGAACGTGAATTTCAACTGAACTGTCAAGATAAATCAAACTGCGATTGTCTGTTCCTTAAAATTTCCTCAAAATATTTAGTAGAAAATTCTCTTGGTTGTTTAATAACATTGAGCAAGCAGTGAAGGAATGCAAGGAGAAATTTGGAGAGTGAATTGAAGTTCAAAGAGGAGAAATAAAAATTTGCGGTTTGCCGATGACATAGTAATCCTGTCAGAGACCGCAAAGGAATTGGAAAAGCAATTTAATGGAATAGACAGTGTCTTGAAAAGATGGTATAAGATGAACATCAACAAGAGTAGAAGAAGGATAATGGAGTGCAGCGTCAGAAAATCAGGCGATGCTGAAGGAATTAAATTACGTAATGAGGCAATAAAAGTAGTAGACGAGTTTTGTTACTTGGGCAACAAGATAACTTCTGATGGCCGAAGTAAAGAAGATATAAAATACAGAATGGATATGGGAAGAAAAGCGTTTCCGAGGAAGCGAAACTTGTTGACATCCAATCTTAGTTTAAATGTCAGTAAGTCCTTTCTGAAGGCATTTTCTGGAGTGTAGCATTGTATAGAAGTGAAACGTGGACAATAAGGAGTTAGGACAAAAAGATGATAGAAGCTTTTGAAACGTGGTGCTATAGAAGGGTGATGAAAATTAGATGGGTAGATCATGTAACTAATGAGGAGGTGCTCAACAGAATTGGGGAGAAAAGGAATTTCTGGCGTATTCTGACTAAGAGAAGGGATAGTTTGGTGGGACACATTCTGAGACATCAAGGAATCGTCAAGTTAGTATTTGAAGGAAGTGTGTGGGGTAAAAATCGTAGAGGGAGGCCGAGGGATGAGTACAGTAAGCAGATTCAAAGGGATGTAGGTTGCCGGAAGTATTCTCAGATGAAGAGACTTGCACAGAAAGGTTAGCGTGGAGAGCTGCATCAAACCAGTCTGCGGACTGAAGACCACAACAACAACGTTTTATAACCCATAGATATAGTTTATGAATCAGATGTAAAACAGAATATCGATTCAGAAACTCGAAGACACAGTTTCCACATTATATAAATTGCTGATGAGTTCCTAAAACTGTATAAAGTCTTCAATAAATCCTGTAATAATCTTCAAAAATATAATTCAGCACTATATTTAAAATTTCGGGTGTCGTAATGGCTGAAATTACTCTCTTCAACACACTGACACTTACGTAGTCTTCCGCGGCCAGAGTCAGATGACATAAAAATATTCTGGCTGTTGTACCGCGTCATGATGTAAGAAGGTTATTACTTAAATAACCGACGTTTCGACTAACGTTACAGTGGCCTTCATCTGCGTATACTGATGTGAACTGGTTGTTACTACACTTTATGTTTACTTTAAATTAGACTCGGCCAGCAGGAGAGAAACGGAAGCCCTCACCCCATTCGCCGATGACCACCAATCATGTCTCGCTATGCAAGAAGCAATAGGCAACGGCTAACCCCCACTCCCCCCACCTCAGCATCCTATCATAATAAAGTTTCCATTCTTCCGCCAAAAATTCAACAATAACATCGCTTATTTTTAAAAAAAATATGACGTAATGTCTAATTGAAAGTAAATATAAAGTGTAGTAACAACCAGCTCACATCAGTACACCCAGATGAAGGCCACTGTAACGTTAGCCGAAACGTCGGTTGTTTAAGTAATAGCCTTCTTACATCATGACGCGGTACAACACCAAGAAAAAGTTTATGTCACACTGACACTTGATGTAAAGATTTCAGTTTTATTTACATTCACATAAATGAGTGTAATTAGATATACAGAGTCTTGGAATAGTCTTGTAGGGACTCAGGATAGTAACTCGAACTATTTGTGATATACATAACTAGTAAACTTTTGTAACAATACTAATCATTCTTTTTTTCTTATTTATTCAATTACGACAGCTGACAATGGTGTCCCTTAACAAGATCTCTTGCTGCGTAGCTCTGGACCCACGACGTTTGATGGCCAGCTACATCAGCTATGTCACTTGGAGAGAAGATGTTCTAGTGCAGCGATCGGCAACTGGTGGACCGCGGTCCAGGTCCGGACCGCGGAAGACCAAAAACTGGCCCGTAAAAAGAATTTTGAAAGTGTAAGTTACATACTGTAATTTTTTCTGTAGATAACAATACCGAGCTACAAGAAAATGGGAAACTAATTTGTGATTTCGTACAAAGTGTATCATTATTCCGTCGCAAGCTGATTCTTTGAAAGAGACCTTTTAAGTTAATAATTTCTTCATTTTGCAACAATTTTTGAATATAAAAATAGTCCAGAAATAGACATTTCCGTATTATCAAATTTTTTGGCAGAACTTAAGAAGAAATTGGCAGGTAAAATTCATAGAAATATACAATTTGTCATGATTCTTAAAATCACCTTTTTAAAGTTTTTCCTGTGGCAGAATGGGCGGATGTGGCTGCAAATTTGTTCCAAATTTCAAAGCCTTTACTCCAAATGGAGTTAACAGGCTTGCAAGAAGACATTTCCTTGCAAACGTGTAAAACTGTATCCACTGAAGAAGTTTGGAGTCACCATGTCTCGGAAAAATATGAAAATTGCAAAAAATTAGTGATCTACCTGGCTGATATGTTTGGTTCCACATATATCTGTGAAATTTCATTTTCAAAAATGATTTTCTTGGAGAATAATTATCTCTTAGGACTAACGGCCACCCACTTTGAAGAGACTATTCTCAATGTCAACCTAACTTTAAGAATCTCCTCAAGACCGCAAATGTAATTTTTCTCACGGATTTTTCATTGAATTTCATACGTTCTTAGTGACCTGTTTCTGGACTTTTCAATAAAAGATTGACTATACACTTTATTTCATACTTTCTGTGAGTGAAAATAAAAATAAATAAATAGGAAACAATATAAACATTGCTGGATTTTTTGTACATTATTATTTTACATCTGTTGTATTTCATATTACTCTGAGAGTGAAAATAAAAATAACAAATTAGTAAGGAATATGAGCTTTTACTTCCGGACCTCGATAAAATTTCTGAAAAGTATCTAAGATTACATGCCGACCTCTGTTCTAGTGGGTTGCAACGTTGTCACCGCACATGAAACATAAGAAAACAATACATATTATTTTAAGAATCATGTAATAAGAATGATTAACATAAAAAACATTAACAAGATAAATAAACGTGATACTACCTGCAAAACGGAGCTGCCGTAAGGCAATAGCAGGGATAATAATTTGTCTCTCTACGCCTCCTCTCCCCTCTGCCGTAAGCCAAAGGGAAAACTGTCTGCCGGCCTCGGTGGCCGAGGGAACTAAGGCGCTCCAGTCACGGTCTGCACGGCTACTACGGTCGGGGGTTCGAATCCCCCCTCGAGCAGGAATATTTGTGCCGTCCTAGTTCGTAAATAGTTCATAAGTAGTTTGTAAGTTTAGGCACTGATGACCCCGTAGTTAAGTCCCATAGCCTATACAAACATTTGAACATTTTGGAAAACTGTCAACATCGCGTGACGTACCCATCCAAGTACATGCCACGCCCGACGGTGTTGTGGTGGGAACAGGTGTATCCACGGCGTCACGGCGGTTGTAATTTGTTCTGTTGACTCTCATGTTTTTACATCGCTGCCAAAGCTAGCGACGTTGCGGTTTCTCTGCTAGGCGCCGAAAGCCGTTTACGTAAGCATTTTTCATCAAACACTTCCCGCCACTGTGAAGACCACTCTTTCTTCGTGAGTGACCTTGTCGTGACGTGACGGTCGGTGACTGACAGGGTAAATTAGCCCGAAGACTCCTTCAGGCAATGAAAGTAATGGCGTAGTCTGCAACAATCTGAAAAGAAAAAATTCAAATATTTAGCGAAAATTGTAGAAGTGTAAAGTATATGATATGACAAAAGTATAGGTACTCGACATTGGCTTTTTGATTAGGAGCTCTAGAAAGGATACCACCGTCCACCGTCGACGGTAGTATCTTCATACACGGTTCGTGTTATGCCCGTCGTCTTTGCCAACTGCCCATGGAGGCAGCCTGTAAGCCGAAATCTGCTAAACTACATAAAATACTGCAGAACATTCAAAAATTGAGTCTTAAATTTAATGTGATGATTTTTTACCAAGAAGCGACGGAAGAATAAGTGAGGAAGTGATCGTTTGACTTTGCTTTAAGTTTGTGTAAGTTACATACTAAAATCCGTACCTATGATCTCAGTAAGAACTGCACACCTGTTATGTGGCATTTTTATTGCGATTCGTCTATACTACTAACTCCTGAATTATTCACTATACCTCCTGAGTCCCCCTTCCCATATATGTAATGGATTTCTGTGACTTGTAAAAGTCTCTGATTTGTTTCGTTTAGTGTGTGTTCAAACATTCAATTGTTTGTTAAGTTTGAGGGACTTAACTGCGGGCTCATCAGTCCCCAAACTTACAAATCATTTATTAACTACCTTATACTAAAGACGACACAAACACCCATGCCCGGGAGGCATTCGAACCCTCGATCTTAGCGGCCGTGCAGCCTGTGACTGGCACGCCGCAGACCGCTCGGCCACTGCGGCCGGCTTAGTGTGTGTCAAGACACCTATGTGTGGGATTCACGCATAGGCATCCGCAGAATTTTTTCCAACAGGGGACCAGTTTCTAAACTAAACTAAACTTATAGAGCAAATTCGTTGAATTTTAAATCGTATAGAGCACCAAGAATTAAATTGGGCATCAGTATACTGAATATACTGCATACCAAATGAATTTTGTTGAATATTTCTGCAAGTATATCACATTGACACCTCAAAGCCAAAGTGAACATACGCTTTAAATGTATGGTCTTTTTCTGAATATAGAGTACACCGCTTTGATTTAACAGCAAGAAATTACATCCAACAATGTAGAAAATAATACTATATATATACACAAAATTATTTTCTGTTCACGTTGCGGTAATGTTTTGTATTGGAGACTTAAATTTTCTAAAAAAAATTATGTTCGTTACTAACAAAGCGTGCCACCAGAAATAGTGATTTGTATTGAAACACAGGAAGCAAATTGTAGTAAACATTATGCATCTTGTGTGTCATTCGTTTGCAGACACCAAACCCAACTCGCAGAGTGCTGGAATGTACCATTTTGAAGCTTTCTACGGGCTGAACACGGAAATGGTGAAGTATTTGTCGAGGGGCTACTGTCTTCTTGTAATTTTCTTCAAATGATCACAATTGCCATCACTGCAGGACGGCTCAGAAACCAGCGTCGCACAAAGGAGAAGGCGTGCTGACTATCGTACCAAATAAAGCTAAAAAAGCATAGTCACTGCTAAGGACACTACACTTCCCGTCGAACTCGGAGGTTCTTTGTCTACGGTGTAAGACAGTCACAGATAATAATTTTTAGAAAATTTTAGAAGATTTTCGTAATAAATAAAGAGTCTGCCATACCCCCCCCCCCCCCCCCACCGGTTCCTCAGCTTTCGGATCCCTTTGAATTCAGGCAGGATCCCCATTTAGTTCTTTGTGGAGGTGGCATTGGAATGTCGTTCGATTTTAAGGGGAACGTCATGTAGATTGCCGAGGTGAGGACTAAGGAGGAAGGCGAGTCAGTTAATGCCGTGAGGTTGTGTCAAGGCACTGGTCCAAGGTGGCGTAGTGGTGAGCGCAATTGTTTAGCGACCAGGTGGCCCGGGTTCGAATTATACTAGTTTTCACTCGAGGCTTCAGTCTGCACAAATAAATTAATGTTTGTGCCTTGTAAAAATCTGATTAATTTCGTTGAGTTTCTATAAAGCTCAATAACCCTTTTTAAATTTTTTCTCTGTTCCTCCTATTGTAGGGATATTAATGTGGAATGTTTTATTGATGTGCAACAAAATGTTCTCAAGCATTCTATCATTATTTTACTAGCGTTCGTGCTCGCTGTGGCCCTCGTATGTATCTATTCCAATATTATGTGAACCCATCTCCTTCTTTCCTCTTCGTCCATCGCCTCTTGCCGCACTTACTATCCCCTTTAGTTCTGTTTTCACGGGACTCAATCCTTATGACGTCATATTGCCTGAGAACGTGCCCTGCAATATTAGCATTTTCCAGGCACAAAGAAAGAAATATCAAGAAACTATCGGCAAAATGTACTAGTTGTAAAGACATAATAAATCAGAATCTCATAGGTGATGGTGGATTTTACATACAAATCATTGTTGGTGACGTCATATCTTATTTACTATGTATCGCACTATCGAAATGTTCAAATGTTTGTAAATCTATCGGACCAAACTGCGTGGTCATCAGTCCGTAGCTTACAAACTACTTAAACCTAGGTAAACTAACCTATGTACAACACACACACCCATGCCCCAGGGAGGACTCGAACCTCCTCGGCGAGCAACCGCGCGCTCCGCAGCGAGGCGCTTTAGACCGCTCGGCTACTCCACCGCGGCTTCGCACTATCGATAATTGATAAGACACACAAATCCAAAAAGTGTTACATCACCACGTTTCATTATCCTACACATGAAACGTAAAAGAGGTATACAAAAAACATTTCCATTTTCTTTTTTGCTCATAAAAACAGAAACTGACAAGTTCTCGGGCAATAACTCAGACATTCTGAATTTGTGTTCTTGATTGCAGCATACACAGTACCACCGAGTAACACATTGTCTTGAACTTTATGCATGCCTGGATCCGTCGTGTCATACTGTCCACTAGACCATCAACGGACTGTTGGTGCAGATTGTCCCACTCCTCAAAGGCGATTCGTCGTAGAACTCATTGGCTGGCATATCGTCTCATCCAAAAACAGATCCTTGCAATCTATCCCAAGTCCGTTCGTTAATAATTATGTCTGGGGAACGTTCTGGCCACTCTGATCTTGCCATTTCGTTATAGAGAAGAAACGCATCGGTAAGATGTGTACCAGGAGCGCTAGAGTTGTCATCCATTACGTCGAATCCCTCACCGAAATGCTGCCGATACGGTTACACTGGAGGTCGCAGGATGTCACCCCTGTACTGTACAGCTGTTTGATTGCCTTCTGCGACCAGCAGTGACGTACGCTGGCCCCAATTAATCCCAAGCCAAAACATCAGGGAACAACCACCACCTTGCTGCATTCGCTGAACGGTTTGATTAAGATGCTCCGGCTGACCAGACTGCTTCCAAAACGTCTCCGCCCATTGTCTGGTTGAAGACAGATGAGACTCTCATCTCTGAATAGCATTTGATGCCATTTGTGACGAGTCAAAAATGTTCAAGTGCTTGTAAATCTAGATATTGGTCGTTTCATGTATAAATGGAGTCCTAGATTTCTGTGGCAACTGTCGTTCTTAATGAAACGGAAGGGAAGTGTATACCCTGCAACAAATTACCTGTTTTTCCCCCCGAAGCAATTATTCACTGTCAATGGAATATGTTGAAAGTCATTAATTAGTCAATGTGTCTACTAAAATGTTTGCCTTTCATGGTTGCTACGGACAATTTTAACGCATATTATATTACCTTTTGTGCAGTTCAGATAGGACTTTGTTCATGTTACTTTGTTCTGCACTAAAATAAAGAGCAAATATTCTGTTTCAAACCGTGACTAAGTTTTCTTTTACAGCTAAAATAACGAACGGAATAAGTGTGGTAATACCGAATTCCACAAAGCCCTAGTACTTAATCTATATACAAAGCTATTACTATTATCATTACGTCGTTTACAACAGTCATTGTAAAAGTACCTCTGCTGTTTGTGTACTTATGATAAAGAAGTCTTTGTTTCCAATTCGTTGGTATGATTTTTGTTATTTATGAACTTCACTTTGTTTTGTAGCTGATGTTACTTGGTAGGGTCCTATCTTCTTCAAGGTTTCGATGAACATACGACATGAAGTGATTTGTTCCTCACAGACAAAAATTTGCTGTTAGTTGAAAAATATCACAATAAGCGTATTGGAATTAAAAGCGACGTATAATTGTTAAAACACCATGCTACGTTAGGTACTATTCTATTACGGGTAACACTAAATTTTAATTTGAGCGTATTCATTAACGAAGTACTGAATCGATTCCGAATTTCGCTCATGGTTGTCAGCCTCGCTGATTTTGTGAAGGAAAGTAAAGAAATTGGCGTTTTTAGTAAGTCCTTTCTGATAGAATTTGCCAGTTTGTTGTTGTTACTGAATGTTTGTTGTCTGTAAACACAAAAATTAAACTTTTTTTTTTTTTTTTTAAAGAACATTACCTCTTACTGGAATCGACTTACGGGTCCTATCTAGACTTTCCAGCTACAAAAATGTACGTATTATCTTGCCACGAGTGTAGCACTATTGTGAAAATTTTGCGTACAATGGTTTGTGGGTGACAGACTGATTTATCCTGATAAAATCGTTTGCCTTTGTCTTGTCATTTCGATGGCATTCTGAACAACTTATATCTAAAAATATTGCGTTAAGTTACTAAACTGAATAAATTTGAGGTCAAGGCTTACTTTTCATGCATAAGCTACTACTAGCCTCTTTCCTGTTGCGAGCAATTTCCCTCGTCCATGAGTACGGCAATGATAATGAGTTTTCTGAAGTGAGGTCTTGTTCACATAGTTGAAAGAGGGAAACGTTCCAAAATTGTTACAGCTTTGAAATCAGTTTCAATTTATTCTCATAAAGTTTCAACAGTCCCTTTCGTCACTCCTTTAATTTACCCGATAACTATCACAACGAAAGTCAAAAATATGTGTAAAGTCCCGTAGGATCAAATTGCTAAGGTCACTTCTTACACAAACTTATTCTATAGACAACACACACACACACACACACTCGAGGAAGGGGTGGAACGTTCGGCGAGAGCCACCGCACAGTCCGCGACATGGCGCCCCAGGCCGCGCGGCCATCTTGTGCTGTTTCTGCTTCTGGAGCCGTTTATTCGGTATCTTCTTGTGAATACAAGACGTAGTATTCATAATATTTGCATATTTATGAGTTATTCCGAAAATCTGAATTGTGTGTAACACTAGAATGGAAGTGAATACAATCCGTTTCAGAACAAGTGTGAGCCAAACTATTAGGGGCAAGTAGTCGTTCTTCACTTATTTCTCTCTTTGTTAAAAGGAGCTTCCGCTGCTAATTATGATTATTCTAATCAATCTTGAATTCTGTGGTTGGCCGGGCCTAAGCTAGCTTGTAATGGCAAGATAGGGGTTCGATTTCGGCCACAATAGACACAAACATATCCTCCTCACCCCAATAGAGCCAAAGTACAGAACTCAGGGCTGTGTCAACAATACACATTCCTATTCGATACTAACTAGAAAAGAGTTGTATTAGTTGTCGTTGTTTCCGAAAAATGCTAAACCTCTCCACACGTCTACCAACGGCACAATCCTATCAGTTAACGACAATTTGATAGTTGAAACCTCGTCTAGCGGGCTCAGCAGTGATGATGTGCGCGGGTTTGGAGTCTCAGGCATCGCAAAATTATTTGTGGCGTTACTTCTAGCCGAACATGTTCACATCCCATTAATGGTGAAGAGACACTGAATACATTTTACATATAGAGATCTGAGAATGGTGCTGGGTTCGAGTCCCGGCCGGGGGAAAATCATCTTCGTTTCAGGTCCCAATGTAACGCTTTTTCCTCTTTCCTACCATTATTCCCATTACTTGGGGTCTGCCTTTTTTTTCTGCTACGTCTCCTTCACAGGGCTCTGTTGTGGACGTCTTCAGGGCTGAGATCCGCATCGCACATGTCCTTGACGTTTTCTACCATGGGGTCCGCGCACCCTGGATCGAATTGGCCACGGAATCCTACTGTTTTCTCATGACGTGGCCGTACCGAAGACGAGCCTCTCTTGCCTTCTTTATGACTGAGATTACACCAAGACTTTGGCGGAGTGTTATTTGTTGCATGGTCGTAGCGAGTCAATCCAAGGACCACCGCAGCACTTTCATCATCGTGTGGATAGCATAAACCTGTTTTCTCAAATGTTCAAATGTTTGTAAAGCTTATGGGACTTAACTACGGGGTTATCAGTCCCTAAACTTACAAACTACTTATGAACTACTTACGAACTAGGACGGCACAAATATCCATGCCCGAGGGGGGATTCGAACCCCCGACCGTAGTGGCCGTGATGACCGTGACTGGAGCGCCTCAGTCACCTCGGCCACCGCGGCCGGCCCTGTTTTCTCGACAAAGGTCGGCATTATATCACATACAGGGCTACTGGACGCACTACTGATTTATAAAATTTTGCCTACAGATGTACAGGAATCCTTTTGTCATAGAGAACACCAGTGATCTGTCTCCATTTCAGCCATGCTGCATTTAATCTCATCCGGGTGTCCAGGGTGGAATCATTCGAAAATGTTATCATGGATCCAAAGTATTTGAACTCGGTGGTTTTGTTTAAATCCTGGCCGTCGATGCTGATGGTTCCGCTGGTTTGAGGAACGCTTTCCAAATAGGTCATCTTTTGGAGATTCAGATGCATGCCATTCTCCGCTGTCCTATCACTGCAAGCTTGGGATTGATGTTGAAGTCCTTGGGGGTTTTCTGTGTCAGTAGCACGTCGTCAGCATAGAGAAGCATCCAGGAATGAGGAGCCTGTATATTAGATGTTTCTGTGTCCAAGCAAAGGATCAATGATAGTGGAAAGAGGGTTGAACCTTATGAACACCAATGGTGATTTTAAAAGGTGGAGAGACCCCAGAAGGTCTTTGGACTACACTTGTTAAGTCTTGATAGAGAAGCTGGACCCAGTTCACGCACATTTCTGGTACTCTGTGGTGTCGTATAGCTTGCCAGATCAGATTATGTGGGACCCTATCGAAGGCTTTTTCTAAGTCCAAAAATGGAACGTGTACATTCTCTTCTCTGAGTGCTTCTCCAGCATCAAACGTGCAGCATGGATGGCATCTGTCGTGCCACAGCCCTTGACAAACGCACACTGGTTAGGAGATTGTCGCTCTGAGCCTCTTGTCCAGCACCCATTCAAATATCTTCATGGTATGACAAAGAAGGCGTATCTGTCTGTAAGTTGTTAGACTTGGTGACATCTCCTTTTGCTTTCCAAATCGGCACGGTTGTGTTAGTGGCCCTTGCTTGTGGAGGCTTACTGGTGGTAATAATTTTGTTGAACAGAGACGCGAAAAATTCTGCACTCTGATCTTCCAGTAATTTCCAGATTTCTCCAGGGATATCACCTGAACCAGTTGCCTTTGGATTCTTCATCTTTACCATCATCACTTCTTCTGATTTTATCTCTGGTACTGGTCCATGAGTGGGTTGAGGATTTAAATATTGGTGAATGTGGGAATTCTTCATTACAAATGCTAGTATAGTAGCTGGACCATCTTTGAAGGATTGATGGTGGTTCTCTGATGATATTGGTGTTAGTTCCCTTGATATTCATGACGTGTCCAATGCCTTGTGACGCTCGAATGCGGGACTCTGCAAGGCGGTATATATTAAATATGTGACATCGGTTGTGCTTTGTTAACAATGCATATACTATAGGTAGTGTGTTCTATTCCACAACTTGATGTTGATTGACCCTTGAGAGTTGCTCTATATTACATAAATTTAGTGGTTACCTCTCAGCAACAATATGAGCATAATGCAATCCCTAGTGCAGTGCTGAATTTATTTTCGGGTTCGGACATTGGTCTTATAAACTACTACTCCTGCAAACGAAAGTGTTTTACGTCGTTTTATAACTAATCGAGTTTCGACCAAACGTGTAAGCTTTGGTTGCTTAACAGTGCGTTCATGTCCAGATCAATGTCAATCAATGTGAAAAGGTGTTTGACTTGTCACTTATTGTAATGAAAATTTAATATTTAAGTGATGCTGTCTCCACTTTAATAACGTGTATTCTAATATTGGTTTTATGACAGCATTGGTCTACATATGGTCTGACTGCCAAAAGGCGCAGAGTTCGCTAGTGTCTCTTGCGGTACCTATCGTATGTAGTCAATGACTGTTCTGCACAGGGCTGCAACGACCTGTGACACAGCTCTGCTACGTTGGTTGCCTACTGTCACGTGCAGCCAACACTTTGGAATTCAGAGGTGACCCATTTTTCTTGCTGTCAAGTGCACAATATTAGAAAGTAAGTGTCACAGTGGGTTTGTTTTTCACCAGAGTTACAAGTAAAATGGGCTGGATCTTAATGTAAATACTACAGGGACTTTTAAACACCACGAGACACACATTTCGGATAAAAATGCCTGCTTATTTACCGACAGGTAAGTTACTGCAATATTAAGTTACTGCAACGTCCAAGTATTTTTACCTGAAACTTTATGGCTTTTAGTATAGTTTCTTATCATTTTGTATCAAATACAAAATTTTTGTGAGTTTTAGCTATGCATTGTATTGAACGTTCCGCAGCAGTCAGGCACAGCGCGGGCAGCACTCGGCTAAAATAACGAACGGAATAAGTGTGGTAATACCGAATTCCACAAAGCCCTAGTACTTAATCTATATACAAAGCTATTACTATTATCATTACGTCGTTTACAACAGTCATTGTAAAAGTACCTCTGCTGTTTGTGTACTTATGATAAAGAAGTCTTTGTTTCCAATTCGTTGGTATGATTTTTGTTATTTATGAACTTCATTTTGTTTTGTAGCTGATGTTACTTGGTAGGGTCCTATCTTCTTCAAGGTTTCGATGAACATACGACATGAAGTGATTTGTTCCTCACAGACAAAAATTTGCTGTTAGTTGAAAAATATCACAATAAGCGTATTGGAATTAAAAGCGACGTATAATTGTTAAAACACCATGCTACGTTAGGTACTATTCTATTACGGGTAACACTAAATTTTAATTTGAGCGTATTCATTAACGAAGTACTGAATCGATTCCGAATTTCGCTCATGGTTGTCAGCCTCGCTGATTTTGTGAAGGAAAGTAAAGAAATTGGCGTTTTTAGTAAGTCCTTTCTGATAGAATTTGCCAGTTTGTTGTTGTTACTGAATGTTTGTTGTCTGTAAACACAAAAATTAAACCTTTTTTTTTTTTTTTTTTTAAAAGAACAGTACCTCTTACTGGAATCGACTTACGGGTCCAATCTAGACTTTCCAGCTACAAAAATGTACGTATTATCTTGCCACGAGTGTAGCACTATTGTGAAAATTTTGCGTACAATGGTTTGTGGGTGACAGACTGATTTATCCTGATAAAATCGTTTGCCTTTGTCTTGTCATTTCGATGGCATTCTGAACAACTTATATCTAAAAATATTGCGTTAAGTTACTAAACTGAATAAATTTGAGGTCAAGGCTTACTTTTCATGCATAAGCTACTACTAGCCTCTTTCCTGTTGCGAGCAATTTCCCTCGTCCATGAGTACGGCAATGATAATGAGTTTTCTGAAGTGAGGTCTTGTTCACATAGTTGAAAGAGGGAAACGTTCCAAAATTGTTACAGCTTTGAAATCAGTTTCAATTTATTCTCATAAAGTTTCAACAGTCCCTTTCGTCACTCCTTTAAATTACCCGATAACTATCACAACGAAAGTCAAAAATGTGTGTAAAGTCCCGTAGGATCAAATTGCTAAGGTCACTTCTTACACAAACTTATTCTATAGACAACACACACACACACACACACACACACACACACACACACACACGCTCGAGGAAGGGGTGGAACGTTCGGCGAGAGCCACCGCACAGTCCGCGACATGGCGCCCCAGGCCGCGCGGCCATCTTGTGCTGTTTCTGCTTCTGGAGCCGTTTATTCGGTATCTTCTTGTGAATACAAGACGTAGTATTCATAATATTTGCATATTTATGAGTTATTCCGAAAATCTGAATTGTGTGTAACACTAGAATGGAAGTGAATACAATCCGTTTCAGAACAAGTGTGAGCCAAACTATTAGGGGCAAGTAGTCGTTCTTCACTTATTTCTCTCTTTGTTAAAAGGAGCTTCCGCTGCTAATTATGATTATTCTAACCAATCTTGAATTCTGTGGTTGGCCGGGCCTAAGCTAGCTTGTAATGGCAAGATAGGGGTTCGATTTCGGCCACAATAGACACAAACATATCCTCCTCACCCCAATAGAGCCAAAGTACAGAACTCAGGGCTGTGTCAACAATACACATTCCTATTCGATACTAACTAGAAAAGAGTTGTATTAGTTGTCGTTGTTTCCGAAAAATGCTAAACCTCTCCACACGTCTACCAACGGCACAATCCTATCAGTTAACGACAATTTGATAGTTGAAACCTCGTCTAGCGGGCTCAGCAGTGATGATGTGCGCGGGTTTGGAGTCTCAGGCATCGCAAAATTATTTGTGGCGTTACTTCTAGCCGAACATGTTCACATCCCATTAATGGTGAAGAGACACTGAATACATTTTACATATAGAGATCTGAGAATGGTGCTGGGTTCGAGTCCCGGCCGGGGGAAAATCATCTTCGTTTCAGGTCCCAATGTAACGCTTTTTCCTCTTTCCTACCATTATTCCCATTACTTGGGGTCTGCCTTTTTTTTCTGCTACGTCTCCTTCACAGGGCTCTGTTGTGGACGTCTTCAGGGCTGAGATCCGCATCGCACATGTCCTTGACGTTTTCTACCATGGGGTCCGCGCACCCTGGATCGAATTGGCCACGGAATCCTACTGTTTTCTCATGACGTGGCCGTACCGAAGACGAGCCTCTCTTGCCTTCTTTATGACTGAGATTACACCAAGACTTTGGCGGAGTGTTATTTGTTGCATGGTCGTAGCGAGTCAATCCAAGGACCACCGCAGCACTTTCATCATCGTGTGGATAGCATAAACCTGTTTTCTCAAATGTTCAAATGTTTGTAAAGCTTATGGGACTTAACTACGGGGTTATCAGTCCCTAAACTTACAAACTACTTATGAACTACTTACGAACTAGGACGGCACAAATATCCATGCCCGAGGGGGGATTCGAACCCCCGACCGTAGTGGCCGTGATGACCGTGACTGGAGCGCCTCAGTCACCTCGGCCACCGCGGCCGGCCCTGTTTTCTCGACAAAGGTCGGCATTATATCACATACAGGGCTACTGGACGCACTACTGATTTATAAAATTTTGCCTACAGATGTACAGGAATCCTTTTGTCATAGAGAACACCAGTGATCTGTCTCCATTTCAGCCATGCTGCATTTAATCTCATCCGGGTGTCCAGGGTGGAATCATTCGAAAATGTTATCATGGATCCAAAGTATTTGAACTCGGTGGTTTTGTTTAAATCCTGGCCGTCGATGCTGATGGTTCCGCTGGTTTGAGGAACGCTTTCCAAATAGGTCATCTTTTGGAGATTCAGATGCATGCCATTCTCCGCTGTCCTATCACTGCAAGCTTGGGATTGATGTTGAAGTCCTTGGGGGTTTTCTGTGTCAGTAGCACGTCGTCAGCATAGAGAAGCATCCAGGAATGAGGAGCCTGTATATTAGATGTTTCTGTGTCCAAGCAAAGGATCAATGATAGTGGAAAGAGGGTTGAACCTTATGAACACCAATGGTGATTTTAAAAGGTGGAGAGACCCCAGAAGGTCTTTGGACTACACTTGTTAAGTCTTGATAGAGAAGCTGGACCCAGTTCACGCACATTTCTGGTACTCTGTGGTGTCGTATAGCTTGCCAGATCAGATTATGTGGGACCCTATCGAAGGCTTTTTCTAAGTCCAAAAATGGAACGTGTACATTCTCTTCTCTGAGTGCTTCTCCAGCATCAAACGTGCAGCATGGATGGCATCTGTCGTGCCACAGCCCTTGACAAACGCACACTGGTTAGGAGATTGTCGCTCTGAGCCTCTTGTCCAGCACCCATTCAAATATCTTCATGGTATGACAAAGAAGGCGTATCTGTCTGTAAGTTGTTAGACTTGGTGACATCTCCTTTTGCTTTCCAAATCGGCACGGTTGTGTTAGTGGCCCTTGCTTGTGGAGGCTTACTGGTGGTAATAATTTTGTTGAACAGAGACGCGAAAAATTCTGCACTCTGATCTTCCAGTAATTTCCAGATTTCTCCAGGGATATCACCTGAACCAGTTGCCTTTGGATTCTTCATCTTTACCATCATCACTTCTTCTGATTTTATCTCTGGTACTGGTCCATGAGTGGGTTGAGGATTTAAATATTGGTGAATGTGGGAATTCTTCATTACAAATGCTAGTATAGTAGCTGGACCATCTTTGAAGGATTGATGGTGGTTCTCTGATGATATTGGTGTTAGTTCCCTTGATATTCATGACGTGTCCAATGCCTTGTGACGCTCGAATGCGGGACTCTGCAAGGCGGTATATATTAAATATGTGACATCGGTTGTGCTTTGTTAACAATGCATATACTATAGGTAGTGTGTTCTATTCCACAACTTGATGTTGATTGACCCTTGAGAGTTGCTCTATATTACATAAATTTAGTGGTTACCTCTCAGCAACAATATGAGCATAATGCAATCCCTAGTGCAGTGCTGAATTTATTTTCGGGTTCGGACATTGGTCTTATAAACTACTACTCCTGCAAACGAAAGTGTTTTACGTCGTTTTATAACTAATCGAGTTTCGACCAAACGTGTAAGCTTTGGTTGCTTAACAGTGCGTTCATGTCCAGATCAATGTCAATCAATGTGAAAAGGTGTTTGACTTGTCACTTATTGTAATGAAAATTTAATATTTAAGTGATGCTGTCTCCACTTTAATAACGTGTATTCTAATATTGGTTTTATGACAGCATTGGTCTACATATGGTCTGACTGCCAAAAGGCGCAGAGTTCGCTAGTGTCTCTTGCGGTACCTATCGTATGTAGTCAATGACTGTTCTGCACAGGGCTGCAACGACCTGTGACACAGCTCTGCTACGTTGGTTGCCTACTGTCACGTGCAGCCAACACTTTGGAATTCAGAGGTGACCCATTTTTCTTGCTGTCAAGTGCACAATATTAGAAAGTAAGTGTCACAGTGGGTTTGTTTTTCACCAGAGTTACAAGTAAAATGGGCTGGATCTTAATGTAAATACTACAGGGACTTTTAAACACCACGAGACACACATTTCGGATAAAAATGCCTGCTTATTTACCGACAGGTAAGTTACTGCAATATTAAGTTACTGCAACGTCCAAGTATTTTTACCTGAAACTTTATGGCTTTTAGTATAGTTTCTTATCATTTTGTATCAAATACAAAATTTTTGTGAGTTTTAGCTATGCATTGTATTGAACGTTCCGCAGCAGTCAGGCACAGCGCGGGCAGCACTCGGCTAAAATAACGAACGGAATAAGTGTGGTAATACCGAATTCCACAAAGCCCTAGTACTTAATCTATATACAAAGCTATTACTATTATCATTACGTCGTTTACAACAGTCATTGTAAAAGTACCTCTGCTGTTTGTGTACTTATGATAAAGAAGTCTTTGTTTCCAATTCGTTGGTATGATTTTTGTTATTTATGAACTTCATTTTGTTTTGTAGCTGATGTTACTTGGTAGGGTCCTATCTTCTTCAAGGTTTCGATGAACATACGACATGAAGTGATTTGTTCCTCACAGACAAAAATTTGCTGTTAGTTGAAAAATATCACAATAAGCGTATTGGAATTAAAAGCGACGTATAATTGTTAAAACACCATGCTACGTTAGGTACTATTCTATTACGGGTAACACTAAATTTTAATTTGAGCGTATTCATTAACGAAGTACTGAATCGATTCCGAATTTCGCTCATGGTTGTCAGCCTCGCTGATTTTGTGAAGGAAAGTAAAGAAATTGGCGTTTTTAGTAAGTCCTTTCTGATAGAATTTGCCAGTTTGTTGTTGTTACTGAATGTTTGTTGTCTGTAAACACAAAAATTAAACCTTTTTTTTTTTTTTTTTAAAAAAGAACAGTACCTCTTACTGGAATCGACTTACGGGTCCAATCTAGACTTTCCAGCTACAAAAATGTACGTATTATCTTGCCACGAGTGTAGCACTATTGTGAAAATTTTGCGTACAATGGTTTGTGGGTGACAGACTGATTTATCCTGATAAAATCGTTTGCCTTTGTCTTGTCATTTCGATGGCATTCTGAACAACTTATATCTAAAAATATTGCGTTAAGTTACTAAACTGAATAAATTTGAGGTCAAGGCTTACTTTTCATGCATAAGCTACTACTAGCCTCTTTCCTGTTGCGAGCAATTTCCCTCGTCCATGAGTACGGCAATGATAATGAGTTTTCTGAAGTGAGGTCTTGTTCACATAGTTGAAAGAGGGAAACGTTCCAAAATTGTTACAGCTTTGAAATCAGTTTCAATTTATTCTCATAAAGTTTCAACAGTCCCTTTCGTCACTCCTTTAATTTACCCGATAACTATCACAACGAAAGTCAAAAATGTGTGTAAAGTCCCGTAGGATCAAATTGCTAAGGTCACTTCTTACACAAACTTATTCTATAGACAACACACACACACACACACACTCGAGGAAGGGGTGGAACGTTCGGCGAGAGCCACCGCACAGTCCGCGACATGGCGCCCCAGGCCGCGCGGCCATCTTGTGCTGTTTCTGCTTCTGGAGCCGTTTATTCGGTATCTTCTTGTGAATACAAGACGTAGTATTCATAATATTTGCATATTTATGAGTTATTCCGAAAATCTGAATTGTGTGTAACACTAGAATGGAAGTGAATACAATCCGTTTCAGAACAAGTGTGAGCCAAACTATTAGGGGCAAGTCGTCGTTCTTCACTTATTTCTCTCTTTGTTAAAAGGAGCTTCCGCTGCTAATTATGATTATTCTAACCAATCTTGAATTCTGTGGTTGGCCGGGCCTAAGCTAGCTTGTAATGGCAAGATAGGGGTTCGATTTCGGCCACAATAGACACAAACATATCCTCCTCACCCCAATAGAGCCAAAGTACAGAACTCAGGGCTGTGTCAACAATACACATTCCTATTCGATACTAACTAGAAAAGAGTTGTATTAGTTGTCGTTGTTTCCGAAAAATGCTAAACCTCTCCACACGTCTACCAACGGCACAATCCTATCAGTTAACGACAATTTGATAGTTGAAACCTCGTCTAGCGGGCTCAGCAGTGATGATGTGCGCGGGTTTGGAGTCTCAGGCATCGCAAAATTATTTGTGGCGTTACTTCTAGCCGAACATGTTCACATCCCATTAATGGTGAAGAGACACTGAATACATTTTACATATAGAGATCTGAGAATGGTGCTGGGTTCGAGTCCCGGCCGGGGGAAAATCATCTTCGTTTCAGGTCCCAATGTAACGCTTTTTCCTCTTTCCTACCATTATTCCCATTACTTGGGGTCTGCCTTTTTTTTCTGCTACGTCTCCTTCACAGGGCTCTGTTGTGGACGTCTTCAGGGCTGAGATCCGCATCGCACATGTCCTTGACGTTTTCTACCATGGGGTCCGCGCACCCTGGATCGAATTGGCCACGGAATCCTACTGTTTTCTCATGACGTGGCCGTACCGAAGACGAGCCTCTCTTGCCTTCTTTATGACTGAGATTACACCAAGACTTTGGCGGAGTGTTATTTGTTGCATGGTCGTAGCGAGTCAATCCAAGGACCACCGCAGCACTTTCATCATCGTGTGGATAGCATAAACCTGTTTTCTCAAATGTTCAAATGTTTGTAAAGCTTATGGGACTTAACTACGGGGTTATCAGTCCCTAAACTTACAAACTACTTATGAACTACTTACGAACTAGGACGGCACAAATATCCATGCCCGAGGGGGGATTCGAACCCCCGACCGTAGTGGCCGTGATGACCGTGACTGGAGCGCCTCAGTCACCTCGGCCACCGCGGCCGGCCCTGTTTTCTCGACAAAGGTCGGCATTATATCACATACAGGGCTACTGGACGCACTACTGATTTATAAAATTTTGCCTACAGATGTACAGGAATCCTTTTGTCATAGAGAACACCAGTGATCTGTCTCCATTTCAGCCATGCTGCATTTAATCTCATCCGGGTGTCCAGGGTGGAATCATTCGAAAATGTTATCATGGATCCAAAGTATTTGAACTCGGTGGTTTTGTTTAAATCCTGGCCGTCGATGCTGATGGTTCCGCTGGTTTGAGGAACGCTTTCCAAATAGGTCATCTTTTGGAGATTCAGATGCATGCCATTCTCCGCTGTCCTATCACTGCAAGCTTGGGATTGATGTTGAAGTCCTTGGGGGTTTTCTGTGTCAGTAGCACGTCGTCAGCATAGAGAAGCATCCAGGAATGAGGAGCCTGTATATTAGATGTTTCTGTGTCCAAGCAAAGGATCAATGATAGTGGAAAGAGGGTTGAACCTTATGAACACCAATGGTGATTTTAAAAGGTGGAGAGACCCCAGAAGGTCTTTGGACTACACTTGTTAAGTCTTGATAGAGAAGCTGGACCCAGTTCACGCACATTTCTGGTACTCTGTGGTGTCGTATAGCTTGCCAGATCAGATTATGTGGGACCCTATCGAAGGCTTTTTCTAAGTCCAAAAATGGAACGTGTACATTCTCTTCTCTGAGTGCTTCTCCAGCATCAAACGTGCAGCATGGATGGCATCTATCGTGCCACAGCCCTTGACAAACGCACACTGGTTAGGAGATTGTCGCTCTGAGCCTCTTGTCCAGCACCCATTCAAATATCTTCATGGTATGACAAAGAAGGCGTATCTGTCTGTAAGTTGTTAGACTTGGTGACATCTCCTTTTGCTTTCCAAATCGGCACGGTTGTGTTAGTGGCCCTTGCTTGTGGAGGCTTACTGGTGGTAATAATTTTGTTGAACAGAGACGCGAAAAATTCTGCACTCTGATCTTCCAGTAATTTCCAGATTTCTCCAGGGATATCACCTGAACCAGTTGCCTTTGGATTCTTCATCTTTACCATCATCACTTCTTCTGATTTTATCTCTGGTACTGGTCCATGAGTGGGTTGAGGATTTAAATATTGGTGAATGTGGGAATTCTTCATTACAAATGCTAGTATAGTAGCTGGACCATCTTTGAAGGATTGATGGTGGTTCTCTGATGATATTGGTGTTAGTTCCCTTGATATTCATGACGTGTCCAATGCCTTGTGACGCTCGAATGCGGGACTCTGCAAGGCGGTATATATTAAATATGTGACATCGGTTGTGCTTTGTTAACAATGCATATACTATAGGTAGTGTGTTCTATTCCACAACTTGATGTTGATTGACCCTTGAGAGTTGCTCTATATTACATAAATTTAGTGGTTACCTCTCAGCAACAATATGAGCATAATGCAATCCCTAGTGCAGTGCTGAATTTATTTTCGGGTTCGGACATTGGTCTTATAAACTACTACTCCTGCAAACGAAAGTGTTTTACGTCGTTTTATAACTAATCGAGTTTCGACCAAACGTGTAAGCTTTGGTTGCTTAACAGTGCGTTCATGTCCAGATCAATGTCAATCAATGTGAAAAGGTGTTTGACTTGTCACTTATTGTAATGAAAATTTAATATTTAAGTGATGCTGTCTCCACTTTAATAACGTGTATTCTAATATTGGTTTTATGACAGCATTGGTCTACATATGGTCTGACTGCCAAAAGGCGCAGAGTTCGCTAGTGTCTCTTGCGGTACCTATCGTATGTAGTCAATGACTGTTCTGCACAGGGCTGCAACGACCTGTGACACAGCTCTGCTACGTTGGTTGCCTACTGTCACGTGCAGCCAACACTTTGGAATTCAGAGGTGACCCATTTTTCTTGCTGTCAAGTGCACAATATTAGAAAGTAAGTGTCACAGTGGGTTTGTTTTTCACCAGAGTTACAAGTAAAATGGGCTGGATCTTAATGTAAATACTACAGGGACTTTTAAACACCACGAGACACACATTTCGGATAAAAATGCCTGCTTATTTACCGACAGGTAAGTTACTGCAATATTAAGTTACTGCAACGTCCAAGTATTTTTACCTGAAACTTTATGGCTTTTAGTATAGTTTCTTATCATTTTGTATCAAATACAAAAATTTTGTGAGTTTTAGCTATGCATTGTATTGAACGTTCCGCAGCAGTCAGGCACAGCGCGGGCAGCACTCGGCATTCCGGTTGTTGAGTGGCGCTGGTAGTGTGTAAGCACAGAGTAACATATACAGAGAAGCAGCCCACCCTCAACCACTGTCCTACGCTCCCCTCGTAGTTCCGTAAGATGCTAGCAGGTGTCAGGCAGTTCGCTGGCTTAGGGTGCCTCTCGCACGTCAGAGGGTAGCGTGGAGGGGAAGCTGAGGGGAGAGCTCGTGCCGCATGGCACGAGGCGGCGGCTATGTCCGTGTGCCGGCGTTTGAGGGGAGGCGGTGGTGGGGACAGCCGCTACCTGCCGCCTGCTCTGGCCAGTTTAAAGGGCTGCTTCTGACCGCAGCGCCATCATGATCTTACGGAACTGCTGGAAACCCTCCCTCCCCGCACCCTGGAGCGTAGGACCGGGTCCTTGCGGAGGTTTCCCGTCTGTATATATTTGTCTGTGGTGTTAAGTCAGCTGCGGAGCGTATAAACATGAACAGTAGTTCAGACTAGGATGAATTTCTACGTCACATTTTGCTTGCTTCAAAGAAGCGAAGAAAATAAGTTCATGAAATTAATAAGAAACGAGAAGAATATGATGAATTTAATCGTTTTTACAAAGAGCTTTCATTGTGTGAAGACAGTTTTTTTCAATTATTTTCGAATGTCTCGCTAACTGCATTGGCAGCTACATAGAAAGCGTGTACGGATAAAATGTCGAAGAAAAGAGTGGCTCAAGAAAATCAGTCGTCTCGTTTGGAGTTGTTGATCATGATGACATCTTTGTGGTTTTGATGTGGGCAGCTGGAGCAGACACAGTGACAGGGTTATTTTTTAAAAGACTACATTTCGCCACGGATTTATACAAGGAAACGATATTCTGCCTCGAAAGCCATTGCAGGATACAAGCACTCGTGTGCCTTGCGTGTTAGTAGGTAATGGTTTAAATTGCAGAATTATCTAATATGTCCCTTTCCTAAAGCTCCAGCCTTGGAAGATCCTCAAAAGGCCATTTACAATAAATGCCTTTGCAAGAGACGCCATGTACTGGAAATTCTTGTTGAAATATGGCGTGTCGTTTTAGGGCCAATAGACCTACAAACTGATGCTGTAAACAAAGATTTGGAAGCAGCGTGCTGTCTACATTTCCTCCGCAGCAATGCAAGCAAGCTACGTACCTAGTGAACAAGAGGAGCAGATTGAATGTAGTAAGACTAAAACAGAAACTAATTTATTGCGTATTTTGTCAATAACCAGTAACAAGGTATTGGCATCAAGTTGTATGTACAGTTGGCAGCCAACAATTACCTTCTGCACCATCTGTGTTGATGTCTGCCCATCCACATCGTTTTTCTTATGTTTTTTAACTGCTTTTTGCACAACACAACAAGAAATGTATGTAATGTTCAATATTTCGCTTAATTAATTTTTATGTAATAGTTTGGATTAGACAAGAAGGTATACATTGGTTTGTAATTATGAAAAATAAATTAATACCTGTTTGATCCAGACTTCTGCATATCTCCTTCCAACTGTCTGTCTTTTTTAGACACATTTTTGTATTCTGGGTCACATATGACATAGAGGAATGGCTATGGATGCAACAGATCGATCAGTCTGTCTTGTTTCCCGCCACACTGCTTCCTCTTGCGCGCCGCGGTTTCTGTAGAAAATCACAGCCTTCCCGCGGCGCGTTTGACTGAGACGGTGAGGCAGTGGCACACAGTGCCCGCGCTAACTGCCCGCGCGGGCTGCCCGCTCTCTGTTTGACAGAACCTTAACCCAGTTATACGACCAGGGAAAGTGGACCTACAACTTAACGAGGAATCCGAACCACGTGTCAATTCTGGCAACTCGTCACATCGCTGAGAGGTGAAGAATGGGTTAAAGTAGTCATATGGTAATGAATACTGGAGCGAACGCTCCTATAAATTTTGACCGTTGTGTCAAACGGAACAAAATTAGACTACCAGTACTAGACCCTTCTGCAAATACCAGTCAACTGCGATGGTTCCGAGAGGGATACTTTGATTATATGTATCGTTATTAGATGTGTCCCAGACGCAAAGTGTTTTTACTTCTGCAAATTATTTAAAATATTTTGTTGTTATTTGAAGCCACACGGTAATTCTGACAAATAATGAAAATAGAAGCAACCATTTATTGGGTGGAAATAGCCAACTTTGACGTTTGGAAACACGAGATTGTTTTGCCGAGTAGATTTACTAATATCCGATGGTAAGTTTCATAACGACCCGAACGCAGTCTCTCAGTGTAATTGACACTTTTGGAATCCAAACGGCCGGCCGCGGTGGCTGAGGGGACTGAGGCGCTCCAGTCACGGTCTGCACGGCCACTACGGTCGGGGGTTCGAATCCCCCCTCGGGCATGGATATTTGTGCCGTCCTATTTCGTAAGTAGTTCATAAGCAGTTTGCAAGTTTAGGGACTGATGACCCCGTGGTTAAGTCCCATAAGCTATACAAACATTTGAAACATTTTTGAATCCAAACGTCATGGTTTTCCGGATGTATCATTAAACCGAATAAAAGTTTTTCGAAAACGGTTAAATGTTGATTCTAGATAAATGTCTGCAGAACATGTTGTTAAAATTAAAGCCGTTTACTATGGTTCGTTATTTAGAGATTTGCGTTCCACGCTGCAAAAACGGATAAAAAGCGATTTTTTCAATTTTGTCCATAAATACCTCAATTTTTCCCTCAGCATTATGGTAACCGATAAAGATATTTAAAAAATTGAACACATTAGTTTGAGAATATATTCTTAAGAATTTATGCTGCAAGTTTCCGCAATTTAGAATGAACAGAAAGTGAACAAGTAGCCACACGCCAAATTGCAGATTTCTGCCAAACATCATGGCTTTTTGTGGTTTTCTCAAGAGAGAATTATGAAGAAACGATGCTTTTATAAGCAGCACAAAGACAACTCGTTCTGTGGAAAAACTGTAGGCTGAGTGTGAGATATTTATACTTTGACGCTGCACTGTAGTATATATACAGCATGCTAATACTTATCCATACAAATGATCACTAGGCCCAAGCTCTTTACACCCCTTATCTCTGTGATCAAGAGAACCACAGATATGAACCCGTAAAGAGTTGAAATTTCGCACGGCGAGTTTTCGTATTAAACCAAGCTGTAATATATAAGAACGTAGGCTTTCGCGGTCATTATTGTTTAAAATTGAAATTCTTCTAAGCAATTTGCCTCGTCATGATATTGTATTTCCAACGTTTCGGATCCGTTACAGGAGCCTTCCTCAGGAAATACTCCTAAACGTTGGAAGTACAATATCATGACGCGGCAAATAGCTCAGAAGAATTTCAATTTTAACATTCTGTAATCAATTAAAAAAAGTGATGATGGTACAAAGGTGCCGAACGGCAAGTCCAAAATGATGAGCATATTATTATTGTGCACTTCCCAGAACTGTATGACAAGAAGCAATAGGAAAGCCAAATATCACTTCCATTTTACTCGATGACTTTCCGACAATTACTACGAATTGGTCCTTTCTGACAGGAAATGGTGAATACAATCGTACATAAAAGGTAAAGTAGTCAACAATCCGAAGATTGGTTTGAACCCTACAGTACTTAAATTGGCATGGTCCAGTATGCCGTTGCCTTCCCCCGACCTTCGAACTGACTTACCCAGCCAGTTATAGGGGGACCTACAGTTTAACATGGGTTCCGAACCACGGTGCTACTCGTAATTTTTCACATGAGAAATACTGCCAGAGGTGAAAGAAGTGGAAAGTGACAGATAAAAATCCCAGGCGGGGATCGAATACGCGACCTTTGGATTTGTAGTCTGGCACGCACACAATCGTACATCTGACACGATATTCTGTAAGTGCACAATTTGATTAGTGGTCGATTTGATTAGCGATCACTGGTAATTTACGTTGTGACAAGCCTTCCGCAAATCTAGAATTGTGGAATAGATCTGAGATCCCTTGTCGTTATAACTCATCACTTCGTATGGGTAAAGAGCTAAATGACAATACTTTCCGAATCCGTGTTGACTATCGATAAAAAGATGGTTTTCTTCGACGTATTCATGAAGTTCGAACAAAGTATGTATACCAAAACCATCCTGCAAATCGACGTCAGTGAAAGGGCCTGAGCGCGTGGTTTCATCTTACAGCTAGGTATGGACCTATTGCATCAGCATACTCTGAAAGGATCCCAGTTGTCTATAATCTGGACCGAAAGGCTTTTGTTAAGAAAATTAAATTACTTTACTGCTCAAAGCATATCTACTTCCATGTTACTCAAGTTGGTAGTTGTTCAAAATTGAAATTCTGAAAACATTTATTTCGTCTTCTTTGGTGGATGTATTTGGGAAAGCTGTGTTTAGTGACTCTTCTTTTAGCAGCGCTGTTATCGGCAGCGACACCGTTGGTATGGTTCAGTGCAGGTATTGATTGTGTTGTAACAAAATTCAATAAGCTTCCAAGTAGCAGAGAACCATGGAGACATTCTGCTTAACTCCGTACATGCTCCGATAAGGAAAACTGCTGCACCCATTTTCGGAACACAGTTACAAGAAATCTCTGTCTTGTTGTTTTGAGGAAAAGGCTCCCTGTGACGAGTTACTCTGAAAACATTATTTATACGGCCATTACGAGGAAATACTGTGTCTAACCACATTTCCAGCTAAGGAAAATCACGTATTAGTCGTACAAGCAGTTTACCAATACTAGCTAAACCCAGCCACGCTTCGTTTCGGCTTAGTCTGCTTTGAAATGAATGGAATAGTAAATAAAAGAAGTCTCGGAAACATACACGTATCTGCAGTGCGGGTTGGGGTGCAATGTTGGGTGGCCGCTCCCGTCGGAGGTTCGAGTCTTCCCGCGGGCATATGTTTGTGAGTGTGGTGTCCTTATCATAAGTTATTTAAAGTAGTTTGTAATTCTAGGCACCAATTACCATAGGTGTTCGGTTTCTTAGGTTTACAAAGATCTGAACACTTGAAACTAATACATGGTACTTATGTGAAATGGATGAATTTGTATGTCCTCTTTCAGCAAAATAATGAATATTTCGTGTTCCCTTTCCTTCCATCCCTCACTTTACTCTCTTATTAATGTATTTTCGACTTCCGATGTCCACGATGTGAGTGAATCACTAAGACGTAGAATGAATCAGGTAATTACAGAAGTATCCACTTGATAATGATCGTGACACATAATAGGACGCCTAAGTGTAGTGTAGGCAGTTTCTTTAGTAGCATTGTTGCATCTTCTAAGTGTTCTGCCAATGAAACGTAGTCTTTGCTTTCCCTTCCCTACAATATTTTCTGTGTGTTCTTTCCAATTTAAATTCTTCGTAATTGTTTCTACTGGGTATTTAGTAGAATTGACGGCATTTAGATTTGACTTATTCATCGTGTAACTCAAGTTTAACGGATTTCTTTTAGTGGTCATACAGATGACCTCACACTTATCATTATTAAGGGTCAATTGACAATTTTTGCACCATGCAGATATCTTATCTAAATCATTTTGCAGTTGCTTTTGATGTTCTGGTGACTTTACTAACCGATAAATGACAGCATCATCCGCTAACAGTCTAAGGGAGCTACTCAGATTGTCTCCTAAGTCGTTTATAAAAGTAAGGAACAGTAGGGACTCTATAACACTTCCCTGTAGAACGTTAGGTATCAGTTCTGTTCTACACGATGACTTACCGTCAATTAGAGCGTACTGTGTCCTTTTTGACAGGAAACCATGAAACGAATCACGGAAATGATGCACGACTTGAGGTGGAAATTATTAAAACAAAGGCGTTATTTGTTGGAGCGAAATCTGTTTGAGAAATATCTTTCACTAACTGTCTCGTTAGAATGCGAACATATATTATTAGCACCCATCTACATAGGTCATCATAATAAAATAAATCACATCGAAAACAGAAAGATTTAGGTGTTCCTTTCTCCCGTGAGCTATTAGAGAATGGAACTGTAGAGAAATATCACAAAAGTGGTTCGATGAACCCTTCGCCATGCACTTCAGTGTCACTTGCAGAGTATCCATGTAGATGTAGATATTTATTTAATTTTGCACCCTACAGCTTCCAAACAAGAGGAACATTGCTGTCTACAGAAAAATGCTTAATGTTGGATTGTTGGGTTGTTTGTTTGCGATAGGGGGACTAAACTAGTGAAGTTATCAGTCCACAGGTGGGGAGGGGAAGAAGTGAGGATAGGAAAGGAGGAGAGGGGAAAGGAAATGCAGTGCGGGAAGTAAAGAAGGAAGGAAGACTGCATTAGTTGGGTGCCCCTTTCTCGCCACGCACGTACTCACGAAAGAACCGTGAGCCCCCGGGGAGCAATGCTTAATGTTTATCTTCCAGTAACTGTCGACACGGTTTCACCGATTGCCATCATGGGATTTTTTTTTTTCATAGACAGAACTAGGAAATATGAACTGAGAGAGGCGGAGGAACATATTAAGAAGTACAGGAGAGAGGAGCTGAGATGGTCAGACAGAAAAGGAAAGAGGAATTGGATTAACAGAGGACTGAAATAAATAAATACTCGCGCAATGCTGGGTTTTCAGCTGGTCTAAAAATAAACTTGATATTGTTTTATTTCATATCCATGACATGAGATTTGTCGTATAAAATACTTATTTTCTAATTGTGTTAATGCAGTGCGTTCTATTGGTCGATAAGTAGGATTTCATTATATGACATAATGGATGTAAGTTTACCATCGCTAAGCATCTTATAGTTATTACATTGAATGGGCATGTGGCAAGTGAGTCTGAACAGTTAAAATGTTATTTACCGTTATAACAGTATCTTAAATAACTGATAGATTAACACAAAAAGTAGACTAGTTTAGTTATTTTTATTGAATAATTATGTTGTGATGATACATATGACAGGATGCAAGGAATATGAAGAGAGTAGAAAGATTAATTTTTATTTCAATTTTAAAACGGAACATTTCTTTATTTTCTCTAAAAGATGTAAGATATTTAATTTTTTTATCCAGCACACGAAAAGAAAAAACGTCGATGCTAGATTAATTACACAGCTAGCATTACATAACTCTGGTATGACAAATGAAGATAATAATATTTTCGTGTGTTTCATAATAAAGGATAAAAGTCACTCTTCCACTGTCTGTGAAATCAGTCGGATGCATTATGTAGAGTGTAAAGATATTTATTTTGTGAAATAGAGTTGTAAAACTTTAGTGTCTGAAGTTTATTTACAAATAGTGTACCAAAAGTGGCCATAAAAGGACAAGATCCCTCAGAAGTTGAATTACTACAGATATGTGTCGTATTGTTATTAATTTTGCTAGCCAGAAACATTAAACATGAATGAACAACATTACAACAATCTAACTTCAAATATCAATTAATTTCTCAACAAATACTCAAATGATTAAAAAATATTCCAATTAAAAATTTATTTAATTTCTTAAAATTTATCGTTATAATTTGTCTTGCAGTTACTTTTCTGAATAAAATAGGGTTCTTCTCGCACAGAAACAATCGTTTTGAACAATATGTGGCGTAAGCTCATGAAACTCTTGTCAATCCCTGTTCAATAGGCTGGTAATTCTGACATTAGCCTATCAGTAGATATTTTCTTTATTGTCATGTATTGTTAGCAATTTAAGCTTGTTCCCAGGAGTTAGTAATTTTCCATTAGTTAATTGTAGTCAGAAATCGAATCTACATTTGGATCACACCTCCTTCACTATTGTGCAGAAAAGTGTGCAGTATTTTGCTACATTCATTTTCAGTAAGCTGCCTCAATAATTCCAAATATATATATATATATATTAGAAACTGTCGCACTTTCATAAACTGAAGAGATTCATCGTGCCTCACACTTTCTGTACTGTAGAAGAACTTATAGAAATAATTCAAAATAAATTTTATTTCTGGGTTACATTGTTTATTTCATTTACTTCAATGCATAAGATTCCTATACGTTTCATTCCATCTATTACCACTTTTTGTTACAATTTCATGTACTGTCTCATTCTATGACCATTGAGATGGATTCTCAATTGAGTCCTCCGAAACATGATAAATATAAATACATGTGTAAATAAAAATCTAAGTAGTTTCCCAACATGTATCTTTTATCATAGAAGCACATATGGAAGCAGGACTCTTTTTACGAGACGCTTCTTCCCCGGTCACTAACATTCCAGGCCGAATGTTCCTGACACACTACAAACACATTTGTTCTTGTACAGAGCCGAATGGCAATCGGCCAAGGGATGCGTGAGTTTAGCCCTCTTTCTTTGATCCGACTATTAATGCAGCAATAGTGCATAGAGATATGGTGCACCTCATGTGATGTATTTATGAATTTCATTGAACCTCAAACTCATTGTACACAAACATTGCCTCAAGATACTAACGAAGTTCACATAAAAGCCAATGCATTGTGAGTAACGCCTGAAGTGCAAATATCACAAATGAAACATACATACAAGAGATGTGACAAGTATTTACATTAGGGCTATTTTAGTTGTAATGTGTGGTGACTGTGTCTGTGAGGGGAAATGAGATGATATAATGGGCGTGTTGTGGTATGTCTGCATAGAAAACAAACAATATAGGCATTATCTTTGGTATAAAAGATACACCGTGCTCTGGTACTGTTTGCATAGTATGTTTGCATAGTATAGAATGTTATCAGTCATGTATAAACATTGAAACTAGCTTGCCTGTAGTTGAACGCAGCTGGAGGTTGCGGGCTAATGATTCGAAATTTGCTGAGCATTTACTGAGATCCACAGCTACCACCCATAATCCCATGTCCTTCATATAGCAAACAAATGTCATAAACGTCAAAGTGTTAGAAGCAGTTGAAATCAATAAACACCTAGCCCACAACACTAATTTAATGTTAAATGGCCAAACACAACATATCCCTTCTTCTGAGTTTAACTTAATCACCTATGTCTTGGCGTCACCTACCTCACTGTCTTTTAATATTTCTGCACCAATTTTCCACATTCATGTTTAGTTGCCTAAGTTTTCAAAATATTACGTTTGCTAGAATGGTCTATTCTGTTTTTGACTGTAATGTCTTTATCATGTTCTTCTTCTTTCTGTTCAGCCCTTCCCGCACATGCAGGGTCAGCTTGTTATTCTGGACCTGCCATGTTAATATTGACAGGGTGGCCGGATGCCCTTCCTGCCACCACCCCCTGCCCCCCGGGAGGAAATGTGTACCCCAAATGTCTGTATATAGTGTTATATGTGTGTGAGTGTACAGTCATATGAAATTTTTGCGAATAGTGTAACTTAGGTCGGACTTGGGGACCAGCCCGGTATTCACCTAGGGGGAGGTGGAAAGCCGCCTAAAAACCACATCCAGGCTGGCCGGCACTCCGACCCCCTTCGATAATCTGCCGGCGGATTCGAACCGGGGCCGGTACGCCTCCCCGTCTCGGAAAGTGGTGCATTAGACCGCACGTCTAACCGAGAGGGTCAATCTATTTATTATGTTTCACAAGTCAATAATTTGGATTTGCATACAATTCTGAGATGTTACAATTGTTGAAAACAGTCTTCAGCAGTTTGGTTGAGTGATTTATTTAATTGTTTCATAAGTACATTGCAGTTTAAACTTAAGTCGATGGGTAGCTTCTGAAATATCCTAAATATTCCTTAGCAGTATGTTCAAGTAATCTTATTTATTTGAATTGTTAATTTGTTCAAAATGTATGACAGGTAAAATTTTTTCAGTTAATAGTTGGAGTAACCTTTATTGAAAATATTAGAACATCTCTTCAGCATTTATTTTGCTGGTCTGGGTAATTATTTAAGGTCTTATACTGGTATATTATACAGTTTAAAGTTTAAGTTTATTCCTGGTTTGTTCTCCAAATTTCTAAAATATTACTCAGCAATTTGGTCAAATAATTTGTTTATTGAAATTGTTAATGTATTTTAAATGTTACATATGTAAAGTTTTTCAGTTCACTGTTAACGTTCCTGGTTTTCCATTACCTCCCACACTATAATCTTCTATCAACCCATCCATTTTCCCATATTATAATCATTTATAGTTGCCTAGGCTTTGTAGAATATTATGATTGCTAGAAAGGTCTATTGTCTTTTTGAATCTGATAACTGTATTACATTCCACATGCAATTAATTTTTAAGGTCTTGGTGTTACTAAGTACCTCACATATTATGTGCTTACACTTGTATGTAAAGGCTTTTTAAAATATTCGTCAGCAGTCTGTCAACCAAGATACTTTTCTTAATAATTAGTAGTTTAAATTGTTATACAAATAGATTTCCCAGCTTAAAGTTATGTTTATTTCTCGTCACCCTCCTATATATTAATTTATTTATAATAATATAATTTTTAACATTTGTAATTGTACAATCACAGGAGAAACAAATATTTTCTATGTGCTTGAATGTAACTCCCGATGAGTAACATATTTGAAGTGTGCATGTAAATGATGTAACATCTTTGAAAAAACATTAAAGTCTGTAGATGGCCTTATAAGCCTGAAACCAGCTAATGAATTAAATTACACTTGTGAACATACAAAAAATTGTTATTTTAATTCATTGTGTATCATTAATGTTTCACAAATGATAGCCTATGCATAGAGAGTTTGACTGCAGCATTACAATGCAAGATACCATTTGCAATATCTTGGCATGAAAGTAGACAGGTACGGCTCAACCCTAAGACTACTGGACTACTGCCATATTTCTTGAATAGGTCCATCCATACTTCATTGTATGTAAGTTGTATTTGACCAATAAAGCATGTTCAACTTATACAGATAATGCAAAATAACAATATCAGGTAACACATCCCCTTGCACTGAAGCATCCCAATACATAATCAAGGGGCGATTCGTCCACATTATTATGAAAAGCGGTTCAGCTTAGATCTCTCATATTGGTTGGTGGGTCATATAATCCAAAAACTGACCTTTTCATTGAATACCAGGCATGTTTGACACGTTTTTGTCTGGAGAACATGCTGACCATTCTAATCTTCCAATGGTGTTATCGTAACGCTTACACAAGTCGAGCACGATGAGCGCGAGTATTGTTGTGCAGTAAGACGAATCCCTCAGCAACTCCTGCCGATATGGTTACACCACACGTCTGAGTATAATATCCCTGCGCAATATAGCCTATTTATGGCCTTCTATGACCACCTGGGGTGTATGATGGCTCCACTTTTTGCTACCCCAAAGTATCAGGGAACCACCACCTTGCTTCTCTCCTCGGACGGTGTGTATAAGATGTCAGGCTGATGGGCCTGTCTCTAAAACGTCTCCAACGACTCTCTGCTTTAAGGCAGATGTGAGTCTCATTTGTGAACAGCACTTAATGCCAATTGTGTTGAGTCCATTCAGCATGGTGTTGAGTCCATCTTTACGGCACAGCATGGGGTGTAGGTGTCAAAGCTGGACCTCACCATAGACGTAGGGAGTGTAATTACATGTCATGCAACCTATTATGTACAGTATAATTTGAAACACGACATATGGCAGCTGCACAAAAGTCATTATTCAGCCGGATGGTGGGGGGGGGGGGGGGGGGCGTTCCCCTCATTGTTCCTCCAAGCTCAAATAATCCATAAGTAGTTATCATCGGTTGGTATGGTAAGCTTCAGGTGGTTAGAGTGAGGCGAGTAATCTACATTTCCTTTACGTTTGTAGTTCCACGTCCAAACAACATTACTATGGTTCACTTTAAATCAAATCATAATTTTGTATATCTGTGGTACTTAACTTCTTTGGTTATTGATCACTAGCTTTTCAAACTACTTAAACTATGTTAAACAAACCTAAGGACAAGATACATACATACAGACACACACACACACACACACACACACACAAACACACACACACACACACACACACTCGTGCCCGAAGGAGGACTCGTACCTCCTATGGCGATCAACCGCACGCTCTGCAGCAAGGCGCCTTAGAATGCCTTGCCACTCCGCCACAGCTATGGTCCACTCTCTGGAAAATTTCCTTGATGGGAATCCGTTCTAACACAAAGTAACAATTGTGGTGTCGCACAAGTCTAAGGTGCACGCCACGTACTTTCGCCGCGCGCCGCCATGCACGCACGGCGCGGCGTTCTTACGACGTCGGCCACGAGCGCCCTCTGCTGTAACCCTGCTCGTGGCCACCACGGAACTGCATCGTCCACTTCGCTATCGGATAGGCACTAGGAATCATCAGTAAGCAGGCCTCTATCTAGACTATGTATCAACATTCTACTAGTCTGCTACTCTCCAAGTTAAGTAATGTAATTTTTCTTGAAATATATCTCTTATACTAATCTAGCTTATTGTTTCCAGTTTCTGCTGTCCCACTGGCTGGTCACCTCCGTACCTGCACACGCGTGCATCCTTTATTTCTGTGTCGGTCTCTTTCTACTCGGCCACCGACACCTTCGACAACCGGCGGAAACGAGACACAAAAGTGGCGACGAGGCTGGGACACAAAATATATGATTAAACTTGGAATTGACCTTCTAGACATCGCAGAACTACAATCAGCACAAGCAGTGCACTGCCTTCCTGATGTTATTACTACAACACATTGGCCATCTTACCCACTCCGACGTGTTGCCAGTTTTCGTGCAATTTTTTTGTCCTTGGGTTGAGTGGCAATCTAAGGAACTGTGTGCTTGATGCAATATACACATTCAATGTCAATGTTCAGGTGAACTTCGAACCAAGGTGATGCAACACTTTTTGTGATGTTTATGTTTTAGGAGCTGCTTCAATTTCTATCGAATACAGAAATACAACTGAGTTCAATGCATTTTCTTTTTTTGTTGGTACACCTGACACTTAGGTCGTATTTATGGAATGTCAGCAGTAGAATGAGGATATTGAAGTCGTGCTTTACAAAGAAGTTTGCATTGTGATTTGTTGGCGAAGTCTACTGTTCCACAACATGTAAAGTAAACACGATGCACGAATTTACATGAGCTTAGTGTATCGATAAGGTTTTGGTGTAAGAGTTTTGTAATTGGACGCTGCTGCTTGCAGACTAACAGATTCATGAGTGTTAAAAAGATTGTGAGACATTGTCCAGTAGTCGTAATGCATCTGAACCTATAAATGAACAGACAATAGATGAAGCAGATGACATTACATAGTCGTTCAACAAACATATGTAGAATTTCTGTACCTATCAGAGTTCCACATATAGAAATACAGCAGACATAATATATGCATGTGTTCTATCCATATCAATTACAGCTCATTTAACAGCTTCGAGTAGGAGATGAGGATAGGTACTTTGCTGTTGTATACTTAAAAATCGCCAGTATTCCTATTTCTTTAAAATAAGTTTTCAGGATTACTGGAAGAGATTCCTTTGGCTAAAAAAATGCACACGTTCTTTCAGCACGAAGGAGCTACTGCGTACCCTAGTCGTCAGGTTGTAACCCCACGTTTGAATTCGAACATTAACAGTTGAAGACTATTTTGGATCCCCGACAGTAAATAAACTTTCGCAATTGCATTATCAATAATTCATTTTTGCATGGGTGAATATTATGATATTTTAAATATGGGAAAGGAGTAGTAAACAAGCAAAGTGCTAAAGTCACTTGACATGTAGAACTGTTAAGCGCTCCTTTATTGTGTCTTACCCCTAACGAAAAGAATTTTCCACATCGTTAAGCCTGGTCTCTTTTGTCTAGACCAGTGTTTTTCAATGTGTGACCTTGTTTCAAGTCAATATATTCTGAGGGCCGCCCACTGAGAACCGCAAAACAACTATGAGTCTGATTTCAAATGCAACAAATTTATTTCGCTTCTGTTGGCACAACTTTCTTGTAAGAAAAAAGTGAAGTATTGTACATTACAGGATACATTTTTATTTATTTTTAGGAATCGACCACATTATATTAATTTCATATTAGTTCCGAAAGAAAAATATTTGTTGAATAACGATTGTTATGAATTGCAGGCAATATACACAATAGAATTATCCTGTTGTAGAGTTAATTTGTAAAGAAGTATATTTTTTTCGAATTTTTTACAATTCATCAATGCACCTTGTTAATTTAACTGTCGATTGGTTTCTGAAAACAGTTCACTGGTGACGTTTCGTTTTTTCATCGTTATCTGGGTGTATTTTTTCTGGAAAAACAGCGAATTATGCTATGAAATTTTAATATAAGTTTTAATTTTTAGGCCTATGATTTGTATTACGAACCCTAATATTCAAACATGCATTGGGCTGCTTGTTTTACGATGCAGTTACACCTTCTCCTCATGGCGGTCCTCTGAACACTTTGCTACCCACCAAGCGGGTCACAATCGACAGGTTGAAAAACACTAGTCTAGTCAGTGTCCAGTCCGCTCTGTCTAATCTGTGTCGATAACTGTCGTTCAAGAATATTAAATAGTTAGTTATCGTTATATTTAAAAATCGGACATATTGTGTTTGTGTGTGTGTGTGTTAATATTTCGCTCTGTAGCGAAAACTACAGAACGCAAACGAATCGTCTGTCTGTAATTGTTGTCCAAAATCTCCTGTTATACACCGTAGCAGTTCCATGCCGATAGCTATAAGGGGGTGGAAGATATGATGATTGAAAATCATTAAGCCGGCCGCGGTGGCCGAGGGGACTAAGGCGCTCCAGTCACGGTCTGCACGGCCACTACGGTCGGGGGTTCGAATGCCCCCTCGGGCATGGATATTTGTGCCGTCCTAGTTCGTAAGTAGTTCATAAGTAGTTTGTAAGTTTAGGGACTGATGACCCCGTAGTTAAGTCCCATAGACTATACAAACATTTGAACATTTGAACAAAATCATCAAATTATAAAAAAATTCGGACTGAAGGCAAGCGATGTCAGTTTGCGACTCTATAGCAAGGAGGTTACATACAGCAAAACGTGATGCCGCAGACCATATCTTTGGTCTATGCGTGCTACAATGTTTTCAGCTCTTTCTCTGTAAGGAAATAAAAGCATAAATAAAGAAAACATTAAAAAAGACATTGCTTTTAATACATCTCTTTAAAAAAATCGATTTGACATTTCGCGCATTATATAAAGTGATCGATCTGTGATATTATTACAATCATTATTGTTGAATTTCTTTTAATCGCTTCTGATATGACATTTCCGTTCAAAAGATTTCAGTTTCCAGTTCGTCTAGCTTTTGCCGTGACAATTAACAAAGCTCGAGGACAATCATTAAACGTCGCAGGAAACCATTTACAGCCCTCATGTTTTTCACATGGTCAATTATACGTCGCTTGCTCAAGGGTGGGCAACCCAAAAAGTCTCTACATTTACGCTCCAAACAATACTACAAATTACTTAGTTTACTAGAATGCTCTAAAACGAAATTAAAATGAATTTGGACGTTACTCTCACTATACATGTTGAGATATTGCAACACTGGATATAAGGAATAACGTATGTATTATTTATTGTAAATCATTAAGCACTTCACACAATTTTTTTTTATTCGAATGTTGATTTAAAATGTTTGTTTCTAAAAAAACGTATTGTATTTCATTTCATCCTTCAAAACCAGTCTCATAGCACACTACTGAAAGATAGCTTATCTATCATAATCAACCAACACGCGAGTGGAGCCCCGGGTTTAAGCTAGTACTGAATAAAAGCTTGACACATGCCATACGCCTTTTTTAATTACGGTTATGTTGCAGGTGTTTCGGAACGGTTGTCTTGGACTGGTCCGAATACTCTTCCTCAACAGTGTACTTCGCGTGCGGACCGTTACCACCAGCGTATTGTTGTTAGCCTAGTTTCTATTTATAGCATCTGTACAGAGAGATAAGCTGTACCTCCTCATTAGTTACGCGATCCAACCACCTAATCTTCGGCATTCTTCTGTAGCACCACATTTCAACAGCCTCCATCCTCTTCCTGTCTGCAATATTTATCATCCATGTTTCACTCCCATTCAAGGCAAAACTCCACACAAATGCCTTCAGAAAAGACTTCATTAGGCTTAAATCAATATTCGATGTATATCTCTATGCTCAATAAAGCTTGACACATGCTATACACCTTTTTAAATTGTGGTTACATTGCAAGTGTTTCGGAACTGTTATCTTGGACTGGTCCGAATAATATTCCTCAACACTTCGCGTGCGGACCGTTACCACCAGTGTATTGTTGTCAGCCTACTTTTTATTTATAGCAGCTGCACAGCGAGATAAGCTGTACCTCCTCATTAGTTACGCGATCCACCCACCTACTCTTCGGCATTCTTCTGTAGCACCACATTTCAACAGCCTCTATCCTCTTCCTGTCCGCACTGTTTATCGTCCTTATTTCACTCCCATACAAGGCAACACTCCACACAAATGCCTTCAGAAAGGATTTCCGTACGTTTAAATCAATATTCGATGTATATCTCTAAAATGAAACTTTTCACTCTGCAGCGGAGTGTTCGCTGATATGAAACTTCCTGGCAGATTATAACTGTGTGCCGGAACCGGGACTCGAACGAAGGACCTTTGCCTTTTGCGGGCAAGCGCTCTACCGACTGAGCTATCCCGACACGACTCACAATGCCGCCTGACAACTTTACTTCCGCCAGTACCTCGTCTCCTACTTTCCAAACTTCACAGAAGTTCTCCTGCGAATCATGCAGGACTAACACTGCTGGAAGAAAGGATATGGTGGAGACATGGCTTAGCTACAGCCTAAGGGATGTTCCCAGATGAAACTTCTCACTCTGCAGCGGAGTGTGCGCTGTTATGAAACTTCCTGGCAGATTAAAATTGTGTGCCGGAACCAGGACTCGAACTTGGGACCTTTGCCATTCCCGGGCAAGCGCTCTACCGACTGAGCTATCCCGACAAGACTCACGATGCCGCCTCACAACTTTACTTCTGCCAGTACCTCGCCTCCTACTTTCCAAAAATTATATCTCTGTACTCAATAAAAGCTTGACACATGCCATACACCTTTTTTAATTGTGGTTACATTGCAGGTGTTTCGGAATTGTTATCTTGGACTGGTCCGAATAATCTTCCTCAACAGTCTACTTCGCATGCGGACCGTTACCACCAGTGTATTGTTGTTAGCCTAGTTTTTACTTATAGCAGCTGCACAGCGAGATAAGCTGTACCTCCTCATTAGTTACGCGATCCACCCACCTAATCTTCAGCATTCTTCTGTAGCACTACATGTCAACAGCCTCTATCCCCTCCTGTCCGCACTGTTTATCGTCCATGTTTCACTCCCATACAAGGCAAAACTCCACACAAATGCCTTCTGAAAGCCTTCATTAGGCTTAAATCAATATTCAGTGTATATTTGTATACTCAATAAAAGCTTGACACATGGCATACACCTTTTTTAATTACGGTTACGTTGCAGGTGTTTCGGAACGGTTGTCTTGTGCTGGTTCGAATAATCTTCCTCAACAGTCTACTTCGCGTGAGGACCGTTACCACCGGTGTATTGTTGTTAGCCTAGTTTCTATTTATAGCAGCTGCACAGCGAGAAAAGCTGTTGCATAAGCAAATTACTGCTGCTGCAGTGGGATGTCGCAATGACCGGGAGCTTTGTTTATCTGCGCCGCCACGTGACTGTAGCGCCGCTCCCAGCTGCTGGGAGCCAGTAAACAGCAGGTCGCCGCCGCCAAGGTCGGCTGCCGGCCTCCAGGGTCAAGGTCGTGCCGCCGGCTTCCGCGGGGACGCCCAGTTCCCCACTACTGCCGTCTGGAGTCCCGCCGCGCACGGAGCGTGCATCTGAATGTAAACAACTGAAGACCTAACATTTTAATTCTTTCGTTCTTGTTTGTACTTTACAGTTTAACCTTTTTTTCCCCTCCCCACTGGGTGGGCCTACCCAAGCGCTGTTCAACTGACAGAAACGGCTTCCATACACAGTATGAAATGTGCTTGGCCATTTTGCGTAGGCTTTATCCTGAGCATGGATCTATACTGGTTCACACTTATTTCTGTCTATGTTCACATGAACGCACCGGCTTGATTAAACTTGACAAATGAAAATGGCGCGCAACGGATAACGAATTTTTTTTTTTTTTTTTTTTTTTTTTTTTTTTTTTTTTTTTTTTTTTTTTTTTAGAATTCACGGAATCAGTACACATCCACCTCAAGAAAGGATACGTCTAGTTTTAAACCCCCAGGGTAAGTTCGAACAAATACCAATTTCAATTCTCATAATAATTGTGAGATCCCTTTGTTTCCCACCCAAAATGGGGAGCATTGAAGGAGAAGCTGAGGGGAAATCAGTTATTCTAACGCAAAATTTAATCATAAAGGGTTTATTTTTTTAGACAATTTGCTATAAATATTGCTCAACTGGCTTCCTACTCCTTGTAACTACTCTGTACACTATTCAATGTCACACATGGTGGGTGAGGAAGGGGGTAGAAAATCTGCACACAAACGGACATAAAACATGCAAATCACTCACTGCACGATTAGCGCAAAGCTCTATCCATTTACTACTCAAACTAATCCTGCTAGTCGAACAGTAAGGGGGCTTGTGGACGCAATATACAGAGCAAAATTTACGATTACTTCAAAATTTACCTAAAGACATTTTAACAAATCAAATTCCACTTCCCCACTTGTGACTTTAATTATCTCTTGTGCCGCGTTTCTTACCGCATTCTGGAGAATTTTGCGCAGCAAGCAGCACCAGCGTCTCCTTCCAACTCCCTTAAAGATGGCTTCCCTCTACCTCAACCGTCCGCCAATTCGAACCACGCCAAGAAGACGCGCCCTGATTGGCGGAGGCAGGTGCAGCCGACTGGGCACCTTCCTTTTACTTGTTCGCGAATCCACCTCCTACCATCGACCAGCAGCAAAGCTTGCTAACCTCTTTGCACCACTAGCTGCCTACACAAAAAGCGAAAAACTCACAAACTACCACCACCATCATGCTAAAGTACCCCTACTGGTTCAACTATGCTCAACCACTCCTTCGCTCACGCTGTGATGGAAAGCATGGGAGTGTGACATGAATAAAAAGAAAATAAAATATAAAAAAAAGCACACAAACTCGCCATCTCTGCTTCTACTTCTTTGCCCTCGCCAGTCGGCCATGAAACCACATGATAATGTTCAAGTTAAATCAATTTATATTGAAAATAGCAAACATTACTAATGCAAGTGAGAAAAACATGAGCAAGGTCAGAGAAATTGGCAAAATCGATTAGGTGGGGCAATGAGGCGGTATGAGAGTAACGTCTCACATTCTTAATGTGTTAAGGACCAAAAATAAAGTTCTGAGATGTAGCAAAAAACTGTATTGTTTATCGTACGACATTAATACAAACATTTTAGTGTCTTATACCGTATATTAACATCCAGTTAATACAAACTATACAGCAAGTCACTAGAAAATTGCACTGAATTGGCGACAAGAAGAAGATTAAAAACGTAAAATTAGAAGTTGTCTTACAAATTGCGTTATTCAGACTTAATGGGCTAAGTCCAACAAGGGTATCATCTGGACTGGTTGCCTTTCCATTCTTCATCTTTTTGATGGCCACCATCACTTCTTCTACTGTTATCTCTGGTACTGGTCCATGAGTGGTTTGACGACTTAATACTGGTCGCGGTGGAGTAGCCGAACGGTCTAAAGCGCCTCGCTGCGGAGCGCGCGGTTGCTCGCCGCGGAGGTTCGGTCCTCCCTGGGGCATGGGTGTGTGTGTTTGTCCTTAGGTTAGTTTAGCTAGGTTTAAGTAGTTTGTAAGTTGCGGACTGATGACCACGCAGTTTGGTACGATAGATTTTAAAAAATTTGAACATTTGATTTTTGAAACAAATATCTTCAGTTTGCAGCATAGTTACACAAATCAGTAAAAAAACTGACGATGGCGATGTGGTATAAAAGGTAACGTAGCAACCAACATGTGGTAACACTGAAAGTTGTGTATGAATGAAATCGTCCACACTTTTGCCTTTCCTCAGTTTTGCCTTTACTATTCCAGGTGACGTGATTTTAATTTGTGCAGCAGAACTGATGTGTAGCTTCGTTATGTTGAACACATTATTAGCAGCAACCTGGAACTCAATAAAGTGCTTTTCTTCCATTCTGAGTGTTTTGAATGGGAGAGAAGGGCGTGTTGAAGTAATTACTTCCTGTAAATCATCAGGTACGTAAAATGTAACTACCTTCTTGAACTTTAAGGCAAACTTTCTGTGGCCTGAAACCAGATACTTATAGACCAAATAGACCACAAGCCACTGCGAACATGTACATATATATAAGTACACGGTTTTTATTTTGTCCACAGCAGTTGTCACTCCAAATCACAAGTTTCTTTTTATCACCAGTTACACTGACTACTTTTAGTGCAATTCAAGATGTGGAACAGACATGATGCTATGCTGTTAGCTCCTCGAGACCCTACGCCCTCATGCCATAAACATTATTGCTTCACTGTTGAAATGAGCATGAACAATGAAGCTGATTATCGAGCACATTTAGAACGAAGAAGGCTGTGCAGCTAACACCAATGCTATCTGTCAGTGACTGTAAGAGCCTCTTACATTTGTCATATGACTAAGCGCTTTTAGTATAATATACTTGCATTGATGTAGCACCTTTAGAGCGAAAAAAAAACACAATTTTGAAAAGATGGTACTTAGCACATTTAGTATCTCGCGTTTCTCACGTCAAAGCGAGGAAAAGGCGGGTTGTGCAGTCTTTCCGAACCGGCATGTCTAGGTAACCATACGTCCTCTTTTTCCCGGACACGTCCTCTTTTTGAGACAAGAAAATGTGTCCGGCCGGAATTTATAAAAATTCAACGAAATGTCCTCTTTTTTGGGTTCTGAGAAAAAAAAAATATATTTTTGTGTCATTGGCGACAACGCGTTCGTTCGCACTGCAGTTCCAAACTGTTCGCCAACTATCACGTGCATACACAGAGTGAAATTGCCGTTCACGATTTCGCACTCCGCATGGGTCGGACAGCTGCATACGATTCGAACTTCTCTGCGAAGGAACCCGGTTGTCTATGCTGTATTAAACTAGTGCATTCTGTCTTCTGCATTATATTCTTTGGTGTTGCTTTTGAGATACCTACCATCGTAGGTAGCCTTTGGCTTTAAAATTAATTACGAACGTAAATACAATTACATAATGCCGAGAAGAAAGTGCTCCTGCAGAAATACAAATCATTCAAGAGAATGATCACACGAATGTAAGAATTAATGATACATTGTGTTCCGATCAGCTTTGTAATTTTATAATGTAAGGTAACCCTTAAGGTAAGCCTTACATTATAACGAGGAATGAGCTTCATTTTGAAACATTTTATTCGTTTGAACCTTTTTATACTGAATATGCAGTTATTAACTTCTCATATGATTTAATTAATTATTGTGATGCACAATGTATGTAGGTAATTTGATTGTGAACCTTTCATCTTATTTATTTATTATCTGTATTGTAATTGCTTATGTATATATTATTTTATTTTATTTTGTACTTTCTATGTTTTCTATATGACTGTAATTATTTGCTATGTTTAATTTGTCAATGTAAAATACTTCTCTCTAAACGAGATCAAATATCGATCTGAATAGTAATCGACGTGGATCCTTATGTCAGAGACTTTATTGTATAGCAGCGCTCGCCTGGGAGAGAGTAGGCAAGCAGCAGTATCTGCCGCCCCGTGACGTAGATCAGACGTTCGTACACGGTCCGCGGAATGCACAAACAATATAAGTAATAAAGTTAAAACAAAGTGAAAGTTATAATTTGTTATAAGTGAAACCAGTGAACATAAGTGAAGTAAGAACTGATCTTAATGAAACATTTATTCGTTCGTTCTGCTGAGGCAGAAATTCGTTACGTGTTTGATAACCGTTCCAGACGTCCGAAACGCGGTAGCGTCATCGCGGACGCTAACGGTCGCAATTAATTACGCGATTCGCGAAGCATCATGGTGAACTGCTAGCAAGCTGCCAAAGGAGGAGCCACCATCAAAATGATTTCTGTATGAATTTATGTATCATTTATATGACTGCATAGTACCACGTCGCTGGACTGATAAATAAGATAAGTTAAATGCTATTGGTTGTAATTTACTGTGAATGCATGTTTAAGTTTTGTTTAAATACAAGAACATTAGACAGTACTTTTGCTATCTAATTTGAACAACTAATTAACCACTCATGATTACTATGGCAATATTCAATAATGCATGAATAATATTTCTACACAATTTTACAATCAAGTGAGTGTCATTAATTATTAGAGACTGTGATAATCATTCAGTTGAGACAATTTTGCTAAAATGGATAATAGAAGATAACAGACACTTGCACACCAGTGTTACGTTACCAAACTTAACAATTAGCAAAGAATCAGATTAGGTCAAAAATTGAAACAGTAATTGATTATCATCATATTCATTATTGCAGATTAATAAATAATTTTTCTATTTTGTTTTTCACTGAGTTTAACAATAATAGCCACCGCCACATCTATCCTATACAGAACCAAACTCGTACAATTGCAGTATGCATAGCATCAATTAAGACTGATTTGCTTAAGTTTCCTATCTGCCTGACAGAATTAATTTTATCAGATACTGACTTTAGTGGTTGGACTGCACACACTTGCCAACCACATTGTGTTAAATATCCTAGTATTCTTAATTTTATAAATTATCATTACCATTGGCGTACTAATTGAGCCGTACGCATAATAAAGAACCAAACGTGCACTAATGTCGTATGCATAGCATTAATTAAGACTGATTTACTTAAATTTTCTATTTGCTTGAGTGAATTAATTTTATCAGCTACTGACTTTAGTGATTGGACTGCACCCACTTGCCAATCACTTGATGTTAAAAATCCTACTATTCATAATTTTCTAAATTATCAGTACCATTAGCGTACTAATTGAGTCATACATTTTATACAGACGGATTAGTTTAATTTCTGCTATATGTGTGTGCTCAGTCTCCGTAGGAGATTTTGTATGGAAAGGAAAGATGAGTGATATTTTGAAAAGTTTGTCAGATAGGGCCATAGTATTTGTTAATTACACTAATTGTCTTGCTAATTATTTTCAAAATTTAAATTACCCCACTTGCATTAATCACGAGTTTAACGTAACTAACCACGATATTAAGGTCAGGTTTGTTATGTTGCTCAAACATTACAACAACAGCCACCACAGTTAATAACACGTAAATCAAAATTCAGTTCTTTCTTTCACTAACACCTTTCATTCATTAATCAAATAAAGACATTTCACCAATTCCTCTTATAAAATTTTCTTTCCTTACAATAAGGTATTTGAAAGATTATCAAAGGAAACAGAACATACCAGCAGCTGAAATGTGGTGTACATATTTCCGTCATCTAGTGTTGTTAGTTATTCTGAGCTGTTGAAAATTGTAAAATTCTTTTTACTATACCTAGGAATAGATTTAAAATGTACTGTAATTATACTGTATCTGCAGTATAATTTCATACATTTCAAGTGCCTGAACTTTTATCAGTACTTGTTAAGAAACAAAAAATTCTTGACAGAGATTTCGTCGTCCTCCAAATATAGCTGGTTGAAAAGTGAATAAGACAAGAATGAGACAACTGAGAGTAGTGCTGATGAATAAACTGTGAAGGTTCATAATATTTCGTTTTCCAATAACCACACAGGGTTACTGTTTTAGTTTGTAGTAGTTTTATCTGGTTCATTAATAAAGTTGTAAATTACATTACGTTAAAAATAAAGTGTCTTCTTTTTTATATAAACTGTCCTCTTTTTTGGTGATGAACCTATGGTAACCGTAGGCATGTCAGATATCTGAACGTGCATTTACGCGATCACCAATTCGGTAGGAGTACTTCACTTACATGCCATGCAGGCATGTGCGTTTGCAGAAACTGTTACAAGCGCATGAAACTAGCAAATTATGTAGAATAAATTCGTCGACTTTGGAATCGTATGGTGCCCAAAGAACTAAGGATCTCAAGAGAAGCAAACACACTCAACCACCCTAGACATATTGGCAAATTCTTCACATCGCCCCCAAAGGAAAAAAAAAAAAAAAAAAAAAAAAAAAAAAAAAAAAAAAAAAAAAAAAAAAACCACCCCTCTCACTTCTGGAAGTATTAGAAATCACCGAGTCCCCAGGTCCCCAGAACACTGTCTCAACGAAATTCAAACTTTTTACGATATCTTGTTATCCATCTTTTTCCAAAATGTCCTCCCTTCTGACAATTCACAACATCTTTCTTTCGCCCCATCCTTAGGCTTATAATAACTTTGTTTTCATTCATTTATTGTTATTTCACTTCCACCACGTATTATTTCACAGATTCAACAGATTCCCGACATATTCTTCCACGTCCTTTCCCTCACCTTTCATTTCCTGCACGCCACACACATCTCTTATGTTACTAAGCTGCCACCTGGCAAGCCGCTCATTCTCGCAGGCGTAACTCTTACCTTACCGCTCTGTTTAACGGTCGCATTTATGTTCCGCAGTTATTAACAATACTACCAGTTGTAAACGTCGACCTGCCGCGAAAGCGACACCTCTGCTGCTATGGTGACTTTTATCATATAAAAAGCATTCCATTACTTTCCATACTGTACCCCTTTAGTCTCTAGTTATTCTACTTGAAATAGCCGTTACGTACTTTGTACGTTTACCTCTTTGCAGGGGCCCAATAACAAATTGTTAAGTTACTTCCACCACAGCTTTAAATAGTTCTGTGGCTCCATCTCCACCTAAGTAAGTTCTGATTTTCAAAAATTTACTGACCTTAGCCATATTAGATTCGCTGCCCGCCACGTACGCGACTGTAATAAAACATTTGTCTATTTCCAGTTTGATGATGCGCTAACACCGCGAAACGTGTTACTGGATATAATAAAGAATATTGCAAAAGAGTCTGCGATTTATTTAACTAAATTTGACTTTGTATACCCAACGTATTGTATATCACACGTTTGAAATTGGTTATTTCTATGATTAGAGTACTTTGAGTCCAGATCGAAAATTGTTATTTTTATATCATGTCCGGTTTTAGTCAACTTAGTCTATCTTCAGATGAATACCACTGCAAAACAATATTGTATTTGAGGAGACTTATACGATAGCAGTAGACATATTATAAAGACATCTAAAATAATAATACAAAAACAAAGATATATCCGTGATGGCAAACGTTTCTGATGAACACCACGCCGCACAAACGTGAACTGCTGAAGAGAATAGTGGGGCCATGAATTACGTAGTGGATGCTTCGTTCACCGCTCATCATGTCTCGTCAGTACTAACCAGTCAGACATACAGTGCATAAAACGTATTAATTAGAAGTAAATATTGTTATACACTAGATAAAAATAGTTGCAACGTTTCCGGAAGTCCTATAATAACAAGCCAATTCAAGGATGTAGCTGAATACATTTAAAATTCTATACGAAATTTTATACAAAAATAACACTTAAAATCAGCGGTAGATCCAGAGATTGCCATTTATGGGTGTTTACAGAAAACTTGTGTCGTGTGTTCATTTCAAAGATGAAGCAATGGTTTCCATGCCAAGTGCGTGACAGAATCGATAGGCATCACACTGGCTGATAGACAACGATGTCAAAGATGCGCCAATATTTGATCATCCAATCATTGTGTGCCAATGCACAATCAAAGTAGCTGTGTATTAAAAATTGTGACGAAAACTTGCTTGTTAGCTGAGGAGTTGATTTGTGATAAAAATAATGCTGTCTACATAAAAAAAAAAACGATAACACAATCGCCGGTCGCGGAAGCCGAGGGGACTGCGGCGTGCAAGTCACGGTCTGCACGGCCACTACGGTCGGGGGTTCGAATCCCCCCTCGGGCATGGATATTTGTGTCGTCCTTAGTAGTAGCTAGTTCCTAAGTAGTTTGTAAGTTTAGGGACTTATGACCCCGTAGTTAAGTCCCATAAGCTCTACAAACATGTGAACATTTGATAAAACAATCAATACAGGCACTTATATTCGGTAGACATTACCAGTTTCAATTGACAGAGACAACAATTACGCTTGAAGCTGTAAAACTGAAAGAGATCAGCATTTAAAAATAACTTGAACAGTGTAAAATTAGTCAAAAAGCTGAAATTACGGTATACAGTATTTTGTAAGACGTGAGAAAAAGAAGAAAACGTAAGAATTAATATAGCGTTTACAGTGCAAGTGGTTATTACTATAATTAGTTGTTGAACCAATGAAGCGAAGGTTAATATATTAATGCAATTTTTTGCACACACACACACACACACACACACACACACACACACACACACATATATATATATATATATATATATATATATATATATATATATATATATATATAATGTATGAATTAAGGGATGGTTATAATAACCATTGGTTTTTACGCTTAACGTACGTAATACAGTAAAACAATCCCCTTAAACATACTGAGCGAAGTGACGCAGTGGTAACACACTGGTCTCGTATTCGGAAGGATGGTGGTGAAATCCACCTCCTGCCATCCAGATTTAGGTTTTCCGTGATTTCCTTAAATCACTCAAAGCAAATACTCGGATGGTTCTTTTAAAAGGGTACGGCCGCTTTCCTTACGCAACAATCCGAGCGTGAGCTCCGTCCCCAATGATCACGCTGTCGAGGAGACATTAAACCCTAATATTCCTCCCTCTACATCTATATCTACGTGGGATACTCTGTAAATCACATTTCAGTGCCTGGAAGGGGGTTCTTCTAACCACCGTTATACAATTTATCTCCCATTCCATTCTCGAATAGCGCGCGGGAAAGAAAGAACATCTGAATCTCTCCCTTCGAGCTCTGATTTCTCGTATTTTATTCTAATGATAATTTACATCTATTTAAGTGGGAGCCAACAATATATTTTCGCATTCGGAGGAGAATGTTGGCGATTGGAGTTTCGTAAGTAGCCCACGCAGCAGTGATAAGCGTCGTTTTAATGATTCCCATCCCAGATCCTGTATCATTTCCGTAACGCTGTCTCGCCTGTATCGTGCCAATACGAAACGAGCTGCCCTTCTTTGCACTCTTTCGATGTCCTCCGTCAAACCAACCTGATAAGGATCCTACACTGCGCAGCAATACTCCAAAAATGGACGGACAAGCGTAGTGTTTGCAGTTTCTTTTGTAGTTCTGTTGCATCTTTTAAGGGTTCTGCAATAAAACGCAGTCTCTGGTTTGCCTTTCTCACAACATTATCTAGGTGTTCTTTCCTGTTTAAATCTAAAAAATGTTCAAATGTTTGTATAGCTTATGGGACTTAACTACGGGGTCATCAGTCCCTAAGCTTACAAACTACTTATGAACTAGCTAACACTAAGAACGGCAAAAATATCCATGCACGAGTGGGGATTCGAACCCCCGACCGTAGTGGCCGTGCAGACCGTGACTGGTGCGCCTCAGTCCCCTTGGCTACCGCGGACGGCTGTTTGTCTGAAGTAATAGTAATTCCTAGGTATTTTGTGGAGCTTACGGCCTTTACTTTTGATTGATTTATCTTGTAAACAAAGTTTAACGGATTTCTTTTCGTACCCATGTGGACGGACGCCTTACACTTCTCATTATTTAGACTCAATTGCCAATTTTTACACCATAGTGATATCTTATTCAGATCGTTCTGCAGTTGGTTTTGATCTTCAAATGATTTTACTAGACGGTAAATGACGGCGTCATCTGCAAACATCCTAAGAGAGCTACTTAGATTTTCCCTAAATGGTTTAGGTAAATAAGGAACAGCAGAGGACCAATGACACTACCCTGTGGAACTCCCGATGTCACCTCTGTTTTATTCGCTGCCTTACCATCGATTACTACGAACTGTGTTCTCTCTGACAGAAATCCCCTACCCAATCGCAAATTGGGGGCGACATACCATAACCACGCAATTTGGTTAAAAGCCGTTTGTGAGGTACAGTGTCAATAGCCTTTTGGAAATCAAGAAATACAGAATCGATTTGCGAACCCTTGTCGATAGCACCCATCACTTCGTGTGAATAAAGAGCTATTTGTGTTTCGCATGAACGATATTTTCTAAATCCGTGTTGATCTTGGGTCAACAAATCATTCTCTTCGAGATAATTCATAATATTTGAATACAGGATATGTTCCAAAACCCTGCTGCAAATTGACGTCAATGAAATCGGCCTGTAGTTTAGTGGGTTACTCTTATTGCCTTTCTTGAATGTAGGTATGACCTGTGCAACAATCCAATCTTTTTGTACAGATCCTTCTTTGAGAGAGCAGTTGTATATGGTTGTTAAGTAAGGAGCTATTGCTTCAGCATAATCAGATAGAAATCTAATGGGTATACAGTCCTTCTTAAACATTTGTTACAAAGGTAATTAATTTTTAGGTAAAAATATGAATGTAACAACTGTAGCGTTACAAGAATATTTGACTATAAAAACAGAATAGCAAATAAATATATAGTAAGTCATTAAATAAGTCATTACTTTGAAACCTGAAAGGTAGATTAAGAAAACTTCATCAATATAATTATGTAGTCTTTTTTGTGATCTGAATGAATAGCGTAACAGCACGCGCAGAGTCCGTGACCATCGTGCTGCATCCACATAGGGACTCTCGTGTGTTGACATATGTTCAAGGAGACCATCCAAACTGTCGATTATAAAAGGGCGAAATAACTCATTTGTCATACATTAATAGACCGCCTACGTTGACGGTTGACAGGTCGTACCCACACAGGATTGTCTGCGGCCCAGTAGTGCACGTCATGGCGATTCACTACACGATAATTTGTGACATGGACTCATGAGAAAACATAACACTTTGTAAAGACTCCAGCGTGAAATTACGCATGGCCCATTCGCAGAATGTAACTCTCGCGCCGAAATCGTCCCCACGCAGCTCCTGGGTCAGTGACAGGCGGTACGGGTGAAACCTGTGGCCTTGTGCTATACGCCAACAGATGTGAGGCTGACATGAGGATCGTGGTGTAGTGCAGCTAAAACAAACACCTCCGTCTTCTCACTTCTTGCAGGTCTTCGTCTGTTACTGCGGCGCATTACCAAGCTGCCTGTTTCCCGAAGTCGTTGTTCGGCACGTAAGAACGTAATGGCTGCCGGAGCTCTTTGCCTAGGATATCTTACGGGATACGCCGTCGCTGCATCAGTGGCATCGTGTCGGCACTCGCCGAGCATCAGCAACATGTCAACGTACTCGTTGTTCGTGTATGCCATCTTCATCCGATGTCAGTAACTGTGGTGTATTGATTTAGACACACAGAAATTGTCTCTGACCAATGAGAACTCGCTAGCTGTCAGCCAATGAGATGCTGCGTGTGCTGTCAGCCAATGAAATGCAGCGTGTTTCTTAACCGGAGACCCGGACGCTAGGCACCCGCACGTACAAAAAAAAAAAAAAAAAAAAAAAAAAAAAAAAAAAAAAAAAAAAAAAAAAAAAAAAAGTTCTTGTTTAACCTTTACTAACCTTCTCAAGGCTACGCTACAGATCACATGTTTTAAGTGATGGTTTGGTATAGGTTCAACAAGGAGTACTGTTTTGTATTTTTTAACTTTATTATTATTATTATTATTATTATTATTATTTTAGTGCGTGAGGGTGCATAGCGCCCGAATCTCTAGTTAAGTGACTCGTGTTTGTTCATGTGGCTCGAATTGCCAAGTCGGAGTGCGGAAGCGCATTGAGACACTATGCTACGAGCGTGAAGCCGCTCCCCTTCGGGGTTTCGAATCCCCGCTCGGGCATGGATGTTTGTGTCGTCTTTAGTATACGGTAGTTCATAAGAAGTTTGTAAGTTTAGGGACTGATGACCCCGCAGTTAAGTCCCTTAAGCTTAACAAACATTTGATTTGATTTGGCTCGAACTGTCGGGTATACGGCCGTGTGCGTCGACAGTCGTCAGTCTTACAGCGCACCGAGGAAGCTTCTCGCTCCGTGACACCGGCGACGTTACAGCTCGGCCGCACCACATTTTGGAGGCGTATTGCGTTATGCACAGCGTGTGTAGTATCTGCCCCTGAAACTTTGAAGGGTTGTAGCTCTCAAACTAATGATATTAATGTAATTTAAATTGATGTATACCGAGCTGGTGTTACTGTTTCCAGTGCACGATAGAAACAACTATTGTTCCATTTAAAAATTGTATCATTTCGCTGTAACTCTTTGGAAAATAACACAATAAACTACGTTCACATCTCTGCAGACAGTGTTACGTTTCTTATGGTGACGTTCCGTCGCCTATTACTTAGAGGCGCAAACACATTTAGTGAAACACCCTGTATTTAGACCGGATCGCCTAGACTGAGGACTCATTTATTACTGGATATACATTTCTAGCTTTTGTAGATTTGGAGAAGGCTTTTGACAATGTTGATTGGAATAAACTCTTTCAAGTTCTGAAGCAAGCAGGAGTAAAATATAGGGAGCGTAAGGTTATTTACAACTTGTACAAAAACCAGACAGCGGTTGTCAGAGATGAAGGACATGAAAGGGATGCAGTGGTTGGAAAGGGAGTAAGACAGGGTTGTAGTCTTTCTCCATAGTTATTCAATTTGTACATTGAGCAAGCTATAAAGGAAAGCAAGGAGAAATTTGAAGAAGGAATTAAAGTTCAGGGTGAAGAATTAAAAACATTGCGTTTTGCCGACGACATAGTAATTCTGTCAGATACAGTAAAGCACCTGGAAGAGCAATTGAACGGAATGGACAGTGTGCTGAAAGGTGCATATAAGATGAACATTAACAAGAGCAAAACTAGGGTAATGGAGTGCAGTGTAAGAAAATCAGGTGATACTGAAGGAATTAGATTGGGAAACGAAGCAATAAAGGAGGTAGATGAGTTTTGTTACTTGGACAGTAAAATAACAAATGATGGTCGCAGTACAGAGGATATAAAATACAGAATGGCAATGGGTCGAAAAGAGTTTTTGAAAAAGAGAAATTTGTTAACATTGAATATTGATTTAAGCCTAAGGAAGTCCTTTCTGAAGGCATTTGTATGGAGTGTTGCCTTGTATGGGAGTGAGGCATGGACGATAAACAGTGCGGACAGGAAGAGGATAGAGGCTTTTGAAATATGGTGCTACAGAAAAATGCTGAAGATTAGGTGGGTGGATCGCGTAACTAATGAGGAGGTACTGAACAGAATTTGGGAGAAAAGAAATTTCTGGCATACCTTGACTAAAAGACGGGATAGATTGGTAGGACATATTCTTAGACATCAAGGAGTTGTGAATTTAGCATTGGAGGGAAGTGTGTGGGATAAAAATCGCAGAGGAAGACCAAGAGATGAATATAGTAAACAAATTCGAATGGACGTAGGTTGCCGTTCTTATGAGGAGATGAAGAGGCTTGCTCAGGATAGAGTATTGTGGAGAGCTGCATCAAACCAGTCTCCGGACTGAAGACCACAACAACAACGTGAGGGAGTTCTTTCGATAAATTTTATTTAGATTTGATTTCTTAACGAGGAAAAATAATCTTATTCATTATGTGATTCTACAAGGGTTCAGTTTATTGCTTGATGGTTTGGTTACTAAAGCGGCGGTATGCGAAGACCCTTCTTCAATTTCCATTGCGAAGGATGGGCGTATACCTAGTTATGTACGCAACACACGGAACAACACAACTAGCAAATCCAAAATGGCGGTAGTGTGTCTTTAAGTAGAACTAAAGAAGGATTTTTCACTGCGTACAGTGTGATTTACGAACCCGATGAAGCCCCCAAGCGCCGTTGGAGCGCATTGCGATCACGTAAACAACGTTGAGGCACACGAGTCGACTGCGCAAGTCGCTTTGCGGCATGCTGGACTCGGCATGCCCACCGTTGATGTTCCCGTGCACTTTCCGTGTGCGGACTGCGGACGGCGTAGCACGTCCTCGCCGAATACGGCTCAGGGTCGTGGTCGGTACTCTTACCAGGTTCCTGGCGTGTTCATTCAACACCACCTAGATTAGCAAGGCCTGTGCGCTGCCTGCCAAGAGTGGTCAACTAGTGTTGTGTAGCATCGTGCTCATGTGGGGGATTTGTCAATGTTGTACTATGTGTTTCGGAATCTTTTTAACCCTTTATTTGGCCCACAAAGAAATCACGCGAAGAAAAAATATTAAGTTACTTAAATCATTCGTTTAGGAAAATGTGAACAATTTTATATGATTTATTTTTAAAAAAAATATAGTTTCCTGCATGTAATATTGCCCAAAAAAGAGCGTAGGTGATGCAATGTAAGTACCGTACTACATAGCTGTTATTATGAGTGTAGAAATGGTTGTATTTTGAACTATTTCATGTGAAAAGTCTGTTAACAAGTCATGTTTAGTACGAGGTGCATTCAAGTTATAAGGCCTCCGATTTTTTTTCTAACTACTCACTCGAAATCGATGAAACTGGCGTTACTTCGCGACGTAATCGCCCTGCAGACGTACACATTTTTCACAACACTGACGCCATGATTCCATGGCAGCGGCGAAGGCTTCTTTAGGAGTCTGTTTTGACCACTGGAAAATCGCTGAGGCAATAGCAGCACGGCTGGTGTATGGGCGACCACGGAGAGTGTCTTTCATTGATGGAAAAATCCAAAAGTCACTAGGAGCCAGGTCAGGTGAGTAGGAAGCATGAGGAATCACTTCAAAGTTGTTATCACGAAGAAACTGTTGCGTAACGTTACCTCAATGTGCGGGTGCGTTGTCTTGGTGAAACAGCACACGCGCAGCCCTTCCCGGAAGTTTTTGTTGCAGTGCAGGAAGGGATTTGTTCTTCAAAACATTTTCGTAGGATGCACCTGTTACCGTAGTGCCCTTTGGAACGCAATGGGTAAGGATTACGCCCTCGCTGTCCCAGAACATGGACACCATAATTTTTTCAGCACTGGCGGTTACCCGAAATTTTTTTGGTGGCGGTGAATCTGTGTGCTTCCATTGAGCTGATTGGCGCTTTGTTTCTGGATTGAAAAATGGCATCCATGTCTCATCCATTGTCACAACCGACGGAAAGAAAGTCCCATTCATGTTGTCGTTGCGTGTCAACATTGCTTGGCAACGTGCCACACGGGCAGGCTTGTGGTCATCCGTCAGCATTCGTGGCAACCACCTGGATGACACTTTTCGCACTTTCAGGACGTCATTCAGGAGTGTGTGCACAGAACCCACAGAAATGCCAACTCTGGAGGCCATCTGTTCAACAGTCATTCTGCGATCCCTCAAAACAATTCTCTCCACTTTCTCGATCATGTCGTCAGACCGGCTTGTGCGAGCCCGAGGTTGTTTCGGTTTGTGTCACACTATCTTCTGCCTTCATTAAACTTTCGCACCCACGAACGCACTTTCGACACATCCATAACTCCATCAATTCCATCACCGCATGTCTCCTTCAACTTTCGATGAATTTCAGTTGTTGTCACGCCCAGTGGCGGCTCGTACAAAATTTGACCGGTGTGCTACGAAAAATATACTAAAATAAAAAGTCAACCTTTGTATGATTGCCTTTAATTAAATTTCAATTAATACTGTATTGACAGTAAAACCTTCAGGGTAATCTATAACAGCGCTGCCAACTGCATGTATTCACTGCAGGTAGTAAATGTAACGTTTAAAAATATTAATTTTATTTACAGAAATTAAAAATTTAGACTCAGAGGTATTTGAATACGATCCTCACATAGGTATGTTTGAGAGACAACGCGCAAGACACCTGAGTCAGCGCGTGCTATTTGATTCTGTAAGCCGCAATATTCATCTTATACTATTCTTCCGCAGCCGTTACACGCAGCCGCGAAGAGCTATATTGATGTAGTGCTGCAGTCTCAGCACACATGAGTCGCCAGGCCTGACGTCACGTCTTCGCATGCGCAGTAGCGAACAGACGACTGCGCCGCCTCTCTGCGCACGCACCAGCGCGGCTGAATCCCACTTCAGCACACGGAGCTGGTTTCCAGCTATCGCGGCGAGAGCGCTCCAGAATGCGTTTTCATCTTTATTACTTGCGTTCTAATACGCATTGGAAGGGAATTGGCATAATTTTATTGTTATATCTGGGTCGTATTCCAAGAGAAAGGATGTAATTTTACAGCGATTTCTCGCTTGCATTCGAAGAGAAATGGCATAATTTTAGTAATATATTTACAGTGTGCTGCAGCACATTAGCACATTATCACCAGCCGCCACTGGTCACACCACGAAAATTCAGAAAACGAATGATTGCACGCTGTTCAAGTAAGGTAAACGTCGCCATTTTAAGTATCTAATAAAACAGATCTCATTCTCGCCGCTGGCGGTAAAATTCCATCTGCCGTAAGGTGCTGCCATCTCTGGGACATATTGACAATGAACGCGGCGGCCTCATTTTAGTAAAATGCGCATGTTTCTATCTCATTCCAGTCTGGAGAAAAAAAATCGGAGGCCTTACAACTTGAATGCACCTCGTACAAAAGACCAGAACAATCCCACAATTTCCACGTTCCACGGTCAAGTTCCAGTGTTGACATAACTGCATATTCATTTTGGCTTATAATCTGAGAAGTGACAATAACTGCAGTATCTGTCACATCGTACATCATTCACTGGTACAGGAGATGCTGTTTCCCTTTTTCCCTTCTTCTTATGGACCGGATGTGAATTTAGCAGTTGTCTGCCAGGCCTCCTCTTCCCAATAAACATCACCCCATTTACAATGTCCCAGATAAGAAATCGCCAACAGTTTTTCATAAGAAATCACCTTCAGAGCTCCCTCTTTTCTTTTATAAGCAGTTCTCCATGCATCATAAGAAAGCCGGCCGCGGTGGCCGAGAGGATTGAGGCGCTCCAGTCACGGTCGGCACGGCCAATACGGTCGGGGGTTCGAATCCCCCCTCGGGCATGGATATTTGTGCCGTCTTTAGTATTAGTTAGTTCATAAGTAGTTTGTAAGTTTAGGGACTGATGACCCTGTAGTTAAGTCCCATAAGCTATACAAAATATCAGAAGGAAGTCTCACCACAAAACTCAAAGAAACTAGTACCCCCAGTAACTGATGCTTGCAGTGTCGTCTAAAAATACAGATTATAGGGAAACTTTTCGTAAAAGACAATGAAATCTCACTGTATTCAAGAGCTTAAATGTTGGTTTCAAGCACTATTGCACGTTCAAGGACGCAAAATTGAAACATGTTACAGACAACCACGCACAATGTTTCTTGAGAGGAACATTGCCAAATAAAGGGTTAATGTTATTTACGTAATTTGGAGACAAATCCCCGTTGGTATAAGCTATTTATGCATTATTAGTAAACAATCTTAACCCCTTGTCCTCGAACGATTTATATAACGCATTTTGTCGGCTCCTCCCAATGTTATCCTTACCTTGTCGTGGTGGTGGGGCTCGAGTGGCCACATTATCCTGACAGCTATGCCGGCGGTTGCTTAGCTACCGATAGGGCCTCCCAAACCGGACAGGTCGAAGGTCATGATCCAGACCAAATGGTTTACCCTGGTCCTCCAATTTGGGGGTCCGGAGTGGGCTAACAACCTCACTTCGTAAGACCAGTTGTTTTAAGAAAGATATAGAGAAGCCTCGAATACAAGACAGACACCCAATATTACGAAATAAACGCAAAAAAAGAACTAGGATTTGGAATACGGAGCGTACAGCCTCTGTACAAACCTCGGGCAGCAATAACTTTAGCTAGAGAATTATAAAAGCGGCAAGTGTTGGTGATGGCCGTGCAGGAAGTTCGATTGGAAGTTACAGGGACAATAGACTCAGAAAATTACACAATATTCCATGAAGGAGAAGTCAAGTACAGTTTTGAAACTGGTTTCAATGTTGACAAGACGTTGAAGCAATGGTACAGAATTTTACGGCAGTGAACTCAAGAATCTCAGTTCTAACTTTATCAGTGAAAAATCGCCAACTTTCTTTTGTAAACTGTCATGTAGCAACAGAGAAAAGTGAGGATAATGTAAAGGATTTTTCTATGCAGAGCTGGAAGATGTTATGGCTCCCATCTCTAAAAACATCTGCAAAATTCTCATCGGCGATTTTAATGGCAAGGTTTTGGGAGGAGACCAACTATACTCCCACAATAGGCCTTCATAGTCTGCATGGAAATTGTAACGACGGCGCAATATGGTTAATTAGCTTTGTTATATTCAAGGGCATATTTTTCAGTAGCACTAACTGCACAAAGAAACGTGGGTATCCCCAGATGGAGAAACAGTCAACCTAATAAACCACATAGCAATTAACACAGAAGCCTGCAATTGGTTTATAGATGTGTTAAATTCCCGTGAATCTGGGTGTGTTTCCGACCATTTGTTGGTTAAAAGTCAACTGAGTGTCACCCTGAAACCGAACTAGAGAAGGAAATTAAAGAAAGTAGCCCGTTTAGAAATAGAAAAAGCAGCACAGGAAGAAACCAGAAATGAACTTCAAATTGAGGTCAGGAATCGTTTCTCAGTACTGCCGGAAACAGAGCACCCAGATGTAAATCAGCAATGGGGAGAAATACGCTGTCGTAGCCTCGGCCCCCTAAACTTTCAAGGGATGTAGCTCCCAAACTAACAGTGATAGGAATGTAGTTTAAATTGATTTGGACGCATCTGGTTTCAACGAATCCAATGCACGATAGAAAAAACTATTGTTCCATTTAAAAAATTATATCTTTGTGGTGTAACTCTTTGAAAATGATACAACAAACTATGTTCATAGCTCCGCAAAAAGTGTAACATTTCTTGTGTTGACCTACCACATTAAAATTTCCCGTCACCTATTATTTTATAAGTTACAGAGGCAAACACACTTAATGAGTCGGCCGCGGTGGCCGAGGAGACTGAGACGCTTCAGTCACGATCTGCACGGCCACTACGGTCGGGGGTTCGAATCCCCCCTCGGGCATGGATATTTGTGCCGTCTTTAGTATAAGGTAGTTCGTAAGTAGTTTGTAAGTTTAGGGTCTGATGACCACGTAGTTAAGTCCCATGAGCTTAACAAACATTTCATTTCAACATTTAATGAAGCACCTGCATAATTTTAACAAAACTTCTGCACCCATTAATGTTGCACGTCCTTCGCGCTAGATCACCGTTCAGCAATTTTTGAAAACCTAAGGTGCTACCTTTCAAAACGAACACATTCCTTCCATTCCTACTTACTGAAAACGTAAGCTCGTCTGAAGACATGTCCACTCTAAAATGATCTCCCGCGAACTGAGAAGTGGCTGGGCCTCTGAGCTGAGGGGGGGGGGAAGGGGGTTGCGCCCGGCAGCTGTGGCCGTTAGCGAAGAGGATGCTCTGTCGCGTTGTGTCAGTTTGGGAGGATTCGGTCCTGTTACCTGCTTACCTACCTGGTTACGGGGACGAACATGAACTGAGCAACATAGATGGGGTCAAGATGGGCCTCACTTACCCCCATACACGAACTGAGCAACTTTCTCTTCAGGTAGAACAGCACAGTGTACATACGATTGTGACAGTTCCGAGCTGTAGTTAGTCAAAGAGAGCAGCCAGTGAGCTAGCCAGTAGAGCACCTGGTCAGCCGAAGCATATGAGCTAGGAACCATGGCGAAGCGGTGCCTGTTCGGCCTTCCTGAAGGGACAGCCGCTGGCTTTGTCATTGGCTGTACTGCGGACCAGGGGGAAGTGAACCATTCTGCTGGAGAGGAGGCTCTGAGTCCGCCAGGGTAAGCACGGACATGGAGTGAGAAGCTGTTTGGGACGGCAGAAAGCATTTTGTCTCGCTAAGATATTTGTTTCCGGGCTTCGTGTATCGCTGACGCCAGCCATTGGCCATGAACCTTTGAGATCACAGCTCTGTGAAATCTCGGAATATCATGGATGCTCATTGGCTTGATGTTAACTCGTGGGGGGGCGACTTGGTGCCATATGTAAGAGACTTAGTGATTGGCTTTTGGCCATAGACTCTATGGTGGGACATTTGGGTCACATCAAATAACATCCTTGTAACCATTGATGCCACTTCCTTATACACAAATATCCCATATGCCCAGGGCCTCACTGCGATGGACTATTTACTTTCACGCTGACCACCCACTTCCCTACCTAAAACCTCTTTCCTTAATACCCTAGCCAGTTTCATCCTAACCCACAACTTCTTCACCTTTGAGGGCCAGGCATACCAACAACTAAAGGGAACAGCCATGGGAACCACGATGGCCCCCTCGTACGCAAACTTATTTATGGGACGCTTAGAGGAAGCCTTCCTGGATACCCAAGCCTGTCAACCCAAAGTCTGGTACAGATTCATTGATGACATCTTCATGATCTGGACTAACAGTGAAGAAGAACTCCATTTCCTGTCCAATCACAACAACTCCTTTGGTCCCATAAAATTCACCCGGTCCTATTCTAAATCTCATGCCACTTTCCTTGATGTTAACTTCCATCTGTCCAACGGCCAACTTCACACATCCGTCCACATCAAACCAACCAACAAACAACAGTACCTTCATTATTACAGCTGCCATCCATTCCCTTCCCTACAGCTTAGGTCTTCGTGGCAAAAGAGTCTGCTCCAGTCCCGAATCCTTGAACCTAATAACAGCTTTCACATCCTGCAGCTATCCTCCTGATCTGGTTCAGAAACAAATTACCAGAGCCACCTCCTCATCCCCCCCCCCCAAATCCAGAACCTTCCACCGAAGAACCCTAGAAGTGCCCCTTTTGTCACCGGATACTTTCTGGGACTGGAGCGGACTCTGACTGTGGCTCTCCAGCAGGGATACAACTTCCTTAAATCCTGCCCCGAAATAATGAGATCCATCCTTAATGACATTCTTCACACTCCACCAAGAGTGTCTTTCCACTGCCCACCTAACCTTCGTATCTTCCTAGTCCATGCCTATGAAATCCCCAAACCACCTTCCCTACCCTCTGGCTCCTACCCATGCAACCGCCCCCGTTGTAAAACCTGCCCTATGCATCCTTACACCACCACTTACTCCAGTCCAGTAACCCGGAAGATGTACACGATCAAGGGCAGAGCCACTTGCGATAGCACCCACGTGATTTAGCAACTGACATGCCTGCACTGTGAAGCGTTCTACGTGGGAATGACCAGCAACAAAACGCATGAACGGTCACAGGCAGACAGTGTTTGTTGGTAATGAAGATCACCTTGTGGCTAAACATGCCTCGGTGCACGGCCAGCACATCTTGGCGCAGTGTTACACCGTCCGGGTTATCTGGATACTTCCCACCGACACCAATCCTTCAGAACTCCGGAGATGGGAACTAGCCCTTCAGCTTATTCCTCCGCTAAATTCAAATTCCCGCCCACCATCTTTAGCATCTTTGCCTCGGTTCTGTGGACAGAGCCTCTGCCTCAAGTGGTATCTCTGTCCAACTTCTTTGCTTTTTACAAATGTGTGTCTAGGTGTGTTTGCGTGTGGATATGTGTGTGTATTTGTTTACCTTCCTTTTTTCCCTAAGGTAAGTCCTTCCACTCCTGGGATTGGAACGACTCCTTCTCCAATTCCTTAAAACCCATATCCATCCCTTTCTCCTCTCCTTTCTTCCTCTTTTCCTGACGAAGCGACCAACGGTTGCGAAAGCTTGTATGTGTGTTTGTGTGTGATTTTATTTCTGTCTGTCGACCAGCCTGTCCTTTGGGTGAGTCATCCGTTTTCTGTTTTTTATACTTGTTTATCCCACCAGGAAGGTTTCCTTCTGTAATTTTCAAATAACATATATGTTTGACGTTGCTTTTGCAACGAAAAAAGGCATTGGTTATTTTCGATTTTAGCGCGCGTAATCGACGTGGATGACATGGAGAACGTGAAAAACGGTCAAAGCGAATGGGGACTCTGCGTGTTGTCGCCAAAGGTGGTGCAACCGTCTCTTCTCCTGGAAGACGCGACTACCGAAGCGTAACGTACGAGGCGTGTGTTTTTTAAGTAAGTACTGTTTTGAAATTTAAAAAAAAGACGTGCTAAGGTATCTAAATAATTTTATGCGCACTGGGTACCTATATCTGTTGCCTACGCACTGACGCCATTACAGTCTGATTCTTCCTTGTTTACATTGTGTACTGAGTGTTTAAGATGCCTCCGATAATCGTGAGTCCCGCTGACTGTGAAGTACGGGCTGTTATAAGATTTCTTAGTGCTAAAGGGCTAAAAGCGATCGATATTCATCGTGAGGTCTGTGCAGTTTACGGAGAAAACATTTATGAGTGATGGAATGGTAAGAAAGTGGGTGAGAGCATTTAAAGATGGCCGCACAAATGTGCATGATAAACAACAGAGTAGGTGTTTTTCGGTCGTTAATGAAAGTTTGGTACAGGAAGTGGACAATAAGGCGAGAGAAAACAGACGCTCTACGATATCCTCCTAGCGGGATGACTTTCCTAATGTTTCTCGTAGTGTCTTGTATGACACTGTGACCGAGCAAGAGGATGACGAAGTCAAGACAGTTCTGACGCAGTGGTTAACAAGTCAGGCGGCAAACTTCAATGAGGAGGGTATTCAAAAACTGGTACAACGGTAGGAGAAGTGCCTCAATATTGACGGAAATTATGTAGAAAAAAATTAAGGTACAGGCTTTCATGTAAAAATAAAATAATTGATATATCTTAGCACTTCTTTTTTTAATTTCAAAACGGTACTTACTTAAAAAACACGCCTAGTTGATAAGCTCTGAATTGGTGACTTGTGCACTTTTTGGTAGCAAGTGTGCAATAGTACCACATTACCATTAGTACCACGTGCTGTAGTTCCTATGTCGATGCTCTACATCGGCATCGAAAAGGGGACGTACTCAGTAAGTGCATTTTTTCTAGTTTAGATGATAACCCAGTCAAGGTCAGTGTTGTTTGAGTTTCGAACTCTTTCTCAGTAAAAGTAACTGTATCGGCAATGTCACAATCGTGTGTATCAATTCCAGTTGAGTTTCAATATGGAATCTATGCAATTTATCTTTCCATCCATTTCCTGGTTATTCTTGGCATACTCTACATAATGCTGTAACCATCAATCATCTGTTGAATTAATATTCTCAAACTTTTTTCTGTCTTTGGTAAATAAACAATATTGTTAAACTTCAGAAATGGCTCTGATTCGATTAGCGCTTTAGCTGGCCTTATTTTGGAATATTCTTGTGAGGGTAAATGTATACATTTCCAATATAATATTTATGTGAAAGAACTGTACATCGATCCAGAGCTATTTATTAGTAGGTTAGGCGTAAATACATGTGCACGGACTGGAATCGATGTTCAGGGCGTGCAGTTCTTTCGTCACGGCTTAGAGACAGTAGTTAAGACAGTTAGCATACAACTAATTTAAAAGCACCACTACTTCCAAGCTGTTAAACTTTGCATAAACAGTATGAGAGTGCTTCGATTAACCTCTGACAGCCCTTTAAATGTCACCTGCGGTGTTTTAATGTAGATTTTTATGTAGCTGATATTAGCATTCCTTTTTCTACAATATACTTGGGACAACGAAAGTTAGTGGAAATTCGAGGTACTGCGCATTGAATGAGGTACAGAAATTGTCCAAGAATTACAGAATATTATTGACACGCAACGAAACAATTCAAATGTTCAAATGTTTGTTAAGCTTATGTGACTTAACTACGGGGTCATCAGTCCCTAAACTTACAAACTACTTATCAACTACATTATACTAAGGACGGCACAAATATCCATGCCCGAGGGGGGATTCGAACCCCCGACCGTAGTGGCCGTGCAGACCGTGACTGGAGCGCCTCAGTTTCCTCGGCCACCGCGGCCGGCACGCAACGAAACCGTGAGGACGGTATCCTTTCTACCACTATCACTACCGTTCCCAATGGGGCCGGTCAGACAGATATTGAGAATGAACAGATTCATATACCTAATAGAAGAACCGCATCTTTAGGAAGACAAACAAGTAAATTAGAATCACAACTAGACGTCCAGCGGTTTACTATAGAGTCACAATTTGACTGACACTCTGACTGACGTAATTAACAATGTTGAATTACAAGCTGTAACTCTTCTTGATGAGATTAACTCGGTATTTTTTTCTGACACGTCAATGGCAAAATAAGCCCTGCGAAAAAAAACAGACAATGTTTTGGTAAACAGCAACAACAGCACGTATGAAAAGTGTTCCATCACCACGATTCTAGGTGTTCCTGACCCTTTATATAAAAATGAAATAGAAATACGAAAAAATGTTTCAGTTCTCTTCGTTGCTCATGAAAACAGAAATTGACAGGTTGTACAACAATAATCTAGACATTATTGCGGCAGATACCATTAACTATAATCCCAGTAACACGTCATCTTGCACTAATAAACGTCCGTATTCTTCGTGGCATACTGTAGCAGATTGTTGGTCCAGATTGTTCCACTCCTCAATGGTGATGCCGCGTAGATCTCTACGATTCGTTTGTGGGTCGTTTCTTTCACAAACAGCCCTTTTCAGTGTGTCCCATTGAAATATGGTTGTAAGGAGGTATAAGGTACTGTAGTGCACTGTGTTCAATAAAAGGGCGGCATTAGACGGTGGTCCTAGATGCCACAAACCGAATGTTATGTTGGTAAGCCTCCTCAGGTTGGCAGTAAACGCCAAAGATGAATATGTACCTTGTTATATTTTGTCCACGCGCTCGGCTGTAGCTGCGGGATGGTACCATGGAGGTAAGAATAAAGGGAGATGGCGCTACGTATCCCAGCCGTACTACGCTTTGAAGTCATGGCCGCCATCATACTCCGACCAAAACACTGACAGCGTGCTATAGCTGTGTCTGTATTTACAGTCGCTAATTGCATCATACACGCATGTAACGTTCTCAAACTGATTGTTTCTAGTTTTTGTTTAAAATAAAATCTCGAAAAATGAATAAATTTCGCGTTTATTCTGTTTAAAAATAGTTGTTACTACAGTATTACGAATCACAAACTTGGGTTCTTTTTTTAGCTAATCTGACGATCGTGAGATAAAATACTTCGAATGAGTGAACCAACGCCAGATTTACGAGTACAGTGACGATATATTTTCTTTGTATTGTAAGTTTCATTAATATTGAAACTAGGTTTTGTTTTCGAAATCATTGACTTAATAAAGGTGCTTTGGACCGCTCGGATACTCCACCGCGGCTCTAATCAACTGCAAGTGCTGTCTTTCATGTTAAAAAATGTTCAAATGTTTGTAAATCTAAGGGACTTAACTACGTTGGTCATCAGTCCCTAGGCTTACAAACTACTTACACTAACTTAAAGTTACTTATACTAAGTACAAAACAAACACCCATTGCCGACGGAGGACTCGAACTTCCGACGGCGAACGGCCGCGCGCAACGCAGCTGGGCGCCTTAGTGCGCACGGATATTCTGCCTCGGCTGTCATGTTAGTTAAACATATTGTCAATAGAGGGCACCTTCTACACTGTTTTTATATTGGCCGCGCAAACTAGGTTGATACTCGGCGCAGTGGCTGATGGGAGCAACCGTAAATACATGTCCAGTTATCTCTTAGTTTGTAAGAACAGTACAATGTGTTTTTCAAAATAAGGAATTTTTTAAAACAATAACTTTAAACTATCTGTGTAGTTTTCGTCATTATTTGAGAACTAAACCTTGAAAATGATACCATAATCATTAATTTTGGATAAATAATACGGGAGATATGGCGTACCCACAGAAACACACCAAAAAGAAATAATATATATGATGTACTGTATTAACGCCATTTGTATTTCTATTAAGAGAATGCGTTATTACAGAGTCATTTCATTGAAAACCCCTCCAGAAATCATATCCTGGCTACTCCTACGGTTAGAACGCTGAAATTCAACTCAGCTAAGAAGCCAATATTCGTTTGGATTCGCCAGTAAGTAAAAATGACGCATTTCTGGGGCGAAGAGTCCGTATTTCACAATCGAGAAGTGTCTTGAGCGTCATTGGGTGCCTGTATGGGCGCAATGGCCTCTTCGTAATTCCTCGATTGCACGGTGGCCTCCAAACGTTTGGTGAATGTGTTTCAAGATGATTTCAACACATTTATCCAAAATGACCACGATTTCGAGTAGTTCATGAAGGACGGATCTCGACCCCATCGAGGCAGATGAGTATTCGATATCTTGGAGGAGCACTGTGGGGACCGCATTCTGGTTTTGGTTACCCAAAGGACACTAGCGTGGGTCCTGACCTGGACACATGAGATTTTATTTTGGTCTACATTACAGACAAGGTGGATAGCAATAGCCCCAAAACTATTGCTGAAATGGAAACAACCATTCATGAGGTCATCGACAACATCAATGTACCGACACTTAAGCAGGTCTAGCAGAATTTCGCTATTCATCTGCGACACGTCACCACCAACAAAGGTAGGCGTATCATGCATCAGGTATTGAAGTGAAACCACTGTTTCACTTCAAGATTTCATTGTCACGTTTCGCGAGTTTTCTCGTTCTAATAATATTTCTTTACAGTTTGAATGCAAATCAGGCCGTTTAATGTCTGTTTATTCATGTACAGTTAATTTTGCCCTAGGATGCGTGAAGGAAACGTGGTTATTTATTTATTTGCTGTATTTTATTTGTTTCATTCTTTCCTTATATCCGCCAATCCCTTCCTGTGCGTGAGCATAAATTACCAGGTGTGGTGGCAATGTTACGTGGCAAACTCAGTAGCCAAGATTATATTAGGGGAGCATTTGAAGATCTTTGAGGGGAGTACTGATAGTGAGGCACTGACTGCAGACTGACCAAGGGAGTGTCTACTGGGTTATAACCAATGGGGTGCTTCCGCGCGACAACCGCGGTGAGACTCCGAAAGAGGAACGGTTGGGTCGCACTGTTCTGATCGCCGCGATACGATGCAGACGTGAGCTGCTGATTACGCCACGGTAAGACAAACTTTTGGTGGGTAAAATTGAGGCTTTGTGTTAGGTTTGGTTCACATTCTAGCCAGTTCACAGCTATTATGTACAGTGAGTGTGTTCTAAAGTTTCAACGGTGGTTTAGAGTTAAACAAAGGCTTGAATTTACAAAGCTTGTGTAGGATGACGGTTATCAGTTGCTTTGTCCAAAGTTCAAGTGCCTACGGTTGCAGCTTTAGTGTTTAGCTTTCGGTAATGATCGGTAGAGTAGGAATTCCTCTCTGTGTACTGACATTCTGATTCACTTAATCACATATTACATAGTTTCATTGTTCGTCAGTGCGATCATGAACGTGGTCGATATTTCAGATTCAAACTATCGGAGTACACTGAGACGTTGCTGTTAGCTATGACAACGTGTTATTAATATACTGTGCACTTATTGTACCCGGAAATCCCGTTCAAAATTTTTCAATTTTTGGTATCTTCATTGTGTTCCACAAAGTGGGTTTGAACTATCTTAGCTGCTTTAAACAGCATCATAATGATTCAGAAGTGTTTTAGATCTGTTGTGACGATAAATTCAGAACTAAGTGCGCGTATTTTGACTAGTTTTATTGCTCGTCACTATGAACAAGCACGTGGTCCAAGTTTTAGTTTGATACCACTCGAACGTGTGCCTAGGATCTTTTAGTTTATCTTAAAGTAATGCCTAAAGTCATTTTGTTTGCTGCAACCGAAAATTCAGTCCAAATTGTCTGAAATTTCGTCGTTTTCACGGTCCGCTGATCAAGAATGCACATGGTGCATCCGAATATTACAACGATGAATAGTAAGAGCGTATTTGTGAATAAGCTCACGACCGTACAGTTAATCGTATATTATTTCATGTTATGTATGGCTTGGTGGTGTCGTAACGGTAAACCGTATGCCGTACTAGGGCTGCAAGGTACCTGTACGTGGGCTCAGGCTTGCGCCACAATAGCTCCAGTAAGTATTCTGAAAAGGTATGCCGATTTTATCATTAATCTCTGGTAAAAGTTCTCAAAGGAAAATGACTACCTTTAAGAAGCAGTTGCACGACTAACATGGTGTCTCTTGGTAAGAAGTGTATTTTATGTGTTTTTCTTTCAGGTTTTTTTATTTGTGTATGCAACTGTATTCTGAACAATTAATGATCTCAGATTCTCCGTCCAGTTGTTATCAATATTCATTAGCTTTGGTTTTGTTTTGTTAGGATGAGTAGATGCATACTCACCATTCAGAGAGAATGTAAGTGTTCCCTATGACCTTAAGGCACATAATCGTAAGAGATCTTTGTTTTATATAATCGTACTAGCGTCTGTTTCACAAACAGATTTATACTGTTTGTGTCTAGTAGATGTGCTAACGTGTGAGAAATTCTCGGTGAAAGTCTGCTTCACAGACAAGCCCATAATACTGGTAGATGTGTCTGCATCACAGACAGCATATTCATTACATTGTGCCTTATTTGATAACGTCTGCTTCATAGACACCCCTATAATGTTCCTATTGTATTAGGCTGTTTGAAAATATTCCATGCAATTTATTTCGGAGCGGCGGAAAGGGCTCAATGATACCTGATTATGCTTCCATACTCAGGTTCTTCGTGTATTTTTCAGTTGGGAAACGAGATCGCGGATGCTGTTGCAAAGGCATCATTTCCTCCCTCCGCTTGCCACCAATTCCGTTCCCTCGGATGACCTCCGAGCCGTAGTCTCCAGGCGTGTGTTATCGCTCTGGACTATGCATTCGTCTTCCCTTCTAGTCAACAAATAACAATAGTATATTCCCCAATGAATTATTTTTAACACAGTATTGATACTCCACTGATTTATTCGAAATACCCTTCCGTACACCAATATTGTAACGCCTAAATTTAACTACTCCTGCACTGGATAAAGTAAAATACACATGAAAACCTAAAAATTGTAATTACAGACCTAACAATTCTGATTTGTGAACAGATTAGATTAGATTAATACTTGTTCCATACATCATATATACGACACAACGTGTCAGTTTAGTAAATGAGGGGTATAGTTCCAAAAGTCGACATCTGACATTTTGCTCGAAAATGAGGGACCGCCATTTTCTGTTTCTCTGTCTGGAAATACATCTACAAAACACTAGCGTACACTACAAATCCCGTCTTATCGTGTATATAATAAGCAGTTATTTCCAAAACTCGACATTTTCCCATAAGAGAACGTTCCAAAACTCGACGTCTGCAGTTAGTTACAAAGTCAGATATTTGCATTTATATTGTACACCCCAAAGCGTGTAATGTTCCAGAACCCGACATCTTATCACAGGTTGTGTTTCGCTTTCAGATGTGTGAATTTATTTTTCTGAAGTTTGTAATTCTGCCTCTTGTTCGCACGCTTTTCAATGGAGAGAACTTTAACAATGCAGCATTAGCTTAATGCCATATTATTACGCTGCATTATTGTGATATTCATACTTGTCCATCGTATTTCAAAGTGACTTGGTGTGTTATCATGAGCTTATAGCCGGCCGGCCGGCCGCTTCAGTCACGGTCTGCACGGCCACCACGGTCGGGGGTTCGAATCCCCCCTCGGGCATGGATATTTGTGCCGTCTTTAGCATAAGGTAGTTCATAAGTAGTTTGTAAGTTTAGGGACTGATGACCCCGTAGTTAAGTCCCATAAGCTTAACAAACATTTGAACATGAGCTTATAAAATGGAATCTCCTGTACAAGAGGGTCGCCTGTAGAGCCAGGACGTGGAAGGAAGCGAGTGCGTGATACCACTATATGCGCAAAATACAGAAAACAAATAGAAAGGTAAGTACTGGGTATTTTGTATTACTCCATTATTTTGACTTGTTACTTTACTACGCTACATGTTTGTTAATGTTCTAATGTGTTCTTATTTAATATTGTAGGTACACAGCGAAAAGCGATCCCAGAGTTCCAATTTGTAATAATAAAACAGAAGCTTTCCAGTGCAGTCTCTTATCCATACATGATGTAAAGTATTTTCATAAAGTGTTTTATAGTGTTCCTAGAAAGTGGTTCAGGATGCATTCATTCTGAAATACACAGCAGCTGATCATCCAAGAAGACAGAAGAAAGACACCAAAGGTAACAAAAAGCAAAAAACTGTCTCCATTAAGTATTTTGTAAAACGAGCATCGAGACATCCAGGGATGAAATCACTTGTTGTCCCTGTGTGCCGCCAAACTTTCTTAGGAATCTTGCAGCTCTCAAAGGATCGGGTAGAGCTTGTGTGCAAGCGGCATTTAGAAACTCGGCTACCACTAGTAGAGAAGAGAGGAGGTGATACACGTAGCAAGAAATATGAGATCAAGAAGTTGGCTATGAAGACTTTCATCGAACAGTTAAGTGTTGTAAGTGAACTCCATTACTGCAGAGGTCAAATTAATGGCTGCCAGTACTTGAAAAGTAATATGAATATCAACAAACTATGGAGAATGTTCAATGAATCTGTTGCACCTAATCAAAGAGTAAACAAGGCTTATTTCCGACATTATTTTTGAACGAAATACAATATAGGCTTTGGAAGTCCATCAACAGATGTTTGTTCCACCTGTCTGATGCTGAAAGCACTCTAAAACACCCCAAGACAAATTAGAAGCGATGACTAGCCTAAGAGTACATAAGCTTTCTACGGCATTTTACGAACGAAAGAGACCAATGAACTCATTCTTAGTTACGATTGCCAAAAAAAAAAAAAAAAAAAAAAAAAAATGGTATTGCCGAAAATTCCTAACCATGGAAATTATTTCTCTCGGCAATTGTACTTGTACAATTTCACTATTTGTGTTGGTTCATCTCATGATCCCCAAAATAAGAACAATACTTTCATGTATGTTTGGCTAGAATCATGTCGCCCTAAAGGATTCACCGAAATCGCGTCGGCACTTTATGACAGATTAAACAAGCTTGATCTCTCTGCCATAAAAATTATGAAGCTAATTGCCGACGGCTGTGCAGGGCAGAACAAATACAGCACAATTATTATTGGCATGGTATCCTACTGGATGAGAAATGAAGCACCACAGAATATCGATGAAGTTCAGCTGGTCTTTCCAGTTGTTGGCCACTCTTTTATCCCCTCTGACCGAGTATTCGGAAGAATTGAAAAGGAAATAAAGAAAATGGACACGATTATTAAACCGGAAGAATATTACAATATATTTAACAAATATGGTTCCCAAAACAAATTGGGTGTGGACTGTCCAGTTTATGACTGGAAAACCAGCATACAAAGTGTATTGAAAGCACCAAGTGCCCGGCATTTCAAGTTGAGATTTTGCAAGAGAATTATGATAAAACGGTCGAAAAATGGGGTTGTAGTTAGAGGTGAGCAGAACTATAGAAATGACCTGAATGTATTCAGAGGAATACTACAACGGAGAAAAACACTTTATGCCATGGAGAAAACGGAGCTTCCAACAGATGACTGTATCATCAAAAAGGAAAAACTCTGTGACGTTGAGCGATTACTTGCCAAATATTTTGGAGATGGCTGGAGACAAATGGAATCCTTGGCGTATTACAAGAAGATAATAGATCGTGTTTATGAGGTAGAAAACGTGCATCCAGCTCAAGAATGTGTTACTTGTGAACCGCAGGAAGATGAACATCATCTGAGAAAATATTGTGTAACCTGTTATTAACTAATGTAAAACAAAAAACAGCTTAAATTGAGGTAACTAAAATATGTTATAAAATGTTATTATGTACAGCATTTTGGCGTTATTATAAGTTCCAAAGCGCGACATTTTCACATTTGTTAGTTCCAAAAGGCGACATATTCAAAAATTAGTTCCAAAACTCGACATCTCCATATTTAAGATCCTTATTATTCATGAAATAGGTAATTTATTTTATTCACACTTGTGTAACTTTTACTTGGAGTTATTTATAATGACAATAGAATATAAATCCAATCTATATGAGCACTGTAAACACTGAAAGCAGTTTTCTTCGTTTTTCTCAGAATGACTTAGGAAGCAGATGTCGACTTTTGGAACTATACACCTCAAATGGTATCTATACATGACACTCAGTACTTGAAGGATTTTTGTTGTTGTTTTTTTATTGTTTAGTTTTATCTAAAAATTCATCTAAATTGTAGGAGTTGGCATTCAGAAAATCCTTTAATTTATTTTTAAATACCAGTTGTCTACTGTCAGACTTTTGATGCTACTTGGTAAGTGACCGAAGATTTTTGTGGCAGCATAATTTACCCCTTTCTGTGCCAAAGTTAGATTTAACCTTGAATAGTGAATATCACCCTTTCTCCTAGTGTTGTAGCTATGCATACTGCTATTACTTTTGAAGTTTGTCAGATTGTTAATAACAAATTTCGTGAGTGAATATATGGGTGTCTGCAGGATGACCTTGGGTGGGGTCATAGACAACGAACGTAGTGCCACACATTACTTACCACAAACTGTTCGGTATTTATTACCTCGCCTTTCCCCAAGTGTCTTCTGCACCGCAGAGAAGTGGACCCCTGATGACCTGTCGCGGTTATTAGGTGAGACAGTTGCTTTGGCTACTTTTATGGGTGTTAATTTCCATATGCTGCACGTACGCATTGATTCAGCATACAACCACTAAGAAACCCTCTCGCAGGATGCATCTGCACCTGTTTTCAGTGAAAGTCAAAACGATCAATTAGCAAGGTGTAATAAGCTTCTCATTTAAGAAATAATGTATAGTATCCTCAAAATTCTCCCCGTGCACGTTCGTTAAAACAGTCATCTTATTGCTTGTCCAGAATTTCGACATTCGTAGTGCCTATTTCAACTACATCTCTTACATCATTTGTTCCTCAGCTCTAATTTGCTTTCAACCAGTACCAGCATTGTAGGTGTTACACAGTGTCTAGGTGGAACTGCCGAATGCAACACACTTGTGTGATGATACAGAGGCTATCAGAAACAGTTCTCGTCGAGAAAACAGTGAACGCAATCGCCTCGACGATGGCCAGTGCATTTTAAATGACGTTATCAGACACGAACACCACAGGCATATATACCTATCCATTTGCCTACACTACAGACAGGACGAAACTCTATCTATTCAAGCAAAAATACGGACACACCCTCAGAATGCAAAATTATTCATTGGGCGATCAAATTGTACACCCGATAACATCTCCACGAAGAACCTGCTGCTGAAACCTCACTGTCACATTAGATTGATAACCATCAAACTTTCACCCAGAAGGATATAGCGTTAAATACAACCTTTACTATCACCTCGTTGACTGTATTGCGTAAATACACAAAAGATTAATCATTAAATTGGAACTTCAGCAATAAGTTAATTAAAACAAACCAAAATATCAACTTAGATACACCACAGATAACTCCACCACAAGTGAATTACGAACTCAAATCACTAATTATTACTCTTACTTCCTTAAGCACTAAAGATTACATCACCATTATGTAAATAAAATAATACATTCATAAAATCGTTTTCAAACAGTTAATTGGAGGTTAGCTCCGTTGCTCTTCCATTACGTGCTGCTTATTATTATTTGGTTCGCTATGGTTTCTGTTGAATTTCGTTCTGTTCTCCCGTCGATTTCGGACTTGTAGTTCAATGATTTACGCCTTCTGTCTCCAATTTCTGCTAAAACAGCAGTTGTTGTAGTTCGCATTCAAATTCTGTCTATGATTATGTGGTGTTCCGTTGAAATGCTCTTAATGCCCATTTCGCTAACCTCCTGGACTTCCGTTACATCAATTTTTATTTCGATGATCAGTTCCATGATTCATCTGCGGACTCAATTTGCTGTGTGCATCTCCTCTCCGTCCTCTTGTATTACGTATTTCGTTTCAATAGTCTTAAAGTACCCTCCTAAAGGCTTATATCTCCGTAACGTCCCACTAACACTTCCTGGTAATGGAATAGCAGCTTGATATAAACACATTATTTCACTTATACTGCATGATTCATCTAAGAATAATATTTCTTAATGAGCGACTAATATTACTTCACTTTTGAGTCCTGACGACTCCAGATACCTTTACAACATTACTTCTTGCTTTATTCGGTCCTGTATTCTCGCGACCAGCAGCTCTTGGAACGCTTCATCTGATGTGCAATAGGCAGCGTCCCTAATCTCAACGACGTTGACGGGACCTTAAACCCTAATAACCCTAATCTACCTTTCTTCTTTGCAAGTGGCGACCACTCTGCGTACCACTCTGCGTACCCTCTCCTCTGATTGCACCATATGGCCACACAGAAATACTGATTTCTACTGTAATGGCCAGTTTGTTGGTTGCGTGGTTGGTTGCGTTGGTTGGAGTGCGTCATTAACGATGGAGGACAGAGCCTCTGTGGCCACGGAAATAATTCAGAGCTGGTGCAACAAGGTAAAACTATCAGTTGCACCAGGAAAGTCCAATTACATGCTCTCCAAAGGAAATTTGCAAAGAGACCCAATCATAAGAATTGCAGGCGAAAGAATTGGCCGGCAAACAGTTGCCAGATACCTGGGTGTCTATCTAGACCAGAGACTCCACTTTGATGCTCATATCGAGCGAGTTGCAAATAAAACCATAGCATTGTATAACAAAATAATATCAATAGGACAGAGGAGGTTCCATCTGCCTCCAAGTGTAACCAAATTGTATCATAACAGTTTACTCGCCTCGATTATGGGCTACGGTGCGAGCTCCTGGGCTCATAGGCTCAGACTGGTCAGGCCCTCGTTGGCTGTCAGAAGAGTGCAAAGGAAAATCATAATTAGATCGGTTTGGGGCTTTAGGGACCACACCTACGGATGGGCTTACGGTAATTATGGGGCTTTACCCTATTGATTTAATAATCAGGAAAAGAGCGGCGGCCTATTGGTTGAAAAGACACGACTTCATTCATGTAGAAAGGATAATTGAAAGGGTCTGTGAAAATAAAAGAGAAATTAACGAAGCCATTAACGATATTTGGCAACGGGACTGGGATTCATCTGAAACAGCCAGGCGCGTACACTCCTTCCTACCATCAGTGAGAGAAAGGATGAAGTTAAAATTTCTTCCATCCAAAGGATTAGTGCACTTTTTGACAGGTCACGGACCCTACCCGGTGCACTTGCACCGAATAGGGAAACGGCCTGATGCAGTTTGTGAATGTGGTGCTGAGATAGGCAGCCCGGAACACGTAATCTTCGAGTGCCCAGTACACGCATGAGTTGCCTCTGTAGAGAGGCAAGCCATACCCACCAGGGACATCTATGAAATAATAAGGAACGATGAGTTAGTAGAGATCCTCATTATACTAACTGAGAAAGTATCAACCCACGCGCAGTAGATCTATCGAGAATAGTCTGCTGCGAAACAACAGGAGAGAAAAGCCGTGCATGCCTCTATGAGGCATACATTGGCAGCAACATACTGCGTACGTAAAACCGGATTGACATCACCATCCCTGGCGTCTGGCCGGCTAACGTCGGTTTGGCACCACGGATGGAACCGAATATGACCGGAAGGTTAGTTGAGACGACTTCCCCGCCTTGCGTGAACAAGGTATAAGAGAGAAGTCACTGGAATAAGTTCTCTGGTGTTGGCTGCCTCGCTACCTTCCAAATCCAATTTAGACTAGAAATCCAGTGGTGCAAAGGAGATGGATAGTGTAAATCAGTGCCCACTAGTAGAAGTAGTGTAATTTACTTTTTTTATAAATAACTATCTAATAAATTAATATGAGTTGCAGTGGTTACGTTAGTAAGTAGGCCCCGCCCACGTCCACGTCGTAGGGATGGGTACTGGCCTTCCTTCAGGGGGCTTGCTAAGAGGCGGGAATTATACTTGGAGTTGTCATTAACTTATTACTAACAACCAAACAATTTGTAATGTATAATAATTGATTGTAAAGGTCTTTTTTAGTTATCCAGGTAACAGACCTAAATTGTTATTGTACTTGTAAATAAATAAATAAAAAGTCTGACTTGACTGGTTGCGTAGAATACAAATTGCGCTACTGAAATTTTCGGATGCGGTGTATTGCCGGAGTCTTTATAATGTCGAAAACTCTCTACTGACACAAAGTGCTTACAATGAAAAACAAGTACACTAATCAATCTATTCTTCTCTCGATTTTCCGAGTCTCTTGTGTGTTCCTGACATCGTTCGACTGTAATATATATGTTAGAATGCTTCTTCCACTACTCATTTCATTATGAATATGATACACACTCCATTACAATGGTACGCAATATTCTTCCTGTTCGGACTCAGTATTATGCCTCTACGCTGGCGGCGTGTTCTGCCTGATTGTAACCGTGTGTGATGCTCACTGTCCAGAAACTTCCAACACTGGTAACGTGTCTGGTCTTTCGCAATGCCACCCTACGCTGCAAATACCTTCAGCTCTTCATGACAATCGTAAATTTCTCATCGTGTGGTTCTTTTCACATTGCTTTACTACTCCTTTTACGTGCTTCTGTGCTACTTTAACGTCCTTGACTATTTCTTCGTGTTGTGCACTGATGGGTGTGTGATGTCACATTTTTGATGTGTCGACCTTTTCTTGTACTAATAGGTATAGTCTGCCTGAATTGTGTGAAATTTTCCGTTCCACTTCCTTTACAACTTTCTGCCTTCATTACTGAAGAGTTGATAACATTTTTGGACTGCGTCTCAACATTCTTGCGACCTTTACGTGTATTTTTATTTTATTTATTTTTTTACTAGTTTCCATTTTAGCGCCTATTGTTTCCGTTGTCGTAACCCTCATGTCTTTTTTTGCCTCTGAACTGTTCCGATTCTGCTGCCTTTTTTAAAATTCGATTTTTCCTATATATTTTTTCTGTTATTTGCTACCATCACCGCAGTGGAATAGCCGAGCGCTCTAAGGTACCTTGCTGCAGAGCGCGCGGTTGCTCCCTGTCGGAGGTTCGAATCCTCCCTAAGGCATGGGTGTTTGTGTTGTCTTTAAGTTAGGTTAAAGTTGTTTGTAAGCTTAGGGACCGATAACCACAGTAGTTAAGTCCCATAGATTTACAAATATTTGAACTTTCTTGCTGTAATCGTTTCTGCTAATTTCCCACTACGCATTTCACGTTGTCACTTCTTTTACTTCATTCTAGTTGGTTACCATTTCGATTTACAATCTTCTTCTTTATTTCTCTTACCATCTGCTACAATTAAATATTTTAAAAATGTGGCTATTTTTGTATTTGATTCACAGACTACTTCTGGTGATCTTCGTGAACTTTGTTCTGGCGATATTTTTGAGAGACTGACTTCTATCTGCTTTTGGGAACAGTTGAACATGAACAGTCACGTATTTGTGTCTGCGAATAATAGTATCCTCATCTACAGCACTGTCTAATACGTGAGCTCGCTCCACACTTCGCCACTCGAATTTCTTCTGTGGTTGCTGCAACTCTTCGGGACAAAATTATTTCTTCGTCAGTTACTTTCAAATTATGGGCTCTGTTATGGTTTATCTTGAAGACAATACCGTAATATTTTCGCACCTCTCACTCTTATTTTGCCTGACGTTCGATAAAAATACACGACGTCATACCACAACATAACCTAAACCTTTAACAAATCACTGACAGGTCTCCAAATATTTAAGAGAAAGAAACACATATAAGTGATCACTACTGAATAGCTAGCGAAAAAACCACAAGAATTTCTAAAAAAAAAAAAAAAAAAAAAAAAAAAAAAAAAAAAAAAAAAAAAAAAAAAAAAAAAAAAAAAAAAAAAAACAACAACAACAACAACAACAACAACAACAACAACAACACAGAGAATAGTAAATTCACGACGGCGTCAAATTATAACCCGTCTCTAAAGTTCATAAGCAATCTTATTACTTGATGTTGAACTACATTCAAAGTGAACTTAAAAAAGAAACCTGCTCAATAGTAACTGACTAGCATTCTTCATAGGGGCAGAGGTCAACAAAACTGTAAATAAATTAAAAAAAAAAAAAAAACTGCACGGGAATTAACCACTTTGTGTTCATCTGGTGAAGATCGTTCCATTTATATCCTCTTTAAGAAACGAAGTTGCCAAATGCACCTTTCCTGTTTTAACGGTAGCTTGTGACTAGCAATTATTACCTCAAATATGCCCTGAGTAATTCAGAAACCTTCTGAAGTATGTTGTTGTTGTTGTGGTCTTCAGTCCGGAGACTGGTTTGATGCAGCTCTCCACAATACCCTATCCTGAGCAAGCCTCTTCATCTCCACATAAGAATGGCAACCTACATCTGTCTGAATCTGCTTGCTGTATTCATCTCTTAGTCTTCGTCTGCGATTTATACCCCACACACTTCCCTCCAACGCTAAATTCACAATTCCTTGATGTCCAAGAATGTGTCCTACCAATCTATCCCTTCTTTTAGTCAAGGTATGCCAGAGATTTCTTTTCTCCCCAATTCTGTTCACTACCTCCTCATTAGTTACGCGATCCACCCACCTAATCTTCAGTATTCTTCTGTAGCACCATATTTCAAAAGCCTCAATCCTCTTCCTATCCGCACTGTTTATCGTCCATGTCTCACTCCCATATAAGGCAACACTCCACACAAATGCCTTCAGAAAGGACTTCCTTAGGCTTAAATCAATATTCGATGTTAACAAATTTCTCTTTTTCAAGAACGCTTTTCTACCCATTGCCATTCTGCATTTTATATCCTCTGTACTATGACCATCATTTGCTATTTTACTGCCCAAGTAACAAAACTCATCTACCTCCTTTTTGCTTCGTTTCCCAATCTAATTCCTTCAGCATCACCTGATTTTCTTACACTGCACTCCATTACCCTAGTTTTGCTCTTGTTAATGTTCATCTTATATGCACCTTTCAGCACACTGAAGTATATACGTATGAATAACGCTAAGATTTGACCGTCCCAGTAATTAGTTGTGTACCTGCACTAGTGGTGGTATTCAAAATATGAATCCCATCCATAACAACTCTTGACCCCGCCATGTTATTTTTAGCTTCAACTGCCTTTCAAATGAACTGTCTTTTATGTTCACTCGAAAGGCAATCGGGCGTCATCCGTAAACGACAGAATGTCGGTGATTCCTTCTATTACCGAAGCACCATCCACATTATAAGCTTGGGAGAATGTGCTGCATGCTGAGACGAAGTGTTTCGCCAAAGCAACGAGTGTGTGGACAATGGATCACGAAACTCCGTAAAATACGCCGACATGGGCCAGGTCGCACCAATCACAGCACCTACCGAGAAGCTCGACATCTTATCCGAATGGCATTGCAGGACAGATCTGCGACTTCCTCAGCTCTGGCGCAACAGTGCAACAGTGAAACACATTGTTTACTATAAGGCGTGACAGTCTCTGGACGTTTATTATGGCATGAGTTAAGTGCGCGTCATCCATTTGCCCGCTTTTCTTTGACTAGTGTGCTAGACGGCTGTGATATATGGAACTACGTCACTTTGGAGAAAAATGACACCATATACTATTTTCGAACAAATCAGCGTATTGTTTGTTTTAAAATGATTGCGTCATTTTGTTCGGCCGGCCGCAGTGGCTGAACGGTCTGCAGCGCCAGTCACAGTCTGCACGGTCGCCACGGTCTGGGGTTCGAATCCCCCCTCGGGCATGGATGTTTGTGTCGTCTTTAGTATAAGGTAGTTCATAAGTAGTTCGTAAGTTTAGGGACTGATAATCCCGCAGTTAAGTCCCTTAATCTCAACAAACATTTGAACATTTTCATTTTGTTCTCAGCAGGCAGGAATACTACTGAATATAACCACAAATCTCTTTTGGGTGTACGTGTATGGCGCACACGGGCCCCCAAGCCATTGCAGCCTTTCTTTCTATTTTCCCAGGCTGCATTATCTTTCCCAGTTCGCCTCCTCCTAGTCCTAATTCCTCCCTACTCCCCATCCCTCCCATCTCTAGATGTTTCACTTTAAGACGGCCTGGCTATTCCTATGGTACCACTGATGTCTACTGCGATTTTCTTTGCTGTTTACATCTGTTTTTGGCCTAGTTTGTTCACCCTCTGTGTTTGACCTCCACTACAAAATTACTGTTCAAAATGTGAGCCATTAGGGGAAGAGTTCCATACCTAGGTGCTACGGAGTGCTTCCCTTTCCATTCCTCCCCCCCCCTTTCCCTCCTCTCCGCCCTTATCCCCACTAGGTTCCCAGCACGTGTTAAAATGTTCCAATGCTTGTTAAGCTTATGTGACAACTACTGGGTCATCAGTCCCTAAATTAACTTATACTAAAGACAGCACAAACATCCATGCCCGTGGGGGGACTCGAACCCGCCGACAGGGAACGGTCTCGCGCATTGGATCAAAGCCCCTCAATGCGCTCGGACACTCCATTGTGGCCCAGCATGTGTAGCCACTCAGTGTGTGTGGGTGGAGGGGGTGGCTGTTATGTACCCTGTTGGTTGAGCCCCCTGACAACACAAGGAGCACACCACTGGCACCGCTTGGACACTCCATTGTGGCCCAGCAGTGTGTGTGGGTGGAGGGGGGGGCTGTTATGTACCCTATTGGTTGAGCCCCCTGACAACACAAGGAGCACACCACTGGTACCAGAGCTGCGAGCGCCCCATGTATTCCTAGGAGTGGTTTCCCATCATTATGGCGTATCGGAACTCCCGGCAACGACCGTACTGCCAGGCTGTGTCTGGATGACGCCCATGGCACAAGCCTCTGTCTGGGTTGGGTGGTACCAGGGTGGACGTCCTGCACATGAAACGTCCTTCTCCCTGGCTACACCCTGGGAAGAGGGTCAGGCTCACAGATTAGGTACAAAGCCATTTCCCGAGTACTTGATATGTCTTGATTCCCACGTCCTTTGCCACCAAGTCGGCTGCACTTGGAGCCTGCCAGCAGTCGGGAGACATCCCGGTGTGCATCAAGCCTCACCAGCCCCATAACATGACACAGGGCGTTATTTTTCACACGGACCTTCTTTTACAATCAGACGAGGAACTCGGGACAAACCTGGAGTGGTGTGGCTTTAGATTCGTTTGTCCTGTTCAGAGAGGCCCCAAGGGTAACTGTGTTGACACTGCTGCTTTTATCCTGGCTTTCGAAGGGGATATTCTACCTGAGGCAAAGCTTCTGTTGCCTCTCTTTTGGCCGTATGTCTTCAAGATGCAACTCTGTTTGTGGCGACTGTGGCCGCCCTCTCCATACAGGGATTTCTTGCGCCTAGCTGCGTAAACTGCCATGGTGCACATGTTCCTCGTTCGCCGGATTGCCCAGAATACCAAAATGAAAAAGTTTCAGGACTACAAGACGATCGACTGTCATTCTGAGGCTCGAAAGAAGTACGACTTTCACCCGGTAACACTGACATCAACGTTTACCTCTGCAGAATCACTCCCCCAAATTTCACCTTCCCCAACCTCTCCCTGCCACCCTCCCCCACCCCGTGGTAGTAATCACCCCTCCCTCTCAAGGTACCGCCCCCAACCCTGTCCCTGCTCCACCGTCCCTGCTTCCCCCGTCCCTGCGACCCCACCTCTCTCTCCCCTTCAGCCAGAGAAGAGAGCATCTTCTCTGGCAGCTGCTGGGAATGGGACTCTCTCAGGGAACCTCCCTCCCCATCACACTAAAAAGAAAAATCATGACAAGCAAAGTCACGATCGGAAACCACACACTCAGGACCTGAAGGCTGCTAGTTGCCTTTCTGACTTAGATGCCGACTCAACCATCTCCTTTCTCGACGACTACTCTCGTCCTCAAACGGAGAAAAAAAAGAAATAGCGGCGCAAATCCCAGGATGAAGTCCCCATAACTTCTGATGTGGTTGCCCAATCAGAGCTCTGGAACTTAGGAACGTCACGCCTCCTTCAAGGTTGACGAATACAGTTTCGGAGAAGCAATCCATCTAGGCATCTCTCTTCTTATCAAAAATGACTATTCATCAGTGGAATATTCGCGGTATCTGTGCGGAACTGCAGCTTCTTATGCGAACTTACTATTATGACTATCTGCCTGCAGGAAACGAAACTAAACCCTCATGATCACTCTCATGTGCCACACTTGTCCATTCTGACCTCCCCCATGCCGCAGGAATTCCAGCTTACGAGGAAATCATGATTATTATCAGTGAGAACATCCATAGCCATGTCATTTCCTTGGATCGGCTCCAAGCTGTACCTGTCACACTTTCCCTTTCTGGCTTCACCTCCTCACTCTGCAACATCTACACTCCATCATCTACACCTATCACCCAAGCAGACCTACTGCATCTTATAGGGCACCTCTCTCCTCCATTTCTGCTGGTCGACGACTTCAATGCCCACAAACCCTTCTGGGGCTTTCTGCGCCCCTGTCAGATATCCTCAATCATCTCAATCTCATCTGTCTCAATACTGGTAAACCTACATTCCTATCAGATTAAACACATACCCTCTCTCACCTAGACCCGTCGATCTGTACTGCTCAGCTTGCTTGTCAGCTTCAGTGATCTGTCCTAGCATATACTCACTCCAGTGACTATTTCCCGTGTATCATTCGTCTGTTGAAGCCCATTACATCAGGGCGTCCTCGCAACTGGCAGCTTTCGAGAGCTAACTGACAGCCCTTTTCCTCCTTAGCAACGTTTAGGGGACGTCATTTCCCCAGTATTGACGACCGTGACGACTATATCACTAACACTATCCTCTTTGCCGCCGAATGTTCCATCCCTCGCATCTTCACCTCACCATGATGTACCCCCCCCCCCCCCTGTTCTCGGTGGAATGAGGCATGCTGTGAGGCAATCAGAGCACGGCGCAAACGCTATCCCTAACTGGACAATAGCATTCAGTGCAAAAATTTGCGTGGGCAATGCCACCGCGTCGTTATCGAAAGCAAATGAGCTAGCTGGTTCTCATTCATAAAATCTTTTAACAGTTTAACCTCCTCTTCCATTTTTTGGGGCCACGTCAGTCACCTGCATACGATATCACTGTAGACTCCAATGTCTTCTCGAACACCATGGGCCGCTACTTCGTCGAGATTTCCAGCTTCGCGAACTACCATTCCAATTTCCTCTCTGGAAAACGGGCAGCGGAAGAAAGAACGCTCTCGTTCTCCTCCGACAACAATGGACACTATAACACTAAAGGGACCTTCAACATGCACTCTCTTTGTCACGGTTCTTCTCCCCAGGACCAGACGGCGTCCAAATACAGATGTTCCAACACTTGTCTCTACAGGGCTTCGAACATACAACCGCATCTGGAGGGATGGTACGTTTCCTAGACGCTGACCTAAGCCTGGCAAGGACAAACATCTTCCTTCCAGCTCCCGTCCAATCTCCCTCACCAGTTCCATTTGCAAGGTGATGGCACGTATGATTAATGGACGGCTGGTATGGTGGCTCTAATCTAGAAACCTCCTCATAAACACACAGTGCGGAATACGCAAGCACCGCTCTGCTGTCGATCTTCTCGTCACCTTATCAACTCACATTTCGAACAATTTTTTTACGGAAGCCTCAAACAGTGGCCGTAATTTTTGACTTGGAAAAGGCGGATGACACCTGCTGGATGGCGGGCATCCTCCATACGTTGCACGCCCGGGGAATATGGGGTAGTATGCTTATTTTTATTCAGGAATGTTTAAAATATCGTTTATTGATAGTCCCCTGTCGAACAGTTTTATTCAAGAGAACGATGTCCCACAAGGCTCAGTGTTGAGCGAAAAAATGTTCAAATGTTTGTATAGCTTATGGGACTTAACTATGGGTTCATCAGTCCCTCAACATACAAACTACTTATGAACTAACTAAGGACGGCACAAATATCCATGCCCGAGGGGGATTAGAACCCCCGACCGTAGTGGCCGTGAAGACCGTGACTGGAGCGCCTCAGTCCCCTCGGCCACCGCGGCCGGCAGTGTTGAGCGTTGTTCTCTTTGCCATTACAATCAACCCTATCACGGGTTGTCTCCAACCAGGAGATTTGGCTTCTCTGTAGATGACTTTGTCATCTACTGCAGCTCCCATCGAACGTGCTCATTCGAGCGGCACCTTCAGCGATGTCTTGGCAATCTGTACGTGTGGCGTACCAACAATGGGTTCCGCTTTTCTGCAGGCAAGACAGTCTGTATGAACTTCTGGTGTCGCAGTGTTTCTCCCACCGACTCTTCATCTTGGCCCAGATGTTCTTCCATTCACTGAGACAAAAAACTTATTGGGACTCACGTTCGACAGGAAAGTTAGTTGGCTCTCCCACGTCTCCTCTTCTGTTGCTCTGTGTACCCACTCACTTAATGTTATCAGTGTACTATGTAACATTTCATGGGGTGCAGAAAGGTCTACTCTCCTCAGATTGTACCGCTCCCTTGTCTGCTCGAAACTGGACTACGGGTGTATCGTCTACTGCTCTGCACGACCGTCAACTTTATGCCGTATCAACACGATACATCACCAGCTCATCCAGTCCAATGGAAATTCTCTACGCTGAAGTCGCTGAATTACCGCTATCCTACCGGAGGAACGTCCTACTCAGTCGATATGAAAGCCGATTCTCAGCAAGGCTTGGCCACCCAACGTATGACATCTTTTTCGATGACTCCATCGTCTGTCTTACCACCTGGAGTCCACTTCCGTTTGTTGCTTTGGGAACTAGACTTTACGCTCCCTGCCACATTCCCGATGGGTGTCAGCTTCTCCCCATCTTGGCTGTGTCTGGAGATACGTGTCAACTTTGAACTCCATTCTGTTCCCAAGGACACTACTCCTGACCCAGTGTACTGCAATGAATTTCTTGCAGTCGTACACAACTTTCATATCCTCGTCTACACCGATGGTTCAAAGACCAACCATGGTGTTGGGTATGCCATGGTACTCGGCAAAGAATCCTTCCGATATCGTCTGCCCGACCAGTGCTCGAGCTTCACTGCGAAGCTCTTTGCTCTATATCAGACCACCCAGTACCTTCGATGCCAACTGCCTTCTTACAGTGTCATCTGCTCAGATTCCCTGAGTGCTCTTCAGAAGCTCTGCGGTCTATATCCAGTCCACCCCATAATACAGCGGATTCAGAAATGCCTCCATTCGCTGTCAACGGGACGACTGTGATGTTACTGTGGGTTCCTGGCCATGTCTGAATGTTGGGAAACGAGATCGCTGATGCTGTTGCAAAGGCAGCCATTTCCCTCCCTCCGCTTGCTACCATTTCCGTTCCGTTGGATGAGCTCCGAGCCGTAGTCTCCCAGGGGGGGGGGGGGGGTATCGATCTGGACTACGCATTCGTCTTCCCTTCAAGTCAACAAACGCTGGGAGATCAAATCTCTGCCTTTTTCAAGGTGTACCTCCTCCCGGCCCTCTCGCCGCGAGGTCATAATAACTCTTCTGCGCATAGGACACTTTCGCTTTGGCCACCGCCAATTACTATGCGACGATCATGCCCCGCTTCGTAGCCACTGTTCCCAACAGTTGACAGTGCGACACCTTATTGTACAGCGCCCGTTTTTTAAGCGTCTCCGTCAAAATTTGTGTTTTCCATCGGGATTGGCCGCGTGGTCTAAGGCATCATGCTACGGACTGGGCGGTGGCTCCCAAGGAAGCTTCCAATCGTCCTTCTGGCATTTGCTTGTTTTCAAGTCTAGGGACTTACAGACATTTGAATTCGAATGACACCCTGCGCGTGCTGAATATGGAAGACGTTTTTGGTTTTAGTAACTTCACCAAGATGTCGCCGTCAGATTTTGAAATTATCATGATTATTAGAGGGCCAGTTGTTTCACAGAAACACTCAAACTTCAGAAAAACAACTCCTGTGAAAATGAGACTTGATGTTACTCCTCGTTTCGTGGCAACAGGAAGAGCGTATGAAACATTTGCATAGTTATTCAACATTTCAAATCCAGCTGTGTGTCGTTACAGTCCCCGTAGTTTGTGAAACTTTGGATGAAGACTTATGCAAACGTAGTTCAGTTATATTAATAGCACCGAAAGATACATTTCAAATGTTCAAATGTTTGTTAAGCTTATGGGACTTACCTGCGGGGTCATCAGTCCCTAAACTTACAAACTACTTATGAACTTCCTTATACTAAAGACAACACAAACATCACTGCCCGAGGGAGGATTCCAGCCCCCAACAACATACAATTAACTGATCGTATATTTATGTTTTCACATTAATCCAAATCGGCATTTTCAGTGCAGGAAACTTCAGTAGCCTCGAAATAACTGTGTTAAGGAATTTGCTGCTAACGGTCCTCTTTTCCCGTCCACGTTATGTACACACTGCTGCCTCCTACATACGTTTATTTCTGCTTCATAAAAAGTGATCTTTCATAGGCCTCCAATTAACGTAACTTGATGACTCATTTTCCAAAATAAGCTAACAAATTCTGCTGCTATCGCTGCGGTGTTGAGACATGAGAGACTTAATTGTTTTGTCTCCTTCACATACGGCTGTTGCCAAATAATGTAGCAACTTTTTGTAGGGAGTCAAGCTTCTTTTTAATATTCTTATGGCGGCAAGCATTCCACAGGCACTCCTGTGCCTGTTATAAGGTGATGAGTTCGTAATATTGCTTCTTGTCTACTTCATTTCGTAAATGAAGACACGGAAAAAAACATATATCTCTGTAGGTAGAGCAGAACTGAACACTACCGCTACAAGGGGACATTTAGTGCTAGCAAGCCACGAACATTGTTTATTTACCGTCACAGCCAGAGGCGGATTTAGGAATTTTTTCCTTATTTTTCTGGGAGGGATTTGAGTAACTGATAAAACAATCAGAAAAAAGGGCCACCGATAATTAGCACAAGTTGAGGGGTGGGTAGGAGCAACAAAGCATGACATTGTGTGAAAAAGATTTTCATTTCTTGCTGTACTATGCTTCCGTAAATACATAAAAAATTGCATTATCGTAAATTTCTCGAATTTCTGCATGGGATATATCACTCTTATCCACCATCTTGCGTCCACTGCCACCATGTTGCGAAAATCGATACCGCAGGCCAGAACAATGTTGCAGAACATATAATTAGTTTCCCAATGACATACAATTTGCAGCAAAAGGAATCATTTTTCCATCAGACTTCAAAAATTCGAACACTTCAACGTAAGCTGGTCAAGGCACACGTGTGTCTTGTTCCTTCTCCATGTCGAAAGGTGTGGAAAATAATAATCGGCCACTGCACACTGTTTACATATGACGTGTCAGGCGATTGTTGTATACTCACTGCTGCGTACGTAATTTTATAACGAAAATATTATGAATGAATGAGCACTATTAAATCTTATAAAGGTACTAAAATGTATAAATCATCCATTTCCAACCCACGTTGTTGAAAAGATTTAATTTAGAAACAAATAATGTTTGCTTTTTCCTCTTCACCAAAATTCTGCAGGCTTGAGATTCTTACAAAACATACTCGTATGTTACGCTACTTCCGACGAAAAAGTAACGATATTCGTTAAATCATAACCGGTAAAAGTAACTTAGTTACAGTTATAGATACTTTACGCACATAATAACGACGTTACCGTCCGTTAACTTTAAAAAGTTACTATTACTAGTAACGGCGTTACGAGTAACGCGTTACTCCCCAACTCGATATGTTGTAATTTCCACACCACAGCAAGAGCTTCTTTCTCTGTCACAAAATAGTTATGCTCATGCTTATTCAAAATACGACTAGCAAAAGCGATACGCTTAAAGAGGTTGTTTTTACTCGATAATTCACCCTGAAATATCACACATGACAACTCGAAATCAGATACATCAATGCATATACAGAAATCTTCGTGAAAATTGGGGTGGTATAACTTTCCAGCTTGAACCAAGGTAGCTTTAGTTCTACAAAATATCTCTTCCTGTCCCTTTTCCCATAGCCACAGAGTTTTTTTTGTTTTAATAAATTAAGCAGTTTGGGGTTCACTAGCTCCTGACCGGGAGCAAAACATCTTAGAAACCCTACCATTCTTAAGGATGACTTTACTTTTTTTTTTTTTTTTTTTTTTTTTTTTTTTTTTTTTTTTTTTTTTACGGGACTTGGGTATATAGCAATTGCCTCTAGGCGCGCTGGATCGGGCTTAATTCCTTCGTTGTTAACTACATGTCCTAAAAATTTCACCTCTTTATTTCCAAAATGGGATTTGGATAACTTAAGAGTAATCTCTATCAATGAGACGTTGAAATAAGGCCTTGAGTATCTCGACATGTTCTGACCACGTTCGTGTATCTACCAAGATATCGTCCACATACATGACGACTCTCTATAATAGCTGTTTTCCTAGCGCCAAACCTACCTCTCTAATAAAGTTGACACGGAAATATTTAAGCCAAATGGTAGTACGCAGTAGTAGTAAGATTTTCCCTCAAAGAGAAAGGCAGTATATTTCCTTCTCTGATCTGGTGATATCCTGCAGTCAAGTCCAATGTGCTCAAATATCGCGCACCCGCTAATTTAAGGAGGACTTCTTCCATGGGAATAGGTCTATCTCGTTCCATTTCGATAATTTTATTTAGTTCACGGGCATCTAGGACCAACCTCACTCCTCCTCCAGCCTTCTTAATTCCCCAAAAGGGATTGTCGACGGCACTCGAAAACCTCTCTATTATCTTTTGTTCGAGCATTTTATCTATTTCTTTGCTAGCAGCTTCTCTCGGCTCGATAGGATTTGATTTGATTTGATGGCTTTGGCATCATTACCTTGCCATGGTTTTGTTGATGGACTTTGATCCAATGTTCTACGTGCTGTCTTCTGAGCCAGTTACGTAGCTCCAATTTGATCATTGCCTTGGTAATTGTCAGGACAGGTTCCGGTTCAATAAATGGAGTCTCTGCCCCCATCCTGGCTAATCTGTCGGCATGTTCGTTGCCACTGATCCCCAAGTGGCCAGGGACCCACAATAGGTTTACTCTATTGCTTTCCTCTAGCTCCACCAGAACCCTGTGACATTCTGCAACAATTTTAGACCTTGTTGCAGGAGCTGCCAGTGATCTCAGGGCTGCCTGGCTGTCTGAATAGATATAGATGCTACGATCTTTATAGCACCTACGCAAATTCTCCTCCACACACGCCCTGATGGCAGTGATTTCGGCCTGGAATACTGAGGCCAGTTTCCCTAGAGAGATGACGCCCTCCAGTCTTGGCTGCACCCCATATACCCCGGCCCCAACGCCTTGGTCTGATTTTGACCCGTCAGTGAACCAGACAATATCCCCTGTACGGTGTCGAACTATTTTCTCCCACTGATTTCTAATTCCAATTGTTATATTGAAAGGCTTTTTGAAGCAGTATGGGGTTATAATATAGTCGGCTGGCATTTCCCCAACTTTCCCTCACTACTTTATTGTGTGATTCTGGATGTCCCAAAGAGTTCCAGTTGTTGCCAGCTTTGAGTCTGTATGAACCAGCCGCTGCCTCCATCTTGACCTAAAGGTGTAATGGGGGCATATCCAGCATGGTTTCCATCCCAGCAGTTGGTGTGCTGCTAATTCCGCCTGTTATGGCTAAGCAGGCTTATCTCTGCACCTTACCAAGCTCCTTAGCAGAAACCTGCTGTTCTACCTTCTTCCACCACCACGACCGCCCCATAGGTGATCTTGGGTCTAATCACCGTGGTGTATATTCAGTGCATACCCTTGGGGCTTAGGCCCCAATTTTTGCCAGAAGCTCTCATGGTACTTACTAGAGAACCTTTTGCCTTGGAGCAAATCAAATGTTTCAAATGTTTGTATAGCTTATGGGACTTAACTACAGGGTCATCAGTCCCTAAGCATACAAACTACTTATGAACTAACGAAGACTAAGGACGGCACAAATATCCATGCCCGAGGGGGGATTCGAACCCCCGATCGTTGTGGTCGTGCAGACCGTGACTGGAGCGCCTCAGTCCCCTCGGCCACCGCGGCCGGCTTGGTGCAAATCGATAGGGATAGTGTGGTGTCACACAAGTCTAAAGTGCGCGCCACCTACTTTCGCCGCGCGCCGCCGTGCACGCACGGCGCGGCGTTCTTACATCAGCCACGAGCGCCCTCTGCTGCAACTCCGCTCGTGGCCACCACTGAACGACATAATTCACTTGGGACGGAGATAGGAACCAGTTAACACTTCGGAATCAGATAGGCACCAGTGAAGACTTGGCTATCGGATAGGCACTAGGCAGGCCTCTAGCTCAACTATGTATCAGCATTCTGCAGTACTGAGCTATGTAAAAGTTAAGTATTGTATAAAGTCTGTGCAATATATATCTCTTTCTAATTTACTCTAGCGTTTCTAGTTTCTGCTGTCCCACTGGCTGCTCACCTTCGTACCTGCACAAGCGTGCATCCTTTATTCCTGTGTCGGTCTTTCTACTCGGCCACCGACACCTACGACGGAAACGAGACACAAAAGCGGCGACGAGGCAGGGACACAAAAGATAGTATCAGGCTTCTTAAAGAACGGTTTGTTGGTTTTGATTTTCAACTTACATACATAATCCTTAATACTATCTGGTTTGTCAGAGAAAACGGTCTTACATTCTAATAATACGGCTATTAGGCTTTCCCACTCTTCGTTAGACAGGAACTCGCTCGATTGACACTTGTCATGTATCTCACTCTCGAGACTACTACTAAGTTCACATTGATACAATTCCCATTTGAAATCTTCGAAATTCGTTAACGAATTTGGAATAGCTTCCATCTTAATTCGTAAGGATTCATGGTCACCATCGTTCGAGGTTTTCTTATTAAAGGGTACTTTAACGGGTTTATTTTCTAGCTGCACAACAGCCACCTTTTGTTGAAAATCTATTACAGCTTGTAGATTTACGCATAATAGTTTGCGATAGGGGGCGCTTCGTTCTTTTAGTTCGTCCGCTGCCAGTGACAGCTGAGCGGCGTGGTCTGCGCATACAGGTGGAGGGAGAAGTCCCCCCACCTAGCTGCTTCATGCGCTTTCTGCTTGAGCCGCTAACGTTTTCACGCAAACAAAAAGAAACAGTTTGTGGATAATTTCTCGCGTTTAATTTTAGAGTTATCTCTATATCTTGGCATATTGGAATTTATTAGTCAGATATTGCATAGTGCAGAATACTTCAAAACAGAAATTTTGTAGCACTGAACTATGTAATCTAGCAGGCAGACGCTCACTTTGAAATGGCTCTCATCAGCAGAAGGCATACACGTGATTTTTAATTCTGCTGCGCGCCCTCTCGCTATTGCCCGTCGGTCTTCGGAAAAGATTACAGCGAACTAAGAAGCGAGATACGTTTGGCATAACAGTTAGCGACCGGTAACGCATGTTTTAGTTCGCGACCGATTGCACATATTTTAGTTCGCGATCAATCGCGCATATTGTAGTTCGCGACCGATCGTGCATATTTCAGTTCGCGACCGGTAGCTCTCCTTTCATTTCGCTGCACGGCCGCGAAGTAGGTCGCTCTTTTTAGTTAGTCCGCTCTTTTTGGCTGTTGCTACTGCTACTAAAAGAGCTCTTTCTTTTGTTATGACAGCTTTTTTATATAATAATCAGTGTTGCCCAAGCGTGTACTAATACCCGTATTTTTGGGCTATTAGAAGTCAAATACTTAAGCAAATAAACCAGTTATTTACACGAATTGGTGATACAATAGTATTCAACTAATTTGCATACAGAGTACTCGTAGTATTTTATTTTTAAAATGGATTTATTTATTTAATAGGTCACTGAAGGAACATTACCTACAAAGTATGCAAATTGCGTCTATTATCGTCAATAAAAATGCACTTTTATAAATGACTTTTTAATTTTTATAAAGTTTTGGAAGTGATAAACAAAAAATATTACCACTATGGTACAGGTCAAGTATTATCTGGCACAAAGAATATACCCATAACATTAACAAAAAGAAACTTTTTCTAATTTGTTGCTTAACAATTAGACACAAAAAAATAATCATGATCCCTGAGTGAGAACGTATTTATTCATTTTTTGTGCTTAATATCATCATTCTTTAAATATTCATCATTCTTCTAATTATCAAGTTACATATCACAAAAATTTACATATTACTATGTAAAAATATTAATTTTGAAACTTTGTTCGTTGGGGACTTTGTTCAAAAAGGTGCTGAGGGAAGTCAATAATCAAACCTCCCCCCCCCCCCACCCCCTTCAACCAAGTTCGCACGCGCAGAAACGCATTTTTGTCTTCGATGCTGGGTGAGTCCAATCCTTTGTTTCGGAGGGGCGGCCACCTCAGTTGCATCGAAAGTTAAGCCAGTCCGGTCAACCTCACACTTATTACAGAAATTGATTTTGTATTAACAAATGATATAGAAGAAATTTTTGATCTTCACGCTAGTGACATTGATGACATTGGGTTTCGACCTTTGCATTCTGACGACAGGCAGTAAACTACAGTTTTGTAGCTAATTAATTCTATACCGGTTTGTTACTTTATAGTGTTAGTGTCGCTTATACGACGTTATCCTCAACATTCTTCCCGCGAGCCGTCAACAGTATCATTTAGGTGAGAGAAAATGGTTTATGCATATTTTCTCGCATATAAATGCAAACGATGTTAAGTTTTGAGTTCTCTTTACTTCTTTACACTATGGAATGAGGGTTATATTTAGACACTACTGAATACCTTAGAAAAGAAAATTAGTGGCAGTGAACTATGAAACTACAGCTGAGCTGCATTTCAGCTCGAAATGACGGTAACTGGCAGAAGGGAATCACGCGATTCTGTGCGCTCTCGCTTCGTCTTGCTGTTCCCCGTCAGTCTTCGGAAAAGGAGCGGACGAACTAAGAGGCGAGGGATCTGCGAACTAGTTCGCGTAGTTCGCCTGTGGCAGCGCTCTTCTCTGGTCTTCACACAGCCAATCGATACTCAATTTCATAGGAACTTTCACTTTTTCCGCTGCTAGGAAAGCGTGGGAAAAATACTTTGGTATACCTCAAATGTCACATAAACTTCCTCGTTAATACTCTGGCTTTTGGTACCAGTTACCTCAACTATCTCAACATCCGTCACTGGTAACACTGAAAATTTCAATATCTTCTTTTCACGCTAAACAGTTCTCTCGAAATAATACTAATCTCGTTTCCTGAGTCAATGACAATATCAAGTTCTGTGCCCTTGACACGTGCTGCAATCACCGGCTTAAAATACATTGGTTTATCGATCTGTTGTTTTTCCCGCAAGAAATCTTCTTGCCATTCATGGGCATATGATAGAATATAATTGGGTCTTACATTTACATTATTGGGAGTCCCTAGCAGTCGACCCGCACCAAGGGACTGGCTTAATTTTCCTGATTGTCGATAACAACATCTCCAGTGACTTGTCCCTCATTGACTATCTGCGATCGGACCGTCTCTGTACCATTGTCTGTGGACCTCCAAACTCTCTTATTATTTGACCGATTATTCTGTCGCTATTTTGTCTTTTCACTTGAAAAAATTGCTGTGATTATTGCTCTTATTAGGAATCCTTGATCTTCGCGACCCTCGCGCGTTTCCGTTATTAGTATACTGATTTGCGTTGAAATTATTGCTACACTCGGCATGGCTGTTATTACGGTTAAATCGAACATGCTCGTTCTCTTTGTTTGTTTGTTTGATTGTCAGGTTTCTCAAGATAACAAAGTAACTGACGCGGCTCCGTAAACTCCCTTACCATTATGTTTTCTTTGGCATGATGTGGTAGTCTACTGATTAGTACACCAGTTATATGGTCTTCAGCTATTGGTTGTTCTACCAATCGTAACCTATTGAAATACCAATCAAAATACTAGCGGAACGTTTCCCAATGCTTAGAGTAATACGGGGATCTAGCAATTCCAAAACTAACCTCTGCTGTTCCCCTTGTGACCATAACGCTCTTTAAATTGGGCTATAAAATTTTCCCTCGTATAAAAATCATTTCTGTGTAGCACTTGTTTCCTTCTGCTTCTAAATAACCAATGACGAACTTTATTTTTCTACTGTCGCTCCACCTGGCGGGAAAGAAATTTTCAAGCGACTTATATAATATAATAAAATATAACAGGGTGTATATTGCTACCGGGAGTAAACGTAGGAAGTTTAATAAATATGTGCATGGTCCGTGGTGTTAAGCACTTATGATTCATCCGCATTGTCTACCGGCCGATTAGATTTGCTTGTTTTTCTGTTGTCGTAGTACTTTTGTTTATGTCCAGATGATTGTAAGAGTTATTAGTGTTGTCCACGACATCAACAAAAGTAGTACGAAGATTATCTCTGGAAAGTATGTTCGCCGCGAAAATTCGAAGCCACCGAAGGAAGTTAGAATAAAGGGAGGTGGCATTATCTATGCCTAGCACATACGTCAAGTGAAGCCTGTCCACCATCTTGGTCAGTTCTGGAATGCTATTCCTCCGTTAAAACTATACATGAAGTCGACGCTCTTGCTGTTAAGGCATTGAACTGACAGTCACGGCAAAGTATGTACTTTCGAACAATATACGTTATTGATTAAATAGTAATAAATGCTCGTTATAATATATTTCAAAACTTAATTTTTAACGGCTAGTTTGCACTCGCTTAACACGTTGTACATCACGACAAAACCGTTGGACGTTTTATTCCTGTTTTAAGTAATATAAAACATTAGCCCTACAATACGAACACTTCTCCAAAACTGACCAATATGGCGGAGACAGGCTTCACATTTTCCAGCATAAGAGCGTCTCCCTGTATTCTAACCTCCTTGAAGCCACCCCAGTTAAGGAGTATCCCCTGGCTCCGGCCAATGAGAACTCGCAGCTGTCGACCAATGAGATGCTGCGTGATTCGTAACGCGCCCTCACGTACTAAAAGAAAAAACTTCTTGTTTAACCTACACCTAACCTAACTTTCACTTAAAAAAAGTGATCTGTAACGTAGCCTTGAGAACGTTAGGTAAAGGTTAAACAAGACGTGGTTTTTTTTTTTTTTTTTTTTTTTTTTTTTCTTTTTTTTTTTTTTAGCACGTGTAGCGTAGCGCCCGATTTTCCGGTTAAGAGACACACAGCATCTCATTGGCTGACAGCTAGTGAGTTCTCATTGGCCGGAGCCAGGGATACTCCTTAACTGGGGTGACTTCAACTGTTCAACTGTCTGTAAATCTATCGGACCAAACTGCGTGGTCATCAGTCCATAGGGGTGACTTCGAATTTTCGCATGTTCGCCTGCTCGCCTGAATTACTTTTCTCTGAATTTTCTGTCATCAGAGATAACTACTGAGTCAATTCTGGGACACGCATTTCTGTCTGCGATAATCTATTAACCGGTTCAGGGTTATCATCTCTGTCGCCTTAGGCGTGTGTTGCCTAACTCTCAATTACGCAGTCTTTGACTGCATCAAACTCCGTTTCTATTTCTGCTACTAGCATTTTGACTGTTGAATTTTGTGACAAAGCAATGATCTCAGAATTCTCTCGCAAAGAAATTTCCACAGCCTCTGATGAAGAAATTTCTGTAGCCGATTCTATTAGTTATTTCTGGAGCTCATCCGCTTCCTCTTTCATTTCGGTACCGAGAGCTTGGCTATTCTTTTCGATATCCTCTGTGACATGTACACTAAAAGTGTCTGATCTTTTGGTTAAGCTTACACTGACTGTTCTTGAGACACCTCGATTCTTTCCGATAACCTTTGCTCTAAAACGTCACTAGACTCGAGAATAAACTGTTTAAGTTCTTCCAGCCGTGCTTCCATAGACTCAGTAATGGATCGTTTTACCCTCTCATCCCTAGCTTCGTTATCACGTCTGAGCTTCTCGTCCCTATCTTCGTTATCACGTCTCAGTTTCTCGTACCTAGCTTCATTCTCCTATTTTAAAATTATTCGAATCACGCTCATTATATACCTGGTCTGCCTGTCCATACCGATTCAGATTCCTACATTGTAACGTTTAGCACAAAACACAATTACAAACACTAAACACAGTACCTAAGTCACAAACCTATAATAACAGAGTACAAATATTCACCAGCCTGTAACCGACTCACCGTTAGCTTAACCTTTAGTATGTTGGTCGGTACTCAAAGGTCCGCTGCTGCACCGACGACTGGCAAGGAGAAGTTGTAGGTGGATGTAGGCACAGCACGTGATCGGATGCCGACTGCAATGTTGGCATCGCTGGCCTCTCGTCGACTCGGTCGGCAACACTGCGGGTAAGGCTCCTATAAGTACGAGCTGATGCATCCGCCATTACAATTCTCGTGGCTCATAAGTTAAACACACTGCGGTGCTATAGGATTTGCGTCACGGCACTTTAGCACGACATTACGGGTAGTTTTGTTGCCATAAATTGCTCAAATCATTCCAGAGGTGGGTACATAACGTTTAGTTTCCCGAGAGATTCTAAGAGAAGAAAAAAATGGATCATTAAACGTCGGCGCAAAAACTGGGAACCCGAAGCGATCCCACAGTTATGTATTGTAAGTAAATAGTTATTATTATGACTTGAAGCAATATTTAATAGTAAAAATCGTTTGTGATATTTAAACTTACGGTTTTGTTTAGTTCTTCTGAAAGTACTACCTGTTAACAGATAAGCTGCCTGTAGGGAATTAGCAGCCGCAAAATATCATATTACAGCAAAGCATCCCAGAACATACTGTTTTAGAGCACAATATGTGTGTCTTGTATAGTGTACTGAGAAATACACCTCATCAAAAAGTTTTGTACTGACATTGCACAAATTCTTGAAGATACTTCTGTTAAGGTTTTTCGAGAAAGTATTACAAACACTAAATCGGAAAATATAAATTTATTGGGCAAAACGTTTCGTTACAGCTGTGGCAGCGTATTGTGCTGATACCGGCAACTACCGTTGAATGCTGCTTGTGGTACTTAGAAGTTTTAGCGTCATAACTTGTAGTATGCAATTTGACAGAATAGTACGGTACCTGATGTTTTATCACAAAATACAACCTCAATTCAATTTATTATTAGTAAATGTCAATATTGACGCTTATCTATAAGAGGCTGTAACATAACTGGCAAAGAATACTGGGTAAATTTTACTTACGGCTGCAGCGGCGTAGTGTGCTAATGTTGGCAATGAAATGTTTGCTTTATAAGGATTATTAAATTACTGACAAGGCAAGGGTACTGTTATATACGAAAAACTGTCAACCTTAGAGAAGGAACAGAATTATTTAATTATTTCATGGTCAACACATTCTATACGATTATGTTTCCAAATTGCATTCAAAGGTTTTTGCCACATCAGCATCGTGTGCCTCTACGACCAAAAACTTTAGATCCTGTACCCTAATATTCTTTTTTGTTTTAGTGTTTGTAATACATTCTGAAACTTTCTCAGTAACATAACAGAAGTACTTTCAGCAATTTGAGTACAAAAATCCGATGTGGTGAATTTGTCACAGTAGACAAACAAACACTTCCTGCAAGACGGCAAACAAACCTCGCATATTGACAGTCATCATTCAAATAGAAGGCAAGATCGCTTAAAATTTTTTATCTAGATGACCAGTTTCGGCTGTATTAAACGTAGTACGCGCTTTTTATCACATAAATATACGAGGTGCGTTAGAAAAGTAATGAGATTGGCAACACTGCAGGAGATCTGGCAACGTTGTGTCTACCGGCTGATGCTAAATCAGATTGTTGATCCCGTCCACTTCCTCAGTCCGAGTTACAACTCTGTACAGTTAACACATTAGTTTTCACAACGCCATTAGTAAAGTTATGTTTTCATTGTGCGTCACAGAAATGGAGCATCGGAATTTAGAGCAACGTTGTGCAATAAAGTTTTGTGTTAAACTTGGTGAATCCGCGAGTGTGACTTTTGAAAATTTAAAATAGGCTTATCGAGAGCACAAGTTTTCCGCCGGAAGGCCGAGAACACGTTGAAGATGAACCTCGTTCAGGGAGACCTTCGACTTCAAAAACTGACGAAGACATTGATCGTGTGAGGGCTTTTGGGAGATCAGACAGTCGATTAACAATAAGGATGATCAGTGAACAGCTAAATTTAAACACTTTCACCGTGCATCAAATTGTGAAAGATAATTTGAACATGCGAAAGGTTTATGCCAAATTGGTGCCGAAAAATCTCACAACTGAACAGAAGGACATTCGAAAAAACGTGTGCGTTGATCTTCTTGAGAGGATTGCTAATGATCAAGAATTCTTCAATTGTGTGATCACTGGTGATAAATCCTGGATATTTGAGTACGATCCTGTGAAACAAAGCAACAAAGTAAAGAATGGCACACTCCGTCATCTCCTCGGCCGAAGAAATGTCGAATGAGCAAGTCAAAGATCAAGACCATGCAGATTTTTTTTTTTTTTTTTTTTTTTTTTTTTTTTGACAGGAAGGGTATTGTTAACAAAGAATTCGTTCCACCAGGACAAACTGTCAACCAAGTTTTTTATAAAAGTGTCCTTGAAAAGTTGAGGAAAAGAGTGATTCGTGTGAGACCAGAAATTGCAGACAAGTGGATGCTTCACCAAGACAATGCTCCGTGTCACACGGCCATTTGCATCCGTGAATTTTTGACGTCAAAACGCATTACTGTTGTCCCTCTGTGGTGTCGCACAAGTCTGAAGTTTGCGCCACCTACTTTCGCCGCGCGCCGCCATGCACGCACGGTGCGGCGTTCTTACGACGTCAGCGACGAGCGCCCTCTGCTACAACTCCGCTCGTGGCCACCACTGAACGACATCGTTCACTTGGGACTGAGATAGGAACCAGTTAACACTTCGGAATCAAATACGCACCAGTGAAGACTTGGCTATCGGATAGGCACTAGGCAGGCCTCTAGCTCAACTATGTATCAGCATTCTGCAGTACTGAGCTATGTAAAAGTTAAGTATTGTATAAATTCTGTGCAATATATATCTCGTTATAATTTACTCTAGTGTTTCTACTTTCTGCTGTCCCACTGGCTGCTCCCCTCCGTACCTGCACAAGCGTGCTACCTTTATTCCTGTGTCGGTCTTCCTACTCGGCCACCGACACCTACGACGGAACGAGACACAAAAGCGGCGACGAAGCTGGGACACAAAACCCTCAACCCCCCTATTCACCTGATTTGAGTCCTTGTGACTTTTTCCTCTTCCCGAAATTGAAACATGTCCTAAAAGGACGTCATTTTGGAACTGGAGAACATTCAAAAGACAGTGACCAATCAGTTAAAAGCCATATCAATTGAGGACTTCCAGCACTGTTACTAAGAGTGCTCCGCCGATGTGTAGCTGCCCAAGGGAACTACTTTGAAGGGGATAACATTGTTGTTTGAAAATAATAAAAACTTTGCCTAGTATAAAATCAGTCTCATTACGTTTCTCACACACCTCGTATGTTTCTTGCTCTTTACTCTGGATTTGGACAGAAGCAGCAATAAGTAAAGAAAACGCGAGATTTTTGTCTCTAATACACATATCGATGTAAACAAGAGCGGAATGCAAGCTCAAAGTAGCACGATCTAAGGCTATATGTCAGGCACTTGTAAAATAATTCACTAAACTTAAATAAAACAGCACTGTTCGTATAAGCTGCATGCTGTGTTTATCATTCGCAGGAATGAAAATGGCGGATGCGATAGCCTGTGCTTTTAGGACCTCTAACTGCGGGCTGCAAGCGCCGCGATTGGTGGAACACATGTCTTGTTAATTCACACAAAGTGGGCACTTGTAAAATAATTCACTAAACGTAAATAAAACAGCACTGTTCGTATAAGCTGCGTGCTGTGTTTATCATTCGCGGGAATGAAAATGGAGGATGTGATAGCCTGTGCTTTTAGGAGCTCTAACTGCGGGCTGCAAGTGCCGTGATGGGTGGAACACGTGTCTTGTTAATTCACACAAAGTGGGCACTTGTAAAATAATTCACTAAACTTAAATAAAACTGCACTGTTCATATAAGCTGCGTGCTGTGTTTATCATTCGCAGGAATGAAAATGGCGGATGCGATAGCCTGTGTTTTTAGGAGCTCTAACTGCGGGCTGCAAGCGCCGCGATGGGTGGAACACAGGTCTTGTTAATTCACACAAAGTGGGCCGGGTGTGGCAAGAAGCTGCCCCACACTCGCCCCGCTGGCTCGGTGAAAACTGCGGGACCGATCACCAATGATCCAGGCAGGACGGCACCGCTCGTTCAATCTCTCGATGATACCTCTGCAGGGCTGCGGTGCACTGCACAATGCCGGTCCCTCTCGCTTCCGTGGATAAATTCGGTGTCCGATACCAGTCGTCGGCTTTGAACAATGACGTCATACTTTGTACATATACATTAAGATAAAGATTTTTTGATACAAGGATCGCATTATAATAAACAACTGAACGTATTAATTACCTTTTGGCCCACTTTAGGTTACGGTAGTAACACTAAAAGTGGGCCTTTGCAATCGTCTTTTGACAGCTCAAAATTTAAATGAAAACAACGGCTTAACTATTCATCTGACACGAAAATTGAATAACCGAATTTGTAGACGATAAAATTCTCTACAACTTTGCTCTGTTATGTTGTTTTCATATCTCGTAGCGTTTCAGAGATATTTGCAAAAATAACGGCGATTTTGGGATGTCTGTCTGTCTGTCTGTCCGTAACGTGTTCGCTGTTTTTAAGACGAACCGTTCAACCGATCAGCACCAAATGTTACAGACATGATTGTATGCCGCCAGAGACCAGAACCTCCCTTTTTCAATTTTTTCGGACAAAAAATACGGTAGTAAAACCAAAAAAAGCCGTTTGTAATATAATTGTAATTGCAAACGAAACGTTCATCTGACACGAAAATTGAATAACCAAATTGGAAGAGGAGAAAATTCTCTACAACTTAGCTCTCTTATGTTTTTTTTCGTATCTCGTATCGTCTGAGACATATTTACAAAAATAACGGAGATTTGACACCCTCCATTGAATTAACGAAAACCAGCCGTTCGCGTATTTGATGATTTTCTTATTGTAACTTAAACGTTGTCATTTCAAAGCAACGGCACACTGAGGAATTAACAAAAACACATCGTTCTTCGTACGATAAATGATAATCTAATTGTCTACAAATGCCATATTAACATCAGTTAACAATGGCCATTAATAGTATGAGATTTAAGAACGCCTGTTTTGATTTATAGACGTAACGTAGAGGGCAAGATGCTGGACTGAGACGCGAAAGGTCTGTGGTTCGATACCCACCACTACTTAACTTTTTTTCCTAAAGGGGTTTCAGACACTCTTATTAATTAATAAATAATTATTTAGATTATTATTTTGGTCCAAAATGTTTGCAAAAACTTATAAAACTACAAATCTAAAGTGGGCCGTAAAACACGTGAGTGCGCTGTTTTTTCGTTGGAGTATACTCGAATTAAATGAAAGTGAACATTATAAACTTTAAAAAACGACAACGAATATTAGGTAAGAAAATATCCAGCGAAATTGTAGAAATGTGACAACAGAATAACTATCTGAGCGGTAGAATAAGTATCTAAGTATCATAATGATACTACCGCGGGAAAACTGGAGATTTTGCCCGGAAAAATACTAAATTGAAACATATAAAATATGCAAAAAATTAAGTCCCATATTTATGACACGTTTTAATTAATATTAATATACATAAACCTTAATGAAACTACCGCGGGAAATTGGGTTTTTTTGGGGGGAACATATTAAATTGGCACAAAATGAAACGCTAAAATATATTTCAGATAAAATTACTTGGTATCGCTATCTAGACTTGACCGATATAGGTCAAGTCAATTACCGATACCTAGTAAATATTGGTAAACCACAAAATATGAAGAGCTGGTATCAGTAACTAGATCTATCTAGGTCAATATCTATATGTGAAAGAAAAATATGAAGGGGTTGTATCAGTATCTGGACTTGACCTATATAGGTAAAGTCTAGTTACCAACCCTTCATATTTTGTGGCTCACCAATATTTATTTATTAGGTATCGGTATCTGGAATTGATCTATATAGGTCAAGTCCAGGTACCGATACAGCCGTTCGTATTTTCTGGTTCGACAGTATTTATTAGATAACATTGTCTAAGCTTCACCTATATAAGTAAAGTCTAGTTTCCGATACCAGCTGTTACTATTTTTATTTCAATCGTAAATATCGGTATCTAGACTTGACCTGTATTGTTATATAACTGAAAAAATTCGGATAGATGGTATCGGAAACTAAATTATCCATATGTACGTAATAAGTAGGTGTCGATCTGTACATGATCTACAAAATTAGGTCTAGTTACCAATACCAAATCCTACCACTTTTGTTCCACTAAATATGCCGCTCACAATGATGCCCAGATCAGTTAAATTTTACTTACAGACGTGGCAACGAAAGTTGTTAATGTTGGCAATCGTGTGACTTTCACATTAGCCAATAGCGCACAAATGAAATGTTTTGTTAAGAAATCTTAATTTTACGAGAAGAGATCCGCATTTTATGATAATAACAATGATGTCTAAATAAATGTATTCTTTTACAAAAAATTAAACTCACAGTATACAAACGGATACATATCGTAATTGGAATTAAAAAATACAGATACATTTTTCTAACGGATATGAAATTATTATACAAGAACTAAACTATAAAAAGGCATAAATCGATAATGTAGCAATTAAGAAAATTAAAAATCAGTAATACTACATATAAAAATAAAGAAAATAATAAGCCATAAAATAATTAACACTCAAATAACAAATGGCAAAAAATATGTATTTAAAACATTCCATACGTTTAATAACATTATATTACATATTTTAAACCTGTAAGATATCATACATTAAAAAGAGGCCTTTCATTACAAAAAATTCACGAAACACGGACATATACGTACATACTCATGTAAGCATTATCTGTGGAACAGATTTATCAGCGACAATATAGAAGAAACGTTGATGGAAATAATGACGTTATAAGTGACGTCGTTGATCAAAGTCGACGGGTGGTATCGGGATTAGACTTGACCTGCTTCCGTTGGGTATTCGTGTGCTGTACAAACTCACAAGCACACGAGACCTGGCTAACTTAACTGGTCGCCACGTTTATGCGATGGGACGTGGTAATACAGGAAACATTCTCCTTAGATCCGTCAAAAATCATAATAACTCTCATATTCCCCTCAAAAGTCTATCTAGGACGATTTGCTATGGGGTAGTTAGTAGGTTGCTAGGCAGCTTCATCAACGAGCCTGGACCGTGCCGTTGAACTCGTTTCCGAAGTCCCCAACCCGTCACATAACACAAAAAAATTCAATTCACAGCCAGAAAAGCAACTTCTTATACCCGTGGGAAAGAGGGTAAGGGTTTTCAGCACCTAAGCGCACTTTTAAATCTTCCGTAAACCAATGTAGCTCTCAGTCGATATATTTGTCACAGCTTGCTGAAAAGAAAAAAATATCTCCCTTTAGTATATTCCTTTCATAAACACCAAGAAAGTCACCGACTGAAAAAAAAAGGTTTGAGAATTCTCAGCTATCTTCACAAAGACATAAATACCGGGTGATCAAAAAGTCAGTATAAATTTGAAAACTTAATAAATCACGGAATAATGTAGATAGGCTAGAGAGGTAACAATTGACACACATACTTGCAATGACATGTGGTTTTATTAAACAAAAAAACAAAAATTAATTAATTAATTAATTAAAAAAGATCTCTTGCGCGCGTTGTGTGGTGATGATCGTGTATTGAGCCGCTACTTTCGTCATCCTTGGCCTCCCAGGTCCCCAGACCTCAGTCCGTGCGATTATTGGCTTTGGAGTTAGCTGAAGTCGCAAGTGTATCGTGATCAACCGACATATCTAGGGATGATGAAAGACAAAATCCCACGCCAATGCCTTACCATAACTCCGGACATGCTTTACTGTGCTGTTCAGAACATTATTCCTCGACTACAGCTATTGTTGAGGAATGATGGTGAACATATTGAGCATTTCCTGTAAAAAACATCATCTTTGCTTTGTCTCAATTTGTTATACTGATTATTGCTTTCTTGATCAGATGAAGCGCCATCTGTCGGACTTTTTTGAACTTTTTTTTGGTTCTAATTAAACCCCATGTCATTCCAAGCATGAGTGTCAATTTTTACCTCTCTATCTACATTATTCCGTGATTTATTAATTTTTTAAATTTATAGTGACTTTTTGATCACCCAGTAGATCCAATCTCCAAAAAATTTGTGAACTTATTTCCTGTGATTCATAACATTCAAACTTAATACATCTCAATAAACACGATTTATACACCCTTTTCAAAACCAGTTCATGATATTTATTGGTTTACATACAAAATGCGAGCTTACACGTTAGCTCATACTCGATCTCGCAAGTACAGATAACAAACACACACGAAAAATATATCTTTCTAACAATTAGTACAATCTTCTGCTTATTAATAGAGAAGGCGCAGAGATGCCCGCCGCCTCGTGACTGTCGGCTATGGATAGTGGTCTGATACTTGATGCCGGTCTGCGCTGCGGTGACACTGCTCCTGTTCACTGCGGCACGTCGGTCGACCATGAAACATACAAACCAAACGCAATTTTTTTTTTTTAATTTCATGTCTCATAAATATCACAATAAACAATTTAGTTTTATAAGCTTCCTCTCCTTTCTCGTGAATCCTCTGCAAAACAAAGCTTACATAAGGGAGTACGGCTCGCTAATCTCGTTCCACTACACGGAGTTGTTACGAAACAAAAAGATGAGGGATATTATGAAACGACTGGGGAGCACGGTGACCGAGTGCGACTTGTCACAGATGAACTTTGAAATTAGGTGAACGCAACATCGATGACTATATGCCGTAGGCCGCCAGTTGTAAGAATACTCTAAAATAATTGTTGAATATATATATATATGTATATATATATATATATGTGTGTGTGTGTGTGTGTGTGTGTGTGTGAATGCCTGTTCGGTGTACTTTTATCACGTCTGAATCGCAAGACATAAAGAGCTAAAAATTTGTATAGTTACTAATGTCTACCCTGGGAAGGCTTTAGGCACGGCTTTATGGCGATCGGATAGCTATTTATCTAATATATAAAGCAGAGTGTCCGTATATTTGTAGGTGTTGCATACAAATCTACAGTTTTGTTCCAATATTTATGAAATTTTGTACACGTAAGCTTCAATCCATGAGGACGGTCGCCGTAAGTATATGAATCACACACGATATATAGTTCACGAGATATGACGTTAAAAACAATGATATGTGTCTAAAACTGCTGCATTTAGCGGCAATGCTGCTCAATTTCTCCTAAGCCACTGGACCGATTTCAACCAAATTTGGTACACATATTCCTTACGTGAGATAACAATTTCCGTACGAGTACGAACCACATACGACACATGGTTCAGGAGATATAATGTCGTAAACAATAGGAATCGCAGAAAACTGCCACATAATGCGGCGAGACTTTATAAATACGCTATATGAGAATAAGAGTACTGAACGACTTGCAAACTTTTTCTCGCTGACACCCATAGCAAAATGATGAAAGGAAAAAAGTTTATCGCTTACTACTTTTCCGCTGTTTATGGAGTAAAGCTACGGCATTCGCTATGATGTTACAATTTATAATTTGTACACTACAAACTGTAGCCGCAGGAAATTTTACAGTCAGTATACAAGCATATAGTTGGATGTACCTTCTAAATTGTATCACAGTACGATACGTAGTTCATGAGATATGAGCACATAAACAGTAACATTATGGAAAACCGATTCATCACGCACCAAGTTTTAATCTATTAGTTCTTTACTACTAATTGTATTCCCGAGAGATTTTAAAGTCATACAGCCCTTATAAAAAGAATAAATAACTGAAGAATGGCAGGAATAAATAAATAAATAAATACCCGGGCAACGCCGGGTTTTCAGTTAGTGAAAGTAGCCAGGTTTATAAGGATATATTTTAAAATATTGCCTTTCTATTTTATATTATTTAGTTTTCAGCTAGTGAAAGCAGCCAGGTTTGTAAGGATATATTTTAAAATATTGCCTTTTTATTTTATATTATTTAGTTTGCCAGCTAGTTCAGTAAACGGATGAAACATAAATCTTCTCAGGGACGTGATTATTCAGGTTACATTTTTGTTGGTGCGAGTATTCTTACAAAGTAGTCCCACATAAAATGCTATAAAAATAATATTCAATTGTAAATGAAGACAATGTGGAACCTATCCTTTATATTAAAATTATGAATATTATTCTCAGTTACGTATATCATCGAAACTTTAATTGAATGTCCAACTTGAAGTAAAATCGCAAAGTCTGTATTCAGTGAAGCTAAATGAAAATTGTCTTTTAACTCTTTAAGACATGCCTATCAGGAAATTATTTAATGAAATATTATTCACTTCTCACTCAAAATATTAATAACAGTAACTCTGAATACATATGCACTTCGTAATTTATAGATCTTTGTAAGATACCACGTTTTACCATACATTACCACAGAAGCTGGCGTAATTTTTATATAAGTCCAGTTTGGTTTTGCAGAGCTGAAATAGAAAATTATTATGTTTTTTACTAAACCTTATTTTCCACCCGTCCTTGCTTTATCAGTTAGGATTTCTATATTTGCCACGTAATGGCGGCGGTTGATGCAATCTGTGTCGTTAGCTTCCTGCTGAAACAAATGCTAAAGGCGTCCTTTTTCATTTCATATAAATGATATTTCTAACTAATTAAATTTCGTGCACTTATTTCATTTAATACATATATTTTATGAATTTAAAATGTTCAAACACATTTACAGACAGCATTACAATATTTCCTTCATTTTCATCAAAAACAATCTCGTCACGATTATGAATCGACCAGCGCAGATAAGAGACAATACACAACCACATGCAGCAAGACACAACAAGCTACAACAAGATTACTTTTTAACATTACATACATTTATATATTTTAATTGTACAAAGATAATAAGACACATTAAAATAATTATTCTTTGCTACGAGTGTATACACAGACACCTTTTGTTACATGATGCCACTAAACTTTTCAATCGTCGATTTCGGGAAAAAATTGGAAGGACATTACACATTCGCGACTTAATACACGCTGACGCCATCACGCATGGAACAAGTATCAGGAGCCAAGAGGGACCTTGAACATACTAGGCAATAGGACACATGCTTCAAAACGCTAATAAACATGTGCTGTGAAATGGACTTCCTATCTCTACTCTCAAATGTTCAAAAGTTTGTAAATCTAAGGGACTTAACTGCTGCGGTATTCAATCCTTATGCTAACAAACTACTTAAACTAACATTAATTAAAACTTCCGGGCTAAGATACCGTGGTCCTTTTGTAAAACTGTCTTCTCTCGACGTTTCGTTGCCTACTGCGGGCAATGTCTTCAGGGGTGAGTCGACGACTGGTTGTTTTAGCCGCTGGAGGTCCTGCTTATATAGCGCGCACAGAAGGTGCCACCACTTGTCACGTGCTGCTGACTCTGAAGCTATCTCTGACCAGTGTCATCGCTCTAGATTACAGGTAATCGATTGTCCATCGTTGTTACAAAGTCGACCGCCATACTGTATCTAATTTCAAACCTTCTTTTCTATTGAAATCGCTTCTGGATCTCAATGGCTTCTCTACGCATGCGTGTATAAAAACGTGAGGTCTTGGTTAGCACTCTAGTTGTACTGAATTTTATTTCGTGATTGCCGTATGTAAAGGCATGTTCCGCTACAGATGATTTGTCGATGTGTCTCATCAAGCGGGTATCAACACTTCTTTTCGTTCTTCCTATAAAGAACATGCCACGGCTACACGGAATTTTATACACCCCAGGCGTTGCTTAAGTGTCGTGCATCTTTCACCGATCTTAAACGTTCACTACTCTTCTTGGTGGGTCTATAGATTGTTTCCACTTGAAACGTAACCAAAACTTTCACAATACGATCCGTGATGTTGTGAATAAACGGAAGAAAATCTTTCCCAGCCGACAGTTGTTGCCACCGCATGTTTTCTGACACTTTTCTTTTAGGATGGAGTTTTAGGATGGAGCCGTTCGTAAATGGTTTAATTCATCTTCCGAATAAATTGGCTCACATATATTATTGGCTCTGTCCACCTATGTTTTGATGACACCTCTCTTCTGCCTAGGATGACCATTGGAGTCCTTATGGAGGAAACGATCTGTGCGAGTTTCTTTTCTATATACCTTATGCTGTAGCGGAACTTCGTCTTTAAAAACGGGAATCATGAAATAAAATTCAGTAAAACAAGCGTGCTAGCCAAGACCTCTCATTATTATTAAAGTATGTGTAGAGAAGCCATAGAGATCCAGAAGCACCACAATAATTTCAATAGAAAAGAATATGGTTTGAAATTAGATAAAATATGGCGGTCTACTTTGCACCAACGATGGACAATCGATTACCTATAATAGAAAGCGATGACACTGGTCAGATATAACTTCATAGTCGATAGCACGTGACAAGTCGTGGCGGCCTCTATGCGCCCTATATAAGCAGGATCTCCAGCGGCTAGCAGTCAGTCGTCGACTCAAGGACGTAGCCAAAGAGGTCTTGGGGGTCAGCCCCCCCCCCCCGGCATCACCTGAACGATAAAATACTATTCAAACTTATGCTAAGGACAACACACACACACACACCCATGCTCGATGGTGCACTCGAACCTCCAAAGTGACTAAATTAAATAAGACATGACCTAGCTAGCGTGTAATGAAACTGAATGATATTGTTATCAGTGATACGCTGAAAAAGGGATACGCACTATCGACAATCAACAAAGCCGTCTATAGAATTTAATTATCGATACATCGATAACAGCATCGGCTATTGCCCAGACCTCCTTTAGCCGCTGTCAATTGTTGGCCTTACTCCATTATTGATATGTTAAGGACTACAGTGGGATGCCACCACTGCTGTGTATTTCTTTTGTGCCGTTAAGATATGTTTCCAATTATGAGTAAGTTCATAACACGAAAAAAGAGAAAAACCGAGTTTCCTTTGTCCACTAGCGTTATTGTAAGGTAATATACTTATTACTATAATAGCTTATTTATCTACATACAGCATTGGAGTCGTTATTTGGAGTGGCAATATTTCAGTATATCATAATGCACCTCACTCAGTACGTATAACACTTCTTAAAGTTAGGTTTAAGAGTAATATTTCATCTACAGGATGGATATGTTGTAATGCCCACAAGAGTAAAAGAACCAACAATCTTGGAAATAATATTATAGACTTGCGCTTTCTAAATCAATATACAAGGTATAATGCAAAATTAATGCAGATTTTGCAAAACACCAAGCTACCGTCGTGGCTGACGGGCAGCGAGCTTGGTGACATGCAACCGTGTCGTTGCCAGTGTTCAAATACAAACAAACACTTCTCATTCTGTTAATGTGACCGTTTCGAATAAACCGAAGGTTCTTCTTGCGTGTTCAAATGTTTCGAATGTTTGTATAGCTTACGGGACTTAACTACGGGGTCATCAGTCCCTAACCTTACAAACTACTTATGAACTAACTAAGACTAAGGACAGCACAAATATCCATGCCCGAGGGGGGATTCGAACCCCTGACCGTAGTGGCCGTGCAGACCGTGACTGGAGCGCCTCAGTTCCCTCGGCCACCGCAGCCGGCTCTTGCGTGTATTGAAACAATGTTTAAGAAATGTTTTGTTCAATTTTGTATATAAAATATTGCATTATTTATAGGAAGGTCTTACAAATGCAAACTATGTGCATAAAATATAAAAAATATATTAGCCTAAGTTTGTCTTTAGAATAAATGGAAAACATGAGGCTTTGTAAATTTCTCTTTAACCATTCGGACACCCCCTCCCCCACCCCCTTTGACAATATCGTGGCTACGTCACCGGTCGACTCACCCTTGAAGCTGTTGCACGCTGTAGGCAACGAAACGTCGGGAGAAGAAAGTTTTACAGATGGACCACGGCATCTTAGCCCGGAAGTTTTAATTAATGAAGACGTTGGCAGTGAAAGCCTACACGTTATGATTACTTAAAGTAACTTATGCTAAGGACAACAAACACACCCATTTCCAAGGGAGGACTCTAACCACCGACGGCGAGCAACCGCACGCACTGCAGCAAGGCGAAAGCTCGGCTACTCCACCGCAGCATATTTCTACTCTTTCAATGTGTTCTGTAAATCTGATCGTGAATGTAAAATTTCAGCAGCAGGCTAGGTGAATCACCCTGTATGAATAGCGTTTACTGATAAGAAATGAATGAATATGCATTAAAAATTCATGATGCGTGAACATATTTTAGTAACCTGTACTACGTGTTAGGAACTAATACTGTATGTTAATGAATTCTGTCTGATCAAAGATACAGCAGATGTGATGCCGAGTAACCCATTGTTCCACTGATGATTTCGTGTAAAAGACGAAGGATGATTTATAAGCATTATAGGAATAAGGATGAGTTGTAGGTAAGTAAAATAAACTATACTGAAAATAGTTCTTCTGTAAGGAGAAATATTAGCTATATCAAATATTAGCTTAATATTTTTCAGGGCTAAGTTTTCCGACGACGACTATATGGAATTGTCTATGGATTCATTACCATGGATCTGTAATTCATGGCCGGCCGCGGTGGCCGAGGAGACTGAGGCGCTCCAGTCACGGTCTGCACGGCCACTACGCTCGGGGGTTCGAATCCCCCCTCGGGCATGGATATTTGTGCCGTCTTTAGTATAAGGTAGTTGATAAGTAGTTTGTACGTTTAGGGACTGATGACCCCGTAGTTAAGTCCCATAAGCTTAACAAACATTTGAACATTTGTAATTCATGTAATCAGTGGCAGTGTACCATCTGTTGATACTGTAAATGATGAGTCCAAAAAAAAAAAAAAAAAAAAAAAACAAAAAAAAAAAACAGTGCTTTTATGTTAGAAATATACGTATTTTGGCAACGCGCAACAGCAATAAATAATTCAGTATGTACGATGATCATTTTGACCAGGCCAGCGTAATGGAATGAGATACCAGGACGGAATTTTGTCGAATCCCAAAGGAGAGAAGAGGCAAGTGGATGCTAGGTTTGAAATGGAACACTTTGGCATCGATTGAAAGATATCTCAGACAAAAATCGACTACCAACCAGCGTCAATGTCGATAAATTCAGAAGCAAACGAAGGTATTGTCTTCGCCTACCACTCTGCTGTGAACATGCGTAACTCTCTCACCATAAACTTATAAGGATTGCACGACATGATTATAACTACATTACGGCGGCTTCATTCACGTACACCGGCTACTGTTCTGTTTAACACAAAATAATAACTAGCACTCATGAAACTAACCCTTGGATAATTACTTATACGATGGGATTGTTATTGTTTCCTTTTTAAACACAGTTAATGATTGGAAAGTTTCAACACTTTTAGAACATGTTTTGAAAAGTGTTAATTCAATGAATTCGGCTTGGTCTGGAATGAGGTAAGCTTTGAGGAAATCTAATGTTTTACGGTACACTTTTATAAGAGTTTTGCTTTGATATTTTTTGCTAGTTAATATTATTCGGCTTTTAATTTTAAACAGTGTAGGAAATCCATAACCACACAGGCAGCTTCAGAACGTTGAAAAAAAAAAAAAAAAAAAAAAAAAATGAGACACTGCTTTAAGATGAATTACCGTAACGGTCTTCAGTCTTTACACTTATGAACGTAATATATGGATCACTTGTTGAAGTAAATTTTATTACAGAGATGGTTTCTTTGACAGTTCCCAAACAATCCCAACTTGAGATCCGTTTCTAATGATCACGCTGTCGACCTGACGTCAAACTGCAATCTTTTTTCTTCCTTCCTTTGTGGTCCGTAGTCGAAATGTAAGCCGACGGTGGTAGAATCGTCCTGAATTCAGGTTCAAATGCCTGTTCTCTAAGTTTCCTTAACAGTTTTCCGCGAAAATGACGTCGCCTTCCCTCCCAGGATTTCCGTTTGAGTCACCGCTCCACCTCTCCAATAAAAGCGTGTTGATCGAACCTACCGTTAACCCATCTGTTTCGCAAAGTTTTGTATGTCTTTTTAACCTCATCTCGTGGGGATCCCAAACACTCGAACAGTAACCAAGAACTGGCAGCAGTAATATTCAACAGGCGGTCTCATTTGTAACCACATCTTTCCAAAATTGTCTCAATAAACCGAAACCGAGCATACGCCGCAATACTTATATACCTGTTCCATTTTACATTTATTTGTAACGTCACACTTAGACGGTTACTCGAAGCACGCTACTAATTATTGGATAATATTTCCTATTCATCTGCATTAACTTACATTTTAGCACATTTACCGTTATCTGCAATGCATCACACGAACTAGAAATGTTGAGTTTCTCCTGGCGTATTTGATAATCAAAATATCCACCGGTGTACTGCCGCTATATAGTGCCTGTTGGACACTATAGACCGGCAGTACATCCGTGGATATTTTGATTAGAAATTTTGTGTTGTGTCCTCCTACAGTCAGTGAACAACGTCGCCTTCCCGAAGACAGCAGCAACATAAGCAAGCAGCCGTCGATTGCTATTCACCCTGTCCGTCAGATCTGTCTTCCAAACAGTAATTTTCCTAAATCACTCCAGGCAGATGCCGGGATGGTTTCTTTGAAAGGGCACGGCCGATTTCCTTCCACATCGTTACCCAAACTAACACAGCGTAAGCTCCGTCTCTAATGACCATGCTGTCGGCGGGACGTTAAACTTCAAGCTTCCTTCCTTCTTCCAAACACTAACACAGTGTTTTTCAACCTTTTCGAATACGCGACTCCCTTCCAAGTAAAAAACCTCTGGCGACCCCCTTCCAAATAAAAATATTTTGGCGACCCACCCTCATCACGCACTGCAACAGAAAAAAGAACCAAATTTAATCATCTTTCATTAAATTATTGGACGAAGTTTTTTTTCGGAATGGAACACATTATCCTACTTTTACATAATTTCCGATAGAAAATATAATAATTCGCTTTATGACTGTTTCGCATTTCAGGCAACAGTCAGAAGCGAATTATGCTCATTACGAAAGGGCCCACTTTATAGTCAATATTTTAAAGAAGTAGATCTTTTTTTCGAATGTTTCAGAATTCCTTGTTGTATTATGTTCTCTTAGCTATCGATTGGTTCTGAAAACAGTTTTTAAACTTTGAGCTAATTTGTCATTAGCATACTGTATTGTATAATAATATATGAACCATTCAGTTAATAAAGAATGTTACAAACGAACGTAATGTCAACATTACATAAAATTCAATTACGCATACGTCTTTCTATTACTGAACCCCTAGTTATTTTATGGTGCAACAAGTACTTCCTCCTGTGACGGCAACCCCTCCCTCCCCCCCCCCCCCCCCACGCTCCACGACCAAAACTTTGCGACCTCCCTGGGGGTCGCGACCCACAGGTTGAAAAACACTGCGTTCTGTCTCGTATATTCGTACGTTTGTTAGCGTCTGCAGTGGGAAACCGTGCAAAATGCTTTTCGGAAATCTAGGGATGTAAAGTCTGAAGGTTGCCCTTAACGCATGGTGGGAAGGATATTATATCAGGATGTAGCAATCTGAGGTTCCCACAAGCAATACTTTCGAAAAATTTATTTATGCATGGGCAGAAGGTTTTCCATCTCAAGGAAGTTTAATCTGTTCCAACTGAGCAGCATATATGTTGGAGAATTATGCAGTAAACCGACGTTAAAGGTAGTGGAAGAAACCATGTTTCGTGTTTGAAGATCGTTAGTGAATTTCTATAATTTTTGTATTACGACAGCCGCGTGGGAATGGCCGCGCGGTCAAAAGCACCACGACACGAATTGCGTGGCCGCCCCCGTCTGAGGTTCGAGCCCTCCCTCGATAATTGTTGAGTGTGTAGTTTAAGTAAAGTAGTTTGAAAGTCTTCCAGCAATCAAGAGTTCAAATGTTTGTAAACGTATGGGACCAAACTGCTGAAGTCATCGAACCTTAGACTTACAAACTTTTAAAACTAACGTATACTAAGGAAGACAAACTCACCTATGTCCGAGCGACGACCCGAACCTCCGACGCATAATGGGACGTAATCTCCCAAATGTGGCCGAAACCCCAAGAAGACGTTTAATTCACACAAATATCATCACACGGGGTCTTTGAGCTTGCTGGTGACGAATTTGACGGTGCGAATTGTCTAAATAAAATGGCGGTGCTAATCCAGTAATGTGACCCATATAAATTCTTAATAATTTATTAATAGTAGCGGTTATATAGTACTTAGACTAATAATTAATACACTGCCAACGTGATTTGTTTATTACAACAAAATAATAGAATATGCTCTCTGTACTTTTAGCCTTTTGCCACCTTGTTCTCAATTTACCAAGGAATGAGGAAAGAGAGACTTTCATATCCTCCGGTATCTGTAAACGGTCGACCAATTTTCTCGAAATTTGTTCCTCCAGATAAGGTTTTAATGCAGGTATACCATCATTCATCTGTTGCTTAACAATGCTGAATGTTTCTTGCCGAGTGAATTTCACTTATTTACTACCCACACCTGAGTGAAAAATATTACAATAGCATTAGTAACACATTAAGTAGAGACAAATGGTCAGCTATAGTAAGCGTGTGGCACGGAAAACAGGTAGTTCCGTAGCCTACTGCACCGCGCGCTCTATCGACCATATTGTGCTACGAAATGTCGGCCGCACGGGCACCTGTAAATATTCATTACACAAGTGAAATGGCGGATTTTGGCTGCTGATTCTTGTCAATTCCATCAGATAATTAAGCAGTCTATAGTCCGGGAGTTGAAATTCCGTAGTATACTTTTGTTCTAGTTGAAAATGCAAATTCGGCAAAGCGTGGTCGTTTTGCACAGGCATAGGAAAAAAATGTAATATAAGTAGGATAACCATAACATTTATACCGATTTAGTGTACCAACATTTTGTAAATACCTGTAGCAACCGTTTCCATTTTGTAGAACTGAAATTCTTCAATTCACTACCAAAATATTCACTCACAAACCTGGAGTAAGTTTGCCTCGCTTTCACAGCGCCGTATGTTTTCGACGAATGTCACTTTTGAACTGACGTACCTAGACAGGACACCCTGTACTTAGAGACTAATAATTAATACACTGCGAACATGATTTGTTTATTATAACAAAATAAAAGAATATGTCCTCTGTCCTTTTAGCCTTTTGCCTCCTTGTTCTCAATTTACCTCCTTCTGGAATGAGATGCACCAATCCTTTCCCTACCCAACCCACCCATCAAAACTCCAAGAATCGAAAATTCATATTTAGGGGTTTCGGTCACATTTTGGGGTTCCGCTCCACTGTGCGACGGGAGGACCGCATGATCTCTGACCGCGCGACTTACGACTGTCACTTGTTATTGATAGGCCTATATTCCTTTCCGGTTTCGGCTACAGTGATCATCTTCAGATGCTGCAAACAGCATTTAGTGAACAAATATACATGCACATTTAATCAATAATGTAGGTATTCACTGCCAGTATTGGAATTACTGCTGATATTGGTTTCTTGTGAACCATGGGATAACTCTGTGCCGGCCGCGGTGGCCGATGGGACTGAGGCGCTCCAGTCACGGTCTGCACGGCCACTACCGTCGGGGGTTCAAATCCCCCTCGGGCAGGGATATTTGTGCCGTCCTTAGTCTTAGCTAGTTCATAAGTAGTTTGTAAGCTTACGGACTGATAACCCCGTAGTTAAGTCCCATAATTTCTGCAAACATTTGAACATTTTTTTTGTGATAACTCTGAAGTTTCGTCTTCTGCTGGTGGAGTCTTGTTCGGAGGCCTTCGAGACAAAGGAGGGTGGTATACACACAGGTCATCACAGCAAACGTAACTGCATAAACGTGTCTACGCAACGGACGTTTCATGACGTCATCAGACTGCTGCCTACGGTCGCAGAGTTGCGCAGACGTATGGTTGGGAGCTCCGGAGAAGAGTTGGCACTATTTATTTTATTTGACCCTAAGTCCCACAGTGTGTCTAATTTCAGCCCTTCTTTTCTATTCAAATTGTTCTTCAGTTTTTTTTTTTTTTATTTTGCTATGGCTTCTCTGTGCATCCTGGTATGGTAATTATATAGTCGTATTCTTTGCTGAGAAAATGGAATCCAAACAGTCGAACAGACGGTCAGCGAGGCGCGGTGGAGTAGCCGAGCGGTCTAAGGCGCCTCGCTACGGAGCGCGCGGTTGCTCGCCGTCGGAGGTTCTAGTCCTCCCTGGGGCATGGGTGTTTGTGTTATCCTTAGGTTAGTTTAACTTAGTTTAAATAAGGACTAATAGGGACTGATAACCAACCAATGCAGTTAAGTCCCATAGATTTACAAACATGAACATTTGAACGGTCAGCGAAATGATCATGTAAGGATTCCGGTTTTAACGACTAAGGAGCATAAACTCTTATAAACGTGAACGATAAAATGTTGTGTCACAAAATGGTTTTGTAGAATAATGAAGATTAATGAATGTTCTGGTAACGATTTTTGCAACGTAACGCACACAGACGACCGTCAGAAAATGGTGCAAGGTGACAACGCTTGAAGTCTTAAATTTATGTACTCTCAGTGGCACAAACAGCGTAAATAAAAAGCCGTCCTAATTCACTGCCGTATACGAGTAAGGCTGTGATCGTAATTACGAGGACCTTGTTTCACGGGCAAACGCAGGCCGCCAGAATGCGAAACGATGCAGTGAAACTCATGAAAGTCTAATGCGGGCAATTCTTTTGCGGAAAGACGCCGCGCGGACAAAGACAAGCGCCAATTACCCCGCTTTCAGGAAAACGTTTCAGTGGTCATTTTTCTTCGAGGCTTCTCAATGTCATCTCGCACACTCGCTCCGTTCACCCCCAAAATTCTGCTAGGTACTAGAATAGACGCCGCGGTGGAGTAGCCGAGCGGTCTAAAGCGTCTAGCTGCGGAGCGCGCGATTGCTCGCCGTGGAGGTTCGAGTCCTCCCTAGGGCATGGGTGTGTGTGTTTGTCCGTAGGTTAGTTTACCTAGGTTTAAGTAGTTTGTAAGCTACGGACTGATGACCACGCAGTTTGGTCCGATAGATTTACAAACATTTGAACTAGAATAGACGGTAGGGGTCACGCGCAGGTGATTAGGGGGGGGGGGGGGGGGGGCTAGGCCGTGCGCTGTGACGTCACCCGGTGACCACAGTCGACACGAACGGCCGACACGAGAAGGTTATCAAACGATTGCAGGAAAACTATTTCGTGAAAAATTTTGATTTTTTTACATCTTACAGATTAACATCTCCGCTCGATGGAGGACTGAATTTCTTTTTATTGTTCTGCATACTATTTTTTGTGCTGTATAAATGAAATAAATTGTTGCAATAAATTTTATGATATTGTAGAGGTAAAACAGCATTGTGTAGACTTTGCGTATTATTCATTTTAGATCATATGTTGCTGCGTATGAATGTTGTGAACATGAGGAAATAATTAATTATTTCACGTATTCATTTATCGTTATCACTTAGTAAATGGCCAACTTCTTTAGTTAATTCAGGTACAATTGTTCCATCATTGTCAACGGCAGTGCTCGCTGAGGGGGTTTCGGAATCAGTACACCCACTGATTCCCTCAACGGAATTGTTTGTACAATTTACGCTGTCATCGTTGTCATTTGTTGTTAACAATAACATTTGTACTTCTTTTCGGTTGTTCCGTCTTTCTACCCTGACTTCACGGCATTCAGAAGAACCTGTCTTGACTACGTCGATGCACTTGGGCAGCTTCTAAGTAGGGACCGCATCTGCCTTTAATATACGTTTCAGAGGAAGGTTTAAAAGTTCATTTTTCAAGTCTGGAATAAAATTAGACTATTTAAAATATTCTGAACATACACGACCAGTATCAGGGTTGAGAGCTTCTAATCGCTTACTCGCGTTTATCCACTTTAACCTTACCTCTTTATCTCTCATAAATCTGTGAAATATCGCAGTCTTCTGTCTGCCGTGGCTCGTACAGCTCGCAACAGCACAACACACCATCGTCACTAATATTCCATCACTTATCACTTACAACTACTTAATACATACACAAACTATAAAGAGCCAGTGGGAAACCATTTCTGTGGAGATACACTCATAACAGCAAAGCTACAGTCGCGCGGGAAAACTGTGCTGGTCTTCTGGTGACGTCAGTGGCGCGGCATAGAAAGCCGACGAGAGAGACAGGCCGCTGCGTATGTCGTATCACGTGATCAAGTGAGGCCTGAGCCGGCGCGATCGCTATCAGATTGGCCGGCCGCTGGGGCACAGGCCACAGTCTCATAGCCTCTCTCGTTGGCCTAGCGCGGCATACGACTGCGCATCAGGCGGTTGACCCCTACCGTGTATTCTAGTATCCTTGCTGCTAGGTGCGTAAAGGTGGCAACGTAATTAGTAAAACATTTAGAAGGAATGGAAAAACTGTTGTGGCTCTCCATCAGCAAGCATACTCCAGAATCCCGCACTCCGAAGAGCAATACGGAGGGAACTTCCCATTGTATCAATAATAAAGACAGCGAATGAGGAGGGTTGAGATTATCGACTGTATAAACACCTCACTACGCACTATGATCAATCTTGTCTTTGCGTGATCTCTGAATAGATACATGCAGGGAATGTAATTCGCTTTTAGAGGGACAACTTCGATCTCGAACGCTTAGAAACGCATGAAACCACGTTAACGGTAACATTCGATTATAAAGAAAACTGAGATCTTTGTCATTCCCATACATAACGTTTCTACCACAACTATTGTTTAAAAAGGAACAAGATATCAATACCATAGGAAGAAAACTATACGTAATTCCATGACATCAGAGTACCATTAAGTGTTCAAGATACTGCCAAAAGTCGACTCCTTAAGGGAAGTTGGAATGCCACAAAATCATATTTTCCGTTTTTAAGCTTATAAAGGATTTTGAAGTTTTCTGCTAAAAATGGTGCTAACTTTGTTAAGAAATTATAATAGGAATTTTTTTATTTCAGTTTTCAAAATCATATGTAGGCCAAGTGATAATCTTCATATTTCTGAAAATATTAGATATAGAAGTCTGCGGATTACGCTCTTCAATTGTAGAATCCCTTGAAGCCATTGTCGTTGGAATACATGTTAATAGATGTAAATATGTCGTTCAACATCATATGGACTCGCCTAAGAAAGAATGTATCTGTTGGCATAAGAACTTTAAAATGGAGAGTCAGTGAATTTGTTATTTCATTATCAACACCTTCAGAGGTCTTCGGCTTCAGGACAACATGCGAGTAAGGAAGACTCAGTATGAATTTGATACGAAAAAAAAAAAAAAAAAAAAAAAAGAATGGGCAGCAAGAAGAAGAAAGCTTCTAGGTGAAGAAGAAGAACTGGAAGATGACCCTCATTACTTTGCTGGACACTGAATCAAGACCAATTCTATCTTATTCTCTGAACGAGGAACATTTTTGTTAAATTTTTTCCAAAAAAGGCTTAACGGTAAAAAAAAATTCATACGTATTATACCAACAAAACGAGAACTTTGATTTCAGTTCAGTGCCTAAGAATATATGCTGAAAATAGCTGCCAAAATTTCAAACATCTATATATTATATTTACAGAGCAAAAACACGTATATCCACCTGATAGTCTTTGTATTAAAGTATAGAGGCAGGATTTCGATAGAATGGTTAAAACAAAGTGGAAGAGATACATTATAATCGGTATTTCATCATCTACTGGGGGTGCACAAAATACTAATATTATTGAGATCAGCTGTAACTCTTCGAGAAACGGATTATTAAAGTGTCTTTATAGTGTCAAACAGAATGCTATCTACTATGGTACAAAAACATCCGCCAATTATAGCAACGATTTTGGAAGTTGGTCGTCACTCTGTTCTGATCGTCACAACGGTTGATTCTGTTGAGACGCGTCGATTTCGATGAGCAGGGAAAACGGTGTGGAAAGGACGCCGTGGCGGAATAGCCTTGCGCACTGTGACGCCGTGCTACGATGCTCCCCGGGCATGGCTGTGTGTGTTGTCCTCCTGATAAGTTTAAGAAGTTTGTAGGTTTAGGGACCGATAACCACTACAGTTAGGTCCACTAACTTTGCAAACATTTGGACATTTCACCATTTTACAAAGAACGCGAAAACAGTTTTTTCTGTGTGTGTGTGTGTGTGTGTGTGTGTGTGTGTGTGTGTGTGTGTGTGTGTGTGTATGTGTGTGTCTGTGTGTGTGTGTGTGTGTGTGAGAGAGAGAGAGAGAGAGAGAGAACATTATCGTCTTCGAATAAGGCAGTGTTTGTTGGCAATATGTTAGTCATAGTAAGCAGTCTGCTGCCGGATGGTGATATATTTATTCGCAGTTATCGAACCAGTGAGAGTTTTGACAGAAACACCATGATATAGATGCTCAATCACAACGGGACCTCCCTCATATATTACTGTAGGAAACAGGCATGGCCACGAGGGACCACTTCTTTGGTAGCTCTAAAAATCTTAAAATGTTTGTAAGTCTATTGCACTAGACTGCTATGGGCATCATTCCTTAGACTTGCAACTACTTATACAAACTTACATTAAGAACAACACACGAACCCATGACCCTGGGAGAACTAGATCCTCCGACGGGAACGACTGCCTAGTCCATAGCACGACGCCTTACGGCTATTCTGTACGAGCGTGAAAATCGCGGCGTTAACAACGTCTGGTGTCTGCAGCAATGGTTCTACAATGAGGCAAACTATACGAGTGTTTTCGACGTCGGTGTTTCCGCGTTACTCCGGCGTGAGCGCCAGTAACGCGTACGGAGGCGTAAAGAGACGGTGACAGTCTGTGAAGCCATGCACCCAAATTGGCATGTGGCGAGTCCTGCTGATAAGGATGAAGCAGGTTTGTAACAACCGCCACCGAGACCGATACCTTGCGCTCCATGACCAACCTATCCCTCGAGCCGAAACCCTTAAATACCTAGGAGTAAACCTTCAAACAGTCTGTGAAAACGTCCTCTCACGTCTCAATCTCCTTAAACTACTTTGTGGCCAGACATGGGGCCTCAATCCCTCCACCATCCTCTTCACCTACCGTTCCATAATGCGTCCTGTCATTTGCTGCTCCTACCCCACTTGGGTTTCTGCTCCCCCTGCCCACTACCAATCCCACCAGATCCTTGAACGCCATGCCCTACGCCTCGCTTATCGCATCCGCCTCCCGTCCCCCAAGCGGATCCTGTACGACCTTATATCTTTTCCCAACCTGCTCAAATTCCTTGAACACCTCCGCCTCCGACATCTCACCTGAAAACTGGATTCCCACCAACCACTTGTCTCCCACCTTTTATTGCATCCTGGGCCTCTGCCACGCCGTTACCTTGTTATCCCTCCCTCCCTTCGCCTTCACACTCTCCACATCCTCTCTGAGGGTAACTTCCTTCATCTCCCGATCCCGGATGACGTCCTTCCCCCTGACATCTACCCATCCTATCAACCCTAGACCGTCATCATATTAGTACGCCCTCTCCCTTTCACCTTCCCATCCCACTCCCTCCACACTCGGCTCCCCCCTCCTTACCTATCCCTTGCAGTACTTGCACCTTCCTCCCCCATCCCTCCCACCCCTTCACCTCCCATTCCTTCCCTCCGCACTTCCCCTTCTTTCCTAATCCCCTGAAGGGTACCTGTGCCCTCCAATTTTAACAGTGCTCTTTTAGTGTTTTGCCAATGTCTGTGTTTAGTGTTGCAAGTGCCTTTCAAAACGTAAGCGACCGCTGCATAGGCAGAATACTCGTGCTGCCATGTGTTTTTGAGCATGTGCCTCCTGTGTGCTCCACCATTGTGTTTTTAACCACCCTGGATTTTAAACTTCATATATGTGATTTTAACCACCATGGCTTTTTTAAATTCTGAGTATGTTTTTTTACAGTTCTTTATTATATGGATCAGTCTCCATTTTTAATCTCCTATCAAACTGTTTCATTCTACATTTAATCGCCGTTCATTGTTTTGTAACAAATTGTCAAATTTTGTAAAGTCGATCGGCTGAAGAGCAGTACTGAAACTGCTTCCAGCCTGCCACCCCAGGTGGCTTTAAAATATCAATAAAGAAAAGAACTGTAACTACTAAACAAATATTTATAGCCAGTAAGACAAGGGAAAAATATTGTTTATAGTTGATACACTCAGAACTGGGCTTTAAATTGAATATGTTTTTCAAAGCAGTTAGGATATAATCACTTAAAGTTTCATACACATGCGCCTTTTCAACCCACATTTCCTCGCTTGGAGTTGGCATCTCTTAGGAATCCCAGATAAACTCGCATGTTCCTCGTATAGTTAATGAAATAATTTCTGTTTACACATGAAAGTCAAAATCCAAATCGGTCAAGTTGAAACTCGCCCGCTGTTCTTTTGACTGTTAACTATCCGTGTTTGTGAAGTTAACAATTGACTGCTTGCTCACAAAATCTAATTACGGCAATATTCACACAACGGCGGAAGTATACAGTTCCCTTAAGCAAAACTCTGATTCTATAAATTAAGCAAACAATTAAATAATGATCCGCAGTCATGGATCTAAATCAAAAATAAATGTTGGCAACGGAAACGCAAATACTCTCTACTCCAGAAGGGAGCAGAGACACAAGATACATGGCCGGCCGCAGTGGCCGAGGGGACTGAGGCGCTCCAGTCACGGTCTGCACGGCCACTACGGTCGTGGGATTCGAATCCCCACTCGGGCATGGGTATTTGTGCCGTCCTTAGAATAAGGTAGTTGATAAGTAGTTTGTAGGTTTAGGGACTGATGACCCCGTAGTTAAGTCCCATACGCTTAACAAACATTTGAACATTTTTGAACACAAGATAAATGAACAAATTACCCCACATTAATCCAAAATAAATGATGAGGGGAGAATTTAAATGAGCACAAAAGGATTATAGTTTAACAAATTAATTTATTGTTCAAAACAAGAACACCAAGGGGAGAAGACCATTTTTTTTAAAATTACAATAAAAACACACCTTACAAAATATTCAAAATATCCACAATTACATGGTGCTAAAATTTCCCACCTGCAAAGATGAGTACAGGTTAATTACGATCACGTTTCATAGGTGGGGGGGGGGGGACGGAGGAATTGCAGCACATTCACACACAGATTCATACGCCAAGCCGTGCATGTACTTACCAAGCACCAGACACCAATACACCAAGACGACAGTCAAGCAATGTGGAGAATGCAGATGAAAGGTTCATTTGCGCACAATGAAACAGTACTTCGCTTCCGTAACGTGTCAAGCTAGTGGCTTAGGCTCATGAGAAACTATCAGAAACAAACGCACTTGGTTTAAGACCACAAAGTGCCGTGTACAGACGGAAATTAAAGTTTACCTAGAACTTCTAACTATACAGTAAATCAAGATTTCATTAAATAATATCTAAAAGCGGTCGCTCTGGCGTTCGTTTAGCACAGAGAGAAGATAACTACAGAAAGTTAAAGTTGTTAGATCAATACAACACTCTACTAAGTCAGAACACAAAATATGCATAAAGATAAAAAAAATCTATTTCGAAGAGAATAAGATCGTGAAATATATCGTGTAACCATTCTTTCTGATCAGAGGAATGATATCTATTAGATAAGCAAGGTTACAGATTGCTACAGCACAATACAGACTTCGGTCACAAAGATTCAGAGAAGTGAAATAATTCTATTTCATGAAAATTAAAACCACGATAGACGTCGTGCAACGGTCCTTTCTACACAGAGGAAAAAGATCTATTTAATGGTAATATCCACGACAGGGAACATTCTAATCAGCGCACACGTGGGCCGACAAGTAAACAGATTACAAGTTAGAATGGACAATTTTAGGGGAAAATTATCACGCTACACTCACTAGGAAACACCTTAGCAAATTAGCTATACAATTATTAACCACTCATGTGCACTGAATGATGGTAAAGCTGAAGGCTTAGTCTGATATCGTCCACGTGTACTGTCGACAAAGTACGAACAGTATAGGCGCCGCGAGTCCCCGAAAATATTACAGTTCAACTACGATAAGAACGCGAAAGACACTGAAAATATTTAAACAGGCGAAAAAATGATTTAAAAGTTATGGAGTGCAAGAACTATGCTAACAAAACACCATCAGAGCCTCGGAATCAGATTTCAGCAAAAATCGACATAAAATTAGCAATCCTGTACGAAATTAAGCAAAATTTCACAACTACACATAGTGTAGCTGCTACTCCCGGAATAAAACTTGCGAAAAGGCATAAGTACGACTATGGAGCCTGAACTAAGTCGATCCATGAGGCCACAGCAGAACCAAACCCAGAGGTACTTACCCTACCAGGAACCAAGAAGCGAATGAATAGCTCTCTTGACCACTGCCTAGCCGTTATCAAGGAGGGGTAGTGGAGGGGAGCCCAGAGAGTGTCACCGTTTGTCAGGCAGGTAACCTGACCAACCCCCAGCCAAGTAAGTTAAGAGCAAGCTACATTAGGAATCTTTGCTAAGACTGGGTTTTGCTCAGCATTTGGCAAACCTACTTCTCACCCAGAGACATTCAACGCCCAGAGTTTGAAAGAAACGATGACACAGACGAGGCGCTCCTAGCACTTCCTAAACTTTCTTACATACAAAGTTTCATTCAATCTGTGGAAGCCAGGCCTAGTGGGAGCACATCACAGTACACACTAATACATATTTGGGGCCTCATGTACAACATAGACACATAGAATTTTACAAACCGATAAAACTAAATCAATATATAATGCCTGGTATTTCGCATATTGCGAGTGGAGTGTCTTGCTACACTCAAAGAAAAAAAAAGTGTCTGAAGCTCGTCAACATTTGTTCATGGGGAGTCAATTAAATGGAACACGTTATGTGGACGTGTTTCAACCTTTTACTGTCGTTAGTCACCAGCATTGTGTAGAACCTTTTGTCAGCAATGTGGAAGGTGTAGTATACCGTTGGCAGATCCTGTTCTGTTGATTGTGCAAATGGAGCGGTCTACTGCCTGTCGAATCTCTGAACGAGTTCTGAAGCTAATACCACGAAGTGATTCCTTCATGTTTCAAAGTTCATTCCCGAAACCAGATATCTGAAACACAGTGACGAGCGCAATGAACATAACAATTAACTGCTTCACTTCCACGATAATATACACAATTTAATTTGAGGTAAAGAAATAATAAAGAGTTGGTAATCACTACGAAGTAATTTCGTAAAGGATTTCCAGTTCTGGAAAAAAGTTTGATAATCGGAGTGACTACAAAGAAAAGGGAAAAAACGCACTTTGACGTACTACTGTCCTTGATTGCACACTTAAAATGTTGTGGAACTAATGTTTCCAACTTGGGAAAAAAAACCAAATGTTCAAATGTTTGTATAGCTTATGGGACCTTACTAAGGGGTTATTAGTCCCTTAACTTACAAACTACTTATGAACCAGCTGACACTAAGGACGGCACAAATATCCATGCCTGAGGAGGGATTCGAACCCCCGACCGTAGTGGCCGTGCAGACAGTGACTGACGCGCCTCAGTTCCCTCCGCCACCGCGGCCGACCAACTCGGGAAAAAGAACGCTTCTATTTTAACAAATGGAATGGAGAGCAAATACTTAGTAAATTCACTTACCTCAATGTAATGACCAATCTCTCCGCAAGTTGTATACATTTCTTTTCACCACTATGTCGTTCTGTCTTGTTTGTTGGCATATTGCATTAAGTAGTTCGTCAAAACAAGCTACTACCATTCGATAATAATGCTAAAATTTTTCTTCAGACATTAGCTGTTGCTGAAACATTATATGAAACTGTCCTGTTGATAGTCTAGCTGTAAGCACAGTGTGTGCCCCACCGTTTCGCTTTTCATTATTACATTCTTCGTATATTTGCAATATACGAGGGTTGGAACATAATACTGGCAATACTGCTGTCACTATGCAATGGAATCTAGTATTGTCGCTGGTAACCGGCCGCGGTGGCCGAGGAGACTAAGGCGCTCCAGTCACGGTCTGCACGGCCACTACGGTCGGGGGCTCGAATCCCCCCTAGGGCATGGATATTTGTGGCGTCCTAGTTCGTAAGTAGTTAATAAGTAGTTTGTAAGTTTAGGGACTGATGACCCCGTAGTTAAGTCCCATAGACTATACAAACATCTGAACATCTGTCGCTGGTAGCACACGTTGTCGACGTACCTACTTTACATCCGAGCAAATGGACTCGCCAGTCCCACGACACATGCAGGCGCAAAATCGAGGGAATCACTGTCACTTGTGACCGAGCGGCCTAACGTAGAGGTGTAAACATGTTTTCGAAACAGGAACAACGGAGTTGGATCAATATTGAATGTGCCACAGGTCGTACAGAACAACAGTGGCATCAAGGTCTTCAAGAACGGTGGCATGTTGGGTAAAAGCCTTCAAGGAACGCTCTTAAAGTTATTCCATATATACAAGTACTCTTCATAAATTATTTGATATTATTAGTATCCTTATAATAGTTTTATTATAAAAAAGTATTTCATCAATCTGCTGTCCCCACTAAGCAGTAGGTCAGCCATCGCATTCAAGACATCTTCACAGTGATACTTTCTGCACCCAGGGCCGGATCTAAGGGGGGGGGGGGGGGGGGGCAAAGGGGGCAGTTGCCCCGGGCGGCAGAATTTAGAGGGCGGCGAATCTTGACCGACTCTTTTTTTTCAGAATGTTTCTTTCTGGTATAATTTAATAAAATTAACCGACACAGAATTATTAGAAGTAGAATAAAGTAAGTTCATGTTGTGAGATTGTGACATTTATTTAGAAATATGTATCCCAATTAGCTTCAAAAAGTAGATTCTTACGGGGGGGGGTGAAAGAAGGGGCGGCAAATTTATGCTTGCCCCCTCGGTAAATGTCCTAGATCCGGCCCTAGATCCGGGACTTAATTACGGGGTCATCAATCCCTAAACTTACAAACTACTTACAAAGTAGCTAATACTAAGGACGGCACAAATATCCATGCCCGAGGGGGGATTCGAACCCCCGACCGTAGTGGCCGTGCAGACCGTGACTGGAGGGCCTCAGTCCCCTCGGCCACCGCGGCCGGCGATATAGATGTCATTTCCTGTCATTCGCCAAGCATATTGAAACATGAAACTCTTTTATGGCGCAGAAAATAGACTAATTAGGAGGTGCACAAAATACGAGGGTTGGAACTTAAATTGTGGTAACTCCGCTATAGAGACACTATGCTATGGAATCTACTATTGTCGCTGATAGAGCACGTTGTTGATGCACCTACCTTACCTCGCCCGTACCCCGTCACCGGCGTGCGCACAATCGAAGGAATCACGTAACGGTCTAACTATTTTTTCAAAACAGGAACAACGGAGTTGGATCAAGATTGAATGTGCCAGAGGTCGTAAAGCACAACATTGTCATCAAGGTCTGCAAGAGGCGTGCAGGGAATCGGCATTGGCAGAGGGGGAAAAGAGAGAGAGAGAGAGAGAGAGAGAGAGAGAGAGAGAGAGAAGAAGAAGAAGAAGAAAAAAAAACCATACTCAGCCTCCTCGGATCGAAAGCCTGGCGCCGCTGTATTTTATGAAGACTTTGAAGGAGAAATAGTAATTACACAACCATTTAATTAACATTCACAGTTTTATAGCACAATATTCTGATGCAAATCCAATCTTTTAACAACAAACTCAAACATACGTAACAGACTAACTTTTACATCTTAAGTACCGAACTTAACAGTTTGTTTCATGGAATTTCTATTTACGGTGACTTTTGATATTGAACCTGTTCAATGCGAAGGCTATTTTGATTATTAAATGGTGTCTTTGGAGAGGTGTGTACGTTGTCTTCTTCTTCTTTGTTTTAATTACTTGATCAAAGGTCGCATCTGCAAAGTGAGAACTAACATAAGCAGGTGTGTAAGATATGTGTTTTCTTTCCACTGTTAATTGAAAATGTAAAGATACAGTGACGTTCTTGAATTACGTCTTAAGTTTCCTCCTGTTGTAGTTATATCCTGTTATTTCGTCTCTGTCGATTGAAATGTCACTTGTGCGGGAGAGCAATGATTTGCATGGGAATGACGCAGACCTCTGTTTTTTATTATTTGTGTAATGATTGATTGTTGATCTACACATGTTTTCCTGAGATTGCGAAAGTTGTGAGTCAAAGGTGTGTCTAGTAACAAGACAAGAAAAGAAACGCGGCAGTATGACGGAGTTATGCAAATCGACGAACAATGCAACATTAACTTAGGCTGCTGATAGATGAATGTGTGACACTGCAACGCGATTTCGCCACGCATCTGGCAAGGTAACTAATTGGGGTAGATGCCAATAACACAATGTTCAAAATGTTCAAATGTTTGTTAAGCTTAAGGGACTTAAATACGGTGTCATCAGTCCCTAAAATTACAAACTACTTATGAACTACCTTATACTAAAGACATGCCCGAGGCGGGATTCGAAACCCCGACCGTGGCGGCCGTGCATACTGTGACTGGCGCGCCGCAGACCACTCGGCCTCTGCAGCCGGCACCACGGTGTAATCTCTATATATAAAAGGAAGTGTCCCGATTGACTGACTGACTGACTGACTGACTCATCATCGCCCAGCCCAAACCACTGAAGATAGAAACGTGAAATTTGTGGAGGGTGTTGATCTTACTCTGTAGGCGTCATTTAAGAAGCGATTTTTCGATATTCCGTGCGTAAGGGGGTGAAATAGGGGATGAAACGTTTTTTTTTTTGAAAATACGTAGCTATTTAGGCAATTTTGAAGTTAGAACTACAAAATTTCGGATTTTAATTCAGGTTTCGAAATTAAAAAACACGTGTTTCGGCATTTTTTGAAATTCGACAAATAAGGGGGTAAAATAGGTGACGCAAAAAATTGATTTTTCAAAAATATGTTGCTGTTAACTTTCAAGCTATAACTACGAAACTTAAGATATGGATTCTTGATCAGCATTAAAAAGACAAGAGTTTCGGTATTTTTGGAAATTCAAAAACTAAGGATGTAAAAGACGGGATAAAAATTCTTTTCGAAAACACTTTGTTGTCAAGACAAGTTTGAAGCTATAGCTGCAAAAATTGGTATTTGTATTGTTCGTTATGATTTTAAAAATACGTGTTTCGGTATTTTTGGAAATTCAACCATCAAGGGGGTTAAATTGGAGAGGGGGTGTTTTTCCGAAATATGTTGCTATTTAGGCAATTTTGAAGTTAGAACTACAAATTTTCGGATTGGGATTCGGGGTTCAAAGTTAAAGGACACGTGTTTCGGTATTTTTGGAAAGTCGACCAATAAGGGGGTGAAATACGAGATGCAAAAATTGATTTTCAAAAATATGGTGCTGTTAACTCAAATTTCAAGCTATAACTACGAAACTTAAGATATGGATTCATCATCAGGATTAAAAAGAAGCAACTGGTGCAGACCAACCAGCCTACGCATGCGAAGCAGCGGGGGTTCAGCTAGTCTCAAATATTCAAATGTTTCTAAACCTATTGGACCGAACTGCTGAGATCATCAGTCCGTAAATTTACAAATTACGCACATTAACTCACACTAAGGAGAACAAATACACACACACACACACACACACACACACACACACACACACACACACACACACACACACACACACCACATACCCGGAGGAGGACTCGAACCTCCGGCAGGAGTGCACGCCTAGTCCGTAGCATGATGCTTTAGACCCCGCGGCTACTCCCTCCCGACGGCGTGATGTCTTCGCGAATTTCACTCCGTGTACGCAGGTAGATAGTAACGACGCCACGCAGGCGGGTGTAAGAATTTGGCAGAGGGAGTGTAGCTGGTGTCACAGCTGCTTGTTGGAGTAATGCCACTGTTTGACGACATTAGCAGGAACGGGTGAGCCACGGATGTGCGCAGAGTAATGCTGCATTACGCTGCACAGGGACCGTAGGCCTAAAAATTTGACACAGATTTCAGAGTGGTACTTTCACCGGTTACTGAGTAAATGCAGCGTAAAGAAGCTGTCCACTCGGAGAGACGAGAGAACGTGGGGTCGGAGCAGTCCGTGAAAGAGCTCCGGATTCATCATAATCATCTACGCTGCAGTCACCCACCACAAGTAACAATAATAGGCGGCTCCTTGAAAGGGAGATGAGCTCAAGGGCCACCTTCCGCTATTGACCACTGTACAGCATTTACTCAGCCTGCAACCTAATTTACTTCAGTAGAATTGTAAACAATAAAAAATAAAACTTATTGTTGTTAGGTTCCGCATGAGATGTAGTCAGTGGACATCTAACTCAACAATTACACTGAAAACATACACTTAACAGCCAGAGAAACTGGTATAGGCATGCGTACCCACACACAGAGATATGAAAACACTCAAGAGAGGTGCTTTGGCCCGCAACACCTGTACAGGGTGTATCAAAAAGGATGAAGCCAACTTACACTGTTGAAAGCACACGACAATAGAAGCAATAACACGAGGCGCGTCCAGAAAGTAAGTTCCGTTTCAATTTATCTCCGCTACAGCGCTGCGATTGCAGTTCCGCACATACGCTGTAGACGATGTGTATCAAGGAGGAGAACGTGCGCCATTTGGAGATCGCTGTCAGTTACGTACGCTTTGTTGTGCTTGTTTGAAATGTCGGCGTTGATTGAAAATCCCGCCGCCTGTGAAATCAGGTCGGTGATTCGGTTTCTGAATGCGAGGAAAGTGAAACCAAGTGAAATTTATCGGCAAATTTGGGATGTTTACGGACCAAATGCGATGAGTGATTCGATAGTGAGAAGATGGGTCCGGCAGTTCATTGGCGGGCGTAGTGATGTGCACGATGATGAACGAAGTGGGCGTCCACCTTTGGTTACAGAAGAACTGGTTCACGCGATTGATGACAAGATCCAGGAAAACCGTAGGTTTACAATTAGTGCTCTCGCTATGGACTTCCCCCAAATTTCACTGTTTCAAACTGGTTGAAGACACAGGCGGCAGATTTCTATGAAGAGGGTATACAAAACCTGGTGCCACGCTATGACAAATGCTTGCAAAATTTCGGCAGTTATGTGGAAAAGTAGTTTAAGAGTTGTAGAATTTTGTGCAATAAAATTTTCTTCTGTATCTGTGTACAACTTCATTTTACTACCAAACGGAACTTACTTTCTGGACGCGCCTCGTAAAATAAGAAGTTTCATCTTGATGAGCGATATGAAATATTAATTTTACAAAAATTCACAAATCGATTTAGTTCCTATGATGGAACATCATCAGTGCAGAATTGTAAGTCACGATGACTCATGTACACTGGATAAAGTCATCATGACTTGCGAATTTGTAGTGATGATGTTCCATCATAGGAACGAAATCGATATTGTAATTTTTGTAAAATAAATAATTCATATCGTCCACCAAACTGAAACTTATTATTTTATTCCAATATTATGGGGGCTACGGTCGGGGGTTCGAATCATTATGGGGGCTGGCACAATTTCCGTTATGGAATCAGGTTAAAAGAAGCAAATACGTCCCAGTACACACGGGTCCGCAAACGAGCCTTTGCGAGATAATTTGTGGATGCAACAGCAGACTGTCAATTCTCGTTTCGCATGTAACATTTTATTTACAAAAGTGGCAGGATTCACAAGCGATGGTGTTTTTAATTATCATAATAACATTTGTTGTGTGAAATAAACCCATTTCCTGTTCATGAGTAACAACATTAGCAGAGTTTCTCAGTGAATGTATGGTTTGAGGCATCGTCAGAGTGTGTGTAACATGCATGGTGGAGCTCCTGCTGTGAGAAGGCATCTAACTTGCAGAAAGAGCCAAAGATCGATAGATCGAGGTGTACCTGTACCTTAGCATCGAAGATCACCTAATCTAAATCGTTTGGATATTTGAGCCTGGCGATACCTCAAAAGCGAAGTGTACGGCACACCTCTTAATACGGTTCAAGAACTGGAGCGGAGAGTTGTACACGCTTGTCAAGAATTCTGAAATAATATAGCGGTAATCGAAAGAATTCGAAATTCATTGCAAAGACGAGGACAGTACTGCACCCATATGAAAGGAAGACATTGCAAACACCTCCTCTGACAGGTAACGTATTCGTGAAATGTGAAGTAAATGTGATGTAAAATCTAATAGTACAGACTAAATTCCAAATTAATGTGTACTAAGTAGGACAATGTTTACAGTGGCGTTAGTGGTGCTTTGGAACCGTACATTCGGAATTATCTCGCTCGTTTGTGGACCAATGTTTACTGAGATATTTTTGCATCCCGCTTAAGCGTGTCTGGTGCATGCGTTAGATGTTTTTCAGCGGCTGGAAAAGGATTCTGCAACAACGGGAGCAACGACGACTGAAGTGTAACGTTTCCTCAAATTGCTGTGTATTTCAACGCTGGGCCATAAACAAGTGTCAGGGTGCAAACCGTTTAACGAAACATCAATACGGATCTTCGAGCGAAAGGCCCACTCTTGTACCGCTCCCGACTGCACGACAACGCTTTACGCGTCGTCTGGTTCCGTCAACACCGACATTGGACTATTGATGACTGGAAACGTGATGCCTGGTCGGATAAGTCTCGTTTCCAGTTTTATCGAGTGGATGTACGTGTACCGTTATGGAGGACAACGTCATGAAACCATTGAAACTGCATCTGTATCTATTCATGTCCATTGCGCACTCCGACAGATTTGGACAATTCTAGCAGGACAATTCGACACCCCACACATCCAGAGTTGCTAAAGAGTCATTCCAGGAACAGAACACTTTTCTGAGTTTAAACACCTCCATTGGCCACCAAACACCCCAGACATGGACATTATTGAGCAATCTGCTATTCAGAGAAGGTCTCCACCCCTTCGCACTCTTACGGATTTACGGACAGCCCTGGAGGATGCCTGGCGTCAGTTCCTGCAGCACTACTTCAGACATTAGTCGGGTCAATGCCATTTATGCGCGCTCGCGGAGGCCCTGTACGATATTAGGCAGCTGTAGCAGTACCTTTGGCGCTTAAGTGTCATCTGATTTCGTGGCTGCTGCCGCCATCATTGGAGATCTCGGAACCGAAATAATTTAACATGGACACTACCTCCATAGATTCTCCGTGGTGTCGCCCAAGTCCAAAGTGCGCGCCACCTACTTTCGCCACGCGCCGCCATGCACGCACGGCGCAGCGTTCTTACGACGTCAGCCACGAGCGCCCTCTGCTACAACTCCGCTCGTGGCCACCACTGAACGACATCGTTCACTTGGGACTGAGATAGGAACCAGTTAACACTTCGGAATCAGATAGGCACCAGTGAAGACTTGGCTATCAGATAGGCACTAGGCAGGCCTCTAACTCAACTCTGTATCAGCATTCTGCAGTACTGATCTATGTAAAAGTTAAGTATTGTATACATTCTGTGCAATATATATATCGTTCTAATTTACTCTAGTGTTTCTAGTTTTTGCTGTCCCACTAACTGCTCCCCTCCGTACCTGCACAAGCGTGCTACCTTCTGTTGGTCTTCCTACTCAGCCACCGACACCTACGACGGAAACGAGACACAAAAACGGCGACGAGGCTGGGACACAAAAGTGGCGACGATGAGCGATAGACGAACCTTGGACCAGCCCGCTTGCAGCAGCCAGACAGCAGCAGTCGGAGCACGCAGAAATTGCTCCCGCCCACCCACCCTTATTATAAGATTTTTGGGGGAACATTCTATCACGTGTTTTGTGGACATTTATTTGTTGCAGAGCGAGCCCTCCTTTCATACTGCATTTGTGTTTCGTTATAAGTTACTTGTATGCGCGGCGCCTAATCGGTCAGCATGGCCGCTACCCCGAACCCAAACTTAATGGAAATTATTCAGTTACAGACGGCGCAAATCACACAACTTCTCCAAACGGTGGCGCAGTTGACGGCAACTCAACAACAGCCGTCGCATCAGCAGCCCACACCTGCCGCTGTACCGCTCCCTATGTTCCGCCAGTACAACGAACGTGAGGAAGAATGGAGCGACTACTTCGCACAGTTTAAAGAACTCGTCGCGGCTCATCAAATTACAGGTCAGAGAGTGAAGAACGTTTTCTTATCGATTGTGGGCCCCCAGACTTTCGTGTTACTGCAGAAACTTTTCCCCAACGCATCACCTCGTGATCTAGAATTCAATCAAATTGTCGATGCACTGAATGCTCATTATGAGAGAAAAGTTCTCATAGCTGCGGCGCGGTACCGATTTTTCAGACTAAAAAAATCAACCAAGCAGTCACACCAGCAGTGGATTACGGAATTGAAGGGCTTAACCCGCAAATGTAAATTTACTTGCTCGTGTGGACTTTCTTATAGTGACGTTATGTTGAGAGATGCGATTATGCAGAATATTCAAGACCCCAGAATTAGGGCAGCAATTCTGAAACAATCTCACCCTTCATTAGACAGTGTACTGCAGCTTATTGAGGCGCATGATACTTTTGACTTAGCAGATGTAGAAATGCAAAGCCACAGTGTAAACTCAGTGCGCCGCAACGGACGCTTTCCTAGCCGTAGTTCTCAGTGTAGCACTAGTGTTTCTTACAATTGTACAGGCTGTGCTAAACATACAGTGAACAGTAGCCAGTGTAAAAGTGCGACACAAAGGTCTCAGTGTGTATCTCGCCATAAGCGTGCACAATGCCCTAATCGCAACGCAACTTGTTATCAATGTGGCAAATCGGGACATGTACAGACAGTGTGTATGCAAGGCAAACATTCCAGGAACGGTAACATTAGAAACAGTGCTTTGCCGAGTGCACGAACAGTTCATGCTGTCAATGTCATAGACGCTGTGGATTTGGACAGTGCTTCTATTGATTCTCACATGCAAGAAAGTTCTTCTGCGCCTACAGCAAAACTAAGTAGCGAGCGACGTCGCAAGCGCCGACGAGCGCGTAAAACTGTGCGACGGAAACGGGTTCGGGAGAAGCAAAATGACTATGAACAGTGCAATCCTGCAGTGAACCTAGTGCCTTCTACAACTTCTCCTTGTAAAAGTGCCCAGTACTGTGTAGCTAGTGACAGTAGCGTTGATGTAGCTACTCACCAGTTTAGTGCAGTAGTTAGTGAATCTGTAGTAGCTTCGCAAGCTTGCACGGATACCGATCCGGTGGTAGTGCCATCTAGGGACAGTAATATTAATCTGTGTGCCGAGTCTGGGCCGCTTCCTTCATTACGCAGCCCGCGCATGCGCAAGCGCATCAAACAAGCCGTAGCAGACGTTGCCCACATTCGCGCACCTGTCGAGCGCCACAAGCAAAAACTTTTTGTGAATCTTGCCATTGACAATAAGACTGTGCAATTTCAGCTTGATACTGGTTCCGCTGTCACTTTAATGAATAAAGAGACGTATGGAGTTCTGGGTTCGCCAAAATTGTCGCCGTGTCAACAAGTGTTAACAGCGTATACAGGACAAAATATTCCCGTGCTAGGAACGTGTAGCCTGCCCGCCTCTTTTCAAGGTGTAACAAAAACAGTTGCTTTTGTAGTTCTTCAGGCCAAATCTACACAAAATATTTTTGGACTCGATGCATTCGACTTGTTTGGCTTATCAGTTCAAAGAGATGTGCTTCAAATTTCGTCAGTAGTGCCTCAGGACAAAATAAATGCATTGTGTGAAAAATACAGTGACTTGTTTTCGCCGGAACTAGGTTGTGCAAAAGACTTGGTGGCACAGGTAACTTTAAAAGAATCTGCAGTTCCAAAATTTCGTAAATCTAGACCAGTGCCTATCGCAATGCGTGATACAGTTGCCGAAGAACTTAAACGTTGGCAAGATAGTGGTGTGATTTCTCCTGTTTCTGCGAGTCAGTGGGCCTCGCCTTTAGTAATTGTACCCAAGCCGTCAGGGAAACTTCGTCTCTGTGCGGACTTCAAATCAACAGAGAACAGTCAAACAATTGTAGACACTTATCCCCTGCCCAGACCTGACGAACTAATGGACAAATTAGGACAGTCTCACTTCTTTTCCAAGATTGATTTAGCAGAGGCATACTTAAAAATTCAGCTTGATGACGAGTCAAAAAAGTTTTTCGTCATTGATACTCACACGGGCCTTTTTCAATTTCAACTCCTACCCTTTGGCAGTTCTTCCGCCCCGGCTATTTTTCAGCGCTTTTTGGAACAGCTGATAGTTTCTGTACCGTATTGCTCGAACTATCTAGATAATATTGTGGTATCCGGACGTACAGTTGAAGAACATTTAGCAAACCTGGAGTGCCTTTTCAAAGTGTTGACTGCAGCAGGTCTACGTTGCAATAAAGCAAAGTGTTCGTTTTTTCAAACTGAAATAGAGTACCTAGGCCATGTGATTAATGCCCAAGGACTTCATCCCTTACAGTCACATCTTAGAGCAATCAAAGACTTGCCTCCTCCTAAGAATGTGCACGAATTGCAAGCAGTAATGGGAAAACTTAACTATTATTTCAGGTTTATTCCCAATGCCTCTCAGACTGCAGCTTCACTGCATCACTTAAGTAGGAAGAATGTTCCTTTTGTATGGTCCAAAGATTGCCAGGTTGCCTTTGACAAATTAAAGTCTGCACTACTCAGTGATGCATGTTTTATTCCATATTCATAGAATATATGACATCAACTGCGATTGGGCAAAGCTGAAAATGTGTACCCAGCCGGGATTCGAACCCGGGTCTCCTGCTTTCTAGGCAGTTGCGCTGACCCCTACACCACTTGGGACACAGGGATCACCGCACCTGCAAGGACTACCCATGCACGCCTCCCGTCAAATACAAATTACCAGCTGGGAATTTGTATCTGACGGGAGGCGTGCATGGGTAGTCCTTGCAGGTGCGGTGATCCCTGTGTCCCCAGTGGTGTAGGGGTCAGCGCAACTGCCTAGAAAGCAGGAGACCCGGGTTCGAATCCCGGCTGGGTACACATTTTCAGCTTTGCCCAATCGCAGTTGATGTCATATATTCTATGAATATTAAATAATAACAACTGCAGGATCATATGTGACGTCTATTCTTTCGGTACAGACGCCACAGATATATATATGTTTTATTCCCTTTGACCCAAGGAAGCCTGTAGTGCTAGCAGTCGATGCCTCGTCGTACGATCTGGGTGCAGTATTGTCGCATCGTATTGGTTCTCACGATCGTCCTATTGCCTTTGCATCCAAGCTACTGATGCCAACGCAACAGAATTACAGTCAGATTGAAAAGGAGGCCTTAGCAATCATTTACGGCGTCACAAAGTTTCATCATTATCTCTATGGCAGAAAATTCTATTTGTTGACAGACCACACGCCTCTTACGTCGTTGTTCTCACCCACAAAGCCAATTCCGCCACGAGCGGCACAAAAGCTTCAGAGATGGTCCTTGATATTGTGATTCTTCAGTTTCTCCCGGCGTATTTGATGATCAAATATCCACGGGTGTACTGCCGGTCTATAGTGTCCAACGGGCACAATATTTCGGCGATCAAACATGTCGCCATCATCAGGTGAACTGACGGACTGAGCTCCTGGAAACGCGCCGGCACGGAGATCCGCACGCTACGGCTGCTCGAAGGGAACTGGGTTCTAGCCCGGTAGCGGGCCATTTAAATACCCTAGGCCCGCGGAGCGACCCCTCCGCGGTCCGCGCCGCCGAGATCTATATTTCGAAAAAATGGGTACTCAGAGTGGCAGATTCAGCGGGCTCTCCGCCCAACCACTACAACACAACCTGTGGAAACGGATGAAAACGCAAGGGAGGATGTAGGCACTGCGTTCGTTCCATATACCGGCGCACTCTCAGGGAAGATCGCCCGCATTTTGAGAAAACACCAGGTTGGAACTGTTTTTTGTCCGCCGAATAAAATTCGTGCACTGGTGGGGAGCGCTAAAGATGATCTCGGTTTGAGGAAGGCGGGCGTGTACCAGATTCCGTGTCAGTGTGGAAAGTCATATATTGGACAGACGATGCGTACCGTCGAGGATCGATGCGTTGAACACCAGAGGCACACACGATTGATGTATCCGAGCAAGTCGGCGGTCGCTGAACATTGTTTGTCGGAGAATCACGCCATGGAGTATGAACACACGAGGATTCTGGTACAGACGTCGAGATACTGGGACTGCGTCATTAGAGAGGCCATTGAAATTCGCACAAGTGACGACCTCATAAACCGTGACTCTGGCTATAATCTTAGCAAAGCTTGGGAACCAGCGATTGGGTTAATTAAGAGTAAATCTAGCAAACGTAACGAAGTGACGACCACGGCGGACAGAGCCCTCACACCGACGTCTTCTCAGACGCCGGCGCAATCGGTTCCACTGCGCGGCCGCGGCGCGGACCGCGGAGGGGTCGCTCCGCGGGCCTAGGGTATTTAAATGGCCCGCTACCGGGCTAGAACCCAGTTCCCTTCGAGCAGCCGTAGCGTGCGGATCTCCGTGCCGGCGCGTTTCCAGGAGCTCAGTCCGTCAGTTCACCTGATGATGGCGACATGTTTGATCGCCGAAATATTGTGCCCGTTGGACACTATAGACCGGCAGTACACCTGTGGATATTTTGATGGTCCTTGATATTGTCTAATTATCAGTACGAGATTTTGTACCGACCTACCACTAAACATGCCAACGCGGATACACTTTCCCGACTTCCGGTTGGCCAGGATGTGTCATTTGATTCTTCGGAAATAGCATGTTGTCAGATAGACTCCAGAGATGCTTCCGCTGTCGCAGACTTTCCTTTAAACTCTCGTCGGGTTGCACAGGAAACAGCTGCGGATGCAGACTTAAGTGTGGTAGCACGTTTTGTTCGCTCAGGGTGGCCTGCCAGAGCCAAAGCCATTGATCGGCCTCTGGTTCGAAGTTATTTTGCACAACGTCATGCATTATCTTTAAGTCAGGGTGTTCTGTTGTTACATACGGACAACGACCAAACAAGAGTGATTGTTCCTCGTTCCCTGCAACGTGAAGTGTTACGCCTCCTGCATCAAGGACATTGGGGTATTGTTAGGACAAAGCAATTGGCCAGACGTCATTGTACCTGGGTTGGTATGGACGCCCAGATCGAGAGCATGACGTCACAGTATACTGTTTGTGCGGAGCATCAGGCGGCTCCTCCGCAACGTTTCTCAGACTGACCACGCCCCAAGGGACCATGGCAACTTTTACACATCGACTTTGCCGGACCTTTCTGGAATACGCGCTGGTTAATCGTTGTAGACGCTTTCAGCAAGTTTCCTTTTGTGATTGCCATGAACTCAACGACGGCTTCTAGTACAATCAGTGCCTTAACATCAGTGTTTTGCATCGAATGTTTCCCTGAAACTATCGTCAGTGACAATGGACCTCAGTTTGTTAGTGCGGAATTTCAAAAGTTTTGTCTTGTGAATGGCATTCAGCATATCACCACCGCACGTTTCCACACCCAGTCCATTGGTGAAGCGGAACGTTTCGTTCGAACATTCAAGTCTCACATGGAAAAGATGAAAGGTCAGCACTCCAGGCAGCAAGCTCTTCAAATTTTCCTGTCTACGTATTGGTGCATGGCACGTGACGGCCCGTCTCCTGCCGAGCTGCTACACGGTCGCCGTCACCGCACTCTCCTTCACCTGCTGCAGCCTCCCACGCACCGAGTCAGTTCGTATGGCGCTTCGCGTTTTCAGGTTTCTACGCCGGTATTGTACAGGGTATTTGCTGGCAACAAGACAAGATGGACGCCGGGCACCATTCAGCGCGTGTCAGTCGAAATATGTATGTTGTACGTTCTTCCACAGGGTCGGAGCTGCGGCGCCACGCAAACCAATTGCGCTGGCACAGGCCGCGCATCCTGTCTCCGGTTTCTTGATTCCAGACCCTGTTCACCGCCAGGGAGCACAGCAACATCTTTCGTCCCCGGACTACGAGATCCCTATGGACGTCGACGCTCCTCCGACGCAGTCGTCGCCGCCGTTGACGCCGCCGCAGATGACAGCGTCACCGAGAGGGACTCCGGGACCGTGCGGGCCCCCGCCGCCTGGGCCACGCACCTCAGAAGATGACCTGTTCCGTCTGGGCGGAGGCGGGCGCCCATCCGCTGGTTTTGGCGGGTTTCCCGCCGGATCGCAAGGTGTATACCGGGGCGCGGACGGCGTCTCGATCCCAGCCTCAGCTACGACGCCCGTCCCACCAGTAACGCCCCCGCCCAGGCCGTCCTCCCAGTGCCGTCGTCGTGGCCCTCAGCCCTACGCCACGACGGCGCGGCGGTTTGGGGGGGGGGGGGGGGGAGGGGTGTTGTGTCGCACAAGTCCAAAGTGCGCGCCACCTACTTTCGCCGCGCGCCGCCATGCACGCACGGCGCGGCGTTCTTACGACGTCAGCCACGAGCGCCCTCTGCTACAACTCCGCTCGTGGCCACCACTGAACGACATCGTTCACTTGGGACTGAGGAACCAGTTAACACTTCGGAATCAGATAGGCACCAGTGAAGACTTGGCTATCGGATAGGCAGTAGGCAGGCCTCTAACTCAACTATGTATCAGCATTCTGCAGCGCTGATCTATGTAAAAGTTAAGTATTGTATACATTCTGTGCAATATATATATCGTTCTAATTTACTCTAGTGTTTCTAGTTTCTGCTGTCCCACTGGCTGCTCCCCTCCGTACCTGCACAAGCGTGCATCTTTTATTCCTGTGTCAGTCTTCCTATTCGGCCACTGACACCTACGACACAAAAACGGCGACGAGGCTGGGACACAAAATTCTCCTCCTATATTCCATGAATTAATGGCAACTATACCTATTAATTCATGGAATATAGGAGGAGAATCTGTTGAGGTAGTGGCTCCAGTCGCCAGTGAGCCAATTAAGCAGCCCGTGGTCACGTGACAGGGTCGTTCCGGTATACGTGCACTTCAGTAAGTTTCAGTTAGAGGTACCAAGTTCATGGGACGCACAGCATGGAATAACACATGAATTTTATGGGAAAAAATGCTGCAAAGACTGCGTTGCCCACTAGTTAACCGATCAGCATTCACAATAACGAGGTTTCCATTTTCAGATCACCTTAGTATCGTGTGACTACAACATAAATACTCGGAGGCTGAGCAAGGCATAGGAATGTTCATGCAACACACTGCTTATCAAACAGATAGCGGAGAACGTTCCCCAATAACAATCTTCGACAACCCTGAATGTTCAGAATCACTATATACAGCTCACCACTCTCAGAACAAACAGCATTTACACGTTTCATCCACCCTTGATTGTACAATAACATAACAGCTCCATTCACGGTCGAACAAGACCCAAGGCCAAGAGGGCACATAGCTCATGCACTGGCTGTTTTCCACAAACAGCGGGTCGCGCAGTTGACATAACTTCAAGTGCTGCAAACTGCTAACACACACGTCAACCAAGCGACTCGGACCATCTAATAGACTGCCTTGCAGAGCACTCTCTTCCAAGCACCTCGTGGTCCCTCACACTCGTAACGTCCGTCCAGTCTCCCCTCGCGCCATCAACCGCCTTCAAAATGCCACCACAAACCCGGCGCGCACGCCCGACCACGCCCCTCTCCAAAGATCATACGACCAAAGATGAGCATGACATGAACATATCGATATTCCCATGGCTCAGCCAGAGGATGTGGAGGTAGTGGCTTGTTGCTCGGTAGAAACGCGATGTCAAACCTTCGAAAGATTATAAGGTCCAAAGACATAACTTGAGCAAGAAAGATACGCACTGTGAAGGCTATGGTCTTCCCAGTTGTCATGTATGGATGTGAGACCTGGACCATTAGAAAGGCTGAACAGCGAAGAATTGACTCCTTTGAACTGTGGTGCTGGCGGAAAGTTCTTAGAATTCCATGGACAGCAAAGAGAACCAACAGACGTTTATTAGAGCATATAAAACCAGATTGCTCCCTGGGAGGTCTAATACAGGCATGCCCAACATTCCGCCCGGCGGGCGCGCCTGCTCCCCGCGTGCGGAGTTCACTGTAGTTCACCGCCCCGGCCGCGACGATGTCGCTAGTGTCGGCAGCGGAGCGAGAGAGACAGCTGCGGAAAGAGCGAGACCGCACAGCACTGCTCTGCGCTGGACTTTCTCGCGTTCAGATCCAACGCCAACGAAGTAACAGAGGAAGCGCAGCTCTGTAATGTGGTCGAAGAAGGGTAAAACAAACAAACCATTTGCTGTTTAGGTAACAATTAGTGTTTGTATGGCAGAGTCACTACGCAAAACTTAAGAAAATATCCAAAACACGGATCTGAGAAAAACAGTAATTTTGTGACCCAAATTTGATTCTATTAGTATTGTAATGCACAGTTGTCATATAAACAGTAGGCTTCTTCTGAAAGATATATGTTTCTTAAATGGACCAATATTATAAATATGCTATTTTAAAAATAATTTTATGTAAGGGCTATAGAGTCTCTTTCTTATGAGTAAATTTTTTTTTGTTGAAACACAAATACAAAACTAACAAAAAAAGATTGGTTTTAGGTGCATAGCCTCCAGTTCCTCTGTAAAGATGCTAGCGCACTTCGGGCGCGAACCGTTTTGACGGGCGCACTGCTTCCCCCACCACTGCAATGCCTGCTGCATGTGTGGGAGTGAGACAGCTATATGCCAAACGCTGCAAGGGGGAAAGGAGGAAGGCTTCTTTTGCACACAGTGAGGCTACTAAGTGAAGATGGCAATGTCGTAAAGTACTTTTATAAGTGGGATTTCCTGCCTTTTTTCATTCGCCAAAGCGAATAAAAAATAAAATATAAAATGGCCTAGTAAAATTGTATACTCCTCCCTCAAAATGTGGAACATATGAAAGACATAACTTGTGAGTCACTTGCGCAACGCTATCCTGAATACAAATAATCAAAATTTGATAATATTTTTATTTCTTATAAGGATTTTGTCATTTTATTAAAACTGTAGTGTATATTCTGTGCACAGTGCCCAGCCTTCATTGTCCTTGTTGGGAGAGCCCTCTGGTGGTCAACGATGTGTTGTATGAGGTTTCTTAGTTCACATCACACATGTGAAACTTCAGTTTGACTATGCACGTGTTGGTTACCGCGTCGCATCACTTCCCGGTCTTGAAATGCCGTCTGCTTTCCTGGTAAGCGATCATTGTGGCATTCTTATCACACACTTTTAATAGTTCACGCGGTTTAGGCTGACCTTCCATTGAGGTCTTGACCATGGGCAGCATATCTCACCCAATCTGTTTTTCGATTTTAGACTCCCATCAGTGGTTTCTTTATAAAGGATAAAGCGGGAATATTATTTACCTAAAGACGACCACACCCTGTTGTGGGAATGTTTTAAGAAGGTACCGTAAAAGCTGGATGCTGTTCCAATTATGTAATCATTTTTTTGTAAGTACTTTCGATATTCTCCTTTTTAAAAATTTTAAAGAAATTTTTTCGTTTCGTAAGGAATCTTTGTCAAGTATATCCAAAAATGATTTATTGGCCCTTTTACAGACTGTAGTTATTAGTTCAGATGTTTCCTATTCACAGATGTCATCCACCTGAAGATGCATCTTTACTGATGAGAATCCGGTAGTGTTGGAATAAACACATCTTGACAGCTGTTGCGATTTCATTCTTTACACACCTCCACCTAAGACATCATTGAAGTCAATTTTAATTTTCAATCTTTATTTTTTGTGGTGATTGTGTAGAAAATTCCATAAAAAAAAATTTGCATTAAGCTGTCTAACATATTTAGAAACCTTTATTGAATTCCTTAAAGAGAGAGGATAATTTTCGACACCTCAAGCTCAAAACAACAGGGATATTAAGTAACGTATAAAATTCAGTTACACCCAAGCTCGCCACTCTGCTCCACACGCCGCTGCGCACAATATGCGGGGCAGCAAAGGCCGCCCGCCCGCCTGTGGGGCGGTGTTTGGCCATGCCTGGTCTAAAATTAAAACAAAAGCTGTCCTATTTTGGACAGACAATGCGAAGACTTGCCTCATTGAAAAAAAAAAAAAAAAAAAAAAAAAACCATTAATGCTAGGGAAGATCGAAGGCACCAGAAGAAGAGGCCGTCAGAGGATGAGGTGGATGGATGGCATCTCAGAAGCATCGTGTTCCAACCTCGAAGGTCTATGACAGAAAGTGCAGGACAGATGAAAGTGGCGTTCTTTGGTGCATGGGGTCACTAAGAGTCGGAATCGACTAAATGAAAGAGAGAGCGAGTAATTTGTGTAACGAAATTATTCGCCGACCGCGGTGGCCGAGGGGACTGAGGCGCTCCAGTCACGGTCTGCACGTCCACTATGGTCGGGGGTTCGAATCACCCCCTCGGGCATGGATATTTGTGCCGTCCTTAGTTAGTTCATAAGTAGTTTGTAAGTTTAGGGACTGATGACCCCGTAGTTAAGTCCCATAAGCTATACAAACATTTCAACATTTGAACCTTACAGCTTACTCCTATTTTTCTTAAAATTACGTACGTGTTTCAAATGTTTGTATAGCTTATGCCGTCTTTAGTATAAGGTAGTTTATAAGTAGTTTTTAAGTTTAGGGACTGGTGACCCCGTAGTTCAAATGTTTGTATAGTCTATGGGACTTAACTACGGGGTCATCAGTCCCTAAACTTACACACTACTTATGAACTACTTACGAACTAGGACGGCACAAATATCCATGCCCGAGGGGGGATTCGAACCCCCGACCGTAGAGGCCGTGTAGACTGTGACTGAAGCGCCTCAGTCTCCTCGGCCACCGCGGCCGGCACCCCGTAGTTATGTCCCATAAGCTATACATTTGAACATTTCGAAATTATTCTCTTTCTGTAAAGATAAAGTACACATTTATGTAAAGCATAAGACACAATCAAAGAAAGCTGAACTAAACACGCTAAACTGAGTATATTTATTTCAATTACAATATCATTTTATGGGGTTTATTCCGAAAGTAATGCCTCCCATTTTTGTCCATGGAAGCTACAGGAGATACATAAATTATAACAGCATAGCTAAATAGAGCAATATTTCAGCAACAGAATCACTTTTCCAAATAGTCAACCCTATTCGTCACAAACGTTTGCCAACGACGAACCAGAGTCTGCAAACAGGGCTTTGAAAATCGGAACTAGCTGTGGCTAACCTCTTCTACACAGCTCGTAGTCGTGACACTACATGTCGGCTGTCGATGCTAATCAGAAAATTGTCACCTTCAGCTTCATATTGGTCCAGCAGGTCGCGACGAATTTCCGCATGATGTTTTTTTTTTTCCCCCTTTTGTTAGCATTTGTGGGACCCATCTCGTAGAGAGCTTCGTATAGCCAAGATGTTCCAACACTGTTCTCAAGGCATTCCAGCCGACAATTCTCTGGTCGTTATCCGCAGATCATCGCGAAAGGTTTGATCAGGTCGCTCTTCATTGAGAGGGATGCTATCTCTCTAGCGTCGAGCGGGCTGTGGCTTGACACGCCCACCTTTCCACTAAAACACGCAAATGATGACAGGCAAAAGTTAGTAGAGATTCGTGCGTCTATAAAAAGTTCGATGCACGAAGCATATAATAATAGGGTATTTGACTGTTTTCTGGAAATCGTTTTAAATTGTTAATTATGTCATATTATTGTCCGAACATGCTTTTTTATCTCGTGGATTTCAGTACTTTAAAAAAAAAAGAAATGAAATTAAAATAATTTGAATGCCCGCTAAAACGCTACATTTGAGTCACGTGATGCCTGTGACGTCATACAACACGCTGCTGCTGCTGCTGCTGCTGCTGCTGCTCTCGTAACATTGTTTGGGCCGAGGCCGAGGCCTCGTGTTTGGGCGTTAACGTTTGCATAATGACCTACAAATATTGCTTAGTTCCGCACTGTACCAATACATCTGTCAAGACTCCGGAAAAATTGTTCTTGCAAGTACCAAAAAATGAGAAGATGCGCAAAAAGTGGTTGACACTGGCGCGAAGAGATCCAAATGAAATAGCGGCTACTTCATGTGGGTATTTCTGTGAGTTAGTTGACTATGTCCACTGAGTAAGGCAGCAGGACACAGTGTTTCGACGAAAAATATGATGGAATATAAAAGTTTTACTAAACAAAAGTAAATTAACGTAAGCCTTTTCTTCTGCACAGGGCTCTACCAAGCAATTTTCATTGCAAGTAAATGTTTCAACTGATTAGCGTGTTTTTGTTGAAAGTAGTGACACATTCATATCAAACCAAATCTTGAATATGTAAGGAAAATACTGATTTGCATGGCAGAAAGTTTACACACAATCGCAAACATTCACTCACAAAAACAACAAACCAGAAAAGCGCTGTAATTTCGGCGCTATAAATTTATTCCATCGTGTCTTGCTCGCAATGTTTACGTGAAAGTGACATGCCTTTGACTACGGGAATGTGCGTTGCCAACCTACGATCGATATGAAAACACCGCCGACGCAACACGCTGTCCCTGTTCTATAGATATATTGTATAACTATACACAAGGCATTTTTGCTGTATTTTACAGGTTTTGATGTTTCACTTTGCACCAGTATTCAAGTAGTGAAATAAAATTACTCCCTTAACTGCGTGCTTTACTGGGTTAAATTTTACTATCTATCCCGGCGGCTTCCTGTGACTATGTTAGCAACAGATGCTGAATAGCGAGAATCATGAGTCGTCTCCATCAGCCAATCGCGTGGCAGCGCAAATATTTTGTCGTGAAACCTTTGATTTACGAGGGCAGTTACTTTTACTGACCGGACAAGGGTAAATACAAGAATCATAGAGCAGGAACAGCATTATTTATTTACTTCATGGTCTGTACGATACACTAATCTACTCATTCTATGTGGTCTGAACACCTGGACAAAGATTTTCTATCGTGTTGTTGATGTTGCCAACATAATCACTCAAGGCCGCTTGGATAGAAGATAAAATTTCACCCTTTATTGCATAATATGGTGACTTCAGATTAAGTCTGCTGACATCAACAAATAGGGTACTTTTTTCCAATGGCATAAAATATCTCTCGAAATAATTAGCTTTAAACTGTAGGTATGCATTACTTACAATGCAGTTTTCACGTTTCTTATTTCTGGCACATAAAAATTTGGAATGTTTTTAAAGAATGACGACACCATAATTGCATCAACTTTAGGGAGGTTTCCGCTGTCAGCCTTCACATAACCATCTTCCATTGTGGCATAAAAACTGTAAACGCGTTTAGATCACGAAAAAACTGAACTTAAAGCTACGAAATGGAGGAAACGCGTACAATAATACAGCTCCGACTTCTAGTTGCCGCGCTGTAGGTGTTCTATGACATCACCAGTACTTCAGCCAATAACGGAGCGTCTTCGATCACGTGATCTAATCGTGAAATTTGATGATTTTTAAGCTTTAATTAGGTAAAAATAACAGATGTTTTGTAAGAATTATGAGCGAAAATGCTGTCTGAATGTTATAATCACTCAGAATAACAACAATTCGAACCATATTTTTAACACAGGAAAATACCCTATTATCACAGCCATACCTTAGCTAAAGATCTTTCCGAGAACCCGAAAAAATTCTGGTCCTACGTAAAATCGATAAGCGGGTCAAAGCCCAATGTCCCGTCACTCGTTGACCTTTAAGAAAACTTTCACGCAGGAGGACCGGACAAATGTACCATCATTTGATCAACGTACTAATTACGAAATGGGGGACATAGCAATAGGTATTTCCGGTGTAGAGAAGCAGCTGAGAGAGCTAAATACCAAAACGTCTGCTGGTATGGATGGAATACAAGTTCGGTTTTACAAAGACTATTCTGCGGCATTGGCCCCCTAATTAGCTTGCATTTATCGCGAATCTGAGGCGGGACTTGGGGAACAGCCCGGTATTCACGAAGGGGGTTGTGGAAAACCGCCTAAAAGCCGCATCCAGGCTAGTCGTCATTCCGAACCTCCCCCCCCCCCCCCTACTTAATCCACCGGGCGGATTCGAACCAGCATCGGTACGCCTGCCAGTCTGGGAAACCGGTGTGTTAGACCTCTCGCCTAACTGATCGTGTCTGGGAACAACTGCAATCATCCTAGCCAATTTATGTTAAGAACCACAACCTTATTATTGAGGTAAATTGTATCCATCCATCTTTCACTCACGTACAACACATTTGGTCGAAAGAATGAACGGTGCACTAAGCACTCAGTCCTGATACTGACTTCCTCCTTGCAGGAAGCGCTCACTGCATTAGGTTTCCTACATCGTGATTGCAGTTCTTTCATTATTTTGCCATCCTGTGAGAAAATACGTTCTAACTACTTGAATCTGTCCACGTGTTCTAACTTCGTTCCTCCTATTTGGCACTCAGTCTGTTTAAATCTCTTTCCCATAGACAATATTTTTATTTTCTCGAAGTTTGGTTCCCACCCCATAATCTGGAAGAACTGACAATAATTCCTTCATAGGAATTCGGCCACAATTTCTTTTTCTAGATACAATTCCCTGTTCCACTCACAACACTTCTCCATTATCTGTTATAAGCCAAAGACCTGCTTTTGCCACTAAGAGGCTAAACCCACACTGATTTTAATCCAACTTCCATTAATACTCGCGATCTTCTTTCGGCAATATCTGGAAAGTTGAAAGGAGAGCGCGAGTATGTGTCGAAGTTAGATGAAGATTTGAAAAGTGGAAAGAAGAGTGCGAATATTAGTTAAAAACAAGTTGGATGCAAATCATCGTGCGTTTAGGCTTCTTAGTTTCACACTGGAATATAATTGCAGCCAGGGAGAATTTTTATTTTAGTGTGCTGAATTTTTATACCACAATGAGATCTTACACGAGAACATAGCATCCGTCAGTGGTCTGTCGGAGGTAAGGACATTAAACCACATAGTAGCTGATGTTTCGAGACGATTATCCAATAACCTTGTGGTTTGTCAGCTAATGACCATTGTACCAGTTGAGAGCAGTCTTGTCGGGGAGTCCCATAACTTTCGCCTTGTTACCTGCTACTGGAGACAAACAAAAGTAAAGAATCACCTTGGTTCGGCAAAACACTACTCGGCGACCTTGGCGTCACAAGCCAGGAAAGCTCTCTGAATGCGCCCGTCAAGACACACTGTACTTGCTTAGTAGCGCAAAATACGGAAGTACAAAGAAATATTGCCTCTGGAACTTGACGATGAAGTGTTTGGCATCCTGGTCTTTTGCAGCCGCCCACAAAGGTCTGCGTGTTTTATTCAGTTTGTTTTGGGATAACCACTCACGCTCGATTCGACCACTGTACCAGGAACTGCTACTTTCACACTGTATTCCTCCAACTCTCATAGGGAAACTCGTGTCTGGGAGCTCAGAAGTTCACAGTGAGGCTTATTTGAAACTGTTGTATTAACAGCCGCGGCGGATTAGCCGCGCGTACTGGAGCGCCTTGTTGCGGTGCGCGCGGCCGTCCGAAGTCGGGAGTTCGAATCCCCCCTCGGGCATGAATGTTTGTGTCGTCTTAAGTATATAAGATAGTGCATAATTAGTTTGTAAGTTTAGGGACTGATGACCCCGCAGTTAAGTCTCTTAGACTTTACAAAAATTTGAAGATTTTGTATTAACACAATATTATGGAAGAAAAAAGTGTTAAATGGCAGTTTGTCATCGTATGCAAAAGGACGCCGAGAGAAAATGAGTGTCCGGAAGGTGTAGAGATCAACCAACTACGCGATGAATGTACTACACTCCATAGAATCGGATCGTCTACATTCAAGATATGTTCAACACAAACCATTAGCCCGTACGACTTAAATGATAGTCGAAATTACGGTAAGATCCACGAGAGCGCATGTGGAGGAAAGGAAGCTAAGGTTTATCGGCCCGTCAACGGCGTCATTGATGTACCAGATCGGTTTATATTAGGTTAAGGATGGGGAAGAAAATCTGCCGTGCCCTTTGAAAGGAACCACCCGTTATTTATAAAATTGTTGAATATCCGTCTCCAGATCGCTTTTATTTTCTAGAACATGACCGGTTTCGGGAAAGCAGCCCATCTTCAGATCAGTTCTATGAAGTTACATAGTCGCGTGATGAATGAGTGTTCACAGTAAAGACTGTAAACGTCAGGTTACTTTGTAAGTTAATAGAATTGATCTGAAGGTAGCCAGCTGTCGTGAAACCGGTCATGCGATCTGGAGATGGATATTCAAGAATTTTATTCATATGAGATCGCCGAAACTCCCTAGACTCAGAACTCTAGCTTTGACAATCTCGATATTTGCCTGAAATTATTTAGGGATGGCAGGAGACAGATTTGAACTGCCATCCACCAGAATTTGAATCCGGCGTGTTACCACCATACCACTTCACTCGGTGTTCCAGATTAGGTTGAATGTCATTAAATTCTATCATTTAATATTGGCTAGTAATACCAATACGATTCTAACACTAGTAGTACCAGGTGGGTCGTTTTTGGAGAGTTTGTGACACTTGCGCGGAGTGACACTTGCGGGGAAAGGGAATTTGTAGACACTTGCGGGGAGACGTGGACGCTGCAGGTAGTGAACAGGGTGTTCCAGAAGTAGGGATACACCACCCCTACTCCACGCCCTCCAGCCGCTACCTGTGCCGTATTCAGGGAAAGGCCCACCGAGCGAGGTGAAGCAGTAGTAACGGGACGTTCGCTAAAAATAGCGTATATTACAAGATTCACGTCTCTCGCATTCCGGCCCAAAATTAGCATGGGCCGATATTTCGCATTCATTGAAAAATGCGAATTTTTCCGGTACCTACTGTTTACTTTGTACATATTTAAGGGCAGAAACTAAAGTTATCTCGCAATATTTCTGATTAAATAGTGTTTCACACCAAAATACCATTTATGACAATTTCGGATTTACTGCATTTTGAGTCAGAATTCGCATCTATATTCGAATTTATCGCAAATCGAATTTTGCCTGTCCCTAGTAATACCTCTAAAAATAAACAGCTGATCAAGGCACTAAAAGTAAGGTCAGATCTTTAGGTGTATTTCTACAAATAACTAAAACACAATTTGATCGTGGAATTATATAAATCTCTTTATGAAGGTTTTTTGTAGGTGATTTTGAACAGCTTTTAAATATGTTAGAAATTGCATTATGAAATATAGACAGCTACACGTTATGTTTATTATGAGATATCGATTTCGGCTAATTTCAGGTCATCTTCAAGTCTCAAACAACAGGTGTTACTTATGCATTTTTCCAGTGGCACTCATAACCTTTAACTGTTTACACACGAGGTCTAACGTTGTTAATCGCGTTAGCGATGAAAACAGAACCCAGAATCTTTGCGTCTAAATGATACATATATTGGTGTGATGTCTTATTTCGAAAGAACAGACATCACACCAATACATATATAGCTCTCGGTGAAATGGGACGATATGATGTCGTTACGTAGCACAACGTTCTCTCCTCAGAGGTATGATTATAATTAGGTTCGGCGTAGACTTCCACAACATACAGTCTACATGGCGAAGATTACACCAAAAAATTTAACTTTTCGTCTACTTTGGCGATAGCAACCAAATTTTAGAATCGTGTCTACTATGTAAAGATTTAGCAACACGAAACGCTTCAAGTCCATAACTTCACTGGTTTTAGAGTTATGAGTTTTTAATATGTTTTTAATGTTGTTATAGAAAAACAAATTTGGGACTCACACAAAAATGTTCATATGGCAGATTTTGTAGGTACATTCACAAGACATAATTCAACGGTTCTGTGCAGTGCGTTCTGTGTTGACAGTGTGGAAACTTGACAACAGGAGTGGTAGACTTCTTGGTGTGCCTGTACCCAGGAAAAGCCATTAGCCGCCCCAAGGGCCCCGGGTTCCCCGCAAGTGTCACTCTTCGCAAGTTTCACCCCCCGCAAGTGTTCCAACCCCGTTTTTGGACACGAGGGTGTTTTAATCGCCTTACTGCGCCCGGTATTCATCGTAGGACCAAACCATTTCGTGACTTTTAAACATATATGGACCTGTAGAAGTCACTAAAATTTCGTCACACTAGGCAACGTAGAATTATACTTGTAGTACTATGTGGGATATTTTTAACCAATTCACAGTTTAACATATATTAATATCCACAGCACCAGTTTTAAGAAAGGAAAGTGCCTTGATGTTATTCACGAGATGATGTAAAGTAGTATGACGATACTTAAGACTCAAACTAATGTGATATATTAAAAATTTGGAAGACGGGTGACGCCTTATATCAGTATGGCTTTTGGTTGTTTTTTTTTTTTTAATTTTCTTTTATTAATTATTTTTATTTTTTATTTTATTTATTTATTTATTTATTTTTGTGGTGGTAACAGACCAGTGAACATCAAAATGTTAAAATGTCTGTAAATCTATCGGACCAAATTGCGTGGTCATCAGTCCGTAGCTTACAAACTACTTAAACCTAGGTAAACTAACCTACGGACAAACACACACACCCATGCCCCAGGGAGGACTCGAACCTCCACGGCGAGCAACCGCGCGCTCCGCAGCGTGGTGCTTTAGACCGCTTTTTTTTTTTTTTTTTTTTTTTTTTTTTTTTTTTTTTTTTTTTTTGCTCTATGGGTAGTTCTGTTTATTGCGGACGCTGATCGTATTTGTTCGTTGATGTTCAAAGTGTTCTTGGCTCAGCTTTTTTATTACAGAGGGTGTTGAGCCCCCTGACCGGGCGCGCTGAGCCACGGCGCCCGGCGACCGCTCGGCTACTCCACCGCGGCCAGTGAACCTCGTTAACCATTTAACACAAGTCTGTATACTAATTTAGACTGATGATTATATGCTAAACTCTGCAGTTGTGTTGACATCACGGTTACAATGAGATAAAAATGAGAAATTTTTAAAAATATAATTGCATCAATACTGGATTTAAAATAAAACGTTCTGGATTACAATTCTGCAAATGCTAGATAATGAGAGACATAAGAACTTACTAAATGCGGGGATAATACCTCCGCTATACAGGTCCACATGACCGAAACAAGCCACAAGTCATGAACTAAAAATAGTTGTTGGGAAGGGAGGCGACATGTTGCTGTTTTAATGGTGCACAGGCATGTTTCCTTAATATAATTACGTTGCTTGCAGGTAGTCATAATTGGCCAATATTCCATTATGTTTCAAATCCGTCTGATTATTCAGCGTGTTATCTGGTAACTGTGCAATAGAAGGTTTTATGTATATTTCTTCAAGTGCGTTCAAAACAGTACCCTTACCTTCAATGTGCAGAATGTCTAAATTAGTTTGTAATAATTTAATTTCTAAATTAGCTTGTAATAGAATGTCTATTGTCTTTTAAATGTGCAGTTAATGCGGATCTGGAGCTGTTAAAGTTGAGGTGTTCCTTGAATCATGTATTAAACGATCTACCAGTTCGTCCTATGTACTTTTTTGCACAGTCACTGCAAGTGATGGAATAAATACCTGAATTTTTGTATGGGTCCTTACTTGACCATTCCCTGTGTCTGAACCTAGTACCAACATTTTGAGGGGTGAAAATAGCTGGAGTTAGGTTACTTTTTACAGTTGTTGACCCAACTTTTCAGAAAAGAGTCCATAGTATGGAAACTGACGAAAGTTTTTACTATTTTTGTCACGTGTGAAAGTTTCTTAATTATGTATAAATAGTCGTATAAGCTGAATGTTTTGATAGTGTTTACGTATTTTTATAACATAGACAATGAAAAATGTTAATTTACTTGTTTTAATTAAGTTTCATGAAAGATGTCGATTATTTTTGTTTAAAATTAAAAATAACATTTACTCCTGAAAAAATTACTTTTGAGAGTGTACTAGGCGCGATGGAGTGGCCAAGTGAATTGCGGCGCTAAGCTGCGATGCTCGAGGCCGTTCCCCGTCGGGGGTTCGAATCCCCCCTCGGGCATGGTTGTTTGTGCTGTCTTTAGTATAAGGTGGTTCATAAGTAGTGTGTAAGTTTAGGGACTGAAGACCCCGCAGTTCAAATGTTTGTAGAGTCTATGGGACTTAACTACGGGGTCATCAGACCCTAAACTTACAACTACTTATGAACTAGCTAATCCTAAGGACGGGACAAATATCCATGCCCGAGGGGGGATTCGAACCTCCGACCGTAGTGGCCGTGTAGACCGTGACTGGAGCGCCTCAATCCCTTCGGCCACCGCGGCCGGCAGTCTCTTAAACTTCACAAACATTCGAACTGTGTACTTCTTAATGTATTCGTGCTTTCTCGTCGTCAGTCAGTTCCTATTATGGTTCTGGCGTGGGTTGCTTACTGGCAATTTGAGGAAGGTGCAAGTGGCTGGCAAGGGCGCTGGCTGAGACACGATGTACTCAAAACAGAACACACTTTTATTTTACACAGAAATTCTTCCATAGTGGAAACAAAAGAACATAACAGTACCTATCTTTTCACAGTCTCTGCTGTATCATGAAAACAGTAACAAAATGTCTAACTGAACATTCAGTAGTAGACAAGATCTCCGTGACTTGAGTATATACAATAAAACTTAAAACAGTCTGCAGCGGGTCACATACTAATACAGACAACCTTCCCTGTAGTCCACTCTTCCAGGGCACGTCTACCACACAACTCACTTTTCACTTCACATAGCTTGCTTAGCTAATGTCGGTTGGCGGTGGCGCTGCGAACTTCAGGAGGGCGTGGCGGCCACCTTGCAATCTCATTGGGGGCCGCTAGCAGCGAACGTCTCTTACTTCTTCTTCCGTTGTGTTGTGCCAACCTTGCCTTGGTGGTTAGGACAGCACACTTCTTATTGTAGAGAACAAATAATATTTGTTAAAAAATGCTCAGTCTCTGTTGCAGTATTTTATTCCCCAATAACGCGTTTCGCGCTGTTAGCGCATCATCAGACTGGAAAAATACAAATGTTTTTTTTACCGTCCGTGTACCTGGCGGGCAGCGAATCTAATGTGGCTAAGGTTAGTAAATTTGAAAATTCAGACTTACTTGGGCGGAGATGGAGCCACAGAACTATCTATTGCTGTGAAGGAGGTATCTTAACACAAATGTTTAAGATACCTCCTACACAGCAATAGATAGTTCTGTGGCTCCATCTCCGCCCAAGTAAGTGTGAATTTTCAAATTTACTAACCTTAGCCACAGATACCTCCTACCACCGCCCAAGTAAGTCTGAATTTTCAAATTTACTCACCTTAGCCACATTAGATTCGCTGCCCGCCAGGTACACGGACGGTAAAAAAACATTTGTCTTTTTCCAGTCTGATGATGGGCTAACAGCGCGAAACGCGTTATTGGGGAATAAAATACTGCAACAGAGACTGAGATATTTTTAATATTCAACACTGTTGCTGCACCAGCCGCCACCAAATGAAATGAATAATATTTGTCTTGTACTGAACATCAGCAACTTGAAAAGTCATAAACGCAATTACATCTCTGTTGTTGAAACTTTCCAGTTCGACTACACTCTTAACTCTACTGTCATTTGTAACATCTCTGGAAAGGTCGCAAACAGCGGTCGATGTGTGCGGTCGAGATACGGGCCGCCAGAGGGCGCCCGTGAGTGTGAGCAAAGCGCTCACGTGTAGAGGAGAGGCCTGCTGACTGCTGACTGCTGAGGCTGAGGCGACGGCCTTTCTCTCAGGTGCTCTCCGTCCTTCTCACTTGCTGTTGAGATCCACTAGCAGTCGTTTTTACTTGGAATTAGATATTGGATTGCTGCTAGTATCATTTTGTCTAAGTTGAACTGTTTATTTATTTTGTGTCCCAGCCACGTCGCCACTTTTGTGTCTCGTTTCCGTCGTAGGTGTCGGTGGCCGAGTAGAAACGTACCGACACAGGAATAAAGGAATCACGCTTGTGCAGGTACGAAGGTGAGCAGCCAGTGGGACAGCAGAAACTAGAAACACTATAGTAAATTAGAACGAGATATATATTGCACAGAATTTATATAATACTTAACTTTTACATAGATCAGTACGGCAGAATGCTGATACATAGTTGAGCTAGAGGCCTGCCTAGTGCCTATCCTTTAGCCAAGTCTTTACTGGTGCCTATCTAATTCCGAAGGTCTTAACTGGTTCCTATCTCAGTCTCAAGTGAACGATGTCTTTCAGTGGTGGCCACGAGCGGAGTTGCAGCAGAGGGCGCTCGTGGCTGTCGTCGTAAGAAAGCCGCGCCGTGCGTGTATGGCGGCGCGCGGCGAAAGTAGGTGGCGCGCACTTTGTACTTGTGCGACACCACAATTCATTTATTTATTTATTTTATAGTTAGCAAATGATGAGCTGTAGTTTATGCCAGTTTTGCATGGACCGCGCGTGTTGCGCACTGACGGTTACTTGCTATTAAAATATTATGTTCTCTGTTTCAGACAGTAACCAACTGTATTTAATACTCCCCCGTTCCACAATACGTGTTAGCCTGTCCCGAATCCATGGCATCGAACCTGCAGTTTTATTAAACACCGTGCTAAATATGGAATCAGGGGCATGGAATTGTAAGGAAACGGCGTTGTTGCCTTCCACACGTAACTAAGAAGATAATTATGTATTTTTACGGAAAAAGGGGTGTTATACATTGTAACGAACAACAGATGCAGTAATACAGCCATTGCCATGACCTTGTGAATAAGGTAACCTGTATCCACCCAACTTTCACTACCCTACAACAAAGTTGGTCGAAAGATAGAGCGGTGCACCACTAACTTAGTCTTGGTACTTACTTCCTTCTTGCAGAAGAGAGTAGGTCTTAAATGCGCACTCACTGCATTAGCTTTGCTGCACCTTGATTCCAGTTCTTTCACTATGTTGCCATCCTGTGAGAAAATACATCTCAGGTACTTGAAAGTGTCTACCTGTTCTAACTTTGTTCCTCCTATTTGGCACTCAATCTGTTTAAATCTCTTTCCTACAGACATTACTTTCGTTTTGGAGATGCTGATCTTCATATCATAATCCTTGCACCTCTGATCGAGCTCTGAAATATTAGTTTGCAACCTTTCAATTGAATAGGCCATTACAACTAAGTCATCCGCATATGCGAGACTGCTTATTTTGTTTTGACCTATTTTAATCCCGCCCTGTCAGTCTACTGTTTTCAACATATGATCCATGAATAGTATGAACAACAGTTGTGACAGGTTACAGCCTTGTCTTACCCCTGAAACTACCCTGAACTATGAGCTTAATTTACCATCTACTTTAACCATATTAGTAACAGTAAATTTGAAAAGACATCCACAAAACACATATGGGCCATGAGGTATTAGTTGGGCACCACCTACAGTAAATGTAGTAAAACGCGAGTCGAATATCAATTAAAGGTTAGTATCCTACTATGGGTGAAGAATTACCTACATACACTTGGGGTACGGAAAAGCCTGGTACTTGCACTGTTGATAGTGGATTCCTATCTAAACGTTCATATGCGGTGACCTGCTGCTTAGCAGGTCATCGGCGCCACCGAGTGGAATCTTATGAACAACAATGGTGTTATTTTAGTTTAATTTTTACAGGTAAAATCTCTTGTCAATTAAACTGTTAAGACCTTTCTCTTTGGATAATGACATAGAAGCTGCTCAAGTATTTTACGAGCTGAATATATATCCTCCATTTCTTCCACGTAGCTCGTCTTCCACTTTCAAATTAATGCAAGCCTCTACTCATTTTATTTCTTGTGCAGTAGACGTGCGCATAATAGTTCGCGATCGGGAGCGCTCACTTTAGTTCGCGAACTAGTTCGTTATTTTAGATCGTCCACTCCCAGTGACGGCTGAGCGGAGGGGTTCTGCGCGTGCAGGTCGAGGGAGAAGTTCCCCCACCTAGCTACTTCATGCGCTTGCTGCTTGAGCCGCTACATGCAAACCAAAAGAAACAGTTTGTAGATAATTTCTCAGGTTTAAGTTAGTTATCTCTATATCTTCGCATTATGGAATTTATTACTCAGATGTTGCATAGTGCAGAATACTTGAAAACAGAAATTTTGTAGCACTTAATTATGTAATCTAGCAGGCAGACGCTAACCTTGAAATGGCTCTCATCAGCAGAAGGCAAACACGTGATTTTGAATTCTGCTGCGCGCCCTCTCGCTATTGCCCGCCGGTCTTCGGAAAAGAATCCAACGAACTAAGAAGCAAGATACGTTTGCCATAATAGTTCGCGACCGGTAACGCATCTTTTAGTTCGCGACCTATCGCGCATATTTTAGTTCGCATCTCGGCTGCCAAGTAGGTCACTCTTTTTAGTTAGTCCGATCTTTTAGTTCGTCCGCTCTTTCTAGTTCGCCCGCTCTTTTTAGCTCGCCCGCTCTTTATAGTTCGTCCGCTCTTTTTAGTTCGCCAGCTCTTTTTGGCTTTAGCTACCGCTACTGAAAGAGCTCTTTCTTTTGTTATGACAGCTTTTTTATATAATGATCAGTGTTACCCAAGCGTGTGCTATTACCCGTATTTTTGGGCAATTAGACATCAAATACTTAAGCAGATAAACCAGTTATTTATACGAATGAATGATACAATGGTATTCAACTACTTTGCATACAGATTACTCGTAGTAAATATTATTTAGACACTGTTGAATACCTTAGAAAAGAAAATTTGTGGCAGTGAACTATGAAACTACAGCTGATCTGCATCCTAGCTCGAAATGACGGCAACTGGCAGAAGGGAATCACGCGATTCTGCGCACTCTCGAGTCCTCTCGCTGTTCCCCGTCAGTATTCGCAAAAGGAGCGGACGAACTAAGAGGCGAGGGATGTGCGAACTAGTATGCGTACTTCGCCTATGGGAGCGCTCTTACGAACTAGTTCGTTCGCGAACTACACAAGACTATTGTGTAGTTGTTTTCGTATTAAATTGGTTAACTCATAAAAAGTGTAAATATAAGTCATAGATTAATAAGTTCAACAGGATCATCATCATCATCGTTAGAGACTGATTATGCCTTTCAGAGTCTCATGAGTCTCTTAGGTAACCTTGTTTCTCCCATGCGTGTAACATGACCCCACCATCTGTCTGTTCGCTCTAACTGCTTCATCTATGGTGTTCATTCTCAGTTTTTCCCTGATTTCCTCATTATGGACACCCTCCTGCCATTGTTCCCATCTATTAGTGCCTGCAGTCATTCTTGCTACTTTCATATCTGTAACCTCTACCTTGTGAATAAGGTAACCTACCATACAACAAAGTTGGTCGAAAGATAGAGCGGTGCACCACTAACTTAGTCTTGGTACTTACTTCCTTCTTGCAGAAGAGAGTAGGTCTTAAATGAGCACTCACTGCATTAGATTTGCTGCACCTTGATTCCAGTTCTTTCACTATGTTGCCATCCTGTGAGAAAATACATCTCAGGTACTTGAAAGTGTCTACCTGTTCTAACTTTGTTAAATCTCTTTCCTACAGACATTACTTTCGTTTTGGAGATGCTGATCTTCATATCATAATCCTTGCACCTCTGATCGAGCTCTGAAATATTAGTTTGCAACCTTTCAATTGAATCGGCCATTACAACTAAGTCATCCGCATATGCGAGACTGCTTATTTTGTTTTGACCTATTTTAATCCCGCCCTGTCAGACTACTGCTTTCAACATATGATCCATGAATAGTATGAACAACAGTGGTGACAGGTTACAGCCTTGTCTTACCCCTGAAACTACCCTGAACCATGAGCTTAATTAACCATCTACTTTAACTGCTCTCTACGTAAAGCCCTTTAATTGTTGCAGAAGTTTGCCTCCTATACCATAATCTTGTAGAACTGACAGTAGCTTCCTCCTAGGAACATGGTCATAAGCCTCTTCTAGATCTATGAAACATAGATACAATTCCCTGTTCCACTCATAGCACTTTTCCTCAGATATTCATCCAACTTAATATTAGAATTTTCGTTGGGTATTCATCTTCAGAACTAGCAGACTACTGTTAGGAAACTGACATCAACAACCTCATTAATGTAGGCATAAATCTGTATTTAGTTATAATTTATTAGATATCTACAATGGGTGTAGGGGTGAGAGCAGGAAGTGAACGTGAACGACGAAGTGATAGACTTATGGTTGTTGAACACTTTCAGTAACTGATGATACTCTGTTGTGCAAGAAATTATATCTGTCATACGAAGATCAAATCAAATCAAATCAAATGTTTGTATAGCTTATGCGACTTAACTACGGGGTCATCAGTCCCTAAACTTACAAACTATTTATCAACTAGCTTATCCTAAGGACGGCACAAATATCCATGCCCGAGGGGGGGATTCGAACCCCCGACCATAGTGGCCGTGCAGACCGTGACTGGAGCGCCTCAGTCCCCCATACGAAGATTAATTCATAGAATTTTGCTGTGTATAATAGGCAGCTGATGGGTTTGTCAATAACGTTCACCAATGTTCAAATGTTTGTAACTCTATCGGACCAAATTGCGTGGTCATCAGTCCGTAGCTTACAAACTACTTAAACCTAGGTAAACTAACCTAAGGACAACACACACACACCTATGCCCCAGGGAGGACTCGAACCTCCGACGGCAATCAAACGCGCGCTCCACGGCGTGGCGCCTTAGACCGCTCGGCTATTCCACCGCGGCCATGTGTTTGTAAAGCTATGGACTAAACTGCAGTAATCTTCAGTCCCTACACATAAAAATAATTAAACGAATTTACGCTTCGGACAAATCACACACACACACCACACACACAAACTCTTCCCCGAGGGAGGACTCGAACCTTCGATGGGGAGCACCCGTTCATTTCACAGCAAGGCGTCTTAGAGTGCTCGCCTACTCCCTCGCGGCTATGTAACTTTAAACGATGAATTTTCTTGAACTGTTTTACAGTATTTATCAAGGAAGGAATATTAGGGTTTAACGTTCCATCGACAGCGTATTCGTTAGAAACGGGAGCTCATGTTCGGATGATGTGGTAAGGTGTCGAAGGAAATCGGCCGTGTCCTTTCAAAGGAACCATCTCGGCATTTCCCTGGACGGATTTAGGAAAATCACGAAAACCTAAAATTAAGCGTTTCCGGACACATGTCCACATAACATACTTTCTGTCTTTGTGTGTGAGGAATGTTTCCTGAACGTTTGGCCGTACCTTTTTGTTAACACCCTGTATATACTCCATTTCCACCACGTTGCTCGTGTTCCACTTTCAAATAAATGCAAGCCTCTACTCAATTTATTTCTTGTGCAATTGTTTTCGTAGTAAATTGTTTAACTCATAAAAAGTGTAAAAAATAAGTTATAGATTAGTAAGTTCAACAGGATTTATTTTTAAATAATTAGCCCCCCCCCTCCCCACCGAGAAGCAAATGATGGCTGCGCCACTGCCGGAGTACAAATGAAAGTTACACAAATGCACCCGTTATTGTACCTCGCGTGCGCGATACGTCGCCATCTGTTCCATGTGCGTTCCGCTATCGCGAGAGCTGTCACATCAATGTAAACCGAGTGCAGTATAAGCAGCTTTAAAAACCGTGACGAATACAGGGTCAGGCCCAAGGAGATAATACGTCTGGAGGTCGCCGAGGGCGTCTAAATATACTGCAGGCTATTACCCGAGACAGGTAATGGACGCCCGGAGCGTGGTTTCTGACGTCAAGGGCGACATATAAGAGCGTGCACGCTTCCCGGGAACAGGGGGACCGCGTCGCCTACCTACGTTATCGGCGCGGCGCGGCAGACGTCATGCGGTCTCGCACGCCGGCTGGCAAAGTGCGGTCGCGCGGTGCGGTGGTTGGCGCGGCCCGGCTCGGCCCTATTCGGCTCGTCTCGGCTCGGTTCGGTTCGGCTCGTCTCGGCTTGCCCGCGTCTAAAGATAGCCGGGGGAAGCACTGAGCGGCGGCGACCGTGCGTCACGGTGCGGGTGACGCGGCGCCGCGACGCCAGCCAGCGTCAAGGACGCGGCGGCTGCTGGCGGTTGCCCCCCTGGGCCGCTACCTCTGCCACCGGCGGCCGGCTGCCAACCTTGGCAAACGCGTGAACCCTTTCAAACACTTCCCAGCCTATGTTCAAAAAAGGTCACTACTAATGCTGTATTCCAACATTTAGGTCTCTAGAACAGCATATCGTTCCGTAAGATTGGAAAATGGCTCAAGTCGTCCCCGTTTTCAAGAAGGGTCCTCGAACAGATGTGCAGAACTATAGGCCTATATAGCATACAGGATGACTTAGACAAAATTTCTAGTTTTTGCGAAGATTGGCAGCTAGCTCTCAATGTGGAAAAATGTAAGGTGATGCGCATGAGTAGAAAAAACAATCCCATAATGTTCGAATACAGCATTAGTAGTGAGCTTCTTGATGCTGTCGTGTCGTTCAAATATATAGGCGTAACATTGCAGAGCGATACGAAATGGAACGAGCATGTAAGGACAGTTGTGAATAAGGCGGACAGCCGACTTCGGTTTATTGGGAGAATTTTGGGAAGATGTACTTCACCTGTAAAGGAGACCGCGTGTAAAACGCTTGTACGACCACGTCTTGAGTATTGCTCAAGTGTTTGGGACCCGCAGCAGATCAGTTTAAAGGAAGAGAGAGAAGCAGTTCAGAGGCGAGCAGCTAGGTTTGTTACTGGTAGGTGTGAGTGTCGCGGAAATGCTCCGGCAACTCAATTGGGGGTCGCTGGAAGAAAGACGACGTTCTTTTCGTGAATTCCTGTTAAGTAAATTTAGAGGACCGGAATTTGAAGCTGAGTGTAGTACGATCATGCTGCCGCCTACTTACATTTCGCCTGGTGATCACAAACACAAGATAAGAGAAATTAGGGCTCGTACGGAGGCATATAGGCATTCTTTTTTTCCTCGTTCAATTTGGGAGTGGAATAGGAAGGGAAATACCTAGTAGTGGTACAGTGTATCCTCCGTCACGCACCTTACGGTGAATTGCGGAGTATGTATGTAGATGTAGATTTAGGTCTCTAAAGTCGGTCAGTTGTAGAATTTTGGAACATGTTCGATATAATATTTATCGAGACTAGGAATCTGCTCTGTAGGAATCAGCATGGGATTCGAAAAAGGCGTTCGTGTGAAGCCCAGCTCGCGCTATTCGTCCACGAGACACGGGTTCTCAGGTAGATGCTGTGTTTCTCGACTTCCGCAAGGCGTTTGATACAGTTCCCCACAAACGTTTGATTTACAAAGTAAGAGCATATGGCCTATCAGACCAATTGTGTGATTGGATTGAGGAATTCCTAGATAACAGAAAGCAGCAGGTCATTCTCAATGGAGAGAAGTCTTCCGAAGTAGGAGTTATGTCAGGTGTGCCACGGATTTATACAAGGAGAAAATATTCTGCCTCGAAAGCCATTGCAGTATACAAGCACTCGTGTGCCTCGCGTGTTAGTAGGTGATGGTTTAAATTGCAGAATTATTTAATATGTCCCTGTAGCCTTGGAAGATCCTCAAGAGGCCATTTATAATAAATGCCTCTGCAAGAGAGACGGCAGGTAGTGGAAATCCTTGTTGAAAAATGGCGCATGTTTTTAGGGCCAATAGACCTACAAACTGATGCTGTAAATAAAGTTTGGAAGCAGCGTGCTGTCTACATAATTCCCTGCGCAGCTACGCAAGCTACGTGCCTACCCAACAAGAGGAGCAGATTGATAACCTACATGCTAATGCATTTTCCAGTACGCTAAGACTAAAACAGAAACCAATTTCTTGCGTATTTTGTCAATAACCAGTAACAAGGTATTAAGGTATTGGCATCAAGTTGTATATACAGTTGGCAGCCAACTGCGTTGATGATTGTTCAACCACATCGTTTTTCTTACTTTTTTAACTGTATTTTGCACAACACGACCAGGAATATACTGTAATTTTCAATAATTCTCTTAATTCATTTTTATGTAATAGTTTCGATTAGACAGGTAGGTATACATTGGTTTGTAATTGTTGTTGTTATGGTCTTCAGTCCGGAGACTGGTTTGATGCAGCTCTCCACCCTACTCTATCCTGAGCAAGCCTTTTAATCTCCTCATAAGAACGGCAACCCACATCCACTTGAATCTGCTTACTATACGCGTCTCTTGGTCTCCCTCGGCGATTTTTAGCCCACACTCTTCCCTCCAATGCTAAATTTACGATTCCCCGATGTCTAAGAATGTGTCCTACCAAGCGATCCCTTCTTTTAGTCAGGGTATGCCAAAAATTCCTTTTCTCACCAATTCTGTTCAGTACCTCTTCATTAGTCACGCGATCTACCTACCTAATCTTCAGCATTCTTCTGTAGCACCACATTGCAAAAGCCTCTATTTTCTTCCTGTCCGCACTGCTTATCGTCCATGTTTCACTCCCATACAAGGCAACACTCCACACAAATGCCTTCAGAAAAGACTTCCTTAGACTTAAATTAATATTCGATGTTAGCAAATTTCTCTTTTTCAAAAATGCTTTTCTTCCCACTGCCATTCTGCATTTTATATCCTCTGTACTTCAACCATCGCATGCTATTTTACTACCCAAGTAACAAAACTCGTCTACCACCTTCATTGTTTCGTTACCTAATCTAATTCCTTCAGCATCGCCTGATTTTCTAAGACCGCATTCCATTATTTTTGTTTTGCTCTTATTAATGTTCATTTTATATGCTCTCTTCAACACACTGTCCATTCCATTCAACTGCTCTTCCAGGTCCTTTGGTGTCTCTGACAGAATTACAATGTCATCAGCAAAACGCAAAGTTTTTATTTCTTCCCCCTGTAGTTTAATCCCAATCCAAATTTTTCCTTGCTTTCCTTCACCGCCTGCTCGATGTACAAATTGTATAACATCGGAGAAAGGCTACAACCCTGTCTTACTCCCTTCCCAACTGATGCTTCCCTTTCATGCCCTTCGAGTCTAATAACTGCGGTCTGGCTTTTGTACAACTTGTAAATAACTCTCCTTTCCCTGTATTTTACCCCTGCTGCCTTCAGAATTTGAAAGAGTGTATTCCAGTCAACATTGTCAAACGCTTTCTCCAAATCTACAAAAGCTAAAAATGTAGGTTTGCCTTTCCTTAATCTATCTTCTAAGATAAGACGTAAAGTGAGTATTGTCTCCCGGGTTCCTATGTTCCTCCTGAATCCAAACTGATCTTCCCCGAGGTCAGCTCCTACCAGCTTTTCCACTACTAATGCTGTATTCGAACATTTGGGTCTCTAGAACAGCATATCGTTCCGAAAGATTGGAAAATGGCTCAGGTCGTTCCCGTTTTCAAGAATGATCCTCGAACAGATGTGCAGAACTATAGGCCTATATCTCTAACGTCGGTCAGTTGTAGAATTTTGGAACATGTATTATGTTCGAATATAATGACATTTCTCGAGACTAGGAATCTGCTCTGTAGGAATCAGCATGAGGTTCGATAAAGGCGTTCGTGTGAAACCCAGCTCGCGCTATTCGTCCACGAGACTCAGAGGGCCATAGACACGGGTTCTCAGGTAGATGCTGTGTTTCTCGACTTCCGCAACGCGTTTGATACAGTTCCCCACAAACGTTTAATGAACAAAGTAAGAGCACATGGCCTATCAGACCAATTGTGTGATTGGATTGAGGGATTCCTAGGCAACAGAAAGCAGCAGGTCATTCTCAATGGAGAGAAGTCTTCCGAAGTAGGAGTGTGCTGTTACCAGGAATGGAGTGTTGAGGTATCAGAACAGTAAGAAGCGAATTTCTACTTTAATTTCATTTTCTATTATTAAAAAAAAGAAGAGAGAAAAAATTAATAATAATAATAGACAATTATTAATTAATGTTGTGAAGAAAAAAAATTCATCTGTGGAACTAAAAGAAAAAAGTAGAAGAGCAGTATCTTTGCTTGTTAATTAGCAGTCATCTTGTCTTGTGTTCTTGAGCAGTTAGAAGTGATGAGCTGTCTCGTTTTTTTTTTTTTTTTTTTTTTTTTTTTTTTTTTTTTTTTTTTTTTTTAACTTTCAGTTGCGATGTAAATGTTTTTCGAAAAATACAAATCTTTCTCAAGAGAGAAAAGTTTCGCCTTAGTTTATTACTTAGGCCTTAAAGTGAACAACATAATGACCCTGAGATGTGATGAAGCAATCAACAATGAGAAGATATTCAAAAAACTGTCGGTATTTTTTTTTCATGAGTTTATTCTAAAGTTTATTGATATTGACTGCAGTTCTTCTTTGCTAAGTTTCATTAACAATTTTTAATATATATATATATATATATATATATATATATATATATATATGATGTTCCACAATACAAAGATGTTTCAGGAGTTATGTCAGGTGTGCCACAGGGGAGTGTCGTGGGTCCGTTGTTGTTCACGATATATATAAATGACCTTTCGGATAACATCGGAAGTTCACTGACGCTTTTTGCGGATGATGCTATAGTATATAGACAGGTTGGGTGTAACAATGGAAAATTGTACTGAGATGCAGGAGGATCTGCATAGAATTGACGCATGGTGCAGGGATTGCCAATTAAATCTCATTGTATACAAGTGTAACGTGCTGCGAATACACGGAAAGAAATATCCTTTATCATTTAGCTACGCTATAGCAGGGCAGCAACTGGAAGCAGTTAATTCCATAAAGTATCGGGGAGTAGTCATTAGGAGGGATTTAACATGGCACGACCATATAAAATCAATCGTCGGTAAAGCAGATGCCAGACTTAGATTCATTGGAAGAATACTAAGGAAATGCAGTCCGAAAACAAAAGGAAGTAGGTTACAGTACACTTGTTCGCCCACAGCTTGAATACTGTACACCGGTGTGGGATCTGTACCAGGTGGGATTGACAGAGGTGGTAGAAAAGATCCAACGGAGAGCAGCGCGCTTCGTTACAGGATCATTTGGTAATCGTGAAAGCGTTACGGAGATGATCGATAAACTCCAGTGGAAGACTCTGCAGGAGAGACGCTCTGTCGCTCGGTACGGGCTTTCGTCGAAGTTTCGAAAACATACCTTTACCGAGGAGTCTAGCAGTATATTGCTCCCTCCTACGTATATCTCGCGAAGAGACCGCGAGGATAAAATCAGAGAGATTAGAGCCCACACAGAGGCATACCGACAATCCTTCTTTCCGCGAACAATACGTGACTGGAATAGGAGGGAAAATCGATAGTGGTACTCAAGGTACCCTCCGCCACACACCGCCAGGTGGCTTGCGGAGTACGGTTGTAGATGTAGATGGGATTGTTTTTCCTACTCATGCGCATCACCTTACATTTTTCAACATTGAGAGCTAGCTGCCATTCTTCGCGCCAACTAGAAATTTTGTCTAAGTAATCCTGTATGTTATTACAGTCAGTTAAAGACGGCACCCTCCTATACACCACAGCATCATCAGCAAACAGCCACAAATTACAAGTTACTCTGTCCATCAGATCATTTATATAGATAGAAAATAATAGCGGTCCTGTCACACTTCCCTGGGGCAGGCATGACGATACACTCGTTTCTGGTGAACACTCTCCGTCGAGAACAACGTACTGCATTATATTACTTAGAAAGTCTTCCAGCCAGTCACAAATCTGTGAACCTATTCCATAAGCTCGTATCTCCGTTAGAAGCCTGCACTGTGACACCACGTCAAACGCCGTTTTGAAGTCGAGAAAAACACAATCCGTCTGTTGCCCTTCATCCATGGCTCGCAAGTTATCATGTGAGGAAAGGGCAAGCCGAGTTTCACATGAACAATGTTTCATAAACTCGTGCTGATTCTTAAAAAGAAGCTTTTCTGTCTCAAGGAAATTTACTATATTCTAACAGATAATACGCTCCAAAATTGTACAGGAAACTGATGTCAACGATAATAGCCTGTAATTATATAGGTCAGTATTAGAAAAATTTGCTCCAAGGCAAAAGGTACCCTGGTAAGTACCAGGAAAGCTTGTGGCAAAAATTGGGGCCTGAGCCTCAAGGGTATGCACTGGATATACACCACGGTGATTAGACCCAGGATCACCTATGGGGCGGTCGTGTGGTGGAAGAAGGTAGAACAGCAGGTTGCTGCTAAGGAGTTTGGTAAGGTGCAGATATTAGCCTGCTTAGCCATAACAGGCGGAATTAGCATCACACCAATTGCTGGGATGGAAACCATGTTGGATATTCCCCAATTAAACCTTTGGGTCAAGATGGAGGCAGCGGCTGGTGGATACAGACTCAAAACTGGCAAAAACTGGAACTCTTTGGGATATCCAGAATCACACACCAGAATAGTGAGTGAGGTAAACATAGGAAAGGTTGGGGAAATGCCAGCCGACTATATTATAACCCCATACTGCTTCAACAAGCCTTTCAATATAACAATTGGAAGTAGGGAGCAGTGGGAGAAAATAGTTCGACACTGTACGGGTCAAAATCAGACCAAGGCGTTGGGGCCGGGGTATACGGGATGCAGCCAAGACTGGAGGGCGTCATCGCTCTAGGGAAACTGGCGTAAGTATTACAGGCCGAAATCACTGCCTTCAGGGCGTGTGTGGAGGAGAATTTGCCTAGGTGCTACAAAGATCGTAGCATCTATATCTATTCAAACAGCCAGGGAGCCTTGAGATCACTGGCAGCTCCTGCAACAAGGTTTAAAATTGTTTCAGAATGTCACAGGGTTCTGATGGAGCTAGGGGAAATCAATAGAGTAAACCTATTGTGGGCCCCTGGCCACTCGGGGATCAGTGGCAACGAACATGCCGACAGATTAGCCAGGATGGGTGCAAAGACTCCACTTATTGGACCGGAACCTGTCCTGACAATCACCAAGGCAATGATCAAATTGGAGCTACGTAACTGGCTCAGAAGACAGCACGTAGAATATTGGAGCAAAGTCTATCAACAAAAACATGGCAAGGTAATGATGCCAAAGCCATGTTTTAAAAGAAGCTCTGCAACCCTGGGACTGAACAGGCGAGAGATTAGACTCAAGGTTGGATCGCTGACAGACTATGGGAATTTCAAAAAACACCTACGTACAATGGGAATAACAGAAGAGGACCCTAAATGTAGGATCTGTGATGTCGGTGATGAAACTGCATTACATCTAATCTTCGAATGCATTGCATTGGAGAGTAAAAGGCACAGAAAATTTGGGACAACCAGACCTGAAGAAAGTGTGTCTAATAAAGTAAAGGGACTCCTTGCACAGTTCAAGCTCATTGTTTGGCTTTACTAGATATACAGGGAGCGATACCGCACAGTTAACTTAGTTTCGGTGCGGGCAGTGGCGGGTTGGACCAAGACTGTTTTGGCTTCCCTGAAAAAATCAAATCAAATCCAAACCCACTAAAGTACAGGCCTGTTTCATCGACTTCAATTTGCAGCAGAGTTTTGGAACACATCCTGTATTCAAATATTATGAATTATCTGGAACAGAATTATCTATTGGCCCAAGGTCAACATGGATTTAGAAAATATCGTTCATGCGAAACACAACTAGCTCTTTACTCACATGAAGTGATGTGTGCTATCGACAAGGGTTCACAAATCGATTCAGTATTTCTTGATTTACAGAAGGCTTTTGACACCGTACCTCACAAACGGCTTAACAAATTGCGCGGTTACGGTATATCGCCCCAAATTTGCGACTGAATAGGGGATTTCCTCTCACAGAGGACATAGTTTGTAGTAATCGATGGAAAGGCATCGACTAAAATGAAGGTGATTTCGGGCATTTCACAGGGTAGTGTTATTGGTCCTCTGCTGTTACTTATTTACATAAACGACTTAGGGGAAAATCTAAGTAGCTCTCTTATGTTGTTTGCAGATGACGCCGTCATTTACCGTCTAGTAAAATAATCTGAAGATCAAAACCAACTGCAGAACGATCATTAAGATATGAAAAAGGTGTAAAAAATAGCAATTGACTCTAAATAATGAGAAGTGTGAAATCGCCCACATGAGTACGAAAAGAAATCCGTTAAAATTTGTTTACATGATAAAGAAATTAAGTGTGAAGGCCGTAAACTCCCCAAAATACCTAGGAATTACAATGACTTCTGACTTAAATTGGAAAGAACACGTAGATTATGTCGTGGAAAAGGCGAACCAGAGACTGCGTTTTATTGGCAAAACCTTTAAAAGATGCAACAGAACTACTAAAGAAACTGCATACACTACGCTTGTCCGTCCTTTTATGGAGTATTGCTGCCCAGTGTGGGATCCTTATCAGGTGGGTTTGACGGATGACATCGAAAGAGTCCAAAGAAGGGCAGCTCGTTTCGTATTGTCACGATACAGGGGAAACAGCGTTACGGAAATGATACAGGATCTGGGATGGGAATCATTACAACAACGGCGCTTATCGCTGCGGCGTGGGCTACTTACGAAACTACAATCGCCTACATTCTCCTCCGAATGCGAAAATATATTGTTGACTCCCACTTACTTAGGTAGAAATGATCATCAGAATAAAATACGAGACATCAGAGCCAGAACGGAGAGATTCAGGTGTTCATTCATCCCGCGCGCTATTCGAGAATGGAATGGGAGGTTAAATAGTATAACGGTGGTTAGATGAACCCTCTGCCAAGCACTTAAATGTGATTTTCAGAGTATCCCATGTAGATGTAGATGTAGATTAATACACTTTCCCAACGGGGATTGTTCCTATTCGATATATCTATGTCGGTTTACGAAGAGGGCAACACTTGAGTGCGACTGTGGAGCCCCAGAGGGAACAGCAGAGCATGTGGTATACTTGTGCCCCACGTACGACGGGGTAGCTTTCGAACTGAGCCGTCAGTTACCGAACTTCGACACTTATGCACTAATTAGACAACCTGACACTTTCCAGATCCTGGACAGTCTCGCTGACGCCATCGCCAGCAAAGTGCGAGGGGACTTTCTCCGGGATCGACAGTAAAGTGTCCACACGGACATGACCTGCGCCCAGATCCATGCCTCCGGGGTGTGGACCAGCCGCCAGTTCTCTGGCGGAATCCGCCATGCTCTGGTACTGGGGGACTGAGCGCAACTGCCGGACTCGACTGTAGGTTACGTTAGAGTAGACATAGTAATTAGTCATTAAATTAAATCAAACCTCAAAAGAACTGCAGTAGCTACAGTGACCGTCACGGCCAGCCCAGTGCCAGGGGCGCATCCACTGGATTTCGCTCGTTCGATATCCGTGGCCACTCCTAGGTTTATACGTACTGGCACGCGTCTAATCACTGCAGTATTTATGTAGCGTCTAAAGCGTCTCGTTGCGGAGCGTGCTGTTGCTCGCCGTGGAGGTTCTAGTCCTCCCTAGGGCATGTGTGTGTGTGTGTGTGTGTGTGTGTGTGTGTGTGTGTGTGTGTGTGTGTGTGTGTGTGTGTTGTCCTTAGGTTAGTTTACTTAGGTTCAAGTAGTTTGTAAGCTACGGACTGATGACCACGCAGTTTGGTCCGATAGATTTACAAACATTTGAACATTTATGTAGCTAATAACACGTAGGTAGCCTAGAAGTAGGAACCCCTTAGTAGATTTTGCAGCTCTATGAATATCAAAAACATGATGGAAAACCAGTTCTCAGCAAAGAAAGGAAAGCTGAAAGGTGGAAAGAGTATATAGAAAGGCTCTATGAAGGAAATGAAGTTGACCGCAATATTGTAGAAAGGGAACAAGAAGTAGATGAGGATGAAATAGGAGATACTATACTTAGAGACGATCTTGACAGAGCTCTGAAAGACCTAAGTCGAAACAAGGCCCCTGGAGTAGATGACATTCCCTCAGAGCTACTGAAGTCTCTGGGAGAACCAGCCATGACAAAATTGTTTCATCTGGTGTGTAAGATGTATGACACAGGTGAAGTACCCTCAGACTTTAAGAAAAATGTTCTAATCCCCATTCCAAAGAAAGCAGATGCAGACAGGTGTGCAAACTACAGAACCATCAGTTTAATACGTCATGGCTGCAAAATATTAACACAAATTATTTACAGAAGGATGGAAAAGCTGGTAGAAGCCGACCTTTGGGAAGATCAGTTTGGGTTCAGGAGAAATGAAGGAACACGGGAGGCAATACTCACTTTACGGCTTATCCTAGAAGACAGATTAAGAAAAGGCAAACCTACATCTCTAGCTTTTGTAGATTTGGAGAAGGCTTTTGACAATGTTGATTGGAATAAACTATTTCAAGTTTTGAAGCAAGCAGGAGTAAAATATAGAGAGCGTAAGGTTATTTACAACTTGTACAAAAACCAGACAGCGGTTGTCAGAGTTGAAGGGCATGAAAGGGATGCAGTAGTTGGAAGTGGAGTAAGACAGGGTTGTAGCCTTTCTCCAATGTTATTCAATTTGTACATTGAGCAAGCTATAATGGAAAGCAAGAAGAAATTTGGAGAAGGAATTAAAGTTCAGGGTGAAGAATTAAAAACATTGCGTTTTGACGACGACATAGTAATTCTGTCAGATACAGCAAAGGACCTGGAAGAGCAGTTGAACGGAATGGACAGTGTGCTGAAAGGTGCATATAAGATGATGATTAACAAGAGCAAAACTAATGGAATGCAGCCTAAGAAAATCAGGTGATGCTGAAGGAATTAGATTAGGTAACGAAACAATAAAGGAGGTAGATGAGTTTTGTTACTTGGGCAGTAAAATAACAAATGATGGTCGCAGTACGGAGGATATAAAGTGCAGAATGGCAATGGGTAGAAAAGCGTTCTTGAAAGAGAGAAATTTTTTAACATCGAATATTGATTTAAGCCTAAGGAAGTCCTTTATGAAGGCATTTGTATGGGGTGTTGCCTTGTATGGAAGTATGGACGATAAACAGTGAGGACAGGAAGAGGATTGAGGCTTTTATAATCTGGTGCTACAGAAGAATGCTGAATATTAGGTTGGTGGATCGCGTAACTAATGAGGAGGTACTGAACAGAATTGGGGAGAAAAGAAATTTCTGGCATACCTTGACTAAAAGAAGGGATAGATTGATAGGGCACATTCTTAGACATCAAGGGATTGTGAATTTAGCGTTGGAGGGAAGTGTGAGGGGTAAAAACCGCAGAGGAAGACCAAGAGATGGATACAGTAAGCAGATTCAGAGAGATGTGGGTTGCCGTTCTTATGTGGAGGTGAAGAGCCTTGCTCAGGATAGGGTATTGTGGAGAGCTGTATCAAACCAGTTTCCGGACTGAAGACCATGACAACAACAACAACATGAAAAATACAGGAAAATAATTTTTTGTTTTAGTTTCTTTTTATTTATTCGGTCAAATATGTTGAGTATAAAGTCTTTTAATTAAATTATATACCTATATGCTGTATTTGAGGTTTGCTTGTGTGACTCTACACATATACAGGGTGACATTGAACTATATGAAACAAAACGTGAGTTAGTTACAAATTACGGAGTGCGCACATTTCATTCAACAAGTAAAATTTACTACAGATATTTGGGTTTAGGTTATGACACGTTCAATATGTCTGCCTTTCCTGGCGATGATGTGCCACAGACGAATAGTGAAAGTCCGGAAGTGTCGGTACATCGAAGCTGTCAATGACCTCAGCTCAGTTGTAGTTTTGCAATTATTGCACCTTGTCCTCATACATCCTCACACGTAGTGTTCAGTCCGGAGAATATAGCGACCAACGAGGCCCATGCCTGTGGCCTGCGGGTACCACAGAGGGAGAGTACGGTCCCCAGAGCGCACCTCCGGGACATCATCAAACACACTCCTGTTTCGAAGTTCTAGAGCTCAGTCTTTCAGGAACCACATCTTGTCGAAATCAGCGTCGCTTTGGATAATGGGGAAGAAATCACCTTCGAATACCTTCACGTATCATTCAGTACTCACCGTGCCATCAAGGAACATCGCACCGATTATTCCATGATTGGACACTGCACACAACAGTCATCTGTTGAGCATGAAGAGAGTTCCCGATCTGTGATTTGGTAGCTACACAATGTTACTGATGCCCTTACAATAAGACGACGTTTGTGAACGTTTGCGCATCGTCGACGTCCAGAGCTTCGTCTAAGAGTGTAAGAATGTTCGTGTGACCATCGCAAGCAGTCCGCAGCACGTCCAGTCCGACACTCGGAAGACCACGTCTCGAAACTCCCTCGGTTGGCTGTAGGGAGCACGAGTGCGTCTCCTTGGCAGGGCGTCTGTTTGCTTCACGCATTTATATCAGACTGGTCCTTGTGGGCACTCTCTCAGCTTTGTCCCTTGCGAGATTACACACGGATTTTCCAAACGCAAACTAGGAATAAACACACTATTCTGTGCAGGGTGACACAATTTTATCAGTTATTTCCTTCAGCTTGCTCTAGCCCCCAGTGCTACAGCACGATAAATAAATAAATAAATAGAGTTTGTTTATATTACAAGAGGCGATCGAATTATATGTTTAAAAATATTAAAGCCAAGATCGCTGATGATTGATTTTATTTTGTACGACCGGTTTCGCTGATCTCTGCCAGCATCATCTGGTCAAAAAATCTCTTTACATGTTTGTCAACTGTTAAAAAATAAGTGGTGACGGAAATGTAAAACATGCATGTCATTATAATGAAACGAGAAGATATATCAATTACATTTATAAGAAAAAGAACGGCCGCGGCGGATTAGCCGCGCGTACTGGAGCGCCGTGTAGCGGTGCGCGCGGCAGTCCGCCCTCGGGGGTTCGAATCCCCCCTCGGGCATGGATGTTTATGCCGTCTTTAGTGTAAGGTAGTTCATAAGTAGTTTGTATGTTTAGGGACTGATGACCCCGTAGTTAAGTCCCATAAGCTCTACAAACATTTGAACATTTGAAAAAGATCTTTTATATTTAAAACCGAGACATGCCTTGTAAAGTCAAACAGTTGTTATATAAAATAATTTAGAGTGCATATGTGCACTATGTCATTATAATAAAATGCACTTATCATTGTGAGTGACAGTAGCATACTGACACATGATATAAGTCAAAGATAAAAGAATGTGACACCAGAAGGCAAATAGTGCACCTATGCCCTCTATATTATGTTATGTAGCAACTGATTGATTTTACAAGGTATGTCTTTTCTCTAAGTATGGGCCATTTTGCTCTTATGAATGTAATTGATATTTCTTTTCGTTTTATTGTAATAGTATGTATGTTTTAAATTTCCGTCATCCCTTTTTTAACAGATGACGGCCTCGTAAAAAGATTTTTGGATCAGATGATGCTGGCAGAGACAAGTGAAACTGGTCGTCCAAAATAAAATCAATTACCAGCGATCTTGACTTTCATATTTTTGAACAAATAAATAAATAAAATGCAATAAAACAAAATAGAGCAACACAAATCACTTATTCACAGCCTGTATTTGCTTGGGGCTCCGTGAAGTGCGGCTGTAGACCCTATTTTATTATACAAACTGTCTGCGTCATGTCAATGGACCAGCCACACCTGCTGCAATGTCCCCAAAATGTTTAGCTTTCAATAAATGCAGGCAAGAACAAAAAAAAAAAAAAAAAAAAAAAAAAAAAAAAAAAAAAAAAAAAATGGTCAAACGACACATTCACTTTTAACTAAATTGATGTTTATTCCACCTAATATCCGTCAGTGAATATTTGTTATACCTGATTTCAGAGTAATGCCGAGTTCCTTATGGCTGCCACGCCAAAAAAGGGAAACTTGACTGAATAGTTTCTAAGTAGCACAGTCGCTAAATAAAAATTAAAGTCTATCAACAATCCTGAGACACTCTAAGTTTCAATGTCACAGGATATAATTAGAGTCCATGAAGCACCACTGAAGACTTCTTCTAAGTCCCAACAGACGCAGACTAAAATCAAAGTTCTCGAAGCACCACAGAAAAAATATTTCTAAGTTTCACACTAGAACACTTTCCTGAAATTTTACAAGTCCTCAAGCGGCTTCACAGTGCCAATTTCAACGACATGTCTTCTCTGTCAAACCGATGTTAACAGACTGCCTCTAATAAGCCAAAAAAATAGTAGTGGCCGTGCAGAACGTGACTGGCGCGCCGCAGACCGCTCGGCCACCGCGGGCGGCAATAAGCCGAAATGGCCGCCTTAAGTAGCCTCGATGGCGTACTCTAAAGACAAATCAGTATCTTATTTTCACAAAATTACCTCTTTTACATAAAATACAAATGAAATAAATACATGTGATGATAGTATTTGACTGAAATTTTCCGCTAAATCAGAATATTGCATCAAAAACGTTGTACATATCCTAGTTTTTACAATATCAAAAAATTAAACTGTTCTACATTTGCTTTTTCAGTATTTAAACATAGATTATTCACTGTATTGCTGATCCTGTGGTTTCATTGACTTAAGTCTAATTTACCGTACTGCCCCTAATACTAGTTATTATTTTCTATTTATTAAAAACCCTTTTTTAACCTGGAAACTATGTTACTGGCCTCTAATTGAAATTTACTGAATTTACGCAAAAAATTATAATCACGTCGTAGTAATACTCACTTACATCTATCATTTGACACCTTGTACGTAATGTCTGGTTAAGCCGTTTTCAAGATATATCGTTTACAAAATTGTTATTTTATAATGATTTTTTATATACTATAACTCAAAACCTATTAAAGCGGCACGAGGCGCGTTGATATCAGCGCATTCGTCTAGTCTTTACCTTTAAAATGAGCTTAAGTGCTTCTTTCTATCATATCTGGATGAATAGTTATTAATTTTTACGTGGTTTATTGCATATTTCTCCGAGGGCTTGTCTGGCCGATCGCCTTTCACTCCATAACGGCCTGGATTTTCCAGTCACGTGTCTATCTATGTACATAGCGAGCGACCAGACGCTCGTTTGACAGATGAGAGGTGCCGCTATCTGTTGACTAACCCCTGAACTACGATGACTCAGTAGCTGTCAAAACACATCACGATTCCCGCACACGTGTGCGATTTACCACAGAAATGCAGACTTCAAGTGTCCCCACGAAACTGTCCCCTTACACCCTACACTATCTGTTGGCTGATAACGTTGACACCATTATCCATACATCATCTATTCCCTAGTTGACATCTGCCCTCATTAGATGGAAATCGCCGGCCGCGGTGGCCGAGGGGACTGAGGAGCTCCAGTGACGGTCTACACGGCCACTACGGTCGGGGGTTCGAATCCCCCCTCGGGCATGGATATTTGTGCCGTCATAGTTCGTAAGTAGTGCATAAGAAGTTTTTAAGTTTAGGGACTGATGACCCCGTAGTTAAGTCCCATAAGCTTAACACACATTTGAACATTTTTTTTTTTTTTTTTAGATGGAAATCGACGTCGTCATTCCGGGAGTACTAACTTATAACTCCGTAATGTATTTACGCCTCTCATCAAGAAGGACGACCATGCGGCCAGGTTCCTTTACACTGGGACAACACCTAATGAAGATCTCAGGTTTGCGAAAAGCAACACAACTTTTTGTTTTACTGTCGCGTGTTAGAATCCAAGAAGCCATCTTACATTTGCTGAATATCCAGGGAGGGTAAGGTGACGACAGTAAGGTTCAGGATTTTTTTTATCCACTTATTTCAGTCCTGAGGCCTACATGAATATTTCGGAAAAACCATTCAGCTTTTGTTTCCAACTGCAAATTTTGTAGTTTTTCTAAATGTAACACTTATAGCAAATACTGTCACTTTTTTTCAAATGAGTTCAAACTCACCATCTTACCCGGGTAAGAAGACAAATGTTGGTGGGTAATTTGACGAAGGAAAACACAGTTCAATGAACATGAAATATCATTCTATTTTAAGCATAGAAGTGCCCTACATTTGCTTTGCGCTTCGTATCTACCACAGTCAGTTCGGTGCCAGCAGCTTGGGCCCATTTACTACAGCATGAACAACCATACAAAGCCCCTAATTTAGCACAGTCATTTCTGGCTTTTCATAGTTCTCTAATGAGTCATGATCGACGTCGTCGTGTTTAATTCCGTGGACTGATATTGAGGAATTAAGAAGTGCCTCATCACATTCGTTTTGTTTTTTCTTCTCCACTTGTCCCCTACTTGTCATTCAGTTTTTCTGTTTTATATTTATCTTCAGTTTTGCTTCTGTTTGTGATGCGTAATGAAAGCGACGTTTTCTTTTGTACCTCTTGTACAATGGTCATCGATTCGTGCCTTCCTGTTGCCATTTCTGCCTGTTGGTCCTCAGTGATATTTATTACACACGCTCAATACTAGAAAGGCAAGACCTGCTGCTGATTCTCGACAATTGCATTAAATTAATGATTAGTCATCTTAGACTCCTCGTCATCTTACCCTACCTTCCCCTACAAATGGAATCAATAAACAATGTCCGAAAGAACAGTCGCCATTATATGACTAGTGGGGTGCTTTAGTCTCAGCTGCTGCACGGTAATATGACAAATGGACTTTTTTGCTAGAGCCTGGATTGGAACCCGGGCCCTTCTGATTACTAGGCAGCTGAGCTAAGTGTCTGCGCCACCCGAGGCATAGGACCTTATCACACATGCAAGCATGTACCCCGTTCGTAGTACAATAGTCGAAGTAGGACATATGTAGGTTTGGGTCAGGTCAACATCACCGAAACAGAAGGTCGTGTTGTGCTCGTGTGACGTCACGCAGAGCAGGTTGCTATCGCGCAGCAGAGTGGCTGGACGGCGGGCGCAACCAGCACCAAAGCCTGCGCACGACGTCACAGCATGGCGGCGGTGAGAGGCTTAGAGTCCTATGAAAGATTGTAAACATTAGCAGTGCACGCTGTTTATACTGCATTCTTTCGTTCAGGAGTATATTTATTACGTAAATTGCTGTTGTGTATGGTGTGATCGCTACGCTGGACCATTTGTGTGTGAGAGAAAAACGTGTGATCTCTTTTTAACTGACAAAATGCCGTTTCACTCTTCTGTGCCGAAATGTAGAGGAAATTACGACTGTGGCCCAAAAGGTTACCGTCTTTAAGCGTCCGGAGAAGAATAAGCTAATGGGGGTGGTTACGTAAATAAAATGAATCGCAATACCCAACGGTAAACAGTCATGACTTAAAACTCTTTTATAAGGCTAAACAAAAACGAAAATTTACTAACTTGAAGAAGAAGCTACGTCATTCGGGGAATTCTTGATATCCATTTCTTCTTCTCCAGACGTTTAAAGACGGTAACACACAAATCGTCCAGCGTAGCGATCATACCGAACACAATACCAATTTACGTAATAAATACACTCCGGAACGAAAGAATGCACTATAAACAGCGTGCACTGCTGATGTTTACAATCTTTCAGAGGACTCTAAGCCTCTCACCGCCGCCATGTTGTGACGTCGTGCGCAGGCTTTCTTCTATAGGGGGTGCTGGCACAACACACTAGGCCCTAGCGGCCAGCCACTCGGGCTTCGCGATAGCGACCTGCTTTGTATCACGTGTTCCAATCACGCCTCGGCCCTCTCATTCGGTGTTGTTGGTCAGGTGGGGTGTGTGGCTTGGGTAGTCCTTGCGGATGTGTTAAGGCTATGTGCCTAGGGTAGCGCCGTCGTTTAGAGCATCCGCTTAATAAACTAGAGGTCCCGGGTTCCAATCCCGGTTGTACCATAAACTTTCGTATGTTAATGTTGTAGTATTACACCAACTTTCAGCCGCTCAGACTAAAACGCCCTTGTTAAAATCTGTAAATGGTAATATACTGGCCTGCGTGTAGTTTGTGGTAACACGGAAGAGGCAGAAAAGACTGGAAAGATAGGACACAAACGGAAGAGTGCAAGGCGTATAGAACTGACACCAATTACTTTCGTACATTTATTCTGGATGATTATCATTTTCCTCCCCCCTCCCACTCCCACTAGCACTCATTACGGTCTTTCGAATTGAAAGAAAACAACGATTCTCTTATCCCACTACCACCATATGTTATTACGACATACGTGATCGGGCGGATTTTCTTGCATTTAGTTGTTTTCGACGAAATACCCTAGTGAACTATGTATCGCAGCTTATATGAGCGTCGTGTCAATTTGACATGTCACGATACATCACCTCAAAGAAAAGTTCACAGAACATGTATGAGGAGATTCTCGCGTAAACAAGTCACGTATCCATTTTGTATATAGCTTTTTCGGCATATACGCGACTTGTCGGAAAAGTTGCACATGCGCATTTTTTCTTTGTTGTTGTCTGCCGCTTATTTTGTCAAGTAGCAGAAGTTGCGCATTTGACTGGGAGGAAAGGAGGCCGATTTGGTATTTTGGTGAACTGGTGGTATATAATTAAAAACTCTTACATGAAAATGGCATACTAGAATTATGCCCAAGTTAGAAATTGTACAAATGTTCAAATGTCTGTAAATCTATCGGACCAAACTGCGTGGTCATCAGTCCGTAGCTTACAAACTACTTTACACCTAGGTAAACTAACCTAAGGACAACACACACACCCATGCCCCTGGGATGACTGGAACCTCCACGGCGAGCAACCGCGCGCTCCGCAGCGAGGCGGTTTAGACCGCTCGGCTACTCCACCGCGGCTTAGATATTGTCATTTATAAACATTTGCAGGAGGCAAACGAGGAATTGGTGAACTCACTCTCGCATAATTAACAAAATACGGTATTTTTATTTTGTTTACTTGTGTAACTACGTATTTGTATTTCAGAGTGATTAAAACAAAATATAAATTAATGTACTTGGATACGTTAACTGTGCAAAAAATGTCCTCATAAATTGTGATATGTATTACAGAGTGAAGCATGCCAGTCGTTCCAACAACTAAAAAGTAACACTTTTTTAGCGAAATGTGAGAAATTTAAGGTGGTAACTATATATGCCAGATTCCCTATAATAGGGAATAATTTCGTCCCTTTCAACATCAAACCATCCATTCATCCCTACAATAAAATAGAACAATTTAAAGAATTATGTAATTTATTGTACAGTCTTTTATTATTATTATTATTATTATTATTATTATTATTATTATTATATTCTTATAAATTAGAAAGTTTTACCTTCACTTCTGGGGATAAAACGTGCACAATAGCCTCGCAAGCTCCAAGAATAACATTGCATATGTTTGATAGTCTACGCAACTACATTAATCCTGAAAAGGAAACCCCAGTCGCTCAGTCGCCCAAAATATGTCACTGTTAAATGATCCTCTAGTGGAAACACTTCCTGAAAATTTGTGTGCGTTTTACACACAAGAGGAGCCACAAGATATAGCAAAATACTCGTGCTAACATAATCTCTAAAATACGCTCCATATTCTAGAGTTAAGTATTGAACGAGCATTGTGTAAACTCTGTGAATACCAAGCTCGCGAAGAGACTCTCGTTGTCACCATCTACCCTCCACCCACATGTTCTTTGTCCTTTCATGTTCCAAAAAGCATGCGCAACAACACACAAAAATATGTAGTCTTCGACACCGTTATCGGTAGCTATCGCTTAGCTGATACAACAAATGTAAACGCATGATCATAAAGCGCTCAAAACAATTACAGTACCAGGTGAGACATCGTACACGATATACATATGGTAACGTATTTTATTCAAACGTTGGTTACAATTCTAAACCCTTAACTTTTCCCGGCGTGCTGAATGTTCCAACAACTTACGAGTATGCTGCCAGGTGACGTCGTCGACCATCGTCGATACTTCGACAGGAGCACACCCTGTCACTCTCAAGGCACAACTGCACTCAGGAAGCATTGTGCAAGGGAATTTAATACCTCGATTTGCAAAGGGTAAACAAAGAAGATAACACACACAGTACAAGTCACTGCAGAGTCAAAACAACCAAAGATGTCCAACGTCAGAAATATGAAACTTCCTGGCAGATTAAAATTGTGTGCTTGAACCGGGACTCGAACCTGGGACGTCTGCCTTTCGCTGGCAGGAAGGGCCGTGAGTCGTGTCGGGATAACTCAGTTGTAGAGCGCTTACCCGCGAATGACAAAGGTCCCAGGTTCGAGTCCCTGTTCCTCCACACAATTTTAATTGCCAGAAAGTTTCATGTCAGCGCACACACTACTGCAAAGTTTCATCAGAAATGTCTATTGTAACTATTAATCGAAAGATGAGGCAGCATTAATTCTGTCCCTCTGTTTTTTTGACAGAGCCGGATTACAAAAAGCACCATCTCTATTAATAAAGTCGCTTGCTAGTTTAATTTAAACAGCTTCCTTAATAACACTACACTAATAGATTGAAATGCATGCCAGAATCTCCGTGTTGCTGTATTCCATAGCATGACTGGTGACAAGACAGTGTTCTGCAACAGCGGCTTTGCTAGGCTGTTATAAGCGTATGCGGCGCTTGTGTTCAATTCACCGGTCTTCCACAGTCCTGATTGTCTGCCCAATATACGATATACAACTGCAAGGAATACGTTAGACAGCACCCTTATGCAAACCTAAATCATCCTTTACGAACCTCAACATGGCCTTTATCTTAGAAGGTGGCGGAAAAACACGATCACTTTTGTTGCAAATGCTTCCTGCGAAAGGCAAAAAGGCCATATATTTAGGTGACACTTAGTTACTATCGTCACTCACAAGTTGCACAATAGGCTGATAGCGCAAAGCACGTTTCATCTGCCTCTCACTATAACCATTCTCACGAAAGGTGATCTCTAGATAAAAAATTCACCTGATAAACTTTCGCCGCGACGGAGTGGCCGAGCGGATTGAGGCGCTATGCTCCGATGCGCGAGGCCGCTCCCCGTCGGGGGTTCGAATCCCTCACCTTGGGCATGGATGTTTGTGCTGTCTTTAGTATAAGGTAGTTCATAAGTAATGTTTAGGGACTGATGACACCGCAGTTAAGTTCCATAACCTTAACAAACATGTGAACATTTTTGACAAACTTTCAGGGTCTGAAATGACATGGGCCCTGTGGACCAAGGTACGAAGGACTCCTTCACGTTGAAATGCATGGTATCAGCTCGCAGATAGAAATCAATATCAGTAGGCTATATGAAGCATGTCGTATAATCCTTCCTTCTGACTAACACAGCAAGGAACGGAAGGCAATCTGTTTTTTCCACCTCCCTAGTGACCTGAATATTCGGTTAGATTGAATTTAGTTGTTCCAGAAAGCCGTTTAAATTCTCATTACCATAAGACCAAACGACAAAAGTATTGTCTACATATATGGAAAACAATGGTGCCCACACCATTCGTCCATATAAGCAGGATTGTTCCAAGTTCCATGATCTCTCCAAATGAGGGAATGATAACTGTCCGGCTGAATACAAAATATTGACTCATCTATGGACAGAACCCGGCGCCATTCGAAAATGTTCAAATTTTTGTAAACCTTTTGGAGCAAACTGCTAACTTACACTGAGGACAACACACACACACACACACACACACACACACACACACACACGCACGCACGCGCGCGCGCGACGATGACCGAAGGAGAAGTCGAATCTCTGACGGGGAGCAATTGTGCGCCTGGCAGCAAGACGCCTTAGAGAGCTCAGCCATTACACCCCAGAACGTTCCTTCGCTCAGATTCTGCTGGCCAGCTGGTGTTTTGCTTTTAATGTGACACACACTGTAGGCCTCCGTGTGTAGAGGCCACAGTCCCGTAGGCGAAGTGCGGACGGTTTGTGTTGATATTGCACGTCCTGTTGTAGCCTGGACATAACAGGACGCAGAGGATACCGCGCTTCCGGATGCGGTTGCTCTAGGGAGACGCTTGTCCTCTGTTGGTCGAGCTGATCCCCACGAGTTTACGAGAGTAACTCGGGCGTTCGATCTTTGATTGAGGCGAGTGCACTTGTGCTCCCCCCGTTAATCCGTTTTTAGTATGGGGCAACGTCCCAGAGATAATTAAATTGGTCTCAATCCCCCGGTTCCGACCAAGGTTTCCGGGAGGTTTTCCTTGGTTGTAAGGCGTATACCGGAAGTGGTAAGCCCCTCCCACTTATTCCCAATTGGTCTCCCCCTTTGCCCCACTATCAGCTTGTCTGATAACTGGCTGAATAGAACCGCGACTCTTATAGGCCGGATCTCAAACAGCCCGCTCTATTCCTCGGAGTCGAGAATGAAAAGACTAATTTGTGTGTCTATGTAGCCTTGAGATTGTGTTGCAACTGAGTTTCCTACAGCCTCCTGTCTCGACTGGAGATATCGGTCTTTCCTTGCTGATATTACCTGATGACGACATTGGCTTTCCCGCTCTTAACGGTTCCTGTCGTCTGAAATCGCCTACAGATCCTGGAAATTAGATTTTGAGATACTCCAATAGCTCAGAAACCTTCCTCTCTGTCTGTCTCACATCCAACCTTCCTACGGTTCTTCTTGCAATAGCTTTGAGTAAGTCGCGTTGTTGTTGTTTTGCACTGACTGCTGACTAAACTATCTGAAACCAAGTGGTTGCGTAATTCGTTTGCTAGAGTAAACACAAGTCAACACGAACAAGAACATTTCTGTTATTTTTTTGAGGTTTGATTCAATTTCCTGGAGATGCTCCACGACCACAGAATGATGAACACACCAGATGTATTTCGCAGCATTGGCCGTTAATGTTTTATTTAAGAAAACCACAGATCGATATGTGTTTTTTTTTAATAAAACATGAACGGCCAATGCTGCGAAATACATGTGGTGTGTTCATTTCTGATATTACCAGCATCTCGGTTGCCGTAATGTTCTTGTCTCCGTAGAACCGACAGAAAGACGTCGAATAATTTTAGAACATTCTGCCGACGACAACACATTGAAAGGCGTCGAGAACTGCTCGCCAACTTTATTTTAATTTTTACGGGTTATTGATATTTTCATGCAGTTGAGCTCCACGGGGAGACCAAGCCAGTGCATCCTGTCCGTTTGAAAAGCACTTTTGGGTGGCACCACAGGCAAAGAGGTGCCGAGTCCATGTGAGACATACAATGAGCCATCCGGGAAGGCATCCATATATTAGTGAGAGGGCTGCTACGTTGCGGCACAGACAAAAATATACAGATGGGAAACCTCCGTAAGGGCCCGGTCCCACGCTCAGGTGTGCGGGGCGGGGGGTGCTGAAGCAGTTCCGTAAGATTTCCCATGATGGCGCTGCGGTCAGAAGTAGCCCTTTAAACTGGCCAGAGCAGGCGGCAGGTAGCGGCTGTCCGCAATACCACCTTCCTTCAAACTCCAGCAAGCCGGACACAGCCGTGGCTCATGACAGGCGGCACGAGCTCTCCCCTCAGCCTCCCCTCCACGCTACCCTCTGACGTGTGAGAGGCACCCTCAGAAGTGCCTCTAGTGTGGTCTACCGGTACGAAGCCAGGAAACCGCGTGACACCTGCTAGCATCTTACGGAACTATGAGGGGAGTGTAGGACAGTGGTTTAGGGAGGGCTGCTTCTCTCTATATGTTACTCTGTGGTGGTGGTCAGCGGACCCCGTTGCGTTTGGTACCTGCGGCCGAACCTCTCGGACCGGGATGCATGGCGCCGGTGTGGCGCACATCAAAGGGCGTCGAAATTTTATGTTTTTAACTGATTTTTATGTAAATGTTTTATGATTCTTAAAAGAGTTTTCTTGTGTTTCATATGCTGTGACGGCGATTAAACCTACGAGAGCATCTTCGACGCCGAGCTCAAGGAATAAACATCTGGCCACTTCAAAAATGTTCAAATGTTTGTAAATTTATCGGACCAAACTGCGTGGTCATCAGTCCGTAGCTTACAATCTACTTATCTACTTATACCAAACTAACCCAAGGACAACACACACACCCTTGCCCCAGGGAGGACTCGAACCTCCATGGCGAGCAACCGCGCGCTTCGCAAATCGATTCCATATTTCTGGATTTCCGGAAGGATTTTGACACTGTACCCCACAAGCGGCTTCTAATGAAATTACGTGCTTATGGAATATCTCCCCAATTGTGCGATTGGATTCACGATTTCCTATCAGAAAGGACACAGTTCGTTGTAATTGACGGTAAGTCATCGAGTAAAACAGAAGTGATATCTGGCGTTCCACAGGGAAGCGTTATAGGTCCCATACTCTTCCTTGTGTTTACAAACGATTTAGGAGATAATCTGAATAGCTCCCTTAGACTGTTCGCGGATGATGCTGTCGTTTATCGGTTAGTGAAGTCAACAGAGGATCAAAAGCAACTGCAAAGCGATTTAGACAAAATTTCTACATGGTGCGAAAATTGGAAATTGACACTAAATAAAGAAAAGTGTGAAGTAATACACATGACCACTAAAAGAAATCCGCTGAACTTCAATTACGCGATAAATCAGTCAAACCTTAAGGTCGTAAATTGTACCAAATACCTAGGAGTTACAATTACGAACAACTCTGACTGGAGAGAACACATAGAAAATATTGTGGGGAAGGCGAACCAAAGATTACGTTTCATTGGCAGAACACTTCGAAGATGCACCAGCTCCACCAAAGACACTGCGTACATCACACTTGTGCGTCCTCTCCTGGAGTACTGTTGCCCCTTGTGGGACCCTCACCAGGTGGGACTGACGGAAGAAATTGAGAAGGTTCAGAGAAGGGCAGGTCGTTTTCTTTTATCATGTTACGTGGGGGAAAGCGTCACGCAAATGTTGCACGAATTGGGGTGGAAATCATTTTAAAAAAAGACGCTATTCATTGCGGCGTGATCTGCTTGCTAAGTTTCAATCACCGAATTTTAGTTCTGAATGTGAAAATATTTTGCTAGCACCCACCTACTTAGACAGACATGACCATCCCAATAAAATAAGAGAAATCAGATCGAAAATGGAACGATGTAGGTGTTATTTCTTCCCGGGCGCTATTAGAGAATGGAACGGTAGAGAAAAGTTATGAAAGTGGTTAATGAACCCTCTGCCAGGCACTTAAATGTGATTTGCAGAGTATCTATGTAGATGTAGATGTAGAGACGCTTTAGACCGCTCGGCTACGCCACCGCGGCCTGGCCACTTCAAGTCGCGGGTCGACGGCCACGAGCCAACATGCTGGTCTCTGCGGTTATCGTCGCGGATATTGACATTATTATAGAAACTTTCGTGGAAAATCAAAAAGACTGTCGTTGAGTCATGATCTGTATTGTGAGAGCAATAAATGTCATTGTGTCTCGAAAGTTAACCAATTGTCAACGATAATTATTTTGATATTTATAGAAATTTTACAAGAGATATACTTATTTATAGGAAATGAAGAATCTTTTACTGTCAAACTATTTTACAATTTGAAAGAAGACATTTACGGAAAGTTATTTTGTGTGACAGATAAAGCAAGAAGACTTTTATCAATTTGTAGTATTTTAATAAATCGATCTTATAAAGCATTCGATCACCAGTGAACAGCACTTGTAATATCCGTGTGTATAGCAACGAGAACAATTACGAACTTCTGTTTGACAGTTCGATCTTTAAGGAAACTTTAAAACATATATTTCAAGTGACAGTTTAAAGACATGCAAACCTAGAATCATATGCTTCTTCTATCTGCACAAGGATCTGTCGTTGAAATTTCACAATACAGGAAGATTATACGAGGTGCATTCAAGTTCTAAGGCCTCCGATTTTTTTTCTCCGGACTGGAAAGAGATAGAAACATGCGAATTGTTTTAAAATAAGGCCGCGTTCATTGTCAATACGTCCCAGAGGTGGCAGCACCGTACGGCAGATTGAATTTTACCGCCAGCGTCGAGAATGAGAACTGTTTTAGATAGTTAAAATGGCGACGTTTTCCTTACTTGAACAGCGTGCAATCATTCTTTTTCTGCATTTGCGTGGTGTGACACCAACTGAAATTCATTGACAGTTGGAGACATGTGGTGATGGAATTATGGATGTGTCGAAAGTGCGTTCGTGGGTGCGACAGTTTAATGAAGGCAGAACATTGTGTGTCAACAAACCGAAACAACCTTGGGCTCACACAAGCCGGTCTGATGACATGATCGAGAAAGTGGAGAGAATTGTTTTGGGGGATCGCCGAATGACTGTTGAAGAGATCACCTCCAGAGTTGGCATTTCTGTGGGTTCTGTGGACACAAACCTGCATGACGACTTGAAAATGCGAAACGTGTCATCCAGGTGGGTGCCACGTATGCTGACGGACGACCACAAGGCTGCCCGTGTGGCATGTTGCCAAGAAATGTTGACGAGCAACGACAGCATGAATGGGACTTTCGTCAGTTGTGACAATAGATGAGACGTGAATGCCATTTTTCAATCCAGAAACAAAGCGCCAGTCAGCTCAATGGAAGCACACAGATTCACCGTCACCAAAAAAATTTCGGGTAATCGCCAGTGCTGAAAAAATGATGGTGTCCATGTTCTGGGACAATGAGGGCGTAATCCTTACCTATTGCGTTCCAAAGGGCACTACGGTAACAGGTGCATCCTAAGAAAATGTTTTGAAGAACAAATTCCTTCCTGCACTGCAACAAAAACGTCTGGGAAGGGCTGCGCGTGTGCTGTTTCACCAAGACAACGCACCCGCACATCGACCTAACGTTACGCAACAGTTTCTTCGTGATAACAACTTTGAAGTGATTCCTCAAGCTGACCTGGCTTCTAGTGACTTTTGGCTTTTTCCACACTCTCCGTGGCCGCACATTCACAAGCCTTGCTGCTATTGCCTCAGCGATTTTCCAGTGGTCAAAACAGACTCCTAAAGAAGCCTTCGCCGCTGCCATGGAATCATGGCGTCAGCGTTGTGAAAAATGTGTACGTCTGCAGGGCGATTACGTCGAGAAGTAACGCCAGTTTCATCGATTTCGGGTGAGTAGTTAATTAGAAAAAAAAAATCGGAGGCCTTATAACTTGAATGCACCTCGTATTAATTGGATTTTTTTTTCCTTGTTGACGAGGGGACCCCTTTCGGATCCTGAAGTCTGACACGGTACATAGAAATTTTGGTGTTTAGTCCCATGCAAGAAGAGGTCGTACCGCCACACAACTCACGAAAGTCGCGAATGTCCCGAAGTCGCCTATACATGTCGGCCATACTTATTTCTATAAAAAATTCCCAGTGTAAACATGCCTTAACGTAAACACAAATGTGTCAGCAGGTCGCAGGAGTCAGAGTGGCTGAAAACAACCACGCCCAAGGCAGGCGTGTGCATTCCTGCCGCACCTGGAGGCTAGTGGCGCGGTTTCCAGGAAGGCACAGTAGTCGGGAGAGCGTCCATGTAGCCGGCGCTTTCCGGTCGGAGAAAGCAGTTTGCCGTTCGCAGAAGCGGGCGTCCTCTGGCTCCGCGGCCTCGTCCGCCGGCATCCTGTGCACCATGCAGCCACGGCCGCGGGCTTCCCAGAACGGCCCCTACGCAAGCGGACCGGCTTTCCGGCTGATACCTGTTGGTACGAGTGGTGGTGGTGGTGGTCTCATTTAACATTCCTCCTCCCCCTCTTCCTTCCAAAAGGCTACCGCGTCCGAGATGAAGTTCCGCTCACCTTTGTGCGTCATAGGGCAGCTTGAGGTTGTGACAGTGGCGGCAGGAGGAGGTGCTACTGGGAGAAATGGCTGCCATCTCTGTTCATCATCTACATCTACATAGATACTCTGCAAATCACATCCAAGTGCCTGGCAGAGGGTTCATTAACCACTTTCATAACTTTTCTCTGCCGTTCCATTCTCTAACAGCGTGCGGGAAGAAGGAACACCTAAATCGTTCCGTTTTCGATCTGATTTCTCTTATTTTATTGGGATGGAGATGTCTCCCTAAGTAGGTGGGTGTTAGCAAAAAATTTTCACATTCAGAACTAAAAGTCGGTGATTCGAACTTCGCAAACAGATCACGCCGCAATGAATAACGTCTTTCTTTTAATGATTTCCACCCCAATTCGTGCAACATTTCCTATAAAGGAAATCCTTTCACCTTGTCTGTATATATAAAAGGAAGTGTCCCGATTGACTGACTGACTGACTCACATCGCCCAGCTCAAACCACTGAAGATAGGAACTTGAAATTTGAGGAGAGTGTTGATCTTACTCTGTAAGCGTCATTTAAGAAGCGATTTTTCGATATTCCGTCCGTAAGGGGGTCAAATAGGGGATGAAACGTTTTTTGAAAATACTTTGCTATTTAGGCAATTTTTAAGCTAGAACTACAAAATTTCGGATTTCAATTCAGGGTTCGAATTTAAAAGACACGTGTTTCGGAATTTCTTGAAATTCGACAAATAAGAGGGTAAAATAGGTGACGCAAAAAATTGATTTTCAAAAATATGTTGCTGTTAACTCAAATTTTAAGCTACAACTACGAAACTTCGGATATGGAATCTTGGTGAGGATTAAAAATCCATGATTTTTAGTATTTTTGGAAATGCAACAAGTAATAGGGTTAAATAGAGGATCAAAATTTCTTTTTGAAAACACGTTGCTATTGATACAATTTTGAAGCTAGAGCTGCAAAAATTGATATTTGTATAGTTGGTTAGACGTTAAAAAATACGTCTTTCGGTAGTTTTGGAAATGCAGCCATCAACGGGGTTAAATTGGAGAGGGGGTGTTTTTCTAAAATATGTTGCTATTTAGGCAATTTTGATGTTAGAACTACAAATTTTCGGATTTGGATTCGGGGTTCAAGTTTAAAAGTCACGTGGTTCGGTATTTTTTAGAAATTCGACCAATAAGGGGGTGAAATACGAGATGCAAAAATTGATTTTCAAAAATATGGTGCTGTTAACTCAAATTTCAAGCTATAACTACGAAACTTAAAATATGGATTCTTCATCAGGATTTAAAAGAAGCAACTCGTGCAGACCAATCAGCCTACGCATGCGAAGCAGCGGGGTTTCAGCTAGTTTGTCTATAAAAATCTCCGCTGACAAAGCTAAACGCTATTGTTGAGATTTGGGAGTTTTGAGTAACAATAACACGCTCTGACAATTATAACCTCCGCGGTGCCGGAAACTGCACTCCTTGCGACAAAGCTATGTCGGCCGCTCTAACTATACACACGAACAATATTGAGTTATCGGCAACCAAAAAGAAATTAGTCCTGTTTGTACTGTCAAATGTCTCGTGATACTAAATTATAAATCAGAAGTCATCTACATGTAGTGCAGGCTTCATGGTGTGCGTGTTCTTCTTTTGTCTCCTGAATTTCGACTCTTAGTAGAAGAATCGTTGCGTTAATGTGTTCTTTATCAACATGGAAAAAAGAAGCCTTCTGGAAATGTACACAGAAAAAGAAGAGCACAATTAGAGGCTGAAAATGAGAAACAGGCAGCAGCATTAAAGAAATTCTTTCGTACTCCTGAAACAGACAATAATGGAAATGAAAACGTAAAACCAGAGAATGAGGAAACCAGCAATAAATCAACAAATATTCCTGAAGATAAAAACACAGTACAGGTGAGTAGGCCTACGTTACGTGACGTATTTTCGTTTCATTACGTTTAATAGAGAAGAGGTGTTTACACACGTAGCGTTTTAGCAGGCTGGGGTGGGGGTAGGGTGGTGGCCTCTCAGATAGGCGGCGAACTTCAGGCTCAAAGAAGGTTCGTTCTTCATTGATAAAAGTAGCAATAATTACATTCTATACCAACACTGATGCTTGATGTATGTACCAAAGCGAAATGTACCAAATGCTCATGTGTAAATAATTGTTTCATATATTGTTAACCAAACTTACTCCGTGTATTTAACTGACAAAAGTTAAGATCTTACTCAATTTGATAATTGATTCTTATAGTTATAGTTTTAGAGTTCAAGGAGTTATCCTTTAAAAACAGCTATCTGTAAGGTAGCATAGCAAATTTAAAAGTCAGTAATACCAATGGGTTGTAGGGGGCGCCATATGGATTCTTTGCCCGGGTGATATTTTCCCCTTCCGCCGGCTCTGATGGCAGTACTATCGCTATTGATGATAGTATTGTTGCCGGAAAGTAGGATTTTGATTATTGAGAGGGCAGACTTTCATGGCGCGTGGATGAGATTGCAGAAGCGTGGGGACCGTGGTTGTGTGCAGTTGTCGTTCCGGTGGGATAGCCGAGGAGATTTTGAGACTTGAATGCTGAGCCAAGCTGTTTGTTTAAGATATGGAGACGAAAGGAATAGATGACGTTGAGGAACGCTCTTTTGAAGTTTTTATAAGGTAAAGGTTTTCATGAAATACTTAGCATGTTTCTATGGCTCATCTTCGCATTATTAGATTGAACTGATGGTAACAGTAACGGTCGGGAAAGATTTTGCTGTTAGCTTGTGGTCTCACGATTCATTCTAGGGACCCCTTTCTGTCTTATGAAAAGTATTTATTGCAATAGTTTACTTTTGAGAATGCGTTTTTTTATGAAATAGGAATTTCATGGGTAGTGTTCTTGAAATGTGGTATTGTTGTAACATTGTTTCTGCGAATCGAGTTAAATTTATTAACAGTAAAGAAATATTTATCTTTGTTTAAAAATAATTTTGTAGGCAGATTAAATATCCGAGTTATATTTTTCTCTGAAAGATTTTAAAATCCAAACATGACATTGTTAGTAATTTTCATGACGTTACATCGGTTAGAAAATAAACCAGATATTTTATTTTTAATAATTGGTTCGAGTTTCTTAAACAGATTACCAGTTTATCCCTCCTCACATTTTTATTAAAAGTGCCATAGATGTTTTCTGCAGTTAGTTTTCCAGCAGTTAGTACAGCAGGAAGCAGTTTGGTGTTGCGCAAATTTATGCAGTGTGGCTAAAATAAAAAAAAAAAAATACAATACAGGTTAGTAAGTGAAAGTAATCGAAAGGTGAAAGTGAGAAAGAATCAGTTTTTGTCAAGCTTACATTTCAGTATGATTTACAGATTTCAGGATAGGACAATTCATACAGTGTTTAGGTCAACAAGTGTTTGCACTGAGTCAGATTGCATTGATAAATATTGTGTTCGTTACATTCCGTTAAATATTGTTAGTTCAGTCAGAAACAAGTTTGTAGGGCGAGAATTATTAACACAGTGATTTTTAGTATCAGTAATTTTCCGGCAGTTAAGTTTATACTACATTTTAATACAGTAACAATTAACAGTTTGTGTTTCATTATAATAAACAATACGCAGTCAGATAGGTTTTGCAATACCTTGACATTCACATAGAATACAGTTACATAAAATACGCAGTCAGATTAACATAACGTTGTGCAAAGGCATTCAGGTAAATCAAGTTCAAACACATTCAGTTACATTTCATTCAAGTAGCGTCAGTCAGTTAATTTCTTAGAACATATGATAAAACACATAACGTTCGCAGCAGACATAAATTTTGTAACAGAGAAGGACAAGCAAGAAAAGTTCAAGTTTTCAAATCAGAACATGTAAGCTTTCACGGCCGGCGCTGTCGTCAAGTAAACCTTCTGCGCTAAATTCACGTGGTCGATCAGTAAAAATTCTTTCCCCTGACGTTTCGTTGTCAACTACAGACAACATCTTCTGAGGTGAGTCGACAACTGGCTTCCGGGCTTTTTTTTTTTTTTTTTTTTTTTCAGTTGCACAAGGTAGATGAAGTCCCATCGCCAACTGGCGACTTACACTTCCTGGGATAACAGAGGTATGTGGGTTAATAATAACTTCATTGTGCAATAAACTTTGGGGGTAGGCTTCTAAGGGCCAGTGTGTCGGTCCGTAAGGTACCCCACTTGATTTTAGTACGTAGTTCCATTGTAGAGCAATTCACATGAAGGTTACAATGTAAATTACGTTTCCACATCTTCTTACTAACACATTTTGTTCAGGTAACTAACGATCGTGGCACCTTGTACCTATGCCACGGGCGTGGAGCTGTCATTCCTAAGGTTTGGATGTTATGGACTGTTGCCCTAAGATGATCTATTTTATTGTGTATCTTCGTCGTTCTCTTCTTAATTGCCTCCATGAGAGTGTCCATATGGAGTTCCTGGTGGATGTCCACATTTCTCGTGTAACGGCCAGTCCTGAGGATCCATCGTAACGTCTTATTCTGGATAACTTGCAGTCTTGAGATTTGGGTCGCACTAGCTAGGCCCCAGACTGAGCTGCCATATAACATTTTGGATAGCACTGTTGCTTTGTATAGTCGCAGTTTGGTACTGGTATTCAACTCTGCGCTGAGAAAGAACGGCATTAAGTTTTTGGCCATTGCATAGACTTTAGGTCGCAAGTTATCAATATGTTTGTGGAGAAAAAAGTGCTTATCGAGGGTAACTCCCAGGTAAGTGACCGCCGCCCCCCATGGGATGACCTGTCCATGAAGTCGTAAGTTAGTTGGCATCTGTGGTCGTTTCCTGGAGAAATAGATCGCCGTGGTTTTTGCTGCATTGAGTTGTACTTTATTCAGCCTACACCATTCAGCAGTTCTGTCTAGTTGTCGTTGGAGCCGTGTTATGTTAGCTTGAACATGCCTTCCGCTGGTTATAAAAGCCGTGTCATCAGCGAATTGTGCAATTTGCACTCCTTCCACCGTTGGAATGTCGTTAGCGTATATATTAAACAGGATCGGCGATAACACCGAACCTTGGGGTAGCCCAGCTGCTGCGGGTCTGGTTGATGATGTCTTCCCCTCCACCGTCACCATCATAGTTCTGTCGTGAAGATAACTCGCGATAAGCTTGATGTAACAATCCTGTATGGGCGTTTGCTCGTGTAACTTCCGAATGAGGAGTTCCCTCCACACCTTGTCGTAAGCTTTCTCTATATCCAAAAATACGGCGGCCGTTGCTTTGGTTACGTTCATGTTCCTGGTGATGTGCTCTGCCAAACGTAGTAATTGGAGTTCCGCCGACAGTTTTCTCTGGAAACCGTATTGTTCTGCTCTTATAGTTCCGTCCTCTACTAGTGGTTCCAGTATCCGCTTTTGTATTACCCTCTCAAAGGTCTTCCCCATACCACTGAGAAGGCTGATGGGACGATGGTTGGCTGGTTGCGTCGTATCTTTCCTCGGTTTAGGTATTGGCACTACCTTAACTAGCTTCCATGCCACAAGAAAGTATCTTGTCAGCATGCAACCGTTGAATATTCTAGTCAACAGTACCAGTGGCTTCCTCGGAAGGTTTTTGAGGTGTTGGTTGCTGATTTTGTCTGCTCCTGGTGTCTTATTGGGATATAATTTCCTGATGATACTCCGCACTTCGCTAGGTGTTGCCAGTCTTGGAAGTGATTGATCTTCTGACGTGAAGAACTGATTGACTATCTGCACTGTAGCGGCCTCATGCTCCCGTTGGGCAGGGTTTAGTTGTTCTTGTAGCAGGGTTGTTTGTTGTTCGTAGGTGGTGACGAATGTTTCAGCTTTGGTTAATGGGTCTTCCGTTAACCCCTGTGGAGTTTGCAACGGTCTTTTTGGCGTGGGCTCTTCCCTGATGTTCTTCACCAGTCGCCACTCATCTTTCGTCTGGAGCAGGAAGTTCGACATTTTATCCTCCCACCTCTCTATTTTCCATTCCTGTAGTCGTCTTCGTAGTTGTCGCTGAAGTCGGTGGGATTGTCTGCGGTACACTGGATTTCTTGTGTGTTGCCAGAGTTTCCTGTACCTGTTCTTCTGATGCCGAAGTTCTTCTAGCAGCGGTGGTAATGTTTCCATGTGGTGCGCCTCTTCCGAAATCGTAAGTAGAGACAAGTTATGGGCTTTGCGGACCTTCTTCGTTAAGACGTCTACGGCAGAGTCTATCTGCTGTGGTGTTTGTATTGCCATAGTTGGGTCTATGTTGTTATTTAAGTATCTTTTAAATTGTGTCCAGTTGTTCTCCTGATATGTCCTGCGCCGGCGTATGGTCCCCGTCCGTAGCAGTACTGCAAGGACCGGGTCGTTGTTTGACGACAAGTCGTTGACCGTAATCAGCCGGGGGTCGATCCCGAGTCCTTGAGTGATAGCGATGTCTAATACGTCCGGCCGTTGGTTCGGTAGATTTGGTGTTTGTGTGGGTTCGGTTGGTCCCCACACTTCAAGCTCCAGTTCTTGTTCCAGCTGGTGGAGTTGAGTGCCTCTTGGATTTGTTACTCGGGAATTCCAAGTGGGATGTTTTGCATTCCAATCTCCTGCGATAAATGTCTTCCCATGAGTCAAGCTTGACCTCATCCTCAGTGACCGTAGGTGGTAGGTCTTTTACTACCACTTTTAAATCTCTGGTGTTGCTGTCCTGGTATGTATGAAATGGTATTTTCCTAGTTTTACAATAGGCGAGGAGTTTGCTGTAGTCATCCATGGTGTCTACGAAAAACTTGACGCCATCTCCCGTATACGCTGCCCTGAGCCCGCCATCAATCTGGTCCTTCAGTTCTCGGCACAGTTTAACGCGGTTTGTGCTGTCGTAGATGACTATTGGTGGTATCTTAGGTGGTCTCTGTTGTGGTGTCGTTGACGGTATGTCAGCTGCCGGTGGTGTGTCCTGATTGGATGGTCCTGCTAAAACGTCGAACTTGTTTGACGTTTGCAGGGGTTGTGGCGCTGTTGTTGTAACCTTCTTCGTTGTCCGGCGCCGCGACGACTTCTTACTTTTGACTTGTCGGAACCCTTCCTCGTCTCTGAGGCCATCAGCAGTTTGGCACTCCATGGTGTCTCCTCCCGTATTGGTCAAGGTATCTTCGTTGAAGTCTGATGTCAGTGTGTCGTCGTACTCATCGTCGGAGTCGTGTAAATATTTCTGTTTAATTCTTCTATTTCCGTCTAGTGCCTGTTTCCGACGTCTGCTACGTTCGGCCAGTTTTTCTTCCCGATGTTTAAGTTTCGTGTCTGGTAGCGTCAAGGCTTTAACGCCTCGTTTGATGGTGTCACCTTGTTGTTGTTGCTGTTGGTGTAGGTCCTTTGTAGTGTTGTCCATGCCGAAGTCCGTGACGTGAGCCATGTCGTCATCCGTAGCAGTCCAGTGGCTAGCAGTGGTGCCTACTCGCGGTACTATTCCAGAGTACCTCGCCTAATAAGCGCCCTATACCACCGCGAAGCGCTAAACAAAACAAAGTTGGCGTATACTGCAGACACAACTGTAATAAATAACACGTGCACACTCTTCACTGTTCAGCAGAACTGACGGCTTCCGGGCGATGGAGCTGCAGCTTATATAGAACAGACAGAGGGCGCTACCACACGTCACGTGCTGCTGACTATGCGACTATCTGTGATTACCGTCACTTCTCTCAATTACAGGTAATCGATTGTCATGTGACTGGTTCAAAGTCGACAGCCATATCATGTCCAATTTTAAACCTTATCTATTAAAATTGTTTTGATGCTCGTGGCCGGCCGCGGTGGCCGAGGCAACTGAGGCGCTCCAGTCACGGTCTGCATGACCACTACGGTCGGGGGTTCGAATCCCCCTCGGGCATGGATATTTGTGCCTTGTGCCGTCCTTAGTATAAGGTAATAAATAAGTAGTTTGTAAGTTTAGGGACTGATAACCCCGTAGTTAAGTCCCATAAGCTTAACAAACATTTGAACTTTTTTTTTTATGCTCGTGGATTGCAATAGCCTCTATGTACATACGTATATAATAGTGCGAAGTCCTTGCTACCACGCTCGTATCACCTAATTTTATTCCATGATCTCCGTTTTGAAATAAATGTTCTAAAAAAATGTTCAAATGTCTGTAAATATATCGGACTAAACTGCGTGGTCATCAGTCCGTAGCTTACAAACTACTTAAACCTAGGTAAACTAACCTAAGGAAAACACACACACCCATGCCCCAGGGAGGACTCGAACCTTCACGGCGAGCAACCGCGCGCTCCGCAGAGAGACGCTTTAGACCGCTTTTCTTTTCTTTTATTTATTTATTTTTTTTTTTTTTTATTTTATTTTTTTTTTTTTTATTTTATTTTTTTTTTTTTTTTGCACTATGGTTAGTTCTGCTGCTTGCGGTTGCTGGTCGTGTTTGTTCATTGTTCTTCGTTCTGCTGTTTTATTACAGAGGGCGTTCAGCCCTCTGACCGGGCGCGCTGAGCCACGGCGCCCGACACCGCTCGGCTACTCTACCGCGGCAATAAATGTTCTGCTACTGCTGATTTACCGATATGTACAGTTCCACTACACGGAAGAAAGACGCTCGACATCCCCTAGCTACCCCAGGGGTATATAAAATTCCGTGAAGTTGTGGCACTGTTTATATAGGGGCAACAAAAAGAAGCGTCAATACACGATTAACGGAACACCAAAGGAACTGTCATTTGGGTCATATCGACAAATCAGCAGTAGCGGAACATGTATTTCAAAACGGAGATCATGAAATAAAATTTGGTGAAACGAGCGTGCTAGGAAGGACTTCGCACTATTATACACGTATTTACAGAGATGCTATTAAAATCCACAAACATCAAAACAATTTTTATAGAAAAGAAGGTTTAAAACTGGGCAAGATATGGCGGTCGACTTTGCACCAATCACGTGACAATCGATGACCTGTAATCGAGAGAAGTGACGATAATCACAGATAATTCCATAGTCGACAGCATATGACGTGTGGTGGTGTCGACTCACCTCAGAAGATGATGTCCGCAGTTGACAACGAAACGTCAGGGGGAAGAAGTTTTACTGATCGACCACGGCAGTTTAACCCGGAAGTCTCAATTGACGAGAGTGTTCAAATGTTTGTAAATCTATGGAACGTGACTACTGAGGTTTTCAGTCCCTAGGCAAATGATCTACTTAAGGGGGGAACGTTGATCAAGTTCTCCAAAAAAGGCCATTTTCGATTTATTTTTTATTTGTTAGTACAACTCATGGACAATAAGTTCCCAAAGTTTCAATCTTGAAATCGCATTTGAAATGCCTGAAAATTAATTAAAAGTGAAACGCGGCCTTTCTGCCACGCCCACGTTTTGAAGGAGCACTTCAGTACCAGCTCAGTGAACAAAGATTCTGTGTATTACTTTCAACCAAACACGTGCGGGATACATCTTGACAGCCGTGATACATACTCTTTGGTTTTATAGATCTTATATGACTCTGTTCCTATCTTATAAACAATAACAAACTAGCTGCATTGCTTACGACGAAGCAATTCTGTTTTTGACTTGCGATACTGACGGAGATTTATAACGTGTTCCATTCATTCTTCATTCAGTTATGTCGCGATCACAAAGAGTGTATAAAAACTGGATAAACTGCGTTTGAATAAATCAGTGAATAAAAGACTTGAGAAACAACGACAAACCAGCAATGAGGCTACGTCTGAAGTAAGAACATCTGCACATCTCTGCAGCTGACAAGTCAGTTGAAGACCTGATAAAGTAAAGAAGACAGAAAAGAAGAAACCAGAAGACTTGAAGGGAAAGACGACTCAGTGTACAAATGCGGTGCCTTTTGAAGAAGTGACATACGGAAAAAAGTTAGGTTGAACTTTAAATTGCGTTTCCTGAAAAATTGTTTTTTAAAGTTTATGTACCTTTTCCTCAGATTCTATGAATGCTAGAGTTATGAAATTTTGTACAAATATTTTTGTAAGCCTGATAAACGTTGTCTCAAGAGAAAATTTTGGAATTCTGATTGCAAGCCGAAATATGGGGCAAAGTGCTGGGAAGTTTTCATGAATTTAAAATTGTACTTGTGCAATTACACTACTGGCCATTAAAATTGCTTCATCAAGAAGAAATGCAGATGATAAACGGGTATTCATTCGACAAATATATTAGACTAGAACTGACATGTGATTACATTTTTACGCAATTTGGGTGCATAGATCCTGAGAAATCAGTACCCAGATTAACCACTTCTGGCCGTAATAACGGCCTTGATACGCCTGGGCAGTGAGTCAAACAGAGCTTGGATGGCGTGTACAGGAACAGTTGCCCATGCAGCTTCAACACGATACCACAGTTCATCAACAGTAATGACTGGCGTATTGTGACGAGCCAGTTGCTCGGCCACCATTGGTGAGAGATCTGGAGAATGTGCTGGCCAGGGCAGAAGTCGAACATTTTCCATATCTAGAAAGGCCCGTGCAGGACCTGCAACATGCGGTCGTGCATTATCCTGCTGAAATGTAGGGTTTCGCAGGGAATGAAGGGTAGAGTCACGGGTCGTAACACACCTGAAATGTAACGGCCACTGTTAAAAGTGTCGTCGATGCGAATAAGAGGTGATTGAGGCGTGTAACTAATTGAATCCCATACCATCACGCCGGGCGATGACGAATTCACGCTTCCAATGTGCGTTCATCTCGATGTCGCCAAACACGGATGTGACCACCATGATGCTGTAAACAGAACCTGCATTCATCCGAAAAAATGACGTTTTGCCATTCGTGCACCCAGGTTCGCCGTTGCGTACACCATCGCAGGCGATCCTGTCTGTGGTGCAGCGTGGTGCAGCGTCAAGGGTAACCGCAGCCATGGTCTCCGAGCTGATAGTCCATCTGCTCGGCCAATCCACCGCGGCGTTCATTAGTGTTTTCGCGATTTTGTTTCTAACCACAATTTCTGCATGTTTTGTACATCTACATAGATACACTGCAAATCACATGTAAGTGCCTGTCAGAGGGTTCATTAACCACTTTGATAACTTTTCTTTTCCGTTCCATTCTCTAATAGCGCGCGGGAACAGAGAACACCTAAATCGTTCCGTTTTCGATCTTATTTCTCTTATTTTATTGGGATGGTCATGTCTCCCTAAGTAGATGGGTGCTAGAAAAATATATTCACATTCAGAAGTAAAAGTCGGCGATTGAAACTTCGCAAACAATCACGCCGCAATAAATAACGTCTTTCTTTTAATGATTTCCACCCCAATTCCTGCAATATTTCCGTGACGTTTTCCCCCCGTGACGTGATAAAACAAAACGAGCTGCCCTTCTCTGAACCTTCTCAATGTCTTCCGTCAGTCCCACCTGGTGAGGGTCCCACAATGGGCAGTAGTACTCCAGGAGAGGACGCACAAGTGTGATGTAGGCAGTCTGTTTGGTGGAGCTGGTGCATCTTCTAAGCGTTCTGCCAATGAAACGTAATCTTTGGTTCGCCTTCTCCACAATATTTTCTATGTGTTCTCTCCAGTTTAAGTACCTGGCGTGCCATTTAGCCTCCGTTCAGCTTGTGTTTCGATTTTCACCGATAGGACAGCCTTTTTAACTCTTTGCGGGGCACAAACATTTGTTCATAGCAAACACGTGTTCTGTCAAAATTATAGAACTACTGAAAAAAAAATTATACAATTTTACATTTTGCGCCTTGCTGCAGCCGCTCCTCGTCGGGGATTCGTCCTCTGGTCATGTGTGTGTGTGTGTGTGTGTGTGTGTGTGTGTGTGTGTGTGTTAAATTAGTTTGTAAATGTAGGGACCGATGACGTAAGCAGGCTGGTCCCTTGGCTTTACAAACATGTGAACATTTTTACATTTTTTGCTTACTTTTTTTGATAGCACTCTATTAAATTTTGGTTACCTCTACTAACCAGCGCGCGTAATTCATATTTATTTGTTGAGAGGTCTTGATAATAAAAATTAAAAAGATTTCTTATAATATTTACGCGCTAGCTTAGCTGACAAGTCCACTATTGCTGAGATTGAAATGTCTGAAAGCAACGTTTTTTTTTTTTCTTTTTCTTTTCTTTTTTTCCTGATTTCTTTCTCCACATATTGTTTATGTGTATTTTAGTCCATCCGAATTTCGATTTGTATGATAAATACATTCAGAATGAACGTATCAATAATGTGTGCAAATAAAAATTCCAGTGGCGAAGTAAATTTAACTTTGTGGAGTGTTAAAAGCGTCACGTTCCGCAAGCCATGTGGTGACCATAAAGTATACTTCGGAATGGGAATTTTGAATTTCACCGATTCTGTTCAGAATGGACATGACTTACTTCTTTATATGCGTAAGCCATGTTACAGTTATTTTCGTTTTACGTGCAATTTACAGTGGTTTATATTGTATTTATTTTAATGTGGTTTCATTCTCGACTGTAAAGAAATCTCGAGTTCATGATTGTGTATTTTAACAGATTAACCGGTAATAAAGGTGTTCTATTAATGTAATACATAGCGACAAACCAGCATTGATTTGTTTGTTAACCAGAATAGTCGCATGCCTCATACACGAATTTTAAGTCGTTTATCGAATATATCACTAAACTGAAAAAAAGCTCAACTATGCCATCATTTATTACTTTAGTGATCACAACCATACGCTCCTTTTAGACTATCGAAATTTCCAACAAAATTCGTACTCCTGCCATCCCGGCAGTTAATCAATCTTTTACCTGATTGTTGGCGGTGTCACTAGGAACATGAATAGTAGAGATCATGTTCATTTCACAATCCACTTGTAAAATCGTATATCATGACTGCTGATTTTGCTGTTAAAGTCCACTCCCTTCATCTTTTTATCTCTTTTATTTCCAGTAGTTGTGTGTCACTATTATAATCCTTTTTTTACTATCTCAGTTTGATGAAAGGTTTTCAAAAAGTAGTTTTGGAATGTCATCGTCACTGAATTACATCGTCGTTCAGTTGCAGGGTGGATAGTAATGTTAACCTAGGCATAAAGTAAACCTCTTGTTTCAAGCAATATTGCACTAAAGTTTATTAGATGTTCAAATATTCGTAAATCTATAGGAATCAGCTACTACGGTTACGAGTCCCTAGGATTACAAACCGCTTCAACTAACTTAAATTAACTTATGCTAAGGACGACACCATCAACCATTCCCGAGAGAGGACTCGATCCACCGACGGCGAACAAGCGGGTGCTTCGCAGCAAGGCGCTTTAGAATGCTCGGTCACTCCACTGCAAGTGTTTATTGGGTGCCTATAGTTACATGTTGAATGCTGCATTTTTCTTCACGCTGCATTTGGACTACTAGATCCCGCCAGCTAATACACTTTGTGCGGACCGTGCGGCTCCACTCGGTCAAGACCTCCTGTTTCGCAGCCCTTCTGCTGCGCAGCTGAGGACTCTGTTGGCCATGGCCTCCTGGAGACCTTTTGTTCTCATTCTGAATGACAGTTTTATTAGATATTTAAAAAAAAACTAACGTACGTGAAATTGGGATAGTAAACGATATATATATATATATATATATATATATATATATATATATATATATATATATATATATATATATAATGAAAACGAGAAAACAGGATAGATTTTGGTGTTAGATGTCCCTTCACCTACCAAAGCAGTCGGTCTCGGAATGTGACCTCGAGCCTGACGTCCTTGAGTAATGCCTTCGTAGTGTGTTAACTGAGATTGTTAAACTATATGAAACAAAACGTAAATTAGTTACAAACTACGGAGTTCACACACTTTTTTCATCATGTAAACCCCGCTAAAGATATTGTACAATCAGTGGAATGATAAATTAGAATGAAAACCTTAAGTTGTTTGATCAACTTTCATCTGTTCCAATGATGTTATCTGTGCATATTGTTAGAGTCTGTAACGAAAGACTAATTAAAGGAATACCTACTACATGATGTAAAATGAAAGAGTTTTTAGAAACAATCACAATACTTTGTTTTAAATTAGTTGTTGCTGCACTCAGTAAAAATGTTATCTTATTGGCTTTGATGTAAAATATGTAAGTACAGTACCAACAATATTTTCGAACTTTTATATGTAAAACCATGTTGTGTAATTGTAACTGTCATGTATTTCTCTTTCATTTAATTTGTTGATCTCCTGTTGATGGCAACAATTGCCGAAACCGGTAGAGTATACCAAATAATAACATTTTGCAGCTGTGGCATAAGAGTGATTTTTTTCAATGTTTAAATTTATTGCAATGTATCCTTTGCTATGCACGATACGGTAGCTTGCTGAAGTTTAAGAGTACAAAATTACATCATCAGAATAAAACAATGTGGATTTTGCCAAAGTCCTTAAGTAAAGTACCTTCCGCTATGCGCCATACGAAATTTTAAATAGTGACCTTCCTCTTGTTTCCAAGGTATCATCAAGGTCAGCGTAAACCGTGGATTTTGTTGAAGCCTCTAGATAAAGTACCCTCAGTCATGCACCACACGGAAATTTATAAAGACAATAGAAACAGACACGCCCACACGTAATTTGCTATGCAAATCTGTAGGTTGTACTTGGAGTTCGTATAGAACGTAAGAAGAGTGTGTATTATGTTTCTCCGTCAGTTTTGTCTAGTGCGTTTTCTTATTGTACATTACATTACATTACATATGCCAAGGAAGTTATATCTCACTATAATGTGACATTTTTATCGTGGTGCCTGGTATAATGGCCGGCAACGATTATTTATTAATGTTTAATGGTCATATTCACAACAGTTACAACATACATTTAGGTATCTACATGTTCTTCTTCAAACCCAGTGTCCTCTGTGAGTCAGATGTACTGCAGTCCTCGTCGTAACTCACAATGGCGTCTACTACGATACCTGTATGGTGTAGTTTGTTGATAGATAGTGTGTTCGAGCCTGAATAAGGTTTTTTAATGCAACGTTGGAATAAGAGGTTTATGCAACGTTCCTTTATTAAGTCATAAAATCGGAACTTAGAGCATTATGAAGAAGATCGCTGCAGCTGTTTGGTAATATTTTATGTGAAGGAACTAGTTTCAAGTCACTACAGCCACATCATTAGGGTTACACAATTAGTTCATGTTGTAGCCCAATATGAGGCAGAGGACCCTACATTCTCTGTCGCATTACCATGTTTGACTGCTTACAGGGCGAGATGGGTAAGGAATATAGGGTTGTCAGCTTAATATCGGGGCTGAAACATGAAGTTACTAAGGAACTCTGCTGATGTGGCTACAGTGGCAGTTACCATACAGCTGAAGCAGTTTCCTGTATAATGATACAAGTCCACATATGTGGATGCACAAACCACAATTTTGTTGTTGATGTATATTTTCGAATGATCGTTCTCGTCATATCCTTGCGTAGAGCCCCTTCTTCCCGGAGTGCGAGTGTACTGCGTGGTTTATTGCTTGTTAATCGACACGAGTGACATCCATTACATGAATTGATTATGTGCCCTCTTTGATACCAGCATGTTCTGAAAATTGGTTCGGAATCTACGTTAAACTGTAGGTCCCCACGTAGTAGGTCAGTTCAGAGGTACCTCTATCAGGGACCATGCGTAGTAAAGCATTGTGGCGTTCAAACCAATTTTCGGTTTTTAACTTAGAAACTATTAGGTAGAGAGAATCGCGGGCTTAGCATCTCTGATAGTTTTGTTCCCCCTATATCTACATCTACATGGGATATTTCACAAATCACATTTAAGTGCCTTGCAGAGGGTTCATCGAACAACCTTTATACTATTTATGTCCCATTCCATTCTCCAATAGCGCGCGGGAAGAAAGAACACCTGAAGCTCTCCGTTCGAGCTCTGATTTTTCGAATTTTATTCTGATGATCTTTTCTACCTATTTAAGTGGCAGTCAACAATATATTTTCCCAGAATGTTGGCAATTGGGGTTTCGTACGTAACCCACGCTGCAGCGATAAGCGCCGTTGTTGTAATGGTTCCCATCCCAGATCCTGTATCATTAGAGTAACGCTGTCTCCCCTGTATCGTGACAATACAAAACGAGCTGGCCGCGGTGGAGTAGCTGAGCGGTCTAAGGCGCTGCGGAGCGCGCGGATGCTCGCCGTCGGAGGTTCGAGTCCTCGCTGGGGCATGGGTGTGTGTGTTGTCCTTAGGGTAGTTTAACTTAGTTTAAGTAGTTTGTAAGCTACGGACTGATGGCCTCGCAGTTTGGTCCGATAGATTTACAAACATCTGAATATTTTGAACAAAACGAGCTGCTCTTCTTTGGCCTCTTTCGACGTCCTCCGTCAAACCCACCGGACAAGGATCCAACAATGCGCAAACAATATTCCAAAAAAGGACGGACAAGCGTAGTGTATGCAGTCTCTTTAGTAGTTCTGTTGCATCTTTCAAGGGTTCCGTCAATAAAACGCAGTCTCTGGTTCGCCTTTCCCACGACATTATTTACGTGTTCTTTCCAGTTTTAGTCTGAAGTAATAGTAATTCCTAGGTATTTTGTGGAGTTTACGGCCTTCTCTTTTGATTAATTTATCTTGTAAACAAAGTTTAACTGCTTTCTTTTCTTACTCGTTGGCCCTTTACCGGTCAACGGCGATGCTGCAGTGGATACACAGGTTCCGCTAAATCTATGAACTTAAGCATTGTAGGTGCTTGGCCAGCTCTTGGATGAATCATCGTCAGAGTCCGCCGTCGACTGCTGGCAAGCGGAGTGCACTCTTGCGCAAGCTTCCAGACGTCAGACCGTCATATTGGTACCAAACACTATGTATCAACCAGAACTCCGATATAATTCGTGCTTGTGTGCTTTCGTCCAAGAGAACGTGCGTAAAATCTAACAGTAAGTAACATGTGACCTACGGCCTAGAGAAAAAGCATAACTGCGCGTGCATATCACGTTGAGCTTTCGTGAGCAAGATGCTAGAGTTGCTAGTTTTTTTATACCAATGGTATCGGGTTTAAACTCTGCTCATAGCATTCATTTTTACTGCAGTACGTTCGCAGTTGTTACCTGGGGCAATGTGTTCCTTATATTCTGGGTGCTAGAAAGTATTTTGCTCTACACACTTACTTGTATACAACCACTATTGTGAAACCGTTGCTGAATGTTGTTGTTGTCTGGATGTTCATGGGGGACAAAACTGCAATGTCATCAGTCCCCCGTTGCTGTGCGTCTGGCGGTGTCTTGTGTTCATGCCTGAACTGCTTGTACTTACATTTTCATTATTACTACTATTATTACTTTAATTATGTTTATAATTTTATAATTACTATTATTACTGTCATTGTTGTTACTATTAATCATTACATAAATACGCTAACACGAAAATTGTGGTACAGATTACTAATTTATTCGTACAAGAAGGCCAATGAAAGTTACATAAGTCGAAAGATTGTTTGTCGTAGATTTCACGAATATAAATATTAGTGTACATTTAGACATTAAAAGTGGTAAAAGGAAGTAGAAATTTTCCTATCTACAGCTTGGATCAAGTTATACAGTCTCCAACAATCAGCTCACTGACTGGCTGTTCGCCTCGACCAAAGACGCTGTAATGCAGCGCATCTGCAGTATTAAAATAACGTATTAAAATAATTGAATATCGAAACATGGAGTGCTCCCAAATCACTTTCTTGTGCCGTTCAAATGCTTCATTTTCGCAGTGATTAAGAGTGTTTAAAGGAAATGGATGTTTTCATGTGAATGCCGATATAAAGGATGATCCGCCGGGAGAGGCATCTAGCGGTGCTCGGATGGAACTACGAAGTCGAGAATGCCGATATAAACTATGATGCGCCGGGAGAGGCATGTAGCGGTGCACGGGTGGAACTACGAAGTCGACATGTTGTCAGCTCTGGAATTCTGAATATCACTGTATCGAAATAACATTATTTCTTGGCGTTGTATTAATATACGAACACCGAAATTGTAGTTCCACTTCAAATATTAGGCTAATGAAAGTTATATAATTCGAAAATGGCATGAGAAGTATATACTTCCGTTTTTATTTGTTGTTATTGTGCCAGGCATTTTCCTTAATACGTAAAAGATACCGCTTGATACCTCCCAGTGCCGGTTAAATTTTACCAAATATCCCAGCGGCCTCCTATGATAATGTTGGCAACAGATGCTGAATAGTGAGAATCCTATGAGTCTTCATTTTAGCCAATCGCTTGACAACGCTGGTGTTTTCTCATGGAATCTTCGCTTTACGAGGGCAATTATTTTTACTAAGCGGACGAGGATATACAAGAACCTATTAACCATAAAGCAGGAACAGCATTATTTGTTTACTTAATGGCCTGTACGATACACTAATCGAGTCATTCTATGTGGTTCGAACAAATGGGCAAAGATTTTTTATCGTGTTGTTGATGTTGCCAACATAATCACGCGAGGCTGCCGACATGATACGTAAAATTTTACCCCCCCCCCCCCCCCCCAGTGACCATTGTAAACACAATTGGTCGATTTTAGATCACAGGCAATACTAGTAATATTAATACTGCTACATGGATGATACAGTTGTTTCTTTATTCTCATGTTCCTATCGTGTTTGTTTATTCGTTGAAACAATGAACGAATCTAATGGGTTTGCTACATTCAAATAAACGAAGCGAAAGTAAACTGCCGATATAACACTGCTTTAAAATCCAAGTAGCCTTTTTACATGCCAGAAACACGTTGCCCATATAATAATTGCCAACGTACTGCAGTAAAAATATTTACTACGACCAGGGCTTGAACCCAAGACCATAGGTATAAGAAACTAACCGCCCTACCAACTTTTTTTTTATTTTATTTTATTTTTCTTTTTTCTTTTTTTGTTTATTATTTTTTTGTTTATTTTTTTAACGCTTTAGATCGCCTTTTTTTTTATTCCTCTTCAGGCGTTGGCGCCTACCTGCTATATACCCCATAAACTAAACATCTCGCCTGCTAAAAAAAAGGTCTAGTGCCACCGCCACTTTGCCTTATACTAATGAAAGATTAAACTTAGGAAAAGGATAAGGGCTGTAAAAGAAAAGTGTTATTTTATTTTATTACATTTTTTTTCCTTTTTAATGAAGGAGCGACACTCACACACTCACACGCCATTATGCCTAGATGGCCGTTGCTGCACAAAAGAGCAGTTGATCGACAGTTTTTAAGAATATGTAATGTATATTACAGTAGAACTAAATTAACTCTTTCATGGCATTTACGTAAAGAATATAAATTAGTAAATAAGGAAACACAAAATAGTGAAATGAAGGTACCTTTCTGGTATTAAAATGATGACTATTCAAAGTATCTGAAAACAAACTTTTTTTTTGTCCCAACTCTTCATAGCGAGGACCCGAGTACGTCTTCTCGTATTATCATCAAAATAATTGCGAATCAGTGATCATTGCCTCATCTTCTCTTACCCGGGACCCTCCAGCTATGAGGGGGATCATTGAATATACTACCTAAATAATTCGCAAAATTCTGCCGATATCTGGAAAAGTACTGCAATTTATCGTGTCTTTCTTGTAAGAAGATCCAAAAATCGAGGACATCTTTCAGTCCGTAACGAAAGAGATAATACACGGACAGTCCTTTTATCCAATTTATTGCCTGTGTCTGATTGGGGAAAGTATGTTTGGTCCGGTTGTAGGAGCATTTTAGGCTCGATCACGTGTGGTGGCACTCGGAGATAAAAGGCAAGTATCTTCCGGATTAGAAGCCACACGTCCACTGAAGATCCGCATTCCAGGTGATGGTTATCTGTGTCAACCAACTCGCCCACAGATAGGCTCTCCCAGTTAAGTTTTTGCTATACTTCGAAGGTCAGGTGTTAATTATTATTAAAATTTATGAACAATCTTCTGAACGACAGCACATAGAACGAATTACATCAAAGTTTAGGTAGATATTTCATCGATACACAACGTTTGGTAGCGATCTGACTGTATGGCATCTGGAGGTTGGGGTTCAGCCCTTGTGAGGCAAATTGAGGAGCTACTTGATTGAGAAGTAGCGGCTCCGGCCACGAATAGCGACGCAACAGGCGGGAGTGCGGAGCGCTGACCAGGTCTCCTCCATACCGCATTCGGGCGGAGGATGACACGGCGGCCGGTCGGTACCTGATTCTCCTTTCGAGGCCTTTGGGACATAGTTGCCTTTTATTGTCCTTTATTCCATATGAACAGCTTATTTCAGAAAGGGACCTGAGTCACTTTTCTGTAGTTCCGAGAAAAACACAACATACATAATAATACGTTCCATTTTGAATTATACAACATATCCTTTTACAATCTATTTAACCTTTATTTAATGCGTAATTAACATCTTCCTGAACAAGGATTAAGCCAGTTTTCTTCCAGGAAATATGTTTTTAAAATTCCTGACTTAGGTCCCTTTCTGCTATAAAATCAAGAACTAAAAAAAAAAGTTATATTTATTTAATAAATGTCAGCATTTGTACTCAGAACACAATGGAATACAGAAATCTTCTTTGAAAATCTATATCAATTACAGTTTTCAAATCAAGTACATAAAAATTGTCAACTACAAAAATGACCAAAATCTTACATAATTAAAAGTTACTTTGTGCCAGTGCTCTCCATGTTCACTAATCACAATCTGTAGGCAGTTGCATTATCTCATCATAAAATTTTCTGAATTCATGTGGCACGTACTTCATTGCCTTCTTTATGCCATCCATCTTGGCCTTATTGATAGGTACACGACCAGCTGGGTATGCACACATCAAGTAACAGCATTCGTAGACACCTAACTCTTTTATCAGTAATATCATACAGTTTAAAATATGCTACCCTACAGACTTTCACTTGTTCGGCATAAAGCAAAACATGATACGGCTTCAACAAGGATCATCCTCTGTAGATGAAGATCCTGCGCATCTTTCATTTCCAGCTGGTACAGCTAATCAAATATCATATGTTCATTTAATAACTGTACACTAAATTACAGCATAACCATACATCTAGCAATAAACACTACATAGTGCATTCAGCAGAAATTACGTTTTTGCATAATGGAATATTGAACACTCACATTGACAAATTACTTAATTATAAAATTATCTTACCTACAAGCGTTTTGCTTGTTTCACTTTCCCTCCATAGTCCACGTACTCTTCTCCACAAATCCTTTTGGATTTAGCTATATACCTCTTATACTTTTCTGGATGTCTGTCTCCTTTCTTTCGTTTCTTGGCTGAGGAAATATCCATGTTAGCAATTAAATAATTTTATAGATTTGAACACAACCAGGATACAATGCCACACAATGCCCACAGTAGCAGAACAGTAATTGTTGCAATCATGTTACCAACTTCTGGCTGATCATCAGCTGAAACAGTAGCCAACTTTTATTGCAGAAATGTACCCCAGTCATTGACTCAGGTACCTTTCTGAATTACATGACAAATTCACATCCTCATTATTGCTGTATGAAATCCATGACTCAGGGTCATTATAGCACTGGAATGTGCATCTATGAACGGAGAACACAAATCTGCGATTAACTCAAAACACAAAAATGTTACTCAGGTACATTTCTGAAATAAGCTGTTCATATTTAATTTTGAGTGCATCAAATTGGAATAACTAGAAGAACGTATAACATTACTTCTGTTGTATTTTTCACGACCAGTCGATGAGACAAGTAATTAGGAGAGAGAAACCTTGCGGATTTACTGATGTGTATGAACCTAGTATCTTAGTGAAGATATTGTAATCATATGTCATTATTGTTGAGATATGTTTTTCGGAGTAACTATTTAGCGAAACTATCGACGCGTACCTTTTATAAAGTGAGACGCATTTACGTTATGACAAATGAAACGCTTATCAAATATTTAGCTGGACTGCTAGCCCAACACTACTGCCCTTAAACATTGTGGAAACAGGGTGCAATTATCATAATTAGTTGATTCAGTATATAGTTTGCCTGTTTCTGGTTCATTGTTTACCCATTTTATTTCCAAAACTGATAGAATCGTTTCCATGTCTTTACCTGTCCAGCAGTTACTCTTTCGCAGGAACCACGAAACGTTTTAATGGATAAAATCTCAGAAAAGAACTTCACCTCGCTAATACTTCTTCGTCTTACCGAGCTAGGTGGCGCAAAGACACTGGACTCACATACGGGAGGATGGTGGTTCAAATCCACCTCCGGCCATCCAGATATAGGTTTTCCGTGATTTCCCTAAATCACTCCAGGCATATGGCGGGATAACCATCCCGCTTTCAAAGGGCACGGCCGATTTGCTCCCACTCCTTCCTTAAAAATCCGAGCATAAGATCCGTCTCTAATGACCACGCTGTCGACGGGTCGTTGAACCCTAAGCTTCCTTCCTTCCCTTCCTTCCTCTTCTTTTCCTTCAGCGTTTGTCCGGCGTGACTACGGGGTCCACTACATGGGTCCGTTGACTCCATTTCACTCTGTCTAGGGCTGCATCTGGATGGATGTTCGCGCTCTTCAAGTAGGGTTGCCAAATCTCCGGGCGCCGCCCGGAGTGCCCGGGTTTGGAATGAATTCTCCGGGTCTACGGGCCAATGACTCTCATCTCCGGGCTTCAATGTAACCTTCATCTTAACTTTTTTGTATCTCTCTTAGAAAGGACAGCACTATTACGTTTAATCATTTCATGCCCTAAAGTTTACTTCTTTACGCGGCAGCAAGTGGTCGTAACAGGGAGCAGACGGTAACTGTGCATCTTCACATGGAGCCAGTGAGAAGATCTTCTCGGTGGCGCGCGATCCTTCACAGTGCGCGGAGCCGCAGGCGGCAACTCTTGGAAGGCGCAGCTGTTGATGTGAGCAGCTTTGATGCTGCCGCCACTTCTGCTGCCACGCCGACTGAAGTGTGCCGATTGTTTACCCACAGCAACTGGCGGCCTGGCCGGTAAGCTGCGGCATGTGAAATCCACCCCTAGCAATGTTCCACGGGGGGGGGGGGGGGGGGATACTTGCGGCCGGCCGCGGTGGCCGAGGGGACTGAAGCGCTCTAGTCACGGTCTGCACGGCCACTGCGGTCGGGGGTTCGAATCCCCCTTCGGGCATGGATATTTTTGCCGTCCTTAGTCTTAGTTAGTTCATAAGTAGTTTGTAAGTTTAGGGACCGATGACCCCGTAGTTAAGTCCCATAAGCTATATACACATTTGAACACATTTGGATACTTGCTGAGAGGGAGGAGATAATTAGTTTCTTTCTATTATTTTTTTCTTTCCTTTTCAGAATTCACGTGTAATTCTGGTTGGGGGGGGGGAGTTGGACGCAGTTGGGTGGGGGGTGAGTCATTGGCCAAGGGGGAGGGGGCACGTCTGGTCTCCGGGCCTGCCTCGAGTTCAATCTGGCAACCCTATCTTCAAGTCTTTACGCACGGTATCAGCCCAGCGTTGCTTAGGTCGTCTTTTGGGTCGTCTGCCGACGACTTCAAGTGTGTAATCCGTCTTGGCAATAGAATCATCGCCGGCACTTAGAACGTCGACGACGGCTCTCGCACATGTTGCCTTGGATCAGTGCAACACCGAACTGTTTCCTGATACTGTCGTTGGAAACGTGATCTAACATAGTGACACCTGCTGCCCCGGCCGCGGTGGCCGAGGGGACTGAGGCGCTCCAGTCACGGTCTGCACGGCCACTACGATCGGGGGTTTGAATCCCCCCTCGGGCATGGATATTTGTGCCGTCCTTAGTCTTAGCTAATTCTTAAGTAGTTTCTAAGCTTATGGACTGATGACCCCGTAGTTAAGTCCCATACGTTCTACAAACATTTGAACATTTGAACCTGCTGTCCACCTTAGCATCTTTGTTTCCATAACACTTATACGGCGTTCTGTGTCAACTATAGTCAGCCAGCACTCGCAGCCGTACAAGGCGACTGGTCGGGTGACAGTGCGGCAGATTTTAAGCTACATTTCGTCCTGCGATCTTAGTGACTTCGGTTGTTGTTCGCCACTTCATCCAAGCTCCTGGAGTTGACCTCTTCGTTGAGTCAACCATCAACAGTGATCGTGGAACCAAGGTACTTAAACTTATTCACACGAGTCAGATGTTCACCATTAAGCGTTCCCAGTTTATACCTGTCTGACGTCATGTACTCTGTTTTCTTCAGGTTAAGACGCAAGCCATGTTGTGCCAACCGATTACTCCATTCTTGGATTTCTTTCTGTAAATCAGGGTTAATTTCTGCTGCCAGCATCACGTCATCCGCATAAAGTAGGGTCCGTGGTAATGGCCGGTTCAGGTCAACTGTCACGGTGTCCATTATGAGAAAGAACAGAAGCACCGATACAAAAGAACCTTGGTGGACGCCGACTGTGATGGAGAAGTCCTTGGATAGTCCTGAAGTTGTACGGACATAGCTTCTTGGCTGTGCATAAAGCAACTGTTAATAAGCTGCTCTGGCACGTCATGCTCTTGCGTGGACCCGTTTTTCCCCGTCAACGCGACTTTTATCTCACAACTATTATTTCTCCGCCGGTTGTTACTCTTATTTCAGTTTATTTCATACTTATAATTATTCTGCTTTGCCTAAATCAGATCTCTCGAATCCGTTAAGCAATAACGATCGATTTCGGGGCAACAAATTTCACACTAAAACATCGAAACAATAAATTGTATATACTTCAAGGTGCAGTGTTCTATAATTGTAAATCATCAATAACGGCAATTCGAAATTACCGACGTAGTATGGAGGCGACTGGACCACTTTCTCTTGAGAAAGGAAACCGTAAGAAGCCAATCACACGAAAACGAGACAGATGGAAAGAAGATGTAAATAATTATGGTCCACTGTGAGAGACAAGATGGTCAGTGTCTTCAGAACCACTGTGACACCCACTTGGGCACATCTTTGAGCGAAGCAAATCGAGGGCCTCGAAATTCTGTCATGTTTATTTTTGGGGACTTCAGCCCCAAAACTGGTTTGATGCAGCTCGCTGTACTCTTCTTTTGACATTAAATCAGGAGTAATAGAATGTAGGCTTTCACGGCCGGCGTCTTCTTTAATTAACACTTCCGGGCTAAGTTGCCGTGGTCCATCAATAAAACTTCTTACTCCCGACGTTTCGTTGCCTACTGCGGGCAACATCTTCAAGGGTGAGTCAACGACTGCCTACTAGGCGCTGGAGGTCCTGCTTATATAGAGGGCATAGATGGCGCCACCACTTGTCATGTGCTGCCGACTATGAAACTATCTTTGACCAGCGTCATCTCTCTCGATTACAGGTAACCGATTGTCGTATCTTTGGTTCAAAGTTGACCGCCAAATCTTACCTAATTTCAAACCTTCTTCTTTCCTGTTAAAATTATTGAGGGGTTTCTGTATTTCTATAGCTTCTCTGTACATGCGTGTGTAATAATGCGACGTCCTGGCTAGCACGCTCGTTTCACTAAATTTTATTTATGGTCACCACGTGTAAAAACATGCTCTGCCACAGCTGACTTGTCTGTGTGACCCAGATGACAGTTCCTTTTATGTTCTGATATGCGAGTATTAACACTCCTTTTTTATGGAATTTTTTGAACATCAAGCGCTGCAGTCGGCCAACAAAAGTCCTTCAAAGTGGTACCGGTACGTGGATGATACTTTTGTGATATGGAATCACGGAGATGAATTAAATAATTTTTGGGGCACCTGGATATTATTAATCCACGGATACAATTTACTATGGAGAAAGAGGAAAACGGACAGTTAAATTTTTTGGATGTATCGGTAATCAAACGGTCCGATGGGACCTTGGGGCGTAAGATATACAGAAAAGACGCCCACACCGATCGTTATCTTCTCTCCTAGACAGGAGAGGTGTCATTAAAACATTGGTGGATGGAGATAATAATATCTGTGAGCCTATTTATCTGAGAGATGAATCAAACCACTTAGGAACAGCGTTAAAGAAAAATGGATACACCGATAAAGAGTTAGATCGAGCTCTCCATCCAAGAAGCAAAGGGTCCGAAAACAAGCCGCAACAACAACTGTCGGCCGGAAAACTTTTTCTTCCTTTCATCCACAAAATTACGGACCGTATTGGGAAAGTTTTGCCCAGGTTTCAAGTGCAGACCGTCTTTAGACCTACGAAGAAAATTAGCGAATGCTTACGATCGGTGAAAGACGCACGACATCCCCTAGCAACGCCTGGGGTGTATAAAATTCCCTGTAGCTGTGGCATGGTGTATATAGGAACAACAAAAAGGAGTGTTAATACTCGCATATCAGAACATAAAAGGAACTGTCGCCTGGGTCACACAGACAAGTCAGGTGTGGCAGAGCATGTTTTTACAGAAACACCACAATAATTTTAACAGTAAAGAAGAAGGTTTGAAATTAGATTAGATTTGGTGGTCAACTTTGAACCAAAGATACGACATTCGATTATCTGTAATCGAGAGAGATGACGTTGGTCAAAGATAGCTTCATAGTTGGCAGCACGTGACAAGTGGTGGCGCCATCTATGCCCTCCTAAGCAGGACCTCCAGCGCCTAGTACGCAGTCGTCGACTCACCCTTGAAGATGTTGACCGTAGTAGTCGACGAAACGTCGGGAGTAAGAAGTTTTATTGATGGACCATGGCAACTTAGCCCGGAAGTTTTAATTAATGGATTAAATCAGGGGTGTTCAAATGAAATTTGAAATCTGAGTATGCCCTTTTGGGATAACGTAGTGCGACATGCAGGGACGTGAATGTAGTGTCATCACCTCCCATAAAAATTTCGAGGCTGCTCTCTCAGTAGATGCTGCTCGCCGTCGTTTTAGACGTCCGAAGTCCGATACTCATAAAATTCTTCGAGCACGGGAAAACCATTAATAGTGATGTGTACTGTGAGACACTTCGTAGCCAACGCAAGTACGCGGCCTGGACTGCTCACGGAAAGAATGAGTTTGCTCCATGATAACGCGTTCAACTCGGACGACGAACTAAAGGAATCAATAGAGGACTGGCTCTTACCGCGGAAAAAGTGGGATAGTTCTGTTCAGGCCTCTGGTGATTACTTTTGAATGAAGACTACAATTATACCTATAGTGTCATTTCGTTATTTTTCATTTGATCGCACCTCGTAGAAAATCCACTATGATTCACTGCTGCCGTTTAACGTACTGCGAACTATAAAGAGAATAACCAGTAAAACGAAATATGTATTCCAAACTGAAGGGTGAACAAACGTGTCGCATTGTAACATATCGCTGGTTCTCTACCAACACAAAAGCAACATTGGCAGTACCGACATCATATCGTATAAATTAAATGTTTCATATAACATACGTAATATCATTAGCTATCGGCACAATCGTAAAGAGAAGAAGGAGAGATTAGGAAAAGGAAAGGTGGTTCTACGAAGTACCTTTTGCCACGCACCTTATCTTCGCTGATGAGGATGTATTTAGTCCTAGATGTAGAGGCAGAAACTGCAAGCAAGAGCTAAAACGAAAGTATTTGTTTGGAACCAAATAAATTTGTATACAATAAAACTGAAGCCCGTATTTCATGAATTAAAAATACAAACTAGCTTTGAAATTCCGTTCTTATGTAGGGGGAAAATTGACGAAACAATAGTACACCATGAGGAAAACATATATTATTAAGAAATGCGAGTTTCTTTGCAATTAAAGGAATAGATCAGTGACCTCATTTTCAACTCTAGTCGACTATGACGCGGCACCAGAGAATGAAGTAATCCAGTATTGTATGTAGGAAGCTATTGCCGCCAATATTCATCAGCACACTTTGCACTTGGCATGGATAAACGTAGAACCATTCATTACACACATTACCTTTAAAAAGGGGAGATTTTGTGTTTTACTAGCTCAAAAATGTCAAAACGATTGTCATCGGCGAAACAGTTTGCATTTGGTGTCTTCAACAGAGACAAAGACAAAAATACAGCTCACTTAGATACCCAGTTCCCGTTATTGGGATCATTTTTTGAGCTCAATGCATATTTATTCATAACCTACGCAAAAGCGTTACGAGTTTTCACTTGTACTGTCCTTTAATGCAGTCACCAATGTTGTGTAGAACCCGTCCCAGCGACGTGGCAAGCGTAGTACACCGTTAGCACAGCCTGTTCAGTTTATGGTGGGAATGGAGCGGTCTACTGCCTATCGAATCTCTGGAAAAGTTCAGGAGGGAATGCCACTAAATGGTTCCTTCATCTTAGGAATCAAATCAAAGGACTTATCTCCGGGGAGTATGGTGATGCTAGACTACGTCCCACTGTTCGAACAGAACAGTCACAACTTGCGCTGTATACGTCCGCGCATTGTCGTGTAAAATGTTGGGTGGATTCTGCAGTAAGTGTTGCCGCTTCTTTCACAAAGCTGGTCGCAGATGATGCTCCAAAAAGGAACAGTAATACTGTTCAGTGACGGTCAACCGTGGAGGAACGTAGTGCGTTAGGATAATACCATCACCATAACTTTTGTTTAAAACTAAAGGAAATTAAAAGAGACAAAATATAGTAATTTGGTAAAATCTTTCTTTTGTTCTGACCTGAATCTGCTGTTCACTACTTGAATGACATCAACCCTGCTCTTCAAGCAACACAAGAACATCTAGCCAAATGTATCACCATTGTCTTATGTCAACTAGTACCGTGTGTGTGTATCTAGCGCAAGGAGTAATATCCGTGTTTGGTGGGGGTAAAGGAGGGGTTGGTTAAAGCAGTGACCTATGTACGTAAAGAGTGTACGATTGTTTAATTTACTATTCCATATGAGTAAACAAAAAGGCATAGATGCCACGCGGGAGTAGCTGAGCGGTCTGGTGCGCCACGTTACGGATCTCGCGGCCTCCGGCGTCGAAGGTTCGAATCCTCCCTCGGGCATGGATAGGTGTGTTGTCCTTAGGTTGGTTTAACCTAGTTTAAGACGTTTGTAAGACTACGGACTGGTGACCAACATAGTTTGGTCCCATAGGATTACAAAAAAATTTGACTTTGAAAAGTATAGAACGAGGTAATTCCTAAATGGTAATAGGGTTGTTGTTCACAATATGAAACATGCTTACTGTTCCTTGCAAAGTCATAATTATTATTGTGATTATTATCATTTTTGGTTCTTATAATTATCTTTATATTATTGTTAGAAATATTCTAATAATAATCAATATTTTTATATTTTAATAATTGTGTAACACATAGTAATCTACTACACAAATTGTTCAGTCTTAATAAGTCTGGTTAGGTATAAGAGAGGGTCTGTAGACGCTAATTTTGCCAGGAAAAATGCATAAATAAATAAATATATTTCAGTTAACTCTTAAAAGTTTTCATATTCACAGAATTTATGAATGACATCAACTGCGAATGGGCAAAGCTGAAACTGTGTAACCAGCCAGGATTCGAAACCGTGTCTCCCTCTTTCTAGGCAGTTGCGCTGACTACTACACAATTGGAGACACAGTGATGACCGCACCTGCAAGGACTACCTGCGCACTTCCGTAAGACTAAGGGCCACAAACTTGCCCAACCCTCCCCACTAACGAAAGGATCATTGCCTGTCACCGGAATTTTATATATACACTAGCTGAAAGTACCCGGCTTTTCCCGGGTTTAAAATAAGGTTTTCTGTAGAAGCGTACAAAACCGTTTATATGTAGACAGTAACCTTCATCCTGTTTTCACGGTCACGTGTACAAAATTTCATCAAGATCTGAGCAAAACTGTGGATTTTGGTGAAATCCACAAGTACCCTCCGCCATGCACTGAACGAAATTTCATGTGGACTGTGCCCTTCATCATGTTTTGAAGGTCAATTGTGCAAAATTTCATCAAGATCAATGCGAAGATATAGATTTACACGGACACATTCAAAACGCACTTTCACCTTTTTCTCAAGGACTATACCTGTTTAAGAACCTTCCCCATGTAATTTTATGTATTTGTACCAAATTTCACGTTATTTGGTTGTCTGGATCTTGAGTTATAAGAGAATAGACAGACAGACAACAAATGCGTCTTATAAGTATAGAGATGTGGCGTCTTTTACGAATCAACAGACGCTACTTCTGATCCTACAGTTGTTATTCTTTCATTTTCACAGAATATATGACATCAACTGCGAATGGGAAAAGCTGAAATAGGGTACCCAGCCGGGATTCGTACCCGGGTCTCTCGCTTTCTAGGCAGTTGCGGTTACCACTACACCACTGGGGACACAGCGATCACGGCACCTGCAAGGACTACCTAAGCAAGCTTCCCGCCAGATACAAATTCCCAGCTTCACCCTGCCCACAAGTACTCATAGTACTGAAACTAATTTCCGTAAGAGTAAGTGCCACAAACGTGCCCACCTCTCCCCACTAACGAAAGTATCATTGCCTATCATCTTTAAATTTTTTTCCAACTGAATAGTACGAAATACCAAATGTAATTGTACGAATTACATGTAAACGAATAAACTATTTAACTAATTTACACAAACGAAAATTCCTCACCAGGAAAGTTAAACTAACCCTCAGTCAGAAGACGCACCATCCTACTACTTTAGTTTGTTTGCGTTGTCATCGTTTTGAGATTTACTTCATCCTTTGGGATTTACACCAACCGACCGACAACATAGTGCAAGAAAGTGCATCGGACACGATTTTGCAAAGATCCAGACGTGTCAAACATGTTAACTAACAAGTGCGTAGTGTGTTCGTAGAAATCCCCCGTATCTGCTGCATCCCCTTGTTCCGGTGATAGCACTGCTCCCTGTTGTTGTTTGTGGAGACTGTCCTGAGCTGCTACTGCATGCACCACGTCTCTCGTTCCACAGGCATCACGTAACGGCTAGCAGCTGCACTTCCACGTAATTACTCGACGTTACCGGCAGCTTTCATCACTGCTCATACCCTAATGGTTTTCTGTCTCTGGCGTTGCTTCTCTTCTCCTGGCACGGCTCTTGTTGGACATGCTTCCTTCCTTACTTCCTTCCTTCCAAGTCGTGGCAGAAGTGCTGCAAAGTGATTGCAGGACCGCACTCCCGGAATTACGCAGCACGCATACGAATTCTGCTGCATAGACGTCAGTGCGACCGCAATTTCCACCTATCTAAAGGTCAACCGAGGATGTAGCTTTAGAAGCTGCAAGTCGGCAGTAGCGAGTCTTCATTTACGTCTACAAAAATGCTCCGCAATCCACCGTTAGGTGCGTGGCGGAGGGTACACTGTACCACTACTAGGCATTTCCTTTCCTACTCCACTCCCAAATAGAACGAGGGAAAAAAGAATGCCTATATGCCTCCGTTCGAGCCCTAATTTCTCTTATCTTGTCTTTGTGATCACTATGCGAAATGTAAGTAGGCGACAGCAAGATCGTACTACACTCAGCTTCAAATTCCGGCCCTCTTAATTTCCTCGACAGAAATTCACCAAAAAAACGTCGTCTTTCCTCCAGCGATTCCCAATTGGCTTCCAGTGCATCATTTTTTGTCGAGTGGTTTCACACTCTTATTTGTTTTAAATAAACTGATGTTCATTCTCATTTTGCGACTACGTCCGTCGTTTAGTTTATCTTATTAAGGTGTTCTATCATTTTATGACAAACGTCCGATCGGGACTCAAACCCGGGTCTCCCGCCTTTTGAGAGCGGTCGCCTTAACCTCTCTGCCAACCGCGCACGTTTCCCAGCCAGACCCAAATTTCTATTTGTCATAGTTGCCTATTTCGCCTGATGAAACGACTGTTCGAAGGAAACATTCATATTTCATAATAAATATGACAGGCCAATAGGGGCTAAAGATGGTTTAAATGTGTCTCTTTCCGTCGCGGGAATCACACTACATTTGTGGGAGCAAGAGAAGTACAAGCAACTGTGACAAATGGAAGTTTGAGTCCGGCTGGGGCACGTGCACGGGTGGCTGAGAGGTTAAGTATAACTTGATACTCTACACGAAAACTGCATATCCGTCTGTCACTTTTGTACATCTACATCTACACACATACTCCGCAATCCACCGTTAGGTGCGTGGCGGAGGGTACACTGTACCACTATTAGGCATTTCCTTTCCTATTCCATTCCCAAAAAGAACGAGGAAAAAATGAATGCCTATATGTCTCCGTACGAGCCCTAATTTCTCTTATCTTGTCATTGTGATCACTACGTGATATGTAAGTACGTGGCAGCAAGATCGTACTACACTCAGCTTCATATTCCGGCCCTCTAAATTTCCTCAACAGAAATTCGCGAAAAGGGCGTCGTCTTTCCTCCAGCGATCCCCAACTGAGTTGCCGGAGCATTTCCGTGAAACTCGCGCATTGGTCGAACCTACCAGTAACAAACCTAGCTGCTTGCCTCTGAACTGCTTCTACGTTTTCCTTTAAACTGATCTGCTGCGTGTCCCAAACACATGAGCAATACTCAAGACGTAGTTGTACAAGCGTTTTATACGCGGACTCCTTTACAGATGAAGTACATCTTCCCAAAATTCTCCCAATAAACCGAAGTCGGCTGTCCGCCTTACTCACAACTGTCCTTACATGTTCGATCCATTTCATATCGCTCTGCAATGTTACGCCTAGATATTTGCATGACGCGACAGCGTCAAGAAGCTCACTGCTACTGATGTATTCGAACATTATGGGATTGTTTTTCCTACTCATGTGCATCACCTTACATTTTTCTACATTGAGAGCTAGCTGCCATTCTTCGCACCAACTAAAAATTTTGTCTAAGTCATCCTGTATGCTATTACAGTCAGTCAAAGACGACACCCTCCCATACACCACAGCATCATCAGCAAACAGCCACAAATTACAACTTACTCTGTCCATCAGATTATTTATATAGATAGAAAATAATATCGGTCCTATCACACTCCCGTGGGGCACACCTGACGATACACGCATCTCTCGTACACTCGCATAAAGCTGCTAACGTAAACTGATGCCTTCCAAATTTCTTCGAGTACAACTGTAAGTCCAGTTAAATAACATGTAAATGAAGTCCACTGAAATTAGTTTCAGCGATTGGTTAAAAAGCCATGGCTGCAAAGTCGCGCTGAATCTCTTAGCGACAATACAGGGAAGATGTGTGCATCGTGAGAGATACAGCAAATAACGTAATTGTAAAATAAGTCGGTTTAAAAAAAACTTATGTAAATGAAACAATGACGCCATGTAGGGAAAGATTCAACTTAACATTACTTTCTGTTATATACACACTTGTTCATTATAACTGCACAATTGCCGTTGTAAATTGTTTTATATGGGTATGGAATCTGATTCCTTAATTGTAGTTATCGTTGTTACTGAATGAGTGGTGTAAACAGCTGATCCTATTCCAGTAGACTTTATCTGGCATGACATAGGAAAACATCTTTTTATGCCACAAATCTGTAAATTCAACAAAAGGCGTAAAAGAGATTAATATTATCTACCATTGCTACGTGCTAAGTGCACGTATTCGAGTGTACTTTCGTATTTTCTGAGTTTTAGGTCCAAACCGCAACTAATATTAATATTTTTATTATAGTTGCAATATAATTGTTTAATAACATGATTCGATCACTTGGATCATCTTCAGATCTTATAGTCCACAACTCGTCTGGCTGAGTACTAATTGGTACACAGTACCAATTACGTCCACAACTCGTCTGTTGTGGACGCAACTATAAGATCTGAAGATGATCCAAGTGATCGAAACATGTTATTAAACAATTATATTGCAACTGTTGACGGAAATAAACGCATTTAAAATAATATTAATATGTGCAGCGGATAATAAAGCCACGCAAATCCAACGCACAAGCAATGGATTGCTAACGATCTTCTGTATTCATGCCAAACAAGAGAGCCAATATGCTAAGAGCCTAACTACTATTTTATCAGGGGTCGCTTGGGATAATTACACTCAAAAGTGCGGGTAACAAACTCATTTGTACAAATCGTCGAAACTTCATGAATTTCACGATTATAGTAGTGAAAGCAAAGACAAAAATTTCACTTCTTTCAACTAGATGAAACTCCATGAATTTAACGATTATTACAGTAAAAGAAAACACAAATGATGATCCGTCTAGCCCCTTAGAAATAACGCTTTGGTGGCCACACTATATGGAAGCAAGGGGAGGATTGCGCTTGGATCGCACGCAGCACTCTCATGCAGAACCATGCGAAAAATACGTTAAATTAAATTACTAAGTAACTATTGCCTGCGTTTAGCAGCGCAGGTGAAAACACGTTGAGCTAAGAAAGCTAGCCATAGAAATGCCTGAATAAAGCGTGAAACGTTGTCGATCGTGCATCAAACCCCGAAAGTTTTTAAAAACAGAAAAAGATGTTCACCGCGCAAATCACTTGCTAAATATTGCTCTGATGAAGCTGATAAATTATAAAATATGCCATTAAGCAACTCTAAGCCAGACTGGTAAACTATGGTGCACCACGTGGCCACAACAGAAATGCCGTTACAAAGACTGAACATAATCGACACAGGAAACATGGCGTGCCATATCGGACAGTAACATCTCATTATATGGCCGCCTAGCACCTCTTGAGAAGCAGCCAGTATTCACACACCATCCCCGCAAAATAATCTGATAGCAAAATGCTCTCCTTCCTTAAACTCAGTCAGCGCTAATTTCGTTAACACCCTTATATCACACAGCAACCAAGACGCAACCACGTTTACAACTACGAAGCACAGAAACACCGTTAGCACGAAACAACTTTGCGCCACCACATTAATCCAGATGCTTTACTATTATAGCAAACAGTTCAAACCAACTTAAGAAGTAAACAACCTCATGAGCGGTACTTACACTGAACAAGAGTTACCAGTCCTACAAATGTGAAGTACAAAGAAAACTATTAATATCAAATAATTTAACCTACCAAAATTATATTATTGCGTTACTGCAACCATAATGATCGCATAACAGATTATGCCAAAGCGCACAGAAGTCACCGCAACTTTCTTTCCGTTGATCCCAAGGGCTCTCACTTAAATCGCCCTGTCCTGATTGGCCGAGGCGGTGGCTTCCGCCCTCTCTACCTTGCGAATCCACCCCCGCAAACTTTCGTCAGCCACTCCTGTAGCGAGCTCCTCGTCTTCCTTCCTTGAGATACTACTTCACTACATAAGCATCTTTGAACTACCCTGCCATCTACTATCCAAGCATCTCCTATCCTAACAATATGATTAATAAACCACAGCACAGCCACTCTACATGCACCCGCCTTCACAAGGAAAGAAAAGGATAACTGAAAAGGGAATTGTGAGACATCCGATAAAAATACAATCAAGTGATAACGAAATGCAACGCAGGTGCCACTTTCCATGTCCAATAGTTGGTAACCTTAAGAACTATGCAAGACACGCTTGAAGATTCATAATTGATAATTTAAAGTTAAAATAGCGTTGTAGTACGTAATTGTTGGTTAAGGTGCATAAAGCGTACCTACGGTATCGCTTCATAACTACAATAGAAATATTTCACTACTGGTTTTGGCACACTTTAGGTTACGGTAGTAATACTAAAAGTGGGCATTTGCTATCGCCATTTGACAGCTCGAAATTTAAATGAAAATACCTGCTGAACCGGACATTTCACACGAAAATTGAACAAACAGATTTGCAGAGGAGGCTATAACTTTTCTCTTGTATCGTTCCAGAGATATTTGCAAAAACAAAAAAAACTACAATTTTACGATGTCTGTCTGTCTGTCCCTGACGTGTTCCCACTGTTTAGGTCGAACCGTTCACCCGATCGACATCAAATTTTACAGACAAAAGAGTTGGCTGCCAGACACTAGAAGCTTACTTTTTCACATTTTTCGGACAAAACATGAGTCAGTATCACTGAAAAAAGCCGTTTATAATGCAATTGTAATTGCAAACAAACTTTTCATCTGACACGAAAACTGAAACATCGAATTTGTAGAGGAGATAATTCTCTACAAATTTACTCTCCTATGATTTTTTCGTAATTCGCACGTTTACGGAGATATTTGCAAATATAACGGTGATTTGACACCGCCTCTTGATTTTACGTGCACCAGACGTTAGGAAATGTCACGTGACATTCCTCGCCCAGAACCTCACTGGTATGCACCATCTTGCTTCCTGTATTTTATGATTGTCTTATTATAACTTACGCTTTGTCATTTCCAAGCAATGGCGTACTGAAGAATTAGTAAAAGCCCGTCGTTCATAGTATTATAAATTAAAATAGAGTGTCTAAAATGTCATTTCAGCTGTTAGAAACTGCAAGCAATAGTACGAGAATTTAAGGAAAATGCCGTAGTTGTTCGCCGTGGTGTAGTGCATTACATTGCGATGCCTGTGGTCGGTAGTTCGAAACCCGCCGATACCATTTTTTTCTTTTTTGCCTTGACCCCTTAAAGGATTTCCGGCACTCTTATTAATTAAATAGAGCTATCTTCCGCAATGTTTGCAGTTGTGCAGATGTAAGAGTGCTCCCTCTAAAATGTGCACTTGTTCTATTTCGTGAACATGCCGTGAAATACGTAACAACGAATTGAACAATGGTCTTCTGAAGCATTTACACAACAACAGGGAGGATACTGTGATAATGAATATTCTAAGCAACGTGCAGATACTGGTAGTTTCATATGTAAACGGAGTCCTAGATTTATATGGCAACTTACGTTCCTTAATGAAACGGAAGGGAAGTGTATCCATTGTAACAAATTACCTGTGGTTTATTCCCCTAAGAAATTATTCCCTATTAATGGATTATGTTTAAAGTCTTTAATTAGAATCAATGCGTCTACTAAAATTTTGCCTTTGGCATTGTTGCTATGGGCGCTTTTAACGTAGATTGTATTACCTTTTTTGTAGTTCAGGTATGACTTAGTTCATCTTACTTTTTCTTCGCTAAAATAAAGAGTAAATATTCTGTTTCGAACCGTGACCACGTTTTCTTTTACATCTAAAATAACAAACGAAGTAATTAATGTAATAGCGAATTCAAATGTTCACTGCACGGTCACTACGGTCGGGGGATCGAATACCCCCTCGGGCATGGATATTTGTGCCGTCCTTAGTTGTAGCTAGTTCATAAGTAGTTTGTAAGTTTAGGGACTGATGACCCCGTAGTTAAGTCCCATAGACTTTTCAATCATTTGAACATTTCAAATGTTCTAATGTTTGTAGAGCTTGTGGGACTTAACTAAGGGGTCATCAGTCCCTAAACTTACAAACTACTTATGATGTAGCTAATACTAAGGACGGCACAAATATCCATGCCCGAGGGGAGATTCAAACCCCCAACCGTAGTGGCCGTGCAGACCATGGCACGCCTCAGTCCCCTCGGCCACCGCGGCCGGCCAATACCGAATTCCACAAAGCTCTAGTACTTAATCTATATACAAAATTACTATTATCATTACGTTATTTACAACAGACATTGTAAAAGTATCTCCCCAGGTTGTGTACATATGAAAAAGAAGTCTATGTTTGCAATTCGTTGGTATATATTTGATGATATGTTCAAAAAATAGAACAAATGTACTTTTCAGAGAGAGCGCCGTTACCTTTTAACAACTCAGAATTTTGCACGATACAGGTGTGTTCAGTTGAAAAGAGTGGGCGTAAACCTCTTAGGAAACAAGATGGAAAAAAAAAAAAAATATATATATATATATATATATATATATATATATATATATATATATATATATATATATATATATTTGTTTTTTTTTTTCAGATAGATCGATGCTTTGCGGTCGTTTGTTCATGTTCGTCCTGGGTTGTTCGTTGAGAATTTTGCTCATTTTTTAAATTACAGATGGCATCTCTTTTCAGTGGTTTTTCGGTTTGATTGGTCCTTTGTGGACGTTGATCTATTTTGTTTAATTTTGATCGTTTCGTCGTTGACTCAGGTTTTTCGCTAAAGAGGGCGTCGAGTATTCTGAGCACGCTGAGCTGCCACGTCGGCAACCCTCTGACCGAGCGCTCTGAGTCACCGCGCCTGGCAAGTTTCGAACGACCATCTAAGATGTTCGTGCATCACAAACTAATTCGCTGCCCATTACGCTACACCGGACAGCTGCGAGAGTAATCCGTGATTCTCGTACCATCAATGGCAGCTATTATCCGCCAACATGGCAATTTTAGACATTAGATTGTAATTCATTGTCCTAATATTTTTGATAATTTTCAGTGCGCCATTGCTTCGAAATGACAACGCTTGAGTTATAATAAGAAAATAATCAACTACAGAAAGCAAGAAGGCGTATACAAAAGAGAATTTCGGGCAAGGTTTCGGGCGAGGTATGTCACGTTAACGACAAATGTTGAGCACCTCCATGAAATCAACCAGACATGTCCACTATTGTGGTCATCATTTCATGCATATTTTGTTGTTTTAATTTTGACTACCCATTCATTTTATATTTGACTATCCACCAGCACATGATATTCTATATAACTATTAACCAGTAGGCTACACCTACCAAACTTTACGTAGAGCTCTATAATAAGCAGTTGAATGTCAATGAGACCAGATGCTGACACCATAGAGTGCGCTCGAAACCGGTCATCTTGCATAAATAAAATAAAAATTGCGATCTTGGCATCTGTCCTATTTATACAATACGATCGTTCCCTAAGATGAGTAAATTAGGTGATAATGAAAATGTGGGAGGGATATTAAAATAATAGTTTAGAGAGAAAAAGTACAAGAGAGAGTATATTTGTCAAAGCTAAATTCAACTATGAAATAATTTTGGCTGTTTGCTAAAATACGGTCAGAAAGAATACAACGCGTTGGGTACATAGATATTATCACAATAGTAGAGTCGCAATCGTATTGTCCATCAATTTTTAGTATTTATATTTTTATTATTTGTGTGCGAAATGTTGCAAAAAATCATAAAACTAAAGGCAAATCTAAAGTGGGCCATAAAACACGCCAGTGTGGTTTTTCTTTAATCTGTATTTCTCCTCTGATATGTTTTCAGAGTTGTTGGAGCCTAACCCTAGTTGCTCTCAAAAATGTACAGATATACACAAACAATTTTTCCAGATTTAACTGCAAGGGTATACTGCCTTAAAACTCATAGGTCAGATTACATAAGTCACAGAGGCTTATTTAATTTTAAGGTACGATATACGTAAATTCTACACATTCTAGTCTTCGCATTCGTAGTCCTTAATCACTGTCATCACTTCCTGTCTGACTACTATTAGCTAAACAGGATACTGTAAAATATTGTTTTAAAGCTCTATATAAATCATGCATATGAAGTATTATTTTTGCAAACATCTGAAAGTTTCTTCTTCTTAACGGAAACCTTTGTATTGCAGATTAGTTTAACCTTCTTTGTACAGCTTGAAAATTTCACACCTGTCACCATTTACAAAGACATAGCCCATTTTTTTTTTTTTTTTTTTTTTTTTTTTTTGCTTTGAAAGTGAGATGCTTCTAAACATATTAACACATGTCTTTTTAAAACATTGTGGCCACCTGTCTTTAAATTTTAATTATCTTAATCTATTGCTATTTTAAAGACGAATTAATATTGTTTTGTTTTACTGGTGCTAATCATAACGTCGTATTAATCACAGAAATATATTACAATGTTCAGTCAGTCCCTCAACAATTGTAAGAAACATAAAAAATGATAAATATGTCGTCGAGGTTTTGCCCAGGGTAAGAAGGAAGATTAGGGTTTAATGTGCCGTCTAAAGGTGCTCATTAGATGCTGACAGGGCAGGAGTCACTGAACACGTAAAGAGTTGCTACTTGAGGGTTCATAATGCAACACATTAACTTTCTGTACTTACAGTTTCACAGTAGATCGAGCCTCAATTGCAGTGTCTGTGTCACCACAGAGTATTCTGCCGGAATGTATAAGTCGATACCAAGGAAGTAGACTTTCCTGCTGGAATATTTACTCTGTTACTGTCAGGAAGATATTTACTCGTCTGTTGTTTGGTGAAAGTATTATTTTTTAATCTATAAAGATGGCCATATCACCTGTTCAGCAAAAAGAGTTGAATCTTTTGCTTCTTAGTCTAAGCGAGCAACATTTCTTTCATGCGCCTTTGTAATAGAAAATATTCATTTGTTCCATACTATAATATTACAGATGCTTCGTCCAAATGTGGCTTGCATCCCGAGAAGTAGTACTGACGGCTATTTTTCCTTTTATTCCAAGTAAATTAAGAAATGACTAGTGGAACCGTGCGAACACTACGCATCGTTAGTGGAATGACAAAAAGTTGGGAAAAATGGAAGTAAATTTGAATGTTCAGGCATAGCTTTCTTCAGAATCAATCAATAAAAGTATTTAAAAGCGCAAATAAAAGATCTTAAACTGCTGAGTGTTGTTAGGCGGGTCACATTCCATGTGAAGAGATCAAGGGCTCCCAGATCGACCATCTTTAACTTTGATGAAATTTGTACAGTGTGTACTTGAGGGCCCGACATGAATGAGTCAAAGTTTGAGGCTCACCTGTAACTGTGTTCACGTACTAGAGCAACTTTGTGAAGACCACTTTTACCGACACCAAAAAGTTGCGAAGAAATCTTAAAGTTTAGCATTCCACTGTTCCTAATGTAAAAGAGCAAGACCCTTGGTTCTTGGTATAGTGGTACAACCTTTTGTACTCGATGCAGATAGAGTTAAGTAAGTAATGCATTTGGTATAATTTCAGTTCAAAGTGGGCGAACAAATTATGTAGCGAGAAATTTGCCCCATAGTTTAACAAGGCAGTGGAGAAAGTGCGCTACAGACCTGGTCTTTTGTCAAACTATTATCTGTCTGGGTGTTTACTATATCACCGAATTGGACCTGGCTTGAGTGTTTAATTACTGTGCTACGATCCCGTGAAAATGCTAAAAATCATGAATGTGGCAAAAAATGTTTCTCAAAATGGACACCTACCACATTATTTTCATTGACACCATTCAATAGGGTATATTTCATTCTATTAAAAAACGTATTTTTATTTTGGTGTCTCTTTGTGTAAGGTGAAAATATTTTGCCTAAACTATTGACGTTTTTGTTATTCGAGAAAAAATCTAGCGTTGGTTCATGGTGGCTATGCCACTAGCAGACTCAGTGACTCGTAGTTCCATCACCTAGGGGCCATGCCCGATAGCCATGCAAGGTCAGCTACGTGTTTCTTTACTGGAGGTTCCCAAGCCTGAATGTGGGAGTCCAGCAGGTTTCCAAGTCGGAATATGAATATATAGCAGGTTCCAAGCCTGAATGTGGGTATCAAACAGGTTCCCAAGCATTGTTTGGATCTCTTTGTGCTTCCCAAGCCAAAATACAGAATTCTTCTGATGGTAATTGCTTTAAATTTGTTGCTGATATTCAAAACTATTGCTTCTGGCAAACTGCATTGCCGCCCAATCATTAAAGCAGCTGGAACTGTTACAACTGCAATTATCTGTTGCTATGTGATCTTGCATATGTCTCTTATAGTCGGCCAATGAAATGATTCCGCAGCTCTATGAGGATGCATGAAATTAATCAAGGCATCTTTTTCTGCACATGAAACTTCACAGATATATCCTATCCACCATTTTCTATCATAAACGCAAGTGACATACTGGCCAGATTGTAGTTCAGTAATGGCAACATGTTTAGTAGCAACATTAGCATATCGGTTAACATTTGCTATAAAAGGCTATGAAACATTTGATACTCTATGAATCTGAAGTCGCTTTTCATCAATTGGCACAAAATGGTGATGATCTCTTGTAACAGACGCTGTACATCCATCATCAAAACGGTTTTCCTGGTCAATTTTTGCATATTCAATATTTTTTTATATAAGTAAGTTGAATGCCATGCACATTATTTTGCAATATTGAAACAGATAAGTTGTTGTCAACCAGGTGCTCAAGGCTAGCTCTTGCTGCTAAACATGGTGATTTCCCATGGTTTGTTCCGAAAAACCTTCCATTTGGCAGTAATGCCAAAATCATTTTCATGATTACAAATTTTTAGGAAGCTCTTAAAAGTTTTGTACTTTGCAGCATAACCGTCGCTAAAATAATGAATATGCTTAATTTCTTTAAAACCGCATTTCCGCGAGTTGATTAAGTACGTTAAAAACACATGCACTGCATCTGTGTCATGTCGGAGGCAATCGCTGGTTGTGCAGTGAAATACTGATTCTATGAATTGCAAGTCTGTGGACCATAGATACTAACAGACCGGGCACACAGTGGAGCAGCTATACACATGCCGTGGTAGCAACATAGGTCCACGTGACTACTTGCAAACATTAGCCAGATACTATAAATATCTTAGCATTTTTAAGGAATGCCACTATTTTAAACTAATAATAGTTACATGTAAAATTTAAAGTTACTTCCGTTTTTTCAAAACGCTCTATAAACTCACAAGCGAAGGTGGGCACTACTGCGTGGCTCTTGACAAAGCAATAGTTTACCTGTAAAGTTGTTGGTGCCATGAAAGCGATGCTGTGCCTAGTTTACCAATATATATGGTCGAACTTCTTGGGATCACGTTAAAGATTCTATATCAAAGAGTATTGTACAAATGTGTTTTAAGAAAATCCGTTGCTGATGTACAAACAAAAGGAATACCTAAAAAAGAAATGATATCCCATCAAAAACATAAAACGTACAAAAATGCAAGTCTCGCGATGAATGCCTTCCACCATAAAAAGTTGTGAGTTCTCATGGGAAATCAAGTTGGTTATTTGAGTTAGTGTTCATAGAACCTCCTATTCAACAACTTGTCATATTTTTATGCAATTATTTATCGACCAACATCTGTAGTGACAATATCAAAATTATATATCTTTATTTCTATAATAAATATAATGACTTGGCAATTACACAATAATATAATGACATAAGAATAAATATAACGATCTGGCAAATGTACATCATTATAATGTTAGAAGAATAATTTATATTCCATTATCTAACCAAACGCAATCACATAAGAATTATGTCGGCTATCAAGTGTTTTTCAGATATTAGTTTATGTTGCTATGGGAAACCAAATTGGTTATTTTAGTTAGTGTTCATAGAACCACTTATTTTTCATCCAATTAGGAATCTACCATTATTTCTAGCGACTATATTAGTATTATACATCTTTATTTCTATAATACATGTAATGACTTCACAATTGCACAATAATGACATCAGAATACATATAATGACAGGGCCATAACACATCGACATACAGGGTGGTCAGAAATTCCCGTCACAACCTTCTACGACTTGTAGAGGGTAGTGAGTACATAACATTTTGAACAGGAACCCATGTGCGGAAACGTATCGTTTCCATTCCACGAACGTTTCAATTCAGATGATTATTTTATCCACTTCTACTCATCATCATTTGTATTCTGCCTTGCGGCAGGTCTTGTCATTGGTTGATCCTCTTCTTGTCATGAGTTGATCTTCTTCCACTTTTCTCTGTCCAAAGCCAATCTTTTCATTTCTTCATATTTATTTCCTTGGATGTTGTCCAGCATTTGATATTTTGGCTTTCCTCTTCCTCTTTTTCCTTTCACCATTCCTTCTATTCCTTCCTTCAGTAAACAGTCCCTCCTCAATGTCCAATCCAGTTTCGTTTTCTTTTCCTAATGACTTCCAGCATGTTTCTTTCTTCTCCAATTCTTCTTAATACTTCCTCATTCCTTATTCGCTCTTTCCATTTCACTTGTTCCATTCTCCTCCATATCCATATCTCTAGTGCCTCCAATCTTCTTTCATCTTCCCTCCTCGACGTCCAGGTCTCTGCACCATACAGCACAACATTCCAGATATAACACTTGGCAAGTCTTTTCCTCAGATCTTTCTTTAATGGTCCGCAAAGTAATATGTTTCCTTTTGAATCGTTCTTTTGTCACGGCAATTCTTTTCTTAATTTCTGCAGTGCAGTACAAATAATCCATTATCATACTTTTCAAGTATTTGAAGCTATGTACTTGCTCTTTCTCCCCCTATTTTTAAACGACATTTTGTCTTTCCTCCAATTACCATGATTTTTGTTTTCTTCTTGTTAATCTTCATTCCATATTCTTCTAATTTTGTGTTTAGGTCATCTAACATTTGTCCCATCTCTTTTGTACTTTCTGCCATCACAACCATGTCGTCTGCAGGTCTAATAACTCCACTCGCCGTCCCCCAATACAAATTCCTCTGCTTCCATTAAAGCTTTCCCTATGTCTCAAAAAAATCAAATGTTCAAATGTTTGTATAGTCTATGGGACTTAACTACGGGTTCATCAGTCCCGAAACTTACAAACTACTTATGAACTACTTACGAACTAGGACGGCGCAAATATCCATGCCCGAGTTGGGATTCGAACCCCCGACCGTAGTGGCCGTGCAGACCGTGACTGGAGTTCCCTCGGCCATCGCGACCGCCGATTATGTCTCCAAGTTAGATATTGAACAGTGTTGGTGACGAAAAGCATCCTTGTCTTACACCTTTTCGCAGTTCAATTTCTTCGCTTACCACACCTCCTATTCTTAAAATCAAATGTTCAAATGTTTGTAGAGTTTATGGGGTCATCAGTCCCTAAACTTACAAACTACTTATGAACTAGCTTATCCTAAGGAAGGCACAAATATACATGCCCGAGGGGGGATTCGAACCCCCGATCGTAGTGGCGGTGTAGACCGTGTCTGGAGCGCCTCAGTCCCTTCGGCCACAGCGGCCGGCTCCTATTCTTACTCTTGCTGTCTGGATCAAGTACAAATTTGTACTCCTACTTGAGGAATGTAATTAGGCGTGACCCAGAACAATTGTTCAGTCAGTTTGAAAAGATTACTGAATCGTTTTGTTATTACTTAGGCATTTTCATTACAATTTATACCTTATGGTTTACATTAACCGACAACAACAAGAACCCAGCATCCACGGCAACAGCCGCAACGTACTGATGCATTAAAACAGCGGCTCGATGTGGCGACCACCAACGACGTTGATTTGATTTGATTTGATTTTTTCAGGGAAGCCAAAACAGTCTTGGACCAACCCGCCACTGCCCGCACCGAAACTAAGTTTATTGTGCGCTATCGCTCCCTGTATATCTAGTAAAGCCAACCAATGCCCTTGAACAGTGCAAGGAGTCCCTTTACCAGTTCTTTATTAGACAAAATTTCTTCGGGTCTGGTTGTCCCAAATGTTCTGTGCCTTTTACTCTCCAGTGCAATGCATTCGAAGATTAGATGTGATGCAGTTTCATCACCGTTATCACAGATCCTACATTTAGGGTCCTCTTCTGTTATTCCCATTGTATGTAGGTGTTTTTTGAAATTCCCATGGCCTGTCAGCAATCCAACCACAAGTCTAATCTCTCTCCTGTTCAGACCTAGGATTGCAGAGCTGCTTTTAAAACATGGCTTTGGCATCATTACCTTGCCATGTTTTTCTTGATGCACTTTGGACCAATATACTACGTGCTATCTTCTGAGCCAGTTACGTAGCTCCAATTTGATCATTGCCTTGGTGATTGTCAGGACAGGTTCCGGTCCAATAAATGGAGTCTCTGCCCCCATCCTGGATAATCTGTCGGCATTTTCGTTGCCACTGACCCCGAGTGGCCAGGGACCCACAATAGGTTTACTCTATTGCTTTCCCCTAGCTCCACCAGAGCTCAGAGACATTCTGCAACAATTTTAGACCTTGTTGCAGGAGCTGCCAGTGATCTCAGGGCTGCCTGGCTGTCTGAATAGATATAGATGCTACGATCTTTGTAGCACGTACGCAAATTCTCCTCCATACACGCCCTGATGGCAGTGATTTCGGCCTGGAATACTGAGGCCAGTTTCCCTAGAGAGATGACGCCCTCCAGTCTTGGCTGCACCCCGTATACCCCGGCCCACCAATGACGTTACACACATTGTACCTCTGAAGCATGTTATGGTACACTCTCTCCATCCCACCTGGTATCTATGGTGAGAACTGTGAGCCGTTTCTGTGTCCCTAAGCAGACGTTGACGAGTTACACATCTGAATTGAAACTGTCGTACGAGAACGGAAACTATACGTTTTCGGACATGGGTTCCTATACAAAATGTTATAGTACAGGGGAGGACGGGCAGCGCCGGTGTAACGTCAGCCCAGACCGCTCTGCCTGCTCACAAGGAATGAGAGCTGACCGTGTGACGTCATGCACTCTGTACTGCTGCCGCGGAGAAGTAGAAGGCAGCGTGTGGAGTGTTGCAATTTAGGAAAGACGGGGAACAGATATGGTGTGAAGAATACAGTGTGGTCTACCATATCCTAATTAACATTATAATTACAAGTGCATTATAATGCACGTGTAATTTAATTGAGGACAGCAGTGTTATAAAGTAAAGTGAATGGAACGTAGGGAAGAGCGGGGCAAGACGGGGTACTTAAGCACTTAACAATTTTTTGTAGGCTTACAAAATGCTCTAGTAAAATACCAGGTATTCCACCTTAAACTACAGTATTCCTAGAGTTTATAAAAAAATAGGACCAAAATTGTTAGTATTTACTATTAAAAAAATTATTTTCCTAGGATTTACCAAGTACCCCACCTTGCCCTACAGTGAGGGCAAGATAGGATACGCAGGTGGGGCAAGATGGGTTACCTCAATACTGTATAAGGCGAAGGTAATTAAATTATTCAACGAACACAGGTTTACAAATTTATAAAAGAATTATTCTAATATCTAAAGAAAATGCATGAAGTAAACATTGTGTGATGTTAAAGTTGAGTTTATTGTTATTCAGTTATTATCGACGTCTTGTAAGCAAAATTCACACACATGATCTACCTCGGCATCCTCGCCCTCTTCTGCATCACGTGAACAGTGAGCCCATTTTATGCAAGAGACGCATGATACCCATCCTTCTGTTGACTGCGAGTAGAAATAGCCGCAATACAGGCACGCAGTGTCATCTTCTTCTAATGTGCTTTCTTCTTCAATTTTTTATCTTCTTTGCCAAGTTCGTCATTGCTTTTTTATTCTTTCAACTTTTGCCTTTACAAACAAAGAGGGGTTGGATTTTTTTAACAGTCTTCTCAGGTGAATCTTTCGTTTTTGTTCCTTCTTTCTTCCAGTCTTAACATTACTTGCACTCTACAGGAATTCTCTTCTGTAACGGGAGATAGTAACATCAGTTTTTCCTTTTTTGCGGCCTGGTTTTCGGATGTCTTTCTTTCCGTCATAAGGGATCGGGACAATCTGTTCAGGTGAAACAACAAATTACCTTAACTGATTGGTGTTGTTCTCAGAATCGCGCTTGTTTGTAGTGTGGTAATTGGGGCTATTATCATTCCAAAATGAGCACCCTGGGCTTAGACCTACAGCAAGCGCATCTTGCTCTTTAGAACCGGCTTGGTTGATCCAACTGAAGCCTGTCCTTAGTCATTAGTGACAGAAACATCAGCGGCCTCACTTGTAGTTAAAGGAGTGTCTGTAGTGACAGAAGCTTCAAACACTGAAATGTTTGTTTCAAAAGGGCAAATTCCCGTTTTTTTAACCGTTTATTGCAGTCAACATGGTTGCATGGGGTACCCCATCTTGCCCTGCCACTAGATACCCCGTCTTGCCCCCAGGGACCATTTTATACGTTAGGTTAATATTATAGCACCAAGGATATATTCAAATAATTATTGCATGCATTAATTTATTGCTAAACAAGCTGTTTTTTTCATTGATAATACTTGAGAATATGAGAAACAATTACATCTCTTACCGTTTCAGTCTGAAAATGACGAAAAATTATATCAGCGCAGACGAAAACACGTTTGAATGTATTCACTCCGAATGGTTTGCTCAAAATGGCTGCCAGCACTGTCATGCACTCGCATAGCGAGTGCCTACTACTTCAACTATTCGCCACTAGTTTGCGATATCTGTCGTAGTAGAAATTACAAAAACCCCGTCTTGCCCTCCACCCCGTTTTGCTCCGCTCTCCCCTAATACAATTTTCTCTACAATTTAGAGCAAAGCTGTCCAGTACAATTAAGTAGATATTTTCCGACATTTTCCATTTAGTTTTTCTTTGGTTAGTTTTTCAGTGCTAGGATGCAATGTTTGAGATATTTTTAATCGAAGATTACATGTTAGGTTGTGAACTGAGAAAGTGTTTCGGTATTGGAACGTTGCTAATTTCATAATAGAAAAGAATTGTTCACATACATAACTGGAACCTAATATTGATAACATCCACTGAAAACGGTGTTCGCAAAGAGCTGAAACATAGTAGACAGTATTTCAACATTTTCAAACCCGGACTCAGAATGGAAAGAGTTTCCAGATTTTGAACACATTCTTCAGAGAGAATACGAGCAAGAGCACACACCCTCAGTAAATGGTGTAACTTTCTTGGCTATATGTAGAGCTATTCTGTAGCTGACAAGGGGAGGCCGCCAATTGTGAAATTCAGATTCGATTCATACTGCGCATAATGAGAGCTCATGGCCAGAGGTGTAATTTGGCAAAGCACCAAGATGCACTTCTCCGCCGTTGTCAAGAAAATCGACAATTAAAAAAAAGCCGTTGCTGTGAAATACGCTCTACAATCTCTAGGATGAGTAATGTTGCAGACAGACGTGGCGTAGCGGTAAATGCTCGGGTTGGTAATCCAAAGGTCGTCGTATCGAATCTCGGGGCGCGCAACTTTTTTTTTAAATTCAAATATATATATATCGCACGAACCAGAGTGACAGTTATCACAGAAATATGGAAAGCAGAAAACAGCACGACATCGAGCTCATCTGATAAACGATGCGTTTTTACAAGAACAATTGTTTTTTAAATTATCTGCGTTAACTATACGCGGTAAACATTATGAAGACAATTAATAACATTTGTGAAATACAACTTTGTTTGCGAATAACATAATGCTGTTCGAAGTCGCCAGTTGCATATAATAAGTTGTTTGAAAGTCGTTTGTCATGGAAAAACTGACCACTTAAAACATCAAATGTTATTAATTGTTTTTTGTAATTCAAATGTACACACACACACACACACACACACACACACACACACACACACATATATATATATATATATATATATATATATATATATATATATATATATATATGTGTGTGTGTGTGTGTGTGTGTGTGTGTGTACATTTGAATTACAAAAAACAAATAATAAAATAAGTTGCATGCCGTGAGATTCGATCCGACGACCTTTCGGATTACGAACCCAAGCGCTTACCGCTACGTCACGCCTCTGTGTAATATTACCCACCGTAGAGATTGTAGAGAGTATTTCACCGCAACGGCTTTATTTAACTCTCGATTTTCTCGACAATGGCTGAGAAGTGCATCTTGGTGCTTTGCCAAATTATACCTCTGGCCATGAGCTCTCATTATGCGCAGTATGAATCGAATCTGAATTTCACAATTGGCGGCCTCCTCTTGTGAGACAGACAGACGCTTCGCTACTCTGCCAGCCCTCACATCAGCACGTTTATTGGGATATTAAGGCGTCTCGTTCTTCTCCTTCATATTTCCCATACTCATTTGCATGACACAGTGAATAATGACACTGTAATTTCCATTTTTTAAAATACTTCGTACTTTTCTGTTACACACCAAACACTTTGCATCTTCACTGCATTGCACAAAAAGAAACAGATTTTCCCATACAGAAAGAAAAACCGATCGCTCCATTTTCCTTGTATTCGGCATGTTATTGTCGACAAGAGTGCTACTGCTGACATGCCACCGGCCGCGGTGGCCGAGCAGTCTGCGGCGCGCCAGTCATGCTGTGCACGGCCACTACGGTCAGGGGTTCGAATCCCCCCTCGGACATGGATATTGGTGCCGTCCTTAGTATTAGCTAGTTCATAAGTAGTTTGTAAGTTTAGGGACTGATGACCCCGTAGTGAAGTCCCATAAGCTCTACAAACATTTGAACATTTTTTTTTTTTTTGCTGAGAGGCCTCCAACATTGTACTCACAGCCCCTTTTATCTAGGCAGCATTGCGAACACAGCTCTCTCCTAACGTCACACGGATTTAAAGGCTTGCTCCTCCTGCTCATATGTCACACGGCCTGAAGTTGTCTTCCTCTGTCCTAGAAGTTTGTAACGGGAATTTCTGACCACCCTGTGTAAACATAGTTCACATTCCACTATGTAACAAACTGTAATAATGTAGGAATGAAATTCATCACATTTGCATAAAGTATTTTAAATATTAGTTTGCGTTGCCATGCGATTGCCAAGTCATTATATTTATTATAGAAATAAAGATTTATCCAATCACAAACATAAATTGTACTAAAATGCAAGTCTCGCGACGAATTCATTCCTCCATAAAAAGTAGTGAGATGACGTCGGTTATTTTAGTTAGTGTTCATGGAACCACATATTCAACACATTGCCATATTTTTTTTATCATATTAGTTACCTACCAACATCTGTAGTGACTGCATCAAAATTATACAACTAACTAAAATAATCGACTTGGTTTCCCATAGCAACATAAATTAATATCTGAAAAACTTTATACAAACGTCAGTGTAAACCAGTCTTATGAGATTACGTTTGGTTACATAATGGAATATAAATTATTGTGATGTCATTATAACGATGTGCAGTTTCCATATCGTTATATTTATTCTTATGTCATTATATTATGGGGTGATTGCCAAGTCATTATATTTATTATATAAATAAAGATGTATAATACTGATACAGGCACTACAGATGTTGGTAGATAACTAATTAAAAAAAAAAAAAAAAAAAAAAAAAAAAAAAAAAAAAAGGAAAAGATAAGTTGTTGAATAACCGACTTTATTTGCCATGAGATGTCACAACTTTTTACAGTGGAAGGAATTCGTTGCCAGGCTTACATTTTTGTACATTTTATGTTTTTTATGGGATATCATTTCTTTGTGTAGGTAGTGTTTTTTCGTAAATTGTTTGTACATCAGCCACGGGTTGTCTTAAAACACAACGTCAATATTCTTTAATAAAGAATCTTTAACTTGATGCCAAGACCTTCGACCATAGATATTGGTAGACTAGGCACAGCATCGCTTTCATGGTACCAACAACTTTACAGGTAAAATATTTCTTTGTCAACAGCCACGTGGTAGTGTCCAACTTCGCTTGTGAGTTTATAGAGCGTTTTGAAAAAACGGGAGTAACTTTAAATTTCACGTGTAAGTGTTATTAGTTTAAAATTGTGGCATTTCTTGAAAATTGCTAAGATATTTATCGTATTTGGCTAATGTTTGCCAATAGTCAAGTGGACCTATGTTGCTACCACAGCATGTATATAGCCGCTCTGCTTTTGGTCCGGTTTGTTAGTATCTATGGTCGAAGGCTAAGACTGAGCCACAAACACGCAACCTGTGTACTACCTGGATGTTGAACTAAAGATTTCTTCGCGTGCCAGCCAAAGATGTTCATATTCTATTTCTTGACTAACTACAACATGGCTGCTACGAACTATTACAAGAAAACGAAAAGCAACATGGCACTCGAGACCGCTCGGCTACTCCCACGCCGGTCGAGGTGGCCGAGGGGACTGAGGCGCTCCAGTCACGGTCTGCACGGCCACTACGGTCGGGGGTTCGACTCCCCCCTCGGCCATGGATATTTGTGCCGTCCTTAGGATTAGCTAGTTCATAAGTAGTTTGTAAGTTTAGGGACTGATGACCCCGTAGTTAAGTCCCATAAGCTATACAAACATTTGAACATTTGCTACTCCCACGCAGTTAACATGCCAATCCACAAAGGAGATAGGTGAATATAAATGTATGTTCTGTTTTTGTATACTATATGTTTGTCTAGTACACAGAAACATTTTACTTATGGCAGTGGTGGCGTAGCGTGTTGAAATTGGCAGCGACCAATTCTCTTCCTGGTCTGTAGTTGACAGATTCTTGTATGTACCCCTCATAAAGCGAACCTTTCGTTGCCAACGTCTGCACACTACGCCACTGCCGCAAGTAAAATTTAGCCTTTCCCGTGAAACTCTAAATGTGGCGAAATTGTGTCAGTTTATGCCTATTTTTTTACGACTCTTATATCCGTACACAAATAATGGTTGATTTGTTGTTGAAAGTGACAGCGAGACCAATAATACTGAATTCTATCGTCGCAGTTTAATAATGTTGTCAGGTATTCTTCCGAGGATTATTTGTTTTGGCGCCCAAACCATTGATATTCTCGGACGTCAATGTTTCCCTTTCGATGTTCATCGTACATCGCTTTATCTGAATTGGTGATAACATTGATGTTACTATCGATGTTTTTCTAATATCAATCTTCCGTAGGCCAGCGGTATGTAGCACTTCAGTTTTTGACGTTCACTTTTTACTAGAGGTGGAGAATTTAAATCGTGATCCAAGCTATAGATCTGAAAACGTCTAACTCGTATTACCACTCTTAACGACGATGTATACTCATGATTATTGCATTGTGCACATCTTCAGCAAACCATTTTTTCAAAATAAATGTTTCATTGTCCTCTATTTTCAAGTTCACGTATTTATATGACTAGTCGACCCGGCAATGTTTCGCAATTGCTAATATATATGTTGTCTTGCTTTGAACGTCAAATGTGCAAAAGTTTATGATAAACTTGATGATATTGATATTACAAAGAAAAGAGATATTTCAGTTTTCCACAAATTTTACTATTTTCTGACCAACGATTCCGAACTTTTACTTCACTCAAACCTTCCTCTCGCTTTGAACGTCGAATGTACATAATTTTATCGCAATTAGATGAATGATATGGACATTTAATAGAAAAATCTCTTTATTTTTTCTAAATTTTCCAATTTGCCGGTAACTTTTCCAAATTTTTATTACATAAGAACGTTGTTGTGAACGTCAAATCTACAAAATTTTATCGCAATCAGACGAATGATATTGATATCCTACTTAAAAAAGCTCTTTCAATTTCTCACGAATTTTCAAATTTTCCGGGTAACTTTCCCAAATTTTTAGTTCAAAAGAACCTTCAACTTTCGTTGAACGTCAAATGATCAAAATTTTGTCGCAGTCGGATGAACGGTACATTCAGAAACACATTAAACAAGTAACTTGGTTCGAATATTGTGACTTTCCTTTTTAACTGTCCTTACTTTTTTAACTGAAAACATTTCCAAGACTATTATGAACAAAAGAAAAAAAAGAATTACAACACCTCTCCGTCGTACGAATAGTCAGTTATAGTGCTGAATTCAATTAAAAACACATTGAAAAACGCACTTTCAGTTTTCCTCAAATTTTCCAGTTTTCCGGTAGATTTCCAAAAACTATTTCATACAAACCTCGTCCCGTCAAGCCGTACTGAATTGATGCTCTTACAACCATGTCGCAAATGATTTTTTTTTTTTTTCTACTTATGGGACTTAACTACGGGGTCATCAGTCCCTAAACTTACAAACTACTTATGAACTACTTACGAACTAGGACGGCACAAATATCCATGCCCAAGGGGGGATTCGAACACCCGACCGTAGTGGCCGTGCAGACCGTGACTGAAGCGCCTCAGTCCCCGCGGCCACCGCGGCCGGCTTGATTTTTATTCACAGAAAAAATCACTTTCAGTTTTTCCTAAATTTTCCAATTTTCCGGTAGATTTTCCAAAAACTTTATTTCATACAAACCTTGTCCTGTCAAGCTGTACTCAACTGATGCTCTTACAATCATGTGGCAATTGATTTTTATTCATAGAAAAAATAGTTTTTTTGTTTTTCCTAAATTTGCCTACTTTCCGGGCGACTTTTTTAAATTTTTATTAGATACAAACCTTCGTCTTGCTTTCAACATGAAATGTACAAAATTTTATCGCAATTGGACGAACGGTATTGATAGCTCACTGGAAAAAGCTGTTTCAGTTTTTCCCTATTTTCCTCTTTTTCAACTTTTCCATATTTTATCACCGTTTAAACCATCCCTGGACATACACGAATATTTGAAGACTCAAATTAGCCAATTCGGTTCAGCCGTTCTCGAGTTTTAGTGAGACTAACGAACAGCAATTCATTTATATATATATGTATAGATATCACATGAGAATTCCAGCTTAATGTTGATAACATGAGCAGAACCAGCACCTCCTAGAGAAGACAAACGCTCAAGAGAGTTTCTACTCTACGGCACAGACTACAGGGAACATTGGCTGCGCGTCTCCCAGATCTATGGAGTTTCCCTATCTCTGCTGTGTTGTGGTTTGAATCCAACATTTAACTTTTTGCTCCCCTTCTAACGTTTTTGTACCACGTCATGTGACGGAATTTTCTAGATTAAGAGCAACAGTTTTGTTATTTATAGCTCAAATCAAGATAGAGTGTACGTGTCATTGGTACTACTGTTTCCATTTGTAGCAATTTAAGCTATAACATACCAGCTTTTCTTCATTCTCTACTTAGGTGCCGCATGTAATTTCTGACGATTCTTCACTTAGTTATAAGGTAATGACTCAGATAAAATGAAAAAAAGAAAATGTTGCGGCCCCAGGAATCGAAACCGTGATCTCCCGGACGGGAACAAATCGCTTTACACAATACCATTATCAGGACATTTTTGTACCGTCAAGATAGCATTCATATTCTGTCAAGCGAAAATGTATTCGAGAACGGAATTAATAGTTACAGACGTCTGAATTTTTCTTTGAATTATCTAAATACAAAATCTGACGTTTGTGTGTCCGCTAGAAATACCTTAGAATTTTGATGATCGGTGAGTCAGTGAGTGACAGAATTAGCGATTTTCCATTGCTAGTATTTCGTAAACTCTAAAGGTGTAGAATAGTATAATTCGGAAATACAGCTATTATAGTAGACACTGCTGGTAACCGAAAATTCAGACTTCTACCCTCAACGGAGATACAGGTGTTTGAAAGTGTCGTGAACTACTTTGAGGAAAAGGATTGTACGGCCTTGCGCTCAATTTGGCGGGAGCACTGCCATGCCCCCCAGATAAATTCAATACTGATAAATCAGAAACAGGAATCTGACATTTTTCCAAATTATATTGATAAATGGGCTTTAATAAATTCAGCCGTAGTGTAGTTACATAAATAATGACTGTGAATCTATATCTATAAATGTGAATGTCTGTTCGGTGTACGTTTATCACGTCTGAACCACAAGACAGAAAGAGCTAAAAATTTGTACAGTTACTAACGTCTACCCGGGGAAGGCTTTAGGCATGGTTTTATGGCGATCGGATAGCTATTTATCTATATATATTAATGTGAATGTCTGTTCAGTGTACGCTTATCACGTCCGAACGACAAGACGCAGACACTTAAATATTTGTACAGTTACTAATTTATACCTGAGGAATGTTTTAGGCACGGTTTTCTAGCGATTTGATATTTAGTAATTTGAAGAATATAAGGCGAAATGCGGAACAATAATGATTCCATGAAAATTATATTTACTCTTTGAAAATGGTTTTATTGGTTGCATTGTTGTTTGAGGGTTGATAATGATAAAAGGGCGGAGTATATTGGGATGGAAAGTTATCGATGTATATAAATTTCTACGTGTGCTTGTGTTAATATTTCGCTCTGCAGCGAAAACTACAGAATGCAAACGAATGTTCTGTGTGTAACTGTTGTCCGAAGTTTCCCGTTGTACACCATAGCAGTTCCATGCCAATAGCTATAAGGGGGTGGAAGATATGGTGGTTGAAAGTCATCAGATTATAAAAAAATTCGGACTGAAGGCCAGCGAAGACGTTTGCGACTCTATAGCAAGGAGGTTACATACAGCGAAACGTGATCCCACAGACCATATCTTTGGTCGATACGTGCTACAACGTCTTCAGCTCTTTCTCAGTAAGGAAAAGCATACGAAAAGGGAAGTATCAGAATAAATAAATGAAGCACTAAAAAAGAAATTTCTTTTAATACATCTCTTTAAAAAAAATCGATTTGACGTTTCGCGCATTACAGCAAGATCGATCTGTGATATTATTACAATCATTATTGTTAAATTTCGTGATTAGATTCTTCTAAACGAGTGCATTTTTAAGTTTGATTTCTTATATATTCTCTGATAAATGTAACATGTTAAAAAAAAGGGACAGAGAGAGAGAGTGTGGATAGGAAAAGTACTAACTCAAGGCTCGAATAAATAAATAAATACCCGGGCAATGCCGGGTATTCAGCTAGTAATCTATAAAGCTGTGCTGTAGCATTTGTGAGGGTCTTCTTAAAAACATATACGTTCCGGGAACTTTATATTGCGATTCTGTGCTCTTCACCCAAAAGCTACGTTTTTTAAGAAAACTTGTTAATATTGTTCATGTCGTACAGCGCAAAGGAGAGTCTTCTGGAATCTGCGATAGTGTGTGTGTTGCCAACCTTCACAATAACAACAGACTATGGTAACCCCGTGAGTAAAATGTACGACTAATGCAATTTAATGTGGATAAACGACGCGAAAACCGGCTGAATGTTTCATTAAATAACTAAATTAGGCATACCACAATTGTATACTAGACAACAACATTTAAAGATAAAATTCGCTGATTCCGAATGGATCGCCCATGCGCCAGCGCTGATAATAACTTCAGACACCACATTGAGCGTGGGCGCTATAGCTATTCATATTTTATTTCTTGCCAAACTTAAACATAGATGCATGTAGATACCTACAATAACAAAAGAAAAAATGATTAAATTCTGCTTCTCTACCAGCCCGTTAGCCTACATCGCATATTCACATAAAGTTCATAACAAGAAGTAAAGATGTAAGGTTAAAGTCTAGTTCATGATTCCCGGACTGGTGCTTGGCGTGTAGATGTTGGCAACGATGCGAAGGCAGCCAATCAGGAGTCGCGTTCGCGCAACCAATAGGATTGCTTGTTTCATGTCTATTGAATTTGGCGTCAGTTTTGAAATTGCTGTAAGCCCGAAACGGAAGATTAAGTTATAGATTTCAGTGGTTTCGTGATTAAAGATTATAAGGTTTGTTAAATATCGATGTAGTTTTCGAGAGCAGTGTTTCACAAGGATAGCTGATTTATTGATCGGAGAAGGGTACATCGAGAACCTGTCAACCATAGAGAAGGAACAGCATTAATTAATTTCCACAATTTTGTTGCGCATTCTGAGGGCAGTGTTTCACTAGGTTTGCTGATTTATTGGCCGGACAAAGGTACATCGAGAACCTGCCAACCATAGAGCTGGAACACAATTAATTAATTTCGCAAATTTGTCGCGAATTCCAAGGGCAGTGTTACGTTGAGACTGAAATTGCAATAGTCGAACATTCGTGACGAGAAAACCTGTAAAATTCACGTCCAGCATGAGCAGGTATGTGATAGCATCCCTTTGTCTGTTACTATTATTTGTTTACAAACCATAAACACTCAAGCTGTTTCTTATTGGCCTCGCGAATGCGACTCCTGATTGGCTGCCTTCACTTGCCTCATTCATTCATCGCGCCGTTACCAACATCTACACGCCGAGCACTAGTCGTGGACACATAAATTTCTTTTGTCGAATTACAAAATGACGTGCAAAGCAAGATCATCTGCAAAATATATGAATGTCCGGGCACGCTTCAGTTCTATGCTCAGAGATCAGAGTTATTCATCCAGGGCCGGCCGCGGTGGTAAAGTGGTCTTCGGCGCGCCAGTCGCGGTCAAAACGGCCACTACGGTCTGGGCTTCGAATCCCCTCTCGGGCATGGATATTTGTGCCGTCCTTAGTATTACCTAGTTCTTAAGTAGTTTGTAAGTTTAGGGACTGATGGCCCCTTAGTTAAGTCCCATAAGCTCTACAAACATTTGAACATTTATTCATCCAGGTTTTATAGATATCGCTGGTTTAACGGAAGAAATTTTTTATTGGCAACGTTGTTTAAAAGCTTTAGTTGGGGGGACACTATGAGTTTTTGCTCCTCTTCGCAAAATTCGTAGATACGGGCCTGACTTCGTACTGATGACTGCTTCCATCTTAACGTTAACAATACAACTAAATAAGTAATACGAATAGGGTAAGACGCTTTATAGCTAAAACCTACGTTTAATTCCGCTATAACTGAGAAGAACTACAACTCTCAGAACCATATCATTGTTCGTGATGACGAAAACAGCTTCCTGCCACGAATCATGTGTTTTAGGTTTTGGTTTCAGTGTAATGACGACATGTGTAGTCGTTATCTTTGGTTATGGTAAGCAGTTATGTCTTTCATCATTTCCTAATGATGTTGTATTAAAAAAAAAGTGATGTATAATTCTGATCTCACAGCAAAGCGTGCCTACACATTAGAGATGGGAAAACTGAAACATCTGATGGTTTCGAAACGAATGAAACCGTACCATTTGTGGTTTCGAAACACTGTTTCGAAACCATGAAACCGCGAAGCAATGTATGTTTTGTCATGAAATCTTCGTTCTAGGAGGGCAATATTTTCCACTATGTGGACAAGGGTACATACAAGAACCTGTCAAACATAGAGCATATATTTACTTCTTGGTCTGTACGAAAGATATTGATAAAGATTTTCTCCCGTGTTGTTGATGTGGCCAACATAGTCACACGAGGCCGCCGGTATGGTAGGTAAAAGTTTACCCCGTTAGGAACTCACAAACTGCAATACGGTACGCATATTACAGTGATGGATCATAAATGCTGCTTTCTATACATACTAAATAAATTATAGGGAATAAAGGGTACACAAGTAATGCTATGGAATTACAAAAAATAATAAAGTAAGAGGCAAGTTCAGCACTTGTACGTCTTGACCGTTACACCACCGCCGCAATTCTTTTAACACGAGTGTCGAAAAATTATAACGACAGTAGGTAACTTCGTTTTCGCTCATAAGAAACCAACTCTTTAACACTAGATTAAATATGCGATCTACCCTTGTTAGTATAAAATTGTCATATCAAGCTTCATGTTGTGTCTTATTTTAAAGAAAGTAGTTTCACTATGTGTCTTTAATATGATAGATAAACCTAGAATTTAACTGGTTTTTAATGCAAATAGTGAACGTTGTTTTATTGTTCTTTTACATTTATAAAGCAGACATTATGTCATTTCGGAATACAGCAGTCTCTTGCAAACGAATCTTGATATCAGTAATCATAAGCTGCAGACTCAAGAGTGTCAACTACTATTTGACACTCTCTAAATGGTTTATATACTAGTAAGTTATATGTGTATCTGTGTGGAGCATCAGTAAAATGAAACACCACATTTCGATACCATTAGTCTGTTCCGCGTTTCTGCAATAGTGGTTTGAAACACCGGTGTTGTGAAACCGTCATGAAATCGTGAAACCGACATGAAATGGTGAAACCGACACGAAACCGTGAAACCGACACGGTACCGTGAAACCGACAGGAAGAAACGGTTTCAGTGTATCGACAATCGACCTCGAATGTGATCCGAAACAGAACGGAATGAAACCGCATGGTTTCGAAACCGTGAATGATGCCGGTTTTGAAACACTGAAACTGTTGTGTATCGAAACCTGGTTTCGAAACCATGAAACCGTAGCCAACTCTATAACACATTCATGTGTTCTGCACATGATATTGCATTGTTTGCAGTGCTGTAGTTTATCAAAAAAAATTTCGTCAGTATGTACGTAACAAAGAATTGGCTAATTATATCTTGTTTTGAACTTGTCAATAGAAGACGTAGTAGATTGGTGTGGGAAGAGAATAGAGACGATATTTTCTCTTCATACCCTACTAACATTTCGTAGCAGCTATTTTGTAATTCTGCGCGAAACGAAATGTGAGCATCTTTGGCTGGTACGGTTAGGCAGCTGTAGCTCAATATCTAGGTAGTATAGATATCACTGGTGAGGCGATTTAGTTTCCTTTATTTTGGTTTCAGCAGTCCGCCTCCAAAGATTGTGAAACAATTGCTGAGCTACTATTTATTTTATGTATACGCAAAAATCCAAAATGATTGTAGGCATTGATGGTCTGCTGTCACATTCTGACGACTAAACGAGCAGCGGTTACTGAGGCAAACCTCGCGAGTCGTATCTGTTACGCAAACAAGTGTGAACTAGTTTCTCTGTTTTGACTTTCACAGCATCGCTAGCAAATTGCTCCATGTAGATTGCGATGACTAATTTCTGTGTGACGCTAGGAAGTCAGATAAGCAATTATGTTGCATCAAAGATAATACAATCGCCATGCTCCCAATTAATGGACGTAATATTTATGACCATTACTCACAGCAGACACTGGCTCATGAAACCACAAAGCATGTCCCTACATGTTGGTTCGTCACAGATAATTTATTTAATTACTTTCAGTCAGAAATGAGATGTTCACATTATTTTATAAATCGCACTGATGTGTTTTACAGCCTACTTTAGATTTGCTTGTAGTTTTGAGTTTTTGCAAACATTTCGGCCAAAAATGATAAAAATGTAAATAATAAAAACTGATGAGCGATTCGATCACGACTCTACTATTGTGATGAAATATAGGCAACCAACACTTAATATTCTTTCTGACCGTATTTTAACAACGAGCCAAAATTATTGGTTATTTGACTTTAGCTTTGACAAACATAGCCTTCTTTCTTAACTTTTTCCTATTTAAACTATTATTTTAATACCTCTCCCACATTTTCATTATATCTTTCCGATAAAATATTATCATCTGTCTTGTCTTGGTAGTTTGCTCAAAGTTGATTTTCTTTGCGTGTACTGGTTACGAATGACTATACGCTGGAAGGAACTTAGCGTGTATTTGCCGCTCGAACGAGTGACTATAGCCTGGATGGAACACGGCGTACATTTGGCGTTAGGAAATCAGTCACGTGACATCCCTCGCCCGACACACTGTTTCGCATAAGCCATCTTGTTTTCTGTATTCGCTGATTTTCTTGTTATAGCTCCACCGTTGTCATTTAAAAGCAATAGCGCACTGAAAATTATCAAAAAAAAAACGTCGTTCTTAGGACAGTGAATTATCTAATGTCTAAAACTACCACGTTAGTAGTTAACACCTGCCGTCGATGGTAAGTGAATAACGGATCAACTTCGAAAAACTTACGGCCGATATTTCGGCAGGAGACCACCCTGCCATTTTCAAGGCGAAACTGCAGTGAGGAAGCAATGTGCAACTATCTTTAAAACCTCGGTTTTCAATGAGTAAACAGGAAAGACAACACACACCGAGCAAGTAAACACACAGAGCCGATACGACCAAAGATGAAACCGGTCAGAATATCGATAATAAACATCAGTTGTCGACGGATGAAGTAGGATTAGTTTTGTCCCTCTGTTTTTTGATAAGTGAGAGAGCAGGATCCCGAGCGGAATTTAAGCAGAAGCCTCCATCCCTATTCATAAGGTTGTCATGTAGTTTTATTTCTATCGCCTCCTTGATAACACAGTCCCAGTAGCTGGAAGTGCATGCCAGAATTTCCGTTTTGTTTTATTCCGTAAGGTGGCCTGTGTGAAGACGGTGTTCGGCCACAGCAGATTTGTCTGGCTGTTGTAAACGTGTGTGACGTTTATGCTCAATGCAACAGTCCTAATAGTTTGACCAACATATGACAGGCCACAGCTGCATGGGATACGGTAGACACCCGCCTTGCGCAAACCGAGATAATACTTAACGGATCTCAACAGTGCCTTAATTTTAGAAGGTGGACGTAATACACATTTGACCTTATTTTTACGCAAAAAGCGGCCAATCTTGTCGAAAGTGCTGCCAACGTATGGCAGAAAGGCCACTGACGTGGGTGCCGACTCTGTGCTATCATCACTAGCCCGTTGCACATGTGGTCAATAGCGCAACGCTCTTTTAATCTACCCTATTCTGTCGAAACGTTACCTCCAGGTGAGAGCTCAATGAGCAAACTTTCCGGGTCAGAAATGACGTGAGCCCTATGCCCTAAGGTTCGAAGAACCCCTTCACGTTGCGCTGGATGGTGACAACTATCAGCCTGCAAATACAAATCAGTATGCGTTGGCTTTCTATAAACAGCATGTCCCAACGTACCATCTGCTGACAGACACGTCAAGGAAGGGAAGGCAACCATTCTTATCCACTTTCATTGTGAAATGGATGTTGGGGTGGATTGAATTTAGATATTCCAAAAAGTAATTCAAGTTTTCACTAAAATGAGGCCAAACAAGAAGTGTCGTCTACATATCTGACCGATTTCATCTTTGGTCGTATCGGCTCAGTGTGCTTGCTTGCTCGGTGTGTGTTGTCTTTCCTATTTACTCATTGAAAACCGAGGTTTTAAAGATCGTTGCACATTGTTTCCTCACTGCAGTTTCGCCTTGAAAATGGCAGGGTGGTCTCCTGCCGAAATATCGGCCGACGTCGATTTTGATACCTGGCAGCATACCCGTAAGTTGTTATTCGCCAGGAGAAATTAAGGAATCACAAAGTACGGATTAGTCTCGCAGCTGTTCGACGAAGCGTAATGGGCGAAGAATTAGTTTGTGATGTACAAACATGTTAGACGGTGGTTCGGAACTTGCTAGGGCGCGGTGACTCAGCGCGCTCGGTCAGAGGGTTGCAGGGATGGTAGCTCGACGCCCTTTGTAACGAGAAAACTGAGTGAACGACGATACGATCAAAATATTACAAAACTTACCAACGTCCATAAACTACCGATCAAACCGAAGAACCAATGAGAAGAGTGAAAAAGGAAGACTGTTCAACGCCATCTGTAGGATGTTGGGGTGGATTGAATTTAGATATTCCAAAAAGTAATTCAAGTTTTCACTACCATGAGGCCAAACAAGAAGTGTCGTCTACATATCTGACCGGTTTCATCTTTGGTCGTATCGGCTCAGTGTGCTTGCTTGCTCGGTGTGTGTTGTCTTTCCTATTTACTCATTGAAAACCGAGGTTTTAAAGATCGTTGCACATTGTTTCCTCACTGCAGTTTCGCCTTGAAAATGGCAGGGTGGTCTCCTGCCGAAATATCGGCCGATGTCGATTTTGATACCTGGCAGCATACCCGTAAGTTGTTATTCGCCAGGAGAAATTAAGGAATCACAAAGTACGGATTAGTCTCGCAGCTGTTCGACGAAGCGTAGTGGGCGAAGAATTAGTTTGTGATGTACAAACATGTTAGACGGTGGTTCGGAACTTGCTAGGGCGCGGTGACTCAGCGCGCTCGGTCAGAGGGTTGCAGGGATGGTAGCTCGACGCCCTTTGTAACGAGAAAACTGAGTGAACGACGATACGATCAAAATATTACAAAACTTACCAACGTCCATAAACTACCGATCAAACCGAAGAACCAATGAGAAGAGTGAAAAAGGAAGACTGTTCAACGCCATCTGTAGTAAAAATCTGAGCAAACTTCTCAACGAACAAACCACAACGAACATGAACAAACGACCGCAAAGCATCGATATCCGTTATGAGAAATTTGACAATATTTTCCCTTTTGCTTGCTAAAAGGTTTTCGCACACTCTTGTTTACTGAAAACAACTATAATCTGCACGATTCAGAGATGTTGATAGGTACCAGCACTTTCTCTGAAAAGTGTATTTCTTCTGATTCGAGAACATCCCATGAAATACATACGCCGGCCGCGGTGGCCAAGGGGACTGCGGCGCTTCAGTCACGGTCTGCACGGCCACTACGGTCGGGGTTTCTAATCCCCCATCGGGCATGGATATTTGTGCAGTCCTTAGTTGTAGCTAGTTCATAAGTAGTTTGTAAGTTTAGGGACTGATGACCCCATAGTTAAGTCCCATAAGCTCTACAAACATGTGATTTGACCTATCACAATTTTTGATCTCCTCCGTACGATATAAACAGACAAAGTAAATCCTTAAACCTGTCATGGCTTCTCAGAATGTCGTTAGCACTATATTCAATGAAAATTCTGCGATTATTTCCACCACCTAGCTGATTTGCACCAATTATTGTACCACTTCACTGGTCTCTGTGTGGCCCTATAATAAACGTCGTTTCCTGGCCAGCGGACCCCTGCCCTTCGTGGCTATTGGAGATAATATAAAAACCGTGCAAACTACGACAGGGTATCGGGAGATGTTTTTCTCAGTGACCTCCCCCCTTGCATCAGTGCCACTTCTCACGGCTCCTGAGGCAGTCGCTATGAGAATCTGGACATTATGGGACAATACTGTCTGCAATATATACGTTATCCTGGATGTGGTAGTGCCTTCATTTAACCTCTCGGCCATTCCTCCTTTTGGAGGATATCAATGCCCACAATAGGTTCACAGATTTGTGACTGGCTAGAAGACTTCCTAAGTAATAGAACGCAGTACGTTGTTCTCGATGGCGAGTGTTCATCAGAGATGAGTGTATCGTCGGGCGTGCCCCAGTGGACTGTGATAGGACCGCTATTATTTTCTATCTATATAAATGATCTGATAGACAGACTAACTTGTAATTTGCGGCTGTTTGCTGATGATGCTGTGGTGTTTGGGAGGGTGCCGTCTTTAACTGACTGTAACAGCTTACAGGATGACTTAGAAAAAATTTCTAGTTGGTGCGAAGAATGGCAGCTAGCCCTCAATGTAGAAAAATGTAAGGTGATGCGCATGAGTAGGAAAAACAATCCCATAATATTTGAATACAGCATTAGTAGTGAGCTTCTTGGTGCAGTCGCGTCGTTCAAATATCTTGGCGTAACACTGCAGAGCGATATGAAATGGAACGAACATGTAAGGACAGTTGTGAGTAAGGCGGACGGCCGACTTCGGTTTATTGGGAGAATTTTGGGAAGATGTACTTCATCTGTAAAGGAGACCGCGTATAAAACGCTTGTACGAGCACGTCTTGAGTATTGCTCAAGTATTTGGGACTCGCAGCAGATGAGTTTAAAGGAAGACATAGAAGCAGTTCAGAGTCGAGCAGCTAGATTTGTTACCGGTAGGTTCGAACAATGTCAACGTCAATTTCTGTTGAGGAAATTTTGGGGGACGGAATTTGAAGCTGAGTGTAGTACCATCTTGCTACCACGTACTTACATATCGCGTAGTGATCACAATGACAAGATAAGAGAAATTAGGGCTCGTACGGAGGCATATAGGCATTATTTTTTTCCTCGTTCTATTTGGGAACGGAATAGGAAAGGAAATGCCTAGTAGTGGTACTGTGCACCCTCCGCCACGCACCTTACGGTGGATTGCGGAGTATGTGTGTAGATGTAGATGTACAAAAGTGACAGACGGATATGCAGTTCTCCTGTAGAGTATCAAGTTATACTTAACCTCTCAGCCACCTGTGCACGTGCCCCAGCCGGACTTAAACGTCCATTTGTCACGGTTGCTTGTACTTCTCGTGCTCCCACACATGTAGTGTGATTCCCGCGACGGAAAGAGACACATTTAAACCATGTCTAGCCTCTATTGGCATGTCATATTTATTATGAAATGTGAATGTTTCCTTCGAACAGTCGTTTCATCAGGGGAAATAGGCAACTATGACAAATAGAAATTTGGGTCTGACCGGGAAACGTGCGCGGTTGACAGAGAGGTTAAGGCGACCGCTCTCAAAAGGCGGGAGACCTGGGTTTGAGTCCCGATCGGACGTTTGGCATAGAAGGATAGAACACCTTAATAAGATAAACTGAACGACGGAAGTAGTCGAAAAATAAGAATGAACATCAGTTTATTTAAAACAAATAAGAGTGTCAAACCAAGGACTCGACAAAAAATGACGTAGCTACTCGAAGACAATAACATTATAGCCGCAATGCAAACTTCAAAGAACCAGATGAAAATTAACATTTAATATTAATTAACAAACATAAACCCGTTAACATGGAGAAAACTGTCTGAAATTACCACACTAAATTTTAATTTTAAGTTTCTTTCTGGGTACTTTTGTAATGCTCTTTCATTAGTAACAGACACAAGCACACTCTCCGTACATCTGTTTGTATGTATTACCTTTTGTGTTTTAGAGTGAAGTACCCTGAACAAAAATTTACGAAACGTGCTTGTGATACAACTTGTACATATCGGTAATGAATTACAGCAACATAATCTGCTTCCAACTCGTAAGCATAAAATGAAAATAATGGATCACAGCGAGAACAAGGGTACTGGGTGTCTGAGATTGTTAGCAGAAAGAATTTTTAATAGTGATAAGAGAAATATGTGTTTATTTGGTCATTTGACAGAATTGACTAGTGTATGCTGTTGAAGATTCTGAAAAATACTAGTAGTGACTGGAAGGATAGAAGGCTGATACAACAACTCTATGTGGGACAGAAAGCGGTGGATAGATGAAGACTAAACTGGAGAGTTCGCTATTGGAAGAGGTGTGAGGCAGGGTTATTGAGTGTCATACATGCTGAAAATCTAATCAACGAGGCATAGTAACAAGCAAAACTATACAGATGATATCGTTGTACTAGCAGAAACAGAAGAAGAGCTCCAGGTAATTATAGAGATATTGTAAGGATAGAGAAACAATTCATCTACATCTACATCTACATCTACATAGATACTCTGCAAATAACATTTAAGTGCCTGGCACAGGGTTCATCAACCACTTTCATAATTTTTCTCTAACGTTCCATTCTCTAATAGCCCGCGGGAAGAAAGAACACCTAAATCGTTCCGTTTTCGATATGATTTCTCTTATTTTATTGGGATGGTCATGTCTCCCTAAGTAGGTGGGTGCTAGCAAAATATTTTCACATTCAGAAGTAAAAGTCAGTGATTGAAACTTCGCAAACAGATCACGTCGCAATGAATAACGTCTTTCTTTTAATGATTTCCACCCCAATTCGTGAAATATTTCCGTGACGCTTTCCACCCGTAACGTGATAAAACAAAACGAGCTGCCCTTCTCTGAACCTTCTCAATATCTTCCGTCAGTCCCACCTGGTGAGGATCCCAGTATGGGCAACAGTACTCCAGGAAAGGACGCACAAGTGTGATCTAAGCACTCTCTTTGGTGGAGCTGTTCTGATAATGAAACGTAATCTTTGGTACGCCTTCACCACAATATTTTCTATGTGTTCTTTCCAGTCTAAGGTGTTCGTAATTGTAACTCCTAGGTATTTAGTAGAATTTGCGACCTAAAGGTTTGACTGATTTATCGCGTAATTGAAGGTCAGCGGATTTTTTTGGTGGTCATGTGTATTACTTCACACTTTTATTTATTTAGTGTCAACTGCCAATTTTTGCACCATATAGAAATTTTGTCGGATTGAAACTGAATGTCGATAAGACCATAGTGATGGAAATCGGAAAAGAAAGCGACACGATCGAAAAATTAAATGGAAGAAAATTAAAACATGTCCAGTGTTTCCAGTATTTCGCAAGCTTGATAACTTCCTTGGAAGTTGGACAGAAGAAACAAGACACAGAATGTACATGAGAATGAAAAGGGTTGGGAAAGATTTGATGACAGCCAGGAGCTTCCCCATTACTCTCCGGAAGAGGTTGTGTGGAGCGTGGTGTCATATGGTTCGGAAACGAGGGCTGACAGAATTAACAAATACAATTAGAAAGTTTTGAGATGTTGCTATGGCGAAGAATGGAGAAAGTAAAATGGGCCGAAATGTTAAAAGGAAAAAAAAAAAAAATGTTTGTAAACGTATTGGACCAAACTGCCATGGACGGCAGTCCCTAAGGGTACAGACAACTTAAACAAACTTACGCGAAGGACAACATACACGTCCGTGCCAAAGGGAGGGCTCGAACTTCCGAAGGCGTGCAACCAGTTGCTCCGCAGCGAGTGCCTTACAGCGCTCGGCCACTCCAGCGTGGCAGGGTAAAAGAAGAATGCAACTTCATGAGCATGATACAGAAGAGGAAAACACCTTGTATGGGACACATATTACGATGGAACAGTCCACTGCAGACAATAGTAGAAGAAAAGTGGGTGAGTAAGAAGAAGGTTTGGTATGTTAACAGTTCATAAGAAAGCAAGACTTACTTAGTATCTAGCAAGACTTACTTAGTATCTACAAGCAAATGAAAAGGAGAATGCTCAGGTTATAGAGACATGGAGGATATTCAGTTGATATTTGTCTGATTATAGAGAGAGGAGATAGGAACGGTTGGTGCCGCTGACTGCGTACAGACAAGGAACAAGGAAGCCGCTTCATTCTTCGGGGAAATGGCGAGACGGCGATCGGCTGACAATACACACTAAGAAAGGGTGACCGAAACAGGTGACCTAGACGGAAGGGCAGAACCTTATTCCACTTTATAACGAGAAAGTAGGTATTATTTCGCAGTTGGCGTAGGAAATAAACGTTCAGGTAATGACTCTCTTCACCGTCCATATTTTGTAACGAGCCTTTTCAATGGCGGCCACGTTCTAGCATCTTCTTCACTTTCTTCGCGCAGAGGGCTCCATGAATTCACAATTAGCTGGCAGAGGAAAATGCTTTGAATAACCGGACATCACCAATTGGGATTTTTTGTGATCTCTCAAAGGCTTTTTGATTGTGTAAATCATGGGATACTTCTAGATAAGCTTACGTATTGCGATATGAATGGGACAGTGCACAAATGATTTAAATCATACTTAACTGGAAGAGTGCAGAAAGTTGAAATAAGCAGTTCACATGATATAGATGAAACAAGTAATTCCTCTAACTGGGGATGTATCAAAAATGGGGTTCCACAAGGTTCGATCTTGGGTCCTTTCCTGTTATTAATATATATTAATGACTTGCCATTCTACATTCACGAAGATGCTAAGCTAATACTTTTTGCTGATGATACAAGTATACCTATCACACCTGACAAACAGGAATTAACTGATTAAATTGTAAATGATATCTTTCAGAAAGTTATTAAGTGGATCTCTACAAATGGACTCTCATTAAACTTTGATAAAATCCAGTATATACAGTTTCATACAGTAACTGGCATGACACCATTAATAAATTTAGACTTTGAACAGAAATCTATTGCTAAGGTAGAATATTCAAAATTTTTAGGTGTTTACATTGACGACGGATTGAATTGGAAGAAACACATTGAAGATCTGCTGAAACGTTTGAGTTCAGTTACTTATGCTATTAGGGTCATTGTAAAATTTGGTGATATGCAACTCAGTAAATTAGCTTACTACGCCTATTTTCATTCATTCATATGGGATCATATTCTGGGGCAATTCAACATTGAGTAAGAAAGTATTCATTGCACAAGAGCGTGATAAAGAATAATTTGCTGGAGCCCACCCAAGAGCATCCTGCAGACGTTTATTTAGGAATCTAGGGATCTTCACTGTAGCTTCACAATATATATACTCACTCATGAAATTTGTTATTAACAATCCGACCCAACTCAAAAGTAATAGCAGTGTGCATTGCTACAACACTAGGAGAAGTGATGATATTCACTATTTAAGGTTAAATCCAACTTTTGCTCAGACATGGTTGAATTATGCTGCCACAAAAGTCTTTAGTCACTTACCAAGTAGCATCAAAAGTCTGACAGATAGCCAACTAGTATTAAAAAAGAAATTAAAAGGAATTTCTGAATGACAACTCCTTCAACAATGTAGATAAATTATTAATTAAAACTTAAAAAATTAAATAATAAAATAAAAATAAAAAACAAGAAAATGTAATTATAAATCCTTAAAATATTGATTCTCAAGTGTAGACAACATTTACTAAACTGGCACGTTCCACATCATTAAGAAATGTCGTATATATGATCTATGGAACAAGTATTAATCTAATCTAATCTAATCTTAAGGCACCAGTCGAGAACTTGGCTTCTACTTTTGATACTCTTCATTTTGGCTGCTAAGACACGGAATAATTGGTCCCCGTCTAATGAGATCAAACAGTCATCATTGACGTGAACAAATGCAAGAAAACATCTGTGTTTGCGCAAAGGCATAAATGACGACACCTTGAGACAGGGGCGCAGATACGGGGACGGGGGGTGGGGTTCAACCCCCCGCGCCAAGAACTTTTTTTTTTTTTTTTGTCGCTCTGGCAAAATTTTTTTAAAGAAAATACATTAATTTGTGTAATGAATAAGACAGTTACACTGGAAATTTTGCCAACAAAGAGAGGTACCAGGGTATCTCTAAGTTCTAATCGATGCTTATTTGTGCTTTGGCTTCTTACTTGTTGTCGGGACACTGTCTCGAATCTCTTACGGGTGGCCTTCGTGAGGCCTTGTAACAGTCGACAAGTATTGTTGGATTCCAGCCAGAAACACGCTCTACAGACCGTTTAAAGTACCGCGCGAGGCTACCACTTCAGTGACGGGGCGGCGAACTTGTACATGATACATACAAATATAAACGAGAACAAATACATGACATCACAAACTTATTACATCCGTGTATAATTTATACCACAGATGCTGATCATCTGCCTCAAGTGGCAGCATTGTACAGCAGACACAGTAAATTCCCCCTCTTACACCCCTCCTCAGCGTGCCGTATTAGTTGTCCTGACTGAAAAGATTGTAATGAAATAGTATTACCTGGAGAAGCTGTAGTATTATTCTGTACGAAAACACACACTTTTAATAAGGTAAAAAAACTGGTTTCCCTAAAGGTGGCGCCATTCCCCTGATCTCCCCTATATGTTATTTGTTTGAAGGCTTTCGATTTTTTACGATTGCTGACACCAGATGACTTTAGCCAGATGTGGTAGTGCGGAACGTATTTCTAATTTACTAATCCCTACAGCGATTACTTTTGCTCTGAAAATTGGGCTTATTCTGTATGTAATGTTCAAATAATTATTGGGAATATAGAATGAAAAACTTTCATTCTGCAGCGGAGTGTGCGTTGATATGAAACTTCCTGGCAGATTAAAATTGTGTGCCGGAACCGGTACTCGAACCTGGTATCTTTGCCTATCGCGGGCACGCGCTCTACCAATGAGCTATCCTGACACGACTCACGGTGCCGCTCCACAACTTCAATTCTGCCAGTACCTCGCCGCCTACTTTCCAAACTTTCGCGCGCCGGCGAAAGGCAAAGGTCCCAGGTTCGAGTCCCGGTTCCGGCACACAATTTTAACCTGCCAGGATGTTTCATTGGGAATATAGTTGGGCAACGTCTTCGACAACAGACAGTATTTCGGCAGGTGAATGCCCGTCATTTTCACGGTGTACTAGAAAAGACTGCTCTTCATGTCTACAATCTTTTGCAATAATGCTTTATTCTTTTATCAACTACTAGCTTAAATCCGCGGCTCCGTTCGCGTGTTGGTTGATTATGATAGATAAGCTATCTTTAAGTTGTGTGCTATGAGACTAGTTTTGAAGAATGAAATAGAATACCTCCTATATTAATTAATCAACATTCAAATAAAAAAATAAAATTATGTGAAGTGTTTAGTGATTCACAATAAATAATACGTAGGCCTACATTGTTCCTTATAGCCTGTGTTGCAATATCTCAACACGTATGGTGCCAGTATTGTTCAAATTCATTTTAATTTCATTTTAGGGCATTCTGGTGAACTACGTTATTTGTATTAACAGAAATTTCTTTTTTACTGCTTTGTTTATTCTTTTATTTCCTTATTCGCATGCTTATCCTTACAGAGAAAGAGCTGAAGACATTGTAGTACGCATAGACCAAAGATATGGTCTGTGGCATCACGTTTCGCTGTATGTAACCTCCTTGCTATAGTCTTATTGAATCCATCATTGGTGGTGGAAACGGGACAGCGACTGGTCAAGAGTATGAAGGAACTGAGGTTCCAACAGCCGTAAGTATAATGAAATATTTATTATATTGAAACCAGTTTCGGCATTTCACTATGCCATCTTCAGGTCTCTGTGTATTAAACAAACCTAATCAAGTGACTAACGCAAAAATATAAAAAATCACAAAAACGTATTGTATGGTAGCACACAGAAAATACAATATTACAATATAGGAATGAAAATACTATACAATACCACATAAAGAATATGTACAAATGTACAAAAGTAGTCAACAATAACATTCATTTTTAATAGTATACTAGAGACAATTGCAATCCCAAAGCTGACAAAGGGAATGATAGTGATCGACTAAAGAGTCGTTTTTGGTAATAAAACGTTGACATGCTTGTCGACATAGGCACATAACACTAAAAACTAGGACAGCCCAAAATATATCTAAGGTTACAGCAAACATCCCACTAAAATATCACAAAAAATGACGAGTAAAGGTAATAGATAAGGAACAAACTGTACTATGAACAATTGGCAAGTGCATGGTACATATTTCCCCTGACGGAAATGTAGTGATAAACTACTTATAGAAGCAAAGTACTATTCTAAATTACGAAAATGAAAGACAAATATGTGTAATTGAAACAGGTGAAAAATGCCACAAGTGACCCTAAAATTACAACCGTGTATAGAAATATACATGGGCTGTGCAAATACTAATACTTGCACAGCACCACTCCCCCCCCCCCCCTCGCCCAGAGGAAAAATTTATCTACGCACCTGCTTGAGATGTGTTTTTGTGAAAAGAACCTACTTTTGCATACAATCAGCAGATGACGGGTCTCTGCGATCACACCGGTGAATAACTTGGACTTTTTTTTATCGTAATAGGATAACTACACTCAATGTTCGGGTTAAATAGCGGTGTAGCTCAGGATCACGAATAAAACTACTTGTATTTTGCAGTAACTTACAAATGTTAATTGTTTGACTGAAATGACACGAAAGTTGCAATTTTTTTCATTTATTTATTTATGCATTTTCTATGGACGCATGCTGTCCTCCTATTTAAATTTGCTTAGGACTTTTCGGCAAAACTTATTGCAGGACAGGGCAGTATTAGTCGTTGGTTCAGTCGATCACAAATCGCATTTGTTGACAAAGACTCTACATGTGCTATAAGATCCGTAGTACCTTCAGACCAGCCACTCCAGACAAGACGCAGCTCACATCTTCAGTTGGTAAAGTGCCACAGCTCCGGCAAATAAGGAGATCCAAGATTACTGCTTCGCTCAGCCTTGCAGTAGTAATTTGCCTGTTAAACGTATGTCCTTTTTATTTTCTGATAATTGGAATGCGCACTCATGGTAAAACGCGAATTCTAAATTCTGTTAAGACACAGCATGCCAGAGAATTAAATCTAAATCAGTGAAATCTTTCCTTTCAGTAGCTTGTGCTCCTTGTTACTTTGATTTTGGAAGGCGTGTTCATCAACGAATTATATTAACGGTAATGTTTTTGAATATAATATCGTTATTTAGCTGCTGTGCTTTGCTAAAAGTGTAGGACGAGCAAAATTCAGTTGACAAACATCAATGTAATGTCAAGTTCCCCCACCTTTGGTTAGATCTTACAGGGCTAAATTCTTTATTGCGTTATCCAAAACTCCGTTCCGTTTGTAACACTGTTAAGTAATTGCCATGAATATCGAAACATATATATTGTACAGTTTCCACTATTGATCATGTATAGGGTTACATGTGTATACTTCTTTTCTTTCAGTGAATTGCAACCATACTGATTCAAATACATCTGCATACGTACTCAGCAATCCACCCAAAGGTGCGTGGCGGAGGGTACTCCGTACCATTACTAGTTACTCGATTTCCTGTTCCACTCCCATATAGAACGAAGGAAAAACGAATGCTTGTATGCATCCGTACGAGCCATAGTCTCCCTGATCTCATCATTGTGGTCTTTATGCAAAATGTAGGTTGGCGGCAGTAGAATCAGGTTACTTTCCATGGTTTGCGCTCCACGACTTGAAATGTATCCAATACTCTGAGAATTTTCAGCTATCAGTCGATCTTTTTCAAAATTCTTTATTGGCAAATTATTATTTCGGCCAGTAACTGACCATTATCAATGCTACGAAGTACAAGAGAAAACATTATTACTACATGAAAATGTTACATAAGTTCCACTTGTGACATTATAAAAGACACAACAATGTTCCAATTAATTATACATAACATGTGTTTAACTGTAGATGTTATTAATATGGAAAAACTTACTCCACGCCAACTACGACAACTGGACATATTTGCCGTTTCAAATCTATGTAAACACTATTTCGAAAACGAGAGTGGGTGACGCCATAGAACATCATTTTGGCATGTGCTGCCCTCTACAGTATAACGAATATAATAGTTTTTATCAACAGAATAAAAAAAGAGGTCAAAGTAATAAAACAACATTTGACTAACATCGTAATAAAATTACGATGTTTTTTGTAAATTTGTCATAAATGAAAGCCATGTTGTTTTATTACGATGTTTTTTGTAAATTTGTCATAAATGAAACCCATGTTGTTTTATTACTTTGACTTCTCTATTTTATTTATTCTGTTGATAAAAACTATTATATTCGTTATAATGTAGAGGGAAGCACATGCCCAAATGATGTTCTATGTATGTCTAATTAATTAGAACATTGCTATGTTTGTTATAATGTCTCAATTGTACTTATGTAATATTTCCATGTAGTAGCAATGTGTTTCTCTTGTACTTTTTAGCACTGATAATGGCCAGTTACTGGCCGAAATCATGATTTGCCGATAAAGAATTTTAAAAAAGATCGGCTGATATCTGAAAATTCTCAGAGTATTGGTAGTAGAATCGTTCTGCAGTCGGCTTCAAATTCCGCACCTCAAAATTTCTTCAGCAAATATTGTGCATCACCTGATTGCCTCATTTACTTATGTATTACTTTTTTAATTATTGACGTTTGAAATTATACATATTTGTGTGATTTTGGTATGTTAAAATATTGTGTGATTTACTGGTTCATGCATGGTGCACTAAATTTCAGTCATATGCAAAACGTGCAGCACCCCAGAACGGAAAGCAGTGAAAGGTGTTGAAAAAAGGATTTGGCGACTCTGTACTGAAGAGGTAGCTTCTAAAGGAGTAGTGCGCCAGACTCCATAGAGTAGGGTAAGCTTCGACGTGAGCTGTGTGGCTTGGTAAAGGCACAAAATTTATTTGGATTCCACCGAGTGGTGTTTCAGATATGAAATTATTGCAGCTAAAGAGATAATATTGTAGTGCTCCGTGTAATAATTATACGTCACCAAGAAGAGGACTAATGAGCTCTTTTCAGATCACGAATAATGCTCTTCGTTGGCACAAAAAAAAAAAAAAAAAAAAAAATCATCCACGAAATTCTGTTACCACTCTCAAAGGATAGTTAATTGATTTAGTTACATTTGTGTCACTTCTCGAACCAGGTTATTATTCTTATTTTAAAATAATAATTACTTTACATAATATGTAGAAATCTTATCACACTTTCATCCTTGGTTATGTTTCTAGTTATGATATTTTACTTTGTGCTTAATTATCTACATCTACATAGATACTCTGCAAATCAGATTTAAATGCGTGGCAGAGAGTTCATTAACCACTTTCATAACTTTTCTCTACCGTTCCATTCTCTAATAGCGCGCGGGAAGAAAGATCACCTAAATCGTTCCGTTTTCGATCTGATTTATTTTATTGGGATGGTCATGTCTCCCTAAGTAGGTGGGTGCTAGCAAAATATTTTCACATTGAGAAGTAAATGTCGGTGATTGAAACTTCGCAAACAGATCACGCCGCAACGAATAACGTCTTTCTTTTAATGATTTCCACCCCAATTCGTGCAACATTTCCTGACGCTTTCCCCCCCGTAACGTGATAAAACGAGCGGCCCTTCTCTGAACCTTCTCAATATCTTCCGTCAGTCCCACCTGTTGAGGGTCCCACAATGGGCAACTGTACTCCAGGAGAGGACGCACAAGTGTGATATAGGTAGTCTTTTTGGTGGAGCTGGTGCATCTTCGAAGCGTTCTGCTAATGAAACGTAATCTTTGGTTCGCCTTCCCCACAATATTTTCTATGTGTTCTCTCCAGTCTAAGGTGTTCGTAATTGTAACTCCTAGGTATTTTGTAGAATTTACGACCTTAAGGTTTGATTGATTTATCGCGTAACTGAAGTTCAGCGGATTTCTTTTAGTGGTCATGTGTATTACTTCACACTTTTCTTTATTTAGTGTCAACTGCCAATTTTCGCACCATGTAGAAATTTTGTCTAAACCGCTTTACAGTTGCTTTTGATCCTCTGTTGACTTCACTAACCGATAAACGATAGCATCATCCGCGAACAGGCTAAGGAAGCTACTCAGATTGTCTCCTAAATCGTTTATAAACACAAGAAAGAGTAGGGGACCTATAACGCTTCCCTGGAGAACGCCAGATATCACTTCTGTTTTACTCGATGACTTACCGTCAATTACAACGAACTGTGTCCTTTCTGATAGGAAATCGTGAATCCAATCGCCCAATGGGGGAGATATTCCATAAGCACGCAATTTCATTAGAAGCCGCTTGTGGGTTACAGAGTCAAAAGCCTTCCGGGAATCCAGAAATATGGATCCCGAGGATCCTGTATTCTTTTAAGATCCATGTAAGAACATGAAACGTAATTGTTGAATGGTGAAGTACTAAATGCTTAGTTTCTTCTTTAAGTATTAAGTAATTGTATCAGAAGTTGTAGTACTCCTACTTTCCAGTACGTTCTTAAACAAATGTTACTGTTTGACTTCATCGAAAGCCATACTACATTCAGCTGTACATTTTAAACACTGCTACTGGTGCTTATGGTAATCAAATCTGAAGTGTTGGTTTCATGAACAAGAACTTATGAAATCCTGTGCTAGTTTTTACCTCTACCACAGTGAAGTTAGTACAGATTAGTGTGGTGTAGTGGGACGACATAATTATCAGCTCCTACTGCCCTTCATCAGTTCTGTTCCGCAGGATATCTATACGGAAGATTTTAATATTTGTGTATAAATGTTTTATCACGAGATACTTAAAATGTTATGTTGTTGGATCTTTGTGTCATGTACGAACGAGCGTAGCAGCGTCATTGCAGCTGAAGCCTGAGTGAAGTCTGCTGGCCAACAATTGTTATTCCGTGACGCAGGCTACAAGGCGACGAAGAATGCTGCGCCCTGCCGATTTGAACGCTTCGTCCTTCCACGGAGCAACTGATTTACATTATTGTAAAATGTATGAATGCATTGTTTCGCGGCCAGCTTTGCTGATAAAATTCTGTAAACGGTTTAATAAGTTTGTTACTGCTTTATCTTGGGAGAAGACGTATGTTATTACAGCTTAGTGGTGTTAATACAACTATGTCTTCAAAGTTATTTGCCTGCGACTAATTTATTAAATCGCAATTTGCGATCACTTATGGCTTCACTGTACCAAGTTTAGACGTAATAACAATGTGCGGCGAATGAAAATTTGTGCCCGGCCGCGATTTGAACCCAAGATCTCCTCCTTACTAGGCAGACGCGTCGACCACTGCGCCACCGAGGACACAGTGACTAGCCCGACTGCAGAGGACTCTTCCCTGCACGTCTCCCGCCACACCCAAATCTCCATTCGCCACGCTGTCTCTTTCCTATACTACAGCCTATTTGTTCTGTAATGCTCGCAGCCACAATACTGTATTCCCGCATGAAGGAGAACAGAGTGGCGGTGACTCTTTATGACACCTTTAGGGGGATGCTTGTGCACTTTTGGTCGAGCTGATCTCTACGAGTTTACGGGAGTAAGACGGGCGTCCGATCCTAGATTGTCGTGAGTTCACTCGTCCTCTCCCGATAATCCATTTGTTGTCTGGAGCAACGTCCCATAGATAAATTAAATTGGTCCCAATCCCCCGGTTCCGACAAGATTTTCGGGAGGTTTTCTTTGGTTGTAAGGCGTATGCCGGAACTGGTAAGCCCCTCTCACTTATTCCCAATAGGGATCCCCCCTTTGCCGCACCATCAGCTTGTCTGATATTTGGCTGAATAGAGCCGCGACTCTTTATGGGCTAGATCTCAAACAGCCCGCTCCACTACTCGGTGTGGAGAATAAAAAGAATAAGAGTTTCTTTTTCTTTGGAGTGATTAACGCGTCGGCCTAGTAAGCAGGAGATCCCGGGTTCGAATCCCGGCCGAGCACAAATTTTCATTCGCCTCACATTGGTATTACATCTAAGCCTAGTACAGTGAAGCCATAAGTGATCGCAAATTGCGATTTATTTTATTAAAAATGAACGCTGTAACGTCGTCAAAAATATATAATCGAATTTATTATGTATTTCTATATATAAGAGTCAACGTTATTAATTTGTGCAAATTGAAATTTATAATTATATAGAAGAGAAAATCAGTATTTTCTTCGGAGAGATCGGATTGAAATTATATTACAGATAAACATGCATTCAGGTATTAACTGAAATGCATGTGATACAAGACGAGAAGTAGTATCGATTATGTGTTAACTAAAATTTCACGCAGTTGATGTACAGATTGTTATAGGATATAAATGACAATTCATTAGATCTCATATCGAGAATTAATGATTCGTACACAGACCTTAACTATTATTATGAGGAGTTTAATTGGATTGTGTCTGTGAATGATGCGGGAATAGGAGTTGAAGTTCGATTACGGTCAACTCTTTGGAATAAATCGATAGGCAACCTAAAACTCTCGTGAACTGTCTGATACATTTTGGAAAAAAAAAAAAAAAAAAAAAAAAAAAAAAAAAAAAAAAAAAAAAAAAAAGATATAGTGATGGAGAGTCTCGTAATGAATGTGAGCCGCGGCGGAGCGGCCGAACGCATTAAGGCGCTTTGCTACGATGCGCGAGGCCGTTCCCCGTCGGGGGTTAGAATCCCCCCTCGGGCATGGATGTTTGCACCGTCGTGAGTATAAGCTAGTTCGTAAGTAATTTGTACGTTTAGGGACTGATGACCCCGCAGTTCAGTCCCATAACATTTACAAACATTTGAATTTTTTTTTTCCTTGAATGAATGTGATACCGTTAGTTGAAAAGCTATTTGCCCGATTTTTTCCAGAACAGTGGGAAAGTACAGTATTGTAGTACATACAAGAAAATTATTGCTACATTACAAGAAAAGTTAACTAAAAGAAGGGATAGATTGGTAAGACACATTCTTAGACATCAAGGAATTGTAAATTTAGCGTTGGAGGGAAGTGTGTGGGGTAAAAATCGCAGAGGAAGACCAAGAGATGGATACAGTAAGGTGATTCAGACAGATGTAGGTTGCCGTTCTTATGTGGAGATGAAGAGACTTGCTCAGGATGGGGTATTGTGGAGAGCTGCATCAAACCAGTCTTCGGACTGAAGACCACAACAACAACAACATACAAGAAAGGCCACCCTATAGTGTTCACCGTATTTGTTGCATGGGTATGTTGACACAATATTACAGCTTGAATAATCAAGTGTCCAGTACAATCATTCCTGCAAAAGTGCAAGTTAAATCACGAAAGGTACTGGTACCACTTGCCTAATTAAGGAAGTGTTCGTTTTTTACATATTATTTTCCTAAGGCAAACATGTATTGCAATATTATCTAGCTCGTTACTTGTTCTGTCTCATAACTAAGTCAGAGGTAAAGCAGTTTTTAACGATTCCATATCTGTTAGGGCCCAAACACACAGTCTAAGCATCAAAAATCCTCGCAGAGTGTAACTTTCGGTTTTTATTGTTATTTCAAATGTTTGTAAATCTATCGGACTAAACTGCGTGGTCATCAGTCCGTAGCTTACAAAGTACGTTGACTAAGGTAATATAACCTAAGGACAAACACACACACCCATGCCCCAGGGAGGACTCGAACCGCGCGCTCCGCAGCGAGGTGCCTTCGACCGCTCGGCTACTCCTCCGCGGCTATTGCTATTTATAGTTAACAGTTACTGTAGCCATTTTCGGATAGAGAAATAAATATTTTAACGGTTATAAGTTATCGATTTTGAGTATTTAACTAACAGACAGTACTTCCTAACCGTGTTAGATCATACAACAGGATTTGCAACAGGCGCTTGCAAACTGCACGGTCCTATCGAAAACAGGCCTGCTGTTTATCACTGCCACACTGCGGGTTCTGTGCCTCTATATTGTAAGTTAATTACTGACAGTAAGGTGACAAAGAAGTAAGAGGAACAGTCACGTTCTAAGCTTAAAAATGTGATCGCGTGATACGAGGATAAAGGTACGGTTAGAAAACAAGAGGTGATGTAATAATGATTACTGTGAACTACCTTAAGAATCTCGTATCCTGAAACAAGAATAACAAAACGTTAGACTCTTTCCTCCTGTGGGTCCCCTGACCTTGTAGAGCAGGTACCGGTCACTGAAATGACTCACAGTTCTTCTGATTCACGTTTTGTAGAGGAAAATCGTTCAGCAGGTGAAACACAGCATGCCCTAGGACTGAGGTCGCACGTCAGTGACATATCTGATTGGAATGTGGATTACTTGAACCCAAACTATTTCGTTCTAATTATAATTCTGGAAAATTAGTGAAAGATGACTATGAGGTGTTTTTAAGATAGTAGTTATGATGAGAATTTAGCTGTTGAAATCAAATATCCCATAATATTCAGTATCGTAGCAATTATTTCGTATTGATGTCCATGGATTTTAAAAGTACTCAGATAATTTATCATTTTACGTGTCAAGCGTGACATAAATTTGAACTAACATCAGGAACATACTTTTTAAAATAGAAAAATAACTTTCTGCAGCCAAACATGTAGTAATAGTTGAGCTAGGTTTGGCAAAATGCGAACATCAATTATTCTAAACATTTAAACGGTGTGATGCCTATGGTAATTACAGCATCGGACAATTTCACTAACTAAATACTGCAGATTCTTATCTGATGAAAAAAAAGTATTGCTGTTATTTAAACAGCCGTCTGATTGCATAACACGACACAACAATCCTGACTATTGTCATCGCCCGCTAGTATACTCCCAAAGCCTTCCCACTTCCCTCGGCTAGCGTGTTTTGGAGCGTACATCAAGAAGTTACCTTCTTGACCGCTGCGGCGCTAGTAGTGTGCCGTAAATAGGGATGCAGAATCGTTATAAAAACATCGATGTTCAGACATCGATGTTCCTGCTGAAAAATATCGATGTTAAAAAAACATCGCTCTGAAAAACGATACATCGATGTTTTTCCGATGTTTCCATACGTTTAAGAAATATTAGGAAAAACACACTGAAATGAAGCTGTGTTGCTAGAAAGTATCTGCCTTATTTATGTTCTTTACTAGGCTACGAATACACAGCGAAATGGCAGATTAGAATGAAAAAGTAGTTGGGAATAAGGTTTCGGTACCTATTGCGCTGATTTTACTTGGGATTTACATCGATTTGTTCATTACATGCGAAATAACTTGTTTTTTGTTGACGTATTGCATTTTTCTTAGCTGTCGACGTGGAGAAAATTAAACATTATGCATCTTTCAGTTACTGCTTAATAATGTATTTTTAAAATGAATATTCATCAATGACGTTTATCAAATCATGTACCTTGCTGAAATGAAAATCTATGTTATACTTGGCTTGTTGGCTTTTGTCTCGGATTTTTCGTCGACTTTTGTTTGACAGTACGATATCAGTCTGACTGGGTAGCACTGTCAAAGATTCGATTGCACTGATGTTGGAGGGTGAAATTCCAGTAATGCCAGCAGCCCGTGCTGGACAAACATCAGATTAATCATCAGATTGTTTCGTATTTCACTTGCCTACTGTTTCAAAAGTATGAAAACAGCGACGAGCGACGACAGCAGGAGCACCACACTTGAGCTGACGCTGGCTGAGCAACTAATAAAGTAATAATGGAGTTGTCAATCAATTGTTGAACGATGTCGATAGTTTTGCACTTCTGTCGTCGATATATCGCTGTTCAAAACATCGATGTTTATGGACGAAACATCGATGTTTTCAAAACAGCGATGTATCGTTTGCATACCTAGACGTGAACCCACGCTGCACGAACATTGTAATCAACAGTAGAAACTACGTAAACAGTGTAATTTCTTGTCGTTTGACTGCCAGACTAGCAAGAGTATCCTGACGTATGATCACGAAATTACGGTGGATTGATTCCGTAATTAGAAGGTATGAAATCGTAGTAGTTTTTATTAGAACACCATTACAGGGTTTGCAATAATCCATCTTCATGGTTTTCCACACGCCCTCTATAATTTTCTACCCCATCGGTACATCTGGTCTGATTAGTTACTTTTTATGATATTACCATACGTAAATTAATTTAACACAATACCGTCTCATTACAGGTTTTAATTTGTCAATATCAATGGTGTGTTGTGGCACAAATCGAAGTGGTAAAGCGAAAGGATATTTATTTCACGAACTTCTCAGAAAAAGTGATGTCAGAGAACAGTGGCTAAAAGCAATATCAAGAGCAGATTTTTCGCCCAATTTCAACTTTAGATCGTGTGTGGTGTGTAGCTGTATACGCCAGCGCATTGACGTGCGAAATAATGGGTGGGTCGCGCAGAATCAAAACTCAAATGTTTGTTATGTTTAAGGGACTTAACTGCAGGGTCATCAGTCCCTAAACTTACAAACTACGTATGAACTACCTTATACTAAAGAAGACACAAACATCCATGCCCGAGGGGGGGGGGGGTTCGAACCACCTCCCCCCCCCCTCCTTCGCACGCACAAAAAAAAAAAAAAAAAAATAAATAAATTCAACTGTTTGTATAGCTTATGGGATTTAACTACGAGGTCATCAGTCCCTAAACTTACAGGCTACTTACGAACTAGCTAACAGTAAGGACGGCACAAATTCCATGCCCGAGGGGGGATTCGAACCCCCGACCGTAGTGGCCGTGCAGATCGTGACTGGAGCGCCTCAGTCCCCTCGGCCACCGCGGCCGGCGCGCGCAGAATCGTCTGTCGTCGATCACTGTCCGCTAACGCGGAAACAGTATGCTCTTCTTCAGAAACGCTTGGATCACCTGGCCGATACATGTCTGCCACAGTTTCCCGACCTTCGTTGAAGGCTTTTATCCATCGTCCCACTGTTCTGTACGGCAATGCCGAGTCACTGCACGCCTCTTGAAGGCCTTGTGCGACCTCTGGCACATTCAATCTCGATCCAACTAGGCTGTTGCTGTATCGAAAACATAATGATAGCGTTACATTAGACCGCGGCGGAGCGGCCGAGCGCATTGAGGCGCTATTCCCCGGTGCGCGAGGCCGTTCCCCGTCGGGGGTTCTAATCCCCCCCTCGGGCATGGATGTTTGTGTCGTCTTCAGTACAAGGTAGTTCATACGTAGTTTGTAAGTTTAGGGACTGATGAACGCGCAGTTAAGACACTTAAGCTTAACAAACATTTCAAGATTTTCACAAGTGTCTGTGTGTCCCTAGATTGTGCGAACGCCGGTGACATGGAACAGGCGAGTCTATTTGCTCGGAGGTAAGGTAGGTGCGTCAACAACGTGTGCTATCAGCAACAATAGTAGATTCCATTGCATAGAGCTTGATCTCTTTCTGCTTCTTGAAAACTGTTGTTATTACTGTAAAATAAAACACTAATTCAGTAATGTACAATTATGAAGTGAATAAACATCTGACCTGGTGACATGAAAACTTGTTTTGTATTACTCATAATTGTGATGAGTCCATATCAGTTTTTATAAAACGATTCAGCTTTAATCGCTTCTTGCAAATTTAAAATTTCCAATGTAATTCTTTATGAAACTGCAACGTGGCCGAATGCTGGTCGATTTGGATGTGCATTATATACAACACGCTTTATTTTATGTAGGCACATCTCGAATACTCATAAGAAATACACACTGACGGAAAAATAATTAGGTCACCTGGAAAATCGACGTTGATTTCAATTCTATGACGTTACGTGCCACCTGATGGACAGTAGGTGTTCTGATAACAGTAGCAACGTTGGTGCCAACAGACAGCTGCCAGTGCGCCATTTGTGTGCACTCTTTAATAGGGTATGTTTACTCAGTATAATACACTACTGGCCATTAAAATTTCAACACCAAGAAGAAATGCAGATGATAGACGGGTATTCATTGGACAAATGTATTATACTAGAACTGACATGTGATTACATCTTCACGCAATTTGGGTGCATAGATCCTCGAAATCAGTACCCAGAACAACCACCTCTGGCCGTAATATCGGCCTTCATACGCCTGGGCATTGAGTCAAACAGAGCTTGGATGTCGTGTACAGATGCCCATACAGCGTCAACACGATACCACAGTTCATCAAAAGTAGTGACTGGCGTATTGTGACGAGCCAGCTGCTCGGCCACCATTGGTGAGAGATCTGGAGAATGTGCTGGCCAGAGCAGCAGTCGAACATTTTCCATATCCAGAAAGGCCCGTACAGGACCTTCAACATGCGGTCGTGCATTATCCTGCTGAAATTTAGGGTTTCGCAGGGACTGAATGAAGGGTAAAGTCACGGGTCGTAACACATGTGGAATATAACGGTCCCTGTTAAAAGTGAAGTCGATTCGAACAAGAGGTAACGAGGTATGTAACCAATGGCACCCCATACCTTCACGCCATGTGATACGTCAGTATGGCGATGACGAATACACGCTCCCAATGTGCGTTCACCGCGATGTCACCAAACACTGAGGCGACCATCATGATGCTGTAAAAAGAACCTCGATTCATCCAAAAAAAGTTACGTTTTGCCATTCGTGCACACCGGTTCGTCGTTGCGTACACCATCGCAGGCGCTCCTGTCTGTGATGCAGCGTCAAGGGTAACCGCAGCAATGGTCTCCGTGCTGATAGTCCATCCTGCTGCAAACGTCGTCGAACTGTTCGTGCAGATGGTTGTTGTCTTGCAAACGTCTTCATCTTTTGACTCAGGGATCTAAACTTGGCTGCACGATCCGTTACAGCCATGCGGGTAAGATGCCTGTCATCTCGACTGCTAGTGATACAAGGTCGTTGAGATCCAGCACGGCGTTCTGTATTGCCCTCCTCAACCCACCAATTCCATATTATGCTAACAGTCACTAATCGCGACCAACGCGAGCAGTAATGTCATGATACGATAAATTGCTATCGCGATAGGCTACAATCCGACCTATATCTAAGTCGGAAACGTGATGGTACGCATTCCTCCTCCTTACACATCACAACAACGTTTCACCAGGCAACGCCGGTCAACTGCTCTTTGTCTATGAGAAACCGGTTGGAAACTTTCCTCGTGTCAGCACGTTCTTGGTTTCGCCACCGACGCCAACCTTGTGTGAATGCTCTGAAATGCTAATAATTTGGATATCAAAGTATCTTCTTCCTGTCGTTTGAATTTCATGTCTTTAGGATGTCATCTTCGTGGAGTAGCAAATTTAATGGCCAGGAGCGTATAATTAAAAATTATGAAAATTCTCCTTTTTGACCTACTCCAAAAATCTCATGAGAGAAGCTTTTCGTAAAAAATCTCTTGAATACTTGTTGAGAACTGGTGCCGTCAAATGACGACTTGGAAGATGGAACGGCGAGCTGTGGACTCCAGCGATGCAAGCAGAGTATGAGCGCTGTCTTGTGGAGTGTAATCGTCGAAGACACTCTTGCCCATACTAGGTCTGTGGTGTGATAAGCTACACGCTAGTTATCTTTGGCGTTTATGCTGACTAGTTCTCGTCAAGTGTAGAATGTTGTAGAGCCGTTCTTTTGGCATTCTTGTAACAAGAAAGTGACCTGTTGTTACAACAGAATAACGCTCGCCCACACACTGTGCGTGAACCTCAGTGTGCCCTGCAAAACGCACAGCAGCTTACCTGGCATTTCAATGGGTATGTGAGAAATGGTTTACGACAGGCCGCAGAACACAATGAGGTGGGTCACGTTACACCGCCGAGATTACAGCCCCAGCAGAGTGGGCATTGCAGGACAGATCTGCATCGTCCTCGTCTCTTGCGCAACATTGCAACATCGCACACTGTCATGGGTGACAGTCCGCCGCCGTTTATTACAGCAGCGCACACTGAAAATTAAAGCAAAACAACGCTTGTGTAAATACACTAGCTTAAAACATGGCATTGCCTGGGTATTTGTGTATTTATTCCTGCCTTGAGTAAGTACGTCTCCTAACCCTTCTCTCCCTGTCATACTTCTATTTTGTTAAAGAAAACAAACAAAAAACCATGCTATACTTATCGATAATGTACAAAATTATAAGTGCAGTTGACATATAATATCCGTACGATGTCATATTTATTGATTTATATGTTGTACAATTGTATAATTTTTCAGCTATGTATTCATTTGTATAAGTGCTATATGTCTGCAAAATACGTTGCAAATACAATTAGTAGTAAAGAAGCAATAGACTGAAACTTGGTGTGTGATAGGGCGATTTTCCATGAAAGTTACTGTTTGTGCTCATATCTCATGAACTATGTGTCCTACTGTGATACAATTTAGAAGGTACACTCAACTATATGTGGGTACACTGTCTGTAAAATTTACTGCGGCTCCAATCGCAGTGTAAAAAATATAAATTGTAATGTCATACCGAAAGCAGTAGTTTTATTTCATGAACAGCAGAACGTTACTGTTTATGTGCTCATATCTCATGAACTACGTGTCCGAAGTTGATACAATTTACCAGGTACATTCGACTATATGTGCGTATATTGTCCATAAAATTTCCTGCGACTACAATTTGCAGTGTACAAATTATAAATTGTAACGTCATTCCGATTGCCGTAGTTTTACTCCATAAACAGCGGAAAAGCAGTAAGCGAGAAACCTTTTGCATTTCATCATTTTGCTATGGTTGTCAGCGAGAAAAATTTTCATAAAGGTTTTGAAATTAAGTTTAAAGTTTATTGCAAATCGCTATATTCTCATATAAAGTATTTATAAAGTGTCGCCGCATTATGTGGCAGTTTTTTGCGCTTCATATTTTTTATGACATCATGTCTTCTGAAACATGTGTCGTATGTGATTATTAATCCTGCAGCATATTGTTACCTCACGGTAAGGAATGTGAGTACCAAATATGGTTGAGGTCGGTTCAGTGGTTTAGCAGAAAATGAACAGCATGTCACTAAATGCAGTAGTTTTTCGCGCATCTCATTATGTATGACATCATATATCTTGAACTATCTGTGGTAGGTGGTTCTTATATTTACAGCAACCGTCCACATGGATTGAAGCTTACGTGTACAAAATTTCATAAAGATTTGAACAAAACTGCAGATTTGTATGCAAAACGCACATACAAACCAACAAACAAACATACAGACACCTGCTTTATATATTAGAACAATAGATTATTAACTACCTCCTGAGGATCTTCAATCGAGCACTTGTCGGACATGATGGGACGATAACTGACACGTGTGAATCATCAATCCACATGTCTTGCAAAGCTACATGTACAGCTCGAGCAGGAGTGGAGTAATTTATCCCAAGATAGTATTTGTCACCTTTATGATTTAATGGATACCAGGATGAGCGCTTGCACTGCTCGCCATGGAGGCCACAGCATGTACTATTATGGCCGTTTTAACACCGATTGACTGCTGGTACGTCAGTACCGCTTCAGCTACTAATCTGTAAATGTAATTATTTCACGTATTCCATATGCACTGTTTGGACAATTAATGTTGAGTGAATTTGAAAACTCTAGATGGGTGTACTAATTTTTTCTGTCGGTGTGTGAAGATGCAGTGTCATCAGGACATGAAAACAAGTATTGATTAATGGCTGCGCATCATCGTGACTAGACAGGTCTCAATTAGTCACCACTTTGTTATTGATGGCAACAATAAGTGGGAATGTCAGCAAAAAGAATTATATGTTACTAGATGACAACTTTGTATCACTTTCCACTTAATATAAACCATATTAATTTAAATCACAAGTATTTTAGACCCAGTAGCTTCATAAAGTCATCATCAAATAGTCTAAGTACCAGTGAATGTCAAACGTGCAAATTTTATCGCAATGGTACGAATGATATTTATATCCCAAAGAAAAGAGCTCTTTCAGTTTTCCACAAATTTTCCTATTTTCTGGCCAACTATTACAAACTTTTACTTCACTCAAACTTTCCTCTCGCTTTGAACGTCGAATGTGCTAAATTTTATAGCAATCAGATGAATGGAATTGATATGTCATAGAAAAATCTCTTTTTACTTTTTCTGAATTTTTCAAGTTTCCGGGTAACTTTCCCAAATTTTTAGTTCATAAGAACGTTCATCTTTCGTTGTACGTCAAATGATCAAAAATTTATCGCAATCGGATGAACGGTTTTCAGTACATTTGGAAACACTTTGAAAAAGGAACTTGGGTCGAATTTTGCGGCTTTACTTTTTAACTGTCTCTATTTCTTTTTTACTGAAAACTTTTCCAAGACCATAATGAAGAAAAAAAGAATTACTCCTCTCCGTCGTGTGAGTAGCCAGTGATAGTGCTGAATTCAATCAAAAAGACACCGAAAACCGCACTTTCAGTTATTCTCAAATTTTTCCAATTTTCCGCCAGATTTTCCAAAATATTTATTTCATACAAATCTTGTCCTGTCAAGCCGTACTGAAGTGATGCATGTGGCAATTGAGCAATTGATTTTTATTCTTAGAAAAATATCGCTTTCGGTTTTTCTAAATTTTCCTGCTTTCCAGGCGACTTTTCTAAATTTTTATTTCATGCGAACCTTCCGCTTGCTTTCGACACGAAATGTACACAATTTTATCGCAATTGGACAAACGGTATTGACTGGAAAAAGGTGTTCAAATTTTTCCCGATTTCTATATTTTATAACCGTTTAAACGTTTCGTAGACTTACATGAATATTTCAAGACTAAAATTAGCCAAATCGGTTCAGCCGTTCTCGAGTTTTAGCGAGACTAACGAACAGCAATTCATTTATATTGGCGCTGTTATACTCTTGACTTTCTGAAGTTCCTAACCTTCTGCTATTATAAACGGACGCAGAAAGGGGGGGGGGGCAATCGTTGACCTGTGAGTCATGGACTTCTAGTAAAATACAAAATCTGATGAAGGCAGCCGCAGTACGCAGAAACTGGTATGAACAAGGATAAAGGGGTATGAAACTGTCGACATAGACATAAGACATATCGACACTAGCTGCTTTGCGCCCCAGTCGAACTCTAGATGATGCTGTCGTCATTCTTTGATGCAACGCTTGCCGGTACATGTATCTAGTATTTCTAGTCCACCCCCCCCCCCCCCTATAAAAATCGATGTGTATGTGTGTGTGTGTAATTTATTCGTTACTATCTTCTTAGTAGCATGACAAAACGCATGCCATGGTCCTACAAAACTTAGCGTGTTTAATACATATGTACATAGCTACTAGCATCCCACAGTATAACGTATATTTAAATGTTTACGAGCCAACTGTATAAAGACAGCTGACTGGAGATCAAATGTGACGTCAGTTCGGAAATTAAATTCTGTTCACGGCTCCTCTCTGGTGTATAACGCTAAACCTAGATCCGCCAAAGCTAGTTCAACGTTGATCTGAGTGAGAACAGAAGATGCTTGGCGACACCGCTGGAATCAGCTGTCAGCATGATTATTGCCCCTTGAACGCATATATTAATCGATACACAACATATGTTGTGAAAGATTTCATATTGATAAGATGGAAGGATGTGAACAGAATCTTGGCGCGATATACAAGGTGGTCCATTGATAGTGACTGGGCCAAATATCTCACGAAATAAACATCAAACGAAAAAACTACAAAGAATGAAATATTCATATCAGCGTAGTTTTGCTTTAATTTTCAATGTACGCTGCTGTAATAAACGGCGGTGGACTGTCACCCATGATAGTGTCCGATGTTGCAATGTTGCGCAAGAGACGAGGAAGACACAGGTCTGTCCTGCAGTGCCCACTCTGCTGGGGCTGTGATCTCGGCGGTGTAAACGTGACCGACATCATTGTGTTCTACGGCCCATCGTAAACCATCGAAACACTTTGTCCCAAACGAGTAGCAATTCGTCGAGACAATATATAACTTTCCCAAGTTTCTAACTCACCGATTTGATGGTACGGTGCGCGCATACCTCTGCAAAACATCCTGCATATCTACTCATGCCATACTGATCCATTATCTACAGAATTTCTATTCTCTGAGGCCAACAGTGTACAGTATTTCTTTGAGGGACATGTTTAATAATCTAATAATTACAAATTATTTTGACATTGCTTTTGAGCTTTTTATTACTTCACTATAACCTCATTCCAGTCTTAGACACTCTTCGTGTGTTCTGCAAATGTGTACTGTAGAGGAAACATATGCCAGTTTGGTCTATATATGATTTTTGACAGATGTTACATGTAATTTTGTAGACACCCGAATTATTGTATATTAGTGTCTTTCTGTCTCCTTTATAAATTTTGTGGTTCATGCAGCGCTTCTTTTGGTAGGTAAATCTGGCGTTTGTCTGTTTGAATACTTTATTAATTTTGTCTGACATGTTTCCTAAGTATGTTGTAGGTATGTAGGTCGGCTTTTTCTTTGTATGAACCACAAAATTTATAAAGGAGACAGACACACACTAATATACAAAAATCCAAGTATCTACAAAATTACGTGTATACTGGCAGAAATTTCCACAGCAGATATAAAGAACACACCAGAGAATGCGAAAATAATCCATCTACATTCTATCAACATCTAATTACAGAAAAACACGATGCAAAACCTAGAGGAGAAGCATAAAAAATTTTACACATTATACAGAAAGGGCCAAAAATGGATATTCTCAAAGAAATCTAACTCTATTCTAACAACAACCAAAACGATATATTAAATGAACAAACAGAGGTAAACAGAAAATAGTACATCGTAAATTTTATTCATTGGATAAACACAAAAAATTCATAACATCCAAATACATAGTAAACACCTCCATTTACAAAGAAAGTAAATAAACCAAAGATATTAGCGTATAAATTACTGATAACTGTGTAAACTTATAATATCGTTGAAATACTGCCATCACAGTCTATGCTAGAGTGCGCTGCCACTAAAAAATCGATTAATATAAACCAGTGATGCTGCACATATACGGATAACCACCAAGGAGGTTAGAGTAAAGGGAGATGGCGTTACCTATGCTGAGAACGTGCATTTGTTGAATCCAGAGCGGCCATGCTTTTGTTCCCAAAACAAAGATTTCTCTGTTAAACCCCTGTGTGAATATTGCCTTCTGTACGTAAAGTAACGAAATTAACAGTCACAGTGGAGTATTTACTTACATATGACGTACATTTCAACGACTAGGTCTTCTATACACACACAACATGCCCAATGTTTTGGCCGCAAACAAATGCCGGAGTGCATAATCCGATGGCTTCACTTTTTCAATGTTAGGGCATCTCAAGAGATTCTAGCCTCCTTGATAACCATCAATAAACAAGCATAACGACAGTTTTAAAAAGAAATGAAATGGGCAACAAATAAATGGCAACGATACTATAAGTACCGTAAGTAAAATATTGGAAAATGAATTTTACATAATTATGTTGTAAGAATACATGTAACAACCCCTCTACATTACTGATTGTATTTACGGAAGATGGCCTAAGGCCGAATTAAGCTTGTTGTGAAGTAATACAAAGTTCAAAAGCATTGTACAAATAATTTATAATTATTGTGTTATTAAACATCATCTACGATATTTAGGGACAACCGAGCTGCGGGGAAATTTTACCGGTAGGTGGTTTTGCTGATCTAGAATCCTTGTGCCGACGTGGTTCAAATACTAATGATTTCTGCAGAACATACTGATGTACAGATCCTGTGAATATGGACTTCAAGTGCCTAGTCTTCCAAGGCGCTCTGATTATTTATCTGAACATGAGTGTATTTCGGCGCAGAGGCTAAATACTGAAATTACATGTCACGTTTCTGAAGAACTCAACCAGCTTCTGCTGACGTCATACAAAATGGCGTATCTTGGAGTACTTATGAGGCTTATCAAAATTTGAATCGATTTATTGACATCATTCCGTATCAAAATTGTAGTACACGAAATGAACATTGTGTGAGGCTATGGGAATACACATTACAGTCCAATAAAAGAGCCTCTTGGGGATGATATGCCGTTCGTTGAAGTCACAGATACATATAGAACGGATAGCTTGTACAATCTAATATTGTATTTGGGTCAATATGAACTAAATCAGGGAGGGGACGAAACCCAGTGCCAGCACGTATCCCACTTCTTCAGAACAGCAAAAGATAGGCAGACAGCTTCACCCATCGCGGCGCCACCACCAGTTCTTGTCGGGAATGCCGACTGCTGGTGGAAATGTCTTCCTCTTCAGCAATCCTGGCCTCAGAGGTGAGTGCCTTTCCTTGTAGATGTTGCGTTTTTCTCAGACGATAACTTAGCAATTGAAAGTAATAAGAGATGAAGAAACTCTTACGTTTTACGTTCGCTACAGGAACGTTATAATTTTCCGTTTCATGTGAAAGTATTCCTATGCAAACATTCCGTCACTGAAGATCGTGAAAGGTACGCCATAGTAGAACTGACGCCATCATTCCACACAAAAAGCGTAATGCGCATTACACAAGTAAATTATTAGACGAATGAGTGCTGGGACGCTTCTCCCTTAGTGTAGTTCGATCAAGTGAAGTGTTTGTCCAGGACATATATTCTTTCTACAGGTACTTGCGGTGGAATATACCTCTATCTCTTCTGCCCGTTAGAATTTTTTATTCCTTCTTTGAAGACGAGATTATGAAAAACAAAATCACATTGGCGTGTTTTAAGGTCAAATTTAGGTTTTCATATAGTCTTGCGATTTTTTTGCAAACATTTTCAACAAAAATAATAAAAATATAATTAATAAAAATTATGGACTATAGATTACAAAACTACTATTGTGATAATATGTATGCACTTAACACGTAATATTCTCTCTGACCTTATTTTAATAACAAACAGCAAAATTTATTTGATATTTGAGTTCAGCTTTGACAAACATGCACTTTTTATTCTAAACTTTCACCTTTTTACACTATTATTTTAATACCTTTCCCGTATTTTCGTTACCTTTTTTCGTTAAAATATTACCACCTGTCTTGCCGTGGCAGTTTGTCCTCTTTTTCAAGTTTCTTTTCTATGCGTATACTGACTTACGTAAAATCAAGAGACAGGGGCAAATCGACTTTTTTCATTTATTTTTTTATTATTTATTTATTTACTTAATTATTTTACAAATGTCTCTGATACGATGTGAGATATGAGAAAAGCATAAGTGAGTAAAGTTGTAGAGAATTTTCTCCTCTACAAATTCGTTTATTCAATTTTCGTGTTTTTGCAAATATCTCTTGTCCATGTTTTATAACTTTGTATCCACGGTTGTGTTGCTTGTTTTTTGATGTTTCCTATTTCTTGATCAGCTGCTTCAAGGATTGAGTGTTTCAGTCCAATCCATTTCTCATTTACTGTACCATTTGGTATTTCTTTAACTTTCTTTTGTGCCTGCTTTCGGATTCTTTCCTTGACAAATTCTTTCCCTAACTTTTTCACATCATATTTGCAATATCCTTTAGTATTTTGTCTCTTTCTTCTTGGATTTTAACATAACTAGATTTTGATTAGTGGCTACATCAGCGCCAGGGTAACTTTTGCATTGGTTAGCTTGGTTGCGATACCTTCGTCTTACAATTATGTTGTCTATTTGGTATCGTGCTCTGTCTCCCGGTGCAATCCAGGTGTATCTTCTTCTCTTCTGCTGCTGGAACTACGTGTTTGCAATTATTAGTTCCTTTTCTTTACAAAAGTCATCTAGTTAATGTTATCTGTCATTTCTCCTACCAATTCCGTATTTACCCACGGTATTTACATCTTCACCTTCACCTACAGAAGCATTCCAGTGTCCAAATATGATGAGGTTGTCTTTATCCTTAACCATTTCCATTATTTCCTCTAGTTGATCATCTACTTGGTCCACTTCTTCATCAGCACGACTAGACATTGGCATGTATACCTGTATTATTACGGTATCAATAGGTCCATTTTCTATTCTTAACATTATTATTCTATCACTATATTGCACGTAGTTCTTAACACGGGTGCCGAAGTGTTTCCTTAGTATTATTCATACGCCTGCATAATTTCCTTCTTCTCCAGAGTATATGATTCTAAAATTACCACTCCAAAGGTCTCCCTTTCGAGACTATATTATTTCACTTATTACTAGTATGTCTATATCATGTTCTTCCTTTCCTTTTTAACATTCTCGAGTTTCCCACAGATGTTAAGTGATCTGATGTTCCATGTTCCTATTCTGGCATGTCTTCTGTCATCTTTGACAACGCGCTTTGAGACTGTCCCCTGCCGGAGATCCGAGTTTATTTTACCTCCGGATTGTCATCATTGCTGCTTGACATGGGATATCCAAAAGGATCTTTAATGGAGTGGTTTCCCTCTTGCCTTCTCCATTCTATGCCGTTGACCTTGCTGGTTCTTCCGCCTTTAGCAGCGATTTCATAATCCAAGGACAAGAGCGTGCCCTATCCTATATCCTCCCTCATGGAGGCCTTTGGCACTTGCTATAGGGGATCCCCTTACCCCAGGGGATATTCGATCCCTGCATTCGTTAGCCTCTTACTATGTAAACGTTGCTCCCTATCTAACCCGTGAAGGTGAATGTCAGGACTTTCCTTTCATTGATTCTAGCACCGTAATGGCGTTTCATAGAATCTGCAGTACTTTCAGTGAGGCTTACGCCACCTGACAAGGAAAAAGATGACGAAGACAGTGAACTCGCTGTAGAGAGGAGGTACTGTAGGTTAAATTCGGGCCGACCGATTGTTTTTAATTTTATGTGGCTTCCATAAATCACTTCATATTAAATGAAAGCTGGTACGTTTGGAATTGGCATGGGCTATTTTGCGCTCCAGCCTTTTCTGGATACTGAATATTAATCTTTTTTCCTCTTATCTTGTATCAGAAATGAAAATAGACAGACACAAGAGAGGTCAGGAGGGGCGAACACAGGATGAGAAAGCAACACAAAAATTATAGTTATAAATTAAAAACAAAAGCAATGGAAATATTCGGCCACAGCTGACTTCTCTTCTTTTTGGTGATGCTGGCAGCAATAACTTCGAAATACAGGAAGGTGACATTTCAGTACAGAATAAACCATTCCTGCTTTCTTTACTACTTTCTACATACAACAGCGCTCCGAAGCTACAACATAAATAAGAATGTCGTAAATAATAGATTATAAATAAAATTTACTCCTTTCCTAGTCAACTAAAAAAATTCCATGCCACATAATTTCTTAATATAAATTTAAATATAAAATTATAGTCTCTTTCAATATTGTTGCTTTTATATTTACGTTTAAACAATCAAAAACAATGATTTATTTTTGTTTAATGAGGCTGCACTTGCTATGTATTTATATATATATATATATATATATATATATATATATATATATATATATATATATATATTTTTTTTTTTTTTTACCAAGGACGGAAGTCGCACCTACCTGTAAAATTCTCGCTCAAACAAAAATAGTTGAAATAAATTTTAAGTTCAGCACACATACACACACAAACAAACGCGCGACTGCATTTCCCTCAATTAAGTTGCTAATTGCACAAACTCCCGAGCCAAACATAAAGCTTCCCGGGCGAGTTCTCTACCACTAGGCAATCCCGATACGACTCACGATCCGTCCTCACGACTTCAATCATATCAATCGCTTCAATTCATACCAGCTGATTCTCCGCTGCAGAGTGAAGTTTATGGCTAAACCATGTCTCCAGTGCCAGTGCTAGTCTTGCAAGTTTCTCAGGAGAACTCCTGTGAAGTTTCGAAAGTAGGAGGCGAGGTACTGGCAGTATTGAAGTTCTGAGGACTGACCCTGAGTCGTGTCGGGACAGCTCGGATGGTAGAGCGCTTGCCCGCGGTAGGCAAAGGTCTCAGGTTGGAGTCCCAGTTCCGGCACACAATTTTAAACTGCCAGGAAGTTTCATATCTGCGCACACTCCCATGCAGTGAAAGTTTCATTCTAAAAAGCTAAATATATTTAACAACTTTGTTCCTGAAAACTTACAACTGCAATATTTGCACGCTAACTATAAATAGCAAACCACGTACTTACCAAGTAATATAGACATCTTACAAAACTGGCTGTATGTGTGTACGTATGTTGCATATCCTCTCCTAAACTACTGCAGCAATTTCAACCAAACTTGGTATACATGTTCCTTACTATCAGGCAACAATCGCTGTCGCGGTAAGAACCACCTACCACGCGATATGACGTCATAAACTATGACAATAGTGAAAAAAAGGCTGCATTATGCTATAATATTTTACATCTACTCCTAAACTAATGGACTGATTTCAATCTAATTAGGTACAAATACTCTTTATGTATTTGGTATACGATATGACGTCATAAACAATGAAAACTGCCTCATCTTGCGGCGTTTGATAGTGTGATTTTATTCGTTAACTATTTGAGAATGAGAGCACTTAGTGACTTGCAATAACTCTTTCTCGCTGACAATCCCAACAAAGGAAAAGGAATAAGAATGTTTATTACTTACTACTTTTACGATGTTCATGATTTATACCTACGGCATTTGGCATGACGTTACAAGTTATTACTTCTACATCGTAAATTGTATTCGCGAGACATTTCACAGACAGTACACATACATACCACTGAATGTTCATTCGATGTTATATCACATTTGGACATATAGTTCATGAAATATTAAGTCATAAACACTTTGTTCCTGAAAAACTGCATCATCACGCATGAGGTTCGATTTATTACGTCTTTACTGATAACACCTTTCACGACATATTTTGCAGACATTAGGTACATATACAACTGAATGTAATTTCAAATTTACATCCCAGTGCGACACATATTTCAGGAGATATTTCGTCATAAACAATGAAATTGCCGAATAACTGCTACATCATGCTCTATATCCGGGGAATACCGGGTTTAGTAGCTAGTAATTCAATAAAATGCGACTTATTCGGTGAAAGAAAAATTTGAAGGAGGCGTTTATAATGGAGGTTTTATTTGAGTTTGTTTTAAAACAGTATTACGTGTATGTAGTATCATAATGGATTGGAAATTCCCACTGTGTTCGATTTTTCTTTTCAGTGTAAACATTACTGAAGAGGTCATTTTTTCCGATTCATCCTGACCCTTAGTAGACCGCAAATTCAGAGTTTTGAGCAACTTGATAAGCTCTGGATAATCCAGTTGATACCAAATGTTTCCGTGGTTTTCCCGTTTCGTTCAGGAAAATGCACAAGTTACTTTTTCTGTAAAGAATACTGCCGATTCATTTACTCATATTTCTCCTAGGAATGCTTGTGCTTCGTCTCTTAGGTTTTTTGAAGATGACAGGGTAAGACTTGAACGTAATTGTTTTTCACTTCACGTTTCTATCAACAGGATTATTATTATTATTATTATTTAATATACGACTCTTCTTTGCAGAGTTTTGTTTTCGTTTATTTATGTATTTCTTCAACCCTATTTCTATTATGCTATGATGTATTTCGTAAACCATTATAACGTTATATCGTTCTTCACCACGTAATTAGTGTGTACTCTTTAAATTATGGAGGTTGTAGACAGCTTCAACAATGATTTTCACTAGAATATTATGTCAATAAGCAATCCAAGCAAATCAAATTCGAATTACCTTCTACTTCAAGCGTCAATATTAGTTTTTCTTTCGTAGTTAATTAGAAAAACGACTAGGCTACGCATGTTGTCCACCATATTTATTGTACTAATTATATATGCTCATGAACACTGCAAAAAAACTTCGTCAAAATTATTCAGCGTAAGATTAAACGTATCTATCGCACCCATCACCAGTGGAATTACATTTACCTTGGATGACGTCGGTCAACATTTGATTGCATTGTTTTTCGAGCATTGTGGATAGAGCACCTCACAAGAAAAAATTCAATAGTCTTACAGACTGTTTTTGACAGTAGATGTGTGTAAAAATTGCGTAAATAGCCAGTAGTTTTAAGTAACTGCACAAACAGTTAAGTAACTTTTCCTGATATTTTTAAAACTGATACTTGTTTAGAGGCAGAACAGTATTAGCTATAAACAAATATTAAGTACACAATGACTGTTCTGTGATGTGATTGTCGGTACAAACCAGTGACAAACGATGCACACATCTAACATACAACAACGTTACTGGCTATGTATTAACATAAATATTCAGTAAGTCACTCACTGTGCCCGTCACTTATGATTTTGTTGTTTCGATGTAACCGTCTTATGTCACCACTGCAACTAGTATAGTTCACAGACGGACTGAAATCTTTACTGTTTCATTTGCAACGCGCTATTTCCTCCGCATAACACACCGAGTACTGAAACTAAGATGGCGGATCACAGAAAAATGTTTTCGACTTCACTATCGATATGTCGATACTATCGATAAATATTACTCAGTGATTTCTCTCGCACAATTGGGCAGTACATTTTCCAGTTTCACAGACAAGAAAAGGTGTCTGTTTCCAGTTTTATTAGCAAGGAATGAATAAACTTGTAGTTATTTCTTTATAAATCACAAATGTTTAATATGTATTAAATAAATCCAGGAAGCTGCTTAACCGATGTTATTACATTTTATTTTGCAATAGATAGCTTTCGGCATATCGCCATTTTCAAGCTCATTATGTTCTGATCTAATGTACATAATTCATCTGGTGAGGTCACTGTCGTAAGAAAAACGTCGAAATATCTCATTTATTTAGACGTTTCCACAGTGATGTTGTGAACGTTTTTAAATTCGTTCATTGTTTAATTGTGAATTCAGATTTCGTATATTTTTCTACGGTATTTAATGTGACAGCAATTTGACAGCGCACCTAAGATGACATATTATCTTAAACAAATGTTTAAGGCGTTAAAATTATGAGGAAATAGTTTTTAATATAAACTCATTGAAATATTATATGTAATTTTTACTTTCAGCGTAATTAAAATCGTTAAAGACGTGTGTTATTCAACTGCAGTGTTTCTTTATTCGGGTTATTTACTGTAAATTTACTGTTAATGAGCGTAATATTACTACGATTTATATTTATGGACGATGGCCTAGTGCTTACATGCATGTCGCTGTCAGTGATTAAATACCTTCGTTAATACCGAAGGAGACTAAGACAGCATGTTCACAGGAAGATTTCTCTGAAGAACTGCACTCGGAAACACTCACTACAATTTGTAACTCTTCTGCTAGTCCTTGTCTGCTTTACAAATGTGGTGTTGTGGATCTCCGCCTTGAGGCAACACACTTGTTTATTTACATACCCATACTAGTCTCGGCGTAAATCTCGGCATCATCAGTGGTTTATATATAAATCATGTGGGCTATTGTACATTCCACAGCGTTTGTTGTCTTTTTTTCGGGACGGTTTTCTGGAGGACTTGGATAGACGTTCTCAGGTCATAGAAATACATCTTCCGTGTATGGCAGTTGCTTGAAACTTACACAATTTTGTTATTTGCGGTCCTGGGTAATGAGTGCATCAACCGGCAAGACGATATCATCGGTAATGCAGTGTGGTGCTCAATAAGTTGCATCGTCGGTTCTTCCCTGAAGCGCTTGTGCCACTCCATTATCCTTGCAATGGACGAGCTGTGTTCGCCGTTCACTTGAGACTTTCGCCCATGAATGTCCGTTCTTCCTACTCATTCCGCTGTCAGATAACGAACAACACCTGTGTGCTCTTCTTTTGACGCCTCCGTGTCACTGTTTGCAATGTGACTGGTAGCGTTGGACGTTTGAGGCGTGCTGCTGCTGGCTTTGTGTAGTTTCGTGACGTGCACGCGTACGACATGCTGTGAACTTGCAGGCTCTGGTCGGAACCACACCTCGCTACACACTCCACGATATAACCCTCGTGTCACTGGTTTGCGCATTGGAGACTCCATCTTGTTTCTTTTTAAACGCCTCTTATGATATTTACGAATGTGATAATTTGACGAAAGAATTGGATTATTATTTTTTAGTTATTCGAATGGCACTTTTACAAAGCACATTAATACATCAATTTTTGCTTTCTTGCTTCTTCTTCCTTTCTGCCCACATTAATTCCATGCGTTCAGATCTCTGCCTTCGGAGCTCCTCGATGTTGTGATATATTCACAGGATATATGACATCAACTGCGAACGGGAAAAGTTGAAATGTGTACCCAGCCAGGATTCGAACCCGGGTCTCCTGCTTTCTAGGCAGTTGAGTTGATCCTTACACCACTGGGGACACAGTGATCACCGCACCTGCAAGGACTACCTAAGTACGTCTTCCCGTCAGATACAAATTCCCAGCTTTACTCTGACCACAGTAATCAAACTCGTAGTTATGAAACTAATTCCCGTAAGAGTAAGAGCCACAAAATATAATATGCCGGTGACGGGCAATGATTCTTTCGTTAGTGGGGAGGGGTGGGCAAGTTTGTGCCCTTACTCTTACGGGAATTAGTTTTATAACTACGAGTTTGAGTACTGTGGGCAGGGTGAAGCTGGGAATTTATATCTGAGGGGAGACAGGTAGTCCTTGCAGTTGCGGTGGTCACTGTGTCCTCAGTGGTCTAGGGGTCAGCGCGACTGCCTAGAAAGCAGTTTTCGTTTTCGTTTTCGTTTTCCTTCTTCTTTTCTCCCCGGAGATTGCTTTCTAAACTTTGTTCCTGTATAAGTTTATGTTGTTCTTGTCCATTATGTCTATGTTTGCTTCTTTGAGGTCATTTAAATTCTGTGTAAACCACACTTGTTGTCCTTAAAGCTTCATTATTTTATTAAAAATTTGCTTTGTCAGCCTGTCATTTTCCATTCTCGCCAAATGTCCAAAAAAATTACATTCTTCTTTCCCGCATGGTATGTATTATGTTCTCTACATGTTCGTAGATTTTATTTGTTGGGTCGTGGTCTGTTACATTCTGTCCCTGTTGTCTTTGGGCCGAGCATGTTTCTCATCAGTGTCCTGTCCATTTTCATTAGTTTATTGAACCCTCCTTTTTGGACTAGCTTTAGTGTTCCTGCACCATACAGAGCCCCTGTTTTCACCACTGTGCTGTAGTGTTTAATTTTGGTTTCCCATGATAATTCCTTCTTCTTGTATATGTTTCTGGCGGCCTGGAATGCTATGTTCATCTGTTTTGCTCTTTCTTCTAGACTTTCTTTCTCATTGTTGTTTGTGGATAGTCACTGACCTAAATATTTGAATGAATTAACTTTCTTAATTTTGTTTTGATTTATGGGTAGTTTCTCTGGGCAATTTTTTTACTTTTTGTTATAAACTCTGTCTTTGTGAAAGAAATTTGTAAATCGACTTTTATTGCTTGCTCAATTAGGTTTTATATATGGATTTTCGCATTCTACGGTGTGTCTGTGAGCAAAGGAATGTTATTCGCGAATGCCAATCAATCTACATAGATGTTATCTTTTCGGTTTCCTAATTTGATACCTTTCGTATCGGATTTTCTCCATTTTTTAATCACTTTTTCAAAGGCACAATTAAAAAGTATAAGCGACAACCCGTCTTTCTGCCTGACTCCTGTTTTTATTTCAAAGCTTTTGGAGGATTCTGCACAGTACCTGACTTTAGATGAGGTGTTTGTCAATGTGTCTTTGATAATGTTTGTAGTTTTTGGATCTAGGCCGAATTCTTTTATAATACTGATAAGGGATTCTCTATCGATGGAATCGTCAGCTTTCATGAAATCGACAAAGGTAACAGTTGTGTCTTTGTTTCTCAGTTTTCTCATTTCTAGGATGGCTTTTAGATTCCAGAGTTGTTCAATGCATGATCTATTTTTTCCGAAATCCACCTTGGTATTCCCCTATTTGTGGGTCTAGTAGATGTTCCGCCAGATGGATTGTATTATAAATAAATCCAGGTAGCTGCTCCATAATGATGTTTATTGTTTTATAAGTGCGCAATAGATCTATTTCGGCATTGTATTGCCATTGTCAAGCTCATTAGGCTGTGATCTAATGCACATAACGCATCTCGTGCGGATGCTGTCGTTAGAAAGCGTATGGAATATCCTAGCTATTTCGACGTGTCTGTGATATTGTGAATGTTTTAAATAATAATTTCTTCTACATCTACATGGGATACTCTGCAAATCACATTGAAGTGCCTGTTTTAATTGTGAGCTGATGTAATGTTACTTTTTTTTATCGCTGGTGTTGTCACAAGATCAAAGTTGGAAACGGAATTGAAATTTAACTAACCGTAAGATCAGCAATGAATATTAATTTTTGAAATGGTTATCAGTTCTCAGTAGCAATGTAAGTTAAAAATTACGACAACACCAGAAAGCACCATTACATAAGAAAATAACGGAATCAGTTACCTGGTATGCATTCATTGGTGGAAGCCGTGACACTGCAGTTGAACCTGTATGAATTGATTAATATCTTCGTTCTCGTAAACTGATACTTGGTTTCATGTCTATTAATTATTAAAGTTTTAAGACCGTGTGCAATTTTGATCACTATGGTTATCGAAAGTTATAGAAATTCTCGGACTTCGCTCTTAACAGAATGAAGATTTCCTGCAGGCATTGAATTCAATTTTTAATATAAAATGAGAGTAAATAAATTTTGCATCGAGAACGTTCTTTTGTCATCATGAGACAATGGGCAACAATGACCAAGCATCAATTTACTAATATTGCTGAAAATAAGTCATCAATTAAATGAAAGATGGGGAGAAGTAGTCATTATTTGAATAAAATAGGAATTCCAAATGAAAGTTAAAGTTTATTACGGAAAGGGTGCTAACCAGAGCTCACACTTACATGATTATGGAGGTCGAGTAAAATACGTCCGCTCAGTACAAAGGTAGAAAAACGAAAGACGACAAGCGATTCCGTTTTCTCTCCGGATCGTTTGAAATAGTTGAAGGTATAACTTGAAACAAGGATAATCAGAGATTTATTGGCAGAGAGAACGGATGCTAGCGACAAGCGTCGCAGATATAATTTTCATTAAAAAGATTTCGTTATTGTTTATATGCTCTTTAATTTGACAGCGCACCTAAGTTGCACACCGAAAATATTGTGTGTGAGGACGATAAATTCGGCTGCATTCCCTTCAAGAGGATCAACATTTCGGGGAAGATGCTAGCACCTGGCGTTTCAAATGAAACATTGCTGTTACCAAGTCAGTTGTTGCCTGCACGTATCATAACGTATTCAGATTGAGCACCGCCAGACAACATGTCATCACTACCATCACTGTAAGGAACCGAGCAAACGGCGATTATTTCGTTAGAAGTAATGGGCACAGTCATTGTAATTTCGCTACTAGCTACTTGCGTGTGTGACACGTACGTCTGTGTATCCTGTAATCTACAAAAATGTCTCAATAGTAGAGGCGAAGGTGATATTATGGGCTAGTGGTTGCAATATGGGCTACCTTAATATCTGACTAATAATCCCGTGCATACTAGCGGCAACATCAGTAAATAGTAGTAGCTAGTTCGTACAAACGCCACAGAATGCTCTGCCGCAGTCAGTTACGTGGAATGTTAGTGGTGAGCTGTTTCGTGATTTTTCTCATTTCAAAACTTTGAAAGGTAAGAAATTACGGTTATATTAGACGTACTGCCAATGTGTAGTTAGCTGTTAACTTCTTAACTACATATTATATTAATATTTAGCTCTCTAATGCTCATGAAGTTGGTTTATTAAAGTTTGTTTATAACGGTTAGCGACTTTTTACTTTCCAAGAGGGCTAGGGTGCTAATATGGACAATCGCTGTGGTGGTTACATGGGCTACCCACTACAGTAGCCCATATTACAACCACTACAAATTCTAGGTGGTTTTCTGTTTCAGCCTGATAACGCAGAAGGCTTGCCCCAGTCCTCTACTGGTTCACACCATGTGCCAAAGACCTAGCAGATGGCCCAAGCAGTGCGTCCCACGTTCCAATACGAAACATTAAGATTTCACCAAAGGACATAAGAAAAAGACAACAAACAAAGGACCTAAGCCAGGAAAGGCAGCTGTAATTACAGCATCACCCTACAAAATATATTTGGAAGAAGCTCAAAAAAGCACGAAGAAAAGGAAGCTGATGAAAAAAGGAAAACAAAAAGAAAGGGTGAAAAAAAAGTGGACAAAAAAAGGAAGATCGAAAGTGACGATGTAAGAGGGAATACGAAGAATGTGAGATGTGCGCCAGGTGTTGACAAAAGAAAGAAACAAGGAATAAAAAGCAAAACTCCATCATCCGAGAGTTCAGAGGAGGGATCAATAGATTCTGGGGAGTCAGTTCTAGAGCCCAGTGTTGATAGAGATGACGATGCTACCTGCCTTTTTTGTGAGGAGTTATATTCCCAAGACACTAAAGGAGAGCTATGGATCCAGTGCCTAATGTGCGAGATGTGGGCGCACAACGACTGTGCTGGCTGTGAAACAGAACATTATATTTGTGATTTCTGCCAACCCTAAATGAAAAACATGTCCCAGTAAAAAGGGTTTGCTATTTTCCAATTACTCTAAAAAAATCCACTGGCAATAATATTCACTTTTTTGTGAGTTTATAGGGTAGCCCATATTACCACCACATTTACATTTTTCACAATATGTCAATTTTGTAAACATGTTGCTTAATGATTTAAACTAAAACATATGTGTTTGGCTTTTTTATAACATCATAAAGATTATTTTTTTAGGTTTTTAACAAATTTCACTGACAATTTTGGAATTTATGGTTCAAAAGTAAAGTGGTAGCCCATAATACCACCTTTTCCTCGACGTTTAGCAACAATGTATTCCCATAATTCTGCATTTCTGTCCCATGGAGTGCATCAAACATTTTGTCGAAGGAAACTACCACCTTAATTCTTTTTACTCCCACAACAAACAGTAGGGACACAGTGCTGGACTGGTCAGTCCCGTCACGATCCACATGTGGAAAAAAAAGAAGGAAGCTTGGAGTTTAACGCCCCGTCGACAGCGTGGTCATTAGAGACGGAGCTTACGCTCGGAGTATTTGGGTAAGGGTGTGGAAGGAAATCGGCCGTGCCCTTTTAGAGGAACCATCCCGGCATTTGCCTGTAGTGATTTAGGGAAATCACGGAAAACCTAAATCTGGATGGCCGGAGGTGGATTTAAACCACCATCCTTCCGAATGCGAGTCCGCATGTGGAGGCGAGTTCAACCTTGTATCGAATCCGTACAACGAATGCTTTGATATGGTTTTAGCCGTTTCCCACATCCAACTAGGTGATGATCGTGCTAGTAGCCACATCAAAAAATTTCAGAATTCGCAAACATAAAACTTTTCTGGACGTTCCCACACTTTCACAGAAACTGTACCAGAGACAATGTGATAACAAAAATACTAGCCCGGAAGGAAGTGGTGTCGGCAGGATGAGCTATCCACTATCACTAACATTGTCGGAACCGATATAAACCGGATTCTTGGAGTCACAGACCAATTCCAGGATGAAGAAGGAAAAGAAGAAGCTGTGGAAGAAGATGATTGTCACAAATTGTTGCTGCTGTTACGTCCGGAATCTCTAGTGGTAGTAACTAAAAATAGATTTAAAAAACCGATGAACCCGAATTATTCAAAACATGTTGCCAGACAACGCGACCACAAGATGCAATTGAATCATTATTCAAACATCCCAGTTTTCCTGTATCCCAGCAGCAGTCTTACAGTGACTCATGTTTACTCGAGACTGTCTTGTTAGCGAGTAAGTACGGTACGCTGCAAGTTGCAAGCTACTCACGCTGAGTGTGCAAAAAGTGACTGGCAGCTGCAGGAGGAACAAAGTAGTACCCACCTAAATATATCGGTATAACTGCGGGCAGAACCGCACTCATAGGGTTCGGAACAATCACTAATACAAATAGTTCGCCCATCTCGAGTATCGACAAACTAAGCTAGTTTTGTGTGTTATGGAGTTTTTTTTTTTCCTTCTTGTGATTTGATACCGCCAGCCGCAGATGGTCGGCGGTGGACTGTCATCGGTACATTGAACCAGATCTTCAGTCAACTGACATGTAAAGTAAACGTTGATGGAAAAATACTGAACCTAAGTGATTTAGAAGTGATTAAGATTAAATGTTTAAACGTTTTTAAATCTATGGGACCAAAGTATTGTGGTCATAAGTTTCTCGGCTTACAAACTACTTAAAATTTCTTATATTAAGCTAAGGAAAAAAGGAACATCCATGGCCAAGGCAGGACTCGAACCTCAGGCGGGAGCGGCTTCGCAGTCCATGACATAGCGCACTGAAGACCTCGGCCATTCCCGCGCGGGTACGAATGATTACAAAATTCTAAATGTTGTCAGTAATTGATGTATTTATCTACGAGAAGTAAGGATTTCCATCTCTCTCTCTTTTTTTTCTCTCTCTTAGTTTTTTAACAGTTTAAATAAAGGAGCAAAATCGAAAACGAAGCACTTTTAGCTGATGGTACAAATATAGTAATCACATCCAGAAAACAAGAACTAAGGGATGTAATCGTAAATAATGTTTTACACAAAACTATTAAGTGGTTCTCTGCAAACGAACTTTCAGTATATACAATTCTGCACAGAAAATGGCACAACACCAGTAATAAATATAGATTTTGAACAGAAGTCTGTAACTAAGGTAGAATAGTCAAAATTTTAAAAAATCAAAAATGTTCAAATGTTTGTTAAGCTTATGGGACTTAACTACGGGGTCATCAGTCCCTAAACTTACAAACTACTTATGAACTAGCTACAACTACGGACGGCACAAATATCCCTGGCCGAGTGGGGGATTCGAACCCCCGACCGTAGTGGCCGTGCAGACCGTGACTGAAGCGCCTCAGTCTCCTCGGCCACCGCGGCGGGCCAAAATTTTTAGGTGTGTGCATTGATGAGAGATTAAACTGGAAGCAACACATAGACGGTCTGATGAAACGTTTGAGCTCGGCTACGTAGGCCTATGCTGTTAGGGTTATTGCAAATTTTGGCGATAAGAATCTCAGTAAATTAGCTTACTATGCCTGTTTCCAGTCATTGCTTTCGTAGGACATCATATTATGGGGTAATTCATCATTGAGTAAAAAAGTATTCATTGCACAAAAGCGTGTAATCAGAATAATTGCTGAAGCCCACCCACGATCATCCTGCAGACATCTATTTAAGGATTTAGATATCCGCGCAGTAACTTCACAGTATATATATTCACTTAAGAAATTTGTTGTTAATAATCCAACCCAGTTCAGAAGTAATAGCAGGGTGCACAGGTATAACACCAGGAGAAAGGATGATCTTCACTATGTAGAGCTAAATCTGGCACAGAAAGGGGTAGCGTTAGTAACGCTAAAAAAAGCTGTTTTTAATATAATTGTAATTGCAAACGAACCGTTCATCTGACACGAAAATCGAATACGTAGAGGAGAAAATTCTTTATAATTTCGGTCTATTGTGTTTCTTTAACATCTTGCATCGTTGCAGAGGTATTTGCAAAAGTAATTGCAATTTGACGATGTCTGTCTGTCTCTCTTATGTTTTTTTCATATCTGGTATCGTTTGCGAGATATTCGCAAAAACAACGGCAACTTGAACCGCCCATTGTTCTTACGAAAACCAGCCGTTCGGAGATGTCACGTGACATTCCACGCCCAGAACTCTCTCTGCCATACGCCATCTTGCGTTGCGTATTTGATGATTTTCTTATTATAACTTACATGTTATCATTTCAAAACAATGACACATTGAAGAATTAACAAAAACACGTCCTTCTTCGTGTGATAAATGATAATCTAATGTCTAAAAAGGCCATAGTAGCATCAGTTAATAACTGCCATCAATAGTACGAGATTAAAAGACCAATTTTTGTTACTGTTCGTTGTAGTGTAATGGGCAGCACGTTGGATTTTAATGCATACCGTCAGTGGTTCCGAACCCGCCACTTTCAAACAACTTTTACTCCTTTTTTCCCTAAGAGAGCTTCTGTCCTCTTATTATTTAAATAGAGCTATGTTCTCAATATTTAGAGTTGTGCATAGAATGTTCCCTCTAAAATTCGTGTTTGTTCTATTTCGTGAACATGCCGTGAATGTTCGTTCTGGGTCGTTCGTCGAGAATTTTACTCAGTTTTTTATTACAAATTGGATGACCCGGTGAACTTCGTGTCACTTACCTCTTAAAATAAACCAAATTAATTTAAATCCATTAGTTTTAAAGGCATCAGATAGTCTAAGTATCAGCTCGATAGTGGGCGGAAACAGTGGGCAAATCACGCACACATGTCCAGCATAATGTTCATGTCTCATTCGTGGAGTTAAGGGAAGGTTTAAACGATGATGAAATATGGAAAAACTTTATTGTAATCATATGAATAGTACTGATATTTTAAAGAAAAATCTCTTTCTACTTTTTCTGAATGTTCCAATTTTCGTGGATACTTTTCCAAATTTTTATTTCATAAGAACGTTACTCTGGCTTTGAACGTCAAATATGCAAACTTTATCGCAATCAGACGAATGATATTGATATCCCATTGAAAAAAGCTCTTCCAGTTTCTCGCGAATTTTCAAATTTTCCGAGTAACTTTCCGAAATTTATAGTTCATAAGAACGTTCATCTTTCGTTGAACGTCAAATAATCAAACCTCTATCGCAATCGGATCAACGGTTCTCAACTTATAGAGGTGAGTACATTTAGAAACACATTGAAAAAGAACTTAGTTCGAATTCTTCGACTTTCCTTTGTAATTGTCCTTTTTTTTTTTTTTTTTTTTTGCTGAAGACATTCACAATACCGTAATGAAGAAATAAAAAACTCTGTACATTTTCCAAACAATTTATTTCATATGAACCTTGTTCTGTCAAGCTGTACTCAAATAATGCTCTTACAACCAAGTAATTGATTTTTATTCTAGAAATAAAATCGCTTTCGGTTTTTACTAAATTCTACTACTTTCCGGGCGACTTTTCCAAATTTTAATTTGCTGCGAATCTTCCTCTTGCTTTCAACGTGAAATGTACAACATTTTATCGCAATTGGACGAACGGTATTGATAGCTCACTGGAAACAGCTGTTTGCTCTTTTTCTGTGTAACTTTTCCATATTTTATCACCGTTTAAACCTTCCCTGGACTTACACGAATATTTCAAGACTAAAATGAACCAAATCGGTTCAGTCGTTCTCGAGTTTTAGCGAGACTAACGACCAGCATTGAACCAACACCGCCTGAAGAGAAGGCCTGTGCACTGCCGTACTATGTCACGTCATGCAGAGTAGATCGTGATCATGTAGCTCACTAGCACAGCCAACCGCCTCGCATCGGCCAGCCAGTGAGCTATGCGATCGCGACCAATTCTGCCTGACGTGGCACGGGAGCGGACAGGCCTTCTCTTCAGACGGTGTTGGTTGAACCCGCTTTCTTTTTCTCTCTTTTCATTGGTTCTTCGGTGTAGTCCGTGGCCAGTGGGTTTGATCCGTACTTTGTGAACGTTGGATTGTTTTGTTCTATTTTGATCGCTTCGTGGATCACTGTTTTCTCGTTACAGAGGCCGTTGAGCTACCCTGCCGGTAACCTTCTGACCGATAGCGCTGAGCCACCGCGCCCTAGTAAGTTTCAAACTGCCGTCTAACATGTTCGTACATCACAAACTAATTCCTCGCTATGGTGAACAGCTGCGAGAGTAATCCGTAATTCTCGTACCATCGATGACAGGTGTTAACTAACGTTAGATTATAATTAATTCATTGTCCTAAGAACGACGTATTTTTGATAATTTTCAGTGCGCCATTGCTTTGAAATGACAAAGCTTGAGTAATAATAAGAAAATCGTCAAATAGAGAAAGCAAAATGGTGTACGCAAAAGAGATTTTCGGGCGAGGGCTGCCACGTGACTGATTTACGAACGCCAAATGTACGCTGTGTTCCATCCAGGCTATAGTCACTCGTCCGAACGCCAAATGTACGCTGTGTTCCATCCAGACTATAGTCAATCGTCCGAACGTTCGAGGCTATAGTCATTCGTAACCAGTACAGGCAGAGAAAATAAACTTTGAACAAACTACCAAAGCAAGACAGGTGATAATATTTTAAGGGAAAAATATAATGAAAATGTGGGACAGATTTAAAATGATAGTTTAAAGAGGTAAAAGTTAAAAAGAGTATGTTTCTCAAAGCTAAACTCAAATATCATGTAAGTATGTCTGTTTGTTAAAATACAGTAAAAAATTAAGTGCTGGGTGCATAGATATTATCACATTAGTAGAGTCATAATCGTATCACCATAATTTTGTATTCTTTCCATTATTTTTCTCCGAAATATTTGCAAAAAATTATAAAACAACAAATCTAAAGTGGGCCATAAAACACGTCTGTGCGATTTTTTTATAAAGTTCTTTTAAAGCAATTAAAAACGTGATAGAGAAGGCACTGAACTTTAAAAACAAGCACCTTGTTGTCACTAAAACAATGTTAAACCAACATTCGTAATTTTTTTAAAAAATAATTTCTTCTGCAATCACTTTCGGCCTCTAAATCAAACATACTTTCCATATCCTTTTACAAAGTAATAGGATTTGTTCATACACATTTCCTCCACTTGGTACCGCTGACGACTGCGACGATTAGCAGTATCATATGGGTCATACAATGATTTAGGGGCCTGAAGATGGCTTCAATGTGCAGCCGACACCTGTAACAGAAAAATTATTTACAAAACAAAACAAAAATGACAGCTGTTGGTATCATTTTATTTCACATATCTTGACCACACGCTGTCCACGTTCCGTATCAGCGATTGGTCCATTAATAATGTAACAAAAAATTAATGGGCATGATGCAGAAAGTGCTGAACATTAAATGTTGCACTTCACTGGCAGTGAAAACGGATAGATTGTTGTTACGAGGGGAATTGTCATTTGGGGTGGTGTGATAAATGGATGGATGATGATGATGATGATTGGCGTTTTAGGGCGCTCAACAGCGAGGTTATCAGCGCCCGAAATGGATGGAGGTCCAGTACGAAGCTTAATGGAGATGAGTGGCTGTTGGGAGACAAGAAATAGGGTGCGATGGAGGTATCAGTGAGGCTTAGGATTAACGGGATGAAGTCATTATGCTGGTGAGTTTGTGGGTAACAAAATATGTTGATTGATTTGGAAGTTTCGATATTCACCCCCGCTACAGTTCTGTGTTCACTAATTTCGGTGATTAGGATTATTTGTGGTCAGGAAATCAAGTGTGTTTTCATAATCGTTTACTATTCGAGTGGGCCCATAGACTAATTACTGGGCACAAAATGTCAGAGAGTGCGTCGAGCACAATTTCGGATGACGTTTTAAGCGTACTTCCGGATTTAAACACCTATTTATCTCAATAGAACGACGGTATAGCACGAGAGGTGACTTCGTCTAGCACACTTTTGAACCAGAAATTTGGCCTTTATATTGACAGGACATTTGTCCTTACTCTCATATTATTTGCATATTGATTGAATAGCGTTTCTGCCATCGTTCGAAATCGCAGTTTCTGCAGGTTTTAATATTACCATATAGCAATAGCCCCATAAATAACATATTTTAAAGTCATTTGAAATATTAAATCAGATAAAAAGTAATTAGGATAAATATTCAATTCATTTTTTTCTTCCTTGGAATCGATAGGCTACGTAAAAGATGTACAAAGAAACTCTAATTATAATATCACTGTAACTAATTAAAATCTCTGACTTTTACTATAAAAGTAATAATCCCATCGTACTCGCTCTCTGTTCTATTGTCTGCTCCGTTCTGATTGTTCTGTTGTCTGAATTGTACTGATAAGATCTGCCACCACAATATGCTGAAACGAACATTATTAACTATTGATTATTGTTCTTAACTGATTGTACAAAATCTTCAGATATAAAATGGGTACTCACTACTCAGGTACGAATTATATGCTTTCTGTTCAAATTAATAAATCCCCTTATTTAAAGTTAACTTCAGTCAGTTGTTCAGTTATTTATTTTTCCGGTCCCTCCATTTAGTGATCATGCTGTTTTCAGGTATAACTATTACGACTGTGGATTGTTCGGTAATTAAACATGTTAAACTTACGTATCTCGTGAAGCTTGCCATAGTATCTTTGACTGAAATTAAACATTTTGCAATATTTATTGGCTTAGAACCTGCAGTCACTTTTATGTAATGAACAGTTAAAAGTCTGATTAGCCATTAATCTGTATCAATTATTAATTTTCATTCATTAAATTACCTCCATTCAAAATTATGCTACACGTGGATTGAATCTTAATATTCCGAACCTCCATCCAATGTCGGCGGATAGTTACGCGGATTACAACCAATCTCACTACAGCTTATCAACGAGATCAACTACAACGCTGTTTAAGGTAACTATTCGTTGAATTCTGTAGGTTGCTTGCTCTGCAAGATGTTTTAAACTATTAAATGTTTGGCCATTTCACTTAATTTCATTTTTTTAATTAACAGTTCGTCTAAATTGAAGGCTTAGTCACTGATTATTATTTTAAAATAGTTCAACATCTTCTGTACAGCCAATTTTTCAAACCTAAATAGTCAGGCAAGCAATTACACTACAAGGTGGCGCACTGGGGTGTGATGATATTATCCTTCACTAAGTCTTATCCCTCTCCATAAACAGTCACATACACACACATGCGCGTGCAAAGTGTTGTATCATCACGATTCTTGAGATTCATGACCCTTTACACAAAAATGGAATAGAAATATACACAAATATTACTTCAGTTCTGTTTATTGCTTATGAAAACAGAAATTCACAACATGGACGACAATAACCAAGACGAATCGCAATTTGTGTTTCGACTGCAGCATACACCACTACCGCTCATAGCCATTAACACGTCCTGCTGCATGACGCAAGCGTGTGTTCGTCGTGGCACGGCCATTGCTTCCCAACCTTTCTGAATACGCTACCACCGTCCAACTAAAAATATTTTGGCGACATCCCCACCCCCTACCTGTAATTTCAATGGCAACGAATTTAATTTTCTTCTGTTTATACCACTTTCTTGTAAAACACAATAAAGAAGTACGGTATTATACATTAATGGGAAAAAATTTAGTCCATTTTCTGAATTGAATAAGCCTATTATTACATGAATTCCGACAGAAAAATGTATATAGTTTTGAGAATGAAAAGCCAAGATCGCACATTAATAATTTATTAAATGAGGATCGGTTTGGTGCACTGTGTCACCATCATCTGGTCACATATATGTTACAAGCTGGTCATCTGTAAAAAAATATGAAAGACATGCAAGAAATAACATAAAAACGTAAAAAAAAATAACATACATCTGGGATTAAGAGGTACTTATTCTACCTTGTTTAAAAAAATGGGTATAAAATAACAAGTGCAACATTGCACTTAGTCACTATATAAACAATACACAAGTTAAAAACATGACAGCTTTTGTAAGGCTGTATATATTCCCTGTTATCTGTTCACATTAGACACGTCCTAACAACATCACTTTGGTTCACTCTGAGAGGTCTGGAAAATTCCCTTGACGAGAGACTGTCCTGACAAAAAATATGGACAAACCTAAGGAAGTGTGGTCTTAAGCAATAAATATACACATTTAATGTCAATGTGAAGAAGACGTTGGGCCAAAGTGATGCAACATTTTGTGACTTGTGTGTAATATCTTATGTCTTAAGACCTTGGGGAGTCTATAATGAGGCGACCCTCAATACGTCCAGCTACCTGTAATGTGTTGTCCGAAACCTTTGAAACAATCGAGGCCTCATGCGAAAGGGCGCCAGCCTACACCATAGTGTCAGGCCGCAGTTTTTCAACCTGTGGGAATTGAAACTGTTTCACCGAGTGCAGACGAACGAGGCTCGTAAAGCTTCGCTAGATGAAAATGTTCACCTCACACGGTTATAAGGCAGACTACACCACGAGTTTACCTGTGGACTTCTGTGCACAGTTTCCATGCCAAAGGAGATTTCTCGGTGACTCATATTCCCACATTGTGCTTATGAATCTTCCTGGGCCCATAAAAGCAAGCTTCACCCTTTTCTGACACTCTACGTCGTCAAAGAATTTCAGTTGTAAATGCTTTGAAATTCTCATATCGTTCAAGTGCTTGCAGAATTTTAGGCCTTTAAGTCTCTTGTACAACAACCTGTCCACTATGTTTGGTAGTATCTCCTATTGTTGAGATGGTTGGAAGATTGTTATGTTTGGGCTCTAGGCAAATGTCTGTTCCATATATACATCACATGTGATCGGTCGCCCATTACTCGTGACACTATCAGCTAAAATGAAGGTCGTGTCAGATTAATAACTACAACCGAAAACCTACCCACCTACCCTCATACCACCTCATTGAAGTGGTTCCACATTCATTTATTTATTTTGCTGGGTATGAGGAAATCGGAATCCATAGAAGATACTTTGCATAATTAACTTGTTGGTCGAATGTGAAATGTCCATGAATATGAGTAAGACTAGCAATTCTTTGTCGACCGTCTTAGTTTGATGTAAGAATAACATTTTAAAAAGAACGTTTTAAAGAAACTAAGCTGACTACACCTGAATATCCATAAAAGTAGTATTCTGGAACGTTTTGTTTGAACGTTTTGTTATAATAATAATGTCAACAGCTTAATCCCGTTATCCACAGGCTTTCTTGAATTCAAATCTCAATCCAACGATCTGTAATTGAATCGGTGCATCTACGAGGCGCGTCCAGAAAGTAAGTTCCGTTTCAATTTATCTCCGCTGCAACGCTGCGACTGCAGTTCCGCACATGCGCTGTAGACGATGTGTATCAAGGAGAAGAACGTGCGTCATTTGGAGATCGCTGTCAGTTACGTACGCTTTGTTGTGCTTGTTTAAAATGTCGGCGTTGATTGAAAATCCCGCCGCCTGTGAAATCAGGTCGGTGATTCGGTTTCTGAATGCGAGGAAAGTGAAACCAAGTGAAATTTATCGGCAAATTTGCGATGTTTACGGACCAAATGCGATGAGTGATTCGATGGTGAGAAGATGGGTCCGACAGTTCAATGGCGGGCGTAGTGATGTGCACGATGAAGAACGAAGTGGGCGTCCACCTTTGGTTACAGATGAACTGGTTCACGCGATTGATGACAAGGTCCAGGACATCTCAAGTCTTTCCTTGGCGGTCATCACTTCATCAATGACGACGAGCTGAAAGAAACTGTTTCCAACTGGTTGAAGACAAAGGCGGCAGATTTCTATGAAGAAGGTATACAAAACCTGGTGTCGCGCTATGACAAATGGCAGAAAAATTTCGGCAGTTATGTGGAAAAGTAGTTTAAGAGTTGTAGAATTTTGTGCAATAAAAATTTCTTCTGTAATTGGGTACAATTCCATTTTATTACCAAACGGAACTTACTTTCTGGACGCGCCTCGTATTATCACATATAGGTTTCTCGAGTTGACGCTGCTATTATAGTTGGTACGTTTCTCGACTGGGCACTAGAAATCTCTTTTATACATTACTTCTGAGGATTTCATCTTGTCCTTTCCGACTGTTGTAATTTGATAAAGCTAAAACATAGAATGAGTGATATAAAGAATTTCTTATATTCCGTAATTTATATAAATAAAAGCGTAGGGCCGGCCGCGGTGGCCGAGGGGACTTAGGCGCTCCAGTCACGGTCTGCACGGCCACTACGGTCGGGGGTTCGAATCTCCCCTCGGGCATGGATATTTGTGCCGTCCTAGTTCGTAAGTAGTTCATAAGTAGTTTGTAAGTTTAGGGACTGATAACCCCGTAGTTAAGTCCCATAAGCTTCACAAACATTTGAACATTTTAACATTTTAGAAGCGTAGGCTCTTCCCCTATCCAGCTCTATTCGTATTTCATACTTCTGACATCTGTAGGTGCGCTCAAAAAACATGAACCGCTGCGTTCTTTCAACAGCTTCATCGTCGGTTTTGTGTATCCATTTTTCTCATCTTTCCCAAATTCATGAGCATACGAGATCCACGCGGACGAAGCGCAGGAAAAAAACCTCGTCTCAAATATACGTGATCAACGTTGTAAAGATCACATTTGGAAACTGTAAATGTTTGAGAACTGGAACTGCAGGTTTCTATCAAGATTCCAATCAGCTCTCGCGCTGCTCTGTGAATCACCAACAGAACAAGTCGCGGCGCGAGTGCAAGCAGCCTGTGGCTCAGTGACTCAGAGCCACGTCTGTATCGCCAGTCGCTGCCAAGTGCCGACTGGCGCCAGTAAGGAGCGGTCAGCCGACTTGACCCGTGGAGATGGTGCCCAGGGAATCTCCAGTGACGCACCAGAGGGCTCGGCTTTCCTCTTGACTTTGCGGTTTCCCGTATCAGCAGAGCATTGACTGAGTGCTCGTTATCTTTCCGTTCTTCCCGCAACTGTAGCTCAGAAACGAATCCGGCATTTCTTTCGTTAGCCCTTAACTGCCCTGGCGAATGTGGATAACTCTCATACTCTGGTAGTGTCATTTTTGACCCCAAATTTGTTCCGGGTAAATAATTATAAATAACTGATTTTCAATGTACAGAAAATATTTTCTAGTTAATAGAAGTATAATGATCAAATTGTAAGCTAACCAAACTCACTTTAACAGATTTAAGGACAAAGACATTATTTTAAAAGATTAGAAATTTTCTGACATTTTTTAAAATTCATATAATAATAATTATAATCCAGAATGAAACTTTTCACTCTGCAGCGGAGTGTGTGCTGATATGAAACTTCCTGGCAGATTAAAATTGTGTGCCGGAACCGGGACTCGAACCTGGGACCTTTGCCTTTCGCGGGCGACTGAGGTATCCCAACACGACTCACGATGCCGCCCCCACAACTTGACGTCCGCCAGTACTTCGCCTCCTACTTTTCAAACTTCACAGAAGCTCTCCTGCAAAACATGCAAGACTAGCACTGCCGGAAGAAAGGATATGGCGGAGACATAGCTTAGCCACAGCCTAAGGGATGTTTCCAGACTGAAACTTGTCAATCTGCAGCGGAGTGTGCGCTGATATGAAACTTCCTGACAGATTAAAATTGTGTGCCGGAACCGGGACTCGAACCTGGGACCTTTGCCTTTCGCGGGCAAGCGCTCTACCGACTGACGTATCCCGACACGACACACGATGCCGCCCCACAACTTTACTTCCGCCAGTACTTCGCCTGGTACCTTCCAAACATCACACAAGCTCTCCTGCAAAACATACAAGACTAGCACTGCCGGAAGAAAGGATATGGTGGAGACATGGCTTAGCCACAGCCAAAGGGATGGTTCCAGATTCAAACTTTTCACTCTGCAACTTCTGTGAAGTCTGGAAACATCCCTTAGGCTCTGGCTAAGCCATGTCTCCACCATATCCTTTTTTCCGGCAGTGCTAGTCTTGCATATATTGCAGGAGAGCTTCTGTGATGTTTGGAAAGTAGGAGGCGATGTACTGGCGGAAGTAAAGTTGTGGGGCGTGTCGGGATACCTCAGTCGGTAGAGCGCTTGCCCGCGAAAGGCAAAGGTCCCGGGTTCGAGTTCCGGTTCCGGCACACAATTTTAATCTGCCAGGAAGTTTCAATAATAATAATTATTATTATTGTTTCATTAGACATACGAGTATGTCACTTTTCCGTGTTTTCCATTTCTGAAGCCATGGTTCTGTCATCTAAAAACAACCTTATTTGTTGCAATTCCTATGTCGGACCTGTTTTTAAATGTACAGAATATATTTTCTACTTAATAGAAGTATAAAGATGAAAGTCTAAGCTAAACAAATTCACTTTAACACAGAAGTGAGGACTAAGACATTATTTTAAAAGATTAGAAATTTATGTTAACTGATTCTTCCGTCGCTTCTTGGTAGAACAAATTTTTTATGTAAATTAAAATACACAATTCTGTGTTAGTACTAATATTCCAAATTATTCTGTACTCTGTCCTTACAGTAATTCTTTATTTAATTGTGAACACTACCATTAAATATGTTTGTCACCGTTTTTCAGTTCGAGTGCATACCTCCGATTTGTCGAGCTTCTCATATCTCTAATGCACCCCACCTATACCCTCCTACCCAACCCCTATATTTTGTCTGTTTGTTTATTTAGTTATAATAGTGTGCCATGTTTCTAATATTTGTGTCACCTTATGTTTTGAACATCCCTTAAGACATTAGATTCTTGTTTAATTTTATTTTTATTCACTATTGTCATGCTGTAAGAATTTATGTTTGCAGTGTTTCTCTATGTATGGTATTTATGTCTCCTTTTTTCAGTACTATTAATTTACAGATTACATTCAAATAATTATTTACACTGTAACCGCTCCATCAAAGAAGTTAATTTACTTTTCTGTATGGTACATCTCTTCTGGTTTACTGACAACACAAGTTTTTTGACTTAACTTCAGTAAATGTCTGATGATGGCCTAAGAAGACGAAAATCGATTCACAAAATAAACAAATCCGTAGAACCAATTGTGGAACCAATTTGTGTATTTTAATTTTTATGTTAAGAATTTTTCTGACTTTTTCAAATTCATACATTTTTTTTCATTATAAATATGTCACTTTTCCGTGTTTTCCATTTCTGAAGGCATGGGTCTAGCCATCTGAAAGCAACCGTATCTGTTGAAATCATTATGTTGAATACTGACAGGTAATTTTTCCTAAATTTTCAAATTTTTACAAAAATAAATAAATAAGTAAAAAAATAAAATAATAAAATTAAAAATACTACGTTTCGGTTATCTTCTCTAGACTTGGTCGCTTTCGCTAATCCTTTGGAGCTGGACATTGATTAATGTTGACTGGTTTTTATTAAGACACTATAAATCGTAATAAGTTTAACCTGTCCTGTTGTCCTGGTCCTCAATGTTAAGCATTTAACTCAATATTCAACTTGATATTATGTAGATTAAAGTATATTTCTTGATACATGTTAGTTTTATTTTGAGGTCCTAGTTATACGTACCAAAAGACTACATGGTCAACGTGCCAACTAGTTCACAGCAAGAATAATGTACAGTTTAACTGTTTAATTAATGTATTTTGTGTAAATGCTGCTTCGTTTACGCCCCATACCAGAGCCAAAGAATAGATCCCACATCCCACATGTTTATAAGGTTCCTTGTAAATGCTATACTGAAAATAAAATGTTAGAATGTAGACCTTCACGGCCGGCGTCTTCATTAATTAAAACTTGCGGGCTAAGTTGCCGTGGTCCATCAATAAAACTTCTTACTCCCGACGTTTCGTTGCCTACTGCGGGCAATCTCTTCAAGGGTGAGTCGACAACTCACCCTTGAAGATGTTGCCCGCAGTAAGCAACGAAACGTCGGCGGTAAGAATTTTTATTGATGGACCACAGCAACTTAGCCCGCAAGTTTTAATTAATGAATAAAATGTTAATTTGTAATTAAAACTATATATCCTGACAATAGGGCAATTCATTGACAGTTATTATTAAGTGTTCAATATTTTGCAAAGCGGTAGGGTACTTCCTTGGATAAGAAAACCCTGCTCTATTTGATAACAGAACGCCTTCTCATTTGATGTCAGAAGTCTCCCTCTTCACTCACCCTTCTTAACAGAGGATACTATTAAGAGGCCCCCTTCAGACAAAAATATGATTCTAGAAAATACTGTCAAAATTCGTCTCTGTTTTATAATTTCAGGATTTGATGGCTGAAAAAAAATTTTTTTCTTTAAAATAATTCGGATAGTAAAAAAGAAACTAATTTAAGGAAGCATCAAGAGAATGACAATGACTTATGACAATCATTGGAAATTAGCAGGTAGTAGCTAACGGACAGTAAAGAAACGACACACAGTCCCATAACAAGCCAGCCGAATGTCCTGTCGGTCATTTTGCTTCTTCGGCACTTGAGGATGACATCATCTGCCTCTGTGGTTTCCTCAACTATCTGCCCCAGGCAAACCACCTCTTTTCCTTTATGCACTGGCCGAGTACACAAGTGTGGAATTTCCTTATCTCTATCGACACATCTAGTGACCTATTGTTCTCTTTTCGTCTGGCTCTACAAACTGTTTCTGAGAAGAACCACGATTGAAACAGCCTATACATTATTCATATGTCAATTTAAGCCATTTAAAAAAAAAATTATGCTTATTTACAGTCCCCCTATTACTGAGGGCGAAATAGCAATGGCAAAGTTGCAGGTTTTCAGCCTTTGCTTAGAAAAAGTGAAAGTAAAGTGCATATACTTTGTGACGAGATGCAACTGTGATTAAATCATGAAATATAGGCGACGATGGTGGTGGTGATGATGATGATTTCACTCGTTGCCGTCTTATGGAGGCAGTATTAGTGTGGTTCGATTGGGGTACTGTTACGGGATGTAGATGACTGCGTGTGAAATTGAATACTTCATTTGAATTGTAGAGATTGTGTTATTGTTGAGGCTAATAGTATGTATTCAGTTTCTTGATCTGCGAGGTAGAAATTGGAGAGAGTGTGGTTTTGGCAGAGATGCTGCTCTTGTTACGATTCTCGGGAAAGTAAGATCAATAAAGTGTTGGCAAAGGCTGCACGCGAAAGGCGGAGATGTATTGAGTGCCTTACAAGCCGTTGGAAATTGTTGCAGAATACAGATGGTAGAACGAAATCGGACAAGGAAGGTGAGGAGAAGTGCATATTGTTCTTGAATTTGGAGGCAAGACTAAAACATTTTTAAAGCTGTAGGTCTATCAAAGGTAGGTTTTCTATTTATGTATGAGAATTATTTCAGGAGATGTTAAATTGTTCAACAACAATTTTCTGTTAGCTGGTTTATTTAGAGGCTGTGTGTCGTTTGTTTACTGTCCGTAAGTTACAGCTGCATGAATATCAGGAGCTCAGATGGAAAACCAGTACTAAGCAAAGAAGGGAAATATATTCAGAGCCTCTACGAGGTAAATGAACTTTAAGGCAGGAGGAAATGGAGGAGGAAATAGAGGAAGATGATATAGGAGGTAGATCCTGCGAGAAGAGCACTGAAAGACCTGATAGAAAAAAAAGACCCCTGGAGTAGATGATATTCTGCATGAACTGTTGATATCGTTAGGGGAGTCAGTCATGAAGATATTGGATCGATGGATTGATTTTGAAAGGGGCTAAACTGAAGAAGAATATAGTAATTCCCAACGCAAAGAAAGTAAGTGCAGACAAATGCGAAAATTACAGAAATATAAGTTCTGAATCTGTGATGGAACTGAGATGCTATCGTGGAGTGACGATTTTCGTCTGCCCAAACATGTTGTTGATGCCGTCACTTATAAAAGTTGCCTCATCACCGAACATTATGAAGCGATAAATATGCTGATCTCCATTTAACCAGATAGAAAAGTTGCAAACGGTTGGCAAAATCATGTGGTTGTAAATGGTGAACTTTCTATACAGGAAATGTGTACAGTCCATTCTCATGAAGAATTATACATATCTTAGATTATAAAACGTTCATTCAGGTAGCTAGGCGTCTTGCACTTGAACAAGGACTGCGCTCTACTGAATTAAAAATGTTTTCCTCTTCTTGAATGCCACAATGTCTTTCGGAGTGGGAAGGGTAGCAGTGTCTAGCAATGTTCGATGTGTTCAACTAAATGTTTTGGCATTCGGAATCCTACGAGTAGGATACCGACAGTGATAATCAGAAATAGGAGCTTTTGCATTACCCAAAATGTACACCATCTCTCCATACTCCTAAATTTAAAACTTGTAAGGAATCGCAAAATGTACTATATGCAAGAGGCAATAACAGTAAACAGTGACTTGAGTGTCAATAACGTGGTCTTTATGCAAACGTACCAGTCGCTTCACTTGTCAACCGAGCACTGATCGTGTGTTTCGTGAACATTGGTACAGTGCTCCGTACACCATGACATGTTTCAGAACTCTGTTGAAGCTCCTTAATAATGGATGTGGGCTGTGTCAACATTTTTTTTGTTCCAAATAACCTGAGTAATATCCTCTAGAAACCGGAGGAAAACCTTGTGACTCACTCAGCATTTTAAAAGAAATAATCTGGTTGCAATCAAATCTATATAAAATATATGTTAATCAAGCCATATTTACGAGACCGCCAGAAAAATTTATACGCTCTTTCAGGAACGTAAAGAATTACATATGTGTTTATTTTACATTTAATAATTGATCACTCATTTTTTACAACCTACAGTTTAGCATATGGTTACTCTAAATTTTCAAAACGTTGACCCTTAGCGGCTGTGCACATAACGGAACGACAAGCGGTCGCCGCAACTACGTCAGTCAATATTTCAATGGAGATCGTTGCACTTTTCACAGTAATCTCCTGACCAACTTCCTGCAGTGTGTGTGGCTTACGTTCATAGACGTTATCTTTCACAGTTCCCCACTAGTAAAAGCCCATAGGTGTTACATCTGGCGACTGTGGAGGGAAATCAATGGGCCCTCTCCATCCAATCGAATGTCCCTGAAAGCATTTCTTTGGAGTGTAGCATTGTATGGGTGTAAAACGTGGAAGATAAAGAGTTCAGACAAAAAGCTAGAAGCTTTCGAAATGAGTGCGAAAGTCAAAGATTAGATGGATAGATCACATAACTAATGAGGAGGTGCTTAACAGAATTTGGAGTTTCTGGCATATTCTCACAAAGAGAAGGGATAGGTTGGTGGGACATATTCTAAGACAGGCATAGCCAACACTTCCGCCCGGCAGGCACTGTAGTTCACCCGCCCACCGCGACCATGTGTCGCTAGTGCCCCACACCACAGAGTAACATATACAGAGGAGAAGCCCCCCCTAAACCACTGTCTCACACTCCCCCACTCCGCTAGCAGGTGTCAGGTGGTTCTCTGGCTTAGGGTGCCTCTCGGACGTCAGAGGGTAGCGTGGAGGGGAGGCTGAGTGGAGAGCTCATGTCGCCTGTCACGAGTCCACGGCTGTGTCCGGTTTGCCGGCGTATGAGGGGAGGTCGTGGTGGGGACAGCCGCTTCCTGCCGCCTGCTCCGGCCAGTTTAAAGGGCTGCTTCTGACTGCAGTGCCATCATTGGACATCTTATGGAACTGCTTCAGCACCCCCGCCCCGCACCCCTGATCGTGTGACCGGGCCCTTACGGAGGTTTCCCGTCTGTATATATTTGTCTGTGCCCACACGCCGCTGCGCACAGAGTGCAGGGCAGGGGCACGGCAAAGGTCGCTCGCAGGCGGCAGCGTGGGCATGGCGAGGGTGCCCTCGCCCGCAGGTCAGTGTTTGGCCATGCCTGTTCTAAGACATCAAAAAATCGTCAGCAATAGAAGGAAGTGTGTGGAGTAAAATTCGTAGAGGGTTACCGAGGGAGGAAGACAGTAATCAGATTCAAAAGGATGTTGATTGTCGAACTTATTCTCTGATGAAGAGGCTTGCACAAGACAGGGTAGCATGGAGAGCTGCATCAAATGACTCTGTGGACTGAAGAGCGCAACAACATCAACATGGGGTGCACATCTGTATATATGAGAAGAACTTCATTCATGAAATATGGGAGGACTTTCAGCTGAAAAAGTAATTAAAAAAATTGAATGTTTGAGCCACAGGTTCACTTTATGATACAGTAGAAGATTTTTAAATCCATATTAAGACATTAGATTATCAGTGACAGGTGAGAGAATGAAGAATGGCACCAGAGTCAGTGATGAAGTAGGTGGTATTAGCCATCACCATTAAGGGAGAACTATTTTACCAGGAATTTTATTGATTAAAAATTTGCATTTGAATGCGGTCCTCAGGATAGATTTTTTATTTAAATATAGGGCAAAATAAACTGTAGGTATCAGTGGTTGAAACTGAATGTTGTTGTTATGGTCTTCAGTCCAAAGACAGGTCTGATGCAGCTCTCCACACTACCCTATCCTGTGCAAGCCTCTTTATCTCATCATGATAATGGAAACCTAGCCTATACCCTTTTGAACCTGATATCTGTATTCGTTATTTGGTCCCCGTCTGCGATTTAACCAACACACTTAGCTCCGGTGCTATATTGATGTTTCATTGGTATGTCAGAATGTGTGCTACCAAACGAACCTTTCTTTTAGTCAAGACATGCCAGAAATTTATCTTTCCCCAATTCAGTTCAGTACCTCATCAGTTACGCGATCTACCCATGTAATCTTCAGCATTCCTCTGTGGACCAAATTTCAAAAGCTTTTAGCATATTTTTGTCTGCACTCCACTCTTCCATATCCCTGCAATGTTAAATTAATATTGGATGTCAAAAATTTTCTCCTCTTCAGAAATGCTTTTCTTCCCATAGCCATTCTGCATTTTATATCATCTTTACTTCTTCCGTCATGAGAAATTTAGCTACCCACATAATGAAACTGATCCATCACTTTTATGGTTAGGTACTAATTCCTTGAGGATCATTGATTTTCTTAGACTATTTCCTTTTACCATCTTTTTGCTATTGTTAATGTAAATCTTACAACTTCATTTCAAGACACTGTTCATTCCGTTGAACTGCTCTTCCAAGTTATTTGCTGTCTCTGAGAGAATTGCAATGTCATCAGCAAATGGCAAGGTTTTTTTGTTTCTTTTCGCAGAACATTAATTCCTACTACAAATTTCTCCTTACTTTCCTTCGCAGCTTGCGCAATGTACAGCTTGAACAACATTGGGGAATAACTACAACCCTGTCTTACTCCCTTTCTCACCACAGTGTCCGTTTCATGGCTGTGCGGTTTTTGTTGTATGTTCCTTTTCGTTCCGTATGTATTACCCTGGTCCTTTCAGGATGTGAAAGAGTGTATTTTAGTCAACATTGTAAAAATCTTCCTCCAAATCTACTAAAGCTAGAAACGTAGGTTTGTGTTCCCTTAACGTGTCTTCCAAGATGAGTCGAAAAAGTGAATATTGCTTCATGTTTTTGCACATTGCCCCTAAATCAAAACTGATCTTTGCTGAGATCTGATTCTACTAGTTTGTCTATTCGTCTGCAAATAATTGTCGGTAGAAATATTTAACTGGTGGCTCTTTACTTTTCACACTTGTCTGCATCTGCTTTCTTTGAGATGTAGGAGAGAATACAAAAATAATAAAATGACAAATTAATGGTAAACTTTCATGCGGTTCAATGGATTAGGTGGAAGCTGAAGAAGTGAAAAGAAGGAAGGTAAATGAAACAATGGGGCACTGATGACAGCGAGAGGAAATATACAATGTGATGGTAGGAAATATGGATGCGTTCTCAGAAAGAGCAAGTATGCTAGTTAACCATTTCACGGCTGAGGAAGTACGTATGTGCCCGACAGTACAAAGTCCAGACGGCTACGGGCATTCATTCACTACAGGCAGGCGGAAAGTTCAGATGTCTATGAGCACACGTACGCCTTGGTGCACGACGAGGTAAACGTGCGCACGTGCACAGTGGTATGGGCTTCACTGTTGTCCACCTCACAGCATACCTGCTGACATTGTCATCATCTATTCCTCTTTGTAATGACGTAAAGCGCTATGGTTATCCCCTGATCTCGTCTCTTTACGTTTGAGTATTGGGCTAGTCCTGTATCCGCGTTTGGTGAGACGAGAGTTTAGGCGTTTAGTACATTCCTGGCCATTAAACTTACCACACCAAGAAGATGACGTGCTACAGCCGCTAAATTTAACCACCAGGAAGAAGATGCTGTGATATGCAAATCATTAACTTTTCAGAACATTCGCAAAAGTTTGGCGCTGGTGGTGGCACCTACAACTCGCTGACATGAGGAAAGTTTCCAACCGATTTCTCATACACAAAAAGAGTTAACCGGCATTGTCTCGCGAAACGTTGTTGTGATGCCTCGTGTAACGAGGAGAAATGTGCGCCATCACGTTTCCGACTTTGATAAAGGTCGGATTTCTAGCCTATCGTGATTGCGGTTTATCGTATCGCGACATTCCTGATCGCGTTGGTCGCGATCCAATAACTGTTAGCGGAATGTGGAATCGGTGGGTTTAGGAGGGCAATACGGATCGCCGTGATGGATCCCAACGGCCTCGTATCACCAGCAGTCGAGATGACAGGCATCTTATCCGCATGGCTGTAACGGATCATGCAGCCACGTCTCAATACCTGAGTCAACAGATGGGGACATTGCAAGACAACAACCATCTGCACTAACAGTTCGACGACTTTTGCAGCATCATGGATTATCAGCTCGGAGACCATGCCTGCGGTTACCCGTGACGCTGCATCACAGGAGAACCTGTGATGGTGTACGCAACGACGAATCTGGGTGCACGAATGGCAAAACATTTTTTCGGGTGAATCCAGGTTCTCTTTACAGCATCATGATGGTTGCATCAGTGTTTGGCGACATCGCGGTGAACGCACATTGGAAGCGTGTATTCGTCATCGCCATCCTGGCGTATCACCCGGCGTGATGGTATGGGGTGCCATTGGTTACACACCTCGTCACCGCTTGTTCGTATGGACGGCACTTTGAGCAGGGGCCGTTCTATTTCAGATGTGATACGACCAGTGGCTCTACCCTTCATACAGTCTCTGCGAAAGCCTACATTTCAGAAGGATAATGCACGACCTCATGTTGAAGTCCTGTACGGGCCTTTCTGGATACGGTTTATGTTCGACTGCTGCCCTGGCCAGCACGTTCTCCACACCTCTCACAAATTGAAAACGCCTGGTCAATGGTGGCCGAGCAACAGGTTCGTCACAACACGCCACTCTTGATGAACTAAGGTAACGTGTTGAAGCTGCGATGGCATCTTACGTGTTTGAGTTACAATGTCAGTCGAAATGAGTGCTTCAATAACCTCGGTGACTTGCTGGTGGAAATCATCTTTCTTTACAAGAAAATGTCAAGAACATAATACGAGAACATTTGGATGGACTTGAAAAACTTTCAAACTTTATTCCCATTCCTCGTCTACTAATAGCAATGGGATTCGCAATCTCTTGGAAGGAGCAATAATTTTAGAATCCACAGAAATGCAAATTAATACTAGTAGCTTCTGGAAACGTCCAGTAACTTTAAGTCACATAAATCTTTGGTATTGCTAAGAGGTAACACATTTATTACATGTCTCGTTCACTCGTTGTGCGAAAAGACTTTCGCTTCTAACTTTAAGATACAAATAAATACAGAAACACTCTTCTCGTTGAAAGAAACCAGCGACTCGGTTGAACGTCTGCGGATCCTCTACTAAAAAGTTCAGCCGGTTAACTCCATGACGAAAACTTGTAGGTTAACAGACAAGTGTAAAATACTTCAATATTTTGTATACTGCACCTCTCCATTATGCAAAAGCATGCTTCTGCCCTTTTGATATGAAGCCATTGATGCGTAAACTACAAAAACCATTAGTTGTACGTACCAGTAAGAAACTTTTTCGTCTATTATTTTTGTATTTCACTTTATTTAATTTCAATAAGGTGGAGTTGAAACTACTATACAGGGTGTTTCACTAAGTGTGTTTGCCTCTGTAACTTATAAAATAATAGGTGACGGGAAATTTTAATGCGGTAGCTCGACACAAGAAATGTTACACTTTCTGCGGAGCTAAACTTTTTAAATGGAACAATAGTTTTTTCTATCTTGTATTGGATTCGTTGAAACCAGCTGCGTCAAATCAATTTAAACTACATTCCTATCACTGTTAGTTTGGGAGCTACAACCCTTCAAAGTTTCAGGGTCAGATACCAACGCTGTACATAATACACGGCTGTGTGGTGGGTGATGGATGTTATGGCGGTGGGAAGTTGATTTACATGAGATGTTCAAATGTGTGTCCATGTTCCTCAATGCATAATGCAATGCGCCGTCGACAGGATCTGTGGACGAGATGTAACATCGCCGGTGTGATCGGAAGCGACATGCGTCCTCGATACACCGTTTTAGATCATCTGGGGATGTGGGCTCAGTGACATAAACACGATCCTTTAGATATTCCCACAAAAAGAAATCTACTGGTGTTAAATCGGGCGACCTTGCGGGCCATGAATGAGGACCTTGGCGCCCCAACCATCTTCCTGCAAACCTGTTGTTTAGTTCTTCCACAACAGCACGCGTAGAATGGGCTGGGTGACCATCGTGCTGCATCCACATATGGACACTCGTGAGTAGACACACATGTTCAAGGAGACCACCCAAACTGTCGGCTATAAAAGCGCGATATAACTCACATGTCAGTGTACCTGGAAGTAGTGTGGACCGATGATTTCATCCCCAAGGATTCCACACCACACGTTAATAGGCCACCTACATTGACAGTCGACAGGTCGTACCCACCGAGGATTGTCTGCGGGCCAGTAGTTCATGTTATGGCGATTCACTGCAGCAACGGCTCGTAAGCTGACATGAGGATCGTGGTGTAGTGCAGCTAAAACAAACACCTCCGTCTCCTCACTTTTTGCAGGTCTTCGTCTGTTACTGCGGTGCATTACTAAGCTGCCTGTTCCCCAAAGTCGTTGTTCGGCACGTAAGAACGTAATGGCTGCCGGGGCTCTTCGCCTAGGATATCTAACGGCATACGCCGTAGCTGCTTCAGTGGCATCGTATCGGCACTCGCCGAGGATCAGCAACATGTCAACGTTGCTAAGTACTCGTTGTTCGTGTATGCCATCGTCAAATGTTCAAATGTTTGTCAAGCTTATGGGACTAAACTACGGGGTCATCAGTCCCTAAACTTACAAAGTACTTATGAACTACTTACGAACTAGGACGGCACAAATATCCATGCCCGAGGGGGGATTCGAACCCCCGACCGTAGTGGCCGTGCTGACCGTGACTGGAGCGCCTCAGTCACCTCGGCCACCACGGCCGGCTATGCCATCGTCATCCGATGTCAGTAACTGTGGTATATTAAGCCCCGGTTGTTTGTGTGGCTCCAACTGTCGGGTATATGGCAATGTGCGGCGACAGTCGGCAGTCGAACAGCGCATCGAAGTAGCTTCTCGCTCCGTGACACCGGCGACGTTACAACTCGGCACCACCACATTTATAAGGCGCATTGCATTATGCGCAGCGATTGAGGTATCTGCCCCTGAAACTTTGAAGGGTTGTAGCTCCGAAACTAACAGTGACAGGAATGTAGTTTAAATTGATTTGGACACAGCTGGTTTCAACGAATCTAATGCACGATAGAAAAAACTATTGTTCTATTTAAAAATTATATCTTTGTGCTGTAACTCTTTGGAAAATGATACAATAAACTATGTTCATAGCTCCGCAGAAAGTGTAACATTTCTTGTGTTGACCTACCGCATTAAAATTTCTGATCACCTATTATTTTATAAGTTACAGAGGCAAACACAGTTAGTGAAACACCCTGTATACATCTTCGATATGGTAATAGGACAAAAACGTTTAAGAGGCACTGTGCTTAGGAATTTAAAAAATAAAAAATAAACTCTACATAAAATCACAGCTTTACGTCAGAGCTTAATTGTCTTTTGGCTGAATATATGGTTGTTACAATTAAAAGAAGAAATAATTAAGGAATATTAGAAACTTTCTTGTTGTAAGTAGCGTCTACTCCTTGCACATTGGTATGATCCGTCCTGTTAGTTATTTATTTCAGACGTAGCAATAACGTATAAATTGCTACTTAGGTAAACAAAAAAGTGCGCGATGCCTACGCTGCATTCCACCTCTCGCAGCGCCGCCTGTAGCGCTGTTGCACGGCCCCGGCGAGTGTCGGGACTCGACGGTGCACCGCAGCTCGCTCGCTCTGTACTGTAGGCGGCGCAGTGGGGCTCCACTAGACTACCCGCGGTGCGGGCAGCAGAGCGCAGCGGCCGGACGCAGGCGAGCTCGAGCCGGGAAATGTGGCGCGCTGCACGCCTCTGCCCGTGGTTACTTGACCAGTACACACTTCAGTTTCATCCTGCTGCAAGGGGATGGTACCCAGTCGTTCTACATGCTTCCTGATTAATGTTCTGTCGGTCCCCACTCTTCACACACTGTGCCGATGCTGATGTCCGTCTGTAGTACGCCTAATGTTCAAATGTTTGTAAATCTACCGAACTTCTAGATTATCAGTCCCTAACTAACAAACTACTTAAACTAAATGCAAACGTAGGCTTCCGCGGCTGTTGTCACTATCAATAAAATTCTTCCGGGTATAAGACCGCGTCGTCATTTTATAAACTCCACCAACGTTTCGGCCACTGTTGCAGGCGGCCTTTATCAAGGTCTGTGTCTGAGTCAGACACAGACCCTGATGAAGGCCGCCTGAAACAATGGCTGAAACGTTAGTGGAGTTTATAAAATGACGACGCGGTCTTATACCCGAAAGAATTTTATTGATACTTAAACTAAGGTAAACTAACCTAAGGATAACACAAACACCCATGCCCTAGGGGGGACTCGAACCCCCGACGGCGAACGGCCGCGCGCACCAAACTCGGCGCTCCAGCACGCGCGGCTATTTCGCCACGGCAGAACGCCTAAGTTGAGAACTTTGTCTACGGGTGTGACAGATTTCTTATGATTTAGGATTTGGAACTGTCCAATAATTGTGAAACGTAATTCTAGTTGCCCAATAGCTGTTTATTTTTAAGCGCAGTACTGCCAGTTTCGATTATTTTCAAGGCAAAGCAGACCATAACAATTCAGTACATCTGGGATATTTTGTATTTTAATACAATCTGTTTTTTTGGATCTGCGTGAGAGTTTTATAATTTGAATGTTGTTGTAACCAGATAGTTACGCTTTGTATTTGGTTGGAATTTCTCTATGAGGGTTGGAACTTACATAGTGGCAACACTGCTGTGGAGTCACTACGCAAAGGAATCTACTACTGTCGCTGAAAGCACACGTTGTTGACATACCAAACTTACCTACGAGCAAGTGGACTCGCCCGTCAAATGTCACCGGCGTGCGCACAATAGAGGAAAACAGAGTTACTTGTGAGCTAGCAGATTAACGTAACGGTGTCACTATGTTTTCGAAACAGGAAAACGGAGTTGGATCAAGACTGAATGTGCCAGAGTCGTACAGCACGGCAGTGTCGTCAGGGTCTTCAAGAGGCGTGGGGGAGGGGGGGATCGGCATTGTTGTACAGAACAGTGGCACTTTGAATAAAAGCCTTCAACCTAGGTCGGCAGACATGCATCGTGCAGGTCGTCCTAGTGTCTCTGAAGAAGAAGTGTATACTGTTGCGACCAGCTTTGCGAAAGAAGCGGCAACACATTATGCGCAACCCAACCATCTTTTTGCAAAACAACGCGTGGCTGCATGTAACGCAAGCTGCGGCTGCCTTTCGGTCGATGGGACTGGGAAGTACTGTACCATCCACTATACTCTCCAGACTTAAGTCCTTGTAACTTTGTTTTGATTTGTAACGATACACTGAAATTTTTTATTTATTTTTTGTTTATCTTTGATCAGCGATACTTATCGCCTCCGGTTTCCTCTGACTCGCAATACAACTAACGAACAAGCGAGAAGACGGAACCGAGATAGTAGTTTTTACTCATTCTCTTGTCTATGTTCGTGCTGTACGGACGTCTTCCATTCATGTATCTATTCAATGTCAGGTATTGTCATGCAAGTTGTTGTAAAAATAAATTACTTAAGTTCAAAATCATCCCCTCTCTTTGGCTTTTATTTAAATGAATCCCTCCACGTCAAATACTTATTTTCTATTGTTTTCAGCTCCTTCACCTCCGTAATAGTTTAATGTTCAGACGCCATTACAATCGCTTCGCATTGTCTGCAAAATTTCAGTCAATCAATCATACTTATACTATACTTTGCTTGATTTTACATTCTGCAGTCATTTCTTTTGTAATTTCACGAAATCCGATCTTTTTTTTAATCATTACCAGTAACTTCATGTTCCACCCACGGTCACACAACAATGAAAAGCGAAGTGAACAGTCTGAACATTGATCTACTACGGAAAGTATCGTCAACGTTCATGTATTAAATAAAAAAAAAGTTATTATTTCCAGCTTCTACAATACGAAGCGCAGGATCCAGCTAGATGCTTTCCGTAAGTCTTATAACGTGCTGTTGCTTGTATGGTGCCCGACTTTAATGTGCAACCCGCGGTTTATTTGCTTTAATGTTCATTCTGTGCTGTACTTTAACTAACTTATTTCAAAATTTAAAAAAAATTCGGTACCATCAATTCCTTGTCCAAAAAATATAATCGCGGAATCTACTTTAACAATTATGGCATCATACGAAGCAAGGGCAACGTTATAGATTCCGAAGATGAAGGAACAACTTCGTGGCATTCATTTCAGAACTGTTGCAGAAATTGGATATGCAGTAGACCGCTCCATTCGCACCATCAACAGAACGGGTTCTGCTAACGTTATACTACGCCTTCCACGTCGCTGGCAACGGGTTCTACAAACTCTGGTGACTACTTTGAAGGACAGTAACAGGTGCAAAGATGTAACGCTTTTGTATCGGTTGTGAATAAAAAGTTACCACTAATTAAGTTCCAACACTCGTGGAATTAATCGTGGCTAAGACAGATGTCAGACGGAAATTCCTTGGAAGAATTTTAGGAAGTGTAGTCCGTTAACACAGAAAGTAGTTACAAAATCCTGTTCGACCAGCAGTTGAGTATTTCACATTAGTGTGGAATCCACACCGGGGATGGAAGACATAAAGGCACTCCAACGGAGAGTAGCACGTTTCGTTACTGGCTTATTTATTAAGCACGAAAGCGTAACATAGGTGATTAGAAAACTCCGGTGGCAGAGGCTGCATGAGAGGCCTTCTGTATCGCGGTACATACTTCTGTCAAAGTTCCGAGAGCGTACGTTCCGCGAAGAGTCAAGCAATATAGTGCTTCCTCCTACGTGTATCTCACGAAGCGACCAGATATAAAATTAGACACATTGAGGTCCACACGGAGGCTTACAGACCATTGTTTTCCCGCGAATCATACGCGAGTGGAACAGGTGGAGGAAGTGACGAGGGTACTCAAAGAACCCTCTGCCACACAGCGTGAGGCGGCAGATGGAATACGGATGTAGATGCAGATGTAGACAGGGGAAGGGTCCAGTCGTATAACATGGCCTGATGTGTACTCGGGAACCGATATATTTTCGGATCACAATTTAGTTTTCTGGCAGAAAATTCAAAGGAATTCTGGTCATATGTGAAGTTCGCTAGCGGCAAAATACAAACAATACCTTCACTACGCATTAGGAATGGTACGGCTGGAGTAGTAAAATAAGTCACTAAACAAAAACAAATCTCCCAGGCCAGATTGTACACCAACTAGATTCCTCTCAGAGTATGCTGATGCAATAGCTCCATACTTAGCTATCATGTACAACCGATCACTCAGTAAAAGGTCCGTACTCAAAGACTGGAAAGTTGCCCAGTCACTCCAATATTCAAGAAAGGCAATAGGACTGATTCCCAAAACGTCGATTTGCAGTAGGACTTGGGAACATATACTTTGTTCGGACATTATGAACTACCGCGAAGAGAACGACCAATTAACCAATAGTCAACACGGATTCAGAGAGTACCGCTCTTGCGAAACACAGCTTGCTCTCTATTTGCATGAAGTGATTAGTACAATCGACAAGGGATGTCAAATCGATTCCATATTTCTCTATTTCCTGAAGGCTTTTGACACTGTGCCCCACAAGCGGCTTCTAAAAAAAATGCGTGCTTATGGAATATCGCGCTTTCCTGTCAGTAAGGTCACAGTTCATAGTAACTGACGGTAAGTTATCGAGTACAACAGAAGTGATATCTGGTGTTCCACAGGGAAGCGTTTTAGGTCCCCTTCCTTGTGTTTATAAACGATTTAGGCGACAATCTGAATAGCTCTCTTAGACTGTTCGCGGATGATGCTGTCGTTTATCGGTTTAAGTCAACAGAGAATCAAAAGCAACTGCAAATCTATTTAGACAAAATTTCTACATGGCGCGAAAATTGGCAATTAACACTAAATAATGAAAAGTGTGAGGTAATACACATGACCACTAATAGAAATCCACTAAACTTCAAGTACACGAAAAAATCAGCCAAACCTTAAGGTCTTAAATTCTACCATATACCTAGGAGTTAGAATTATGAACAACTTAGACTGGAGAGAACACATAGAAAATATTGTGGGGAAGGCGAACCAAAGGTTACGTTTCATTGTCAGAACGCTTCGAAGACACAACAGCTCCACCAAACAGATTGCGTACATTACATTTGTGAGTCCTCTCCTGCAGTATTGTTGCCCAGTGTGGGACTCTCACAAGGTGGGACTGATGGAACACATTCAGAAGGTTCAGCGAAGGGCAGCTCGTTTTATCACGTTACTGGAGGAAATGGTGCACGATTTGAAGTGGAAATCGTTAAAAGAACGACGTTATTCGTTGCGGCGAGATCTATTTGTGAAATTTCAATCACAGACTTTTACTTCTGAATGTGAAAATATTTTGCTAGTATCCACCTACAAAGGGAGACATCACCATCCCAATAAAATAAGAGAAATCAGATCGAAAACGGAACGATTTAGGTGTTCTTTCTTCCCGCGCGTTATTAAAGTATTGGAACGGTAGAGAAAGGTTATGAAAGTGGTTAATGGACCTTCTGCCAGGCACTTATATGTGATTTGCAATCTATGTAGATGTAGTAAGAGCAGACTAACTATCGATGAATGATGCATTTCAAGTTCGCTAAAGGTGTACATACTGCTATCAAAAATACCAGATTAAGTAGTCTAACTGAAGAGGACATCTCTGAAAATGTCTATCACAAACGTTGGAAAGACAAAGATAGGTTCAGGGATGGTGAATGCGAAAGAAACCATGGGTAACAGAGGAAATCTTCAGCTTATAGACGAAATTCGGAAATCCATAAATACGTCACTCAGGAATGAAATAAGTACTATGTGCGGGAAAACCAAGGTGAAATGGCCGCAGGAAAGATGTGAAGAAATCGAAAAGGAAATGACGTCGGTAGGACTGACTCAGCATACGAAAAAGTCAAAACAAATGACCGTGAAATTAAAAAACGAGGGTGGTGACCTTAAGAGTGCAATGGGAAAATCCAATGAACGTAATGGAGAGAGCGGATAGGTCGAAAGAGTACGTTGAAGGCTTCCTATGAATGGGAAGACTTTCTGATGGCGTGTTAGAAGGAATTGGTGTGGAAGGTATAGGGTATCCAGTTTAGAGTCAGAACTGAAACAGATATGAAAGGCTTGAGAATATCTGAGGCAGAAGGAATAGCTAATATTACGTTAGAATGTGTATAATTACGAAGATAGAAAAGGCATACAGGCCTGAGAACAACCACTTACAACAAGCTACTGTCGAGAATAATACACATAAGAATTTAAAAGAAAATTGAGGATTTGTTAGATGATCAGTTTCGCCTTAGGAAATATAAAAGGTACCAGAGTAACATTACGCCTGCTAATGGAAGCAAGACAGGTACATAGGATTTCTCGATTCCGCAAGATGTATAAAATTCTAAGAAAAATAGTAGTGATGCATAGGGAATGCGGGTAATATACGTTTGAACGAGACTATGCACCAAGTGCTCGAATTAAAAAGAATGTAATACAGGGTTGATATCTTTCGCCCCTACTGTTCACTATATACATCACAGAAGAAGAGACGGAAATGAAAGAAAGTTTAGAAAGTCGTATAAAAAATTCAACGTGAAAGGATATCAGTGATTATATTTGCTGAGGACACTGCCATCCTGAGAGGAAATAGAGAAGAATTAAAGGATATCTTGAATGGAGTGAGTAGTCTTCTGAGTACAGAATAAGGACTAAACCGAAAACAGGCAAAAGTAAGTAGTAGAAAACTTAACATCACAATTGGTGACCACGTCGAAGATGAACTTAATGGATTTTGCTATCTTGGATGTAAAATAACTAACGACGGACGAAGGAAGGACGTAAGTAACAGAATGAATAAGACGGCATTCATGGATAAGAGGAGTCTACTGCTATGAAGAATTGGCCTTAATGCTTTGTATGGATAATTGGAAAACCGAAACCGAGGAAAATCGAAGCATTTGATAAGTGGTGCTACCAAAGAATTTTGAAAATTAGTTGACTTGATAAGGTAAAGCATGAGGAGGTACTCTGTAGGATCGACGAAGAGAGAACCTTATGGAAAACATTTGCAAGAAGAAAGGACATGTTAAGGGTCGAATTATTCTGTTGGCTCGTTACGGAGTTTTTGAAATGTTTCGCTTCAACTTATTACGAAAAAAAAGAAAAGGAAAGAAAAAAAAAAAGAAAAAACGGAATGTAAGGTATTCGTAATTATTTTCGAAAGTTACATTGCAATATAAGTTTTATTTATTTTTGTTAAACTAAGATGTATTTGTTTGATGTGTGTTCTAGATTTTCCGTCAATGAAACGCAAAAGATATATCCAGAAGAAAGCTCATAGACAAATTTTAAATGCGAATGAGACGCTCAAGATACCAGAAACGTGCCAAAGAAGATAACATTGAAAAAGACTACTTCCACTTGAAAAGTAATATTAACGATTAGTGGACCGGTGAAAGAAGATCTAACAATGATTTATTGGTTCCTAAGATTGTGAGTTGCTAGTGAGTTGCCGAGCTGATTGCTTTGTGCGATAGAATAGCGTGTTAGTGGTTGCGTATGACAATGTCTGGCACGAATTTAACATCATTTTCGAAACAGGAAGTTATTGCAGGGTATGTTTGGAAATATTTGTAATTTTCCGTAAAAGAGTTAAATACACGTCCTTCTTGTGTGGAATCAAAAATGTGAGGAAAGACTTTTCCAGAGTGGTTATGTTTATGTGGATGTTAGTGACATAGTTACTCGTTACTACTGATAACAACGTAATTTGAAGATGTTCGTTGGATCAAATTAGTGACAGTGTATTGGAAGTGTTAATTGGTTTTAAAATGGTAACTGAAGTTAATGATGTATGGCAGCATTAAGTAACTGATTTACATAACGTTATAATGGGTAGTAATCAGTCCCGAGTGGAGTTGACGTGGCAATTTGAACAGAGCAGTTTTATTGTGTTTCTATGAAATCTGCGGGAGTTCATTGAGGCGTGAGTGGGTCGTGTGCTTTAATTGTATGGTTTGATAGCTGTGGATGCAAATTGTGTGCAATTGAGTTCAACGAGTTACAGGAAGTACAATAGACCAACTTACCTTCAGATACCTAACTAAAATTGTTACTGTGAGGGATAGAAAGATAACTTTAATACTTTGAATCAATAAATCTACTTGGAGAACTAGCAAGTATCCATCTAACAGCTTGGAGTGACTTAGGTTAGGAGGGAAAAGTTATAATTACGTTATTAGAGTTGTTTGGACGACAACTCCTAAAATAGGCTCCAAACTTGTTTCAAGAGCAATTAAATGTAAATACGGAGCTTTAAGTGATGATGGCGTCGTAGGATTTATTTTTTTCTAATTTTCTGAATCTACTTAAAAAAATAGAGGGGACAGTTGGCTAGCAGTCACTCAAAAGCTAAGTTTGTGTATTTGGTATATACAAAAGAAACCAATAAAACAGAAATAAGCCTGGAGACATAATAAAATAAAAATAAATTACGTACTTAGTTTCTTATAGTTTGAAAGAAAGTTTTCCTAAACAAGGAAAAGGAACGCAAAAGCAAATTATAACTACCATCGTAATTTGGAAAGATCTTATAAAAAGATTAGTGTCTTTGGTCAGCTGAAATTAAAATATGCTATCAGAGTAAAGAAGCTTTAAAAATAAATATACGGTTGGGGATAAATATAGGCCGGCCGCAGTGGCCGAGCGGTCTGCGGCGAGCCAGTCACAGTTTACACGGCCGCTACGGTCGTGGGTTCGAAGTCCCTCGGGCATAGAAGTTTGTGTCGTCTTTAGTTTAAGGTAGTTCGTAAGTAGTTTGTAAGTTTAGGGACTGATGACCACGCAGTTTAGTCCCTTAAGCCTAACAAACATTTGAACATTTCGTAATTTCGAAGTGTCTTCGCTAATACACAAAACGGTCAGCAAAAAGGGGGAAAGGAAATATTATGACTTCAGGTTGGATCTTTTGAAGAAGCTTGTTGAGAAGTAATTTCAAGGAAATATTTAAATAAAATGGACACTTTAGACCAATGGTTAGCAGTACGTCAAGAGTACAGGTAAAATGAAGTTACATATCATTTCATTTATTGAAGTATTTCAATAAAACTAAAGTGTCGTTTACTTTTTTAGTATTGGACGATAATTTCAATGATAAAGAAAGGTTTGATTAAAACTCGCACAGAGCTGACAATACAGTTCCCTTGAAAATACTTTAGACAGTATAATTAGAAAAGGGAATTACAATAAACTAAATTAAAATCCACCACCCAAAGCATAAAGTAGGTAGCCCAAAGGTAACAAATTGGAGCTAGCGGTAGAATAAGCAACAATTAAACTTAATTTCAAAAGGACAAAAAGTCACACTGTTTGGGTAGTGTCACAAAGTTATTAACAATAATGTGCACTTAGATAATGCCCTATAAATATGACGGCTGAAATCAAAATTATTACCAGAAGCTACAATGACATTATAAAATGTATGAAGGGAAGGCGAAGTTCCTACAGTTGGGATATGTGAAGATCACTGAGGTTTAATACCCTGAAAATATTGTATATAGTTACTTAGTACGCTCTCGTACTTTAATTCAATTCGTCCCTTCAGTACACTGTCAGGGTAATTAACCTGCACTTCATGATAACGATTTATTTTAAGATATTGTTAGATCCTCAGGTTGCACGTACAGAATACGTAGATCTTCACCAATATCCTATAATCTATGACTGTTAAATGCAAGGTAATACTGACTTTTGATTGTTCACAGCACCATGTTCTTTAAATCTAATCTTCCATCTTCTGCCCATTTGGCCAACACTGTGGACAGAGTATCTAATATTCACCGCATGATCATATGGGATATGGATTAACCTGCCGGTTTTCGTGGTGTAACAACCGTTGTGGATAAAAAAAGGTATGGTATTTAGGTCTCTCAACCACTTACCCAACTTATCCGACATTAACTCATAATAAGGTGTCCTACAAAATCTTTTTTCATCATCGACATTTAGTTTAAGAATCCATTGTTATCTCTACCCCATGTGACCTTTCTGTGCAAACCATTCTCCATACCTTCAGGATAACCATTTACTTGAGTCAAGTATCTAATAGTATCAAGTTTTCTTCTCGCTGTTTTCTTGCTCAATGGAATTTCTTGCATTCTATGCAACGTAGTTCTAAAAGCAGCTTTTTTATATTGCCTAGAATGGACAGAAGAGTTTTGCAATAAAGAATTTGTAGTGGTAGGCTTGCGATATGTATCAGAGGCACTGTTACCCTCCTTTAAGGAGATGTGAAAATCCAAATTTTGAAGCTTGCCTTCTTGCACAAATTCGATGATAAATTTAATGTTAGGGTATTGGCTGTTAAGAGCCCTAAAATTTTCATTTAGCTGACCATAACTGCCATCAAAGTTTACAATCACATCATGGATATGCCACCTGTTGTCCACGATCTTATCCTTATACAGTGGTTGGTTAGTAAAGAACCTATGTTCAAAATATAACATAAATATTGGCTAGATTAGTGGCAATAGGAGATCCAACAGCCAACAATTTATTCTGTTTAAAGACTTGCATAAAACTAAGCGTTCAAGTTGGAATACTCTGAGAGATATATACACAAGAGACAAGAAAAATTGCATTCAAACTCAGCAATCCCAAGAACATAAGATAAAGGCAACGAAGTTTACAATCCAGAATACTTTATTACAATCTTTACTGTATCAGATATCTGTATTTATATTCAGAGTACTTTATCCCACCCCCATGAACCACAGACATTGCCGAGGTGGGGTGGCTTGCGTGCCTCAACGATGCAGATAGCCGTACCGTAGGTGCAACCACAACGGAGGGGTATCTGTGGAGAGGCCAGACAAACGTGTGGTTCCTGAAGAGGGGCAGCAGCCTTTTCAGTAGTTACAGGGGCAACAGTCTGGATGATTGACTGAGCTGGCCTTGTAACATCAGCTAATGTGGCTTTGCCACACGGTTACTACGAACGGCTGAAAGCAAGGGGAAACTACAGCCGTTACTTTTCCCGAGGACATGCAGCTCTACTGTATGAAAATATGATGATAGCATCCTCTCGAGTAAAATATTCCGGAGGTAAAATAGTCCCCCATTCGGATCTCCGGGCGGGGACTACTCAGGAGGATGTTATCATCAGGAAAGACAACACTGGCATTCTACGGATCGGAGCGTGGAATGTTAGATCCCTTAATCGGGTAGGAAAATTAGAAAATTTAAAAAGAGAAATGGATAGGTTGAAGTTGGATATAGTGGGGATTAGTGAAGTTCGGTGGCAGGATGAACAGGATTTCTGGTCAGGTGAGTACAGGATTATAAATACAAAATCAGTTGGGGGTATCACAGGAGTAGGACTGATAATGAATAAGAAAATAGGAATGCGGGTAAACTACTATGAGCAGCACAGTGATCGCATTATCATTGTCAAGATAGATACGAAGTCAACACCGACAACAGTAGTACAGGTTTATATGCCAACTAGCTCTGCCTATGATGAGGATATAGAAGAAATATATGAGGAGCTAAAGGAAATTATTCAGACCGTTAAGGGAGAGGAAAACTTAATTGTGATGAGAGACTGGAATTCGGTAGTAGGAAAAGGAAGAGAAGGAAAAATAGTACTTTATCATAAACTTCCGTTTTCCAGATGCCTGCAATTGAAATGTTAATTACAAAACTAAAGCATAATATGGGTATCTCACGCCCATAGAGTGCACATACTATCAACATCGGCCCCGATCAGTATCGTGAATAATCTGGTTATAGGTTAGCGTACCTTCGACATAATTGTAATTACAGACGAAGCACACGTTCATGTAGTATTTTGTCATGGATGGGGAAGGAAATTAGCCGCGTCCTTTAAAAGGAAACATCCCGGCAATTGCCTGGAGTGATATAAGAAGATAACGGAAAACCTAAATCACAATGGCCGGTATTGGGTTTGAACCACCGTCCTCATGAATGCTAGTCTAGTGTGATACCTCTGGGCCATCTCGTTCTATTTTACTACCTGAAAATTCCATCGATAAACTAATGGACGAAACGTCAATTATAAACAGAACTGCGTCTGCTAAAACTGAGCCACAATAATGACGTAATTGTCCATCTTTTTTGCAATCAGAACAAAGATAACCGTGGAATAGTTTGCGAACAGACATTACCGTTAATCAGTATTCCGGCGATATGCAATTGTAGAACGTGAGAAAGGTTTCCAACTAACCAAAGTAGCACTCAAAGACGTATAAAGATAACACAAAGTATTCAGCAAAAACCCTAATGGACGCGTCATACCACAAATACACAATAATTTAACTAAAATTGTTGAGATTGGTATGGTAATAGAATATATTCTATTTTGAGTGAAACTTAGAGATCAGTTATGTAGTATTTTGTAATATTAATAACTTAACTAACCGGTTTTCAGCTGTTACGCCATCATCCTGTACACACAACAAAAATATGAACAGGTGATTACGAATGTTTAGGTTCATAGAACTGGTGTAGTCGAAATATTTCAGTTAATTTTCAGAGATGACAAGTGTTATAGGTATTTTAGAACTAAACTGAAACTATGTAAAATTACTGAACGCAGATTACATATGTGAGATATTAAATGTAACAAATAAGACACTTGTCCTAGGAAGAAATAAATTATGACATAACAAAGTTTGTTGATATGTTTCATAAAAATGGGCTGAACAAATGATCTAATCTTTAACAGGTCAAATTTTTAAACACATAAATGTAATATTAACACGAATTAAACTGCTATATTTATTTAGACTAAAATAATTTAACCGTCCAATTTTACCAAAAAAATAGTGGTTATGTTCGATATTAAGTTGGTAGCCAAACAGATGTGGTTATGCAAAGTAATTTTGAAACGAGGCTATGAAACAGTAGTAGAATTTTTAAGTGCATTATCAAACAAATAGAAACATGGGATAGGCGAGTAGGTAAGGGTAGTCTATATGGTCTGGATCGGGTTATGTGTAGATTTTGCAGTCAGAAATTTTGTGAGTAGTTTATGCAGCCAGACATGGTATGGAACTTGTGTTTGACCATTTAGTGCCGAGTTTGGGGAATATTAAATGATTTTTAATATGTCTAGCAAAAGTTATTCTTTGTATGTGTAGTGCATCTTCCTTATGCAGGAAAAGACGTTTTCAAATAATAATTTGAATCTATAATGCTGAATTTTGTGTTTGATTGTTGTGATGTGATCGATAAAAAAAAGTAAATCTGATGGAAAAGAAAGGAAGTGGTAATAATCTAAATCGTGACACTAACCTGAAAGTGGACAAAGTTAGCTACAAACTTCTTTCACTCTGGAGTGAAAAGGTTGATGAATGATCTTGCCAGTTTACAATTGCGGGAATGTGAACTTCAGTAACTAACACACTCTGAGCTACGCTTAATCGAGAATGTACAGGATTTCCTGATCAGTCAAAAAGCTTCACCCTCTCTTGTACTATTTCAACAATAAATAAAACGCCTGTAATATGAAAGAATGTGACGTACTTCAGTTCTGTTCTGACTACGTACGAAAATAAATATAATGTGAATCGTACACTAGTAGTTCGTATAGACTCTAAGGAAATGAAAATTGTTTCCCGTTGTAAACACTACTAAAAGGGGTTAGAGAGTGTCTTGTCAAAGTATTGTTTTAAGGTAGGAAGAAAGCTTGGTGGAATGACATAGTCAAGGCAGCATATAAAAGGAAATAGAAGGCGTTTAAAAAGGGCTCCATACTAGAACTCAAAGAAGCAGGGAGAGTTATGTAGTAGAGAGAAAGGAAGCCAAACAGATAAATGACGAATCCAAGTAAAAATCAGAGGTAAAATTTCGAAATAGAGTAGAAAATTTGGGTCAAGCCGCGGGAAAACCATTCTGGAGTGTAATTAGCAATTTTATAAATGGGGGGAAGAAGGAACTGACAAGTGTTTGGACAGCTTAGGAGTGCTACTACATCTACATCTACTTCTACAACCATACTCCGCAAGCCACGCGACGGTGTGTGGCGGAGGGTACTTTGAGTACCACTATCGATTTTCCCTCCTATTCCAGTCACGTATTGTTCGCGGAAAGAAGGATTGTCGGTATGCCTCTTTGTGAGCTCTAATCTCTCTTATTTATCCTCACGATTTCTTCGCGAAATTTCCTTTGGCAATTTTCTGCTAGACTCCTCAGTAAAGGTAAGTTCTCGAAACTTCGACAAAAGCCCGTACCGAGCGACATAGCGTCTCTCCTGCAAAGTCTTCCATTGGAGTTTAGCGATCATCTCCGTAACGCTTTCACGATTACCAAATGATCCTGTAATGAAGCGCGCTGCCCTCCGTTGGATCTTCTCCACCTCCTCCATCAATCCCACCTGGCACGGATCCCACACCGGTGAGCAGTATTCAAGCTGTGGGCGAACAAGTGTACTGTAACCTACTTCCTTTGTTTTCGGACTGCATTTCCTTAGAATTCTCCCAATGAATCTAAGTCTGGCATCTACTTTACCGACGATTGATTTTATATGGTCGTTCCATTTTAAATCCCTCCTAATGCCTACTTCCAGATAATTTATGGAATTAACTGCTTCCAGTTGCTGACCTGCTATAGTGTAGCTAAATGATAAAGGATCTTTCTTTCTGTGTATTCGCAGCACATTACACTTGTCTACATTGAGCTTTAATTGCCATTCCCTGCACCATGCGTCAATTCGATGCAGATCCTCCTGCATCTAAATACAATTTTCCATTGCTACAACCTCTCTTATATACTACCGCATCATCCGCAAAAAGCCTCAGCGAACTCCCGATGTTATCCGCAAGGTCATTTATATATATCGTGACAGCAACGGACCCACGACACTCCCTTGTGGCACACCTGATGTAACTCCTACTTCGGAAGACTTCTCTCCATTGAGAATGACCTGCTGCTTTCTGTTGTCTAGGAATTCCTCAATACAATAACACAATTGGTCTGATAGACCATATGCTCTTACTTTGTTCATTAAACGTTTGTGGGGAATTGTATCAAACACCTTGCGGAAGTCAAGAAACACAGCATCTACCTGAGAACCCGTGTCTATGGCCCTCTGAGTCTCGTGGACGAATAGCACGAGCTGGGTTTCACACGAACGCCTTTTTCAAAACCCATGCTGATACCTACAGAGCAGATTCCTAGTTTCGAGAAATGTCATTATACTCGAACATAATACATCTTCCAAAATTCAACAACTGACCGACATTAGAGATATAGGCCTATAGTTCTGCACATCTGTTCCAGGACCCTTCTTGAAAACGGGGATGACCTACGCCATTTTTCAATCTTTCGGAACGCTATGCTCTTCTATAGACCTACAATACACCACTGCCAGTTCCTTCGCGTACTCTGTGTAAAAACGAACTGGTATCCCATCAGGTCCTGCGGCCTTTCCTCTTTTGAGCGATTTTAATTGGTTTTCTATCCCTCTGTCAATTATTTTATATTATTTTAATGGAACTTCTTCATACTTTACATCATGAGTAGTGTTTTGTCTGCATGCTATTTAGAGAATGAATTAATAATTTGTCTTCAATCTCCCAGTTTTGCCTTTTAATCTTATTTACTGTGTAATTTTGTATATAATATTTTTATTTATTTAATTTCGTTTTCCGTGTCATTTAGTCAGATGCTTTCAAATGGCTTATGTGGTAAAAACCGAGAATTGTTCCTGTTTTCGGATTGGTAAGCTCCACGGCGTTATCATGAGCAATTCTGGATATAATTAATGGTCCTTTGTATACAGCAAAGAATTTGCGGCATTTGTTTTGGCTCTTCTGTGAGAGGTAATGCGTTTTTACAAATACCCGCTGGTCCAAAACAAAACGTTGTTTAGTAGCACTTGTAACGTACCTGATTTTGCGTTTCATTGCTGCTGCGTGAATATTATGTAAAACACTGGCGATAATTTGCTTGTGTCTGTTTCTTGGTATGGTTGCAAATTTGATTATCTCTTTTATTTTCTCTGGTGGATCTATCTTCATTAGTACTGTAACTGGTGGGAAAGTTGTTGTACTATGGGGTGTCTCATTAATTATATTCTGAAATTCATGAAGGTACAAATCCCATGTACAATGATTCTTTCTACAGAATAGTCTGCACAATGTGCCAAAATCCTTCATTGTATGCTCTGCAGGATTCCCACTTGGTTTGTCCCTGGAAATGAATGTGGGTTTGCTGTGTAATCTGTTCAATGTATTTTTCCAATGAGCTGATCTATATTGTGGTCCGTTATTGGAAATAATTCTTTTTTACTTTACCTACTTGTGGTATGAAATGCTTTACTTATTGTAAATTCTGTTACTCTCTTTAATGGTGTCAATGTTGTGTACTTGGATGTTAATTCAGTGACTACAAAGTTAAAGGTGAAGCCTTTTCTTGTTCTCAGAAGTGGACCATAGAGGTCAGTTGCTGCTAAGTGTCTTAATCTCTCAGGAATAATTGGAAACATTGGTAGCCTAGTTTGATAGGTAACGTGTTTTGCTTGTATACATTTCTTACATACTTCCAGGACACGTCAAATACGGTGCTCCATTTTTGAAAAATGTACGGTTTGTTTCATCTTCAAGTAACACTTTTTTGGACCAAAATGGCCGCTACTGAAATGGGTATACCATATATACTTATTAAAGATAATACAAAGTATTCAGCAAAAATCCTAATGGACGCGCCATACCACAAATACACAATCATTTAAACAAAATTGTTGAGATTGGTATGGTGATAGAATATATTCTATTTTGAGTGAAACTTAGAGATCAGTTATGTAATATTTTGTAATATTAATAACTTAACTAACCGGTTTTCAGCTGTTACGCTATCATCCTGTACACACAACAAAAATATGAACATGTGACTATGAATGTTTAAGTTCATGGAACTGGTGTAATCGAAATATTTCAGATAATTTTCAGAGATGACAAGTGTTAAAGGTATTTTAGAACTAAACTGAAACTATGTAAAATTATCGAATACAGATTACATATGTGACATATAAAATGTAACAAATAAGACACTTGTCCTAGGAAGAAATAAATTATGAAATAACAAACTTTGTTGATATGTTTCATAGAAATTGGCTGAACAAATGATCTAATCTTGAACAGGTCAAATTTTTTAAACACATAAATGTAATATTAACACGAATTAAACTGCTATATTTATTTAGACTAAATTAATTTTAATGTTTAAACTATAGTTATCGGCTATTCCTCAATCCAATCACACAATTGGTCTGATAGACCATATGCTCTTACTTTGTTCATTAAACGTTTGTGGGGAATTGTATCAAACGTCTTGCGGAAGTCGAGAAACACAGCATCGACCTGAGAATCCGTGTCTATCGCCCTCTGAGTCTCGTGGACGAATAGCGCGAGCTGGGTTTCACACGAACGCCTTTTTCGAAACCCATGCTGATTCCTACAGAGCAGATTCCTAGTTTCGAGAAATGTCATTATATTCGAACATAATACATGTTCCAAAATTCTACAATTGACCGACGTTAGAGATATAGGCCTATAGTTCTGCACATCTGTTCGAGGTCCCTTCTTGAAAATGGGGATGACCTGCGCCATTTTCCAATCTTTCGAAACGCCATGCTCTTCTAGAGACCTACGATACACCACTGCGAGAAGGGGGGCCAGTTCCTTCGCGTACTCCGTGTAAAAACGAATTGGTATCCCATCAGGTCCTGCGGCCTTTCCTCTTGTGAGCGATTTTAATTGTTTTTCTACCCCTCTGTCAATTATTTCGATATCTGCCATTTTGTAATCTGTGCGGCAATCTAGGGAAGGAACTATAGTGCAATCTAGGGAAGGAACTATAGTGCAATCTTCCTCTGTGAAACAGCTTTGGAAAAAGACATTTAGTAATTCCGCCTTTAGAGTGTCATCCTCTGTTTCAGTGCCATTTACGTCACAGAGTCTTTGGACACTTCGTTTTGATCCACCTACCGCTTTGACATAAGACCAAAATTTCTTAGGATTTTCACCCAAGTCCGTACAAAGAACTCTAGTTTCGAATTCGTTGAACGCCTCTCGCATAGCCCTCTTCACGTTACATTTCGCTTCGTGTAATTTTTGGTTGTCTACAAGGCTTTGGCTACGTTTATGATTGCAGTGAAGTTCACTTTGCTTCCGTAGCAGCTTTCTAATTCGGTTGTTGTACCACGGTGGCTCCTTTCCATCTCTTACGACCTTGCTAGGTACATACTCATCTAATGCATATTGTACGATGGCTTTGAACTATGACCACTGTTCCTTAACACCATCTGTACGTAAGATAAAACTTCTGTGCTGAGCCGTCAAGTACTCTGAAATCCCCTTTTCGTCACTTTTTCCGAACAGAAAAATCTTCCTACCTTTTTTAATATTTCTATTTACGGCTGAAATTACCGATGCTGTAACCGCTTTATGATCGCTGATTCCCTGTTCTGCATTAACTGTTCCGAATAATTCGGGTCTGTTTGCCTCTGTTTAATCTTGTGGATGGGTTGGGTAGATAGAGCGAATGTTTTGAAGAGTGTCTCAATGTAAATGAAACGATGTAATATGTCAGATTTTAAGTTACAATGGGAGAGGAATAATGATGGGCACAGGATCACATTTGAGGAAGTGGAGAGAAAGGTCAATAAATTGCAGAGCAATAAAACGGCTGGAGTTGATGAAGTTAAGTCGGAACTCATCAAATAAAGTAGAATGTCAGGCCTTTAAAAGTTACACAGGATAACTGAAGTGGCGAGGGAGTTGGACAGGTTCTGTTTGACTGGACGAAGGCAATAAACAGGAAACCAGAAAAGATTGTAACAACTATAGATGTATCCTTTGTGGGCAAAATATTTTCATTGATTGTTGAAAGAAGAGTTTGAGTACTAGTGGCCGAGCGCGTTGAGGCGCTATGCTCCGTTTGTACGAGACAGTTACCCGTCGGGGGTTTCAAAAAATGTTCAAATGTTTGTAGAGCATATGGGACTTAACTACGAGGTCATCAGTCCCTAACCTTACAAACTACTTATGAACTAGCTAATACTAAGGACAGCACAGATATCCATGCACTAGGGGGGATTCGAACCCCCGACCGCAGTGGCCGTGCAGACTGTGACTGTGACTGTTTTGAATCCTCCCTCGAGCATGGATGTTTTGTGCTGTCTTTAGTACAAGTTAGTATATAAGTAATTTGTAAGTTTATGATACGAGCAATATATAATGTCAGTGTCGTCTCTAAGCGTAGAAGAGTCAACTTCAATGCTTCGAAATGTATTTGTATAGGGCGAAATGCCCTATGGTGCCCTCCCCTGGGTACACCATGGAAGAAACATCGCGCTTAAGATAGGTATGAATTATACTCTCTGAAATTTCTTGTATATATATAGCAGAACACGTTCATGAGGATAAAGCTACTGCGTAGAACTTCTCGAAGGTAATTATGAAGAATTGTCGAGTACGTCAAAGATGAGGAGCGGTTCAGTACTGATCGAAGCAGTGTCACCCGCCCAACGAAGGCATTGCTTGCCTGTGACACGCTGGGACATGTTCCTGTATGACGAAAGTAGTCTAGGGTCTAATTTATAATACATCTAACGTGTGAGTCGTTGCTGTGATATTAAATTATGCTTCCAACTAACATTAAATGTGCAAGATATCTGACTCGTGATGTACCCTTGGCTCCTGCAAGGAAGACATCTACAGCAATAACATGTTGAAATCAGAGAGCTGCCCTAACACTTATCTAATGATGCCAACACTGGTACGCCACTGTCACTCGCTGTCAGTGTGGCTGGCAACTCCTGAAAGAAAAAGCTTACAAGCTAGTAACTAGTGGGTCTCAATAAGGGTACGTTATGATGCCTGTAGCTACAAGAAAAATAAGTTCTTTTACTAAAACATGACTGGTTTATTTTACTTTAACAAGTGAGATAAAAAGCAAATTTATATACATAGTTTCTCTACTGCTCCCGGTTCATTTAAAAATCATAGGATAGGTATAGACTGGATAGTAAATAATAACTGTAGTAGGCTGATAGAATGGCTGAACATTGCGCCTACTGGATTTTACACTCTTTACCGCACTCTCAAATTGGCAAACGAGGTTGTCACGATGCCGTGAACTATGGTGAGAAATCTGTAAATGCTGTCAGGGGTCTGGGAGGACTCGCCTGTCGCAAATTGCTCACTGTACCTTGTTGCTGCGCCGACGACAAGATGGCTGCCGCTGGGTTCTGTCACTGTGACACAAACTACTCTCTTTACTGCCTTGATCGACCACCGCCGATCACACTGTCCCTGAATCTTGATGAAGTCAAGATAGCTACAAGCCCTAGGTTGATTCTACTGGCATGGTACGTCCGCCTTTGCCAACCCACTGCGATGCCACTCAATAAGCGTTCGCAAGCGTTACACTATAGCCACTCTGTCGCTTGTTCACAGCCGGATATGAAGTATCGCGAGTCAACAGTCGAACAAACGTGTAATCACACGTACTTCACTAGAAGATACTGTGATTCGCTCGCTGACAGAGCTGCTCTTCACGTGAAAGTCCGTGGAAAGATTTCGCCCACACATAGGATGGCGTCAGCACAGACGACTACCACTTCGTATGGCCGCACACCAAAAAGAAGTGAATCTTCTTGCTGCCTTCAGGAGCTTCCTTGTCCCTAGTTCTTGTCTTTTCCCACGTGTGGCGCATTTGTCGCTTCATCTACCAATCAAAACGTTTCTCTGAGAGGGTTATGCTGGGGGAACAGCCAATCGCGTCTCTCCCTTTAAATATCCCGCCACCGGCTTGGCGTTAAACCATGAAGTTTTGGGTTGCGTCAGCCGTGACAACAAGACTGCTGTCGCACAATTAACTGGGACTGCTAACGCACAATGCACAATTAACAGTGAACTGTCTTAGAACTATCTCTGTTTTCTGTGCTGTCTTCTGCTATCCTGTTCTCTGTTACCTGTGCTGTCGAGGGCTGGCTTATCGCCGAGTGCCATCTGTCAATCGCTGCTTGCTGGGGTGTGGGGGACCTCCCACCACCTGGTGTTTACGTCAGGCGCTCCGCATTCTTTGAAAATACCTCCAGTGTATAAAAGTGTGTGTGTGCGTGACAACCTCATGGTTAAATATTCCTTTCCTTGTCGCACTGTGACATTACTGTAATTACTATAAGCAATATGATGATAACTTCTTTATTTATTAATTGAATACTGTCGAGTTTATACTAAAATTATTCGTCTTGAAGAGTAGAAAACGCTTCTGAGGGTGAAATATGTCAGAAAACAATGTAAGGGAATCTTGACTCCTTACATACCCCCTTGTGATAAAAATTTTTTCTGTATCTGCGGAGAACATGAACGAAGTCAGGCAAAAATTAGCGATTTTAATTGTTTCTTTCTGCCATTCCTTACAATATAAATTTTTGTTGTATCTGTATCTAGTTAATTACACATTTGTGTCTTGTTCAAGATCCAAAGTTTCTTTTACAAAAATAATTTATTTAGAATGATTGCCATTACGTGTTTCTGTTTATCAAATAAAGTTTCCAACTTTACAATAAAAATTTTCCTTTAATCTCGTAAGTGTTTCGTATTAGTACATGTAATATCATTTTATAAGTTTAAATTTCTTTTATTATTTAAATTAGCTTTGCATCAAGTCTGCAAAAGTATTTGTGTTTCATCTGTTTTCCTAATTTTAGATCTTATTTTTATTTATAAGTGTCAATGTTTTTTTTATTATTATTATTAAAAGGATGAAGAACTTTTTCTTATTCTATCCTCTTCTAAGAAAATTTTTTTAGGATTATATTTAAATTTGTTTGATAAATATAATTGAGTAACCTTTTGAAAACATATTAGAAATATATATACTTTACATAAATGTAGTACAATAGATTAAATACTTTACATAAATTTAAATAGAAATTAAATGACTTTACATAAATTTAATAAAAATACCTTACATAATTTAAATTCAAATATAAAAAATAGAAACATTCACAAATTGAAAAATTTATGAATAATAAAATTTTACGTGTCCAAAAGGAAGAAAAAAAGTGTCCATCATATTTTTGATAAAAAAATTTTCTATTTCACTGTTCACTGCTTCACACGTTTACACTTCACATTGTTTGTGCGTTGGTTGATGCATAATGCCCATTGAAGTTGTGGAACCCCGCCGACTGTCTCTAGAGTAATGCACACCATGAGAGTAGTCCCATAACATACAATGCCGACTCGTCATTGATGAGGCGCATCATGGAATTGTGCCAATAGTTGACAGCAGTTGACGACTGTCAGCCATTACATTGAGGAGATGATGGAACTCTTCTGTCACATCAGGGTTGATATGACAAACTCTCGATGTTACTCAGAGTTCAGGGAATCAGCATTGACGCAAGAGTTTAGGTTGCTATTGTTGTATGTTGATGTAAGTTCAAGACTTACATAATTTGAAGATTGGTTGATATAAATATGTCATTGAGATGTGGCTAGTGTGACGACCACTCTCAGATGACCATGAAAAGACATTTTAATCATTATAAGGATAGGAGAGAAAGGAATCCTGACCTTCTGCCCTCTTCTTCTCTTCTTTTCTTCTCTTCTCTTCTTGTCTTCTTTTCTTCTTGGGCTAGGAATAGTGATTTTTTTATTTAAGTGGAATTTAAAGGATTTGGGATGTAACTGTCTTTTCTTCTCCCTTCCCCTCTCACATTGATGAAAACCATTATATCGACATATGACAATGTCTATGGTATACACTGTTGCCATTGATACCCAACCTGGATGCACCTGCCTCTCCAGTGGTTTTGTTGTCTTCAAATCATCGTTTTGGCTTATTTTCTTTTACCCTTCGGTCCCAACTCTACATGGATGTACAAACTCTGTTGCTCTTGTCAATACTGACTGGGATGGAGCTGGTCTTCGACGATAGTACTCCACAATGTCGTGTAGTGATGGTTATCATTTTACAATTGTTTGTACAATATTAACTTTCCTTTCCTATCTTTATACAAATCAAAATACTAACATTTAACATATTGGTTGAATAGTAATGACAAACCTTAATTGAAACAGATTTTGCATGAATATGAATCACATTAAATTTAAAAACAAATATAAATGTTCATTAAGTAAAATTAAATTCAAGAAAATTACATTCTATTATTGTATATTATTTTAATGTAACTTCTTCATACTTCATATCATGAGTAGTGTTTTGTCTGCATGCTATGTACAGAATGAATTAATAATTTGACTTCAGCCTCCCAGTTTTGCCTTTTTACTGTGTAATTTTGTATATAATTTTTTTATTTATTCAATTTCTTTTTCCTTGTCATTTAGTCAGATGCAGTGACTTGTGTGGTAAACACCGAGAATTTTTCCTGTTTTCGGATTGGTAAGCTCCACAGCGTTAGTGTCAGCAATTCTGGTTATAATCAGTGGTCTTTTGTATACAGCAAAAAATTTGCGGCATTTGTTTTGGCTCTTCTGTGAGAGGTAACGCGTTTTTACAAATACCTGCTGGCCCAAAACAAAAGTCGTTTAGTAGCACTTGTATCATAGCTGATTTTGAGTTTCATTGCTGCTGTGCGATTATTATGTAAAACACTGGCGATAATTTGCTTGTGTCTTTTTCTTGGTATGGTTGCAAATTTGATTATCTCTCTTATTTTCTCTGGTGGATCTATGTTCTTTAGTACTGTAACTGGTGGGAAAGTTGTTAATTATATTCTGAAATTCATAAAGGTACATATCCCACGTACAATGATTCTTCCTACAGAATAGTCTGCACAATGTGTCCAAATCCTTCATTGTATGCTCTGCAGGATTCCCGCTTGGTTTGTACCTGGAAATGAATATGGGTTTGATGTGTAATCTGTTCAATGTATTTTTCCAATGAGCTGATCTATACTGTGGTCCATTATCGGAAATAATTCTTTTTACTGTACCTACTTGTGGTATGAAATGCTTTACTTATTGTAAATCCAGTTGCTCTCTTTAATGGTGTCAATGTTGTGTACTTGGATGTTAATTCAATGACTACAAAGATAAAGGTGAAGCCTTTTCTTGTTCTCAGAAGTGGACCATAGAGGTCAGTTGCTGCTGTCTTAATCTCTCAGGAATAATTGGAAACATTGGTGGCCTAGTTTGATAGGTAACATGTTTTGCTTCTATACATTTCTTACATACTTCCAGGACACGTCGAATACGGTGCTCCATATTTGAAAAATGTACAGTTTGTTTCATCTTCAAGTAACACTTTTTTGGACCAAAATGGCCGCTACTGAAATGGGTATACCATATATACTTATTGATCAGCTCTACTGGTATGCGTAATACCCAAGGTGATGAGTCTGTATTATGTTTTTAAAAAAGTATGTTGTCCTTTAATAAATAGTTTTTCTAATTTCTGTATTAGAACTATCTGCCAGTTTGTGTTTTATTGCCAACAAGTTTGGATCTTCGTCCTGTTCTGTATGGATGTTTTTTAAAGCATTAGTTGTGAAGTTTTCAAAAATGTTGTTTTTTATATAAAGAATGTTGCGATCTGCTTCCTCAATATTAATCCTTTGGTCATCTGCCATGCCTTGTGGAGCACATGACAATGCATCTGCCAAAATATTCTCTGGACCAGATATGTATATAATAGAAAAATCATATTGTTGAAGTACCTGCATCCATCTAGCCAAACGTCCATGTGTTAATTTGGAATTCACAATGGATGTAATGGCTTTATGATCCGTGAATACCTTTGTTTTTCTGCCAAACAGAAAGTATCTGAATTTTTAAAACCCACAAACTGCAGCTAAGGCTTCTAGTTCAGTGATAGAATAGTTTTTCTCTGCTTTTCACAGCATCCTACTTGCAAAAGCTATTGTTTTGTGTACCTTTCGACCTTGTTCTTCAATTTACTGAAATAATATCACACCCAGGCCCTTACTGACACTGTCAGTGGCCATGCAAAACTCCTGGCTAAGATCTAGACGTGATAAAATTGGCGCATTGCTTAATGCTTCCTTTGATTTATGAATTTCCTCATCTGCTTGTTTGTCCCATATCCAAGGTGTGTCTGTGAGTACACATAGCCTTGGTGTAGATAAAGTGTCTATCCAAATGAATTTTTTGTAAAAATTTACCAAACCCAGAAATCCTCTCAAACGTTTCCTGTTATATTGTACACCAAAATTGCAGATTGCTTCTATTTTCTTTTCATCTGGAGTGATAATTTCTGCAGTTATATTGTGTCCCAAAAATTTTGTATGTGATGTTCCAAATTGTGATTTTGTAATGTTTACTGTTACTCCATGTGTTTGCATAATTTGTAGAAAGTTATCAAGAATGATATTGTGTTCCTTCCATGTGACTTCAGCTATTAAAACATCGTCCACATAACAAGTGATTCTTTGTAATATATCCATATTTAATATTGTGTGCAGACCGCGAATGAAGGCAGCTGAAGAGATTTTCAGCCCAAACGGTAGCCGTTTGAATTGATAACATCGGCCAAATACAATGAATGCCGTGTACTTTCACAGGTAGGATTTGCCAAAAACTAGAACGTAAATCTATAGAAGAAAATATTTTTACGCCATGAAACCTTTGAATCAGCTCGTCCAACTTCTCTGGTCGATCCGTCTCTGAAATAATAATAGTGTTGATTTGTCTTGAATCAAGCATCAGCCGAATGCTGCCATCTTTCTTATTCACTACATGCAAGGGTGAATTATATGGTGATTTAGCTGGTTCAATTTTGTCGTTGTCTAACATTTTTCTCATCTCCAGAAATACTTGTCTCCTATAACTTAGTGGTGTAGTATATGGTGGCACATAAAATGGTTTGTGTTCCTTCACCTCAAACTTATACTGAAAATTCTTAATACTACCAGTCTTAGGTGCAAAAACCTCTGCATGTGACCTGAGTATATTTTCTAAATTGTCTTTATCTTTTGATAATATGTTCTCAGTTTCCTCTAATCTAGTTGTAATTTCCTGATGAATATCTTCCAGTGTTTCTACTGAATGTATGTCAGGGTCTTCCACAAACTGGTACCTGGGAGGCTTTTCCCAGTCCTTGTTACCTTTTTGTGCTTGTCTTATTTGTCCCAATTCTCTCTCTGTCATTGTTTGTACAAAATATGAAACTACACTATTGACGGTTAAGAATCCTTGTGGTATACAAATATGTACATTACGTTCATTAATAAAATCTAAACCTATAATCATGTCAATTGTCAATTTCGGTATGACAAGAAAAATATTTTCAAAATCATGACCTTCGCATTGGAAAGAAAGTGTGTTTCGTACTTAACCTCCGGGGCATTTTTTCCCAAAGCGCCATAGACTCTTACCTTCCTTGTCCTTAAAATAAGTAATTCCTTTTCCTTATTACATCTTTCATAAAAACTCTCTGAAATATCCGTTACCTGGCTTCCACTATCTATCATAGCTAACCATGCAATCACACCAAAACTCACTTTCAGAATGGGTTGTATTAGAATGTTATAGTCAACTTCTTTCTCTTGCATTAAATCTTTTATAGATTCATACTTCAACCTTTGGATACTTAAATCCTCTTTTTGGTTTAGTGTTGTGCTTTGTGGTAATTCCCTTATTGGTATTGCCTGTGAAATATCTGTCTCCCACCACTTACTATCTAAATCCTCTTTTGCCTTGTTTCTAGCTTCTAGACATTCCCGTATGTATTCAATTTCAATATCCTCATATTATCTGTATTGCATACACTATGTGTCCTCTGTTTATTCTGTGTCTCTATTTTAGTCTGTTTAGCTTGATCTTGTGTCTCATTTGTACTCGTATTTTCGTCAAATACTTCGACCGTCCCCCACACCTCAGCAAGCAGCGAGCGACATATGGCACTCGGCGATAAGCCAGTCCTCGACAGCACAGGTAATAGAGAACAGGATAGCGGAAGACAGCACAGGTAACAGAGGTAGTTGTGAGACAGTTCACTGTTAATTGTGCGTTGTGCATTAGCAGTCCCAGTTAATTGTGAGACAGGAGTCTTGTAGTTGCGGCAGACGCTACCCAAAACGATTGGCTGTTCCCCCAGCATAACCCTCTCAGAGGAACGTTTTGATTCGTAGATGAAGCGACACATGGGCCACACGTAGGAAAAGACAAGAAATAGAGACAAGGAAGCTCCTGAATGCAGCGAGAAGCTTCACCTCTTTTTGGTGGGCGGCCATAGGAGGTGGTAGTCGTGTGTGCTGACGCCATCCTCTGTGTGGGCGATGTCTTTTCACGGACTTTCACGTGAAGAGCAGCTCTGTCAGCGAGCGAATCACAGTATCTTCTAGTGAAGTACGTGTGATTACACGTTTGTTCGAGTGTTGAGTCGTGATACTTCATATCTGGCTGTGAACAAGCGACAGAGTGGCGATAGTGTAACGCTTGTGAGCGCATATTGAGTGGCATTGTGGTGGGTTGGCAAAGGCCGACGTACCACGCCAGTAGAATTAACCTAGGGCTTGTAGCTATATTGACTTCATCAAGATTCAGGGACAGGGCGATTGGCGGTGGTTGATCAAGGCAGTAGAGAGAGTAGTTCGTGATGCAGTGACAGAACCCAGCGGCAGCCATCTTGTCGTCAGCGCAGCAACAAGGTACAGTGAGCAATTTGCGATAGGCGAGTCCTCCCAGACCCCCGACAGCATTTACAGATATATCACCATAGTTCATGGCATCGTGACAACCTCGTTTGCCAATTTGAGAGTGCGGTAAATTGTGCAAAATCCAGTAGGCGCAATGTTCAGCCATTCTATCAGCCTACTACAGTTATTATTTACTATCCAGTCTATACCTATCCTATGATTTTTAAATGAACCGGGAGCAGTAGAGAAACTATGTATATAAATTTGCTTTTTATCTCACTTGTTAAAGTAAAATAAACCAGTCATGTTTTAGTAAAAGAACTTATTTTTCTTGTAGCTACAGGCATCATAACGTACCCTTATTGAGACCCACTAGTTACTAGCTTGTAAGCTTTTTCTTTCAGGAGTTGCCAGCCACAGTGACAGCGAGTGACAGCGGTGCACCAGTGTTGCCATCATTAGATAAGTGTTAGGGCAGCTCTCTGATTTCAACATGTTATTGCTGTAGATGTCTTCCTTGCAGGAGCCAAGGGTACATCACGAGTCAGATATCTTGCGCATTTAATATTAGTTGAAAGCATAATTTAATATCACATCAACGACTCACACCTTAGAAATGCACAGTTAACAGTGAACTGTCTGACAACTATCTGTGTTACCTGTGCTGTCTTCCGCTATCCTGTACTCTGTTACCTGTGCTGTCAAGAGCTGGCTTATCGCCGAGTGCCATCTGTTGCTCGCTGGGGTGTAGGGGACAACCCACCACCTGGTGTTTACGCTGGGCGCTCCGCATTCTTTAAAAATGCCTCTAGTGTATAAAAGCGTGTGTGTGTGTGTGATAACCTCACGGTTAATTATTTCTTTCCTTGTTGCACTGCAACATGACCGTAATTACTATAAGCAACATGATGATAACTTCTTTATTAGTTAATTAAATACTGTCGAGTTTATACTCAAATTGTTCGTCTCGAAGAGTAGAAAACGCTTCTGAGGGTGAAATGTGTCGGAAAACAATGTAAGGGCATCTTGACTCCTTACACACTGACCCTCTTTTACAGTTTCTGAAGAGTTGCGCGCCAACTTAGAGCGACTGGGTTGGCAGCAGTGCTTTCATCTTGGCCTTTCAGTGCGGTAAAATACCTGGAGAGCTCAAAGCTATGATTTATCGGTGTGTCATAAAGCCTTATATCCCCCCCCCCCCCCCTATGCGGTGCTTCAAATGTTGGGAATTCGGGCATATGTCGTTCTGATGCAACTCTAGCCTGTTTGGTACACGGGTATCTATGCATGAATTTATCGATTGTTGTCAGGAATTTTTTGAAGTTCGTGTTTTGAAGACTTATCAGTTCGCATTGAAATTTTCTTTTTGATTTGTTGGTCAAGTCTTCTGTCCTGTAGCGTGTAAATATGCCGCACGTATTTACACATGCTGAGAGTGCCAATATAGTTTTATTGTATGTGTTTTGGAGTGGAAGCGCTGTTGCTGCTGCAGAAGATACAACGTACAATTTTCTAACTGTAAATTATCACATTCGAAAGTATGCATGTTTCGAAACACTGTATTACAGTAATACAGTGCCCAGGAGACATGTTGCATCTGAACGTGTAAATGAACCCGCTGTGTAAGAAGTAGAATACATTATTCAGTCGGTAGAATGTAGGTCTTCTACAAGTAAACTTAAAATTTCTGCGTGTATCGATGTTCCACATTCCTTCGTGCAGGAGATAGACGACTGGAATGTTGTTGAATACTGAAAATCGCCAAGTAATACCAAAATTACACTTCACTACTCAATCCTTTGGACTGGGCCTCTTGTCGCGTGTCGCCTTACATGACCCCATTCTCTTCAATTACCGAGAAGGTGCTTGGAGAATTATTGGAGGTTACTTTGGCCACAACAAATGTATATGTTCTTCCAGCATCACGGGACTTCTGCGCCTTGTAATCGTCAGCTTACACGTCATCTGAACCCAAGGTTATTCTATAAAAGGTTGGGCTCGAAGCGAAACGACCTGCTATTGGCCGTTGAAATGACGTCAGTGGCGAAGCAGCACTGTCAGCAAGGGTCGATACGACGCTGCGCCGTCATGTAGAACACCACTAAACACACAAAAGTTGACTTTTTTACGCATTGCTTATTTGCAGATACTTACCTCATTAAATCCTCCCGACAGGCTAAGAATACCACTGACGTCATTCGATCGGCAGGTATGGGAACGTTTCTTGGCCACCAAGGTCCCCGAACCATCATTCCCTTTAGTTTTTTCATTGTTTGGATGATTTAAAGGCGAAGGCTACAAGGAAAAACTAAACAAGAGGCGATTTAGAGCGTGGACCATAACAACGACAATCTGAACGATTTTCTGTCGTCTTGCTTGGGATATAATTCCACCATTTAACACCAAAAATGAAACCAAAAAATGACTTAATCCATCTTCCGGAAGGCTATGGTCATATTACGGAGGAGAGGTTGTTCATCCCATTTTCTTGTATACGTAATGTGTACTACGTAGGCATTAGTAAAACGTAAAGACATACCTGTCATCGGAACAGAGATGACATGGCGGACGAAAATGTAGATTTTCAATACGCAAAGATGACATTACATTAGTGACCATTGGGCATGGAAGTACATCAATCAGGAAAGCTGAAAATCGCCGCGGTTGAGTAGCCGAGCAGTCTAAAGCACTTCGCTGCGGAGCGCGCGATTGCTCGCCGTGGAGGTTCGAGTCCTCCCTGGGGCATGGGTGTGTGTGTTTGTCCGTAGGTTAGTTCACCTAGGTTTAAGTAGTTTGTAAGCTACGGACTGATGACCACGCAGTTTGGTCCGATAGATTTACAGACATTTGAACCTTTTGAAAGCTGAAATTCGATGCCGGACTCGTACTTTAATCTGAGGCTTCCGTTTTCTTGGCTGTTCACTTCGCCTCTCGGACACACTGATTAGCATGATTGCACATTTCAAGTCAGATCCAAATTTTTCACTTTTTCCACAAACTTGAGTCGTCGCTGTGAATTAATAAATCTGGGATGCTATTTCTACAACTGTTCAGGTCCTCATATTAATACTTTAATCAGCTTAATAAACACAGATAAGAAACGTGAATGGTGCAGTTACCGTCGTTGGTTTAGTGATGTCTGGTCAACTTTATGGAGGAGGAGGAAACAGGAGAAATGAAAGAAGCCCATGATGGTAAGAATGATGCTGACATATCGCTGGCTCATCCAGCTGCTCATTCGGAAGTAGAAGAATTTAGTAAATACGAGGCTCTCTCCAAAAGAAATGCACACTATTTTTTTTATTACAGTTTTCCTTCTGCGTGTTTGAAAGTTTTACAGTGAGTAGACATATCCTTCCTGCTTGTTTTCAAACTTACTTCAATCTGTTCCCATGAGTGGCACCGTCACAGTATGTCTTCAAGATGACTGAAACACTTCACGTTCGTCAGAAGCAACGTGCTGTCATTGAATTCGTGTGCTGTGAAAACTAGACAGTGGGAAACATCCATAAGAGGTTGAAAAAGATGTATGGCGATGCTGCTGTCGATCGCAGTACAGTTAGTCGTTGGGCAGGCAGGTTACGTGAAAGCGGGCACGGCCATATTGAGGATTGTCCTCGCAGCGGCAGGCCTCGTACTGCACACACTCCAGACAATGTGCAGAGAGTTAACGAATTGGTGAGTGCTGACAGACGCATCACAGCGAACGAATTGTCATTTCCACTTCGGGAAAATCCAGGATGTTATGCTGTTGCACGACAATTCACAGTCAATAAACCACGGAAGCGATCACAAAACTCAAATGGACAACACTGAAACACCCGCCTTACATTCCTGACCTGATTCCATGTGACTATCATCTCATTGGAAAACTGAAAGACACTCTTCGTGGAACGAGTTTTGAAGATGATGACTCCCTTGTGCACGCTGCCAGTGTCTCCAACGTATTGGTCCAGAATTTTACCGTGCGGGTATACAGGCGCTGGTTCCAAGATGGCGTAAGGCAGTTGAGAGGGATGAGGATTATGTGGAGGAATGAAAATGTTACTAAAGGATGTGCCGGCTGCGGGGGCCGAGCGGTCTGCGGCCCGCCAGTCACGGTCGGGGGTTCGAATCCCCCTTCGGGCATGGATATTTGTGCCGTCCTTAGTATTAGCTAGTTCATAAGTAGTTCGTAAGTTTAAGGACTGATGACCCCGTAGTTAAGTCCCATAAGCTCTACAAACATTTGAACATTTGAACTAAAGAATGTATCTGCACACTGCACAACTTTCAAAATTGTAGAATAAAAACTGTATTTAAAAAAAGTGTGCGTTTCTTTTGAAGTGACACTCGTATTTGTAATTTCTACTACCAGTCACTCCATGTCTTTACGTTTAATGTAACATAAAGCTATGCGTTTCGAGCAAAAATAGCATGCAGCAGCTTCACCAATGTACCAGTGATGCAGACAAAATTGTGGATCACGAAAATCGTAAGTGTACAGCTGACATTTAATGAAAGTGAACGACACGCACATGTCATCACAACATCTGACGCATTACTGTTTGCATCCCACACACGTGGTGATACCAGACACGAGGACCAGCAGAAGACATCTCTACACTTGAGTTTATGGTCATTCACTGCTCTCTCTTGCCCGCTACCCCTCAACTACCAGCAGCAGCAAACAATAACAAACGGACATTAGAGTACACACGTTTGTTAAGCTTAAGGGTCTTAACTACGGGGTCATCAGTCCCTAAACTCACAAACTACTTATGAACTAGCTACAAATAAAGGACGGCACAAATATCCATGCCCGAGGGGGATTCGAACCCCCGACCGTAGTGGTCGTGCAGACCGTGACTGAAGCGCCTCAGTCCCCTCGACCACCGCGGCCGGCAGACATTAGAGTAGTAAATATAAAGTAATCTAAAGACTTTCGTATGCAAACAACGCCTGACGATGAACAGAACATGCTCGAAACGCGTTTATTTATGTTACATTAAACGCAAAGAAGTAAAGTGACTGGTAGCATAAATTACAAATATTTGTTATTTGCCACAGTCACGGTTACTTTACTTAGCCATCATGACTTTCTGCTTTATTATCAAGAGTTTTGAAACTAGGGGGAATAGATGAAAAATATAAAAATACGGCACATTCAGCATCATCAGGTAATGGCTCTTATCATTTCAGTAAGGTTTCGATTTTTATCTTACCTTTCTATCGCCAGCATTCGAAGGAAAAATCAAGGCAGGTACGCGCTCCGCATGCACTAGCAATGTCCCCGGTGCGTAGCTGCCAACCTCATCGCAGGCAAACTGCGGTACATACTGATGAGGCGAAGTCCTGCCACACCTCCTTTTACAGTGGCTGACCTCTTTTTTCCCGACGGAGTGCCTCAACACGACGTGGCATAAGGAAATCTTTGGAAGTCCTCTGTCGGAATACTGTAATATCGGCCGCATAGGCGGAGTGGCCGAGCGCATTGAGGCGCTATGCTCCGATGCGCGATGCCTTTTCCCGTCGGGGGTTCGAATCCTGCCTCGGGCGTGGATGTTTGTGCTGTCTTTAATATAAGTTAATGTATAAGTAGTTTGTAAGTTTAGGGACTGATGATCCTGCAGTCAAGTCCCATGAGGTTAACAAACATTTGAACATTCTTAATCGGCTGTAGTACCCGCCGTTTTTCCAATTATTTTACTTCTGTAATTAGGAAGGGTAGGGTAAGGTGGTACAAATTCGATATAGGTACAATTCCGATCAACATAAGGTTTCGCGCCATTTGTCACTCTCGTAATGTTGGTAGCACTTGCCTTTGTGTGTCGTCGTAGTGTAGCAGGTTTCTACAGCTCCTCCTGTGTTTTCCAAGAATACACCACTTTGTACTACGGAGATATAAATTTTTTTCCTGTTAAGAGGTAAGTGAAGCTACTTAGTCTAACGCGCTCTTATAAATTTTCTAGTTTCCACGCGCTTGCAAATTCTATATTAGTGATGTTAGAAACTTGTTTTCCATACGGGCGTGTTCTGAGGCACCTACAGAGAAAGCCTCTGTGACATGTGCTGCTATTTGTTGGCAGAATTCACTACTGTTTACTCGTGAATTCACTCACGCCAGTAGTACATTTTCGATCAGAAAAATGGTACAATTTCGATACCCTAGTACAATTTCTATCAATGTAGTTTTTCAGGTTAGTCCGTCACGATTGGTTACCATAGACATATGATACACAATTATTACAAATACATTCTGTATATTTAAAGATTTTCCTACGTGATTTTGAAAGCAACCTCTTATTTTCTAGATGCCACAAAAACGAACAGAAAAGAAAATCTACAATAAATGGAGTCCAGCTGCATTAGATGAAGCAATAAAAGGACATTTGAGCCTTAGAGCTGCTTAACAAGTATATGACAAGTATATGACATTCCTTTCAGCACTTCACATGGTAATGTGCAAATTAAAAAGAAAATGCAAGCTGGATTAACTCCAACTAGTCCTATACAACACAGATTTTGTCATCCAACGGTACTCAGTTCTGAAATGAAAGATGCTTTGGTCCAGAGATCTTTATTTCTAGACCAGCGCCTATTGGGTCTATCGCCACTCCAGTTAATAAAAGCTGCATTTCGGTTAGCTGAGAAAAATAATTTGAAACATCCATGGAACTTAGAAAGCAAGGTTGCTGGAATCGACTGGTTTAGGGCATTTGTTAAGAGACACACTCACCTTAGCCTGAGAAAACCCGAGGGTCTTTCGCGAGCCAGAGCTGAAGCCTTAAATAAAGTAGAAGTAAGTAAATATTTTCAGAATTTAGAAAAAATCTTAAAGGATTGTGATTTGCTTTATAAACCAGAGTGTATTTATAATATGGATGAATCCGGCTTTTAACAACAGACCCACAAAAGTAATAAGTCGTAAAGGAAAGCGAGAATTTGTTTCACTAACTAACGTGGAAAGAGGACATAATGTGACTGTTGCTGCATGCATGAATGCAAGTGGTGCGTATTTACCACCAATGGTAATTTTTAAAGGAGTGAGAAAACGCCCTGAATTTCAAGATGGCTTACATCATGGTTCCATTACGGTGATGAGTGAATCGGGATACATTAATGAAGAATTGTTCATGGTCTGGCTGCGACACTTCAACAAATACAAAACAATGGGTAGCCCTATTACACTTCTTATTGTTGACTACCATGGCAGCCACACCAGCTTAGATTCTGTAGAATATTGTCTGGAAAATGGAATAGAACTTTTGGGATTGCTTCCGCACGGTACACATGTACTGCAACCATTAAATAGAACTTTCTTCAAGTCCCTAAAGGCTAAATATCGCAGAAGTGCAACTAACTGGATTCATCGTAATCCCAATGAAAACAATACAAAACAACGATTCTGTACTATTTTCTGTGATTCCTGGGGAAAAGCAGCGTCCATTGGGTGCGCAGTCAAAGGATTCCAATGTTCAGGAATAATGACCTTTTGCAAAGACATTGTTCCCGAGGAGAAATTAGCACCTTCAACGTTATTCGAGGCTCATGCTCCTTCAATCTCCAACAGTAAAGCTACCAACAGCGTTATGGAAGAAGAACCCTCATCGTCAAAAGATGTAACACGGCAAATCCGTAACGCTAGGGTCCAGTACAATTTCTCAGCACGATGCTGTCAGGGACATTTTGCCAAGTCCAGAGAAAAAATTATCGTCTCGGAAGAGGAAAACACAGACATCAGCTAGACTCACTTCAGATGAAAACTTGGATAACCTTCGCATCAAGAGGAAACTTTTTCAACAGGGCACAAGGAAAACAATGAACAAATGCAACAAGAACAATAAACGGAAATGTACGTCTGTGAATAATGATGAAAGAAGTTTACTAAGCTTCAATTCGCCAGCAACAAAGAAAATAATTGTGGATGTTGTTTATTGAAATATTATACTGCAGAATCAGTAGCTAAGGGTGACTGGATTCGCTGCCAAAAATGCAATGTTTGCTACCACGAAGTATGTGTTGATGCCCGAGGGAAAAAGTGATTTATATGTGGAAGATGCAAGTGATCAAAATTGTACCAGGAAGTGATCACAATTGTACCTAGTGTGGTACATTTTAGATCGATACTTCTCAATTCTGTAACCTTGTTTTTGTGTTTATACCAACTTTTGTAATTGTATAATATTTATGTTACATATTCATTAAAAATCCAAGAACAAATGCCATAGTTAAAATTATTTCTTTTCTCAATATATTTCCAGTTACAATAACAAGTGTCGGCGAAATGATCGCAATTGTACCACCTTACCCTATAGGAGAAAACTTCGTAAATTCCATTGGTTCACTTTATATGAAGTGCCTATTTTATGAAAACTTTTTCATTTATATACCATTTATCTTGACCACCTAAAATACCTCTGGAAGCCGCGGTGGAGGAGCCCAGCGGTCTAAAGCACCTCGCTGCGGAGCGCGCGTTTGCTCGCCATGGAGGTTCGAGTCCTCCCTGGGGCATGGGTGTGTGTGTTTGTCCGTAGGTTAGTTTACCTAGGTTTAAGTAGTTTGTAAGCGACGGACTGATGAGCACGTAGTTTGGTCCGATAGATTTACAAACATTTGAATTTTATCTCTGGAACAACAACAGCTATTGTAAAGCGACTTTCCCCGGTATCAATGTTAGCCAGGAGAATATGAATGTAAATATTTTGAAACATTCTAGAAAGGAAGCATATGCGTTTCTTAAGACAAACTCAAGTGTTTTAAATGCACCCATGTATTAATCCACTAGCATCTATAGCATGACAAATCACATAAACAATGACGTTAATTGCATCGCAATACGCCAATGACACCCCGAGATATTGCAATGTGGCTTGAAATACGCGAAACGCGAGGCTAGCGCATATCCTGAGATTCAGGCGAGAACCTCATGCTCAGGGCTAGGTACAAGGGCTGGCTCACGCCTTTGTTGTAGTGCGCGCCGCTTTGTCCCCGCTCCCTCCCTACTTCCCCGCTCCCGTGACGTCACCAGGGTACAGAAGCAGGTGGACCGTGGCTGCCGAGTGGCCGAGCTGAGCGCTGATTTGTGTTGTGTTTGGCACCCTTTTACGTACACCTGTTTCGTAAGAGTTCTGTATATTGTAGTGTCATTGAGTTATAGCATTTACAATGGTTAACTGTTGTATTGCGACATGTAAAAATGAATCACAAAAACGATTTTTTTTATATTTTTTTTATATATTTTTTTTTTTTCTTACCACTGGTTCCCTAGTGATGCTTCCATGATTTCCATATGGCAAGTTAAAAGTAAACGAGCGGATCAAGTAAATATAAAAAATACTCGAATTTGTAACGATCACTTTATTGCCAGCGATTATGAAGACGACATGAAAAACAGAATTCTGATTTACCTCAGAAGAAAATCCTAAAAAACTTGCGATTCCATCTGTTAACATTTCTAATGTGAGTAGTGATAATTCTTACACAGACCTAAGAAATGAAAGACACTACAGAAAGATTGTTACAAAGAGAGCGATGGAACATCTTAAAATAATTAAGATTATCCGAAAGTGTTGTACAAAACACTAAGGAAAATATAAGTGGTGCAAATATGGCAAACAATCAACATCGTGATGCAGCTGCAGGCTGTGATGACTCGCCAAAATGTGTGAGTTGCTTTGAAAAGACAAAATAAAAATAAAATAAAATAAAATAAAATAAAATCATTTCAAAGGTCAATGCGAGCTATCAAATGTGAACTACAAATAGCTAGAACGAAAATTAAAGCAACCGCTGCCGGCCGTGGTGGCCGAGGAGACTGAGGCGCTCCAGTCACGGTCTGCACGGCCACTACGGTCGGGGGTTCGAATCCCCCCTCGGGCATGGATATTTGTGCCGTCCTTAGTTGTAAGTAGTTCATAAGTAGTTTCTAAGTTTAGGGACTGATGACCCCATAGTTAAATCCCATAGACTCTACAAACATTGGAACTTTTTTTTTTTTTTGAAAGCAACCGCTAAAAAACCTTAAGCGGAATTTAAGAAGTAAGACTAATTTAAAAGTGGTCCTCAGTAAACAGAAAACACTTAGAAACACGAAATTTAGAAAACAATGTGACATATTTGTCAACAATGCCAAAAAGTTGTTTACGGAGAACCAGATTAAAGCTATTACGAACAGAAAAAAAGCTAATGAAATGGAATTCTGACGACATTTCGAGAGCCATAATTTTGGTAGCTTTAAATTAAAAAAAAAGAAAAAAAAGAAAAAAAGAAAAAAAACTTAGAATTTTTGCGAAAAAATGTTTTCCGCTTCCTTCTCCATCGACACTAAAAAGGTGGTGCATGAAGTGCCATTGTAACTCTGGTATTTTAACGAACGTTTTAATGTTAATATCTAAAAGTGCAGAAACTATGTGTGAACTTGAACGAACGTGTATTCTTAGCTTTGAGATGCTCATTGATTCTAATGTAAGCTATTAGGCCATTCTCGAAAGTCCAGGTAGTTTTGACTATAGGATTAGTCTCGCCATGGAAGCAGCCGATATTACTTCTTTGATACGACTATGATCAAAGCAGTTATGTTTCATATCATACAACAGCTGGAAAAATGTAATTTAATAGGTGTGGCAGCTGTGTCTGATTTAGGAGGCTGTAATACATTGTACAAAGAATTAGGGGTAAGCGTAGTAAATAGCTCCTTCACAAACCCATGCAATTGTACTAGAAATATCTACGGCTTCGCGGACATGCCTCACTATTTTTAACTGTCGAGGAACCACTTTTTAAACAGTAGCCTAATTTTTCCAGATGTACCGAACTCAACGTAAGTATTTTATTAAACGTTATGCAGAAATATTCAGGAGAAATGAGACTGTGTCACAAATTGAAGCCAGAGTTTCTCAATCTAAAAGGAAATACAAGGCGAAAAGTTGGGCCTGCAAAAGCAATTTTTCCTAGCGCAGTTTCAAAAGCAATATCAGTTTTATCTGAAAATAATGAAGAAGCACATTTTTTGAACTTATGAATAAGTTTTTACATGTAATGAAATACGTATATAATGTGTAAAGGTTTTGTACAAATTTGTTGAAAAATGACGAAAATTGTTACTTTCACAGGTCATGGCTTTGCACGGCTAATCTTTAAACTTCTTTAACTCGAGAACTAATGAACGTATCGTGATGCGGTTTCTTTTAAATTGTAGAGCTCTTATAAATCTAAATAAAAGTCCTGGAGAGCATATGTCTAACTTTTATAGATCTTCCACAATCACTATTTATGTAGTCTGAAGTCATCCGACGCCAGTGCCTTTGGAGAGAAAAATGGTAAATGTTCTCTAGTCGTAGAAGTTAGACATATGCTCTTGCGGACTTTTGTTTAGATCTTTCCGAGTTCTGCAATTTAAAACAAACCGCATCATGATACGTTCAGTAGTTCTCGAGTAAAATACTTTTAAAGTAATAAAAAATGAGCAAATGGTTGAAGTCAGGGCATAAGTAGCATTAAGTTTATTATGCAATATATGTACCGCATATTTAATATTAAATTCATTTTCACATTAACTGTTGATATTTTAGTTACTTGCCTTCAGCTAAAACTCACGTGTAAGACATATTGAAAACAACCACCGTTAAAACAGTAGTTGTAGCTTAGCGCTGCCGCGCGACGCGGTGCATGTACCCGCGTGACGTCACATCGGCTGCGGGCCGGGGCCACTTCGAGCGGCTACGTGAGCCAGCCCTTGTACATAGACCTGCCTCATGCTGCTTAGAACGTGCGCTAGCCCCGAGTTTCGCGTATTTCAAGCCACACTGCAATATCTCGGGGTGTAATTGGCGTTTTGCGATGCAATCAACACTATTGTTGGTGTGCTATGCTATAGATCGTCGGTGAAATAATACAGGGGTCCATTTAAAAACATCTATGTTTGCGTTAAATAACACATATGCTTTCGTTTTAGAATGTTGCAAAATATTTACATTCATGATGCCCTGCCTTAAATTTATACCAGTGATAGTCGTTTTACTAAGCTGTTGTTGTTCCAGACATATTTTGGTAGTCAAGATACACGGGACACTCAGTGTATAAACTAATGCGTTATTCAATACAGCTGATTTTCCATCGCAAAAGTCGGCCTGTGTTATGCTCTTCTTACGTGGCAGTTTGTGGCGAGTATAAGCCACGTGCTGTTACATGTAAACACCAGAAATACGAAACCTTATAATTCATGAGCTACCGCATGGACACCATTGTTCGTTGGAAACTCGACAGCTCTTAAGTTAAACGATAACTAATTCTCCAATCATCGGCACACATATTCCTTGGTTGTTCATACTATAAAACTGGGTTTATCACTATCTGCGGGAAAACGCAAGCCTAGCAATTATTGTTACCGTTAAGTCGTAAAAATACCATTGATCCAAGAGCCAGTGGCAGTCAACGTTGCTGAATTTCACGTAAATTAGTGACGCCGAATTTCACGTTAACAAATTTGATATATTCTTTTTATTTATAAAATTTCGTATTTTGACCTCAAAAATTAAAGGGGGTACTATAGAACAGTAAATCGGTATATCTTAACTACGCCACCTATATAATCGTCTATAATTGCGAATCTGTTGCCGCTACAGGGTATTGTGCAAGAAAAGACCTCTCGGTTATATCTGATACATCTACATACATACTCCGCAATTCACCGAAAGGTGCGTGGCGGAGGGTACACTGTACCACTACTAGGCATTTCCTTTCCTATTCCACTCCCAAATGGAACGAGGGAAAAAAGAATGCCTATATGCCTCCGTACGAGCCCTAATTTCTCTTATCTTATCTTAGTGATCTTTACGCGAAATGTAAGTAGGCGGCAGCAAGATCGTACTACACTCAGCTTCAGATTCCGGCCCTCTAAATTTACTTAACAGAAATTCACGAAAAGAAGGTCGTCTATCTTCCAGCGATCCCCAATTGAGTTGCCTGAGCATTTCCGTGACACTCGCGCATTGGTCGAACATACCGGTAACAAATCTAGCTGCTCGCCTCTGAACCGCCTCTATGTCTTCCTTTAAACCGATCTGCTGCGGGTCCCAAACACTTGAGCAATACTCATGACGTGGTCGCACAAGCGTTTTATACGCGGTCTCCTTTACAAGTGAAGTACATCTTCCCAGAATTCTCCCAATAAACCGAAGTCGGCTGTCCGCCTTACTCACAACTGTCCTTACATGATCGTTCCATTTCATATCGCTCTGCAATGTTACGCCCAGATATTTGAACGACGCGAAAGCATCAAGAAGCTCACTACTAATGCTGTATTCGAACGTTATATGATTTTTTTTCTACTCCTGCGCATCACCTTACATTTTTCTACATTGAGAGCTAGCTGCCATTCTTCGCACCAACTCGAAATTATGTCTAAGTCATCTTGTATGCTATTACAGTCAGTTACAGACGACACCCTCCCATACACCACAGCATCATCAGCAAACAGCCGCAAATTACAACTTACTCTTTCCATCAGATCATTTATATAGATAGAAAATAATAGCGGTCCTATCACACTCCCCTGGGGCACGCCTCACGATACACTCGTCTCTGATGAACACTCGCCGTAGAGAACAACGTACTGCGTTCTATTACTTAGGAAGTCTTCCAGCCAGTCACAAATCTGTGAACCTATTCCATAAGCTCGTATCTTTGTTAGCAGTCTGCAGTGTGGCACCGCGTCGAATGCCTTTTTGAAGTCGAGAAAAACACAATCCGCCTGTTGCCCTTCATCCATGTCTCGCAAGTTGTCATGTGAGAAAAGGGCAAGCTGAGTTTCACATGAACGATGTTTCCTAAACCCATGCTGATTCAAGGAAAGAAGCTATTCCGTTTCAAGGAAATTTACTATATTCGAACTGAGAATATGCTCTAAAATTCTACATGAAACTGACGTCAACGATATTGGCCTGTAATTGTGTGGGTCAGTTCTCTTTCCTTTCTTATAAACGGGAGTCACCTGCGCTTTTTTCCAATCACTAGGAACTTTGCGCTGAATTAAAGATTCGCGATAAATGCAAGCTATTGGATTCAAGTCGAGCAATCTTGCTGGCCAAGTGTTGTGCTACATTTGTCCGCACTCTTATACAAAAGTAACGCTCCACGCTGTCTGAGGCGCCATGCCACGGATTGCGTTGCCACTTCAGCAGGGGTTCTAATTCTCCGCCGAATATGACTGTGTCTGCTGTCCTTCACATATGTTATTTTAAGAACGGAGTATTTCTGAGTGACGATAATCTCAAGAGTTTGGTCCGTCAGGATTACAAACATCTGAACATTTAATTGATGACCTAAGCAGTTTGGTCCCTTACCTTTACAACCATTTCAAACACTCATAATTCACATCAGTGGCCCGAAGAAAACCCGCTTGCCATTATGCAGACACATTTTCGAAAAGGCTTCTCTGTAAATTTGTGGTGTGGTTTGATGGAAGATCAGTTATTGGACCCGTTATTTTACCGCACTGTTCTACACGGGCCTATAATCTACAATTCATTGAAAATGAACTTCCAGCATTGTGTTGTTGTGGTCTTCAGTCCGCAGACATTTGATGCAGCTCTCCATGCTACCCTTTCCGTGCAAGTCTCTTCATCTGAGAATAAGAACGTCAATTAACATCCTTTTCAATCTGCTTACTATATTCGTCGGTCTGGCTCCCTTTTCAATTTTACCCCACACACTTCGTTTTAATATTAAGTTGACTATTCCTTGATGTCTGGGATTGTGTCCCACCAACCTATCCCTTATCTTAGTCAAGATATGCTATAAACTCCTTTTCTCCCCAATTCTTTTGGCACCTCCTCTTTTGATACGTGATCTACTAATCTAATCTTCATCATTCGTCTGTAGCATCACATTTCAAAAGCTATCACTTTTTTTTATGAATTCCTTATCGTCCATGTTTCCATAAAACGCTACAAATGCTTTCAGAGAGGACTTCCTAACATTTAAATTAGTGTTGTATGTCAACAAAGTTCCATTCTGCATTTTTAGGAAGAAAGGAAGTTTGTGTTTAAGCTTCCGTTGACAGATTGGTCATTAGAGACAGAGCTAACGCTCAGAGTTTTTGGGTAAGGATGAGGAAATTCACCGTGCCCTTCTCAAAGGAACCATCCCGGCATTTGCCTGGAGTGGTTTAGAGAAATCACGGAAAACCTAAATCTGGATGGCCGGAGGCGGATTTGAACCACCATCCTCATGAATGCGAGTCTAGTGCGTTACCACTGCGACACCTCGCTCTGTATCCTATTTTTACTTCGACGATATAAGTTATTTTGCTACCCAAATAACAAAACTCATTTACTACTTTTATTGTCTCATTACCTAATCTAATTCCTTCACGATTGGCTGATTTTCTGATACTACTACACTTCTTTTACTCTTGCTAATGTTCATATTTTAACTTTCTTTCAATACATTGTCAATACTGTTTAACTGCTCTTCCAGATCCTCTGCTGTGTCTGACAGAAACACAATGTCATCAGCAAAACACAAAATTTTCATTTCTTCTCACTGAACTTTAATTCCTTCTACAAATTTCTCCTTGCATTCCTTCAGAGCTTGCTCAATGTATAGATTGAATAACATTGGGGAAATTCTACAACCCTGTCTTACTTCCTGCCCAACCACTGCGACCCCTTCGTGCCCTGCTGTCTGGTGTTTGTGCAAGGTGAATATAACTCTTCACTCCCCATATTTTACCCTTGCTACCTCCAGAATTTGAAAGGTGTATCCCAGTCAACATTGCCAAAGGCTTTCTCTAGATCTGCAAATGCATTCCTTCACTGTCCGTTTTCTAGTCATTCATATTGGTCGGAGCATTTTATTGATATATTCTCCATTTACATCTATAGTAAAGGTTTCTGCATTGCGTATGGCGTCTACAATTGCATGTACAGAACTATGTAGAGCATAATTGCAGAGTTTTACAGAAAAAAATATACCCACCAGCACATTGAGGGGTACGTAATGGTTCTGTAAACGTTCCTAGAGCCCAAGTACTTTCCTTGTAAGTGTATACTCATAACCAGCGGTTATCAGCTACTATGGTAGTCTTTGGACAGCCAGAGCGAGGCAAATTATCAACAATTCCTTGGTAGATAATCCTAAGAAATTCTGGTCCTATGTAAAGTATAATAAACACGATCAATACTTTCACTACGCGATAGTAGTAGTGATGCTACTGATGACAGTTCTGCTAAGCACAATTGCTTAACACAGCTTACCGAAATTCCTTCACGAAAAAAGACGAAGAAAATATCAAAATTCGTATCATAGCATAATTTAAAAGTTGATACCACCGGTATATTAAAGCAACTTAAATCACTTGACAAAGGAAATCTCCCGGTCCCGATTGTATACCAATTAGGTTCCTATCACTGTATGCTGATACAACAGTCCCATACCTAACTACCATATACAACCACTCGCTTAGACTGAAAAGTTGCACAGGTCACTCTAATATACAAGAAAGGCAATAGGAGTGATCTGCAAAATTACGTGCCTATATCATTACGTCGGTTTGCAACAGGATTTTAGAACAAATACTTTCTTCAAATATTATGAACTACCTCGAAGAGAACGACCTATGACACATAGTCAAAAGGGATTCAGAAATTATCGTTCTTCCGAAACACAGCTAGCTCTTTACTCACATTATGTGATGAATGCTATGGACAAGGGATGTCAAAGAGATTCTGTGTTCCTAGACTTCCGAAATGCTTTTAACACTGTACCTCACAAGCGTCTTCTAATCATATTGCTTGCTTATGGAACATTGCCACAATTGTGCGATAGGATTCATGATTTTCTGTCAGAAAAGGCACAGTACTTTGTAACTGACGGAAAGTCGTCGAGTAGAAGTGTTTCCCAGGGAAGTGTTATAGAGCTCCTACTGTTCCTTATTTTTATAAACTATTTAGAAGACAATCTGCGTAGCCTAGTAGCCTAGACTGTTCGCTGTCATTTATCTGTTAGTAAAGTCACCAGAAGATCAAAAGCAACTGCAAAGTGATTTAGATATCAAAATGGTCCGAAAATGGCTATTGACCATCAATAAAGTGTGAAGTCATCCACATAACCACTAAATGAAATCCGTTAAAATTCATTTACTCTATAAATCAGTTAAATCTACAGACCGTTAATTCAACTAAATACCTATGCTTAACAATTACGAACACCTGAAATAGAAAAGAACAGATAGAAAGTATTGTAGGGAAAATGACCAAAGACTATGTTTCGTTGGCAGAACACTTAGAAGATGTACCAGTTCTACTAAGGAAACTGCGTACACTACACCAATGCGTCCTGTTTTGGAGTATTGCTGCGCATTGCGGGATCCCCACCAAGTGGGACTGACAGACGATTTAGAGAAAGTACCGAGAAGGGCAGCTCGTATTCTTTTACCGCGGTATAGGGGGGAGTGTGTCATGAAAATGAAGCGGGAGTTGGGGTGGAAATCATTAAAACAATGGCGTTGTCTGTTGCGACGAGATCAAATGTTCAAATGTTTGTAGAGCTTATGGCACTTAACTACGTGGTCATCAGTCCCTAAACTTACAAACTACTTGTGAACTAGCTAATACTAAGGACGCCACAAATATCCATGCCCGAGGGGGGATTCGAACCCCCGACCGTAGTGGCCGTGCAGACCGTGACTGGCACGCCGCAGTCCCCTCGGCCACCACGGCTGGCGCGACGAGATCTGTTTGCGAAATTTCTTTCGCCGACTTTCACTTCCGAATGCACCCACCTAAACAGGAAGACATGATCATCAAAATAAAATAAGAGAAATCAGATCGAAAACGGAAAGATGAATGTCTTTTCCCCGCGAGCTATTAGATAATGGAACTGTAGAGAACTATCATAAAAGTGGTTCGGTGAAACCTCTGCCGTGCACTTCATTCTGACTTGCACTTAGATGTAGATTGTACCTCCCCCATGTCCGAACAACATCGCTTTGGTTCACTCCAAGACGTCTGGAAACTTCGTTTGATGAGAGTTCCTCATGAGACAAAGTAACATTGCGAATAAAATCGAATTTCGGAACTGGCTTTCGAGGCATGACAGAATTGCTGTCAACACATGTAGCACACTTCCTGGTGTTATGACTGGAACTGATTGGCCGTCTTAACCATTAAATCGCATGGTACTGCTCATACGTGATTGTTAACCTCTTCGTGCGGGGCGAGAGACATGTACGGACAACATAAGGAACTGATGTTACGTACACTACCGCTCATTAATTTCAATATACACTGGTATTTCAGATTTACAATGCAAATCAAATGTTATTTCTCACAAAATATAATTGTATTAACTTACACATACATAATACAATCACAATCATTGTATTTTACTTTCATCATAGTATCCTCCTTTGGATTTAATGACTGCCTCAAAAACTAGAGGCATGCGGTCAATCAGTTTTTGTACGTATCGTGAATCTATATGATTACACACATCTTTAACAATATTCCAGAGATGTTCCTTGCTGGATATATTAACTTCCGTGGTACGTCTGTCCACTTCATCCGACACTATATCAATGGGATTACAGTAGTGGCTTTGGGACGGCCATACCATATCTTTCAGTACTTTCTGTTTTTCCTTTGACGCAATGTAGTTTCTACAGTATGCCGCCCGATGTTTTGGGTCATTATTCTGTTGTAAGTTAAACACTTTCCCTATTATGCGCAATCCACTTAGTATGGCATGATTTTGACGTATTCGGTGGAACTGCTTCTGATCCATACATTCTTCTATTTTCACAATGTCACCAACTCTATCTCCGACAAAACATCCCCAAACCATAACAGAACCTCCACTGTTTTTAACTGTATGTAGAACACACTGCTGGGTTACACTTTCCCTACAAATCGCCGAACAAATGTTCTCCTTCTGGTTCCAAAAATCTCGAACTTCGACTTGTCGGTGAATAACACCTTTGACCAGTCTTCCGATGTCGAATTACGATGTTTTATAGCCCATTCAAGTCTCTTGTGTTTATTTATGGGCCTTAGATGGGGTTTTCATACAATGAAACTTTGAAGCTGGCTTCAGTTAGTCTCCTTTTTACTTTTGCAACAGATATTGTTCTCCATTTATTTTGCTGATAATTCTGATATATTTATCATCACTTTTAGGTGTTTTACAAGGTCGCCCTGGTCGTGGTATGTCTTATTGTTACCTGTTGTCTTCTGGCGGTGATGGGTGTATTGCACTTCCCCTAAAGACACACTACACTGTTTCGCAATTTGCTGGAGGAATACTGAAAAAAGACGTTCCTATCATCACCTATGGGATAGCAGTGGGCTGAAGCTCCACAAAGGGGTGGACATTGTGTTTCAAGAAATAGAAGAAGGCCTCTGATGGTATAGAAAATCATAGAGTGTCACTCCTGACTTCGTCAAACTTACCATTCACAAGTAACAGGAATGTTAGCTCATATAGTTGTGTCATGCCTGCTACAAAGCTTATTAACACCAGGGACTATAGAGCGAAAAATACACAATCAGCATATGAATCTCCGTGTCTTTCTATTTCAGTAAGTTGTTCATTTCCGGCTTGGATCTGTATCGGCAGCATACGAAGAAGGGAGACACGAGGCAGCTCCGCACTCTGCACGCCAGGAGGTAGCAGCCGAGCGTGTGCCGCGTAGCTGACAACCGCAACGCGTCAAACCTAGCTCACGTATTTTCTCGAGAGTGGAAAGAGGCATGGCTCTCCACCCAACGTTAAAAACCATTTCGATATGTTAGCTACATTTCGTACGTAGTAATGTTCGGTGCAAACCGCACCAAATGCAAAATGGCCAGGGACTGCATTTTTCACTGCAAACTATTCAAAATATGCGCGGTGTTGTACTTTATTTCTTATTATAACAATAACTATGGACAATAACTAAAAGAAGACCGATCGAATATCATTCGGTGACTTTCGGCTATAAGATACGGAAAAATCATTTTTTCCTACCGAATAGTTTCTGCAAAATCGATTGAGAAAGTTCCGTCAGCACAGAACACGCACAAAACTTAAAATAGGATTTTTTTTACGCAAAACGTAAAAGTGTTACAAAGAAACTAAGTACAGAGAAGGATGTAGCGTATATTCGTCTACATAAAACATTTCTTCGAAGCATATCGGATGGATTGAAATTTCACTTTGCGGCAGAGGTAGATCGGAGGAGCAGGAAAACTGTGGGCCTCGGACAACCGGACTGAGGAAACGCCTACCCTCCGCCTCGGCTGCGTTAAGCCCTTTCTATACGAGACGTGCAACACGCACAAGGAAGTCGTTATCAGTTGCAGCGCCCCTTGCGATAGACCGTCGAACTACAAAGAAGCATTCAAACGGTACGCATTTGTTGATGTTCAAATGTTTGTGGAGCTTATGGGACTTAACTACGGGGTCATCAATCCCTAGCATTTGTTGAGTCGTCTGCTTCACGTCTCGGCTGCGTTAAGCCCTTTCTATACGAGACGTGCAACACGCACAAGGAAGTCGTTATCAGCTGCAGCGCCCCTTGCGATAGACCGTCGAACTACAAAGAAGCATTCAAACGGTACGCATTTGTTGATGTTCAAATGTTTGTGGAGCTTATGGGACTTAACTACGGGGTCATCAATCCCTAGCATTTGTTGAGTCGTCTGCTTCACGTCTCGGCTGCGTTAAGCCCTTTCTATACGAGACGTGCAACACGCACAAGGAAGTCGTTATCAGCTGCAGCGCCCCTTGCGATAGACCGTCGAACTACAAAGAAGCATTCAAACGGTACGCATTTGTTGATGTTCAAATGTTTGTGGAGCTTATGGGACTTAACTACGGGGTCATCAATCCCTAGCATTTGTTGAGTCGTCTGCTTCACGTCTCGGCTGCGTTAAGCCCTTTCTATACGAGACGTGCAACACGCACAAGGAAGTCGTTATCAGCTGCAGCGCCCCTTGCGATAGACCGTCGAACTACAAAGAAGCATTCAAACGGTACGCATTTGTTGATGTTCAAATGTTTGTGGAGCTTATGGGACTTAACTACGGGGTCATCAATCCCTAGCATTTGTTGAGTCGTCTGCTTCACGTCTCGGCTGCGTTAAGCCCTTTCTATACGAGACGTGCAACACGCACAAGGAAGTCGTTATCAGCTGCAGCGCCCCTTGCGATAGACCGTCGAACTACAAAGAAGCATTCAAACGGTACGCATTTGTTGATGTTCAAATGTTTGTGGAGCTTATGGGACTTAACTACGGGGTCATCAATCCCTAGCATTTGATGAGTCGTCTGCTTCACGTCTCGGCTGCGTTAAGCCCTTTCTATACGAGACGTGCAACACGCACAAGGAAGTCGTTATCAGCTGCAGCGCCCCTTGCGATAGACCGTCGAACTACAAAGAAGCATTCAAACGGTACGCATTTGTTGATGTTCAAATGTTTGTGGAGCTTATGGGACTTAACTACGGGGTCATCAATCCCTAGCATTTGTTGAGTCGTCTGCTTCACGTCTCGGCTGCGTTAAGCCCTTTCTATACGAGACGTGCAACACGCACAAGGAAGTCGTTATCAGCTGCAGCGCCCCTTGCGATAGACCGTCGAACTACAAAGAAGCATTCAAACGGTACGCATTTGTTGATGTTCAAATGTTTGTGGAGCTTATGGGACTTAACTACGGGGTCATCAATCCCTAGCATTTGTTGAGTCGTCTGCTTCACGTCTCGGCTGCGTTAAGCCCTTTCTATACGAGACGTGCAACACGCACAAGGAAGTCGTTATCAGCTGCAGCGCCCCTTGCGATAGACCGTCGAACTACAAAGAAGCATTCAAACGGTACGCATTTGTTGATGTTCAAATGTTTGTGGAGCTTATGGGACTTAACTACGGGGTCATCAATCCCTAGCATTTGATGAGTCGTCTGCTTCACGTCTCGGCTGCGTTAAGCCCTTTCTATACGAGACGTGCAACACGCACAAGGAAGTCGTTATCAGCTGCAGCGCCCCTTGCGATAGACCGTCGAACTACAAAGAAGCATTCAAACGGTACGCATTTGTTGATGTTCAAATGTTTGTGGAGCTTATGGGACTTAACTACGGGGTCATCAATCCCTAGCATTTGTTGAGTCGTCTGCTTCACGTCTCGGCTGCGTTAAGCCCTTTCTATACGAGACGTGCAACACGCACAAGGAAGTCGTTATCAGCTGCAGCGCCCCTTGCGATAGACCGTCGAACTACAAAGAAGCATTCAAACGGTACGCATTTGTTGATGTTCAAATGTTTGTGGAGCTTATGGGACTTAACTACGGGGTCATCAATCCCTAGCATTTGTTGAGTCGTCTGCTTCACGTCTCGGCTGCGTTAAGCCCTTTCTATACGAGACGTGCAACACGCACAAGGAAGTCGTTATCAGCTGCAGCGCCCCTTGCGATAGACCGTCGAACTACAAAGAAGCATTCAAACGGTACGCATTTGTTGATGTTCAAATGTTTGTGGAGCTTATGGGACTTAACTACGGGGTCATCAATCCCTAGCATTTGATGAGTCGTCTGCTTCACGTCTCGGCTGCGTTAAGCCCTTTCTATACGAGACGTGCAACACGCACAAGGAAGTCGTTATCAGCTGCAGCGCCCCTTGCGATAGACCGTCGAACTACAAAGAAGCATTCAAACGGTACGCATTTGTTGATGTTCAAATGTTTGTGGAGCTTATGGGACTTAACTACGGGGTCATCAATCCCTAGCATTTGATGAGTCGTCTGCTTCACGTCTCGGCTGCGTTAAGCCCTTTCTATACGAGACGTGCAACACGCACAAGGAAGTCGTTATCAGTTGCAGCGCCCCTTGCGATAGACCGTCGAACTACAAAGAAGCATTCAAACGGTACGCATTTGTTGATGTTCAAATGTTTGTGGAGCTTATGGGACTTAACTACGGGGTCATCAATCCCTAGCATTTGATGAGTCGTCTGCTTCACGTCTCGGCTGCGTTAAGCCCTTTCTATACGAGACGTGCAACACGCACAAGGAAGTCGTTATCAGCTGCAGCGCCCCTTGCGATAGACCGTCGAACTACAAAGAAGCATTCAAACGGTACGCATTTGTTGATGTTCAAATGTTTGTGGAGCTTATGGGACTTAACTACGGGGTCATCAATCCCTAGCATTTGTTGAGTCGTCTGCTTCACGTCTCGGCTGCGTTAAGCCCTTTCTATACGAGACGTGCAACACGCACAAGGAAGTCGTTATCAGCTGCAGCGCCCCTTGCGATAGACCGTCGAACTACAAAGAAGCATTCAAACGGTACGCATTTGTTGATGTTCAAATGTTTGTGGAGCTTATGGGACTTAACTACGGGGTCATCAATCCCTAGCATTTGATGAGTCGTCTGCTTCACGTCTCGGCTGCGTTAAGCCCTTTCTATACGAGACGTGCAACACGCACAAGGAAGTCGTTATCAGCTGCAGCGCCCCTTGCGATAGACCGTCGAACTACAAAGAAGCATTCAAACGGTACGCATTTGTTGATGTTCAAATGTTTGTGGAGCTTATGGGACTTAACTACGGGGTCATCAATCCCTAGCATTTGTTGAGTCGTCTGCTTCACGTCTCTGCTGCGTTAAGCCCTTTCTATACGAGACGTGCAACACGCACAAGGAAGTCGTTATCAGCTGCAGCGCCCCTTGCGATAGACCGTCGAACTACAAAGAAGCATTCAAACGGTACGCATTTGTTGATGTTCAAATGTTTGTGGAGCTTATGGGACTTAACTACGGGGTCATCAATCCCTAGCATTTGTTGAGTCGTCTGCTTCACGTCTCGGCTGCGTTAAGCCCTTTCTATACGAGACGTGCAACACGCACAAGGAAATCGTTATCAGCTGCAGCGCCCCTTGCGATAGACCGTCGAACTACAAAGAAGCATTCAAACGGTACGCATTTGTTGGTGTTCAAATGTTTGTGGAGCTTATGGGACTTAACTACGGGGTCATCAGTCCCTAGCATTTGTTGAGTCGTCTGCTTCACGCGTCTACTTCGTTTGTTGTCAAATTACAGCAAATTAATCGCCGCGTTAATGTCACTTTTCGAAACTGTATAATATATTGTGATGATTGAAACATTTATTTGTACTTTAGACTGCCACTGTGAAACTGTATTTAATTGTTTACGGGCAGTTCATGCGTAACTACGTCGCTCACTTGTGTTAACGTCCTCATTATGAAATGCGATTACATACTTCCAGCCCCTGCGATTTGAGGCCCCTATGCATATGATGAACAAGCTCAGGTGTCTGTACATAGATCTTTCACTTTGATAAAGCTTAAAGTAATGTTTACAAATGTTTTAAATGTTTGTAGAGTCTATGGGACTTAACTACGTGGTCATCAGTCCCTAAAGTTACAAACTACTTATGAACTAGCTACAACTAAGGACGGCACAAATATCCATGCCCGAGGGGGCATTCGAACCCCCGACTGTAGTGGCCGTGCAGACCGTGACTGAAGCACCTCAGTCCCCTCGGCCACCGCGGCCGGCGTAATGCTTACCAAAAACAAATATTTCATCTGTTAACTACACCATGTTTAAGGAAAAAAAGCAAATATTTTAGAAGACGGTAATAAAGACGATTTGCAGTTTAAATTACATATAACGTGTGTCCAATTTTTATTGGGTACAGAGATACAGCCTTTGGTATGTACAACAAACTGATTTGGATATTTTGACTGATTCTTTCGTCGGTTCTTGGTAGATTACCATATTGACTATTATTTAAATAACCGGTTTTCGACGTAGTTTAAACTCTGAATATGTCCTAGTAAGCCGAAAACCGGGTACCTAAGTGGAAATGAACGTGTAGAAGATACAAAAAATTCTACTTTTAGGTAAGTGTGATGTTGTACTACCAAGAACCGATGGATAAATCAGTGAAGTCGGCCGTGGTGGCCGAGGGGACTGAGGCGCTCCAGTCACGGTCTGCACGGCCACTACGGTCGGGGGTTCGAATGCCCCCTCGGGCATGGAGATTTGTGCTGTCCTTAGTCTTAGTTAGTTTGTAAATTTAGAGACTGCTGACCCCGTAGTTAATTCCCATAAGCACAAAAAAAAAAAAAAAAATCTGGAAAATTTCTTGTTTTTCATTTGCTCTACGTTTGTTTCGATTTCATACTAACAGCTGTATCTCTGTATTCAATAAAAAATTTTACACATGTTATATTAAATTTGTAATGCAATTCCTCTATAGTATCACCTCCTAAAATACTTACGACTGAGTCGAAAAACTATGTTCGGCTGAGCAGGAGACAAGTACACATTCTCAAAAAAAATTCCCGACTTGGCTTCGTTTGTCAGCTGGGTTCCCCATTCGGTCGTCTGCGCATGCGCGAAGCACTTCCATACGCGTGAGAATAGGATCCATCCTGTTCCGTCTACTAGCGATCGTATGCGTGCCATCTTGCGCAAGTGGACGCGTCTACACTGTACGCGGACGGCGTGACCGGTGCATCATGGGTATTCTCGTAAGCTCTCACTTTCCGTGTAGAAAGGGCTATAAGTGTGGAGCAGGCTGTCCCATTGGGAGGCGCGGTTTACATACGACTTATCCTCTGCCTCTCCTCTGGCTGTGCTGCGTCAGGTGTGCGCCGGGCCTTACGGGGCAGCCGAGGTGACGGGCACCCGCGGGGACGTCCCAGCGCTGCCGCAGCCGACCCTGCTTTCCTCTTGGCACTGTGGAACGTTCCTTGTAGATTATCACTGCGCTACGCACTTCCTGAAACCTGGGTGCAGAGACGTCGGTTTTTCCTCTGACGCAATGTAATTTACCAGTGGCTATTTCTGTGTCATTGCGCGACTTTCAAATGTTGGTAAACGTTATAAGGCCACAGATGGTGACCTTCCACCTGCGGGATGATTGCGGAGATATGTAATCGCATTATAGTTGTAAAAGGTTTGTATAATTTTGTGAACTAATATTTTAGGTTTTTTTTTTTTTTTTTTTTTTGTATCCTATCCTCGTCGCCACTTTTGTGTCCCAGCCTCGTCGCCGCTTTTGTGTCCCGTTTCCGTCGTAGGTGTCGGTGGCCGAGTAGAAAAGTACCGACACAGGAATAAAGGTAGCACGCTGGTGCAGGTACGGAGGGGAGCAGCCAGAAACTAGAAACACTAGAGTAAATTAGAACGAGATATATATTGCACAGAATTTATACAATACTTAACTTTAACATAGATCTGTACTGCAGAATGCTGATACATAGTTGAGTTAGAGAGCCTGCCTAGTGCTCATTCGATAGCCAAGTCTTCAATGGTGCCTGATTCCGAAGGTCTTAACTGCTTCCTATCTCAGTCCCAAGTGAACGATGTCGTTCAGTGGTGGCCACGAGCGGAGTTGTACCAGAGGGCGCTCGTGGCTGACGTCGTAAGAACGCCGCGCCGTGCGTGCATGGCGGCGCGCGGCGAAAGGTGGTGGCGCGCACTTTGTACTTGTGCGACACCACATATTTCTTTGTAGTTCCGTAGATTTTCCCGGCGTAATAATAGTTGTTGTCCTTCACGGGTTTGCGGCCGGATTATGTCGATCTGCTGATACGATATTCCGGCGGTCCACCTAGCCGCCATCTTCAGGTATGACTGGTGCACAATCACGCCGGAACTGACAGTTGGACTTGGCTTTGGGGGGGGGGGGGGGGGGAATAGATCTGCTTAACGAGCAAAATTTTAGTCACTTTCCAGACAGACTACTATCTACCACTCCCATTGAAGAAACTAATTCACTCCCATCCAGCCGGCCGCGTTGGCCGAGGAGACTGACGCGCTCCAGTCACGGTCTGCACGGCCACTACGGTCGGGGGTTCGAATCCCCCCTCGGGCATGGATATTTGTGCAGTCTTTAGTATAAGGTAGTTGATAAGTAGTTTAGGGACTGATGACCCCGTAGTTAAGTCCCATAAGCTTAACAAACATTTGAACTCCCATCCAATGAAAGATTATGATAAACCACCCCAAGTTTTCAATCTTTACCTTTACCAGATTGCTGTTATACGATTCCTTTTTTTTGGGGGGGGGGGTTCTATCCCCCTCATCCCCTCCTATAGTTATGCCACTGGGAACTGAGGACATATCAGTTACGGCGGCTCCTTTATACCGCGGGAACAGGCCAGTGCGCATGTGCAAGAAGTGGAAGAACGCCCTCTGGGACGTGAAGAGTATTGCAGCGCCACCAGCGGTAGAAGTTAGCCAAAGCGAGTAATCGAAAATTAAGAAGAAGCTGGTCGAAAACTAGACCGTTGTTTTTTAATATTAGATAAATGGGATTCCACGTTTTACTCAACATTTTCCACTGAGTAAAACGTGGCATTCCATTTTATCTAATATTAAAAAACAACGGTCTAATTTTCGACCAGCTTCTTCTTAATTTTCGATTACTCGCTTTGGCTAACTTCTACCGCTGGTGGCGCTGCAATACTCTTCACGTCCCAGAGGGCGTTCTTCCACTTCTTGCACATCCGCACTGGCCTGTTCCCGCGGTATAAAGGAGCCGCCGTAACTGATATGTCCTCAGTTGCGGAGTGATTGTGCACCAGTCATACCTGAAGATGGCGGTAGGTGGTCCGCCGAAATATCGTATCAGCAGATCGACATAATCCGGCCGCAAACCCGTGAAGAACAACATTCATTTCATGTATGTTATCTGTTTAATTTGTAATGTTAACTGCTCATGTGAAAAATACCGAGTAGCACCGTGGTTCGGAACCCACGTTAAATTGTAGGCCCTCCTGTAACTGTCTGGGCAAGTCAGTTTCGAAGGTCGGAGGAAGGCAACGGCATACCACCTCCAAACAGGACCATGCTTAGTAAAGCACTGTGGTGTTCAAACCAATCAATTTCGATAAATGGCACTCCCGCAGTTTTCAAAATAAATGTTTGTATCGAACTGATATTTATATCACCTTAACAGGATTGTTCCAATATGTCCATTGCTGAGGTGTTATTCCGCTGCATGGAGAGCCTTGGCAGTAGTGGCAATTATCTTTGGAACACAGAAGCTGAATTAAAGTTTGTGACGTGGAGGGAAATCGTACTTAGACTATTCCGAGGCGCCTTAATCGTTGGTGGTGTGGTGGTCTAACGGTTGCCGGGCGCCGTGGCTCAGCGCACCTCTGTAATAAAAACGCTGAGCCACCAACAAATAGAACAACAAAGAACCAAAGAACAATCAAGATCAGCGACCGCAATAAACACATCTACCCAGAGAAAGAAAAAAACGGTCAAGACGTCTGCCTAGTAAGCATTGAGGTCCGGTTTCGATTCCCGGCCGCACCACAAATTTTATTTCTATGCTTCAGATTTATCATTATTCTCTTTGACAAATTCGAGACGAAAATCCGTCTCAGGGAATGTTTATTTGTATTGAATTGATATTTATATCACCTTAACACGATTGTTCCAATATGTCCATTGCTGAGGTGCTAATCCGTTGCATGGAGAACCTTGGCAGTAGTGGCAATTATCTTTGGAACAATCTTCGGATTGTTGACTGCTTTTTAAAAAAATTTTTACCTGAAGCTTTTGATTGTACATATCTAAACTATGCTGTCAAAGACATTATGTATGAATGTAAGCAGCGTGCTTTACTGCGCCACTATATTGTTGATGCTGGGGCAGTCGATGAGAGACGGAGTCTGAGTGTGGGTCTCGAGGCGTGCGGACGCTGTCCGCGTGTGTACCGCTCAGTTCTGTTCGTCGCGTGAAATCGCCGGTACGAAATCCGCGGGACGTTTATTCATGTATATTGAAGAAGTGTTCACAGTGAAAGTTTATTTTGAAAAGTGCGGGAGTGCCATTTATCGAAACAGTGTCTGCAAGTGTCAGACTCAGTGATCGCGTCGTGCGTATGCAATCGCGTCGCGCGTGTTAAAACGGGACTACGGAACGTGTCTCCGTCGCTGAACTGACCCACTAACGTGAATGAACTTGTGTAAAAAAAATTTTTGCCTCGCAGCATTATCATTGTCAACTGGACCACTATATGGATGTATATGTCATTGCTAATGGATTCTTATGTGAAGATTATGAGAAGAAACGAATGCTACAGATGAGTACTATTTCGTAACTTCTATGTTAGAATATAAGACTGAATTAAAAGTTAACTGATTAAATATCGCCACATTTATAATTTTGACGTAAAGGCTAAATTTTACTTACGGCTGTGGCATAGTGTGCAGATGGTAACGAAATGTTCGCTTTATGAGGGATACGTACAAAAAACTGTCAGCTACAGAGTAGGAACAGAATTAATTATTTACTTTGTGGTCGACACAAATGATTATGCCTCTAATTCTACGTGACTGGTATCGAAAGTGTCTAATTCGTCAGTCGCTACCAACTTCAGCACACTACGCCATATATATATATATATATATATATATATATATATATATATATATATATATATATACAACTGCAGAAAATCAGAGAATTTATCGCACTCTCACGCACACACACAAAGACCTTCGATAGTTGAACTGTAAACATATTTATAAACACACACACACACACACACACGTACACACAGACAAAGACCTTTGATAGTTGAACTGAAAATATATTTATAAACACACACGAAATATAGTCATAACACCACACAAATTTCAGTCTACTTCACCAAAAAAAAAAAAAAAAAAAAAAAAAAAAAAAAAAAAAAAAAAAAAAAAAAAAAAAAAACGGGTCACAACAGGCAAGTAACACACATACAAGTGATAAACAAAAATAAACACAGCTACAGGAATGGTGAATCCTCGACAATTTTTCTAAAAAAGTGTAATTGAAAATAGTGACAGCAAATACAATGTGAGAGCTAAAAAATACACATGAAGAGGGCAACTTAACAACAAGAGTACTCTGCATAGTTCATTTTATTCAGAATAAAATAAACCCATAGTATGAGAGCTATTCATGACCGAATTTAGTAAAAACCACACAAAAATGTAAACTAAAATATTATTCGTGTACAGTTGACCACTGAAGATGATTTGAAATAAAACGAAAGGCGTCTGGTATGAATCAGACTAATTTACAGTTATAAAAGACTGTAATCTAACCTACAAAAGTTGTATAAATGGAACTGCGGAGAAGGAGGCCAACAAACCAAGAAGAATCCTGTATTCGATATGCATTGATTCAACGATAAATCTGGAGGGAATTGGAAAAATCCTTAAAATGTGTACTAATTTTTATTTCCGGGAGAATAGTATGTTCAAACTAAATATACTATGATATAACGTAGAAAGTGACACAAGCTGAGACGGAAATGATTAAATCTGGAACTGAAGAGATGATCCAAAAAATATGAGAAGCTACAAGAGCAAATTGAATTAAAATTTCTGGTGACGTTGGCATTAAAAAGACTAACTTAAAAATGGTTTGCGGACAAGTTAGAAAATACCCAGAATGATCTAGGTGGTGATGTGAGAAATTAGACGCAGAGGCAAAATACGCCTGAGAAAGTGAAAACTAACGCTGTCAACAAATCGTTGTGTAACATGGTAGAATGTTAAACGGATTTGTTTCAGTCGGTAATGAATAATGTATTTGGGCAGCGCGAACGCAGTTGAAAGATGCACGAGTCGAATTAATTTCTTTAGTGGCGAATCAAGTTACTACTCATGAATTTGCAGGTCACGGGTTAGCTCACGTACGGAAAATGTCGTTCAGTTAATCTTTTTGTGGCTACGGTATACACGTGTACCAGCCATGTAGAACACGTAGACGTCTACGGGCAATTTTCTGACGGCTGACGAGGATTGCTTGCTTTAAAACGCTATACCTTGAAGCATGTTTATTTACATTTTAATAAATTATGGCTATATATATTTCTAATGCAATCATTAGTTAAAAATTTTTCAAGGAGAAATACACACATCAAAAAAGTGTTGCATCACCGTGAATTAACGGCCCACGACCCTTTACATAAAAATGAAATAGATATACAAAAACAACATTTCAGTTTTCTTTATTGCTCGTAAAAACAAAAACTGACAAATTGTACGACAACAACGTAGACATTCTGAATTTGTGTTACAGACTGCATCATATACCAGTAGCCCTAAAACCCGGCAAGACGTCTTTCTTCATTGATGTATGCCTGTTTTGGTCGTGGCCTGTCCAATGGATCTTCAAGAGACTTTCAGCGAAGACTTCTCATATCGGTTGGTGAATCTTCCCGCCGAAAACAGCCCATGTCAAGTTATCCCAAACATGTTCGCTACAGTTCATTTCTGGATAACATACAGGCCATTCTAATCTTGCAATGTCGTTGTGATGAAAGAACGCAGTCACATGATGAGCACGATGAGCGCAAGAATCGTCGTCCATTAACGTGAATCCCTAACCAAAATGCTGCTGACATGGATGTACTAAAAGACGGATGGTGTCATTGCTGTACCGAATAGCCGTTGGGCTGCCTTCTACGACCACTAGTAACGTACGGTGGCGTCACATAACTAGGGTTACCAGACGTCCTCTTTTACCCGGACATGTCCTCTTTTTTGGACCCTAAAAATTGGTCCGGCCGGGTTTTTAACAAAATGGAAAAATGTCCTCTTTTTTCGGTTGTGCAATTGATTCATCTAGAAAGTGCGTAAATACAACTCTCTGAACTGTCACAATCACTAACTTTAGAGAATTTAACCATTCTTGATACAATGTTTTTAATTTTCTCGTTTCTGTGCCGTCGCTGCTCTGAGATCAAGCTACTTCGGAAGTATTGAAATAATTGGCGTCGCAATTGTCGCGGAATACGAGCTTCGAGGTGGCCAATTAAAACCATACGTCTGCAACAGTGCAAGACAGTGCAATACACACAGTACAATATGAAACTCACCCCCCCTTTCTGTGGTCGAAGTGTTGTGTGACACCCAAAAATAAGACGTTCAGTATGTCGAGCTGGGACTCGGCAGTTCTGTGTGTTCTCTGTCAAGGACACATGACTTTAAGATCAAAAGTCAGTGCAATGTTAGTTATGCGTAAGTTGAAACCTTGTTCAAAACTTCATACAAATAAGGTCACATGCCACAGTCACCATTCGTCTGTTTAGGACGAAAGTGACGTAACTACATGTGTTTTAAAAAAGCTTTTGTCCAAAAAACTGAGTAGCTTTAAATAATTAATTGCGAGCCTTTGTACGGCAAATACAAAGTTTATTTTATTCATTGCTTTCTTCACCTAGGCCTTACATATTCCATTCACTCACTAGAATCTAGATGTTAATCATGTATATAGTCACGTCGGTCTGATCCGAAATGGGAGCATAACTATATCAAGGAAGGCTTAAATAATTTTTACAGCAACTTTATTCGTTATCAGGTAAAAACGGGGGGGGGGGGGGAAGAATAAGTATGGAAAAAATGTTCAGCACTTAAGACGATAATTACAAGTGGCTTCACTGCTATGTAGTCATGTAATTCGTTCTACGGGTCTCAACATTTCATGTTTCTTTAATTTGTAAGAAGATGAACAAATTTCGTAAGATGTATTACAAACAAGACTCTGATAATACAGTATAGGCACCACTAATACTTGAGTTGTCAATACGAGAGAGAAAGTCAGAAGTTTCTTTTATGACTCTAGAAATGTCCTCTTTTCTGAAGACGGACATCTGGTAACCCTACACATAACGCCACCCCAAAACATCAGGAACCACGACCTTGCTTGCTGGGCAGTGTCTAAGATGTTCAGGCTGACCAGGATATCTCCCAAAAACGTCCCCGACGACTGTGTGGTTCGACACACATGCGACATTCATCTGTGAATGTACTTTATTCCATCTGTACCGAGGTGCATGGTGTAGGTGTTAATGCTGGACTTCACCATGGACGTCGGATGTCACGAAGTCTATACGTACAGTTTGAATCGAATTACGACGTTCTGTGGCTGCACGGGAATCATTATCAAGTATGTTGGCGTTCCTCAGGGTTCCTCCTGTTGTGACCTCGTCGACTATTGTTTAGTAATCGTCCCGGCCTAGTTGTCAATGAAGGTTCTGGTGCAAGTTTCTTTGACATCTAAAACTTTGACATAGTTAGTAGTATAAGATATTTATTGAATGACAAGTATAATACTCAACTTTAGAAGATGTGTCTGTTTCTTCTCTCTTCTTGCTTCTCGCGGCGTCATCCATATGATTCTAGCTGCGCTGAGACCTAATTACTGCTAAGTTCGTAGCCCCGTTCTAACCTAGTACTGGCCTATTTCTGTTGTCGTAGCTGCCTAGTAACTGCCTAGTAACTGTCCGAGTTCTCACTAGTAACTGTCCGAGTGCTCACTAGTAACTGCCGTATTCCTGAATAGTAACTGACGGGCGTCCAGACGTATGTCGGTCTATATATAGCAGCTTTTAGAGGGCGCGCATCTTCGGTTACTCCCTCCAGGATGCGCGGCGCCTGCTTGCGATTGGCTTTTGGTCGATCGCTGCCTTCTCCACGATCGTTCTCTTACGTCTGGCGTGTGGCGCTGACTTTACGCCACAACACCTCCGACCTGAAATCCATAAATAAATAGTGTCATCTGTTGCTATGGTATCTTCTGTTACCCAGAGATACAGCCCTCCATGTCCGAACAACATCGCATTGCTTCAGTCCGCTTCCTTGGTGAGAGTCCATTCTGACACAAAGTAAAATCGCGGATAAGGTCAAATTTCGGAATCGACCTCTGAGGCATGGAAGAACTACAGTCAACACAAGCAGCGTACTTCTTGCCAGGTGTTATGATTGGAACATCGGCCGGGTAATAAGATTTTTGGTGTCCCTGTAGACTGCCTGCTACCTGTTCGCCCGGGTCTTCTCACACGTGTGACTCATCACGATGTTCCTTCTAACCCGCTCCGTCGTATCGGCACTGCTCATTCATGGTTGCTTACATCTCTGCGCGGGTTGAATGACATCTATGAGCAATCTAAGGAACTGTGTTGTTAATAAAGTACACACATTCAGCGTCAGTGTTCAGGAGACGTAGAAAGAAATATGATGCAACACTTTTATTATATACGTAAGAAAAGAGGTCTTATTCATTTACTAAAGCAACTTTCTCACCATTTTCCGTGTCATCGATAGAAACGAGTCACTTTACATCCATATATCTTTAAAAATATCGGTCTATTTTCAATGTAAAATGAATATACTTTTTTCGTTGAGCACATCACACGTTTCTAAATGTTTCAATCAACATTCACAATGTTTTTTATTATAGTCGACATGATCGACTGGAGAATGTCCGTAACTGCACTGTGTTATTTTAAATGTGTTTATTCCCGTCAACAGTTGCAATATAATTGTTTAATTACATGTTTCTATCACTTGGATCATCTTCAGATCTAAAAAAAAAAGGAAAATAGAAATGTACAATTTGATAAACTTACTAAGAGTTAATTGAAGAATAGTTAATTTATACATAAATGGAGAGATTTTTTCTTTGCCTTATAGTTACGTCCGCAACTCGTCTGGCTGAGTACAATTGGTACTGAGTTTTACAGTTTGATGTAGATACTTATAATTTGGTTGCAGGTGTTGGTGGGGAGGGAAAGAGTAGGTGGGGGGGGAGGGATTGGAGGGGATGGCTTGAGCCCTAATAAGCCAGGGTCTTATACCGCACAATTGATTGTTATATAAATATTTTCCTAAAAGTGGGGTTCTTGAATATATCCAGACATAAAAATGATAAAACTGTATGTGATATAAGTATAAAAATATGGTAAGATAATTACAACATGCATACGGTGTTTTAAAACATTGAAGGTGTAAAACAGAGATGTATAAAATTACAAATGTCATACTTTAAAATTTTTATACGTCAGTTTGTTAAAATTCTCATTAAAATGTTAAAATATTAAAATTTATATAAAACAGCATGGTATGGGTGTTAATTGACTCTGTTGCTACTTGGTGGCGTTGTACGTTGCGCAGTTTTTCTTGTACGTTCGGAAGCCAGTCTGCACGCCGACCTGCTGCTAGGGCGGTGTCCGGGCCGACGCGCTATCGCCGCCAGCCACCGGAAAGTGGGGCCGCCGCTCCAAGGCGCGAAGGTTGCAACAGGCCTTCAAAATTTTTAAAAAATGTGCTCTTATTAAAATCATTTTGTTGGTTTAGTATATTTCCAGGTTCTTGAAGCCGGTGTGTGAAATTTTCTATTTCTTTTAGTGTCGTTAGGAGGCGTCCTTTTGGTTCCCTATGTAGCACTTGTAAATGGGTATTAATTGTTCCAACCCTGTGCTTTTCTGTCACTAAATGCTCTCCAAATGTTGTCTTACTATTATGAAGAGAGAAATGCTCTTTAAAACGTGTTTAGAACGTTCTGCCTGTCTGACCTACATAGACCTTTGTACAGCCTCCACATTTAAGATTATAGACGCCTCCTGCCGTGAATTTTGAGGATCTTTTGTTCACGCGGTGTCACAGTCTCCATCGCAGGCATTATGGCCGAGATCTTCCTTAATCATTTAGAGAACCAATTTTTCACCAATAACCCTACAATAGCCAACAAAATTTACGGCAGCAGGCGTTTATAAACTTAAATGTGGAAACTGTACAAAAATCTATGTAGGTCAGACACGCAGAACGTTCGAAACACGTTTTAAAGAGCATTGCTCACTCCATAAAAATAAAACAGCATTTGGAGAGCATTTAGTGACACAAAATCACACGGTTTGAACAATTAATACCCATTTACAAGTGCTACAGATCAAAAAACCGTACAGAGATGCAGGTCTTAAAATGCACGCAACACGCCGATGTGAAATTGAATACAATGAAAAGTTCACACAAAATTTAGATGATACATATTCGGGTTTTGGTTGTTTGGTTGGCTGATCAGCCACTTTCATCCCCTTTTTGGAGCAGTAACACCAGCCAGTCAACTTGGTTCCAGTAGAAGCTATTCGTACATTCCGACCATTGACCCGACAAAACGTTTCCAAGAACCAGCGACAGGAGGTGTACCTGGAACTGGAAATAAGGAATTGGCTGAACAGGATTAGAACAGGTATGGCTCCCTTCAAAGCAAATCTAGCACAAAGAATTTGTTCTGAATTTAGATACCCGGACTGAAGAAACTAAAGTAATTAGATTCTAATCACGTTTATAACTGCATGCCGCAATGTACATAATTTTTAATAAAAAAAATGAAATGGCAAGATCGCACATTAATAATTTATTCAGTGAAGACCGGTTTCTGTGAACTGTGTCACCATCATCTGTTCACATATACACACATGGCCATTAAAATTGCTACACCACGAAGATGAGGAGGTACAGACGCGAATTTTAATCGACAGGAAAAAGATGCTGTGATATGCAAATGATTACCTTTCAGAGTATTCACAAAAGGTTGTCGCCGGTGGCGACACCTGCAACGTGCTGACATGAGGAAAGTTTCCAACCGATTTCTCATACACGAACAGCAGTTGACCGGGGTTACCTCGTGAAACGTTGTTTTGATGCCTCGTGTAAGGAGAATAAATGCCGTGCTGGATCCCAACGGCCTCATATCACTAGGAGTCGAGATGACAGGCATCTTATCCGCATGACTGTAACGGATCGTGCAGCCACGTCTCGATCCCTGAGTCAACAGATGTGGACGTTTGCAAGACAACAATCATCTGCAGCAGCAGCAGTGGAGGTGGGGGCGGAGAGAAAGACTCGCGCTGGAGAGGGCTCGCCGACCAGCTTGTAACCAAAGGGTGTAGAAACCTCTTTGGTAGTATCAGCAGCTATCGACATTGAGCCAGAGAGGTCGATGCAAAGCGAGCTATCACTCCCCACATTCATACACCCATAGATTCTCGCACATCCACTTAAAAGTAAGACAAGTAAACAACACAAGACAAGTACACATTACACATTCTCACAGGGACAGTGGCGTAGCGTCGAAGCCACATTTATGCCACATTAATTAACCCTCGCACAGCACACTGGGGTCCTAAGGACCCCATCGTAATTTGTGTTGTGTATTACAGAGAGTACGTTGGCTAAAAGTTTTTGAAACTTGGTGTGTATTAGGTTAGTAACACTGCCTACACGTACGTGATGTTAACTCAAACATCCGCATTGTTGTTACACTACTGTCGAGCTGTAAAGATTGCTGAACGCCCATGGGGTCTTGATTACCACAGTGTGCATTCCGTGTAGCTCATTTATGGTTCACTATATTCGAGAAAAAGGGACACAAAAACCAAAATGTGTTGCCAGTATTGTAAAAGGGCGATCTCTGATGAACATAAAGCCATAATTTGTACCGAGTGTGCTCACTGACAATGTAAGTGGTGACTGATATATTAGTTACAGTTTTTGACTTCATTCTAATATACATTATTTTCCTATTTCTTATATGTTTTTGCACAAATATGCTGCAATAGTAATTCTGTAAACATCCTATGCCTAAATATACTGTAAATATCAAATATGCCATTGTATTATATTACTTTGTACATTGAAGTTCAGACTCAGGTTGAATTTATACATTATGTTGAAGTGTAACATGTATCAAATTTGTAAATACCATATGTTTCTCATTGTAATAACTAAATAAAGTCATTAAGATATTCTGTTGCATTATATACTTTCAAATATAAGAAGGCTAAACACATAGAAATACAAAACATTTTTCATTAATAATTCTATGCACATTTTATAAATATCATTCGTGACTCATGGTTGTAATAATAAAAAAATCTCTACAGATAACTAGTTATTTACAATGTTCCAGATACATAAGACATTCCAATGTATATATTAATGAGCTTGGAACACTTGATACATGATAAAAAGTTTTTTGGGTCCAGTAGACCCCAGTGTGCAGTGGAAGGTAATTGAAAACAAGTGTGCGGTGCGAGGGTTAATATAATAATAAATTATTAACATAACAATAAGAACCTAGCAATATTAACTAATATTTTAACACATGAAATAAAAATGCTATTCCTCAAGCCTTGAAAAGAATGGGGTTCAAATTTAACAAAATGATAATCTAGCGATTTAAAATAAATTATAACTTTACAGGAATATTAAAAAAATATATGGAAGACGACAGACGGTCGTCTTTCAGTATTGCAAGGTACCCTCTCTCATCACAATAGGCTGACTTTCGGTGAAGAATCTTATCCATGAACTCTTACTTCGTGTCCGACTTACTCTACCAGCAAGTGCTGCTGCTTAAGTCTTCGATGTAGACGGCGATGCTCTCTGCGGCGGCTACAGGCGTGGCCGCGCGTCCTGTAAATTGGCTCCTACTGAACTTGGTTCTCACGTTGCATTACGATCCGTAATCCTCCGTATGCAATGTCTGCCATTCAGCATGCGAAATTCAATGCAAACACAAACCTTCCACTTTTTTATGGGTTAGACGTGCACAATTGCATCGGGATCTGTCACATTGAGCAAGCTGTAAAGGAAAGCAAGAGAAATTTGGAGAAGGAATTGAAGTTGAGGGCAAAGTTCCTAGTGATTGGGAAAAAAGCGCAGGTGACTCCCGTTTATAAGAAAGGAAAGAGAACTGACCCACACAATTACAGACCAATATCGTTGACATTAGTTTCATGTAGAATTTTAGAGCATATTCTCAAATCGAATACAGTAAATTTCCTTAAAACGGAAAAGCTTCTTTCCATGAATCAGCACGGGTTCAGGAAACATCGTTCATGTGAAACTCAGCTTGCCCTTTTCTCATATGACACCTTGCCAGCCATGGATGAAGGGCAACAGGCGGATTGTGTTTTTCTCGACTTCAAAAAGGCGTTCGACGCGGTGCTACACTGCAGACTGCTAACGAAGATACGAGCTTATCGAATAGGTTCACAGATTTGTGACTGGCTGGAAGACTTCCTAAGTAATAGAACGCAGTACGTTGTTCTCTATGGCGAGTGTTCATCAGAGACGAGTGTATCGTGAGGCGTGCCCCAGGGGAGTGTGATAGGACCGCTATTATTTTCTATCTATATAAATGATCTGATGGACAGAGTAATTTGTAATTTGCGGCTGTTTGCTGATGATGCTGTGGTGTATGGGAGGGTGTCGTCTGTAACTGACTGTAATAGCATACAGGATGACTTAGACAAAATTTCTAGTTGGTGCGAAGAATGGTAGCTAGCTCTCAATGTAGAAAAATGTAAGGTGATGCGCATGAGTAGAAGAAGCAATCTCATAATGTTCGAATACAGCATTAGTAGTGAGTTTCTTGATGCTGTCGCGTCGTTCAAATATCTAGGCGTAACATTGCAGACCGATATGAAATGGAACGAGCATGTAAGGACAGTTGTGAGTAAGGCGGACAGCCGACTTCGGTTTATTGGGAGAATTTTGGGAAGATGTACTTCACCTGTAAAGCAGACCGCGTATAAAACGCTTGTACGCCCACGTCTTGAGTATTGCTCAAGTGTTTGGGACCCGCAGCAGATCAGTTTAAAGGAAGACATAGAGGCGGTTCAAAGGCGAGCAGCTAGATTTGTTACCGGTAGGTTCGACCAATGCGTGAGTGTCACGGAAATGCTCCGGCAACTCAATTGAGGATCGCCGGAAGATGGACGACGTTCTTTTCGTGAATTTCTGTTAAGTAAATTTAGAGGGCCGGAATTTGAAGCTGAGTGTAGTACGATCTTGCTGCCGCCTCCTTACATTTCGCGTAAAGATCACAAAGACAAGATAAGAGAAATTAGGGCTCGTACGGAGGCGTATAGGCATTCTTTATTTCCTCGTTCAATTTGGGAGTGGAATAGGAAAGAAAATACCTAGTAGTGGTACAGTGTACCCTCCGCCACGCACCTTACGGTGAATTGCGGAGTATGGATGTAGATGTAGAAATAAAAGATCACAAAGACAAGATAAGAGAAATTAGGGCTCGTACGGAGGCGTATAGGCATTCTTTATTTCCTCGTTCAATTTGGGAGTGGAATAGAAAAGAAAATACCTAGTAGTGGTACAGTGTACCCTCCGCCACGCACCTTACGGTGAATTGCGGAGTATGGATGTAGATGTAGAAATAAAAACATTGCGTTTTGCTGATGACATTGTAAGTCTGTCAGAGACAGCTAAGGACCTGGAGGAGCAGTTAAAAGGAATGGATAGTGTTCTGAAAGGAGCATATAAGATGAACATTAACAAGAGCAAAACAAGGGTAACTGAATGCAGTCTTAGACAATCAGGTGATGCTGAAGGAGTTAAATTAGGTAACTAATCAATAAAGGTGGTAAATGAGTTTTGTTATTTGGACAGTAAAATAACAAATGATGCTCGCAGTACAGAGGATATAAAAATCAGAATGGCAATGGGAAGAAAAGCGTTTTAGAAAAAGAGAAATTGGTTAACATCGAATATTAATTTAAGCATTAGGAAGTCCTTTCTGATGGCATTTGTATGGAGTGTTGCCTTGTGTGGGAGTGAAACATGGACGATTAATAGTGCGGACGGAAGAGGATTGAGGCTTTTGAAATATGGTGCTACAGAAGAATGCTGAAGATTAGGTGGGTGGATCGCGTGACGGTATACCATGACTAAAAGAAGGGATCGATTGGTACGACACGTTCTTAGACATCAAGAAATTGTGAATTTAGCGTTGTAGGGAAGTGTGTGGGGTAAAAATCGCAGAGGGAGACCAAGAGATGAATACAGTAATCAGATTCAAATGGATGTAGATTGCCGTTCTTATGAGGAGATAAAGAGGCTTGCACAGATAGAGTAGTGTGGACAGCTGCATTAAACCAGTCTCCGGACAGAAGACTGCAACAACAAATAAGTTTTGCAGAAAATCAGGAAGTTGTTCCTTTTATATATTTATCATACCATCGTTTGAAGAAGAATATTTAAAATATTTCGAATTATTCAAGAATGTCAAGCCTGTGACCTCTTTTCTAATGTGCAGCGTAATAACGTCATATTTTTTTCTATGTTTGAGGTCTGAAATTAATAAATGCTCAGTAAAAGATGCGTTATAAATGTTAATACCTTGTTTCCTCAAGTGATGTGCATCATATGCGATTGAGAAAGCTTGCCCTGTTTGTCTTATATAATTGGATGGACATATGACAGTTATAGAGTCCTGAATTTCCGAAGGAGGACCGTACTGGGTTTAAATTATGAGGCTATTTTGTAGGTTGTTATTTGTGGAGAATGCCATATTTCAGTAGTATTTATTTCTGAGGAAACTTGAAAAAGGAAAGGATATAAAAATGGAATGGAGAAATATTTCCTTTCCTCGAGGTCGGTAAAATAAGTTCCAAGAGTAGTAATTCTGTTACTAGTTTTCTTGTTGAAAACATTGTGTACTATGGCAGACTTGTATCCATTACCGACAGCAATAGTTTTAATAAAATTAATTTAAGTTTTAATGATTCACAAGAGATAACTGTGTAATATTCTGCAAAGTTATTGTTTTCAATAACCGGTTTTCGGCTGTTTACGCCATTATCAGGTAAACACTACAGAGATATAATAATACAGCTGGGAATTAACGCTCAAAGATCTTAAGTTGCTGTGCAGATATCACAAGTACATTAATTTTCAAAGAAGACTAGTATGACAATAAACATTAGTAAAATATGATTATATTAACATTAATAAAATATTGTTAGTTATTAAGTACAACATATGTCCTAAGAAAACAAACTGAACAATAGAATTAGCTAAACAGATAATTTTAACAGGTCAAATGGGTAAGAATAAACTGAATGAAACATCTGTGAATATATAGGTCAACATTTCTAAATGGTTAAATTATAGTTACTGTCTGAAATGTCCAATATTATTACCAAAATAATAAATTACCATTGGTATCTGGTAAGCAGTTAAACTTTTGTGACCACAGAAAGTAATTAGGCTACGGATCTGTAGTAAGGACTTCAGGTAGCTGAATAAGAGTGGGTAATTTATGTGGCCTGGTTAGAGTCTGCAGACACAAGTGACGAGAACGGAAATTGTGTTTGGTCATTTAGTACAAGGTCTGGGGAAGTTGGCATATGTTTATTAATATCCAATACCTCAAAGCAGTTCATTTTCTATCCCTTCTGGGTTCGGTGTAGGACTTCATGTGTTACCTTGTAGCTGTGGCCTTCTTTGTGGTCTGCAAATGTTGAGTTTTCTTTCCTAAGTTTCCAACTTCTGTGATGTTCTTACAGTCTGGTACATATTGCCATGCCTGACTGACCAATGTCAAATTTTCCACAGTTGCACGAGGGAACAGAGGAAATCCTAGACCAGATCCAGAAAGAAAAGAAAAAAGTATAGCCATTAATGTATAAATTAAATTATTGGCATCTAAATTGCCTATTTCAAATCTACGGATTTTCACTCTTCTCCCCTACGCCTCTCTCTCTCTCTCTCTCTATATATATATATATATGGATCATCAATAAGTCTGTATAAATTTGAAAACTTAATAAATCACGGAATAATGTAGATAGAGAGGTAAAAAGTGACACACATGCTTGGAATGACAAGGGGTTTTATTAGACAAAAAAAAAATCAAAGTTCAGAAAATGTCCGACAGATGGCGCTGGACAGCAAAACGTCAGTGGCTGCGCATGAAAATCGTGTATAAAAGGAACTGTAATGAGAGAGAGAGAATCAGATGCACCAGCAATCGCAGCATGTTGATGTTACCTGAAAAGGCACTTTTAGTGAAGCTGTATTATCATAATGGGACATGTGCTAGTTCAGCTTTACGATCCTATCGCCATAGGTAGGGGATTCGAACGGGTAAAGGTACGTTGACAAATGCAGCTGTGGCGAGAATGATTTAGAAGTTCGAAGCCACGGGTTGTTTAGACGATAGACCCCGCGTGGCCAACCGAGCACAAGGCGTAATGCTGCTGAGACAGTTCAGGAAGATATGGAGACTGTAGCGTGCTCGTCTATGCACGGGGAAATCAGCGCTCGTGCAGTCGCACGTCGCACCGGCATTCCATACACTACTGTTTGGTTCGCTCTTAGGTGTACCCTCCGATGTTATCCTTACAAATCCATCGGCATCATGAACTGTCACGTGGCGATTTAGTGAAACGGAGGGCATTTGCGGTTTGAGCGTTTCAAAAGATGACGATTGGTTCAGTAACGTGTTGTGGACCGACGAAGCTCATTTCACGCTCCGAGGGTCTGTCAACGCCCACAACTGCATAATTTGGGCTACCGAAAATCCTAGAACTGCCGTTGAAACTCCATTGCACGACAAGAAAGTCACGGTATGAGTTGGACTTACCACATCCACCGTTATCGGGCTTTTTTTCTTCAAGGAACTGCGTGATTCTGGTTTTGTAACTGCTACCGTGACGGGTGAGAGGTACGCCAGTATGTTACAGAATCGCATCATCCCCAGCCTTGCTGATAAACACCTGCTGTAACGTACGATCTTTATGCAGTATACTCACCACCCCATATTGCTAGACGCGTGAAAGATCTCTGGCGCGCGTCGTTTGGTGATGATCGTGTGCTCAGCCGCCACTTTCGTCATGCTTGGCCTCCCAGGCCGCCAGACCTCAGTCCGTGCGATTATTGGCTTTGGGGTTACCTGAAGTCGCAAGTGTACCGCGATCGACTGACATCTCTAGGGATGCTGAAAGACATCCGACGCCAATGCCTCACCATAACTTCGAACATTATTTACAGTGTTGTTCACAACATTATTCCTCGACTACAGCTATTGTTGAGGAATGATGGTGAACATATTGTGCATTTCCTGTAAAGAGCATCATCTTTGCTTTGTCTTAATTTGTTATGCTTATTATTGCTTTTCTGACCAGATGAAGCGCCATCTGTCGGACATTTTTTGAACACTTTTTTTCCTAATAAAACCCCATGTCATTCCAAGCATGTGTGTCAATTTTTACCTCTGTATCTACATTATTCCGTGATTTATTAAGTTTTCACATTTATACTAACTTTTTGGAAGTTCACTTTCCGTTCACAGCTAGAGTGTTATTTGATGCCAGTACAAAATCCATCAGTGAGATCCCGCTGGCAAACAAGTCCTTCGTTCAACTTGACGAGTAACCGAGCTACGTTTCTCTGATGAGTGATTTCTATTCTCAGAGTGCCTCCATACAGGCCTCAGCCTTCGAGGTCAACAACGTCTCTTGTCAGAGTTCTCCTTGAGTACAAAAAAAAAAAAAAAAACTTCACTTTCGTGTACCAAGAAAATAATCGTTCTTCCATCAATGGATTTACCGACATACTACGTGAACGACAAACAAAGTGTAACCTTCCCTCCTAACAGCGGTGGTTTCATCAAAATCCTCAGTATCTTGACCTCCTCAGATATGAAACAAAACAGCAGACAGTAAATATTCCTTTGCACCCTCGTTCTAATGGGCACAGAATTATGTAATGGGATGAATATTTTGGAGAAGTGGGTATCATTTCTCGCGCACTTTAAAAACCTGCCCTCGCTAATACAGTTCTACTAGCTTTCAAAATCTCATTTGACGTTGATTGCTGCTCAAAGGAAAGCCGAGGAAGTAGTATGGATAAAAGTACGATCACCTTTCTCACAGTACCACACGCTCTATGCTCAGATGTCGAAGTATAGAGCCTGTAAAATTTATAACATTTTCAGAATTTAGAAACAATAATATGGTGTAATATTACGTAGTATATATTGCGAAGATTAGCGTGAAGATACATCTGCAGTTTTTAATAAATTTTAGATATTCAGTAATGAAATCACAGGTATTACTAAGGACCAATAAAGGATTTTATGACGGGCATATCTATTACACTGATACAATATCCATTAGCAGGCGCACTGCGTTATGTACAGCTTGTGGTATATCCTATGAAAATATGATGGGTTGTAGATCCTAAACTGAATGTGATTCAAATTGTTTGTAACTCGTTCGAAGAAACCACACTAAATTGTGTTCATAGCACTGCAGAAAGTGTAACATCATATACACTTACCTCAAAAACATTTATCTTACCTTCATCAGTTATTCTGTAAATTACAATTTGTATCAAATAGGATGAAGCAAACTTACACGATTGAAAGTATACGATAATAGAAGCAAATATGTCCCAGTAAACATGTCTCCAAAAACGAGCCGTATGCGAGATAATCTGGCGTTCCACATGGAAGCGTTATAGGTCCCCTACTCTTCCTCATGTTTATAAACGATTTAGGAGACAATCTGAATAGCTCTCTTAGACTATTCGCGGATGATGCTGTCGTTTATCGATTAGTGAAGTCAACAGAGGATCAAAAGCAACTGCAAAGCGATTTAGACAAAATTTCTACATGGTGCGAAAATTGGCAATTGACACTAAATAAAGAAAAGAAAAGAAATCCTCTGAACTTCAATTACGCGATAAATCAGTCAAATTTTAAGGTCGTAGATTCTACCAAATACCTAGGAGTTACAATTACGAACAACTTTGACTGGAGAGAACACATAGAAGATATTGTGGGGAAGGCGAACCAAAGGTTACGTTTCATCGGCAGAACGCTTCGAAGATGCACCAGCTCCACCACAGAGACTGGCTACATTACACTTGTGCGTCCTCTCCTGGAGTACTGTTGCCCCTTGTGGGACCCTCACCAGGTGGGATTGACGACATGAGAAGGTTCAGAGAAGGGCAGCTCGTTTTGTTCTATCACTTTACGGGGGGAAAGCGTCACGGAAATGTTGCACGAATTGGGGTGGAAATCATTAAAAGAAAGACGTTATTCACTGCGGCGTGATTTGTTTGCCGAAGTTTCAATCACCGACTTTTAGTTCTGAATGTGAAAATATTTTGCTAGCACCCACCTACTTAGGGAGACATGACCATCCCAATAAAATAAGAGAAATCAGATCGAAAACGTAACGATTTAGGTGTTCTTTCTTCCCACGCGCTATTAGAGAATGGAACGGTAGAGAAAAGTTATGAAAGTGGTTAATGAACCCTCTGCCAGGCACTTGAATGTGATTTGCAGAGTATCTATGTAGATGTAGATGTAGAATTACGAATGTGTGGTTCTAAGCCGCCACTGACTTCATTGTAAACATCTTCCTACTTAGTAAACATTAATTTGTAATTTAGGTTTTACTATTATACAGGATTCCATGAGGATTTTTCCCTTCAGCAACGTCATAGTATGTGGTACATCCATGGAGCTCCGGCACATTTTGCTGCTGCTGTGAGATGGCATCTAACGCACAGTTACTTGGCCTCCACGATCAACTGATCTAAATCCTTTAGATTTTTGTATCTGGGGTCACCTCAAAAGCCAAGTGTACAGCAAAAATTTTAATACGGTTGAAGAACTGGTGCAGAGAGTTGTACACGGTTGTCAAGAATTCCGAAATTATCTAGGGTTTACTGAAAGAATTCGAAATTTATTGCAGAGACGAGCACAGTATTGCATCCAGAGGCAAGGAAGACACTTCGAACACCTTCTTTAACAGATAACCCATACGTATAATGTGAAGTAAATGCGATGTAAAACCTAAAAGTAAAGTCTAAATTTCAAATTAATTTGTACTAACTAGGACGATATTTACAATAAAGTCTGAGAAATGTGACAGTTCATTGTAATACATCACTATGATGTACAACAAATGTGACTATACCTATTAACTCATATATATGAGGCACTTACAATGAAACCACAACCGTACTGATGTCCCATACACAGCCGGCCGCGGTGGCCGAGGGGACTGAGGCGCTCCAGTCACGGTCTGCACGGCCACTACAGTCGGGGGTTCGAATCCCCCCTCGGGCATGGATATTTGTGCCGTCCTTGTTCGTAAGTAGTTCATAAGTAGTTTGTAAGTTTAGGGACTGTTGACCCCGTAGTTAAGTCCCATAAGCTGTACAAACATTTGAACATTTTCCCATACACATCAAAAGGAGAATTTTTTGTATTTAAATAATTTTAAACAATCTTTGAAATCCATTGTTTTAGCAAAATATTTATCTGTAACACACTATAGCGTGGTTAGAAAGCAAAGCAAACAGTTGACATTCGAAGAAACCACAAATTATATATTTATTATTTACTTACTTGTGTGTAATGTTTAACTGCATGTACAACAGAGATTGCCAAGATATGGTGGCTTGCGTGCCTCAACAATATGAATAACAATATCACACGTGCAACGTCAGTAAAAGGGTACCGTATTTGGAGAGAGACCAGAAAAATTTGTGGATCCTGAAGAGAGGCAACAACCTTTTCAGTAGTTGGAAGAGCAAAAGTATGGATAATTACCGGAGTTAGCTTTATAAAATCACCTAACGTGGCTTTTCCAAGCGATTACTGCTAACGATTGATAGCAAGGGGAAACTGCAGTCCTTACATTTCCCGAGGACATGCATCTCTGCTGTATGAATATATGATCATGACATCTACTTGGGTGAAGTATTCCGGAGTTAAAATATTACCTCATTCGGATTTCAGGGCGGGGACTACTAGGAGGATGTCGTCATCAGTAAAGATAATACCGGCATCCTACGGATCGGGACGTGGAAAGTTAAATCCCTTGATAGGGTAAGGGAAGTGGTTATATTGAAGGTAGTTATAGTGGAGATCAGTAAAATTTGGTGGAAAGAGGAACAAGATTTCTGGTCAGGCGAGTATAAGATTATAAATACAAAATCAGTTGGAGGTATTACAGGAGTAGTACTAAAATGAATAAGAGAATAGGAATGCCAGTAAGTTACTACGAGAAGCACAGCACGCAATATCATAGCAAACTGGGAAAAGAATCCAACACAGAACACAGTAGTACAAGTTTATATGGCAACTAGCTCAGCCGATGATGATGACATCAAAGAAATGTGTGAGGAGATATAAGGAATTATTCACAGTTAAGAGAGACGAAAACTTGATTCTAATGGGGAACTGAAACTCGGTAGTAAGAAAAGGAAGTGTAGTAGGTGAATATGGACTGCGGAAAAGAAATGAACGTGGAGATCGCCTGTTAGAAATTTGTGCTTAGAAGCATAATAAAATCATCACAAACACTTGATTTAATGATAAACGGTTATATACATGGAAGAGATCAAGAAACACCGATTCCTAAACATGCCTTCACAGTGATAGTTGATGAGATGCATATGGTGATAGATCCGTTTATTTCTGAAACGCTTGGCCATCTGGAGTTGAAAGTAGCTTGTTCTTAAAATAAGCAAGATCTCACCGCTGCTGTAAATTACTTTATGAATGGCCACAGTATATGCGCAGTGGAAATTTATCTGACTGCTCACTTCTAAAGGGAGCAGCCAACGTTTTAACAAAAACAAAATCAATGTTAAAAATAAATGATTAAGTACTTAAATATGGGACAGGGATCCTGAAATCATAAAGCAAAGGTTTGATACTTTAAGATCATAATCAATTCAGTAAAAGAAACAAGCAAATAAATGTGGGAAGACCAAATTAACCACACACCTTTTACAAGAGTGAATTAAATCATAAAATTACTGCCCATCATAAAATTGTTTCTGCCCTTTATGAATATGGAGGTAAGGCAGGAGAAAATTTGCCAACACACATTGGGTAGCTGAAAGCACATTCATTCATTCACAGACACATACATAATGCTTGGCAGTACATTACAAAGGTGGAACACTTGAAAGCAGCTGTGAAACGAAGTGTAGGCGGCGTTTTGACAAGATGGCAGGTGTGTTGATCACAAATTTAATTATACTGTGCACTAAATGAACTCATATTTGGGGAGGTAGTGGCTCACTAATCTTAAGTTCCACATGGTGTGTGACCACACCAAGTTTCATAGTATTTACAAACATAAATTAATTTAGAATAAGTGAGTAAAGGACATGTGATAATTCACATTGAAGAAAGCTAGTATTAACAATAGCATGGCTGAAACATTACAAAAGCACATGTGCAAATGGTCATACAAGACAGGAAAGTCGGAATCAAATCAGAAAATCTGCGAAATATTTATCATACTCACAAATACAGCCAGTATGTGAAAACGTTAGTTAAAAACAACAAGGAAATTCAAACTCACTAAATTTACACAAAGGCTAAAGGCCACACATGTGTATTCTAACTTGAGCAAAACTGGACACAAAATCATCGCTGGAATTAAAATGCAAAAAATAAATTTACACAGAATTTACTCGAGTTCTGTAAATTAAAAAAAAAAAAAAAAAAAAAAAAAAAAAAAAAAAAAAAAAAAAGAAAAAAAAAACCACCTTGCATAGCGAAAGAATTACTCAAGAAAACTATCACTCAAAAACCAAGACTGCCTTATCAAAAAGAAAGCAAAGTCCTAACAGCATGCCATCGCCTCAGCATGATCTGACGAAGTACTTACTTCCAAGGCTGCAGCAAGAGTGAAACTCTAAGGCCACGGAAAAACCTTCCACCCCCGTACATCAGATATATCGCGCGCTGAAGGCGACGCAGTGGGCGTTCAGAGACTAGTGTTTACCAACCCTTGCTACCTGGTCAAGACAATTCCCTCTACAACCGCTCCCAGAGAGGTCTCCTGTCACCTCTTTCGTCCAAGATTAGGTTGGTACGACACTAAGAACACGGCCAACCCGCCATATTGCCAAGAAGCTTGTCTCTGGCTACCCAGGAGACGCCAGCGCAGACGACAAACGAAGCCATGCGTTCTTAAAGAGGCCTAGAGCGCGAGGCGGCGATTGTAAGTCATTGCGCGGCAGTCAGTCAATATTAAAAGCAATCTTCCACATTCAAATGTTCAAATGTTTGTATTGTTTATGGGACTTAACTTCGGGGTCATCAGTCCCTAAACTTACAAACTACTTATGAACTACTTACGAACTAGGACGGCACAAATATCCATGCCTGAGGGGGATTCGAACCCCCGACCGTAGTGGCCGTGCAGACCGTGACTGAAGCGCCTCAGTCGCCTCGGCCACCGTGGCCGGCTCTTCCACATTCACATTCACATGAACACACAATTTCAATCACACGGGTGGAGACATATAAAATAATGAGACAAACATACATAAACATGCGGCATTAATCATTAATAAAAAGAATAAAATAATTAACACACAGATATATAACATTAATGGTGCAGAAACACTTTAGCTTAATGAATAAATCAAAATTGAACACGACCACACATTCAGTGGGCGTATTTCAAGGCTTATGAAGAAGGAAAAAAAGCGTGGAAAATATTCAGAGGAAAAACGTGAAGAATGTGCACTTCCTGGAAAGTACCGTGTAGTGTCCCTATGAACAGTGAAGTGTACAGACACTATCACTTCAGATACCATTTTCCATTTAATCCCTTTACGTAGGAAGTCGCCACAAAACTCCAAGTCATACTTCGCTTTTCAGTGAGAATACTTATCAACATATTTTGTTGGTGACGAAATAATGTGCAAGACAATCAGATCTCTTTAATAGTGTTCAATTCGATAGTGTTAAAATCACAAGCAACACCAACTTAGTCTTTGACTATAGGTTTCTCTTATACCGAGGTGTGAGAAATATTGATGAAATACTTTCCTCCCCCTTGAAAAGTACATGAACTATGCCAAAACATCTTGGGTCCAATTTTACCATGGCATTTGATTGTACCCTGAGGAGAGAGTTGAGGAAAGCATAAAATCTGCCTAACATGTCACAGGAGGGCAAATCACGTGATCCGCTTCAGTTTTATTTCATTAGACAATGTCATCAAGTAAGAGGAAAGAATCATTCTTATTAAACAAAGTAAATAAGATATTTCTTATATAAAATTGTCAAACAATTATTTGGTTAGGTTATCACGTCAAAGAGGCCATTGATCACAAACACTCTTTGAATGTCGGCACAGACAGCAAAAAATCGAGAAAGGAAGAAAACGTCTTGATTTTCAAGATGTATAAACGTACCTTCATGGACGACCGTTTTTATTTTTCCGTCGTTTCGCTAGCGTATCAAACTACTACTGGCGTGATAGACATCACCGTTACTTTATAATATAATTGAAGTATTATTGGTAAGGATTACCACCGAGGAGGGATTTTTAGAATTATATTTGTTATTATTCACCTAAAGGTAATTCGTCAGACTTTTATCACTTCGTTATCTTAACGAAGCTTACTGATAGGTACAAAAATAATTTACCTGGGCATCGAATCGGTGACTAATTCAAAACCATTAAATGCAGCCTCATCCCCGTCGCCATTACCCTATCACCAGCGGCACAGGAACTGCTCAACACAATACCTGCACATAAATTATACAGGGATGCCCTTCGGCACATCCCTGCCTGAATGCGCAACTGAAAGGGTCTTTCATGTCAACTCAGTAACTGAAGAGAAGACTTTCCTAGTTTCGAAGTAAATCGACGATTAGACTGTCACCGTCAAGCAAAATATCGATCTATAATCAATGCCAGAAGTGACGAAATCTCGGATGACAGCGTTTCCTCTCAAGTTCATTTCCACAAACAGATATAAAAGCTAAATGCACGTAAACAAAGGATAACAATGTTTGTGAAAAGTTCTTATCTTATCAACTTCATAATGTAACTAGCTGAAAACCCGGCGTTGCCCTGGTATTTATTTATATAATACTGCCTTGCGATTATACTTCTCGTATCCCTTCTCTCTCTATCTCCTTATTTAAATAAAAACGTATTTATAGGAGAATATATCAGATATAAGGCTGTCTTGTATAATGTACGAAATTTTAAGCGCAGTATCCAAACAAAGAAAGGTAGTAACTTCGTAGGATTTCGCGGCGAGACAAATCTTCAAAGACTCTGCGGGTTTTCTGCCGGATAATGAAATCAAACTGATTCAATATATCGACGGTACAGCAGCAGCAGTTTCCTGAAGATGGCGGACAGATGTACCGTCGAAATATTGCATCAGTTTGATTTTATTATCCGGCAGAAAACCCGCAGAGACTTTGAAGAAAGGTAGTAATCAAAATACAAATGACATATAAAATTCGTACGATGTCATAATTATTGAGGTATATGTTGTACAATTGTATAACTTTTCAGGTATATATTTATTGGTATAAGTGCTGTATGTGTGTAAAATCTGTTGCGAATTAGTAGTAATGAAGTAATAGATTAAAACAAGGTGCGTGATGGGGCGGTTTTCCATTAACGTTACTGTTTATGTGCTAGGTGTCGAACTAGGATACAATTTCGAAGGTACGTTCAGCTATATGTGTGTATACTTTCTGTAAAATTTCCTGTGGCTACAATTTGTAGTATAAAAATTATACATTGTAACGTCATACCGAATGTCGTCCATCAATAGCGGAAAAGTAGTAAGCGAGAAACATTTTCCCTTCAACATTTTCAACATTTTACTGTGGTTGTCAGAGAAGAAAAAATGTAATAAAGGTTTGAAATCAACTCCAAAGATTTTTTTAAGTCGCTAAGTACTCTCATTCTCATACAGTGTCAGAATAAAGTCTCGTCGCATTATGTGGCAGTTTTTTTGCTATCTCTATTGTACATGACATCATATCTCCTGAACCATGTGTCGTATGTGATTCTTAATACTGCAGCAACTGCTGCCTCACGGTAATGAATTTGAGTATCAAATTTGGTTGGAATCGCTCGAGTGGTTTATGAAGACAGGTGCAACATTGTCGCGTGATGTAGCTGGCAGTTTTCTCGCATCTCATTATTTATGACGTCATATCTCGTGAACTTTGTGTTGTACGTGATCCTTACACTTACAGCGGCCGTCTTCATGGATTGAAACTTACGTGTGCATAATTTCATAAAGATTGGAACAAAACTGTAGATTTGTATGCAATTATACGTACACACAAACACACGGAACCTCCGCTTTGTAAATAAAGACTAGCTGAAAACCCAGTGTTGCCCGGGTATTTATTTATTAATTCCTGCCTTCAGTTAGTACTTCTCCTATACCTTCTCTCCTGCCCATCTCTTTTTTTTTCTCTCTCTCTCTAAAATCATGTAATATTTGTAAGAGAAAATATAAGAAATAAAGCTGTCTTCCATAATGTGCCGGCCGCGGAGGCCGATGAGACTGAGGCGCTCCAGTCACGGTCTACACGGCCACTACGGTCGGGGGTTCGAATCCCCCCTCGGGCATGGGTATTTGTGCCGTCCTTAGTTGTAAGTAGTTCATAAGTTCAAATGTTCAAATGTTTGTATAGTCTATGGGACTTAACTACGGGGTCATCAGTCCCTAAACTTACAAACTACTTATGAACTACTTACGAACTAAGACGGCACAAATATCCATGCCCGAGGGGGGATTCGAACCCCCGACCGTAGTGGCCGTGCAGACCGTGACTGGAGCGCCTTAGTCCCCTCGGCCACCGCGGCCGGCAGTTCATAAGTAATTTGTAGTTTAGAGACTGATGACCCCGTAATTAAGTCCCATAGACTCTACAAACATTTGAACATTTCTTCCATAATGTACAAAATTATAAGTGCAGTAACCAAAAAAGAAAGATAGTAGTCAAAATACAAATGACATATAAAATTCGTACGATCTTATATTTATTGAGTTATATTTTGTAAAATTGTATAATTTTTCAGATATATATTCATTTCTATAAGTGCTGTATGTCTGTAAAATCTGTTGCGAATACAATTAGTAATAAAGAAGTAACATATTAAATCTTGGTGCGTGATGGGGCGGTTTTCCATGACCGTTACTGTTTATGTGCTAGTATCTCATGAACTACGTGTCGTACTATGATACAATTTAGAAGGTACATTCAACTATATGAGTGTATATTGTCTGTAAATATTCCTGCGAATACAATTTGTAGTGTAGAAATTATAAATTGTAAAGTCATACCGAATGACTTTGTTTTAGTCCATGAACAGCGGAAAAGTACTAAACGATAAACTTTTTTCCTTTCATAAGTTTGCTATGGTTTTTAGCAATAAATAGTTCAGTAAAGGTTTGAAATTATGTTTAAAGATTGTTGCAAATCTTTAAGTAATGTCGTTCTCAAATACTGTATTCATAAAGTCTCGTAACGTTATGTGGCAGTTTCTTGCAACTCCTATTCTTTATGACGTTATATCTCCTGAAACACATGTTACATGTGGTTCTTACCATTACAGTATTGGTACCTTACGCTAAGGAAGATGTGTACCAAATTTGGTTGAAATAGGTGCAGTGATTTAGGAAAAATGTGTAAAATTGACGTGTAATGCAGCAGTTTTACAAGCATCTCATTGTTTATTACCTCATATCTCATGAACTATGTGATGTACGTGATTCTTACACTTACAGCGACCACCCTAGTGGATTGAAGCTTACTTGTGCAAAATTTCATAAAGATTGGAACAAAACTGTAGATTTGTATTCAATGCGTACACACAAATATACAGACACACTGCTTCATATATAAAGATTACTTACTTGACGAAATTAAATAAAGTTCATTCCTTTATTTATCAATTTTTTGACATAACAGAAACAAACATCATTTATTTATAAAAAAAAAATTATAGTGAACTTACTGCCATTGTAAAAAGGAACATCGTTCATTTTGAACATTTTTCATAACAATAAAAATATTGACATACAATGAAGTCTCACTTTTCGTTTTAGAACCTTTTCCGTTAAGAATATAATTATTGATCTGCTAAAAGCAAACATAACCACTGAGTTGTTTCAAAACGAAACTACAGGGCGTATTACGCTGTAGATTCAATCTGAAAACCCGGCGGTGCCCGAGTATTTATTTCTTTATTCTAGCCTAAGGTTGGTACTTCTCATATCCCTTCTCTCTGTCCAGCTCCTCTTTTCGAAAAACATATTACATTTATGGGAGAAAACTCGACCAAAAATACAGGTCATTTCAAAGATAAGATAAGATAAGATAAGATTGTCAACATATCAAAATGGTTTTAATATCAACCAATGAAATCGTTCGGCGCGAATCAGCTGGAAATTAACAACTGATGTTTACAAAACATTCATGCGTCTGTAAATCATTTGAAGGAGGAAAAAAATAATCGTTAAGAAACGGTTGTAAGCTGCAAAAGCCCCAGCTTGTAACTATTAGTGTTGTCTCCTTTTATCTCTATAAAGCCTACGTTTCTCCAGGATACTATTAATATTTCGTGTTTGATTATTTATGTGATACTGTATAATTCATTAAACCCGTGAAAATGATTGAGTTGTAGAGGCTCACATAGGATGAGTCCGCTTGCGACGCTGCAGCCAATGAGGTCGCCCGGATAGTAAACGTTCGTCTTCAGCATCATCATCGCCATCATGATGACATCTGCGGTATTTGTACACACGTTTCGCTTGAATCTACAGCGAAATTCCCCCTGTAGTTACGTTTTCAGACAGCTCAGTGGTTATGACATCGTGTCTGCCGGTCAATCTGTCGTTCAGTGATATAATACTGTAGCTTCCTTTCAGTGGTATATTTGGATACTGGTTGAGGAATATGTTATGAACAGAGTAATAAAGACTTGACAAAATGTCAAACATAATGCAGTACCTATTTACGGATGTCATGTTTATGACGTAATATATCCTTAGTTATATGTCCTACATAAACATTATTTACCAGGTTCGTAGCCTGGAATATTAGGAAACTGCCTGCAAAGTGTATTGCAAATGGAGTTGGTAGTAAATACGTAGTAAATTATATCCTCATGTTTATTAGAGCGAATTTTCATGCATTTCATTGTCTTTGACGTCATAGAACCTGAACTGTATGTCGTAATACGATATTATTACGAAGTTACATCTGATGGTGCATATGTAAAATGTCTGCAAACTACGCCGCGAATTGAGTTAGTAGGAAAGAGATAATAAATGAAAACGTCATGCGTGATGAGGCTGTTTCTCATGAACCTAATTGTTTATGACTCCATATCTCATGAACTGTGAGTCGTACTAAGATAAAATTTCGATCGTACGTTCAGTGGTATTTGTGTATACTGTCTGTAACAGTTCTCCCGAATACAATCAATATGTAAGAGTAAAACAGTTTAACGTCATGCCAAATGCCGTAATTTTACTTCATGAACGGCGAAAAACTAATAAGCGACAATTTTTTTTCCTTTCATCATTTCACTGGAGTTGTCAGCCAGAAAAGTTTTCTAAAGGCTTGACGTTATGCAAGTCTCTAACACTCTCCCACTCTCCTTCTCAAATACTGTACTCTTAAAGTCACACTATCACGTGCCGCAAGACGGGGACGTTTTCATTGTTTATGAGGTCATATCTCCTGAACTATCGGCCCTATCGCAAAATCCTTCTACCTATAACCTACACTGCTGCCAAATTTCAGCTTCATAGGTGAAGTAGTTTTCGAGATTTCGTGTTTAGTCAGTGAGTGAGTGTCCTTTCCTTTTATATAGATAGAGAATTAAGTACTTTTTCATCAATAAAAGTTTTCATTCTCTGGATTTTTATCACTTTCAAGCCAATAAAATATAATGTCGGAGTGGGATGGTAATTAATTAATATTAATGTACAGAGCTAACTACTTCCAAATTGTTTATAAGTATGTATATTTCAACGAATATGGATGAAATGGCATTCAAAAGTAATTTGTTTTTACAATAAAGTCTTACCAGGAATTGCGTGCTACCAATGTTTTCACGTTTTTATTTTTATCTTTCAAAAGGAGTAAGTGAATTATTAAGTCAACAAAAATAAAAGGAATGATTAGGTAAGGATGGTTGTTTTCGCCTTTAAAACGCTCGCACACAAACAAACACATCGCGCGCGCACACACACACACACACACACACACACACACACACACACACAGAAGCGCGCGTGCGTTAACAGATACTCAAAATCATACCCAATTCATAGTCTAATGTTCGTAATTCCCGCCTAAAGCATACAAAACAAGGTGGCTGAACAAATAAACATCACATTAATAGTGAACCTTGTACAGTGAAACAGCATATCTAGAAACACAGCACTAGAAACTGACCGAAATATAATTTCAAGGAAATCACAAAAAGTAGGAACACTTACTTCTTCAGACATAAATTTCACCTCTACCCCCCCACCCCCCCAATAGCAGTTCACAATGCGTATCCACAGCAAATACACCTGAGATAAAAGTCTACCGAACGAGTTGGAAAAACAATGCGTGCAAGGTTGCATCTCACGTACGTAGCTTATTGGCATGAAACAAAACCTTTAAAATCCGTTATTAATTGCAAATGACATATCGGATGCCATTGAAAACCGGTCTAAGTACCCCAGGCAGCCATAAGAAATACAAAATATGGCAGTAAGGTATGTGTTATAGATTTTATGATCTCTCATTCTCTTTGGCCATATTCCCACACATGCAGGATCGACTTATTAAATCCGGATTTGGCGTGTTAATATTTACAGGGTGGCCGGTTGCCCTTTCCGGCGCACCCTATGCCTTCCGGGAGGAGATGTATACCCCAAATGTCTGAATATAGTGTTATATGTGACAAAGTGTAAAGTGTAACTAAATGTTTGCGAATCGTCTAACTGAGGCGGGACTTGGGAACCAGCCCAGTATTCACCCATGGGGCTATGGAAAACCGCCTAAAATCCACATCCAGGCTGGCCGGCACACCAGCCCCCCTTCATTAATCCGCCAGGCAAATTCGAACCGAGGCCCCCTCTCGGAAAGTTGTGCGTTAGACCACACGGCTAACCAAGTGGGTCTTCTATGATCTCTCCAACTGTATAATTAATGTAAGTAGTTTATCCTCAGACTGTCCGATATAATAATGTTAAACTTCTTCTTAACAGAGGCAGCAATAAACAGAAATCCATGATGATAGTGAAATTTCTCCGAAACATGTATGGGTGAACAAAAAACTTAAATTTTGTTTACTCAAGGCAGGAACAACGATCCTTACCATATATTAGGAAGCAAACGCGGTCAAGAAGCGCTTGAACCGCAAAATGATCAGAATGATTGTGGTTTAACGTCCCGTCAACTTTATGGTCATTTGAAAATGATTGATTTTTGCTAAGGAATGAAATCGGCCGTGCCCTTGGAAGGAACCATTCCCAGTATTTGCCTGAAGTTACTGAGGCAAATCACGGCAATCCTTCCTAATACGAGTACGGTGTGTTTCCACAGCGCCATAGTACTGAGTACTGCGGCACAAATCGTTCTAGGTTCTAGAAGCTGGCTGACGCCAGAGACAAGTTCAGCCGGAGTTTTTACAAAAGGCCAAATGGTCTTCAGAAAGGAACGATTAAATAAAAAAGGGGTGGCGTGTTTAATTCTGTTACAAACGGTTTATCTTGCAGCGAAAATGAGGCAGATACATCTGTGAGTTGGTGTGGGTAGAGGTTATACCTGACAAACGGAATAAATTAATAATTGAATCTTTTTATCGGCCCTCTGATGATGCAATTGGCGAAATGTTCAAAGAAAGCTTGAATCACGTTTCAAACAGGTACCAGAAGCATATAATCGATGGCGACCTTCGACCCTCGATATATTGGCATAAATACGTATTCAAAACTGCAGGCAAAAGTAAAACATCGACCGAACTAGTTCTGAATGCTTTTTCTGAAAACTTCTTCGAACAGTTAGTTCATGAACCCAATAGAATAGTAAATGGTTGCGAAAATACCATAGATCTCTTAGCAACAAATAATCCTGAACTAGTAAAGAGCATCAAAGCAGATACAGGGATTAGCGAACATAGAAACTAACGAAAAATATATCTATTCAAAAGAGCAGATAAAAATTCGCTTCACGCTTTCCTGAGTGATAGTCTCCAGTCTTTCAAAACGAAAAATTCGACTGTAGATCAGTTGTGGCTTACTTTCAAAGACATAATATCATTACAAATCGAAAGATTTATACCAAATAAATTAATAAAAGATAGAGCTGAGATCACTGTTGCAGAAGCAAAGAAAAAACCATGAAAAATTTAAACAGATACAGAATCCCCAAGACTGGCAATCTTTTACAGAAGCTCGCAATGTAGAGCAGACTTCAATGCGTGAACCTTATAATAGTTTCCACAATGAAATCCTGTCTCATAATCTGGCAGAAAATCCAAAGAAATTCTGGTCATATGTGAAGTACACGAGAGGGAAAACAGAAACAATACCTTCACTACCCGATAGCAGTGGTAATACTACCGATGACAGTACTGCTAAAGCAGAATTGCTAAGCACGGCTTTCCGAAATTCTTTCACCAAAGAAGACGAAGTGAACACTCCAGAATTCGAACCACGAACAGCTGCCAGCATACGAAATTTAGATGTTCCTGGAGTAGTAAAACAACTTAAGTCACTAAACAAAACAAATCTTCCGGGCCAGATTGTATACCAACTTCATTCCTATTAGAGTATGCTGATGCAATAGTTCCATACTTAGCTATCTCATTGACTTCGATTTGCAGTAGCATTTTGGAACATATACTTTGTTCGAACATTATGAATTACTTCGAAGAGAACGACCTATTAAGCAATAGTCAACACGGATTGCCGGCCGCGGTGACCGAGGAGACTGAGGCGCTCCAGTCACGGTCTGCACGGCCACTAGGGTTGGGGGTTCGAATCCCCCCTCAGGCATGGATATTTGTGCCCTCTTTAGTATAAGGTAGTTGATAAGTAGTTTGTAAGTTTAGGGACTGATGACCCCGTAGTTAAGTCCCATAAGGTTAACAAACATTTGAACATTTTCAACACGGATTCAGAAAGTACCGCTCTTGCGAAACACAGTTTGCCCTTTATTCACATGAAGTGTTAAGTGCCATCGACAAGGGATCCCAGATCGATTCCATATTTCTGGATTTCCGGAAGTCTTTTGACACTGTACCTCACAAGCAGCTTTTAATGAAATTGCGTGCTTATAGAAAATCGCCCCAATTGTGAGATTGGATTCACGATTTCCTATCAGAAAGATAAAGTTCGTAGTAATTGACGCTAATTCATCGAGTAAAACAGAAGTGATATCTGGCGTTCCCCAGCGAAGCATTATAGGTCCCATATTCTTCCTTGCGTTTATAAACGATTTATGAGACAATCTGAATAGCTCCCTTAGACTGTTCGCGGGTGATGCTGTCGTTTATCGGTTAGTGAAGTCAACAGAAGATAAAAAGCAACTGAAAAGCGATTTAGACAAAATTTCTAGATGGTGCGAAAATTGGCAATTAATACTAAATAATGAAAAGTGTGAAGTAATACACATGACCACTAAAAGAAATCCGCTAAACTTCAATTACACGATAAATCAGTCAAACCTTATGGTCGTAAATTCTACCAAATACCGACGCGTTACAATTACGAACAACTTAGACTGGAGAGAGCACACAGAAAGGCGAACGAAAGGTTACGTTTCATTGGCAAACGCTTCGAAGATCCAACAGCTCCATCAAACAGACTGCCTCCATCACACTTGTGCGTCTTCTGCTGGAGTGTTGTCGCCCAACGTCGGATGCTCACCAGGTGGGACTGACGGAAGACATTGTGAACATTCAGAGAAGGGCAGCTTGTTTTATCGCGTTACAGCGGGGAAAGCGTCACGGAAATGTTGCATGATTTGATGTGGAAATCATTAAAAGAACGACGTTATTCGTTGGGGCAAGACCTATTTGCGAAATTTCAATCACCGAATTTTATTTCTGAATGTGAAAATCTTTTGCTGTTACCCACCTAGATAGGGTGTTCTTTCTTCCTGCGCGCTGTTAGAGACTGGAACAGTTGAGAAAGGTCATGAAAGTGGCTAATGAACCCTTTGCGAGGCACTTAAATATGATTTACAGAGTATCTATGTAGATGTAGAGTATCGTCTCGCTCGGTTATCAAATTTTGACCTTCTTTTTATGCATATTTTGAAGTTATATAATGTGCATTCGTGATGATTTTCATTTGCAGTAGCCTTTTTTGTGTTTCACATGTTGGAATATGAGCTAAACTCAGTTATCAAAACGGAAAAAATTGCCGATTCATTCTGGCAAAACGACCTAACCAATTTTAAAATTTCATTAGGTTACTTTAAACGATATGTGATTCTCCTTCATTTTGGATTCTTGCCATTTTTCTGTAGGATCTACCATTTCAGAATTGAAATTGAAAATAACCTCATTGTTGTTGTTGTTGTTGTTGTTGTTGTTGTTGTGGTCTTCAGTCCGGAGACTGGTTTGATGCAGCTCTCCACAATACCCTATCCTGAGCAAGCCTCTTCATCTCCACATAAGAACGACAACCTACATCTGTCTGAATCTGCTTACTGTATCCATATCTTGGTCTTCCTCTGCGGTTTTTACCCCACACACTTCCCTCCAACGCTAAATTCACAATTCCTTGATGTCTAAGAATGTGTCTTACCAATCTATCCCTTCTTTTAGTCAAGGTATGCCAGAAATTCCTCTTCTCCCCAATTCTGTTCGGTACCTCCTCATTAGTTACGCAATCCACCCACCTAATCTTCAGCATTCTTCTGTATCACCATATTTCAAAATCCTCAATCCTCTTCCTGTCCGCACTGTTTATCGTCCATGTCTCACTCCCATACAAGGCAACACTCCATACAAATGCCTTCAGAAAGGACTTCCTTAGGCTTAAATCAATATTCTATGTTAACTTATTTCTCTCTTTCAAGAACGCTTTTCTACCCATTGCCATTCTGCATTTTATATCCTCTGTACTGCGACCATCATTTGTTATTTTACTGCCCAAGTAACAAAACTCATCTACCTCCTTTATTACTTTGTTTCCCAATCTAATTCCTTCAGCATCGCCTGATTTTCTTACACTGCACTCCATTACCCTAGTTTTGCTCTTGTTAATGTTCATCTTATATACACCTTTCATCACACTGTCCATTCCATTAAATTGCTCTTCCAGGTCCTTTGCTGTATCTGACAGAATTACTATGTCGTCGGCAAAACGCAATGTTTTTAATTCTTCACCCTGAACTTTAATTCCTTCTCCAAATTTCTCCTTGCTTTTCTTTATAGCTTGCTCAATGTACAAATTGAACAACAATGGAGAATGACTACAACCCTGTCTTACTCCCTTTCCAACCACTGCATCCCTTTCATGCCCTTCAACTCTGACAACCGCTGTCTGGTTTTTGTACAAGTTGTAAATAACATTACGCTCCCTATATTTTACTCCTGCTTGCTTCAGTACTTGAAAGAGTTTATTCCAATCAACATTGTCGAAAGCCTTCTCCAAATCTACAAAAGCTAGAAATGTAGGTTTGCCTTTTCTTAATCTATCTTCTAGGATAAGTCGTAAAGTGAGTATTGCCTCCCGTGTTCCTACATTTCTCCTGAACCCAAACTGATCTTCCCCGAGGTCGGCTTCTACCAGCTTTTCCATCCTTCTGTATATAATTCGCGTTAATATTTTGCAGCCATGACTTATTAAACTGATGGTTCTGTAGTTTTCACACCTGTCTGCACCTGCTTTCTTAGGGATGGGGATTATAAAATTTTTCTTAAAGTCTGAGGGTACTTCACCTGTCTCATACATCTTACACACCAGGTGTAACAATTTTGTCATGGCTGGTTCTCCCAGAGACTTCAGTAGCTCTGAGGGAATATCATCTACTCCAGGGGCCTTGTTTCGACTTAGGCCTTTCTGGGCTCTGTCAAATTCTTCTCTCAGTACAGTATCTCATATTTAATCTTCATCTATATCCTCTTTCCTTCCTACAATATTGTCTCGAAGTTCATTTCCTTTGTAGAGCCCCTCTATATACTCTTTCCACCTTTCAGCTTTCCCTTCTTTGCTGAGAACTGGTTTTCCATCAGTGTCCTTGATATTCATAGATCTGTTTTTCTTATCACCAAATGTTTCTTTTATTTTCCTGTTGGCTGTATATATTTTTCCCCTATTTATACATTCTTCTACATCCTTGCATTTGCCTTCTAGCCTCTCCTGCTTAGCCATTTTGCACTTCCTGTCAATCTCATTTCTTAGTCGTCTGTACTCCATTTTGCCTGTTTCATTTACTACATTTTTATATTTTCTCCTTTCATCGATTAAATTTAGTATCACCTGTGATATCCAACATTAACTCATTTAAATTTTAATTGGGAAGCCTAATGTCGATTAAATTTTTTTACGGCTTATGCATATTTGTTGGCCAGCAAAACTCTCTATTGCCTTCAGTACTTTTATATTTTCTAATGCTAGTTAGGTTTCCCACCCCCATGAACTACAGATATTGCCGAAGTGGGGTGGCTTGCTCGTCTCAACAATACAGACAGCCGTAGCATAGGTGTAACCACAACGGAGGGGTATCTTTGGAGAGGCCATAGTTTTGTGCAGATTTTAGTTATAACAAATACTTGGCTTAATCATTATAAAAGAAGAGACCAGGAGACACTGGAAGGTACCAGATTGAGTTTATAGTGGCAAGGATTTAAATAGTAATATCCAAGGAAAGCTATACACTCAGACCATAACTTCTTGATTATTATCTGTATATTAAACCGTAGAGACTGCAAAGAGGTAGAACAGTTAGGAGATGGAACCTGGACAAACTGAAAGAACCAGAGGTGGTTGAAAGTCTCTAAGCATCAGCCAAGGAATGACTGAAATAGGGGAAACTAATACAGTAGATGAAGAATGTGTCGCTCTGGTAAAGGCTGCAGAGGATCATATAGGCAGAAGGTCAAGGCATAATAGAAATCCCTGTATAATACAGGAGATACTTGATGAAAAGAAAAATTATCAAATTGCATCAAATGAAGCAGGCAAAATGGTGTATAGATGATTAAGAAATGAGTTTGACGCGTAGTACAACCTGGCTAAGGAAGAGTGGCTAGAGCACAAATGCAAGCTCTAGAAGAATGTGTAAATAGGGCAAAGATAAATACTGCCTAAGGGAAAATAAAAGGAACATTTGGAGAAAGAAAACCATCTGCACTAATATCAAGAACTCAGGCGGAAATCCAGTTCTAAGTAAAGAAGGGAAATCTGAAAGGTGGAAGGAATATATAGAGGGTATATACAAGGTAAACTTGAAGGCTGTATTCTAGAAATGGAAAACGAAGTACAGGAAGATGAGATACGAAGTACAATACTTCTAGAAAAATCTGACAGGGTACTGAAAGATTTGAGTCGAAACAAGGCTCTTAGAGTTGAAGAGATACTATGTGAACTGCAGATATCGTTAGGAGACCATGTTTTGAAGAAATTGTTCACCTGGTATGCAAGATGTATGACACAGAGGAAATATCCTCCGAATTCACAAAGAATATAATAATTCCAATTGAAAAGAAAGCAAATGCAGACAAATGTGAAAATTACACTACTATCAGGTTAACAAGTTATGGTTGCAAAATACTAACACGAATTATTTACAGATGTAAGAAAAAACTGGTAGACTCCGACCTAGAGGAAGACCCGTTTGGATTTAGAAGAAATGTAGGAACACGAGAGGCAATACTCACATTACGACTTATCTTAGAAATGTGTTAAGGAAATTCAAATCTATGTTTTAAGTATTAGTCGATCTGGGTAAAGCATTTGACAGTTTTGATTGGAACACTCTTTCCAATTCTGAAGTTCGCGGGGGTAAAATATAAGGAGCGAAGAGGTATATTAAACTTGTTCAAAATCTAGGCAACAGTTATTAGAGTCTAATGACATAAAGAGACGCAGTGGTTGAGAAGGGAGTAAGACAGAGTTGTAGCCTTTCCGTCATGTTGTTCAGTCTCTACATTGAGCATGCTGTGAAGGAATGGAAGAAAGGAAAGATTTAGAGAGGGAATTAAGGGAGAAGAAGTAAAAAGTTTGCGGTTTGCTGATGACACTGTAATTCTGTCAGACCTCAAAGGACCTGGAAGAGGAACTGAATGGAATGGCCAGTGTCTTGAGTGGAGAGTGTAAAAGGAACATTAACAAGTGCAAAACAAGGGTAATGGGTTGTAGTGTCAGAAAGTCAGGCGATCTGAAGGAATTAAATTGTATTGAGGCAATATTGTTATTTTGGTAGCAAAATAACTTCTAATGACCACAGTACAGAAGATATAAAATGCAGAATGTTTATGGGAAGGAAAGCGTTTCCGGAGAAGCGAAATTTGTTGATACCCAATATTAATTTAAATGTCCTTTCTGAAAGCATTTGTCTGGAGTGTATATTTGTACGGAAGTTCATACAAGAAGATCAAAGAAGCTTTTGAAATTTGGTGCTACAAACGAATGATGAACATAAGATGGGTGGATCACGTGTCTAATGAGGAGGTCCTCAACAGAATTTGGGAGAAAAGGATTTTCTGACATATCCTGACTAACAGAAGGGATAGGTTGGTGGGACACATTCTGAGATATCAAGGAAACGTCAACTTACAATTAGAAGGAAGTGTGTGGGGTAAAAATTGGGGAGGAAGACTGAGGGACAAATACAGTAAGCAGATATAAAAGTATGAAAGGTTTTCACAGGACAGGGTAGCATGGAGAGCTGCATCAAACCATATATAATTTCGCTTGTTAGATTTCTTGTCTCATAATTTAGGAATTGAGAACTGCGAAATTTCATTTGAGTCAATTAGTTGTATACGTGGAGACTGCGTGTATTAATCAAAGGACACTAATAAAAGAAATAAAAATTGATAAAATTGTTAGTGAATCGCCAAAGGACGTGACAGAATGAGGCCAGGACATATATATTCCTCTGGCCTGCACGGTGCCTTCAGCAAGTGAATCGTAAAGTGTTACCCAAAACTGCTATAACAGGTCCTCGATATAGTATTCTGAATAGTGGTAGTGGGACATAGTTGATTTTCGGACGACTGCCACACATGTTGTGTCGGATACGGATCTGGCCAGGTACGGTACCTCAACATCACTGAGACAATTCATAGAAACGCTTGATATGTATGAACTAGCGTTTTCCCGTGAACGAAGATAATCATATAGGAAACAACAGGTGAAATGTATAACAACTATTTTATTTCGCTTAAGCTTCATCACTGTAAAAACAATTTAATAATGCTAATGCTGTCGAAGAAATATGAGCACGTAAATTATGCGAAAAGTATGCGAGGTCTTTGGCTGAGTGACAGAGTAGTCAGCGACAGGACATAATCTGGGTCCGTTATGATTGTGATAACGCCCCCAAAATTTCCCTTACATGTCAATGTTACTGCAAAAGTGTAATTTTTTCTCCTACATTAGGGTGCCATCAGCAATAAATGCATCATAATTGTTATCCCGAACCTTATTTGGAGAAAAATTCCATCATTGTTGTATCATATTCAATTTCCTGACTTACTCGTCAGAACAGAGCTGTATGTAGCTGATTGAGGGTGTTGTGAGTGTAATTTTTTCTCCTACATTAGGGTGCCATCAGCAATAAATGAATCTTAATTGTTATCCCGAACCTTGTTTGGAGAAAAATTCCATCATTGTTGTATCATATTCAATTTCCTGACTTATTCGTCAGAACAGAGCTGTACGTAGCTGATAGAGGGTGTTGTGAGGAACCAGTAGCGGGTGGTATCATCACTGCCATTCCCGTGTGAAAGGCCACTCTATTCTAGTACTCTGTTTTGTTTGCTTCACGCCAGAACTAATTTCTGTTTTTGTCAAAATTAGATGTATTTTTATTCAGTCTACCTGAGTATCATAAGAAAAGGCAGACAAAATAATTCGTCCATGTTATGGCAGGATTAGCGCGCTGGCATACCGAGGTGGATCTCTCACTCTGGTCTCGGCATCCACCACAGGCAGATCCACTGTCCGATGCAGACGGCCGTGGTCTTGAAATTGGCCATACAAAAGTTCATTTCAATATTGTAAAGGAAAATTAAATTCTAAATAGTAATTAGATATATTTGAAATGTAAAACAGTTAATTGCGTAGTTTTTTTGTTGCTGCATGAATAAAGGAAGTGGAATCCATTCAAGATAGTCGTTGTTTATCAAACTATAGTATGTTGCACGTAGGAAGGTGGCCCAGTTTTCAGCCGTTCTCCGCATCGCCTTCCATTACCTCACTTAAGGCAACAATATTCATGCTCTAGGTGCGTGGCTTCTGGCGAGCTGACTCTGCTGTTTGCGCTCGGCCGTCGCTCCTCCCCTCCACGCTTCTCCTATAGCTCCGCGTAAGTGCCTTCCTACATGACACGAACTATAGTCCCTCGCTAAGTAACAGCCTCAATATAAAGAAGCTACTACCTGCATACCGTCTTCTGCGCTGGGGAAAAAACCTGTGATGACAACAGTTTGGTGAACACTTTATTTAGACAGCATTTCATTCAGGGCGGTGTAAGTAACTAGGCACTTTCGTCACAGCCGAATTCAGTTACGCAATATCTATTGCAACATTGAGGTGGCGAAGAAAAGAAGAAAAAACGTAAGTGACGAAGCACCACTCCACCCACCCCCTCTTCCATCCCGCCATAACCTATCCAGAACATTTCATCTATCATGTTTTGCACTTCCGTTACAAATGCAATGCGCCACAAGATCCTCAAAGGACACAATGACATCGAGAGCTCCACTAGCAGCTATTTCTAAATGCTGGCTCACAAGACAAATTCAAGGTAGGATTGGCTTAATATTTCCATCCTACAGATATGTTCTGAGGGGAATTTTAAACTTATTTTATGTTTCACTTATGTATATGACCGTAATAGTTTTGAAGGGAATTTTTTAGTTTTAATTTTTAATTGTTAACATATGTGGTGAGTGTAAAGATACCTCACTCATTTTTATGTTTTATCAAAATGTTAGAAGACTATTAATACAATTCATAATGACGACATGTCGAAATGTGTAAGGCCTTAATAAATTGCAATGTGTGGTCAAGGCTGTAAATTTATTTCAATTTGCTAAATTATGTTAATCATTTTACTAACAGAAGATGAAATCTGACCTTTAAGTTAAATTGTAAAAGGTATGATATGGGTTTCAATTTTAACCAGCATAATAGAAAATTCCACCCCCATGAACCACAGATATTGCCGAGGTGGGGTGCCTTGCGTGCCTCAACGATGCAGATAGCCGTACCGTAGGTGCAACCACAGCGGAGGGGTGTCTGTGGAGAGGCCAGACAAACGCGTGGTTCCTGAAGAGGGGCAGCAGACTTTTCAGTAGTTACAGGGGCAACAGTCTGGATGATTGACTGAGCTGGCATTGTAACATCAGCTAATGTGGCTTTGCCATGCAGTTACTGCGAACGGCTGAAAGCAAGGGGAAACTACAGCCGTTACTTTTCCCGAGGACATGCAACTCTACTGTATGAAAATATGATGATGGCATCCTCTTGGGTAAAATATTCCGGAGGTAAAATAGTCCCCCATTCGGATCTCCGGACGGGGACTACTCAGGAGGATGTCATCAGGAAAGACAATACAGGCATTCTACGGATCGGAGCGTGGAATGTTAGATCCCTTAATCGGGTAGCAAAATTAGAAAATTTAAAAAGGGAAATGGACAGGTTGAGGTTAGATATAGTAGGGATTAGTGAAGTTCGGTGGCAGGATGAACAGGATTTCTGGTCAGGTGAGTACGGGATTATAAATACAAAATCAGTTGGGGTATAACAGGAGTAGGACTGATAATGAATAAGAAGGTAGGAATGCGGGTAAACTACTATGAGCAGCGCAGTGATCGCATTATCATTGTCAAGATAGATACGAAGCCAACACCGACAACAGTAGTACAGGTTTATATGCCAACTAGCTCTGCCGATGATGAGGATATAGAAGAAATATATGAGGAGCTAAAGGAAATTATTCAGACAGTTGAGGGAGAGGAAAACTTAATTGTGATGGGAGACTGGAATTCGGTAGTAGGAAAAGGAAGAGAAGGAAAAATAGTAGGTGAATATGGACTGGGCAGAAGGAATGAAAGAGGAAGTCGCCTGGTAGAATTTTGCACGGAACATGATTTAATTGTAGCAAACACGTGGTTTAAGAATCACAAAAGAAGGTTGTATACGTGGAAGAGACCAGGAGACACTGGAAGGTATCAGATAGATTTTATAATGGTAAAACATAGATTCCGGAATCAGGTTATTAACTGCAAGACATACCCAGGGGCAGATATAGACTCTGACCATAACTTGTTAGTCATGAACTGTAGGCTGAAACTGAAAAAACTGCAGAAAGTTAGGAAAATAAGGAGATGGGACCTAGATAAATTGAAGGAAAGTGAAGTTCTGGAGAATTTCAGAGGGAGATTTAGGCAACAATTGACAGAAACAGGGGGAAATAAAACAGTAGAAGAGGAATGGGTAGCATTGAGAGATGAAATAGTGAAGGCAGCAGAGGACAAAATAGGTAGAAAGGCAAGACCTGCAAAAAATCCTTGGATATCACAGGAAATACTAAATTTAAGTGATGAAAGGAGAAAATATAAAAATGCAGTAAATGAAACAGGCAAAATGGAGTACAGACGACTAAGAAATGCGATTGACAGGAAGTGCAAAATGGCTAAGCAGGAGTGGCTAGAAGCCAAATGCAAATCTGTGGAAGAATGTATAAGAAGGTGAAAAGTAGATACCGCCTACAGGGAAATAAAAGGGACACTTGGGACAAGAAAAGCAACTCTACGAATATCAAGAACTCAGATGGGAAACCAGTTCTCAGTAAAGAAGGGAAAGCTGAAAGGTGGAAAGAGTACATATAGCAGCTCTACAAAGGAAATGAACTTAGAGACGATGTTGTAGGATGGGAAGAGGAAGTAGCTCAAGATGAAATAGGAGATACTATACTGACAGATGAATTTGACACAGCCCTGAAAGACCTAGGAGTAGATGACATACCCTCAGAGCTACTAAAGTCTCTGGGAGAGCCAACCGTGACAAAACTATTTGAGCTGGTGTGTAGGATGTATGAGACAGGCGAAATACCCTCAGACTTTAAGAAAAATGTAATAATCCCCATTCCAAAGAAAGCAGGCGCAGACAGGTGTGAAAATTACAGAACCATCAGTTTGATGTCATGGTTGCAAAATATTAACACGAATTATCTACAGGAGAATGAAAAAGCTGGTAGAAGCTGACCTCGGGGAAGATCGGTTTCGATTCAGGAGGAATGTAGGAACACGGGAGGCAATACTCACTTTACGTCTTATCTTAGAAGATAGATTAAGGAAAGGCAAACCTACATTTTTAACTTTTATAGTTTTGGAGAAAGCTTTTGACAATGTTGACTGGAATACACTCTTTCAAATTCTGAAGTCAGCAGGGGTAAAATACAAGGAAAGGAGAGTTATTTACAACTTGTACAAAAGCCAGACCGCAGTTATTAGCCTCGAAGGGCATGAGAGGGAAGCATCAGTTGGGAAGGGAGAATGACAGGGTTGTAGCCTTTCTTCAATGTTGTTCAATTTGTACATTGAGCAAGCTATAAAGGAAAACAAGGAGAAATTTGGTGAAGGAATTAAAGGGAAAGCAGAGTTATTTACAACTTGTACAAAAGCCAGACCGCAGTTATTAGACACAAAGGGCAGGAAAGGGAAGCATCAGTGGGGAAGGGAGAAAGACAGGGTTGTACAACCCTTCAAAGTTTAGGGGGCGGAGGCTACGACAGCGTAGCTGACTGGCTGGTTGTCATGAGACAGTGGGCCGTGCCCCAGGGGATAGCCACTCGGCCAATCAGCTACGCTATCGCAGCCTCCGCCCCCGGAACTTTGAAGGGTTGTAGCTCCCAAACTAACAGTGATAGGAATGTAGTTTAAATTGATTTGGACGCAGCTGGTTTAAACGAATTCAATACATGATAAAAATACTATTGTTCCATTTAAAAAATTATATCTTTGTGCTGTCACTCTTTGGAAAATGGTACAATAAACTATGTTCATAGCTCTGCAGAAAGTGTAACATTTCCTGTGTTGACCTACTTCATTAAAATTTCCTGTCACCTATTATTTTATAAGTTACAGAGGCAAACACACTTAGTGAAACACTCTGTATATCCCAGAGAAACATTTAAATAAATTAACATTATACATCTTTGATTAAAGCAATAAAAAAATTTGTTAGGAAAAGGCTATTGTATAAATGAGTACTGGGATAAAATGAAGGATGTGATCCCGGGTACAAATGTGGAGAGGGAGGAGGGGGGCAATGATTGCACACGGGAGTCTATTGGATGTCGGAATTGAACAATTATAACCAAATTAACAGCACACAATGAGACAAACATTAACAAGTTGCTACTTCAATAAGGGTGAATAGTGGAACAGTGTCTGGTCATTCCCGATTTCACTTGATACTATGCGATGAATTGGTGTCTGTCTTGCATTTCTGTGATATGTAAGAGGCCACATTTAGCTGTGTGGAGTTTATAACAAGGCCGCAGTGGAGTGGCCGAGTATTCTTAATAAAAAAAAAAAAAAAATCCCAACGTTTATAAATCTATCGGACCAACTGCGTGGTCAGCAGTCCGTAGCTTGCAAACTACTTACACTAAGGTATACTAACCTAAGGGCAACACACACACACACCCATGCCCCAGGGAGGACTCGAGCCGGCCGCGGTGGCCGAGCAGTCGTAGGGGAGTCTTGGACCGCTCGGCTACTCCACCGCGGCCTGAGCGGTCTAAGGTGCCTCGCTGCGGAGCGCGCGGTTGCTCGCCGTCGGAGGTGCGAGTCCTCCTTGGGTTATGGGTGTGTGTGTGTTGTCGTTAGGTTAGTTTACCTTAGTTTAACGAGTTTCTAAGCTACGGACTAATGACCATGCAGTTAGGTCCGATAGATTTACAAACTTTTGAACATTGGCCTATTACAATTTTACAAAATTTTATGATTAATATCGAAAAACGAAACAACAAACGGAAATATTTTAGCGGCTTTAGGATTGCTGGCATCAGTGGATGCCCCGTAGTCAGAAGACTTTTTTTATGTATTCGAGGTTTTCCTTTAAACTCTTTTAAGGATTAAATCCTTTCAATAAGGCTGAAACTTTAGTTCTCGCTGAGTTACACTTTTTTTCCAACGGAAGAATCATCAAACATAATGTCATTAAGTTTATTATTAATAATTTTGTAGGGTTTTGCTGCAGCTCGGTGCAATCAACCTGATAATGTGTTCCTTTGACATGATGTGATCAACTACGTCGGAAAGCCCACCATGACTTACACTAATAAAACAGTTTCACACGGAACACTCCGCTTCGTAATGAAAACGACCTTTCTTAATGAAAGTCCATTCTTTGGAATAGTAGTCACTGAATTTTCACGCACGTTTCGGCATGGCGTTTCACAGCACTGCAGCAAAAATACCACTAATATGAGAAAAAAAAAATCTCTTATAGATTGACTAACACCATCATGTACACTGCTCTGATAATGACTGTGTAAGTAAGTGGCGCGACAAATACAGCTCTTTTACAATAATACAATTACTTTCTAGCGATGATTCCGCTTAACTTTGACTGGAGAGAACACATAGAAAATATTGTGGGGAAAGCGAACCAAAGGTTACGTTTCATTGGCAGAACGCTTCGAAGATGCACCAGCTCCACCAAAGAGACTGCCTACATCACACTTGTGCGTCCTCTCCTGGAGTACTGTTGCCCATTGTGGGACCCTCACCAGGTGGGACTGACGGAAGACATTGAGAAGGTACAGACAGGAAAGACGTTATTCATTGCGGCGTGATCTGTTTGTGAAGTTTCAATCACCGACTTTCACTTCTGAATGTGAAATTATTTTGCTGGCACCCACCTACTTAGGGAGACATGACCATCCCAATAAAATAAATCAGATCGTAAACGGAACTATTTAGGTGTTTTTTCTTGCCACGCGCTATTAGAAAATGGAACGGTAGAGAAAAGTTATGCCTCTGCCAGGCATTTAAATCTGATTTGCAAATTATCTATGTAGATGTAGATAATTAAGCACAAAGTAAAAGATCATAACTATATACATAACCAAGGATGAGAGTGTGATAAGAATTCTACATATTATGTAAAGTAATTATTATTTTAAAATAACAATAATAACCTGGTTCATGAAGTGATACAAATGTAACGAAATCAATTAACTATCCTTAGAGGGTAGTAAAAAAATTTCGTGGATGAATATATATATATATATATATATATATATATATATATATATATATATATATATATATATATATATATATATATATTCATCCACGAAATTTTTTTTTTTTTTTTTTTTTTTTTTTTTTTTTTTTTTTTTTTTTTTTTTTGTGCCAACGAAGCGCACGATTCGGGATCTGAAAAGAGCTCATTAGTCCTCTTCTTGGCGACGTTTAATAATTACACGGACCTCTACAATATTATCTCTTTAGCTACAACAATCTAATATTCGAGACACCACTCGGTGGAATCAAAATAAATTTTGTGCCTTTAAGAAGCCACACAGCTCACGTCGAAGCTTACCCTACTGTATGGAGTCTGGCGCACTACTCGTCTAGAAGCTACCTCTTCAGTACAGAGTCGCCTAGTTTCTGCCCGTCAAAATCATTTTTTCAACAGTGTGCCATTGCTTTGAAATGACAACGTGTAAGTTACAATAAGAAAATCATCAAATACGCAACGCAAAATGGCATATGCCAGAGAGAGTTCTGGGCGAGGAATGTCACGTGACATCTGCGAACGGCTGGTTTTCGTTAATTCAATGGAGGGTGTCAAAACTCCGTTATTTTTGTAAATATCTCTCCATCAATACGAGACATGAAAAAAAAAAAAACTTAAGAGAACAAAGTTGTAGAGAATTTTCTCCTCTACAAATTCGGTTATTCAATTTCGCGTTAGACGAACGGTTTATATGCAGTTAAAATTACATTACAATTGGCTTTTTTGGTATTACTAACGTATTTCTTGTCCGAAATATTTGAAAAAGCGAGGTTCTGGTCTCTGGTAGCCAAAAATTATGTCTGGAAAAATTAGTGCCGATCGGTTGAACGGTTCGACCAAAAAAGTGGGAACACGTTACAGCCAGACAGACATCGTCCAATCGCCGTTATTTTTGCAAATATCTCTGCAACGATGCAAGATATGAAACATAATAGAATGAAGTTGTAGAGGACTTTCCCCTCAATTGCCCATATTGGGACTGACGGAAGATATTGGGAAGGTTCAGAGAAGGGCAGCTCGTTTTGTTTTATCTCGTTACGGGGGGGGGGGGGGGGGGGGAAGCGAGGAGCGGCCGTAGCAAGGCGTAAAATGTAAGATTGTATTAAATTTTTTTTTTTCATATGTTCTATAATTTATGAGCCATGAAACTCCCCAATTGTGCGTTTGGATTCACGATTTCCTATCAGAAAGGACACAGTTCGTTGTAATTGACGGTAAGTCATCGAGTAAAACAGAAGCGATATCTGGCGTTCCCCCAGGAAGCTTTATAGGTCCCTTACTCTTCCTTGCGTTTATGAAAGATTTAGGAGACAATCTGAAAAACTCCCTTTGACTGTTCGCGGATGATGCTGTTGTTTATCGGTTTGTGAAGTCAACAAAGGATCAAAAGCAACTGCAAAGCGATTTAGACAAAATTTCTACATGGTGCGAAAATTGGCAATTGACACTAAATAAAGAAAAGTGTGAAGTAACACACATGGCCACTAAAAGAGATCCGCTGAACTTCAATTACGCGATAAATCAGTCAAAACGTAAGGTCGTAATTTCTACTAAATACCTAAGAGCTACAATTACGAAAAACTTAGACTGGAGAGAACATATAGAAAATATTGTGGGGAAGGCGAACCAAAGATTACTTTTCATTGGCAGAACGCTTCGAAGATGCACCAGCTCCACCAAAGAGACTGCCTACATCACACTTGTGCGTCCTCTCCTGGAGTATTGTTGCCCCTTGTGGGACCCTCACCAGGTGGGACTGACGGAAGATATTGAGAAGGTTCAGAGAAGGGCAGGTTTTGATTTATCTCGTTACGGGGGAGAAAGCGTCACGGAAATGTTGCACGAATTGGGGTGGAAATCATTAAAAGAAAGACGTTATTCATTGCGGCGTGATCTGTTTGCGAAGTTTCAATCACCGACTTTTAGTTCTGAATGTGAAAATATTTTGCTAGCACTCACCTACTTAGGGAGACATGATCATCCCAATAAAATAAGAGAAATCAGATCGAAAACGGAACGATTTAGGTGTTCTTTCTTCCCGCGCGCTATTAGAGAATGGAACGGTAGAGAAAAGTTATGAAAGTGGTTAATGAACCCTCTGCCAGGCACTTAAATGTGATTTGCAGAGTATCTATGTAGATGTAGATGTAGAACATAAATTATTGTTAAAGTGTATCAATACTGATACTATGATTACTAGTATGGGACTGTGGAGGTTAGGCAAATCAGCTAAAATGTATTAATTTCTCGTGTTTTATTACGTTTATTCTAACGAAATCTCAAAAGTGTGAGAAAGTTTGACGAAATGTTTTTCAAGACTGAATTCTGAGACTTTTGAGCGTCCTGAAAGAATTTTTCTGGACTCCAGGACATAGGGATGAAAATCGAGGCAATCCCAGTTTTTCGGGACGTTTGGTTACCCTACCTTAGTGTATACTACGATGCAAGCAGGCCATATGTTGAGTTGTTATTTTGACAGAACGGAGAAGCTACGTACTCGTGAGAGTGCAACTGAAAGAGTCAGACACTATACCGCTTCACCGTTTAGTTATGATGTCGATTCGTCTAACATCTAAATTTTTAAGGCATGTAGATGTGGCAATAGCCAATGACTCGATACTGACTGCGTGGTGTAAGATCCCCTTACCGTATGCCTAGCTAGACAAGAGTACGTAGAAGATGGATAGGAGTCGTACAGTTTTTACAATTTTAAATGAGGGCTACTATATATATACCACACTATGGTTTAATATCATCAGGCCAGTTGGTGTTAAGTGACCCATTGTATACACTAAGAGAAAACATTTTTGTACAGTAATTAATGATTTTAAAACTTTTATAGTTTACAGTTATGTAACTTAACAGAAAACAAATTCTGTACAGCACTAAGATATTTAAAACTGAATTTAAAAAAAAATCCACATAGGGAGTAAGTGAGTGTGAGTGTGTGAGTGAGAAGCAAGTAGAATGACAGCATCACCATCTGGCGGATTTTCCACTTAGTAACTGACTGTTAAGCAAACTTAAGTACGCACTTCACCACCGTACACGGATATTCTGAGGGTACTTTTAAACTTATTTTATGTTTGACACATGTCTATGGCAGTAATAGTTTTAAAGGGAAATTTTTATTTTTATTTTTTAATAATTCTTAACAGATACAGTGAGTGTAAAGATAGTGTTACTGATTTGTTTTGTTTTATCAAAATTTTGGATGAATATTAATATCATTGTGTTGTTGTAGCCCTTGATAATGATGACATGTCAAAACATGTAAGGTCTTGATAAATTGCAATTTGTTGTTAGGACAGTAAATGTTATTTTCAAGTGCATCACAGTGACCACGTCTCATAAATGTCTAATGGAGGCAGCCAGAAACTTAACAATTTTATTTAAAAATCAATAAAGGAATGATTTAATATAGTTTTAAACTTTAATATATTTGAACAAAACATAATTGCTTTAAAATTAAGCATTTTGTGGCTAGAGACCCAAATATGCAAAGATTTTAGAGCGATCCTATTTTACACCCAGACAATATTTTATTGTTAATAGTGCATATAGTTTTAAAATCAAAATTCAACGAAAGGTAGATGTATTTATTCAGCTATATTGTCAAAATGATTCACATATATTTGGAATATCATATTTTTACAAATAAGAACTCATACCATTGTGTGGACTATCTGTTCAGTACAAAGTTATCTGATGATGGCCTAAGAAGCCAAAATCCAGCTCATAACCAATAAACAAATATTGTTTTACCTATACACAAAGTGTTGAAGTTTTAAACAAATTTATTTTTCTCTATCGATAACAGATTCTTTAGCGATGGTTCTAATGCCAGAACTAATTTTCTTCATTAATTGAAAACTCTTTTCCGTACAGTGTTAAAGCTTGGACTATGTCCTTGATTTCGGATATTAGTTTATAGGGGCTCTACCTATGAACCCAAACGAGTAATACTTTAAAGAATATTCAATATAACAGCGATGAACTGCAAATATCGCGGACCATAGATTAATCTCTCAATCCTTAATGCAATGCCTGCCATGTGACTGGAGGTCGTTAACTTGATCAGTTTCTATAAGCGCAAGTGGTGTATGTCGTAAGAAAACAGACACTCATTACGTCCATCTATAATTAGTTTAGGAGTTTCCACTGCCTGTATAAATTTCACCCTTTTGAATCTGCGACATGTCTAATGAAGATAGCCTTACGTCTGACTGACAAACTTCTGATAGAAAAGAAAAATTAGGCTTCTTAAAGTGATGGCAGATGTGAAGTTCACAACATAATCTTTGTTGATAAGAGAATAGTAACCAGTAATGCAGTTCTAACCGATTTCGGGAACTTCGGAGGTCTTAATACACCCAGACATGGTGTTGGGATACAAGACACTGTACCTGGACTGGATGCATAATGCAACTTCTCAAACTATGTCTGAACTGTCCATATAAGACGTTTGAAGAAGAGCACTAACTAACCTAAACCAGTTAGAAGTATTTCAATCTCGTAATTGTTTGCTTTTTTTAATTATTATTATTTTAATATCTTAATTTTTTATTTTATTTCATTTATTTATTTATTGGCAAAAATTGAGACAGTTTTTGAAGAAGGGCTAAATTCATTTTAGATCCCTCCTCCCCTTGCTGATGCTTGTTCTTCGTCCCATCTTTCCAACGCACTGCACGTATGGCAGACTTGGCACAGATCTAGTCAGACGGGAAAGTAGAAACAGAGATGGCTCGAATTGCACGTCTGATGACAACATGCCATTAATACTGTAATGTTGTAATACGTAGATCTGAGACAAAAAACAACTGAAACTTCATGTTTATGAAAATACCTCTGTCAGCAGCTTTCAGTAAGAAAACGCGCGTGGTGCAAATGAGAATGCAAAGGTCGTCTGAGATGACGATCTGGCACTGCCGATAAATCAGCACGTTGGCAATGACGGCAGATCCCGTGCAGGCATCTTATTAGAATTCTTAGAGTGCTCGAGAGACGCTGATGATAATGTTACGAGTGTAACACGTGAACTCGTGGGTTGACAGGATCGTTCCTTGACGCCACTTGCGATGCAAAATAAACAAATGCAAATAAATACAAAGATACTGATTGACATCCGGTGCGGCAAACAGTCTTGCGTGCGCACATACACAAATAAACAAAAACTGCTGTCAGTTTGTAATTCCAGGTAATCGGTACAGGACAGTTTCCTCGGATCGAGGAAAATATCCTGAGTGACATAAAAGAAACACAAACGTTCCAACGTAACTAAACAAGCACTACCGAGCATATATTGAATATATAAACTTTGCTGTAAGTGAGAGACTTTTTCGTATTCAGGACAATGAAGCAGTTAGATTGGAGATATGAGTGACTTTCAGGGCCATAGACTACAGGAGAGGCATGGGAGGATCGGGGTGGTAATATCGCATCCACGGACGGTTTTTAATTCACTTCCAGTGGAACCTATGTTGTTGATGATGATTATTATCATCATCTAAAACTGATAAAGCCCTTCAGCGTTCAGTCTGGAACACAGCCCCCATTACAAAACTCTTCCATGATCCATTATGACGTTGTGACGTTGCCGGGTCGTACTTCGTTGCCTCTTGAAGTTCTCGTTGGTCGGCGCTCTCGGTAACCACTGGCTGAAATTTCTTGTGGCAAAACTAGTCTACTACAAATAATGTAGGCGACACGTGGAATTGTAGTTCATTGCCATTTTAATGAATCATTAGTGCCCAATTGACCCCATTTAAGGCCAACGTACAAGTTTCATTTTCCTCACGTCAGTAATACAAATTTTCACACTTCGTGTGTAGAACACAAAAGATGGAAGTGTATTCTTAGTGTGGCTCGAATATTGATAATAGGGTTGCCAGATCTCCGGGCGCCGCCCGGAGTGCCCTGGTTTGGAATGAATTCTCCGGGTCTACGGGCCAATGACTCTCATCTCCGGGCTTGAATGTAACCTTCATCTTAACTTTTTTTTACGACGCTTTTTAAGTACTATGCTCATGTAGCGACGATCTACATCGAACTTAACGTAACTTAAACTAAGGACGAACACCACATCCATGCCCTAGAGAGGGATTCGAACCTCTGGCGGGAGCAGCCTCGCGCAACGTGGCAAGACGCACCAGTGCGCTCGGCCATTCCCGGCCGGCTCCTCTCTAGTAATTATGAATAACTTTATATAAATGTCAATTTCTTATTGCAGCAAAACGCTACTTTTCTATTCTTCCTCTGAAAACTTTTCATTGTTGCGTCGGTAGTAATCGGCTAGCGCATTATTAAGCAAACACTGTTGCGGCAACGTGTCAGCTGGTGACGTCTATTATTTGTGATCGTTCGTTCATTGTTTATCAGTTTACCGGCAATTTTTGGAATACTTGGATCGTGTGTGAACAGACAAGATAACATTAACTCAGATTAGTGAGTAATAACAGTGAAATGAAGAGACGGTATCTAAGTTCGTTCCGTGAAGAATGGTTGCAGGAAGAAAATTGTAAAGAGTGGCTACAAAAAGTCGATACTGATGAGTGTATGTGTAAGTGCAGAATATGCAGTATCTCATTTACTGTTAAGTACGGCGGAGTGAAAGCGAATATTACTACACAAAAGAAGAATCAGTCGCTTCTTAATTTCTTACCGAAACAATTTTCTGCAGAAGACGACAATCCTGGTTGGGGAGGGGGGGGGGAGTTGGTCGTAGTTGGATGGGGGGGGGGGGTGAGTCATTGGCCAAGGGGAGGGGGGCACGTCTGGTCTCCGGGCATGCCTCGTGTTCAGTCTGGCAACCCTGATTAATAACCGATTCATAATACCAGCAGAAACACTTTCCACACGACTAACAATGAAGAATAGGGTTACCAGACGTCCTCTTTTACCCGGACATGTCCTCTTTTTTAGCCCCTAAAAATGCTCCGGCCGGGTTTTTAAGAAAATGGGGCAATGCCCTCTTTTTGCGTTGTGCAACTGCTTCAACTTGAAAGTGTGTAAATACAACTCTCTGAAATGTCACAATCACCAACTCTAGGGAATTTAACCTTTCTTGAAACAGTGTGATTTTTGAATTTTCTCGTTTTTGTGCCGCCGCTGCTCAGAGGTGAAGCTACCCTGGAACAATTGCCATAATTGGCGTGGCAATTGTCGCGGAATACGAGCTTCGAGGCGGCCAATTAAATACATACGTCTGCAACAATGCAAGACAGTACAATACACATAGTATAATACGAAACTCTCTCCTCATTTCTCTGGTCGGAGGGTTGTGTGACCCCCAAAAACAAGACGTTCAGTCTTCGTGCTGGGACTCGGCAGTTCAGTGTGTTGTCTGTCAACCTCACTTATCACTTTAAGATCAAAAGCTAGTGCAATGTTGGTTATACATAAGTTAAAACCCTGTTCAAAACTTAATACAAATAAGGTAAGATGCCACATTCACCATTGCCGTTTCACCATTCGCCCGTTTAGGACCAAAGAGACGTAACTACATAAAGTGTTTTGAAAACATCGATTTAATGCTTTTGTCCTAAAAACTGAGTAGTTTTTAATAATTGCGAGTCTTTGTACGGTAAATTAAAAGTTTATTTTGTTCATTGCTTTTTTCACCTAGGCCTTACATATTCCATTCACTCACTAGAATTAGATGCTAATCATGTATATAGTCATGTCCGTCTGATCAGAAATGGGAGCATAGTTGTATCAAGGAACACTTAGCTAATTTTTATAGTCATCTATTTTATTCATGACGATTTTACAGTCAACAGTACTATGGTTTCCGTAAATGATGCATTGTAAAAAAATTTTGGTGAAAACAGGGGCGATCGGCAAGGTATCTTAAGGCCTAAGCATGGGAAAAAAATGTTCAGCACTTAAGACGATAATAACAAGAGGTGAAGTGATGAAATATTATGGCTTGACTGCTATGTAGTCATGTAATTCGTTCTGCGGGTCTCAACATTTCATTCTTCTTAATATGTAAGAAGATGAAAAAATCACAAGTTTTGTATTACAAACAAGACTCTGATAATACAGTAGAGACATCACTAGTACTTGAGTTCTCAATACGAGAGAGACAGAGAGAGAGAGAGAGAGAGAGAGAGAGAGAGAGAGAGAGAGAGAGAGAGCGCTAGAAGGTTCTTTTATGAATCTAGAAATGTCCTCTTTTCTGAAGACGGACATCTGGTAACCCTAATGAAGAACTTTTACAATAATGGTTCAAATTAGAGTTCAGAGTGACGTGGATTGTGCCCTCGATCAGATTGGAAACAATACTCATTTACATGGCGCGAAAACATACCATTTATATCATCCAAACAATGTTTTTTTTTTTTTTTTTTTTTTTTTTTTTTTTTTTTTTTTTAATTGAGTCTGCGACCGTCATATCGGTACTCACCAATAAGAATTGGGCAACATATAACTCAGAGTAGTAAAAGGTTTGTGGCTCGTTGTCTCTATCCATAGGGCTGAGTTATGTATGTCAGCTTCCATGCCATAAACAGCTACCCAAACTGTTTAAATAAGATTAATAATTAATCTGCGCCGGCCGCGGGGACTGAGGCGCTCCAGTCACGGTCTGCACGGTCACTACTGTCGGGGGTTCGAATCCCCCCTCGGGCATGGATATTTGTGCCGTCCTTAGTATTAGCTAGTTCGTAAGTAGTTTGTAAGTTTAGGGACTGAAGACCCCGTAGTTAAGTCCCATAAGCTTAACAAACATTTGAAAATTAATCTGCATATATACACATGTGGCGTCCGTTCCGAAAGTACAGACGTCACTTCTGATCCTGCAATTGTCATTCTTTCATATTAACAGAATATATGACATCTGCATATGGGCAAAGCTGAAATTGTGTACCCAGCCGGGATTCTAACCGGGGTCTCCTGCTTTCTAGGCAGTTGCTTTGACCGCTACACCACTGGAGACACAGTGATCAACGCACCTGCAAGGACTACCTAAGCACGCCTCTCTCCAGACACAAATTCCCAACTCTACCCTGTCCACAGTACTCAAACTCGTAGTTTCACAAACTAATTCCAGTAAGAGTTTATTGAAAGAATACGGAAATTCGCGGTGCATCTTTTAATATAGGTAGCGTCGTGCAATACTGCGCATTTGCTTCTTAAACTGTTACTGTTAAATATTACGTATCAATAATTGTAAATTTAAGTTTTATAATACTATTATTATAGTACTGAAATTTATCAGTTTTTATCTGTAAGAGATATTGAAATTGTAATTATGGCGTTTGATTCTCCTAAGTCTCCTGAATCCATTCATATAATTATATTTTCTGTTTGATCGTTCCCTGGTTTTGTATGGATCTTTAGAAGAATGTGTGTCACTATATTTATTTCATATTGTAGAAAAGACATTTTTATATATTGCACCAAAGCTGCTTTTATTTGAAATGCTGACTAGTTTCAGGCTTTGTCCATTTTCTTAAGCCACCCATTACAGAGAACAAAGTGTGTTTTACAGGAAGATACATTAATATGGCAATGTTATATTGAATGCACAAGTCGTAATTACTTACATTCATATATATTTTTATTAGAATACTGCTTAGGTCACGCTGTTTCTTGTAATTACTTTGGTCTAATTTATTGTTGATCCAAAGATGTTTTTGGTAAATATTCCTTGCTTAATTTTGTTTGTGACAATATCGCTGGTTATATGCAGTGTGACATAAACAGTACTACCATTACAAATATCGTATAATAACTTTTATATTTCATTCCGAACTATTTTAAGTGTAATAAATTGCTTCTGTGTACTATATTGTAATATAGGGATAATATTGCAGTGCTACTATAATTTATCGCGTTTTGTTGCATATTTGGAAGTATATTACGGTAGGATGGATTGTACTTTATATGCTGGTCAAGGTGTTATGGAAATTTTCGATGAATGTTTTATCTCGCTTTTCTGTTTGTTCATTTAATATTTGTTCTGGGTATTTAGTCATGTGAGTGTAACTTTGTCATTCTTCTAAAACGTCCATTAGTTGTCCTTTGCATACGATATGTAAAATGTTGATCTTCCAAAATTAGATTTACAGAACATATAAATACAAGCGAAAATATTATTTCAGCATTCGGCACACACCTCAGAGAAAGTAAACATTCGATTGGAGGTATAGAAGAAAATCTCAAAATTTTACGTATAGTATGCAAAGGACAACTAATGGATGTTTTAGAAGAATTACAAATTTACACTCACATGACTAAATATCTAGAACAAATGTTAAATGAACAATCATATATGTGCAATAAAAAATTCATCGAAAATTTCCATAACGCCTTGACCAGCATATAAAGTACTATTCATCCTACCGTAATATACTTCCAAATATGCAACAAAACGCGATAAATTATAGTAGCACTGCAATATTATCCCTATATTACAGTATAGTACACACAAGCTATTTATTACACTTAAAAGAGTTCGGAATGAAATATAAAATTTATTGTACGATTTTTGTAATGGTAGTGTTTACGTCACACTGCTTATAACCAGAGATATTGTCACAAACAAAATTAAGCAAAGAATATTTAACAAAAACATCTTTGTATCAACAGCTCATTAAATTACACCAAAGTAATTACAAGAAACAGCGTGACCTAAGCAGTATCCAAATAAAAATATATAGGAATGTAAGTATTTACGACTTGTACATTCAATATAACATTGCCATATTAATGTATCTTCCTGTAAAACACACTCTGTTCTCTGTAATAGGTGGCTTAAGAAAATGGGCAAAGCCCGAAATAGTCAGCATTTCAAATAAAAGCAGCTTTGGTGCAATATATAAAAAATGTCTTTTCTACAACATTTAATAGCTGCAAAACGCGACATATCAAAAACATTTATATTTATTTCAATTGCAATCTGGGATAGCCGCCCTCGCTAGTCCAAGACCGCCGTTTCCAAAATGTTTGTTAAGCTTAAGGGGCCTAACTGCGAGGTCATCAATCCCTAAACTTACAAACTACTTATGAACTACCTTATACTAAAGACGACACAAACATACATGCCCGAGGGGGGATTCGACCCCCCGACCGTAGCGGCCGTGCAGACTGTGACTGGCGCGCCGCAGACCGCTCGGCTACTGCGGCCGGCCCGCCGATTCCTGTTTTCGAGCAGATTAAGGTTTCCTTAACGACCTGTATTTCATTCACTAGGTCCAAATTGTTAGTCGGCCGGCTGGGGAAACCAACAGCTTGCAAAAACTTGCTTTTCACATGGATCCACATGCTTCCCCCTTTATCTGTAATGTCACAAGTCCATTGACTAAATTATAATGAAAATGTAAACAATTACATGGGGCTATCGATAGTACAAGGTAGCATAATACTGAGTAAATTAACATACAAATCTCCGTTATATTAATAGTATTTCATTGCCCAGTACAATTTAGTAGAGTTGTCAACAACACTTTCGTAATAAACGGTAATATACAGTAACTAATGAGGGCACGACTTTCCTAACATTACTTGTGAAACATAATAACACAGACTTAATATTATGAAAAAAGAATTTCATTAGTTTGAACAGAACAAAAATACGTCTCTTGCATCAACTTAATATTATTTGATTATTAAACAAACTTCAACTAGTGACGTTAGAAAAAAGAATAACAAAAGTTTTGGAAAAGAAATTGAGAATAGACTACTTACTTTCGTACCTATTATTCAGCAACACTGGTATCGTGATGTTCAGTAATGTAAGCAGATGTGAATAAATCCCAACATGCTTCCATAAAACGTTAAGCCTGTTACTTCAAAATTCTTCTAGAGCGAATCCAAGTTCTTTCTCCTAGGTCTACCCTCTACTGCCGAACCCATGATTCTCTTAGATAACCTTGCCTCCCTCTGCGTGTAACATGGCCTCACCATCTGAACTTGTTCGAGCCAGCTGCTTTATCTATGGTGTTAATACCTAGTTTTTCTTTTGCTTTCCTCATTCTGGATACTCTAATGCCATTGTTCCCTCACATTATTACCTGCAATCATCCTTCCTACTTTCATATCTGTATTCTCAACCTCATTAGTCTTTACTAATGTATCCACAAAGCGCTCACTTCCGTACAACACATAAAAAATCTAGAAAGCCTTTCAAATCGTTGAACGTCAGACACAGCGTCACCTTTCTCAACCAATTCCCATCCCCCATTCGGATCCTTTACGAATTCATCCCCTATCCTCATCTTATTCTCCTCTACTTCGAACATTACATCCTGTACATCATAAACTTGTGTCCCGTAGCCCCTGGTTTCTCCCCTTCTTTCCGAGCCTGGTACATAGTCGTGGCGGCACCGCTACGTCCAGCCGCGCTGCATCCCCACCCCTCCGTGCCCTATCCCATGGAAACTTCCGCCAGTTTTCCCTTCCGGACTGTGAGCTCCGTCCCGATATGTATCCCCCTTATTGCTTCTACCCAGAGGTCAATAAGAATGATGCGCATATAATGAAAAACTGCGTACTCAGACGAGCACAAGATCATTAAAGAAAACTTCACCTGGCACTTTTTGAAATCTATTTTGTCTGGTTTAGACAATGCTTTATTGCCATTTCTATGTGTCTCATGCCAAAACCCAAATTGCTATCGGAAAGGTAAGAAGTATTAGTATGGAATATTGAAGAATTAAGAGATTTGAAAATAGTAACAGAGAATTGGCGTAATAATCTAAATGAAGCTCAAAATAGGTTGATATAAACTTCTTTCAGAAGCCTTCTTGGACGTTCTTGTTTCGTAGATTTGCATTATAACCTACTAGATCGTGTTCGGCTAACAAGATGTCAAGGCGACACAATAGTTTCAGTCTACTCCACCTCATCCGTATTTAGCGCTCGTCATTGTGCTGTGTAATCCACAGAGAATGATCAGCAGAGCTATCCCATTTAATTAAACACCAAGCTAGGTGTTTCAAATCCCCTTCCAGCCATCCTGATTTAGGTCTCTTATGATTTCCCTAAATCACTTGAGGTTAATACCGGGATGGTTCCTTCAAAGGGCACTGCCGATATGCTTCTCAATCCTTAACAAAAACAACCCGAGCACATGCTTTGTCTCTAATGTCGACGGGACATCAAACCATTACTCTTCTTCCCACCTTCAAATAAACTTCGGTGAATATCCAGTGCGTGTATTCTACGCTGTCACAGGAAACGAACTGTGGTAAAATACCCAGAAATTTTGTCTATATCAAGCAAAAGTATTAATTTTCTGGAATCTTAAGAGAGTTGGCAAGAAAATTCCTAGAACACTTCTTTTTTTTTTTATTATTATGCATATTTGCTCGTCATCCTAAGACCACTTCTTCTTCCGGCAACGTTTCCCCTTTTATGCAGGTCGTTGATAGAGCCTCGTCCACGCTTCTCTGTTCTCCCGCAATCTGTGATTTAACGCCTCTTCTCAATGCAGTCCTCTTCGATACACATCATATTTCACTTGCTCTCTCCATCTTGTTCGCGGTCTTCCAACTAGTCTTCGTCCGGATTCCGTCCAACCTAGGGCTATTCTTAGAAGTCTTTCAGCTCCCATTCTCTTAATGTGGCCAAACCACTTACGTCTATTACACTCTATAATTTCTTTCAGGGGCTTGACGCATAGAGTGTTTCGTACTGTTTCATTTCTTAACTTGTACCTTCTTGTCTTGCCAAGGATTGCTCGTAGAAATCGCATTTCTGTTGCTTGTATCCTGCTCAAATCTTTCTTTGTCCAAGTCCAACATTCCGATCCGTGAGTCAAAATTGGCAGATAATATGACTTGTACATCGTAATTATTGATTCTGCAGGTATTTTCCAATTTCTTATTATGTCAGATACACAATAATAAAATTTAGAAGACACTAAATTAATGAAAGAGCTGTGCTTTTGTGGTATTTCATTACAGAAGGGTCAACAACAATGGTCTTAATAATTGGAACTAAACGCAGGCAGTGCATATTTTGAGAACATGGTATTTGCACATAGTGACGTAGCCAGGATATTGTCAAATTGGGGGTCCGAATGGTTAAAGAGAAATTTACAAAGGCTCATGTTTTTCATTTATTCTAAAAACATATGTTTTACATTTTATGCACATAGTTCGCGTTTGTAAGAACTTCTTAGAAATACTGCAATATTTTATGTACAAAATTGAGGAAAACATTTCTTAAAAACTGTTTCAATACTAGCCAGCAGAACCTTCAGCTGTTATTGCAAACGGAGTCAGATTATCAGATGGGAAGTGTTTCTTTGTATTTGAAGACTGGCAACGACACGGTTGCACGTCACCGAGCTCGCTGCCTGTCAGCCACGACTGTAGCTCGGTGTTTCGCAAAATCTGCCTTAATTTTTGCATCAGTACAAATACCTTGCATATTCATTTAGGAACCGTAAGTCTATAATTTTATTTCCAAGATTATTGGTTCTTTTACTCTTGTTGGCATTGCAACGTATCCATCCTCTAGCTAAAATATTACTCTTAAACCTAACTTTAAAAAGTATTACACTTACTGATTGAGGTGCCTTATGATATACTGACATATTGTCACTCCAAATAACGACTCCGCTGCTGTAAATAGATAAATAAGCCATTATAGTAGTACACGTATTTTAACTTACCATAACGCTAGTGGACAAATGAAAGTCGGTTTTTCTCTTTTTTCTTGTTATGAACTTACTTATCTTAACAGCACAAAAGAAGTACATGGCAGCGGCAGCATTCCACTGTAGTGTTTAACATAGCAATAATGGAGTAAGGCCAACAATGGTCAACAGCGAAAGTACTGGGCAATAGCCGATGCTGTTATCCATGTATCGATAATAAAAAACTATAGATGACTTTGTTGACTGTCGATAGTGCGTATCCCTTTTTAGACGTTTGACTGATAACAGCCGGCCGCGGTGGCCGAGGGGACTGAGGCGCTCAGTCACGGTCTGCACGGCCACTACGGTCGGGGGTTCAAATCCCCACTCGGGCATAGATATTTGTGCCGTCCTAGTTCGTAAGTAGTTCATAAGTAGTTTGTAAGTTTAGGGACTGATGACCCCGTATTTAAGTCCCATAACCTTTACAAACATTTGAACATTTTTGACTGATAACAATATCATTCAGTTTCACTACACGGTAGCTAGGTCATGTCTTATTTCATTTAGTCCCTTCGGAGGCTCGAGTCCACCATCGAGCATGGATGTGTGTGTTGTCCTTAGCATAAGTTTGAGTAGTATTTTATCGTTTAGATGATTGGAGGGGGGGGTCCTGACCCCCAACACCTGCCCCCTTTGGCTACGTCCTTGTTGTATAGAATTTCCAAAGTTTTGTCTGTTTCACTATTCAACCTGATAATCTTACATCCGTAGGAAATAGACACCATGGAACAGTGGAAGTTTATTTAAATTTTATTTTCACTTCTGCCTGCGATTATGGACCCGCTGCCTATACAATATAGCGGGTCAGATCTTCCACGACAGTGACTTAGCCGCCACACCGGTCGTCTAGACGTATATGGATAGAGGACCAGTGTGCCTCTGCCTGTGTCCCACCCCGTGGAGGTGGAACTGTGTTGTGAGAAGTCTGCAGTATTTACTCAGCAGCTGCTGTATACTTTTATTAAATTAATTATAATAATAAAGAAATACGTATAGGTTACAAATTTATAAGAGAAACATTTACATGCAATAGCATACTTACTGATATAAAATTCGTGTAAGAAACAAAATGTACCTAATAATGTAAGGAAGTATTATTAACCATTTAGATACACTAACGTATAGGTACTCTTCATTATAATGAGAAACAGTGGAACAGCAAGAAAATATTACGGACTGTGAGTTTGGGCTAGTAGGATAAGATCAGCGTTCTGGCCAAAGGAAAATTTGGGCTCGACCAACCGCCATGTCATCCTCTACCAAATGCGTTATTGCTGGGACACACCACTCGGCCGCTCGTTGTCGGGTTTCTTCACTTTGGAACCGATGCTGCTCGCTCGACTAGCGCCACAGCTGGCCTGGGGGGGGGGGGGGATGAGTGCATTCCAGAATTGTCATGCTAGAAAGCAAAAATCATTATAAATACCGAGAATCGAAACCGGGCTCTCCACATAGTAGTCAGCCGCACGGAGCATTCAGCCATGGACGTAGGCTCTTTGGAGTGAGCTTTCCCTTTTAATAGATTCTACTCAAAATTTTATATTTCCGCATCCAAATTATCACCTCTAACCCAGATAGCACTGACGTCCTTCCAGAATGACGAGAATGGTAGCTTAGTTTTTCATAGTTGTAGTTACAAACTCGTGCACAGTGTCGTATTTCATTTCTATGAATCTCCTCCTTCCATTTTAGATAAATTTTAGTTTGTATTGTTGAATGCAAAGTGCTAGGATACGGCTGCAAAGTTGAGGTTCATGAAGATGATATTGTAGATTTCCTCGTAGTTAGGTTCATATTTCTGGAACATTCTTTAATTATTGCGACATTTATGTGTACATATTTCATTTTAAATAGTGTTTTAATAATAATAATTATTCATCAGATGAAAATTTTAAAACATTCATCTTGACGTCCTTCCAGAAAGATTGGCAATATTCCGAAACTAGTGGTGTTTTTGTAAAAAAAAAAAAAAAAAAAAAAAAAAAAATCGTTCTCTGGAAGGCGAAAATGTAAATCATCAAACACTGCAAACTAAATTTCTTTCTAGTAATAAATTTTGAGTTTTGAAACAAAGGCTACGATTTAAAAATTTGTAATTATCTTTAATCATACCTGAAATAGTGATAAAAACGATGTCAAACAGCGAAAAACTAAATGGGGGGGGGGGGAGAGAAATATAGTTTAATAGTCTTAGCAGTCCAGGAGACCGATGTTCCACTTTAATGCAGAAAAATGATGTTCCTTTAAGATGGTTAATTTGTATGGGATTCTTTTTTGCGTGAGAAATGGTTGGGTGCTATTACTTCTGTGGAGAGACTGATTGGCAGCCACTTTACCACCTGTAAACGTATATTAATTTGGATAGCGCTTACTGATTACATGAAATTTTTGTGTTGTAATTTTGTAGCACAATACAGATATTATCACGGATAAACCCGACAGCATCATCGGTAGTTCAACAAATGTTCAAATGTTTGTAATCCTATGGGACCAAACTACGTTGTCATCAGTCCCTAGTCTTACAAACTACTTAATCTAAGTTAAACTAACCTAAGGGCAACACACACATCCATGCCCGAGGGAGGATTCGAACCTCCGACGCGGGAGGCTGCGCGAATCGGCGGTGGTCGAGCGATCCTCGATTACGCCGATTCCTCTTATTCTCATCAATCCACCGTTTCTTTCTTTCTTTTTTTTTTTTTTTTTTTTTTTTTTTTTTTTTTTTTTTTTTTTTTTGCGCTTGTCATTTTTTCTCAAATACCCAGAAGTAAGAATCTGGAGCAGGTCAAAACATATTTCTAGATATTATTAGATATTATTAAAAGGAACGTATATTACGAAAGTTTACTTCATCCACGGAATAACTTGTTTACATAACATTTATTACACAGATCTTCTTAATACGAGCAGTTTTACATCGGCCTAACACCACCTCCAGATTGGATTAATAAAGTTGTTGTGCTATATTTCTTATACGATGGCGAGTACGTTTCGGGGCGGTAAAACAGGCTTCAATGCTAATATGATCCAAGTGAAATTATCGAAAAATTTTACGAAACGTTAGACTGGGTTAGAATGTGCAATAATTATACACGAGCCATCATAAATTTCGCGCAGAGACAGTAAAAATAAGATAAAAAACAGGTAAAATCTAGTTCAATAATCCGAGGTTCATGTCGTTTAGCAACTCATGCTACAACTTTGTTAAAGAGAGTAACCAGCCGCACATTTGAATGGAATGTAACTATTCTCTGTTACCATATCTAAATATGTGAATATTAATGCTACTGAATAAAAATCTAAACCAACTTCAATGTTCCATAATTGTTTTTTTAAAGTAAGGTGATTGTTACACGACCTAAGACACACCAGAATGAACTTAATCAATTCTGAACATGTCATCATTACAGAGGTTTAATTACTGGTGTCAATGTGACTGTTAAAAGTTTAAATTTAAAATTAATCTATTGAATTAGACTAAGGCTATTTTGCAACAAAATACTACACCTAGAGGTAGGCCAACTGCACGTAGATTATTTTAGAACACAGCAGAGATTATGTGGAAATATGTTATCGATATGTTACTGATGTCTGAATAAAATTCAAATTCAAATATTTGTAAACCTTATGGGAATTAATTGCGGGGTCATCAGTCCCTAAACTTACAAACTACTTATGAACTAGTTTATAGTAAAGACGGAACAAACATCCATGCCCGAGGGGGGATTCGAACCCACGATAGGTAACGGACTCGCACATCGTAGCGTGCACTCGGCCGCCCCGTCTCGGCGATGTCTGAATATAATAGTACAAAGTCATACATTAATAAAATTAGCAAGTAACAACTTATGACAAATACATGCAGCAACTACATCTGTAAAGATACCACAAATGTAAAAATTTCTGACATTTCTGTCAATAGTAGGAATACATAACAAAAAGAAAGTGTGTGTAATATTAGAATAATTTTAAATATTCGATAGTCACATTGTACCCAATAAATAAACCTCTGTAATGATGATATGTTCTGGTGTAAGATCATTGGCTTAAGAATTGATTGTGTTCCTTCTGGTGTGTCTAAGGATGTGTAACAATCACCTTATTTCGTACTTTGGAAAATTATTATGAAACAGCTAATCTAGGAAGTATTATAATTAGTAATATTGAAATGTACAAGTAATACCTATTTTGTAAGTACTTTCATATAAACATGTGTGCAAATGTATTCAGTATATAATCCGCTGTTGTTGTTGTGGTCTTCAGTCTGCAAACCGGTTTGATGCACCTCTCCACCCTACTCTATCAAGGCAAGCCTCTTCCTCGTCAGAACGGCAACCTACATGTATTTGAATTTGATTCCTGTATTCATCTCTTGGTCTCCCTCCGCGATTTTTACCCCACGCACTTATCTCCAATGCTAAATTCACGATTCCTTGATGTCTAAGAATTTGTCCTACCAAACGATCTCTTCCATTAGTCAAGGTATGCCAGAAATTCCTTTTATTCTCAATGCTGTTCAGTACCTCCTCATTAATTACACGATCCACCCACCTAATCTTCAGCATTCTTATGTAACAGCTCATTTCAGAAGCCTTTATCGTCTTCCTGTCCGCACTGTTTATCGTCCATGTTTCATTTCCATACAAGGGAACATCCACACAAATGTCTTCAGAAAAGACTTCCTTATGCTTAAATTTATATTCGATGTTAACAAATTTCTCTTTTTCAAAAACGCTCTTCTTCCCATTGCCATTCTGTATTTTATATTCTATGTACTACGACCATCATATATTATATTACTGCCCCAGTAACAAAACTCATTTACCACCTTTATTGATTCATTACCTAATTTAATTCCTTCAGCATCGCCTGATTTTCTAACACTGCATTCCATTAACTTTTTTTTTTTTTTTTTTTTTTTTTTTTTTTTTTTTTTTTTTTTTTTAATGTTCTTCTTATATTCTCCTTTCAACACACTGTCCATTCCGTTCAATTGTTCCTCTTCCAGGTCCTTTGCTGTCTCTGACAGAATTACAATGTCATCAGCAAAATGCAAGGTTTTTATTTCTTCACCCGGAACTTTAATTCCTTCTCCAAATTTTTCCTTGCTTTCCTTTATAGCTTGCTCAATGTACAAATTGAATAACATCGGGGAAATGTTACAACCCTTTCTTACACCCTTCCCAATCTCTGCATCCCTTTCATGTCCTTCAACTCTGATTACTGCTGTCCGGTTTTTGTACAAGTTGTAAACAACCTTCCGTTCCCTATATTTACTCCTTCTGATTTCAGAATTTGAAAAGTGTATTCCAATCAACATTGTCAAAAGCTTTCTCCAAATCTACAAAAGTTAGAAATGTAGATTTGCCTTTCCTTAATCTATCTTCTAAGACAAGCCGTAAAGTGAGGATTGTCTCCCGTGTTCCCACATTTCTCCTGAATCCTAATTGATCTTCCCCAAGGTCGGCTTCTACCAGCTTTTCCATCCTTCTGTAAATAATTCGTGTTAAAATTTTGCAACCATGACTTATTAAACTGATGGTTCTATAATTATCACAACTGACTGCACCTGCACTCATTGGAATGGGGATTATTACATTTTTCTTAAAGTATGGGGGTTTTTGCTCTGTCTCATTCATTTCATCTGACTCTCCCAGAGACTTCAGTAGTTCTGAGGGAATGCCGTCCACTGCAGGGGCCTTGTTTCGAGTTAGGTCTTTCAGTGCTGTCAAATTCTTCTCTCAGTAATCTCCTATTTCATCTTCATTTCCAACAACATCGTCTCTTAGTACATTTCCTTTGTAGAGCCCCTCTATATAATCTTTCCACCTTTCAGCTTTCCCTTCTTTGCTGAGAACTGGTTTTCCATCTGATTTCTTTATATTCATTGAGTTGCTTTTCTTGTCTCCAAATGTTTCTTTTATTTTCCTGTAGGCGGTATCAGTTTTTCCCCTATATATATATATATATATATATATATATATATATATATATATATATTCCTGATTAGCTATTTTACACTTCCTGTCAGTCTCATTTCTGTACTTCATTTTACCTGTTTCATTTACTGCATTTACCGCCCAGGCCGTTTGCTCTTCATGGATTTGTGTAGGCTACCGGGTGTCTCACCGTACACCATTACTGTTAATGATTTTGCAGTGTTCCATGAGTATCGGACCTCGGACGTCGAAAAAAACAGTGAGCATCACCTTGCCTGCTCAGGATACAGCAATGAAATTTTTAGGGGAACTTGACGACCTTAGATGTCGCACTACGTTATCCCAAAGCGGCATATTCAAATTTAACTGGTTTTGTTGTTAGGACGTTTCGCACCTTTGCGTTTGAACAAGTTCGTACTTAGTACTTATAGTTCCATCATAAGAAACCTATTCTGTGAAGAAATTTAGTTTTGGACATCGTATAGGCTTGTGTCTTCTATCGATAAAATGACATTTTATTTTTGTTTTTCGTTATACCCGGTATAAAAATGTGTCTGAGCATATAAGGAATAAAATGTTTACAGATCTACAATGGACTCGCAATCCAGTCTTACATTCGATTCTAACGGCCACGTTGATAAGAGTAAGTAAATTCCAATGTTTTCTTCCTGTCCTGTACAGATATGTTCCTGTGTAAAAGACCAACACAGAAAAGTAGGAAACAGCTGCCTCAGTTCTCATTTCGCCTTCTCGATACATATTTTGTCATGTGAACGTATCTGTGCATTTTTTGTGCTGAAAGAGACGAAGGAAGAGATATGAGACTGTGCCAGTGTGAGAGAAATGGTGAGTCTTGGTGGGAGAGACAGTGGCGGTAAAAGAGGTAAGTGGAAGGAGGCAGCAACAAAAATGTTCAAATGTTTGTAGAGCTTATGGGACTTAACTACGGGGTCATCAGTCGCTAAACTTACAAACTACTTATGAACTACCTTATATTAAGGACGGCACAAATATCCATGCCCAAGGGGGAATTCGAACCCCCGACCGTAGTGGCCGTGCAGTCAGTGACTGGAGCGCCGCAGATCGCTGGGCCACCGCGGCCGGCGAGACAGCAAGAACGGGAGCAAAAGAGAGAGAGGAAACAGCGCTTTCTGTGTATTCAGTTAGTACTTTCACCTCGTAAAACATGCCTTTGCAGATGCATCGGTGTGGCTTATAAACCCTAGATCGAGAAAATTAAATACTTGGATTCAGAGAGTGGGGAAAATTGGACATTTTTCTTGTTAAATGTTGTGCACTTTTCCATACTCCCTATATCCACGTGTGATTCTCAGTCTAGAGTTTACAAGCCACACCAATGCATGTGCTGAGAGGAAAAAATGTTGACTGAAAAGACACAGGCAACAAACTGTGAGAAAGAGAGAGGCAATTGCAATCTGCGAGAGAAAGGAGCGGACACAGACAATGGAAGACAGACAGTGAAAATGGGAAAGACAGGGGTACGGAAGATAGAGAGTAAAAGATGAAGAGTGACCGTGGGACAGACAGCCAAAAGAAAGTGCCGGTGAAATGGCAGCTAGTGGAACATATTTGCCATTATTGTGCACCGTGCATTTTGTATTTCTTTGGTGCAGTTTTCCTCTTTTATGAATACTCTATGATTCTGAGGCAATAATCTGTAATGCGCCTTCAGAGCTACGACCTAATATTAGTAAAGCAAATATTTCGAAATTAAATGGAAGCAATTGAAAATAAAGAGCCGCACGTAGAAAGCAATACTCCATAAATTATGCTGTCAGTCGATGTAACGTTAGTTTTCGAATAATTTTTGGATTTAAAGTGGAAAATACTAGCATCACCCGAATTAATAAGACGTATTGATTCAGGCTTGAGAGAGATTGCGATGGAGGGATAGTTGGAGAGGGTTATGACCAATTATTGATTCCTAATTAAGGTAAGTTCAATTACTTGCTTGATGATTAAATGATTTTAATAGATCAATCCAGATGTTGTGGCCGTTACGTGCTTCGCTGTCATTTGTAATGGTAAACAAACACGAAGTTTTCGGTCATTTATTTTCCCCGCCCTCCCCTCCACCCCCCCCCCCCAAAGAAAAGAAAAAGACATCATTCGTCCTCCGTATCTAAGCGAATTGGTAAGTCTGGGATATGGAAAATTTGGTTAAATTATTGTTAAACTAGCTAAATTCCCGCTGCTTCGCACGCGTAGACTGGATGGCTTGCATTGGTTGTTTCTACTTCTAAATCTAAATTTTCATAGATTCGGCTTTAAAAAATGCTTTCCTAATCAAGTATTTTGATACAACTTGCCACTTCCTATTGCACCATTGTTGGCAGAATTCAAAACATCCCGAAACACATTTTTCTTTAATTATAACCATGGTTCCAAACCCAAATTTTCACATTTCTGGCATCAAAATAGTCCTAGTAGCACCCTTAAAAGATTTTCCCTTATTTCACCCGCTTAATGGTTGAATTTCCAAAGATTTCGAAACAGGTGTTTTTAAAATTGGAAGTTTTGTATTTCTTCTTCAAAATTGCCTGAACAGGCAAAAAAAAAAAAATAATAATAATTCGTCTCCTTTTTCACCCCCTTAGGGATTGGAATATCAATAAATCGCTGATGTCTCCAGTGTATGATAAACAACATCTACAAATTTCAAGTTTCTATCGTCTGTCGATTCACTTCTCAGCTTCGTTTCCTGACTTTTAGAAACGCTTAGAGAACTCGAAATTTCTTTCTTACGCTTTGGTATCTTTCTTGGTAGTTTTACTTTTCAAACTGCAATATGCACTTATTTCTCTTTATTCGTTCGCTTGCTGCAGAAAAACAACTGAAGAATGTGCATCACGTTTCGCTGTATATAATCCCTTTGCAAATTATAGTGTCAAAAGTCATCGCTGGTCTTCAGTGCGAATTTTATATAAGCCGACGACTTTCAAATACTATCATCCACTCTCTTATAGCTATCGACACGGAACTACTAATCCAGTTGTCACTATTTTGATCCTAAGCACAACCGTTGTCTTTCCAGTGTTTATCTTGAGGTCATTGGTGTATTTCCTGTGTAGTTAATGCTCAGTTAATGTATGTCTGTTTCCCAGTGTTTTATCTTTGAGTCTTTTCATCTTTGAGCATCTGTTGATCGTCGAATTGCTCCACATTTCACGGATTTTTTTCTCGCCACTCTCACCCACCGCCACATACCGCGACCAAAACACCATAGTGCACACCGAGAACCTAAAGGCTACTCACATGCATAACCGCCGTTGGTCCGCAGTGAATAATTTTGGCTACCAAGTGAAATATACGGACACACGTCTCACGTTCCATTTTTCTATATGTAAATTGATTTGAGAAGGAAGGAACAATCTAAGCAGAGAAAACTGAAATGACTTCATTTAATTAACAGTTTTGAAAACAACTTCAATAAACCTTAATAAATACATAAGGGATTCTTTACGTCTCAGGGCAGAAACATGTGTAGCTTGGCTTAACAAAAGAAGATTACAATGTGTTTTATCATTTTTATGACATGAAAGAGTCACTCTTCTACAAAGTACACATCTATAATTTCATTAAATAGTTCCATGATGGACATTAATACAAAGATAAATATGACTGTTTCTTTAACAAAAATTTTATTGAATAAAGAGTGGTAATCAAAAATGTTCAAATGTGTGTAGAGCTACGGGGTCATCCGTTCCTAACTTACAAACTACTTATTAATTAGCTAATACTAAGGACGGCACGAATATCCATGCCCGAGGGGGAATTCGAAACCCCGACCGAAGTGGCCGTGCAGACTGTGAGTGACGCGCCGCTGTACGCTCGGCCACCGCGGCCGGCAGAGTGGTAATGAAATAAAAATAGAACAAATAGTTCTAGACTGGTATTTCTTTAGACTGGCTGTAAAATTAATACTTCAGGACGATTTACAAAGGCTTGTTGCGCGACTGACATCCACTTCGAGGAGAGCGGCTGACAAGCAAGGCAAGGCAAGCCAGAAGAACTATCGCGTGAATCTAAACAGCTTCAAATAACTCTTGACACGGATAAGCATCGCGTTGGCTGAATGTTGCAACGTTACCTTTATGTATATCTATCACGAGGATGTTTGCCTTTTCTTAAACTGTAAATGGTTAGGCGTAATGCATATGTATAACCCCACCGAGCATAAATTTTTATTCCACGAAAGCTTTGCTAATGAAGAAGTCGTTTCAACATCGACAGCTCCCAAGTATTCTACACCCCGTTGGGTTATTATTGATTTGTTTGACTTTGATAACATTGTATAGCCAAATAATGGAAGGTTTTTAGCTCCATTTGCATCTACAATCGTATTTTTGAAGTTGTGTACAGTATATGGCAGGCTATATTTGCCAACAATATTGTTGAACCTTTTTCCTATGGAATTCAAAGCTCTGCGCGAGCGGTTTGTAGTTTGTTATTGAAAATATTATAAGGAAGGGAAAATTTTATCTCACGATCCACAAGAAACCTCACCATCTATTTATGAAATCATATCTGCTGGCCTGTTCAACAGTTCACATTTTCCGTAGCTTTTTGTTGGTCACCACCAAAGTGATGAGTACGGTTGAACCAGTTTTACAAACATTCTAATATACCTATCCACAACTAAAATGATTTTACTTATTCTCTTGTGTTTTCATTTCGAATATCATTCAGTATCCTAGACCTTCTAAGTCTCTCAGAGGCCCCGTTCCAATGTTTCCGATTCGGCACGCGTTGTGTGCCGCCATTGTATTACTACAGAATCAATGTTGGTAGAATTTAATCTGTGTTGAAGTTACGAATATGTCAAGGAAAGTATAAGTGGAGAGAACTGTTGCAGATTCAGCTGTTGTGATTCAGAAACCAACTGATTTTATAGTGACGGTTGTCTACATCTACATCTACATACATACTCCTCAATTCACCGTAAGGTGCGTGGCGGAGGGTACACTGTACCACTACTAGGCATTTCCTTTCCTATTCCACTCCCAAATGGAACGAGGATAAAAAGAATGCCTATATGCCTCCGTACGAGCCCTAATTTCTCTTATCTTTTCTTTGTGAACATTACGCGAAATGTAAGTAGGCGGCAGCAAGATCGTACTACACTCAGCTTCAAATTCCGGCCCTCTAAATTTACTTAACAGAAATTCACGAAAAGTACGTCGTCTATCTTCCGGCGATCCCCAATAGAGTTGCCGGAGCATTTCCGTGACACTCGCGCATTGGTCGAACCTACCGGTAACAAATCTAGCTGCTCGCCTCTGAAACGCCTCTATGTCTTCCTTTAAACCGACCTGCTGCGAGTCCCAAACACTTGAGCAATACTCAAGACGTGGTCGTACAAGCGTTTCAAACGCGGTCTCCTTTACAGGTGAAGTACATTTTCCCAAAATTCTCCCAGTAAATCGAAGTCGGCTGTCCGCCTTGTAGTATAGTTTGTGATAGAATGTCATCACTTCCATTTATAATTCCTTACAAGTAGTTTTCCCCAATGTATTAGGTCTTTGTGTGTTGTATAAAAACGTCTGTTAACATTTTTAATGAAGCTAACTACATCATATAGTACGTCTATTTAGAATCGTGTGCCACAGATTTGGGCTTTTCCTTTTTGCAAACAATAGGGAAGAAAGCTTCTCTAAGGATTGTTGTGGAATATAAACACACTAGTAAATAATATAAAAGCACTAGAACGATTTTCTTACAATTAAAAAATAGAAGTCGCTGAAATCAAACTAGATTTGAAATTTTCAACTTCAATGTTTTCTATGCCTGATACAATTTTAAACAAAAATGGTTTTGTGGAAATTTTTTCAGCGAACAGTCGTAAAAATATGTTTATTTATTCGCAAATCTAGATTTCGACCACTGTGTGGACATTATCAATGCTAAAATAAATACAAAAGAACCAGTTAGAACAACATACATGTCACATTATAAGCCAGTTGTACAAGTTTCAGTTACAGTCAATGATAAAAAAAACATAGCTTCAAAACAATTAAAATACTTAACACATCTCGACTTCCATGTTGGAGGTTGTGTTCGTACTGACGCAGCTATTACAATTCTTACACAGTTGACGTCAGTATGCGTCATTTGCGACTAAGGCGCCCTCTTTAAAATTTCATATCAAAACTATAAAGAGGGCGCCTTAATTTAAGGAGGGCGCCTTAGTCGTAAATGACGCATGCTGACGTCAACTGTGTAAGAATTGTAATAGCTGCGTCAGTACGAACACAACCTCCAACATGGAAGTCGAGATGTGTTAAGTATTTTAATTGTTTTCAAGGTATGTTTTTTTTATCATTGACTTTAAGTGAAACTTGTACAATTGGCTTATAACGTGACATGTATGTTATTCTAACTGGTTCTTTTGTATTTATTTCAACATTGATAATGACCACACAGTGGTCAAAATCTAGATTTGCGAATAAATAAATATATTTTTACGATTGATAGCTGAAAAAATTTCCACAAGTCAAATACAGTCGTGGAGTACAAATTCCACCATGGAATCAAGCCTGACCAAATCGTTTTGATTTCTAAGGCTGACATAATTTGCCAGTAACCATTGATTGATTCTTTCGCCTCTTGTGTAATTCTTGCCACAAGTTACCTATCTCAAATCGGAAACGTGGAGGTTCGCGCACCTTATAAGGCAGTCATCTGTGGCATATTTAATGCTGCTGGAGCCATACGTATATCACATGTCTCAGGATTACGTACCCATCACGTGAACAGCCCTAACTAATACTCTGTTAGGTTTACACCTGGAAAGTTAGATGACATGGGGATTACCCAGAACTCACCCAGGTTTCCTCTGAGCCACGAACGTGCAATGCAAATTGTATAACGCGGAGCTTCGCGGCAGATGATCCCAACGTTCTCACTTGTGGAGCCAACGACATCGCTAAGTATGGATGCAGTGCGTGTGGGCTATTGAGCAATGGATCAGTGAAAGCGCATCAGCTTATAGAATTTATTACACTGCTCAAAATTATCAGAGGATCATGTGAAATATCATACACAGTATACATATGGTAACGTATTTCATTCAGATATTAGTTCAAATGTTTGTTAAGCTTAAGGGACTTAACTGTGGGGTCATCAGTAACTAAACTTACAAACTCCTTATGAAATACCTTATACTAAAGACGACACAAACATCCATGCCTGAGGGGGATTCGAACCCCCGACCGTAGTGGCCATTCAGACTGTGACTGGCGCGCTGCAGACCGCTCGGCCACTGCGACCGGCTCAGATATTAGTCATGATTGTCATTTGTGTGTAATACGGTACGATATTTTGCTGTCTAACCTCTTTACTTGAGGTTCACATGACGATTTACTTAGAGCGAGGCGCCATGGAGATACCATAATTGGGATATACGGTGTTTGATCATCTCGGACGGCCAGTGCAGTTGCAGAATGCGTGGCACGGACATTATGAGCTTATCAATCAGCTCTTGAGGGATATTTGGCCATCCTTGCGCGAGTGCAATATTCAGATCTGCAACTGTTGTGGGAGGTACTGGATTGGCTGCAATGCGTCTGCCAAGTGCATCCCAGACAATCTTAATCGGGTTTGAGTCCAGTGATCAAGCTGACCAATCAGTTTTCAAGTATGTTGTCCGGCATTGCATCTCTGTGGGGACACACCAGAAGGAACTCATCACCAATGGCAGCAGTGAAGGGCTCAACAAAAAGTCGGAGGAACTCGTCTCTATACTTCTGAGCAGTCAAAACACTATTCTCGACGACGTAGAGGTCCATAATTCCGCCAATTCTGACTGCTGCCCAAACCATTCTTTCACTACTATGATATGATGTTTCCTGTACATACTCAGGATTGGTCCGAGTTCCACATCTCTCCAGAAAAGGAAATGACAATTTTCCGCCTGAACACGATTTCGGACTGTTTATATTGATATTGCGCATCCTGTTGCTGCATGGAGGACGCGTTACAGCCGTGTTGCATTCAAACACCTGTCAACACCAACGCCTCTTCAGAAAACATCTGTTATTACCACTCTCTCGGTTGCCATAATGTTGTCTCCACTACGTAGAACCGACAAAAAGACGTTGTATCATTTTAGTTCATTCTTCCGATGACACTTATTCATAACCTTGATATATCAAATGATACCCTAATTGGTTTTTCCAGTGCACATTCTCCGTAACACCAGATTAATGGTCGTGCTTTGATACGTCAAAATTGAGAAGAACGGATGCTCGAAACGTGCACAGTATCATTGTGAGAGGCACTTGCGAGGGTGAAAATCGGGGTGAGAGTTTTTAAATAGGGAAAGATTAATTTTTAAACTCACAACCACCAACTGCGAACCAAATTCATAAACATGCAAAAACACTGAAGCTGTGATTGCTACTGTTTGACTCGTTTTTTAGGGGATGATATCACACGTTCGCAGCTTTCCTTCCCTGCATGTGATTAACAAAAAAATTCATAATAAAGTAAGTCCATGTGAGAAAAGGGTGTACTAACTACTATTTTTGAAAACACGTGAAAGTTCACTTTATGTTGTTTGTTGTTGTTATGGTCTTCAGTCCGGAGACTGGTTTGATGCAGCTCTCCACCCTACTCTATCCTGAGCATGCCTTTTCATCTCCTCATAAGAACGACAACCCACATCTATTTGAATCTGCTTACTATACGCGTCTCTTGGTCTCCCTCTGCGATTTTTACCCCACACACTTCCCTCCAATGCTAAATTTACGATTCCCCGATGTCTAAGAATGTGTCCTACCAAGCGATCCCTTCTTTTAGTCAGGGTATGCCAAAAATTCCTTCGCTCACCAATTCTGTTCAGTACCTCTTCATTAGTTATGTGATCTACCCACCAAATCTTCAGCATTCTTCTGTAGCACCACATTTCAAAAGCCTCTATTCTCTTCCTGTCAGCACTGCTTATCGTCCATGTTTCACTCCCATACAAGGCAACACTCCACACAAATGCCTTCAGAAAAGACTTCCTTACCCTTAAATTAATATTCGATGTTAGCAAATTTCTCTTTTTCAAAAATGCTTTTCTTCCCATTGCCATTCTGCATTTTATATCCTCTGTACTGCGACCATCGCATGTTATTTTACTACCCAAGTAACAAAACTCATCTACCACCTTCATTGTTTCGTTACCTAATCTAATTCCTTCAGCATCGCCTGATTTTCTAAAACCGCATTCCATTATTTTTGTTTTGCTCTTGTTAATGTTCATTTTATATGCTCTCTTGAACACGCTTTCCATTCCATTCAACTGCTCTTCCAGGTCCTTCGCTGTCTCTGACAGAATTACAATGTCATCAGCAAAACGCAATGTTTTTATTTCTTCCCCCTGAACTTTAATCCCTATTCCAAATTTTTCCTTGCTTTCCTTCACCGCCTGCTCGATGTACAAATTGAATAACATTGGGGAAAGGCTACAACCCTGTCTTACTCCCTTCCCAACTGATGCTTCCCTTTCATGCCCTTCGAGTCTAATAACTGCGGTCTGGCTTTTGTACAAGTTGTAAATAATTCTCCTTTCCCTGTATTTTACCCCTGCTGACTTCAGAATTTGAAAGAGTGTATTCCAGTCAACATTGTCAAAAGCTTTCTCCAAATCTACAAAAGCTAAAAATGTTGGTTTGCCTTTCCTTAATCTGTCTTCTAAGATTAGACGTAAAGTGAGTATTGCCTCATGGGTTCCTACGTTCCTCCTGAATCCAAACTGATCTTCCCCGAGGTCAGCTTCTACCAGCTTTTCCATTCTCCTGTAGACAATTCGTGTTAAAATTTTGCAACCATGACTTATCAAACTGATGGTTCTGTAATTTTCACACCTGTCTGCGCCTGATTTCTTTGGAATGGGGATTATTACATTTTTCTTAAAGTCTGAGGGCATTTCGCCTGTCTCATACATCCTACACACCAGTTCAAATAGTCTTGTCATGGCTGGCTCTCCCAGAGACTTTAGTAGCTCTGAGGGTATTTCATCTACTCCTGGGGCCTTGTTCCGACCTAGGTCTTTCAAGGCTCTGTCAAATTCATCTCTCAGTATAGTATCTCCTATTTCATCTTGATCGACTTCCTCTTCCCTTCCTACAACATCGTCTCTAAGTTCATTTCCTTTGTAGAGCTGCTCTATGTACTCTTTCCACCTTTCAGCTTTCGCTTCTTTGCTGAGAACTGGTTTCCCATCTGAGTTCTTGATATTCGTAGAGTTGCGTTTCTTGTCCCCAAATGTCTCTTTTATTTTCCTGTAGGCAGTATCTACTTTTCCCCTTGCTATACATTCTTCTACAGATTTACATTTGGCTTCTAGCCACTCTTGCTTAGCCATTTTGCACTTCCTGTCAATCTCATTTTTTAGACGTCTGTACTCCATTTTGCCTGTTTCATTTACTGCATTTTTATATTTTCTCCTTTCATCAATTAAATTTAGTATTTCCTGTGATATCCAAGGATTTTTTGTAGGTCTTGCCTTTCTACCTATTTTGTCCTCCGCTGCCTTCACTATTTCATCTCTCAATGCTACCCATTCCTCTTCTACTGTTTTATTTCCCCCTGTTTCTGCCAATTGTTGCCTAAAGCTCCCTCTGAAATTCTCCAGAACTTCAGTTTCCTTCAATCTATCTAAGTCCCATCTCCTTATTTTCCTACCTTTCTGCAGTTTTTTCAGCTTCAGCCTACAGTTCATGACTAACAAGTTATGGTCAGAGTTTATATCTGCCCCTGGGTATGTCCTGCAGTTTGTAACCTGGTTACGGTACCTATGTCTTACCATTATAAAATCTATCTGATATCTTCCGGTGTCTCCTGGTCTCTTCCATGTATACAACCTTCTTTTGTGATTCTTAAACCACGTGTTTGTTACGATTAAATCATGTTCCGTGCAAAATTCTACCAGGCGACTTCCTCTTTCATTCCTCCTGCCCAGTCCATATTCACCTACTATTTTTCCTTCTCTTCCTTTTCCAACTACCGAATTCCAGTCTCCCATCACAATTAAGTTTTCCTCTCCCTTAACTGTCTGAATAATTTCCTTTAGCTCCTCATATATTTCTTCGATCTCCTCATCATCGGCAGAGCTAGTTGGCATATAAACCTGTACTACTGTTGTCGGTGTTGACTTCGTATCTATCTTGACAATGATAATGCGATCACTGTGCTGCTCATAGTAGTTTACCCGCATTCCTATTTTCTTATTCATTATCAGTCCAACTCCTGTGATACCCCCAACTGATTTTGTATTTATAATCCTGTACTCACCTGACCAGAAATCCTGTTCATCCTGCCACCGAACTTCACTAATCCCCACTATATCTAACTTCAACCTATCCATTTCCCTTTTTAAATTTTCTAATTTTCCTACCCGATTAAGGGATCTAACATTCCACGCTCCGATCCGTAGAATGCCAGTATTGTCTTTCCTGATGACAACATCCTCCTGAGTAGTCCCCGCCTGCAGATCCGAATGGGGGACTATTTTACCTCCGGAATATTTTACCCGAGAGGATGCCATCATCATATGTTCATACAGTAGAGCTGCATGTCCTCGGGAAAGATAACGGCTGTAGTTTCCCCTTGCTTTCAGCCGTTCGCAGTAGCTGTGTGGCAAAGCCACATTAGCTGATGTTACAAGGCCAGCTCAGTCAATCATCCAGACTGTTGCCCCTGTAACTACTGAAAAGGCTGCTGCCCCTCTTCAGGAACCACACGTTTGTCTGGCCTCTCCACAGATACCCCTCCGCTGTGGTTGCACCTACGGTACGGCTATCTGCATCGTTGAGGCACGCAAGCCACCCCAACTCGGCAATGTCTGTGGTTCATGGGGTATGTTGTTTATTACACTGTATTAACACCCTGTGGCTGATACGTCTGTATGTCGACACATTTATCAAATAAAGTTATAGCTCGTGAGCCCCCAGACAAAATGAATATTTATCGCAAATTGTTTTCACACCATGTGCCTGTCTCAAACACCGTTTATGTTCACGACACGTGTTACATTAACAAAACACAATCATTTTAATTCAATGCGATGCACACCTTGTTCCACCGGCTAAATATTCACAACACACAGTACCACTCGATTCAACTTGGTGCAGTCTACGACGAGCAACCACACCTGGCAATTGCCACACAAAAATCTATAGTCTCCACCTGGAGATCCACATGCTGACTGTGCAGAGCGGCGCCGCGCCGCGCCCGGCCAGCTACACCACTCGCTCCCGACTCCTGACTTGGGCCACGCGCGTGCCAAAAGCCCAACTGCCGGGTTTTTTCCCTACGTCACCAACTTCCTCATGTGAGCTGTTCTAACCGACTTGCCAACGTACAGCGATCAGCCAATACATTTCTAAAACTTTACTTAAAATCAAAATAATTACACTACACTTTAAACAAATGTCTTCTTAGGTTTTTATGGTATAAACATCCTTTGTACTATTTATTATAATCGTGCAATTTCTTATATCACAGATAAGTGATTTAACTGAATATTTCAAGATAAAATGAGAAATAGTTAATATATTATTTTTATAAACAAACATTGCCATGCTAGTTGTGTAACTGTCTTGTATTCACTGGTAATTTATTACTTTTCATTGTCAATTAAACATATTACGCCAGATGTGACTATTACAGCTAATGTATTGTTTATTTATCAACAGGCTATTTTGTAATGAGGGCCTTAAAGGTTCCTAACTGCATCATATTACTTCAAATGCAAGTAGTATTAGAATATTTTATTTCACGCTGTGCACTGCACTGCGCCTGGCACTCGCTATTGTCCCTCTCCCCCCTCACCGGAAACGAACCTGGAAAATCCTAAGCTGGAACAAGCCACAAACGTCGGCCTGCTTGCTGGCCTCCCGTCAGCTACAAGCACACAACAAATCTCAACGTGGAGAATTTCTTCCTATGGCCTAACCATAAATGTTGTCACCCAACTGCGTACATACATTGCTACCATAATTAGTAAGATTAAAATTGTGTACCATTTAGTGCATTGGCATGGTCAATGTTTGCAGTGAACTTCATACTGTTTAATTATCAAATGCTACTAATTACCAATATTTCTACTGGGCGGTAATCTCACACACTGTGCTATTAAACCCTTCACCGCACTTATTTGGAGCTGTGACAGTAATCGAAGGGACCACAACAGCTGTAAATCACGTCAACATCGTTGCCTGTCACGTGCAGTCCTTCCAGCAACATAATAGTTCTTATTGTAAGTCAAAAACTGCGTTACAGTGCAAATGCTCTGCAAATTATGAAACATTTTCAGTACGAGAAACTGTGCTGACTATTTCACAGATTAACCTTGTGCACTTTTTTCGATGGTTCATCTCTTTCTTGCCCTATTGGCTATCAATCGCGCTATACACTCTCTAGTCGCATTTGAAGCCACTTATCAGCAGCCCGATTTCGTGGTATAATGGCCTTGTACAATCATCTGGATGGCTCTATGGCTACTTGCAAGTCCCTAACCTATCCAGATATGCAACTGGGAACCGGGATCCTACAGTTTAACGGGTAATTCGTACCATGTGCTCTTTCTGTCTTCTCCTAACATAGCTGATAGATCGAAAACCATTCATAATCTAATTGTAGTGAGACACCATTACGAGACGTACAGGATTAGTGAGGTTCTGGAAAGTACTGTACTGTTGTGCAGCCATCTCGGCTCCAATGCCGTGGTGCTTCTGCGCTACGTTTCTCAGTAAAGAACCCACGAAAAGCTCGATTGAAGTTATCCCTCAGTACCCAATAGGGTTTTAATACGGGGAATTTGGCGACCAGGGTAATACGGTAAACTCTTCCTGGTTCAAATGTTCAAATGTTTGTATAGTTTATGGGACTTAACTACGGGGTCATCAGTCCCTAAACTTACAAACTACTTATGAACTACTTACGAACTAGGACGGCACAAATATCCATGCCCGAGGGGGGATTCGAACCCCCGACCGTAGTGGCCGTGCAGACCCTGACTGGAGCGCCTTAGTCTCCTCGGCCACCGCGGCCGGCTTTCCTGGTTCTCTTAGACCACGCACATACGTTGTGAACTGTTTGATAATTGCATTCCGTTGTTCGTAGATGCCACCGTGTCAAGAACACAAGGCACGTAGGCAGACATGGTACCCTAGGACAGCTGCATACTTGTGTAATGACCCACTGTGACTTCCACAATAACCACTTCACCCAGGTAATGTCACAAAACTTTATCCAGGTAGTAACGCTAGATCGTCCAGGCTGGACCTTTCCAATGATTGTTGCAGGAGTTTGTTCGCGTCGCAAACATGATCCATCCTATGGAAAATAAAACGCGATTATATAAGATGATTAGCTGTTGCCACTCAGTGAATTTTCTTTCCGTGTAAATTCTAGCCTTTATGAATAACTGTCAGAACTCATACATGAAACAAACACATGTTGCAGATTCCTATACGCAGTGACATTCTCTGAATGGTCATTGCCGCGGTGGACTAGCCGAGCGGTCTAAAGCGTCTCGCTGCGGAGCGCGCGGTTGCTCGCCGTGGAGGTTCGAGTCCTCCCTAGGGCATGGGTGTGTGTCTTTGTCCTTAGGTTAGTTTACCTAGGTTTAAGTAGTTTGTAAGCTACGGACTGATGACCACGCAGCTTGGTCCGATAGATTTACAAACATTTGAACTTTTGAATGGTCATTGAAGAGTCATGATTGTAGCCCCTTGATTCATCTAGACGATCGTTTTCTGAACCGTTGCACGTCTATTTTCTCGTAAATATCTCCACTATTTTCTCCTAAATATCTCCACTGTCGTCGTTCACCCCCATCGTCTACGACCCGTCGTACGTGAAGGTTCTCTCGCCGCTGGTTTTCGACTTACCATTTAGCATTGCACAAAATATAACTGAGGCAGTATACGAACATGCGTTTCAACATGCTTCCACCCTCTATCCAAAAGCCAATAATCATGCACTTTTCGACGCCAGATAATTTGCTTCGTTTCTACATTGTGAGAGACCAGAAAAATGTTCAATGTACTCTGGTAATCAGTCCCTAGGCTTACATACTACTTAAAGTAATATGCTGAAGACGCTCGATTGAGGACTCGAGCCTCCGACAGCGAGCAACGTCGCGCTCCACAGCTATACGCCTTAGAACGCTCGGCCACTCCACTCCGGCTGAGATACTCTAAAAAAAAATGTTCAAATGTTTGTAGAGTCTATGGGACTTAACTACGGGGTCATCAGTCCCTAAACTTACAAACTACTTATGAACTACTTACGAACTAGGACGGCACATATATCCATGCCCGAGGGGGGATTCGAACCCCCGACCGTAGTGGCCGTGCAGACCGTGACTGGAGCGCCTCAGTCTCCTCGGCCACCGCGGCCGGCGAGATACTCTCCACAGGATATGGATATGGTTATAATAATTTTGTCTATATTCTTCTACTTCTGTCTATAGTTGAAAAATTTCCATTTATCTTCATCATTACGTATGTGATCCAGTCATCTGCGTTCTACAAAGCTCTTCAAATCCTTGACTGTCGTGCACTCAGTCTCGCCCTCCTCAACCGACTACCATCCCCCATGAGGTTCCTCTACGAATTCATCCCTTACCCTCATGCCATCCTCCTCTACCTTGAACATGTCTTCATCCAGTACATCCCATCCATAAGCCTGAGTCTCATAACGCCCTGATTTGTACCCTTCGTTCCCACCTTGGTACGTTGCCGTACCTGCACTCTGCATCCAGTCATCCTGCATCTCAACCATCCATATTCTATCGCAACACAACTTTCCGTTTCAAATGTTGAGCACCATCCAGATATCTATCCCAACTCTAAACCTGCCCCTCCCTCTTCGTCCTCCCCACTCTTCATGCGAGCTGTCTCCTACCGCAACTCCACATCTCTCTCAGTATATCGCTCCTCTTGTCCCCATCTCTGCGAATTCTCTTTGATCCTACTCATTTTCCCTATTCGCTCTTTTATCCCACTCATTTTTCCTATTCGCTCGTCCCCACTAGTCCTTACGTATTCCCGGCCGCCAACATCCTAATCTTCTTTCTTCTTCCGTGTCCGTCTCTGCCTCCCTGTCTCTCCCCCTCCAAATAGTTTCTGCTCTTCCCTCTTCCTCCCAGCTTAACCATTGTCCTCCCCACCTTCTCTTTAGCATATCCCCCCCCCCCCCACACACACATACACATACCTCCCTCTACAGGAGCAATGAAGTGGTGTGTATTTATGCTTCGTCTTCGTGTTATTCAGTGAAGTGTACATTGTAATACTGCGGCTCAAGATCATTTGGGAAACCTGTGCCGCCAGAATTTTTATCAGTGTTCGTGCTATGTGTTCATTTGAACTCTTCGATCAAATCTCATTTTAAATGTGTCGTCGCCCATATACGTCCATCGTGCGCTTTGTACAGCGACTTCATTTTATCAACATGTCATATCTCTTGTATTTTCTTTTTTTACCATGCTTTGAGCATTAAAAGAACAATAAAGTAAAAGAAAGAGAAAAAACTCTCGTCGTTGCCTATTAATGATCATACGAATAGCTGTCAGAGAATTGGGACTTTTACCATCAGGTAGAATTTATGGCAACATGTTATTGCGATAATAAAGTTGGTGTTGTGGTGAATCTGTTTGGGGAGGGTTGCACATTCAGATTTTGTTATTCATGAGGATTCCAAAAGAATTTTTTTTCTGAAACGATTAGGATACTGTATATAGTGATGGTCAGACTACTGAAGATGGGTTTGGTTAGTTAGCGCCAACCGATACTGTAACCATGGGCTTTTTCTCAACAGGCAAGAAAGAGGAGACAGCGAGATGAGAACTGATGGAACGTGATTGTATGCGACGCCTTAGAGGATTAGCAGATTTCGCGACAAAGGCGTACATAACTTATTCTTCTGGAAAGTGGGGACGGGGTGTCTTACTGTTGTCTCCTGTTTTTCAGGGTGTGTGCGTTTTATTTAGATCAATAACAAAACTGTGTTTGGGATGAGGGGAGTTCCTCCTGTCGCCCCTCCCCCCTATTGTTTCACTATAAGTTCCACGAGAGGTTTCGCATTCGAGGTCTCTTTTTAGTATAAATGTAAAGCAGTCAACAATCCAAAGATTGGTTTGAACACCACAGTGCTTTACTAGGCATGGTCCTGTTTGGAGATAGTATGCCATTGCCTTCCTCCGACCATCGAACTGAATTACCCAGCCAGTTATGTGGGAGGGGGGGAGGGGTACCTACACTTTAACGTGGGTTCCGAACCACGGTGCTACTCGGTATTTTTCACATAAGCAATACTGCCATAGGTGAAAGAAGTGGAAAGTGACAGATAAAAATCCTAGGACCTGGCAGAGATACCGAATGTAAATCTCAAGTTGCGCGTGAAATATCACAAGAACATCACACATTTATTCATTGCAACCAAGTCCTCCTATTCCGTCGATTCCTGTACGAATATCAATTTTTTAACAATCTGCGTAGTTCTTTCATGGTGCGCCGCTCGTTTACTTTCTGTTCGTACTATATACAATATTGTTCCGTGAAGATAGTGACATCTAGGAATTGGTGGCTCAACCACAGATTTACAATTTATGAAATATTGATTTCATAATTTAAGCAAATCACAGACACTTTCTTTGTTAAAATTTAAATGAGTAATTTCATACACTATTTCCAGTCGCACTCCTTATAGACAAAAATGTCTACTGACAGAAATCTGTCATTATCACTTCAATCGTCATTTGAGGATCATCGTGTACTGTCATTTTTCTGCTCTTATATAGTGAAAAATCAATTCATGAAAACTAGCCAGATTTGCGGATGTGCTAATGACGTTCCAATAGCAGCAAGACACACTTAAGGAAACGTTCTTAGCATCGTTAGTAAAAAATTAATATTTCTTCGTAGAAAAAAAGTTCAAAGTTTATGTAATTATGAAAACAAATTGTTACGATCTTCGGTCCCTGGACTTACAAACTACTTAAGCTAACTTATTCTAAGGACAACACACACACACATATACACATACACATACACATATGCACTTGGGAGGACTCAATTCTCCTGCAGGAGCGGTCGTGCAATCCATGGCATTACCCGACTCACACCGGGCGGCCATCCCCGTGAGACTATCACTCTATAGGCCACATGAGGTCCTAATAATCTTATATCTTCTAAAATAGGCTGTATGTGTGTGTGTGCCGGCCGCGGTGGCCGAGGGGACTGAGGCGCTTCAGTCACGGTCTGCACGGCCACTACGGTCGGGGGTTCGAATCCCCCCTCGGGCATGGATATTTGTGCCGTCCTATAAGTAGTTCATAAGTAGTTTGTAAGTTTAGGGACTGATGACCCCGTAGTTAAGTCCCGTAAGCTTTACAAACATCTGAACACACACATATATATATATATATATATATATATATATATATATATATATATATATATATATATATGTGTGTGTGTGTGTGTGTGTGTGTGTGTGTGTGTGTGTGTGTGTGTTGTGTGTATGTGTGTGTGTGTGTGTGTGTGTGTGTGTGTGTGTGTGTTTGTGTGTATGTGTGTGTGTGTGTGTGTGTGTGTGTGTGTGTGTTCCACATTTCCTCCTAAACTACTGGATCGATTTCAACCAAACTTGGCACACATGTTCCTTAATATCAGGCAACAATCGCTGTCGGGATAAGAATCACCTACGACACATACGTCAGGAGATATGATGTCAGAAACAATGAGATGCGCGAAAAACTGCTGCGTCAAACGACAATGCTGCACAAATGTTCAAATGTTTGTAAGTCTATCGGACCAAACTGCGTGGTCATCAGTCCGTAGCTTACAAACTACTTAAACCTAGGTAAACTAACCTAAGGACAACACACACACCCATGCCCCAGGGAGGACTCGAGCCTCCACGGCGAGCAACCGCGCGCTCCGCAGCGAGGCGCTTTAGACCGCTCGGCTACTCCACCGCGTCATTTCCTCCTAAACCGCTGGACAGATTTCAACCAGATTTGGTGCACATATTCCATACGTAAGATAACAGTTGCTGTAGAAGTACGAACCACATACGACACATGGTTCAGGAGCTATAACGTCATGAACAACGGGAATCGCAAAAAAAACTGCTACATAATGCTACGAGAATTTATAAATACACTATATGAGAATGACAGTACTTGGCGACTTGCAACAAACTTTACACACAATTTAAATCCTTTATTAAACTTTTTCTCGCAGACAATCACATCAAAATAATGAAAGGTAAGAAAGTTTCTCGCTTACTACTTTCCTTCTGTTCATGAAGCAAAACTGTGACATTAGCTATAACGTTGCAATTGATAATTTGTATACTACCTAATGTACTCGCAGGAAATTTTGTAAACAAAATACACACTTAAAGCCTAATGTACGTTCGAAATTGTATCACAGTACGACACGTAGTTCATGAGATATGAGAACGTAAAGAGTAACGTTAATAGAAAACAGCCCCATCAAGCATCACGTTTTAATCTATTACTTGTTTATTACTAAACATGTTCGCAACAGATTCTACCGACATTCAACACTTATACAAATCAATACAGTCCTGCAAAATTTTACAATTGTACAACATATATATACTAATAATAAATCCGTAAATGTAGGCCTGTCGCGGTACGCTTAAATCATCAAAACTACTGGACGAATTTTCATGCGGTTTACACAGGAAACATGAGCGAAGATTGGTTCAGTATCTGGGCTTCATTTCATCAATATAGAATCACAAAGTGTTTTCATAGACCGTCGTGTCTGTTCACCTATTAGAAGACACTTCTCCAAAGCTACTTCACGAATTCGCATGGGGTTTTCACATGTAACTTCAGGGTAATTGTGAAGAACGCTTGCATGGGCGCACTTTTCGATAAATCTCGAACGCGCGACCACACTCCGATATATGGTGCATTTCGATATGTTCCAAGCAGGCGAGAGAATGTGATTTGTTGATGTACGAAACAGTGATCATTTTAAGTGGAAGTTAGGTTAGGTGTAAACAGAATCTCCGGTTCAGAAACACTCAAACTTGCCAACATAAAAAACTTCTTGTTTAACCTATACCTCACCTAACTTTCTCTTAAAACGATCACCGTTTCGTACATCAACAAATCAGATTCTTCCGTCTGCTTGGAACATATCAAAATGCATCATATATCGAAGTGTAATCGCACTTTGGAGATTTATCGAAACGGGCGTCCGTGCAAGCGTTCTTCACAATTACCAACTTCAGCGTACCTTGCGACACCATGTAGACTCAGTTTCATACAAATCGGATCACGGAAAGAAGAACATCACAGTTTAACGTTTTTCATCGACAATCGTCATGTCTATCTTTCATCTCCAAATCTAATAGACGAATTTTCAGGGGGTTTTCACAGGAAACGTGAGGGTATCGTGCGGTTACACGAACGCTTCATTTCACAAAATCGGATCAGAGCAAGCAAGAGATCACAATTTAAACATTTCTCTGAAAGCAGTCGCTTCTGTATATTTGTAAAAAGTAATACCCAAAAGTACTTAATGAACATTCATAAGGGTATCACAGATGAATAGAGAATATCCTGGGGCAACATATAACCTTCATTTCATCAAAACCAGATCAGGAAAGTAAAAGATATCATAATTTGAAGTTTTAGGTGTATTTCATGCTTGGAAAGAACGGCGTAATACAGCAAAGAACTAATAGATAGAGCTGCGGATGTTCTTGTCAAGTTCGGGCAGCGATCGAATTATTATCCTTTGAAAATACTACTTACTCTTTGACTTTTCAAATGTACCATATTTCTGAAAATTGTGTTCTTGATTGCCATGTTCTACGAAATATGATTCAACGCAATGAATATAAAGCTGATACAAACCTCGCCGTGTTTAATCCATATAATTACATACTGATATCACTGTCTAACTTATATGTACAACCGCTATGGAAGTTTTAAGTTTCACGCTTGGAGCGACAATAGCGCATCTAACGGAAAGAGAGCCAACCGTAAGAATAAAAACTGTTTTCAGTGATATTTCTACTTCATTAAGGAATTACTTATTATATTTCACCATTCCTTGCCTCAGCCCATTGTCCAGAGATATGGCTTATCATGAAATAAATGTTTCAAATGGTGAATATAACTAATGTGTGATGTAAGATACATCATATTCATCAAGATATGCCTATTTCTTCCATGTTTCGCAAACGTATTAAAAAAAACTACTGACACATTTTCAAGCAGTTTTCAAGGAAATTTGAGCTAAGATTGGAGCAACATATAGGCATGATTTCAGCAAAATCAGATCACGGAAAGAAGATACATCGCAATCATGTGTGTTTTGAGTAACTGTCTGTTCATCTATTAGAAATACTTTATCTCCTAAACTACTTCACGGATTTGCATGGAGCAACTTCGTTTCATAAAAGTGGAATCAGGGAAATTGTTTTAGATGTAGGTTATGCTTGAAGTATGGATTGCGTAGTGCAGCAAACAAGCGATAGAGGCGCTGTAGTACACCAAAGAACTAATAAACAACGCTGCTGCATAATAAGTATGGGGTGATACAACAAGGAAACGAAGGTCTGTGACAGAATTAAGCAATCTTATGTCTACGAATACCAACAAACATTGAACGTAGTGTTACTGATTTCGCTTTGTGTGTTAAATACTTAACTACATTTCTTTGCTTATTTTGGCAGATTTCACTTTTTGTATCAAAAACTATATGAAGATACATCGTTTCGGACAATGACTTTTACTTACATTTGACATCTTTATGAAGATACATCTTTTCGGACAATGACTTTTACTTACATTTGACATCTTGGCTAGGACAACAGAGTTTATTGATAGGGCGATACAACAAGGATTCTGTTTTTACTAACTGAGATCCAAAACCCTAAAATCCATGATACACACATTATTAACATCTGAAGAAGATTCTCTGGTTGAATTGTCATGTGATTCTCCTATAAAAACCTTATTTAAAGATTCAATCCTAATCTCATTTTATATCTGAAAATGATCAGTGTCCATTGATTGGAAATATAGCTTTAAAGGAATTGGTGGCATTAACAAGAAATTACTGAAGTAAGCGTGCGTTTTCTGCTTCTTTTATAAATCAATATAAGAATAAGCTGCGTAGAAAACAATTTCCGCTGAATATAAAAAGAAGCTGCGTTGCTTATTCTTATATTCAATTACAAATGAGGCAGAAAATGCATGAACACATAATTAATAAACAGTTTCTTGGGAATCCCATCAATTCTTTGAAAGCTATATTACACACCCACACACACACACACACACACACACATATATATATATATATATATATAGCAAAATTTTTTTCATGAGAGATTGTGGGTCCCGTTGTAAAAACATTAGGAACCGCTGCAATAAGAGATTTAGGGTGCACGACAATTTGGTCTTTAGCACCCGTAAAAGTGGTATCACACCCAGGGGTGTTTTCACTATTAATTGTAATGCGCGCTCGATACGTATATATCATTCAAGAATTACGATATTGCTTGTATATAAATGGTTCTGCTTGTCTGAGGAGAAGCACCGCAATGTATTCTAAAAAAAAATCTGAACTGAGTTTGCTCAAAACAAGGCCGCAGTGCTCCATTTTTACATCAGGTAAACCGTGCGATGGACAAATATGTGGGTCAGACTGGTGTTTACCGAACGTTTTCTCGGAAAGAGGTGTGGAAATGTGTCGCCACTGCTGTACGTCGAGAGCAACAAAAGTAGAGCTCAAGAAATCTGTTAGCCGATAAACAGCTGCTCGTATACACTGTGTAGGCCATTGAAGGCAGACCAGGTCGGCACATTCTCCGTGTAGCGAAAAAGAAAAAGGCTCGCTGTTGTCGCATAAACTGCTTGAGGCTTTGCTAATGATCCAGACACTCAAGTTGTTCGATGGCCACTAGCTCGTAATGTCGACGTGACAACTCCGGTGCATGTGCGATACGTGCAACTGCTTCTCATCTATTTATAGAGGATGGCAGTTGCGCATTGAACGTCGTTATTGTGGTCACGGTTGGTGAGCCAAGGCTGTAATATCTCTGTACAGTGCAATGAAAGTTTCCATTCAGCAGCTGGTTTAGAGCATACACTGCTAGACATCCTAAACGGCAACACTAAGAAGCACGAGAGCATTTATTCGAATGTGAAGCTTTTGTATAATATATAATGTTTGTAGAGCTTATGGGACTTCACTACGGGGTCATCAGCCCCTAAACTTACAAACTACTTATGAACTAGCTAATACTAAGGACGGCACAAATATCCATGCCCGAGAGGGGATTCGAACCCCCGACCGTAGTGACCGTGCAGACTGTGACTGACGCACCGCAGAACAGTGGCCGGCAAAGCTTTTTTAGAAAGATAACATGATAGTCTATATAGCTCCATGTGAAGTTAGGAAAATAATTAATACTGAGTGTTGCCGCCATGCACAAGACACCGTCAATCACCACGGAGCCTCCATACTAATCAACGAGCTAGGTGACGCAGTACACACCGTACTCGAATTCGGGAGGACAGTGGTTCAAGTCCACCTGGGCATCCGTTGGAGTTTTCCGTGATTTTCCTAAATTACTCCAGGCAAATGTCGCGATGTTTCCTTTCGAACTGCACGGCGCATTTCCATCCCCATCGTTTTCCAAAATTCTGAGCGTGAGCTATGTCTGTAATGATCACTATGTCTCTAATGATCACTATGTCTCTAATGATCACTATGTCTACATCTACATCCATACTCCGCAAGCAACCCGATGGTGTGTGGCGGAGGGGATCTTAGAGTACCACTATCGGTTCTCCCTCCTATTCTTGTCACGTATTGTTCGCGGGAAAAAGATTGTCGGTATGCCTTTGTGTGGGCTCTAATCTCTCTGATTTTATCTTCATGATCTCTTCGCGAGATATACATAGGAGGGAGCAATATATTGCTATACTCCTCGGTAAAGGTATGTTCTCGAAACCGACAAAAGCCCGTACCGAGCGACACAGCATCTCTCCTGCAGTCTTCCGCTGGAGTTTATTGATCATCTCCGTAACGCTTTCTCGAATACCATATGATCCTCTAACGAAGCGCGCTGCTCTCCGTTGTATCTTTTCTACTTCCTCCATCAACCCCACATTCATCCGACCATAGTGATGGTATAGTCCAAATCGGGATTTTTGATGAACACAATGTCCTTCCAATTTCGCCTTTGCCGCGAAACCTCGATGTCGGATTACAGCATGGAAAATCCGCGGTGAGAGACTGTTGAACTGTTGCTTATACAATCAAGAGCCACAGAAATCGGTACCCCTCACTTAAGCCTTTTAGGGACCCCACGAGCATGCAGAAGTACCGCCACATGACGTGTCATAAACGTAATTAATGACTGAAGTATTGCTGGAGGGAAATGACACCATGCATCCAGCAGGGCTGTCCATAAATCCGTAAGAGTAGGAGGAGGTGGAGATCTCTTCTGCATAGTGTGATGCAAAACATCCCAGATATTTTCAATAATGTTAATGTCTAGAGAGTTTGGTCGCCAGCAGAAGTGATTAAACTTAGCACAGTGTTCCTGGGACCACGCTGTAGCAATTGTGCATATGTCGGGTTTCGCATTGTCCTGCTGGAATTGCCCAAGTCCGTCGGAATGCACAGTGGACATAATGGATGGGGTGGTAAGCCGGGATTCGTATTCATACGAATCAGGGGTCGTATATCACTCAAACTGCACACGCGTTACACCATTACAAAGCCTCCACCACTTTGAGCAGTTCTCCGTCGACATGCAATGTCCATGGATTCATGAGGTCGTCGTCATACCCGTATACGTCCCTCCACTATATACAATTGGACACGACAGTTTTCACATCAGGCAACATGTTTCCATCCATCAGCAGTCCAATGTCAGCATTGAAAGGCCCTAGCGAGGCGTAACCGACATTTAGTTCTGAATGTGAAAATATTTTGCTAGCACCCACCTACTTAGGGAGACATGACCATCCAAATAAAATCTACATCTACATACATACTCCGCAATTCACCGTAAGGTGCGTGGCGGAGGGTACACTGTACCACTACTAGGCATTTCCTTTCTTATTCCACTCCCAAATTGAACGAGGAAAAAAAAGAATGTCTATATGCCTCTGTACGAGCCCTAATTTCTCTTATCTTGTCTTTGTGGTCTTTACGCGAAATATAAGTAGGCGGCAGCGAGATCGTACTACACTCAGCTTCAAATTCCGGGCCGGCCGCGGTGGCCGAGGGGACTGAGGCGCTTCAGTCACGGTCTGCACGGCCACTACGGTCGGGGGTTCGAATACCCCCTCGGGCATGGATATTTGCGCAGTCCTTAGTTGTAGGTAGTTCATAAGTAGTTTGTAAATTTAGGGACTGATGACCCCGTAGTTAGGTCCCTTAAGCTTAACAAACATTTGAACATTTTTTTTTCAAATTCCGGCCCTCTAAATTTCCGCAACAGAATTTCACGAAAAGAACGTCGTCTTTCTTCCAGCGATCCCCAATTGAGTTGCCGGAGCATTTCCGTGACACTCGCGCATTGCTGGAACCTACCGGTAACAAATGTAGCTGCTCGTCTCTGAACCGCCTCTATGTCTTCCTTTAAACTGATCTGCTCCGGATCCCAAACACTTGAGCAATACTCAAGACGTGGTCGTACAAGCGTTTTATACGCTTATGGTTTTTCATATCTCGTATCGTTTGAGAGATATTTGCAAAAATAACGGAGTTTTGACACCCTGCATTAAATTAACGAAAACCAGCCGTTCGCGGATGTTACGTGACATTCCTCGCCCAGAACTCTCTCTGGCATACGCCATCTTGCGTTGCGTATTTGATGATTTTCTTATTGTAACTTACACGTTGTCATTTCAAAACAATGCGCACTAAAGAATTAATTTCATTCAATTGTATATGTTTTCATCTTGTTGTAAATGATGTGCTGTTGTACTTGGTAATCTATTATAACTTTGTCAAAATTCACACAATAATAATCTGTATGTTTAAGTCAAGAATCGATAGTCTGAATTTATGACATGTTCATCTTTGGGACCAATAATGAGTTAAGAATTCGAAAATGGGCTTATAACCCGAAAGCTAGGTCGTACAGCACTAATAAAGTTTGTGAAACAAGGTTTGAAAGTGTTTCTTTTGGTGAAATTTAATGTTTTACCAAAAACCAACAGTTGAATCAATTACAATTATGAACAATCTTAATTGGAAAGGACCCATAGAAAATATCGTAGGGAAGGCGAACCAAAGGCTGCGTTTCATTGGAAGAACACTTAGAAGATGCAACAGTTCTACTAAAAAAAAATCTACCTGTACTACACTCGCGCGTCCTATTTTATACTCCGCACTGTAGGATCCGCCTCTCGTGGGACTGGCGGACGATATAGAGTAAATTCAGAAGGGCAGCTTCTTTTGTATTATCGCGATACAGGGGTACGGAAATGAGGGACAACTTGTGATGGAAATCATTAAAAGCAAGGCGTTATTCGTTGCGACGATATTATCTAGGAAATTTCTTTGACTAATGTTCTCCGAATGGAAACATACTTCGCTAGAACCCACCTACATAGGGAGACAAGATCATCATAATAAAATAAGATAAATCGTGTGAAAAACAAATATTCAATTGGGCCCCTTTCCTGCGCGCTTTTAGAAAATGGAACCTTAGAGAAATATCATAAATGCGGTTGCATGAACTCTCAGCCATGTAGTTAAGTGTGATTTGCATCGTATTTATGTAGATGTTGTAACTCTAGCACCGTCTATCCCCTCATTAGTTCTGAGTTTTGGTTGCATTTCTGTGAAATGCTCTGCGTCCAGATCTCCAGCTGGCGCTCTGAATGTAACCTCCGACTAAAAAAAAAAAAAAAAAAAAAAAAAAAAATGCGCAGTGACCTTGCCAAAAACCGGAAAAACATTCTCTTTGGTCGTGCAGCTCTCAGGAGCTCTCTGGGTGAGGTACCTCTGATTCCTCTGTGTACTGCTGTACATCTGCGGAAGCTCAGAAATCTGCGTGTTCCAGAAACAGTTCTAAGGGAGGATAAAGTGGTCGTAACTGTCATAATCTGCTTCGATGCTGCGTCGTTCTTGACAAGACAGTTTGCGTGGTTGTAATTTAAACTGTAGACTGACGTACTACAGCAATCGACTTTGATATCTAAAAAGAATACTTTCACTTCACTAATAACAACAGTCCAGTACACTGTCACAAACACATAGAATCTTGGATAACAAAGACTCCACAACATACCCCTCAGACGGACGAAAATTAAATACAAGTGCTATGGCCCTGTTATCAGATTCATCCTAACATAGAATGCTTCTAATCAGGAAGAAAAAAACAATGAAAGCGGTTTGCGGTTGACTTCAGTAACAACTTTTCTGTATGAACACATTCTCGCACTCACATGTACTCCGCCAAAACACCCAGTAAAATTATACAGGACGATTCAAAGGAAACTTTTGAGGGTTTGTTCAAATGTTTGTAAATCTATGGGACTTAACTACGCTGGTCATCAGTCCCTAGGCTTACAAACTACTTAAACTTTCACTAAGGACAACAAAGGAGGGAGGACTCGAACCTCCGACGGTGAGAAGTGGCGCACTCCGCAGCTAGGCGCCTTGGAACGCACGGCCACTCCACCGCGGCAAAATATTTTCAACGGGTTCTCTTGTTCGTAAATGTCAATCGAATGACGCTTGAGCATTTCTTCATCTTCGATACAGTTTAACACATCTCTTCTACTCGTCAAGTGTTAACACCGTAGTTCTTAACATATGAATGTTACTGTCCATGTTTAACAGATATTTTTTTTTTTTTTTTGGTCCATGGTACCTCCTACAAAAATATGAAAGCAAAGAACTACAAGGGATATGGATTTGGGAAAGTTCCAAGAATGCTTGCAATCGAAGTGCCTCTGCCTGAAACGATACATATCGAACGTGCAACTATACCACTGATCTCTATACTACCTGGATGTTGAACTTCAGCTGTCTGAGCGTGCCATCCAGAGATGTTCATATTTCGTTTCTTGCCAAATTTAAATATGGCTGCTAGGAAGTATTATAAGAAAACGAAAGAAAAATACGTTTCAGTTCCGATCCCATATTCACCTATTAACCACATATTGATATTAATTTCAAATCACGAGGTAAGCAAGCAGTTATTTGTCACGTAATAACTGATGGAAAATCGGTTGCCAAATTTAAAAATGGCGGACATTGCGAAGTCGCGTGCAAAACATATGAATGTGCAGGCACGCTGTAGTTCTATGCTCACACACCAGAGTTATTCATCCAGTTTGTATAGAGATCACTGAACTATACATCGATTACACAGGCACTGATTAGCGAGATGACAAAATATGAATATTTACATACTAATTATTTTCACGAGTGGTAATTTAAAGCCATGTAATGCTGCGTTGCCGTGAATGTTTTAGAGGAGAATCGTGACGCATTCATAAAAACTTCTGCAGTAATTTGTTCAATGTTTCTGAGATACTGTATATAGTAATGTAGTGTGGCATATGTGTTAGGTATCCATGCAGTATATATTTCTAAGATGAGCGAGGACAAAAGATCAACAATTTTATTTGCATAATAAACGACAATTATAGATACCACTTTCATCGCATAATAAATCGCTGCAGAATATCTTCAGAAAAGTACTTCGAGAATGAGTCATTAAATGAGTGTGACAGTTTCACGTTTCCTTTGCAGAGCTTTGACTATGAAGTCTTTTAAATCATAATAAATAAGAAAAAACGTGACCATCACTCAAGACCATAGAAACCAATATAATGCGTTCCCATCACTACGAATAAAATATACTTATTAAATACGCATGACTAGCAGCGTAATCGATTTAGAGCCGCACGTTCGATACGTATCATTTCAGGCAGAGATATTTCGATTGCAAGCATTCTTGGAAATTATCTGGATTTGTTTGTAAATAACAATATTACTACCAGTCACGATCTTTTATTTACACAGTTTTCGTCTGATCCATCTGTGGCAGCTCTCCCACATGTCAAACATCACACATAATATTTTTGCACACGAGTACATCAGTTGTCAAAAACATACATACAAATAAACAGTTACAGATATGTTCCAAGCTTAAGTTTACCAAAGATAGATTTTCACAGAGTATGCTACAAAGGAATCCTTAGCTGGATTTTATCAAGGGCAATGTTTCATAGAGTATACTGCATTTTATGGAGGATATTTTACTTTTGTTCATTATCTTAATTTATGCATATTTACAATATTTTCTAATGGATAAAATCAAACAAAGGATATGTCTCACGATATAGAAGATGAAGTGCTCATTTAATCGTTGGATGACAAGTTTCGGACGGGGATTCCTATTTGAAATGTTCGGTACTCACTCTCCTCTACCTCTGTGAATTTACAACATTCATTTTCATCACTTAGTATACAGAAACATAGATATATCTATATCAGATTATAGTGACGATAATTATTTTAAAATAAGCATTTTACAACAATGATTACCATCGAAAGCGTATGAAAAATGGTGAATGTCGATCATGCTACTCTATATGGAATACGCGGCTCCCTTGAAGTGAATTGTAAAAAATGTTTGGTGGAGAATTTACCATATCGATGACAAAAGTCGAAAGTTTACTAAACGGAAGTAGGAGGGTCATTCAATAAGTAGAGAACTATGGACTGATGACCCCGTAGTTAAGTCCCATAAGCTTAACAAATATTTGAACATTTGAAGTAGAGAAATTTGTCTAGGGAAAAACTGTTGGTACTTTCATGGCTTTATGTTGACATCACTGGGATGAGAACTGATCAGCTGATATATCAACATGTTTATACATTAGTTGAACAACGTTTTGTTATTCGTTTGTTACTTGCTGAAAGCGAGAAACCAGTGAATATAAACTGTAGCTTGTCTAGAGTTTATGGTCAAAGTTTTATGAATCGTCCAAATTGTACAAATGAGTAGAGAAGTTTAAAAATGTTCGCGACTCAGTAAATAGCGAGTACAGTTCTGGCCGACCAATTGCAATTTCAACTCTCTCACTTGAAATTCTAACTGACGACATTATTCGTCTCGACCGCCCTGTGACTGTGGAAATGATAATTGATGATGTTCAATTTTGGTACAGTTCATAACGTTATTTGTACCAAGGTGACGTACAGCAAAACATGTACAAGATGGTAAAGAGCAGTTGATTGGCTACACAACGAAACTAGACCGAGACTGTTCACCGAGCTAAAGGAACGTTATGAAAGAGAAGGTGAGCACTTTCTCAACACAATTTTTACTTGTATTGAAACTTGTGTTCATTATTATGAGTCATAATCGAAAGGGCAAAGCATAGAGTCGAACCACTCTGCCCGTCATGAAAAAAAATTCAAACCTTAATCATCGGCAGGAAAAGTCATGTTTACAGTGTTTTGGAACGCTGAAGGTCCATATTTTCGTGATTATCTAGAAGAGCAGCGTACAATGAACTGCCAGTACTAATCGAATTTGCTTTTGAACAAGATGAAGCGAGCCATGAGACAGAAACGTCGTGGATCTCAGAGAAGAGGTGTGATTCTCCAGCAAGACAACGTACATCCTTATATTGCCCAAATAAGCCGCGAAATAATCGACAAAGTGGGCTGGAAAGTACTGTCACCTCCGCCGTAGAGTCCTGATTTAGTACCTAGGCATTTCCTTTTGTTTGATGCACTTAAGGAGGCATTACTTGGGAAGAGGTTCCAGAACATCGAGGACATGAACAAGTCTGTGGGAAATTGGCTCAACCATCAAAGTAAAGAGTTCTTTGCACCCGGCATAAAAAGCTTATAGCCCGTTGGAACAAGTGCTTAAATATTCAAGGCGATTATATCGAAAAGTACAAAAGTATTGTTTTGTAAAAATAAACTGTTTTTTCTCCAGACCAATTTGTCCCTTTAATTATAGAATGACCCTCGTAATAAGTTCACACAAGTCATTCGTCAACCACATCTTATTTATGCACTACATCTCGTGACGGATAAGTTGCTAGCAGCTATCTAGCTGTACTCCTGCTATGTCAGCCAAATTCAGAATTATGAGGATAATACCAAGAGAGTAAATTTTTCGAAGGAACCTCAAGCTATAGAAACACGCCGATTTGATAAGGTAAACTTCGTGCTTGTGTCCTGAACGGACCTCTCTTTTAAGCAAAAGTCTTACGTATTTCTATAAGCGATCGATGTTCTATTTGTAGCCACGTGACTCATCCAAAAACAGAAATTCAACCGACTGATTTACAAATTCGTGTATAAAACCTTCTTTGTTCGATTTGTTGTGTGACTTAATGCCAAATATGGTCATTTTCTTGACTGGCACTATATAAAATGCTTTAGCAGTGAAAGTAATTTTTTCTTTCTCCTTGAATAAAGAAGCACTATAAAGCAGACAGTAATTTGAATTTCAAACAAAGTTTCCAAGTTTCCACGCCTCAAACCAAAGGAAATAAAGTATTGCTATGTGGGACACCCTGACACAAAACCAAGGCTTTCACTCATTCCTCTAAATAACTGAAAAATTATGTATTATTTTCTCTTGGCAACACATTAAACTTTTACCAACGCACGTTTGAATTATTTAGTATGGGGCTGGCGCAAGCGATAGACAACCATTCTTGGAAGTAACTAATAACTTAATGGCACAAGCGTAAATGTGATTAAGGATGACATTTATCAGGGGCGAATTGAGGATTTTGGTCTGAAGGAGGATGAGCTCAAACAAATTTTGTGTCAGTGCCATATTTATATTTTCTAGAGCAAACTAATTTGTTTTCTTAATCTACTAATTTATCAAATACGACTTGAGAGACAGCCATAATGCTGACTTTCTACCTCTCTCTCTTCCCCCTTTTATTCATAGGAAACAGATGCAGCTGCTGAATTGGCCACTACCAATTATGCCTGATATGGATTTTATGCGAGGATCAAACGGAAAGATTAGCACTACTGACTTGTATTGGTTTTCCGATATTTTTTTGTTTTCTTTTTATTTATTTATTTATTGTTTTTTTTCATTATGTTTGTAATTCTTATGGGACCAAACTATGTTGGTCATAAGTCCATAGACTTACAAACTACTTAAACTAAGTTAAACTAACCTAAGGACAACACACGCATCCATGCCCGAGGGAGGATTCGAACCTCCGACGCGGGACCTCCGCAACGTGGCGCTCCAGACCGCTCAGCTGTTCCCGCGCAGCATTTAATTAATCGGAAGTCAATTGACTACCAAATTACAGCTGTAAATGGCAGTTACGTAATAAAATGCGATAGGTAATACAGGTTAGGCTACTACACTACAGAATGCACTGAACGACAAAGGCAGTTCTCAATAAAATCAGAGACAAATGTTGTTGTAAAGTAGACATAATATGACATTAATCTTGCTTTCACCAAGCATAATTGCTGTCTACCCTTTCCTTTTTGAAACTCACTAACTTAGAAATGCAATATAAACATTCAAACACTGGCTCCAACGTGTACAACCTTCCTATTATACGGTATGACTGTTACAGAGAGTTGTATGCTGCTGTTACAACTGATTTTCAATTCTGTCAATTATTTTTTCCTAAGGGATGCAAGAACTGTTATTTGAGTGTCTGTGTAAGAACATATAATAGTTTGCAAACTTCGTTACTACTGATTTTACAACTGATTTTCAATTCTGTCAATTCTGTCAATTATTTTTTCCTAAGGGATGCAAGAACTGTTATTTGAGTGTCTGTGTAAGAACATATAATAGTTTGCAAACTTCGTTACTACCAACAACCCAAAGCGAAGTTCGACATTGTGTAGTGATTAAAAGAACATTCAAATGTCTCAACTTATCGTGGTTGACCCTTAGCTAGGAGGTGATCTCTATATAACCTGGATGTATAACTCTGGCGTCTGAGCATCGAACTGAACCGTGGCTGCCAAAGAGGTTCAATATTATAACCTCCTTGGTGGCTGCACATTCATATGTTTTGCACACGAATTTGCATTGTCCGCCATGTTGTAATTAGTGAAACGAATTTCCATCAGTTAGTATGTCAATATCCGTAGCAACAGACCCGCGTGAGTACGGAAACGAAAGATATTTCCGTTTTCGTTTTCTTCTAATACTTCATAGCAGCCATGTTGTAATTAGTCAAGAAACAGAATATGAACATCTTTGGCTGGAACGCTGTGCCATCATGTCGTATAGATTTCACTGGTTGACCCGCAGTGATAGAAACTCTATGAAGCTTATCGCCACTTTTGCAACACGTCCGCGGTTGCAACGATGATCGCTGACGCATGAGAAAATGATGGCATTTTTCTCGTCAATCGGCTAACCAAAAAACAAAACAAAAAAAAAAAAAAAAAAAAAAAAAAAAAAAAAAAAAAAATCACGCCACTTCTCTTTTCGTGTCGTCTCGTGACAGAACACACTGAAAAAATTTTGAAGCTAGTTCCGAATGGGGTGTGAGACTGGATAAAACACTAGCAGACACGATAATACACTGTACACAACGATGGGTTAAATTCTATTTGCGGCATTGGCGATGTAGAGTGCTAATGTTGACAACAAAATATTCGCTTTGTGATGATAAGTAACTTACCGACCGGACAAGGGTCCCTACAAGAACTGGTCAACCACAGAGCAGGAACAGCATTAATTACATATTTCAAGATCAAGACGAAAAATTATTCCCCCTCACCCTAAGTAATTGATATTTCTTAGAGCAGTGTTTTTCTAAATTTTCGAATGTGCACCCCTTACAAATAAAAATATACCGGCGACCCCCTTCTAAGAATAAATATTCTCGTAAACCCTAACCCTGTCATCACTGCGTACCCCAATAAAAGGCAACGAATTTAATTTCCTTTCTTTTGATACAACTTTCTTGTAAATTGTTAAACATTATTTTTGGGTATATTTCAGAACAGAAGGCATTATACTTCTTTTTACTTGATTACTTACAGAACATAAATTTTACACAACGAGTGTTTCGCATTTCAGGCATGAGTCAGAAGCTCATTAGGAAAGGTCCCACTGTATACACACTTCGTGAGGAAGGAGATTCTTTTCAGAATTTCTTAGATTTAAATATTGCATCTGTTTCCTTTACCTATCGATTAGTTACTGAAAAATTTTCGGGCTTTGAGCTTCTTCACCGTTAACACGCTGTATTTACTACACAACAATCTACGTTCTATTCAATTCAGAATTAGTGTTACACAATGAATTACATACCTTTAATATAAAATAAATTTCACTTAGACATGTGGTCTGGTTAAGGTGGAACTACTTGCTACTGTAACAGCAACCCCCCCCCCCCACACACACACACACAGGTTGGAAAACACTGTCTTAGAGCATTCAAATATCACTGCATACATGACGCTAATGGCTTAGGTAAAACTTTAGTAGACCACAGAAAATGCTGCATTGTAGCTACGAAAATTATTGAAATAATGCTTTCATACCTCTTGAACTGTTGGATCTTTCGATCCGTCATTATGCGTCATTGATAAAGTGCATAGGAAAATGAATTTTGCGATAATGTCGGCAAATTAAATTTTCTCTTATGACAATACTAGCTTAAACCCGCGGCTCCGCTCGCGTGTTGGTTGATTATGATAGTTAAGCTATCTTTCAGTAGTGTGCTATGAGACTGGCTTTGAAGGTTGAAATGAAATACAGTATCTTTTTTAGAAACAAACATTTTTAATCAACATACGAATAAAAAATAAAATTATGTGAAGTGCTTAATGATTTACAATAAATAATACATACATATTCCTTATAGGCTGTGTTGCAATATCTCAACACGTATGGTGAGAGCAATGTCCAATTTAATTTAATTTTAATTTCATTTTTGGGCATTCTAGTAAACTACGTTATTTGTAGTATTGTTTGGAGCGTAAATGTAGAGACATTTTGGGTTGCCCACCCTTGAGCAAGTGACGTATAATTGACCATGTGAAAACATGATAAATGGGTTCCTGCGATGTTTAATGATTGTCCTTGAGCTTTGTTAATTGTCATGGCAAAAGCTAGACGAACTGGAAAATGAAGTCTTTTGAACTTGGCATATCTGAAGGGATTAAAGGAAATGCAACAATAATGATTGTAATAATATCACAGATCGTTCACTTGATGTAATGTACGAAACATCAAATCGATTTTTTAAAGAGATGTATTAAAAGAAATTTCTTTTTTAATTCTTTATTTATTTATTCTTATATTTCCTTACAGAGAAAGAGCTGAAGATATTGTAGCACGCATAGACCAAAGATATGGTCTGTGGCATCACGTTTCGCTGTATGTAACCTCCTTGCTATAGAGTCGTAAACGTCATCGTTGGCCTTCAGTCCGAATTTTTTTTAAACTTGATGACTTTCAACCACCATATCAACCACCCCCTTATAGCTATCGGCATGGGACTGCTACGGTGTACAACAGGAGACTTCGGACAACAATTACACACAGACCATTCGTTTTCGCTCTTTAGTTTTCGCTGCAGAGCGAAATATTAACACACACACACGTAGAATTTTATATACATCGATAACTTTCCATCCCAATATACTCCACTCTTTTATCATATCAATCCTCAAGCAACAATGCAACCAATAAAACCATTTTCAAAGAGTAAATATTTTCAAAGAGTCATTATTGTTCCGCATTTCGCGTTATATTCTTCAAATTACTTAATATCTATCAGATCGCTATAAAACCATGTCTAAAACCTTCCTCAGGTATAAATTACAAATATTTAAGTCTCTGCGTCTTGTCGTTCGGACGTGATAAGCGTATACCGAACAGACATTCACATTAATATAAATAGATAAATAGCTACCCGATCGACATAATATCGTGCCTAAAGCCTTCCCCGGGTAAACATTAGTAACTGTACAAATTTTTAGCTCTTTATGTCTTGTGGTTCAGACGTGATAAACGTACACCGAACAGACATTCACATTTATAGATATAGTTTACAAGCAACAGCTATAATGTACTTCCATGATGTACCCGATGCAGTAAATGTCACTATTATGCCTCTAATCTTTCGAGAAAGTAACTCATAATGCAACAGTAGTATGTGATTGACTACTTTTATAGGAATACTGAAGTAAACAAACGCACATGTTAGTAGTAAGTGCAGCTGTCTAAATGATTTAGTAGAAATCTGCAATTTATAATTTTTACTCCTCAGGGGGCTCACGGTTTTTTCGTGAGTACGTGCTTGGCGAGCACGGGGCCCCGAGCCAATGCAGTCCTCCTTCCTTCTTCACTTCCCGGACTGCATTTCCTTTCCCTTCCCCTCCTTACCTATCCTCAGTCCTTCCGCTCCCCACCAGGGCACTGATAACCTCAGTAGTTTAGTCCCCCTATCCCAACCAAACAACCCAACCCAACCTATAATTTCTAGGACGAGCTACCTGCATGTGTAACACTATGTGTAGAAGCAGCTATAAATGAATTTGTGGTAAAATGTTGATCAGTTTGAAGGATAATCGAAAAAATAAGGCCTGTAACTGATCACGTACACTATGCATTAAAGGGTTAAACCGTATGTTTTGCACAAAACATAATGAGAAGCGTTACGAAACTAAAAAATCACGTAGAATGAAAATTAGGAATTTTCCATTTTCACAAGCAATGGAAAACATGTAAGGAAAGAATTAATTGATAGAACGATGTGTGGTGCTACTGTATACCGTCAACAGTTTTTGCAGCGTGAAAATCGGAAAAGTGATTTCCTCCTTGTAATGTATATACCCCATGAAATTCTGGTCGTTTTCATAAATTCACCCACTCTTCAATCATCCTTTCCTTGTGTATAAGCACGTATCTATTCATAAAACATTATAATATCATCAAGAATGTTTAATAGCAACAATGTTAATGTTCTTTAAATCATATTGTTAAATTGTTTCTGTTCGTAAAAAACCATAGCATTAATATTATGCAATAATACGTTTTTGCTAATTATATTTCTGACATCATCTGATGTCTTTTGTAATGCACTGATTTGTTTGCAGTGCTCTGCTTACCTTAAAACTGTGTAATTACTTTAATTTAGCCATTATAAACATAACAAACAAATTGTAACACTACTCTAATCATAAATTACTTACGATCTCAGTTTCTATTTTTTCCTGATACAAAAATACTTTCATCATAATTGTTATAATTTTGTGTATATCTTCTTGATGATAGATTCATTTGCCGCGGTGGAGTAGCCAAGCGGTCTAAGGCAACTCGCTGCGGAGCGCGCGGTTGCTCTCCGTCGGAGGTTCGAGTCCTCCCTAGGGCATATGTGTGTGTGGTTGTGTGTGTGTGTGTGTGTGTGTGTGTGTGTGTGTGTGTGTGGTTTTCCTTAGGTTAGTTTACCTTAGTTTAAGTAGTTTGCAAGCTACGGACTGATGACCACGCATTTTGATCCGATAGATTTACAAAACATTTGAACATATGAAAGATTCATTTATATCTAACAAATAATTGGAAAACGACATACTGACCATAGCTGTTTATTTTTTCTCAATGCTACCGGTTTCGGTTAGTTTACCATTATCAAGCGTTAGCAGAGTTTAACTAATAGCTTAACATGTCGTAACACAAAAATTCAATTAAGCTTATTAAGATGTCATGTTGCAACTTTCTTGTTCCAGAATGTACCAGAAACAGACTTATTGTATAAATACGCGCGAAATTGGCGCTCTTAGTCAGTCTTTCCACTGTCAATTCTAGGTCTACATTATGTAATGAAAGAGTTTTGTCAGTCTGCAATATGTTTTAGAACTCTTGGTACAGTCATTCATTGCTTTGTTAAGTATGTCAGCTTTTGGTTGTAAATAAATCAATATATTCAATGAAATGTGACATATTTGTGATTATTAAAACTTGGAAGCACCCGTCGTTTCTTAATAATGTATAGGCAGGCGAACTAGTGGATCTGCCACTGAACGAGAAATATCAGGCGATATATTTATAATTTATGTAACATCGTTATACCCTTTTCCCCGGCCGACCCAACGGTGACTAACCATTATATATATATATATATATATATATATATATATATATATATATATATATATATATATAAAACTAGATGACCCGGTGAACTTCGTATCACTTACCTCTTAATATAAAACATATTAATTTAAATGATATGTATTTTAGACCCAGTAGCCTTATAAAGACATCATCAGATAGTCTTAAGTATCGGCTAGACAGTGGGCGGAAAGAGTGGGAAAATCACGCACACGTGTCCTGGATAATGTAGATGTCACATTTGTGGAAGTACAGGGAAGTTTTAAACGATGATAAAATATGGAAAAACTGCGAGGAAAATTTAGATTTAAAAGATCTAAAATAATGACTTGGTTGTTGTGTTGAATGCGTTCAGAAATATATTTTCAAAAAAGTAAAGTTCGCTTTACACTATCTGCACCCGTATATGAACTGTCAAAGATAATCTCTATATATAAAAGGAAGTGTCCCGATTGACTGACTGACTGACTCATCATCGCCCAGCCCAAACCACTGAAGATAGAAACTTGAAATTTGTGGAGGGTGTTGAGCTTCCTCTGTAAGCGTCATTTAAGAAACGATTTTTCGATATTCCGTCCTTAAAATGGTGAAATTGGGGATGATACGGTTTTTGAAAATGCGTTGCTATTTAGGCAATTTTGAAGCTATAACTACAAAATTTCGGATTTTAATTCAGGGTTCGAATTTAAAAGATACGTGCTTCGGCATGTTTTGAAGTTCGACAAATAAGGGGGTAAAATAGGCGACGCAAAAAATTGATTTTCAAAAATATGTTGCTATTAATTCAAATTTTAAGCTACAACTACGAAACTTCGGATATGCAATCTTATGCAGGATTAAAGATCCAAGATTTTTAGTATTTTTGGAAATTCAACAAGTAAGAGGGTTAAATAGAGGATCAAAAATTATTTTTCAAATCACGTTGCTATTGACACAATTTTGAAGCTAGAGCTACAAAAATTGATATTTGTATAGTTTGTTAGACGTTAAAAAATACGTGTTTCGGTAATTTTGTAAATTCAACCGTCAACGGGGTTAAATTGGAGAGGGGGTGTTTTTCGAAAAGATGTTGCTATTTAGACAATTTTGAAGTTAGAACTACAAATTATCGGATTTGGATTCGGGGTTCGAATTTAAAAGTCACGTGTTTCGGCATTTTTGGAAATTCAAACAATAAGGGGTTAAAATAGAGGACGCAAAAACTTGATTTTCAAAAATATGTTGCTGTTAACTCAAATTTCGAGCTATAACTACGAAACTTAGGATATGGACTCTTGATCATGATTAAAAAGATACGTGTTTCGGTATTTTTGGAAATTCAACAACAAAGGGGTTAAAAGTGGGGATCAAAAATTCTTTTCGAAAACACATTGTTGTCAAGACAATTTTGAACCTAGAGCTACAAAAATTGGTATTTGTATTGTTCGTTATAATTTAAAAAATACGTGTTTCGGTATTTTTGGAAATACAACAATTAAGGGGTTAAATTAGAGAGGGGATGTTTTTCGAAAATCTTTTGCTAATAAAGCAATTTTGAAGCTACAACCACAAAAATTGGCATAAGTTTTCTTGGTCAGAATTAAAGAGACACGTGTTTCGGAATTTTTGGAAATTCGACCAATAAGGGGGTGAAATACGAGCTGCAAAAATTGATTTTCAAATATATGGTGCTTTTAACTCAAATTTCAAGCTATAATTACGAAACATAAGATATGAATTCTTCATCAGGATTAAAAAGAAACAATTGGTGGAGACCAACCAGCCTACGCATGCGAAGCAGCGGGGTTTCAGCTAGTCGATAATAAGATAATGGCGTAATGGATATTGATTAAACACGTTGTAGGTGCATGGTATTCCTTGTGTTGAATCAAAGTACGTAGACGTGACAACAAATAAAAGCATTTTTTAAGACACGTAAAGTTATGAAGTTAAAGAGTAAATAGCTTTCCCATTGAGAAATCATTGTATGACATTTCGCTTTATATACTTCAAATCAAAGGATACCTTGTTACACACTTTCTAAAGTATCTTATCCGGTACTTCAGCGCTCAAGCTAGATCCTCACCAGATTTCATCACAATAGATTTAGTGGTTCATGTAATGATATATAGCCAAATCGGTTCAGCCGTTCTAGAGTTTTAGCGAGACTAACGAACAGCAATTCATTTTTATCTTTGACAGTTCATATACGGGTTCAGATCGTGTAAAGCGAACTTTACTCTTTCAAAGTATATTTCTGAACTCACTCAACAGCCAAGTTATTATTTTACATGTTTTAAAACTAAATTTTCCTCGCAATTTTTCCATATTTTATCACAGTTTAAACCTTCCCTGAACTTCCACGAATGTGACATGAACGTTATCCAGGACATGTGTGCGTGATTTGGCCACTCTTTCCGCCGCCGATACTTAGACTATCTAATGATGCCTTTATAAAGCTACTGGGTCTCAATACATATGATTTAAATTAATATGTTTTATATTAAGAGGTAAGTTCACCGGTCATCTAGTCAAGCCGGCAAGGCTTCGCAATGCAAATATGTATGTACTCTTACTTTGAACGTCTAATGTGCAAAATTTTATCGCAATCGTACGAATGATATTGATATCCCAAAGACAAGAGCTCTTTCAGTTTTCCACAAATTTTGCTATTTTCTGGCCAACTAATCGAAACTTTTACTTCACTCGGACCTTCCTCTCGCTTTGAACGTCGAATGTGCAAAATTGTATCGAAATCATATTACTGGTATTGATACTTCTTAGAAAAATTTCTTGCTGATTTTTCTGAATTTTCCAATTTTCCGGGATACTTCTCGAAATTTTTATTTCATAAGAACGTTACTCTTGCTTTTAACGACAAATATGCAAAATTTTATCGCAATCAGACGAGTGATATTGATATCCCATTGAAAAAAGCTCTTTCCGTTTCTCGCGAATTTTCAAGTTTTTCCGGGTAACTTTCCCAAATTTTTAGTTCCTAAGATCGTTCGTCTTTCGTTGAACGTCAAATGATCAAAATTTTATCACAATCGGATAAACGGTTCTCAACTTATAGTGCTCACTACATTTTGAAACACATTGAAAAAGGAACTTGATTCGAATTTTGCCACTTTCCTTTTTAATCGTTCCTATTTATTTTTTTTTTTTTTTATTTATTTTTTTTTACTGATAACGTTTCCAAAGGCACTTTCAATTTACTCAAGTTTTCCAACTTGCCGGTAGATTTTCCAAAAATTTATTTCATACAAACCTTGTCCTGTCCAGCCTACTCAAGTAATGCTATTGCAACCATGTGACAATTGATTTTTGTTAATAGAAGAAAAATCGCTTTCGGTTTTCCTAAAGGTTCCTACTTTCCGGGCGACTTTTACGAATTTTTATTTGATGCGAACCTTCGTCTTGCTTTCAACATGAAATGTACAAAATTTTATCACAATTGGACGAACGATATTGATAGCTCACTGGAAAAAAGCAGTTTCAGTTTTTCCCGATTATCCTCTTTTTCCGGACAACTTTTCTATATTTTATCACCGTTTAAACCTTCCCTGGACTTACACGAATATTTGGAGACTAAAATTAGCCAAGTCAGTTCAGCTGCTCTCGGGTTTTAGCGAGGCTAACGAACAGCAATTCATTTTTATATATATCGATAGATAAATCCAGGAAGCTGCTTAACTGATGTTGTATTTTATTGTGCAATTGATCTATTTCAGCATTGCGCCATTTTCAAGCTCACTATGTTCTAAACTAATGTACTTAATTCATCTGGTGCGGTCGCTGTCGTAAGAAAAACGTCGTAAAATCTCATATTTCATTTAGACGTTTCCACCGTGTTGTGAACGGCTTTAAATTCGTCCACTGTTTAATTGAAGATTAAGAAATCGTATTTTTTTACGGTATTAATTAAACAGTGAACGAATTGAAAAACGTTCACATCATGGTGAAGACGTCTAAATAAATGATATTTTTCGTCATTTTTCTTACGACAGCGACCGCACCAGATGAATTATGTACATTAGATCAGAACATAATGAGCTTGAAAATGGTGTTAGTTACATTATTTATAACTAAAGTTAGTTACATTATTTATAACTAAAGAACGTCTGAACCGGTTTGGCTCAAAAGTAGTGGGGAGGTAGCTTAGAAGCAGGAGACGGACATAGGATACTTTTTGTCCCGTTTGACCGCGTATTATTTTAGAATTTGAGAAAATCTGAAAGTACGCTTGCAGCTGGGATCATCTTCCCGATTCTCCAACAATCAAATTATTCATTCGCTACTCGCCTAGCGTCCAAATAGTCTGTAACAAAACCAACAAATACGCCAAGGCGTTTAGAATAAAGGGAGATGGCGTTATGCACACAAGGTTATAACTGTCAGAAAGATTTAACATGAAACGTTGTTTCTTTACAAGCCCCCCGTACTATTCTTACCTCCATGATGTCATCGGTGGTGATCATATCTTCGGAGCATTGCAAAGATAGAATTGATGTTATTTTGTGGTATTTTAAAGTGTTAAAAACAAATTAAGTACAGATCGTGGTTTTATTTTTTAGAACAAGGCCTCCATTGCGTAGGCGTAATACCGGTCGGCATACGTGCAACGCAATCTTACTATGTGATCGTAGTCAATGAGACCGAAGAAGATCGTACACAGCGCTTGGAGGTAAATCGAAAAGAAATTCTCAAACACGATCCGTTATGACTCTGAAGCAAAGGGTACAGTCGAGTTCGACTCCTTAAGTTGCGGTTTCCGCACGAAATAATTTGGGTCGTCGACAAAACAGAGGCTACGCGTGGCAATTACAATTGAACGTTTGGGGTATTACAGATACAATCCAGCAGTCGATTACGCAGCGGATGCATCAGTTGGCTTCGGAACAAACTGTCGCCAGCTAAATTTTCATTGGCTATCTCAAGCTTTGCCACGATGGATCGGCTTCATTCCCACGATACAACAGCTGTTGCCAACATAGCTATACCACGCATGCGTCGCGGATTGTAAAATTTTACCGGTATGTTACAATATTGTTAATTGTGTTTCAATTAGATTCCTAATAAGATGAGAAATGAACGCAATACAAAGCCTTTCGAAACGTTGTATTGCCATCCCACTTATTTTATTTCCATTAATTTTGTTTCATATGGAATTTCTATCATTAAAGTATGATCATGCTACAATCACTTTGTACCAATTGATGAACTCTCTTAAGGGAAAAAAAAACTTATTCTTTTCATTATCCACTCTACGTCGAACGTGTTATAAGAAGCATTTCTATACTGCTCGCTGCGAGAAAAATATGCTAAGCAGTGCTGTAAACATGTGCGGTTTTGTTTTTTTCTTCCCAGTCATTTTTAACATAAAACAGGAAAGTTGTTTTTATGCCTGCACTTATAATCATACCTGTTCGTACAATGCAACCTTTAAACGTGCGGCCATTGAAGCTCCTAACCTCACAGATAGAGGAGCTCGAAACGTCTCTCTATTAACCCGTTTCCAATTGATTTACCTATCGATTTTGACTTATATCCCCATTCAAGTTCCCGATTGCAATCAGGAGGAGACAGAGTATGGGAGAATGAAATGGATTTAAAAAGGGGAGATGATGTAGACGCAGAGAGGAAGGGGAGGAGATGGATACGGTGTGGGGTAAGAGGGCGTGGTGTGAAGGTAGGGGGAGGAGGAGATGGACAAAGGAAGGGAAAGGAAGGGATAGACATAGGGAGAAGCTACTGCGAAGCGTTGCCGGGCTTGCTAGTTTAATATATATACTATGTCTGTAAAAGACATCAAACGTGCTGCGGGCCCTTAATACAAAAAATTGTTGGATGTGACAGAGCCTTGAAAGACCTAGGTCGGAACAAAGCCCCAGGAGTAGATGACATACCCTCAGAGCTACTAAAGTCTCTGGGATAGCCAGCCATGACAAGACTATTTGAACTGGTGTGTAGAATGTATGAGACAGGCGAAATGCCCTCAGACTTTAAGAAAAATGTAATAATCCCCATTCCAAAGAAATCAGGAGCAGACAGGTGTGAAAATTACAGAACCTTCAGTTTGATAAGTCATGGTTGCAAAATTTTAACACGAATCATCTACAGGAGAATGGAAAAGCTGGTAGAAGCTGACCCCGGGGAAGATCAGTTTGGATTCAGGAGGAACATAGGAACCCGGGAGGCAATACTCACTTTACGTCTTATCTTAGAAGATAGATTAAAGAAAGGCAAACCTACAGTTTTAGCTTTTGTAGCTTTGGAGAAAGCTTTTGACAATGTTGACTGGAATACACTCTTTCAAATTCTGAAGTCAGCAGGGGTAAAATATAGGGAAAGGAGAGTTATTTACAACTTGTACAAAAGCCAGACCGCAGTTATTAGACTAGAAGGGCATGAAAGTAAAGCATCAGTTGGGAAGGGAGTAAGACAGGGTTGTAGCCTTTCTCCGATGTTATTCAATTTGTACATCGAGCAGGCGGTGAAGGAAAGCAAGGAAAAATTTGGAATAGGGATTAAAGTTCAGGGGGAAGAAATAAAAACATTGCGTTTTGCTGATGACATTGTAATTCTGTCAGAGACAGCAAAGGACCTGGAAGAGCAGTTGAATGGAATGAACAGTGTGTTGAAGAGAGCGTATAAAATGAACATTAACAAGAGCAAAACAAAAATAATGGAATGCGGTCTTAGAAAATCAGGTGATGCTGAAGGAATTAGATTAGGTAACGAAACAATGAAGGTGGTAAATGAGTTTTGTTACTTGGGTAGTAAAATAACATGCGATGGTCGCAGTACAGAGGATATAAAATGCAGAATGGCAATGGGAAGAAAAGCATTTTTGAAAAAGAGAAATTTGCTAACATCCAATATTAATTTAAGTGTAAGGAAGTCTTTTCTGAAGGCATTTGTGTGGAGTGTTGCCTTGTACGGGAGTGAAACATGGACAATAAGCAGTGCGGACAGGAAGAGGATAGAGGCTTTTGAAACGTGGTGCTACAGAAGAATGCTGAAGATTAGGTGGGTAGATATCATAACTAATGAAGAGGTACTTAACAGAATTGGTGAGAAAAGGAATTTTTGGCATACCCTGACTAAAAGAAGAGATCGCTTGGTAGGACACATTCTTAGACATCGAGGAATCGTAAATTTAGCATTGAAGGGAAGTGTGTGGGGTAAAAATTGCAGAGGGAGACCACGAGACGCGTATAGTAAGCAGATTCAAGTGGATGTGGGTTGTCGTTCTTATGAGGAGATGAAAAGGCTTGCTCAGGATAGAGTAGGGTGGAGAGCTGCATCAAACCAGTCTCCGGACTAAAGACCATAACAACAACAGCACGTGATCTTCGTGGTGTAGCAATTTTAAAGGCCAGGAGTTAATTTAATATATATATAAAGGTAAAGCAGTCAACAATCCGAAGATTGGTTAGAACACCACAGTGCTTTACTACGCTTGGTCCTGTTTTGGAGGTGGTATGCCGTTGCCTTCCTCCGACCTTCGAACTGTCTTACCAAGCCAGTTATAGGGGAACCTACAGTTTAACCTGGTGCCGAACCACGCTGCTACTCGGTATTTTTCACATGAGCAACAGTGCCAGAGGTGAAAGAAGTGGAAAGTGACAGATGAAAATACTAGGCCCTAGCGGGGATCGAACCCGCGACCGTTGGATTTGTAGTCTGGCACTCTACCACTGTGCTACTTTTATTTTTATTTTTTTTTATTTTTTCTCTTTTGTATTCTTTATTTTTTTAATTCTTTATGTATATATATTTATTAAATATATAATAAGAGGTGCGCCGTAGTGTTGCCACCGGCATACTTACAATCGTCCAAAGTGTCTTCTCGTTGATTATGTTCCGTTGTGGGTCCTGTTCAGTTCAGGTTGGTTGCGTTAAGATTTATCTTTTCATCGCTTGGACGTTCCAGCTGCGAGGTGGGTTGTGAAAGGCACTCCGTAAAAAGTTGGAAAAATATTGCTGGTACTTTGGGTTACGGGTTAGGACGCCGTGTCGTTCATTAAGAAAGTTCCAGTATCCAAGTACTGATTTCTCGCCAGGATCAAAGAGGTATCGGATCGTGAAGCCACGAATCCAATTTACCGAGTGTGTTTTGGTGGTGGGGTACAAAGTCTCCTCCGGAAATAAGAGCATGTTGATGTCGATCTGGGCGGGTGTTTGGCGAGTAAGGAACGCCAAAATTCGCCGCGCGAGCGTCCAGACATCGTTCGCCTGACCACAGTGGAACCTGTGGCCGTCCGTGTCGTCCACTCCGCAGTGAATGCAGAGGGGCGAATCGGCGAGATGGATCCGATGCAGGCGATGTCGGTTTACTTGTTTTCCGTTCACAGTGAGATACCAAGCTGACTGGACGTCTGATTCGAGAAAACGTTCGTAAATAGCTTTCCATATGGAATATATATATATATATATATATATATATATATATATATATATACACACATTATGTGTGTAAAAGACATCAAACGTGCTGCGGGCCCTTAACACAAGAAATTGTTGAATAAACAAATATTGACTTAATTATATCCATTATTGATTTGAGATCGTGGTTGTATGATCAATTATTTTGTCAAGTAGGCTCAACCACATAGATCGTGTATAAAACACTATAATATGACGCGTTTCGAGGGTCAAGCCCTCATCATCAGATAAAACATACAAGAATCTTTAAAACCCGAGACAAATAAAATCTAAAACGTAATAAAAGAAAACGTGGTTACTTCCCTTGTAACCGTGTCTCCGTAGAAAGCTCAGCATACTGTGCTTCGTCAATATTAAAAACAGTCCCCAGTACTGGCGGCGCATAGCACTAGTGAAGCGCACGGAGTCAACAACACGAGTGGGGCGCACGTATGAACATGAAAACAAAGACCTCTAAATGCCAAAGACTATCCACAAGGCAGTGGGTACATTCAGGTGTACAGTAAGACAGAGGTTAAAATTTAAAATAAACGACTTTTTTATAATAGATCCACAAAGTTTTTAAAAAAGCTGTATGCATTGCCTTGAACTTGTTCATTTAATGAAACGTCGCTTTTTGCGTTTTGTATTGTAATCTCTAGCTGTTCTAGCATATCTAACTTTCTTCCCTTATCCTGTTTATGTAAAATCTTCAGGTCATCTTCAATATGCTTTAATGGGTGGCCAGTTTCGCGGATATGTGTAGCTACAGCGGACTTGTCAAAATTGTTCAGTCGGAAGGCGTCCACGTGTTCCTTGTACCTAACTTTAAACGATCTACCGGTCTGACCAATATAGCTGGCATTGCAACTACTACACTGTATCTTATAAACCCCTGCTTTGTCATATTTATCAGTCTTTTGGTTTAAGTTATTTCGTAATTTATGATGTAAAGTATTATTAGTTTTAAAAGCAGCTTCTAATTTAAAAGGTTTTAGTATGTTGGCCACTTTCTGAGACAGATTACCAAAATATGGAACCATTACCCTCTTGATATTATCTGTGCCATTTGTATATGATTTCGCACGTTGTTTCTTTCGTATTAGGTTATTAACTACGTTTTCTTGGTAACCATTCGCCTTAGCAAGCTGTCTTATAATGTTAAATTCAGTGGTTCTGTCTTTTTCATTCATTGGCACTTTGAAGGCTCTATCGACTAAACAGCGTAGGGCAGAAAGTTTTTGGCCATTAGGGTGACAAGAGCTGTTATGTATTAGAATGTCGGTAGTTGTAGATTTCCTATAATGAACAAGAGAAGGATGGCACACTTCAGTTCCTTGGCCTTAACATTACGAAGCAGGATGGCAGACACGTATTTAAAGTATATAGGAAACCTACAACTACCGACATTCTAATACATAACAGCTCTTGTCACCCTAATGGCCAAAAACTTTCTGCCCTACGCTGTTTAGTCGATAGAGCCTTCAAAGTGCCAATGAATGAAAAAGACAGAACCACTGAATTTAACATTATAAGACAGCTTGCTAAGGCGAATGGTTACCAAGAAAACGTAGTTAATAACCTAATACGAAAGAAACAACGTGCGAAATCATATACAAATGGCACAGATAATATCAAGAGGGTAATGGTTCCATATTTTGGTAATCTGTCTCAGAAAGTGGCCAACATACTAAAACCTTTTAAATTAGAAGCTGCTTTTAAAACTAATAATACTTTACATCATAAATTACGAAATAACTTAAACCAAAAGACTGATAAATATGACAAAGCAGGGGTTTATAAGATACAGTGTAGTAGTTGCAATGCCAGCTATATTGGTCAGACCGGTAGATCGTTTAAAGTTAGGTACAAGGAACACGTGGACGCCTTCCGACTGAACAATTTTGACAAGTCCGCTGTAGCTACACATATCCGCGAAACTGGCCACCCATTAAAGCATATTGAAGATGACCTGAAGATTTTACATAAACAGGATAAGGGAAGAAAGTTAGATATGCTAGAACAGCTAGAGATTACAATACAAAACGCAAAAAGCGACGTTTCATTAAATGAACAAGTTCAAGGCAATGCATACAGCTTTTTTAAAAACTTTGTGGATCTATTATAAAAAAGTCGTTTATTTAAAATTTTAACCTCTGTCTTACTGTACACCTGAATGTACCCACTGCCTTGTGGATAGTCTTTGGCATTTAGAGGTCTTTGTTTTCATGTTCATACGTGCGCCCCACTCGTGTTGTTGACTCCGTGCGCTTCACTAGTGCTATGCGCCGCCAGTACTGGGGACTGTTTTTAATATTGACGAAGCACAGTATGCTGAGCTTTCTACGGAGACACGGTTACAAGGGAAGTAACCACGTTTTCTTTTATTACGTTTTAGATTTTATTTGTCTCGGGTTTTAAAGATTCTTGTATGTTTTATCTGATGATGAGGGCTTGACCCTCGAAACGCGTCATATTATAGTGTTTTATACACGATCTATGTGGTTGAGCCTACTTGACAAAACAAATATTGCTTCAAATCGTGAGTGGGTGCCTTAGACACTGTCATCTTTTTGGGCGGGTAAGGCACAGCTACCGCGGTACTGGCGGGCCTAGCCGCAGCCAAGCAGGCGCGTGAGTTCCGCACTTCCGGCAGGCGCAGCTGCGACCGCGCGTCCCCGCGATAGCTGCTCTTGTCGCCGGATAACGCCGCCGCTATCGCCAGCTGTGGAGTCATCGCCGTCACCGTCACATGCAAGCCGCTGCCGCTGCTCGCGTCACGTCTGCAACACCAGCCCAATCCCCCCTCTCTCTCTCCCTATCTCTCTCTCTCTCTCCTATTTGTTACTAGCGGCCCGCCACGACTTCGCGCGGCTGGAAATGTATTCTACTATAGTCGGGCCGCCGAAAGAACGACCCTGACAGTTCTCGCACGAGGGCCGCAGAGGGTGGGGGGACACTCAACCACCAACCTGAGCTCTAGAATTCGTAAACGTTGCCAGGGTAACGGTGCCGCGTTGCCACCCTGCCACTCAAGGTCGCGCGGGGTGGCAGGCTTCAGTCGCTGCAAAACACCTGTCATGTGTTCATCGTTACCGGTTTTGTTCGTGCCGTGTTACGTGTCGTTAATTTCACACGTGTTAAAAGAGATGGCTTCTTGCTCTAACCGTAAGAAAGTCACTTTTGTGACCAATAGACTGGCTGTCGAAACTCGGACACTATACTATGGCAGTCAACAGCGACCGTAAACGAATGAGGCAAAAAAAAGCCACTCTTCTCTTTATGTAAGAATACCAATCATTTCACTGGAAAAGGCGATTTTACTACTTGTAAAGTGGTAGTCCTTATTTGTTTACCCTCTTGGCAGACTGCCACAATACAGTGTCCGAGTAATAACACCGAGTTTGTGGAAAATGGTTATAGAAAATAAAATATATAAACAAAATTCTTCAATTAGCGACCTTTGGCTGAAGACTAAATTATACATTATATTTAATGGAATACTGGAACCTATGAAACTTTACTTTAACTCGAGATATATTTCTAAACCTTTCTTTTTAACACTTCTTGGTTGTTATCGGTCGTTCACACTTAAGTAGTACATAGCAACGGTTCCAAAATTTTCGGACGTGATATTCGTATGCCGGCGACTGGCACGGCGTGACAACAAACAGCCGCGTAGCAGCATTGGCAACATAGCCGCTAGCGGTCAGAGTCGTTCTTTCGGCGGCTGGACTATAGCTAAAACCCCGGCGTGGGCCGGGCAGTTATTTATTTATTCAAGCGCTGACTTACTACTTCTCCTATCCTTTCTCTCCCTGTCTATCTCTCTTTTTTTCCAAAACACAGATTATATTTATTAAATAATATACAGGGTGGCCCGTAGATAGTGACCGGGCCAAATAGCTCACGAAATAAGCATCATACGAAAAAGTACAAAGAAAAAAAAACTTTTCTAGCTTGAAAGGGGAAAACATGGCGCTATGGTTGGCCCGCTAGATAGCGCTACCATAGGTTCAAATGTGTGTTAATGTTACGGGACTTAACTACGGGGTCATCAGTCCCTAAACTTACAAACTACTTATGAACTACTTACGAACTAGGACGGCACAAATATCCATGCCCGAGGGGGGATTCGAACCCCCGACCGTAGTGGCGGTGCTCACCGTGACTGGAGCGCCTCAGTCACCTCGGCCACCGCGGCCGGCTCTACCATAGGTCAAACGGATATCAAGGGAATTTTTTTAATAGGTACCCCCATTTTGATTACATATTCGTGTAGTAAGAAAAATGTAATAAACTCCATTCCAAAGAAAGCAGGCGCAGACAGGTGTGAAAACTTTAGTACCATCAGTTTAATAAGTCATGGTTGTAAAATATTAACACGAATTATTTACAGAAAGATGGAAATGCTGGTAGAAGCCTACCTCGGAGAAGATCAGTTTGGGTTCAGAAGAAATGTAGGAACACGGGAGGCAATACTCACTTTACGCCTTATCCTAGAAGATAGATTAAGGAGAGGCAAACATACATTTTTTGCTTTTGTAGATTTGGAGAAGGCTTTTGGCAATGTTGACTGGAATAAAGTCTTTCGAGTTCTGAAGCAAGCAGCAGTAAAATATAGGGAGCGTAAGGTTATTTACAACTTGTACAAAAACCAGAGAGCGGTTGTCAGAGTTGAAGGGCATGAAAGGGAAGAAGTAGTTCGGAGTAAGACAGGGTTGAAGCCTTTCTCCGATGTTATTCAATTTGTACATTGAGCAAGCTATGAACGAAAGCAATGAGAAATTTTCAGAAGGAATTAAAGTTCAGGGTGAAGAATTAAAAACATTGCGTTTTGCCGACGACATAGTAATTCTGTCAGAGGCAGCAAAGTACCTGGAAGAGCAATTGAACGGAATCGACAGTGTGCTGAAAGGTACATATAAGATGAACATTAACAAGAGCAAATCAAGGGTAATGTAGTGCAGTGTAAGAAAATCATGTGATGCTGAAGGAATTAGATTAGGTAACGAAACAATAAAGGAGGTAGATGAGTTGTGTTACTTGGGCAGTAAAATAAGAAATGGTGGTCGCATTACAGAGGATATAAAATGCGGAATGGCAATGGGTGGAAAAGCGTTCTTGAAGAAGAGAAATTTGTTAACTTCGAATATTAATTTTAGCCTAAGGAAGTCCTTTCTGAAGGCATCTGTGTGGAATGTTGCCTTGTATGGAAGTGGAACATGGACGATAAACAGTGCGGACAGGAAGAGGATAGAGGCTTTGGAAATATGACGCTACAGAAGAATGCTGAAGATTAGGTGGTTGGATCGCGTAACTAATGAGGAGGTACTGGACAGAATTGGGGAGAAAAGGAATTTCTGGCATACCTTGACTAAAGGAATTCGTCGGATGTACATTATTTCATTCTATTCCTTTCCTTGTAGCTCTATAGAAGTCTATTGCTTCTGTCTACAGTGGTATGCGCTTTACAGTTCGAACTTCTCAACAGCACTGTCATCTTTCGGGAATTTCCTTAAGCTCATTGGAATACACGACATAACATGAGTGTCTTAGCAATAAATAAGAAATTTAATAGAACGTGATGCCAGATGTGAAACTTTTTTACCCACCTCATATTTATTGAGTTACATGTTGTACAAATGTATAATTTTTCGGGTATACATTCAAAATGTTAAAATGTTTGTAAATCTATCGGACCAAACTGCGTGGTCATCAGTCCGTAGCTTACAAACTACTTAAACCTAGGTAAACTAACCTAAGGACAAACACACACACCCATGCCCCAGGGAGGACTCGAACCTCCACGACGAGCAACCGCGCGCTCCGCAGCGAGACGCTTTAGACCGCTCGGCTACTCCACCGCGGCAGGTATACGTTCATTTGTATAAGTGCTGTAAGTCTGGAAATATGTTGCGAATACAATTCGTAGTAAAGAAGTAAAATATTAAAACTTGGCAGGTGATGGGGCAGTTTTCCATTAACGTTACTGTTTACGTGCACGTATCTCATGAACTACGTGTCGTACTGTGATACAATTTAGAAGGTGCATTCATCTGGATATGTGTATACTGTCTGCAAAATTTCTTACGAGTACAATATGTAGTGTAGAAATTATAAATGTAGCGTTATACCGAATGCAGTAGTTTTATTCCGTGAACTACGGAAAATTAGTAAGCGAGAAACTTTTTTTCCTTTCATTATTTTGCTATGGTTGTCAGCGAGAAAAAAATTCCTAAAGGTATGAAATGACGTTTAAAGTTCCCTGCGAGTCGCTAAGTGTTCTTCTTCTCAAATGGCGGACAAATAAAGTCACACTCTCACGTGTCGCCAGACGAGGAAGTTTTCATTGTTTATGACGTCATATCTCCTGAACAATCGGGTGTCTAGTTTTCGGGACTCTATTACTACTTTTACCATTTTTTCTATAGTTTTCAAGAACTGCAACAGCACAATTCTGTATTATTAAAGTGAAAAAGAACGAAGAGACTCGATAGCACACACAAATAAACAGCAACAACACAACTTTCACTAGCTTCAACATTTAGGAGTGCGCGCGAACTGAGCGGAGCTACTCAACGGTGACGTCATGCACAGAGCGGAGGAATACCTGTGTTCTGCGCGTTAAACATGGGCTGCTCCTGAGTCACCTCATTGTCAGGGCACCTTTCACTCCTCTCGTCCAATCCACCCACGTCCAATGGCCTGGCACGTTTCCTTGAGTCCCTCATACTCATCACCCTCTTCACACCTGCCAAATCTAAAATATCACCTAATTACGTCCCTTCGGTTAGTGTTTGTGTGTGTGTGTGTGTGTGTGTGTGTGTGTGTGTTAGACAGAAATTTTGTAAAATAGTTAATATTTCGAAGAAAGGCAAGTCCTATTAATCTTTACACGACTGCAAACTCGAGCATGAAAATGACGGAAAGGTACTCCACTGTAAAACAGTACGATCGAATTTATAAACTGTGGTCGGAGTACAGCAGCAGACAAACGAAATAAGCATAACTGGTCTACAATCTGCTTGAATTTTTAGTGATGAGAACGACTTTACTCACTAATATTTCCCATTTAATGCAGTGCACACCAGATTACTGTGAATGAATCATAGAAAGTCGTAAATGATATCAAATCTTTACTGCAATCAATTATTTCTATCTGAAATTGACTTTAAATGCCTCTTCATTAACTATAGCTGCAGTATAAAATTAATTGTTCGTTAAAGTTTAAATTTCTCAGTAGATGGCGGCAAACCATTGCCACGACTCGAAGATTGCTGAGTGGCCAAAAATGAACTTGAAACACGTCCATATAGCGTGTTCCATTTATTTTATCCCTACTAAATAAATGTTGATGGGCTTCAGACATTTTTGAATGTAGTGAGACGCTCCATTCACACTACGTAAGTAACCAGATGTACAAGGTATTTTTTTTTTTTTTTTTTGGTTCAAAATATGGTATACTTTTGTTGTATTTCATAATTTTAAATGTCTATTTTTGTGTATGAGGCTCCATATATTGCTCGTTATATTGACACAGTATCAAATAATGCAGTTCAAGAGATAAGTTCATGGCTTGTAGAAAACAATTTGATGTTAAATCACAGTAAAACTCAGTTTTTTACAATTTCTAACACATAATTTGACGAAAGCTGACATATTGATTACACATAACGGGCATATGATGAGACTGAACAGTTCAAATTTCTAGCTATTCAGACATACAGTAAGCTGTCGCGGAAATCTCGTGTTCAGGATCTTGTTCCAAAACAAAATTCTGCTATATTTACCATTAGAACAATATCTGAAATAAGTGATTTTTCAACACGAAAAGTAGTCTATTACGCTTACTTTCACTCACTTATGACGTATGGCATTATTTTTGGGGGTATCTCGTCTGATGCAAAAAGGATATTTCTGGCTCAAAAACGTTCGGTTCGAGCAAGTTCATGAATGTCATGCCCACCTCTTTTCAGTAGTCTTGGACTTTTGACACTGGCGTCACAATACGTTTTTCTCCTTAATGTCGTTTGTTATTAATAATATCAGCTTATTCCCACGAGTTAGTAACTTTCACTCGGTGAATATTAAACAAAAGTTGAATCTACATTTGCATCACACCACCTTGACACTTGTGCAGAAATATGTACAGTATTCTGCAGCATCCATTTTCAATAAGCTGCCACAAGGACTAAAGAATCTTAGCACTAAACCACACGCTTTCAAATCTAAATTGAAGAGTTACCTCATGGCTCACTCCTTTTATTCTGTCGAGGAACTCCTATAAAAGTTCAACAATTAAGCTAATTCATTTTTTTGTCTTTTTTGTTTCACTTTGTCTTAAGAATGTCGTGTGCAAAAGACTACTTAAAAAATTTCTGTTACCATTCTTGTGTAAAAATTCATGTACTGAATTGTTCCATGACCATGGAATCTCACTCCTCGATTGGGTCCTTCGGGACAGAAAACCAAATTATTATTATTATATGTGATGGCGTATGCTGTGATATGTTCCCACTGACCACACTTGCGCAGAATGAATGGGACTTGTGTACAAAACAGTTTAAACAAACGTCAGCCGCTGTCCATTGCTCTTGTCGACTGCTGGTTCAAACAGCATGGCTGCAGTTGCCTCTGGAGCTGGTCAAGTTCTGACAACTCGCGGCCAGAGGCAAATCTTGGCAAAGATGCTTAGTGAAGTTTCCTATTCACTCCCCTTGTCCGGTGTGCACGTTAAGTTTGCCTATTTGGGAACGGCTAAAGCCTTTGGAGAGGTTCCCCCTCCACTTTAGGTAGCTGGAGAGTAGTGACCACGACTAAACTTTATTCGGATTCCATTATAAGTTGAAAATGCTCTTTCACGACTCTAGTTCTGGCTGTAATATCACCAGAATGCGTAGTGGTGAGATTTTATTTAATTTTGTTCTGGATTGCTAATTTTATGATGATTTTTGACGAAGTTTGACTTAGCGGGCTAATGGTGTTCGTCAACAGAATCCTTGCACTCCCTAACTGTAGAGTCCATTCCTTCCTACGTTTAAACATGTTTAAATGTTTTTCATGTTCATTTGGTCGGTAAATTTGATATTTTTCGGGAACTTTTCGATACTTTCGGTGTCTGCCCTTTGTCCATAGAACACGGGGACGGTTATGCCTCTCAGCTTACTCCATCACCCTAAGCGCACGAGTTGTTAATTATAACCTTGCTTAGATGTTGTCATTTCTAGTACGTGTAACGTGGTAATTTTCCACAAATTTTGGTACTTCTAAACTTGTAACTTCTATACTCGCTGCCCCACGTGTATGGCAAATAGCGTAGTGTAGCCATTCGTATTAGATATCTCTTCTTCCCCTAAGTAGAATTAATCGTTACACGACATATGTCGCGTTTTTATTTGTTTCGAAATTTTAATTTTTCCCTTTTTCAACTTTTTTGTGATCCAACACCGTGAAGTACTGTAGTATTCTGTAAAGTTGCTTACTAGCTAGATAACATTCCCCTAAGTAGATCGAATGGTTATACGACCTGTCTCGCGATCTTATTTCTTATGAAATTGAAATTTTTCCAACTTTTTCAAATTCCGCAATCTGACCCTGTTCGCTACCTATCATTGCCCTGGGTAGAACGAATGGTTGCACGACCTACCTCGCCTTTTTACTTTGTGCTAAATGTATTTTATTTATTTATTTATTATTTTTGGAAATGTAACATCCGATCCTGTAGAGTGCTGTTTTGACATGAAACAGTTACCATTCAGTAGTTCTCTTCCCCCTGTGCAAAACGAACACAAGAACAACCGTTTTTAAGTATTAGTTAGCGAATTTTCCTATTTAACCTATATTTTGAATTTCTCTGGAAACTTATACTTCGCGATTGTATCGCACGCCACGTGGTCTTCTATCACGTGCGTTTGCTTCCGCTAATAGCTACCCTGAGCCTAAGTCACAAGACCATACACTAAGTAACCAATTTTTTATTTTTATTTTTATTTATTTTTTTGGTGCGCGAGTGAAACTTCCGCCCTGCTATTCCGTACAGCCTCCTGCTGCTGGCCTTACTGTTATTGTGTTCGGTACTGCTAACTACCTGTATGGCTTGGCGCATGAAACTGCGTGAGAATGTGTGTCAATACATCCCTTCTGAAAAATAATCATTGTTAATTAACCTAGCGCTACGTTTGCTGGTGGACAGTTTAGGGCCATATAACCTTATAAAAATGTGGATTCTCATGTAAGGTGTGTGATTCTTATAAATACAAATTCGTCTCTCCCCCTTTGTTGTTTATGCCTCGGACAATAAGTCATTTCGTTAAACGTTAACCGTTTGTCCTAATGTAGATTCTTCTCAGACCATATATATTGTAAATGTTGTGTTGTCGGATCAAATACCTTGTCTCTTGCTCCCTTCTGGAGGAGAGAAAACTAACCCTCGTTTCCGTTGGCACCATTTATTATTTTATTTAAGATCCATAGATGGGGATCGTCAATTAAGTGCAGTTCCAATAAAAAATAGTAAAGATACGCTTCTTTCACTTGACTATCAGAACCAGAATTTGTTTAGCGAACTGCACGCCTCTTTCAAACTAAATAAAGTGACTTCAATAATTTTCATGACGTTTCACGAAAACCTACTGAATAAGAACAATAGTCATTTTTAACACTTCATTCAGAATAAATTACATTGATACACACCTCCATCCACATAGAACTCTAAGATAGAAGTAAAATCTCAGTCTTCTAATACTGAACTCGATCTCGATACAATCAACAACGACAAACAAAGGAAAAGTACTCTTCCAATACATCTTATACTGCCATCTTTGAAGTCTCATATGAACTTTCGATCTTAATATTTTTAATTAAGTCTATGAAAATAATAATTTTATTATTTTACAAAAAAAATATAGTTTACCTTGTAGAGCGTCGTTATGACCTCCGACACATTTTCCCATTCCTTCCTTTCCATAACCAATTCCCCAAACCCACCCTACCACACTCCCTGGGAGTCTACTACAACTCTTTACTTCGCTTGTCGATGTCTTTATCATAACCACCAACATGTCAGTGACTTTTGATCTTCATCAAATGTCCCGCCTGTATGAACGTTTAGGGATTATGAAAATGCACGTTTTATTCTTACTGTTGAGGTTTATCATCTGCATTTCATCTTGGAGTAGCAATTTTAATGGCCAGTAGTGTAATTTCATGCATCCTCATGGAGCTGCGCAATCATTTCATTGGCCTGATTGAAGAGACCTGTGCTGGATTCCAGAATAATAGATAATTGCAGTCATAACAGTTCCAGCTGCTTCAATGATAGGGCGGTAATGTAGTTTGCCAGCAGCAGTAAATCTCGACTTCAACAACAAATTTAAAGTATTTAACAACTGAAGAATTCTGTATTTTGGCTTTGGAACCACAAAGATATCCAAACAATGCTTGGGAACCTGATGGATACCTGCATTCAGGCTTGGAACGTGCTATTTACTCATATTCCGGCATGGGAACCTGATGGACTCCAACATTCAGGCTTGGGAACCTCCAGTAAAGAAACTCATACATAGCTGACCTTGCATGGCTATAAGGAATGACCCCTAGGCTATGGGGCTACAAGTCACTAAGTATGATAGTGGCATAGCAACCATGAACCAACGCAAGAATGTTTTTCGAATTCCAAAACAGTCAGCCAGCCGTGGTGGCCGAGGAGACTGAGGCGCTCCAGTCACGGTCTGCATGGCCTCTACGGTCGGGGGTTCGAATCCCCCCTCGGGCATGTATATTTGTGCCGTCCTCAGTATTAGCACAGAGTAACATATACAGAGAAGCAGCCCTACCTAAACCACTGTCCTACGCTCCCCTCGTAGTTCCGTAAGATGCTAGTAGGTGTCAGGCGGTTCGCTGGCTTAGGGTGCCTCTCGCGCGTCAGAGGGGAGGCTGAGGGGAGAGCTCGTGCTGCCTGCCACGAGGCCACGGCTGTGTCCGGCGTGCCGGCGTTTGAGGGGAGGTGGTGGTGGGGACGGCCGCTACCTGCCGCCTGCTCTGGTCAGTTTAAAGGGCTGCTTCCGACCACAGCACCATCATGGGACATCTTACGGAACTGCTGGAAACCCTCCCTCCCCGCACCCGTGAGTGTAGGACCGGGCCCTTACGGAGGTTTCCCGTCTGTATATATTTGTCTGTGGTATTAGCTAATTCATAAGTAGTTTGTAAGTTTAGGGACTGATGATCCCGTAGTTAAGTCCCATAAGCTATACAAACATTTGAACATTTTGAAACAAAACAGTCAGTAGTACAGGCGAAATATTTGCAGCTTACCCAAAGTCACCAAAAACATAATGAAGTGTACTATATTGAATGGTGTGAATGAAAATAATGTGGTAGGTGTCCATTTTGAGACACATGACTTTGAACACGGGTATATTTTGATACATTCGTGGTTTTTAGCATATTCACAGGATCATATCACAGTAATTAATCACACAAGCCACGTCCAAATTGGTGATATAGTAAAAACCCAGACAGTTAATAGTTTGACAAAAGACCAGGTCTGTAGCGCACTTTCTCCAATACCTTGGTAAGTATGAGAAAAATTTCTTGCTACATGCCGGCCACGGTAGCCGAGGTGACTGATTCGCTCCAGTCACGGTCTGCACGGCCACTACGGTCGGGGGTTCGAATCCCCCCTCAGGCATGGATACTTGTGCCGTCCTTAGTGTTAGCTAGTTGATAAGTAGTTTGTAAGCTTAGGGACTGATGACCCCGTAGTTAAGTCCCATAAGTTCTACAAACATTTGAACATCTTGCTACATGATTTGTTGTCCACTTTGAACTGAAATTATACCAAATGCATTTCTTTCTTAACTCCATCTGCATCATTTGTGTGTATAGCACAGAAAGGTGTACCAAGATACCAAGAACCATGGGTCTTGCTCTTTTACATTAGGAGCAATGGAATGCTAAACTTGAAGATTTCTTCGTGACTTTTCGGTGTTGGTAAAAGTGATCTTCAAAAAAATTGCTCTAGTCCGTGAATCAAGTTACAGGTGAGCCTGAAACTTTGCATACGTTCGTGTCGGGCTCTCAGATACATATTGTACAAATTTCATCAAAATTGAAGATGGTCGAGCTGGGAGATTTGTCTAAGCTGGGACACTTGACGTGGAATGACCCATAGACACTTTGTGAGGATGGCGGTTCTTTCTTCTTAAATTATTGCATCCTGTCCATTTATCTATCGATTGACTCCAGAGACGTTTTCAGGCGTTGAGCTTATATATCGTTAACATATTTTATTTACTGTAAAACAGTCTACCTTATATTCTATTCGGAAATAATGTTAAATATTGAATTACATATTTTTAAAATAAAATACGCCTATGATTCGGTATTACGGAACCTGTAGTATTCAGATGTGCACTGGTCTGGTTGTTTTAATGTGAAACTACCGTACTTCCTCCTGTGCCGGTGACCGCCCAACCAAGTCTTTGCTACCCGCTGGGGGTCGCGAACCACACGTTGAGCTTAAGGCTAGAGGTCCCTGACGTCACGTCGACATTATGGTGATTAGAGACGGAGTTCATACTGGAATATTTGGGCAAGGATGGGGAAAGGTTATCAACCGTGCGCTTTCAAAGGAACCATCCCGGCCTTTTTCGAAGTACTTTAGCGAAATCCTGGAAAATCTAAATCTGGGTGGCCAGAGGTGGATGTGAGCCACCATTCTGCCGAATGCGAGTTAATTCCACTCGCTGGAAGGTGACGAGGGGACAAGTGGCAGAACAACACATTGTCCCCTCCATCGTACACCATTAGGTACTTCGTACAAAAAAGATGTAAACGTACTTATAGATACAGGGTGTTTCACTAAGTGTGTTTGTCTCTGTAACTTATAAAATAATAGGTGACGGGAAATTTTAATGCGGTAGGTCAACACAAGAAATGTTACACTTTCTGAGAAGCTATGAAGATAGTTTATTGTATCATTTTCCAAAGAGTTACAGAAAAAACATATAATTTTTTAAATGGAACAATAGTTTTTTCCATCGTGCATTGGATTCGTTGAAACCAGATGCGTCCAAATCAATTTAAATTTCATTCCTATCACGGTTAGTTTGGCAATTACAACCTTTCAAAGTTCCGGGGGCGGAGGCTACTACAGCTCAGCTGATTGGCTGGTGGTCATGAGACAGTGGGCCGTGCCTCAGGGGATAGCCACTCGGCCAATCAGCTACGCTATCGCAGCCTCCGACCCGGAACTTTGAAGGGTTGTAGCTCCCAAACTAACAGTGATAGGAATGTAGCTTAAATTGATTTGGATGCAGCTGGTTTCAACGAATCCAATGCACGATAGAAAAAACTATTGTTCCATTTAAAAAATTACATGTTTTTGCTGTACCTCTTTGGAAAATGATACAATAAACTATGTTCATAGCTCTGCAGAAAGTGTAACATTTCTTGTGTTGACCTACCGCATTAAAATTTCCCGTCACCTATTATTTTATGTTACAGAGGCAAACACACTTAGTGAAACACCCTGTATATTATGTGTGTGTTATTCCAATCATTGTGAATAGAAATATGCAAAGAAATAGTTTTGTTCACAGGGCTGTGGCACTACAGATACCATCCAGAGGATGCAATCATCATATTTTAATACAGTAGAGCTGCATGTCCTCTGGAAAAGTAACGGTTGTAGTTTTCCCTTGCTTTCAGCCGTTCGCAGTAATTTTGTGGTAAAGCCACATTAGAAGATATTACAAGGCCAGCTCAGTCAAACATCCAGGCTATTGCCTCTGTAACTACTGAAAAGGCTGCTGCCCCTCTTCAGGAACCACATGTTTGTCTGGCCTCTCCACAGATACCCCTCCGCTGTGGTTGCACCTACCGGCCGGCCGCGGTGGCCGAGGAGACTGAGGCGCTCCAGTCACGGTCTGCACGGCCACTAAGGTCGGGGGTTCGAATCCCCCCTCGGGCATGGATATTTGTGCCGTCCTAGTTCGTAAGTAGTTCATAAGTAGTTTGTAAGTTTAGGGACTGATGACCTCGTAGTTAAGTCCCATAGACTATACAAACATTTGAACATTTTTGCACCTACGGTACGGCTATCTGTATCCAAATCAATTTAAGCTACATTCCTATCACTGTTAGTTTGGGAGCTACAACCATTCAACGATTCAGGGGCAGATACCACAAACGCTGCGCATAATGCTATACGCCTTCTAAATGTGGTGCGGCCGAGTTGGAACGTTGCCGGTGTCACAGAGCGAGAAGCTTCCTCGATGCGCTGTTAGACTGCCAACTGTCGCCGCACACCGACAGTTGGAGCCACACAAACAACCGGGGCTCAATATACCACAACTACTAACATCGGACGACGATGGCATACACGGACAACGAGTACGTTGACATATTGCTGATCCTCGACGAGTGGCGACACGATGCCACTGAAGCAGCCATGGCGTATGCCGTGAAATATCCTAGGCGAAGAGCCCCGGCAGCCATTACGTGCCGAACAACGACTTCGGGAAACAGGCAGCTTGGTAATACGCCGCAGTAACAGACGAAGACCTGCAAGAAGTGAGAAGACGGAGGTGTATGATTTAGCTGCACTACACCACGATCCTCATGTCATCTTACGAGCCGTTGCTGCAGTCGCTGGTGTCAGTCTCACATCTTTATGGCGTATAGTACACGGCCACAGATTTAACCCATACCGCCTGTCACTGACCCAGGAGCTGCATGGGAACGATTTCTGTGCAAGAGTGACATTCTGTGAGTGGGCCATGCGTAATTTCACGCTGGAGTCTTTACAAAGTGTTATGTTCTCTGATGAGTCCACGTTCACAAATTATGGTGCAGTGAATCACCATAACATGCACTACTGGGCCGCAGACAATCCTCAGTGGGTACGACCTGTCGACCTTCAACGTAGGTGGTCTATTAACGTGTGGTGTGGAACACTTGGGGATAAAATTATCGGTCCACACTACTTCGCAGGTACACTGACAGGTGAGTTATATCGCGCTTTTAAGGCCGACAGTTTGGGTGGTCTCCTTGAACATGTGTGTCTACACACGAGAGTCCATATGTGGATGCAGCACGATGGTCATCCAGCCCATTCTGCGTGTGCTGTTGTGGAAGAACTAAACAACAGGTTTGCAGGAAGATGGTTGGGGCGCCATGGTCCTCATTCATGGCCCGCATGGTCGCTCGATTTAACACCAGTAGATTTCTTTTTGTGGGGATATCTAAATATCGTGTTTATGTCACTGAGCCTACATCCCCAGATGATCTGAAACGGCGCATCAAGGACGCATGTCGCTCCGTCACACCGGCAATGTTACATCTCATCCGCAGATCCTTTGCATTATGCATTGAGGAACATGGACACACATTTGAACATCTCATGTAAATCAACTTCCCACCCACTACACAGCCATGTATTATGTACAGCGTGTGGTATCTGCCCCTGAAACTTTGAAGGGTTGTATCTCCCAAACTAACAGTGATAGGAATGTAGTTTAAATTGATTTGGACGCAGCTGGTTTCAACGAATCCAATGAACGATAGAAAAAACTATTGCTCCATTTAAAAAATTATATCTTTGTGCTGTATCTCTTTGGAAAATGATACAATAAACTATGTTCATAGCTCTTCAGAAAGTGTAACATTTCTTGTGTTGACCTACCGCATTAAAATTTCCCGTCACCTATTATTTTATAAGTTACAGAGGAAGACACACTTAGTGAAACACCCTATATATCTCTTACAACTGAATTGCAATCTGATGCCTTCTTTCATTTTCTACATCGCATCTTCTTCCAAACTGTCTCCAATTCCTTTGTAAGAGACATTTTCAGAGGCAACCTGATAGACTTCTCCTGAAGCGTTTTGATTAATTAGTTATAGCTAACCATATCTACACTCTGAAACTAAACACGGAACCTAAACATGTTACAAGCAAGAAACAAGTCTTGATGCTCCAAAAGAATTTCATATTCACCAGCACGTTCCAGATACATCTTATACCACTATAAGGTAAACAATTTAACAGTTTTGTAGATACAGTTTGAAACTGAAAGCAAAATGATAGCATTAACTGACGAAATGAAATCTCATTGTTGCTATCTACATCCACATCTACACCTACCTGGATACTCTGCAACTAACATTGAAGTGCATGGCAGAGGATTCTTCGAACCACTTTTATGATATTTCTCTGTAGTTCATTCTCTAATAGCTCGCGGGAAAATGGAACATCTAAATGTTTCTGATTTGACAGCTCTTATTTTATTATTACGATCATGTTTCCCCATGTAGATGAGTGCTAAAAATATACGTTCGCATTGTGAAAAGAAAGTTGGTGAATTAAATTTCGCAAATAGATCTCTCCACAACAAATAACGGCCTTCTTTTATTCATTTTCACCCCAATCCGTGTACCATTTCCTTGACACTCTCGCTCCTGTATCGCGATAATACAAACATAGTTGTCCTTCTCTGGATTTTCTCTAAATCGTCCGTCAGTCTTACCTGGTGTGGATCCACAACGTGCAGCAATACTCAAAAATAGGACGCACAAGTATAGTGTAGGCTGTTTCGTCAGTGAAACTGTTGCATCTTCTAAGTGTTCTGTCAATGGAACGTAGTTTGTGGTTCACCTTCACTATAATATTTTCTTATTTCTTTCCAATTTAAGAAAAAAAAGTTCAAATCTTTGTTAAGCTTATGGGACTTAACTGCGGGCTCATCAGTCCCTAAACTTACAAACTACTTATGAACTACTTACGAACTAGGACGGCACAAATATCCATGCCCGAGGGGGATTCGAACCCCCGACCGTAATGGCCTTGCTGACCGTGACTGGAGCGCCTCAGTCACCTCGGCCACCGCGGCCGGCCCAATTGAAGATGGTCGTAATTGTTACTTCTATGTATTTAGTAGAATTGACGGCCTATAGGTTTGAATGATTTATCGTGTAAACGAAGTTTTACGGATTTTTTTCAGTGGTCATATGGATCACCTCACACTTATTATTAAGGATCAATTGTCAATTATTGCACTCTGCAGATATCTTATCTAAATCATTTGCCAGTTCTTTTGATCTGCTGGTAACTTTCCTAACGGATAAATGACAGCATCATCCGCGAACAGTCTAATAGAGCAACTCGGATTGTCTCGAAAATCTGTATATAAAAAAGAATGTTTGTCTGTATGTCCTCTAAGTGTTCATAAACTATTAATTCGATTGCAATGAAACTTTGGTGAACTGTTCACCGTGCGCCCACGAAGGTTCCTGACCCAAAAACAAAAGAACACGACACATAGCTCAGGAGATATGACGTCATAAATAATGAGAGGTCACCACGTGAGAATACACAGATTTATACGTCAATTATTGGAAATTGGGATTCGTTCGGGACCTACAACAATGTGTGCATGTAATTTCGGACGTTTATGAAGCGTTTTGTAACTGAAACGGCCCTCCCCCCACTACAAAATGATGAAACGAAAATGTCTACCGCTCACAACAGTTTCGCTGTAGATGCCGTAAAACTGTCGCATCAGGCTTGAACATGTCGTATATAAAAATAAGGAACAGTAGGGGCCATATAACACCTTTGTATCGCAAGATATCACGTCAGATATCACGTCTACTTAGGTCAATTACAACGTCTCGTGTCTTTTATGACAGGAAATCACGAATCCAATCGCACAATTGTGGCGATATTACATGAGCACGCAATTTGATTACAAGACGCTTGTGAGGTACAGTGTCAGAAGCCTTCCGGAAATCTAGAAATACGGAATCGATTTGTCATCCCTTGTCGATAGGACTCATTAGTAAAGAGCTAGCTTTGTTTCATAAGAACGATGCTTACTCGAAAATCTAGAAATACGGACTCCATTTGACATTCCTTGCCGCGGTGGGGTAGCCGAGCGGTCTAAAGCGTCTCGCTGCAGAGCGCGCGGTTGGTAGCCGTGGAGGTTCGAGTCCTCCCTGGGGCATGGGTGTGTGTGTGTGTGTGTATGTCCGTAGGTTAGTTTACCTAGGTTTAAGTAGTTTGTAAGCTACGGACTGATGACCAGGCAGTTTGGTCCGATAGATTTACAAACATTTGAACATTTTTTTGATATTCCTTGTCGATAGCACTCATTAGTAAAGAGTTAGCTGTATTTCATAAGAACGATCCTTACTGAATCCGTGTTGACTATGAGATTATAGGTCGTTCTCTTCGACGTAATTCATATTGGTTAATGTTATAAAATCCTGCTGCAAGCGTTCGTCAGTGATATAGGCCTGCAATTCTGCGGATCACTCTTATTGCCTTTGTTTAATATCCGTGTGACTTCTGCAACTTTGCAGTCTTTGGGTACGGCACGTTCGCTGAGTGAGCGGTTTTATATATTAGTTAGGTATGGGAATATTGCATCAGCGTACTCTGAAAGAAACTTAACTGGTATACAATCGGGACCGGGAGACTTAGTTTTGTTAAGTGATTTAAGTTGTTTTAATGCTATTGGTATGTATTTGTAAATTACGCAAGCTGGCCGCTGTTATTGATACGAATTTTGGATCTTGCTTCGTCTTCTGTAGTGAAGGAATTTCGGAAAGCTGTGTTAAGCAGTTCTGATTTAACAGAACTGTCATCAGTAGCATCGCCATTTCTATAGTGTAACGAAGGTATTGATTGTGTTTTGTCGCTAGTATATTTTACATAAGACCAGAATTTCTTACGATTCTCTACAAAATTAAGTAACACGAAGTTCCGATTGTGATTCCAGGAACTTAAAAAGCGAGAGTTCCAAACATTAATCACCATTAGCTACAACACAATTCTGAGATCGATTGCAAATGTTGGATATTGTCGACAAACGCTTCTCGTGGAAACGTTCGAAGCACAGCGTTCTCGAATATACGTAGCGTCTGCAGTCTGAATGAACAAGTTTCTTGATTGGCCTGAAACCGTTTCCTGCCCTTCACTTTTTTTTCTAAGATATGGCAAAGGTGTACTTTAACTCTCAACACTGCTTATCATGTGACCCCGCTCCTCATTCTCACAAAGTGCCAACATTACTCGGAAATCGCAGAGTAAATGAATTCTTGTAGTACTGTTGCCTGGACCATTGTAAATCTTCTTGTCACTGTCTGAAACAGTCTTGGACTTCTCATTACATTCTAGCGGTTGCCAAGCAGTGTTGGAATGCGAGGAATACTAATCGAAGGCATATAAATACTGTTGTCGTCTTAGCAATCTCTTCTTAGCATCTGTTATGTTACAGTGTAAAAATGGGCATCCTAGATACAGTGATTTACGTGGAGTAGCTGCTGATGCCACACAGGAAACGGTAATTAACTGCTAGTTCATTAACTTCGGAGTTTTTTACGTCACCTAAATTTGATAATAAATCAAGGCAATAGGTTCAGTCTGTTCAATGCTCGACAGGTCCGCAGATGTTAATGTATAAAAATGAACAGAGTTCAGTATTGAATGGTTCTAAGAAATTTTATGGAATTTAATAGGTGTATAATAAGGCAGCTTTTGGAAAAAAATTCCGTAAATTTTATTTCTCTGGAACTACAGAGCATCCATACTGCCTCAAAATGCATGCCGTTGAACCACGGGCTAATCTTTAAAAGCACAAAATTAATTAGTCTTGTTAAAAACAGAAAAGACTAGTACATTCAGATTACGAGTTTCATCAATGACAAACGATGGCTCTAAGATCAATTTTCGCCACAGGTCGTAATATGGTATTGTATTAATTAATCTGATGGTGACTGAATGCGACTGTGTAAACTAGCAACTTATGTCAGTTAAGATTAAATGACATCCATGGTGCTTCTGAGTTGTACATTTATATGGAGATGACTGTTGTGGTTGAAGTTAAAAAAACGGCAAATACATACGTCTTTTGGAAGCAAAAATTATGTACATCAACTAATTCTCAAATTGCATGTTCTTTTTCTCCATCAGTTGTAAAGTTGGATATAAAATTATTCGGTGTCACTGTTTAATTTTTCCGCCTCCGTAGGTGAGTAATCAATGGGGTTGACTGCTACGTAGATGACCCCAGTTCGATTCCTTGTAATGCCAAGGATAATTCCTTGGTGTGAGGACTGGGTCGCGGTGCACCTAGCTTCGGATGCCAACTGGCGAGATGCTCGACCGAGTAGTGGCGGCTCCAAGTGAAGCAACCCGACGTCGACCGGGAGAGCAGCGAGTCAACACCACCTAGAAAAGGCCTCACGAACTCTAGCTGACTGGCCGACCGCTACGCGGCGGTGGGCGTGCCCCGGAGGCCAGTCACTGAGCTAGCGGCCACGGCCTTTAGGTGTGACGTAGGCACGGCCAGTTGAGAGGCCTTGTGTCCTATGTGGTCTTGGCTGAGTACATGTTACGCCACACTGCATCCAGTGATGCCATTGGCAGAGGATGAGAGCCGTGGATCGACCCAGATTGGACCAGAACGCGGAACACTGATTTTGTTCATTCCTGTATGAATTCCATGAGTAACAAATTATAACTGATGGGGATGGCCGCACGACCAGAAATCGCACGCGTGAACGAGCGGGCCATGCAACTGGACCTGCTTGTCCGATCCGTCGACCATGGAAGGCACAATTGGACAGTGTTATGGATCACTAGACAAAGCGCCAAAAGTTCATGAGCGAGTTAATGGCGTCCAAAGTTATCATTCCCTTAAAAGTATATTGATTTTTTTTCTCAATTTTCTGTACAGACAAAGGATTATTATTGCTTCACTTAATAGTACAGGATCAGCGTAATTAAGTGTTAAGGTAAAGGTAAAGCAGTCAACAATCCCAAGATTGGTTTGAACACCACAGTGCTTTACTAGACATGGTCCTGTTTGGAGGTAGTATGCCGTTGCCTTCCTCCGACCTTCGAACTGACTTACCCAGCCAGCTATAGGGGGACCTACAGTTTAACGTGGGTTCCGAACCACGGTGCTACTCGGTATCTTTCACATGAGCAATACGGCCAGAGGTGAAAGAGTGGAAAGTGACAGATAAAAATCCTAGGACCTGGTGGGGATTGAACCCGCGACCTTTGGATTTATAGTCTGACATTCTACCACTGTGCAACCGAGGCTGTTAAACAACACGAAAAAATAACACAGTCATTAGACTAAGACTTAATGATGCTTGTGCACTTTTGTTATGCATCAGGGAACCAAAAGACTTTGGTCTCATTATGCATAACTGAACTGTGCATTAGGCCTATCATAAACATAAAGCTTTAGGAAGCCACATGCTTCACAGATACCTTAACAACTTGATGATATTATGTTACTGAAACTTAAATAAAGAACAAATTACGTTTCGTTAGATCTCTTAATCGGGTAGGGAAATAAGAAAATTTAAAATGGGAAGTTAGATATAGTGGGGATTGGTGAAGTTAGGTAGAAAGAGGAACAGGATTTCTGGTCACGCGAGTACAGGATTATAAATACGAAATCAGTTGGGGGTATTACGGGAGTAGATCTGATAATGAATAAGAAAATAGAAATGCGGGTAAACTGCTATGCATTCTGTTTAATTATGTGGAGTGTTGAATTGTAAGTTAGTGAAACAAGGACAATAAACAGTGCGGACGGGAAGATGATTGAGGCTTTTGAAATGTGGTTCTACAGAAGAATGCTGAAGATTAGGTGGGTGGATTGCGTAACTAATGACGAGGTGTTGTGAATTTAGCATTGTAGGCAAGTGTGGGGGGTAAAAATTGCAGAGGGAGACCAAGAGATGAATACAGTAAGCAAATTCAAATGGATGTAGGTTGCCGTTCTTATGAGGAGATGAAGAGGGTTGCTCAGGATAGGGTGGAGAGCTGCATCAAACCTGTTTCCGGACTGAGGACCACAACAACACAAACTAAACATTGTTGAAAAACTTTCTGGTATCAAAACTGTAGGTCTTGTATCATTGTCACTTTCATTTATGGAAATGTATGGACACAAACCAATAATTATTCAACGCAAGTCACATTAGAGACATTAGAGTCAGTGATAGCATTCCTTATGTTGAATTTAAAACTAAGGAAATCTATACAAAAAATGATTGGTATTCAATTTCGAAGTCGAAGTGTCTATTGAAACCATCGATGTCGACGTCCGCATAGGTATAGGTACAGGTATACAGGTATTTGTCTAGCATCTTTCGGGATCAAGAGCAGAAGGGATTTCAAGTTTGCAAGTTTTTTTCTTTAGAAATCGGTTTTCCTCCTGGCCATAGTGAACTTAAGTGATCAATCAATTTCAAAGGGTGAGAAAAAGTTCTTTCCCTTCTTTTCTTTTTCTGAATGTTTATTTCAGCTGCAGTCTGTTGGTCAAAGTCTATTTTCATGAAAATGCTTACAGGTTTGTCCTTTCTCGTTACAATGTCCCTAGTCTTCAGCAAATTTACATTGCTTTCCCCAGCATTTGCATTCCATCGAATTCTCTCCGTCCGGCTATGTGACAACCAAAGCGTTCTTTTAACGTCTTACTTCCCTGACATTCACGATAATCATTGTTTTGTAGCTTCAGTGCACACTCTGTGTCTCCAAAGTCACTGTCATTGGGCAAAATGATGTACCAGGGGAGAACATAGAGCATTGTAATATTTTCCTATGTGGAGTGATTTTACAAAGCCGTCTCAAGTAAAAGCACGATTTTTATGTTACGATTTTGGCTTCCACACGAGTCCGAACACCGAATAAGCTCCAGAATTAAACTTTCACTCTGCAGCGGAGTGTGCGCTGATATGAAACTTCCTGGCAGATTAAAACTGTGTGCCGGAACCGGGACTCGAACCTGGGACCTTGGCCTTTCGCGGGCAAGCGCTTTACCACTGAGCTATCCCGACACGACTCACGGTGCCGCCCCACAACTGCAATTCTCCCAGTACCTCGCAAAGTTCCCAGGTTCGAGTCCCGGTTCCGGCACACAATTATAATCTGCCAGGAAGTTTCAACGAATAAGTTCTTTGTCATTTTCTTCCATATGTTTTTTGAGACATCTGCAAACCTCATGGACTCCACGGCCAGCATCACCCTCAACCCAGACATAACAGTGGCCTTGCCGTCCTTGCCACTGTGAATACCTGAATAATACACACATAACTGCCTTTTATAATATATCTTGGAAGGTACCTTAGGCAGAGGTGGCGCTTGGCCTACTGCTGCAGAACTACAGTTTGAATTTGGCTCGTGGTATTGTGATGCAAAATTGAAAATCAAACTTAGAGAAAGTGGCATTTCGTATTTTTCAATAGTTCGTAGAAACCATTCCTGCGGCGGCAACGGTGACTTTTTTTCCAAATTGGCCATGTTGTTTCCCATGGAATCCACTCATATCAGAAAATTTAAGGGAATGGCGCTTGGTCTATTTATGCATAACACGATTTAACTGATATGCGTCCGGACGTTAACGGTGAAGTGGGCTGGAGAACCAACATGAAGCAGTCTGATAACCCAACGAATCATCAATGCGACTTCTTCCAGCAGAGGAGGCAACGCGAAAGAAACGCATATAGTTCTGGACTGTTACCGACATGGAAGGAAGACTGTCCCAAAATACGGTCGCCAATTATCCAGAACCATCCATTTCTGCTCCACACGCGCTGGTGATACGCTATCGCCATATATGGTGGTTCTCCTTACTAAGCCACAGATGATTGTTATGAAAGACAAAGTATAAAAGTGGCCTCGTCTGTGAACAGGATGAGTGACACAAATCCCGGAATCATGGTTGCTTGCTTAATAAATGAGTTGCAAAACTGCTCCCGATGTCGCTAGTAATCCCAACGCACGCTGAAACTGATAATAGTAGTAACTATGCTCACGTTGAATCTTCCACATTATAGTCTGGCGAAAGCTGAATTTGTGGCCCAACTGCCTGGAATGGACACGGCGGTCGGATTCCACAGTGTTAATCACGTTTTCCTTCAATTCTCGTGTACGAACATAGTACGAACTGTGTACGAAACAGTCAATATAATGTCAATTCTCCTTAAACTAGGTACTTTAAACAACATTTGGCTATCATAATTGATATAAGAGATGTATAGCTCTGCTGATAACAATCACAAATAAAGATGTATTGAAAATTGTGTATAAAACTATTTCATTATTTGCTGTATATACATAATCACTTTAATCAGCAGCATAAAAACTACACTACGTTGTGTGGACGTTATCATGTTATTAAGATTGACATATAGATAAATATCTGTTAAAAGAAAACATTTGTTACAAGTTGATAACTTGCCAATATCTTCAACTTACATCGTCATGAAGCACATGACAATTGCATATTAAAATTACTACAGAAAATTACCTACTTTTATATTGATAATCTCTATATTTTACCTCGATATTAATATTCTGCATATGATAGTTGCAAGTAGACAAACTATATTGGTGCAGGTATACGATTACATCTAGGAGCTAAAATCGTCATAAATGTAAGGTATATAAAATACCAGTATAGACTAAGAAAACAAAACCACCTTCATTGGTATTGTCTGCACTGTTTTGTTTGATCGTACATTAAGACAAAAACAAATACTCTGAATAATGAACTTGAGTACTATGATCAATGTCATTGTAATAGGTGTAAAAGTATACACAAAATTTTGTAGTATATATATTTGATACTCATTGAGAATTACAGTATACGTAATAATTGTTTATGAAATATCTTGTAATTAAAACGATTTTCTTTCTTTTCCTAGTATTATTTATAATTTGACACAAGTGTTATTGTTTTACCAATAGTTTTGCGTCCCACCCTCTTCGCCACTTTTGTGTCTCGTTTCAGCCGGTGGTCCTGGTGTCGGTGGCCGAGTAGAAAGAGACCGACACAGGAATAAAGGATGCACGCTTGTGCAGGTACGGAGGTGACCAGCCAATGGGACAGCAGAAACTAGAAACACTAGAGTAAATTAGAACGAGATATATTTCATAGAGACTTAGTAATACTTAACTTTTACATAGTTCTTGACTGCAGAATGCTGATACATAGTTGACGTAATGAGAGGCCTGCCTACTGATGAGTTCTAGTGTCTATCCGATAGCCAAGTCTTAACTGGTGCCTATCTGATTCCCAAGTGTTATCTGGTTCCTATCTCAGTCCCAAGTGAACGATGTCTTTCATTGCTGGCCACGAGCGGGATCGCAGCAGAGGGCGCTTGTGGCTGAGGCCGTAAGAACGCCGCGCCGTGCGTGCATGGCGGCGCGCGGCGAAAGTAAGTGACGCGCACTTCATACTTCTGCGACACCACAAATAGTAACATTGTAACTTTGATAAATAACAAAAAATTAATCTTGTACATTTTATACATGTAATTCCGAATCTTATTGCACGTAGATACACTACAGAACTGTGGAAAACATCTTCTATTAGTAATTCTATTACAATGAGCTGATAATGTAAAAATGTGTAACATGTAACAAAATTTGCAGAAACTAAACCACTGTATACTGTAAGTAACAAAATTTATAAAGTTGTAGTAATTCCATTTTAATTTGATAACGATATTGTATTATTACTTATTAATATTTTTGTAAGCTGCAGGAGTAATATTGCTGACTCTCACAACAATGTGGTCCACCTCCACATGGTGGGGCACGGCCAACGGTGGGACGGCCGCGGTGGCCGAGGTGACTGAGGCGCTCCAGTCACGGTCAGCACGGCCACTACGGTCGGGGGTTCGAATCCCCCCTCGGGCATGTATATTTGTGCCGTCCTCGTTCGTAAGTAGTTCATAAGTAGTTTGTAAGTTTAGGGACTGATGACCCCGTAGTTAAGTCCCATAAGCTTAACTGGCATTCCCAGTGCTGCGGCTAAGAGACTAGTTGTGAGAGCACGACCCGCTCTGTTGTATACGCAGCGGGTCTAAAGGCAGACAGCAGTGAAAAACTAAATAAATAAAATAAAATAAATAAAAATATAAAGTGTACCAACATTTCAGGTACGTCCTTCATGATTTCCTACTTCCTTGAATGACTCTGTCTCAGACAAACGGCAAATCGTTGTTGCATACATTGAATGCTGTGGTTGAAGTCGGCAGGGATAGTCTGACGATAACAGTTCGCTGTCCGCCGGCACTTGCCTTAGCCTTTCATCTACATCTACATCTACATGTGATACTCTACAAATCACATTTAAGTACCTGGCAGAGGGTTCATCGAACCACCATTATACTGTTTACCTCCCATTCCATTCTCGAACAGCGCGCGGGAAGAAAGAACACCTGAATCCCTCCGTTCGAGCTGTGATTTCTCGTATTTTATTCTGATTATCATTTCTACCTATGTAAGTGGGAGTCAACGGTATATTTTTGCATTCGGAGGAGAATGATGGCGATTGGAGTTTCGTAAGTACCCCACGCCACAGCGATAAGCGCCGTTGTTCTAATGTTTCCTATCCCAGATCCTGTATCATTTCCCGTAACGCTGTCTCCCCTGTATCGCGACAATGCGAAACGAGCTGCCCTTCTTTGGACTCTTTCGATGTCCTGCGTCAAACCCACCAGATAAGGATCCCACACTGGGCAGCAATACTCCAAAAATGGACGGACAAGCTTAGTGTATGCAGTTTCCTTTGTACTTCTGTTGCATGTTTTAAGGGTTCTGCCAATAAAACGCAGTCTCTGGTTCGCCTTTCCCACTATATTATCTACGTGTTCTTTCCAGTTTAAGTCTGAAGTAATAGTAATTCCTAGGTATTTTGTGGAGTTTACGGCCTTCACGTTTGATTGATTTATCTTCTAAACAAAGTTTAACGGATTTCTTTTCGTACACATGTGGACGACTACACACTTCTCATTATTTAGAGTCAATTGCCAATTTTTACACCATACTCATATCTTATTCAGATCGTTCTGCAGTTGGTTTTGATCTTCAGATGAGTTTACTAGACGGTAAATGACGGCGTCGTCTGCCAACAACCTAAGAGAGCTACTTAAATTTTCCCCTAAATCGTTTATGTAAATAAGGAACAGCAGAGGACCAATAACACTACCTTGTGGAACGCCCGATATCACCTCTGTTTTAGTCGATGTCTTACTATCGATTACTACGAACTGTGTCCTCTCTTACAGGAAATCCCCTATCCAATTTCAAATTTGGGGCGATATACCATAACCACGCAATTTGATTAAAAGCCATTTGTGAAGTATGGTGTCAACAAAAGCCTTCTGGAAATCAAGAAGTACGGAATCGATTTGCGAACTCTTGTCGATAGCACTCATAGCGCTATCCATAATAACATCTCGGCAAGCTCTCCATTCGAATACTGAACCAATGTATACAACGCTGTATCAGATCCACCACAAGGAGAGTCACCAGGAAAAGTGACTCGGACACAACATTACTAATGACTAAGGAAGAACAGAATGCTAGGGTATGACTATGAGGACCAGTACCATCCTACGATGAAACCACTGCAGTTGCATGGTACAGCGCAATTGGACTGCAATCACTGCAACAAAATACAGTTGAATGAGTGGAATCTAGCACGGAAGCCAAGCATCTACAGACGAAAGTTCATTTCACCGTTTTTCCGTATTGTCATCGATCAGTCTCTTGAGCGTGTACGCGATGGTAAGCGTTACCTTGTATATACCGTAAAATGGCAACAGTAGAGTTGTTACTTTTGATTTATAATTCTACCACATTCCTGAAGACCCCGTTCGGTTAACCGCGTGGCTGTCGCTTTCCGCTTTACGAGTCAGGAATGTATGATGACTACGACGGTACAGCCCGATTTTAAATGTCTGTTTCGAATACACATGAGGACGCGCGCGTTTTGGGCGCGATCGCGTGGCCGGGTTCTGGCCGTTGCAGTGGCACGGCCCATGAGGGCGGAAATGACGTGACTGGCAAAATCCGAGTGGTAACGAGTGGCCACAAGATGGTGCTGTGGCGGCTAGCCTGTTAGTTCTTATAAAAGAAATACTATTAGAAAATTAATTACTTGCAAACTTAGCGAGCTACAGGGGAGCTGAAACCGTCATAGTATCGGAGATTTTAAGACGAACATCATGGTATATTTATGTTTATTTAAAGAAAATTAAAGTGGCTGTTATAGACCTGCAGCTAATAACTATTTTGTTTAAAAACTGTTGTAGTTACAAAAAAAGACAGTAACAGCACTGGAAAGCTGGTAAAATTTGATGTCAAATTGATATATTACTTGTATAAAACAAGTCCCATTTAAAATTTTGTAAAAATTCTCCAGTTTGGAAAAAGGGCATAAACAGGGGGCCGCCATCTTGATTTGGAGAGTCTTCGTTCGAGCTTCATTGAGGCTGAACTTGTGTCCTTCGGCTCCGTGACTTCCGTGATAATTCGCCCAAGTTTTCATACATTTCATTCCATTCCATGATGGTGGTGGTGGCGGCTGGTGCAGCAACAGTGTTAACCGCTCAGTCTCTTCGTTGGTGGGGACTGAGCGAAATCATGTGCTGGAGTTCGGCAAACTGAACTTGAAGAATTTTGGTGTCTGTATGAATGCAAGCCAACAGTTAGAATAATTTCGTGTCTAGTGATAGAGATTGACACTTATAAAACATTTGGTGTGAGTTTGGGACTTCTCCAAACTTGGGACTTTCTGGGAATTAGACACGCTAGAGCGGATTTCATACGGTACCGAGAATTGTTTCGGACATTTTTTCTTTCGTGAGAATGCTGGATTTTGAGTTTGAAACTTGGCGTTTCATTTCGAAACTCCTGAACTTTTGCACGTTCAGCCAAGAGGCCCTTAGTTATTTCAACTGAACTGGACAATTAATTTTTTTTCAGTGTCTAATCAAATCTTAAATAAACAATTACATTCAAACCCCCGTGAGTGACTGTTATTTACAAACCGATGTTTTCACTGATAGTGAACCTTATTTAAAATTTGTGTTTTTATAAAATTTAGGGCGTTGAAGCGAGAAGTGGACAGTTAGCCCCTAGACATAACGAATAGCCACTTTAGACTTAAAAGTTCCGACTGTTTCACTTTGCCCCTGTGCAGTGTTTGTTGAACATTATTATTTACAGTGCACATCCATTGTGCTGGGGGGTCGAGCTGTGAATATTAAATGAGTTCTTTTCATATTTGTCTGAAATTAGACACAGGCAAGCACGCCCAAAGGTCAAACACACCGCACGAGTTATAAATTCTCTCTCGTATCTCGCGTTTTAGATTGTGTGTAGACTCGCATGATCCAGATTCGAATCCGCCTGGCAGATTAACGATGTAGGTCGATGTGTGGGACAGCTTGACTTGCTTTTAATGTGGTTTTTCACAATACTCGGCGAAAACAGGCCGGTTCCACCGCATTTTCAGTATGTCGGCAATTGTTGCGGAACTAATTTTCCCATGTTCGCACGTTCCATGATGTAACAGTTTGTTTCATTGCGGGCTGTAATTGGGTGAAAACAGGAAGGAAGCTTAGTCATTAGAGACGGACCCTCGCTCGGATTTTTGGGTAAGGATGGTAAGGAAATCGGCCGTGCACTTTGTAATCTATCTCGGCATACGCCTGAAGCGATTCAGGGAAATCACGGAAAAAGGATTTGAACCTCCCTCCTCCAGAATCCGAGTAATGGGGAGACGTGCCTTAGCAGATTTCTTTTCATTAGTTATTAATAACACCAAAACATTAAATCCTATCCTTGTTTTTGCCTTGAAAATTGAAGTATTCAATGTCAGCTTCCTTCAAGGTCATTGTTGTAAATTACGCTCACTAGATGTCTTAATTGAAAACATTTTATCTGTTTCCGAACGTCGAAGAAAACCATTATTGGTATATAATTACTACTTGTAACGTTATTTTCTCAGCAAAGAAATTGGGATAGTTAAAAAAAAAACACAGTAAAAGTGCCAGTTTTCGAAGTTTCCCTTACCATTAACAAAAAGGAAAGAAGTATTTAATAACGTTAAAAAAACGCACCTGGTAAAAGTGACAGTTTTCGAAGTCAATTTACACTGGCCATTAACAAAATGGAAAGAATTATTTAATGACGTAAAACAAAAAATACACCAGTAAAAGTGTCAGTTTTCGAAGTCAATTTTCACTTACCAAAATCGAAAGAATTATTTAATACCGTGAGGTTCAACTCTTTACATACAAAATAAGCCTATAACCGTTACTTTAGGTCCATTCCCTGAGAAAACGTAACTAATTTTCGAAAATGACTTCTTTTTTCAAAAAAATTGATACATACCATACCTTATTAATGTTTCTATTTAATTTTTCTGAGAGGTATTTATCTTTCTTGCCGTGGGCTAATTTTGCAGTAATGATAAGTTAGGAACGTAAAGGTTAACGAGTTAGAGAAAATCCTATTATTTTTGAAAACCTTTTTGGAGAGTCAGCGATCTTGATGAATACCACAATTAAAATTAATTTTAGACCATCACAAATATTTCATTTTTTGGTTACCGGTTTCAACCTTTTATAAGATCCTTTTCATACCATGCTGGATAAGACAACGCTGGAAATTCGATCAATCATCGCGATCGCGACTGGTTTTAAATTAATTAGAGAAAATATGGTTTTTAATGCTTTGTAGCGGTTTTTCTATATTTCTTTTAACATGTAAAAGCAATCGATACTTCTAAAAAAAGGCGATAGGGTGTTTCTGCCCTGCAGTTTCCAACCTTAACGCTTTTCGAGTAGTTCTTTACTTAATTACCTAAAACAGTTATTTTTTCAACATTTGAAAATATTTAGGCTATGGTCACTACACTGGATCGAGTTCTATAAAATAGAAACACCGTATACAATTTTATTTTGTAAACGCTCATATTATTTTATTTCAGTTAACAATTTTTACTTTCGATTCTCACTAATGCTTTGATGACATTCCGTGCACGCTAGCTGTCACTGATTTGACTGAAGCGAGAAAAAAGGTAGAAGGAAGCTTAGGTCTTAACGTTTCGTCGAAAACTTGTGGAATCTGACCTCGGGGAAGATCAGTTTGGATTTAGGAGAAATGTAGGAATACGTGAGGCAATACTCACATAACGACTTATCTTAGAAGATAGGCTAAGGATAGAAAAACCTACGTTTTTAGCGTTTCTCGATTTGGAGAAAGCTTTTGACAATGTCGACTGAAATACCCTCTTCCAAATTCTGAAGGTAGCAGGGGTAAAATATAGGGAGAGAAGAGTTATATTCAACCTATACAAAAACCAGCCAGCGGTTATTAGAGTCGAAGGGCAAGAAAGGGGTGCTGAGGTTGGGAAGGGAGTAAGACAGGGTTGTAGCCTTTCCCAATGTTATTCAATTTGTACATTGAACAGGTACTTAAGGGCTGGAAGGAGAAATTTGGAGAGGTCATTAAAGTGCAGAGAGAAGAAATAAAAACATTGCGGTTTGCCGATGACATAGTAATTCTGTCAGAGACTGCAAAAGTTCTGGAAGAGCAACTGATTGGAAGGACAGTGTCTTGAAAGGAAGATATTAGATGAACATTAACAAGAGTAAAACGAAGGTAATGGAAGACAGTGTCAGAAAATCAGGCGATGCTGAAGGAATTCGATTAGGTAGTGCGACAATAAAAGTAGTAGATGAATTTTGTTATTTGGGTAGCAAGATAACTTCTGATGGCCGAAGTAAAGAAAATATAAAATGCAGAATGACTATGGGAAGAAAAGCATTTCTAAAGAAGCGAAATTTGATAACATCCAATATTAATTTAAATGTTAGGAAGTCCTTTCTGAAAGAATTTGTCTGGAGTGTAGCATTGTATGGGAGTGAAACGCGGACGATAAGTAGTTCAGATAAAAGGTAAGTTGGAGCGACTTTTCTTTAGCGAGCGGTGTATGTTGCGATTGTCTGTGCTTATTTTGTGAGTTTATTAACGATGGCGACAAAAAGGTGGTAGAAGCTTTTGAACTGTGATGATACAGACGAATGATGAAAATTAGTTGGGTAGATCACGTAACTAATGATGAGGTGGTGCCTAATCGAATCGGGGAGAAAAGGAGTTTTTGGCATATCCTAAGAGAAGGGTTACATTGGTCGGACACATTCTGAGACATCAAGGAATTGTCAACTTAGCATTAGTAGGAAGCGTGTGGGGTAAAAATCGTAGAAGGAGACCGAGGGACGAATATAGTAAGCAGATTCAAAAGGATGTGGAGGTAGCGTGGAGAGCTGCATCAAACCAGTCTGCGGACTGAAGACCACAACAACAACAACAACAACAACAACAACGACGACAACATGGTCATTTGAGACGGAACTCTCGCTCATATTTTTGGGTAATGAAGGAAATCGGCCGTGCCCTTTCACATGACCCATCCCGGCATTTGCCTCGAAATATTTAGGGAAATCACGAAAAACATAAATCTGGATGGCCGGGGGTGGATTTGAACCACCGCCCTCCCGAATACGAGTCCAGTGCGTTACCACTGGAAGTAAATTTCCAGTTGTTCCAATTGATTTACGGTCTTTTCATTGATTTGTTGTGCAATAGTAGCAGATTTCTTTCTTTTTTTTTCACTGTTGATGTACTATAGTTTCTAACATACCTCGAAAAATGACATATTTTTCTACGTGGTTGAGTGTAAATGTATTGAAGTGTTACTGGAAACGGGTTTTGAAGTGTTTGCTTGTTTTCCATCAATAGAATGTAGGACAATTGTAACATTATACTTTATATACACCACTAATGTTTAATTCCTGCTGGTTTGTATTTATTTTGGGGACTAATAAGTGTTCTAACGTATTCTTAGGGAACAAGTTAGCAATAGCGCCATCACACAACAAAAGATGATAAGTATCAGAAGTATCGATAGTAAATATTAGTGATCAACGTCTGAGGCACCGTTAACGCTGTCCTTCCTATATATATATATATATACATTTTTTTTTTATTATTATTTTTTTATTTTTTTTTTTACTGAATCGAGTGTTGGGGCTCTGTAGCCATTGTTTATTCAATACATTTTATTGAGACTAATTCTGTCTGAGGGTTGTTGCCTTCGAGTCTAGTGAGTGTGCTCTATGTCCAATGGATCTGAAAGCTCTATGTCCAATGGATCAATGCTTGTATGTAGTGGGATGACATGATGAGCTGTCTGTTGTTAAATCTGTATGTGTGTGTGTGTGTGTATATTCTGTGTTTGCTAAGCTTATGTTTTTTTATGCTTTTGTTATCGTCGTGTTCTACTGTAAATTTATATTTTTGTCAAATATATCGAGCAATGACGCAAGTACTTTCCTACCTGATGACGTGTGCCTTCAGCGTCGTGTGATATTATAAAACAAAAAATCCTGTACACTAACGGGAAACAACAAAAGAGTCCTTCTTGGATTATTCAGTAAGTTTCTCAGTGATTTTGACTGTTTTACCATAAGTTTTCGTGGTATTTTCTGCAGCTGATTTACAAAATGCAAACCGCACACCTAACATTCACGCCAGGAACATAACACATCATGCCGGCCGCGATGGCCGCGGGGACTGAGGCGCTCCAGTCACGGCCTGCACGGCCACTACGGTCGGGGGTTCGAATCCCCCCTCGGGCATGGATATTTGTGCCGTCCTTAGTATAAGGTAGTTTGTAAGTTTAGGGACTGATGACCCCATAGTTAAGTCCCATAAGCTTAACAAACATTTGAACATAACACATCATATCAGTGAAAGGAACAAGCAAATGGTGTACTGTCATTTTCACCTGATTACGGACACAGGGACCTAAATTCATAGTGTATTCTAAACTGCGTCCCACACAGGAGTGAAAGGCCCATCGGGTACCGACCGACCACCGTGTCATCCTCCGCCCAAAGGCGTCATCGTATTGGTATGAAGGGGGACGTGGACAGCGCCACGCACTCCCGGCTACTGTGTTTGTTTTCGCGACCAGAGCCGCTACTTCTCAATCAAGTAGCTCCTCAATTGCCTCACAAGGGCAGAATGCACTCCGCTTGCCAACAGCGATTGGCAGACCCGGACGGCGTAACGAGTAGAAGGAGAAGTGTGCTGGCTCCACGCGAGTTAGCATAGGACCGGTGGCGTGGCAGCGAACTATGGGCAGCACTGTCGTTTGAGACTCAAGTAAGCTGGGGTGATTTTTCTTTAGCGAGGGGTGTATGTTGCGATTGTCTGTGCTTATTTTGTGTGTTTATTAACAAAAATATAGTAGAAACTTTTGAACTGTGATGCTACAGATGAATTATGGAAATTAGACAGATAGATCACGTAACTAATGAGCAGGTGCTTAACCGAATTGGGGAGAAAAGGAGTTTCTGACATATCCTAACTAAGAGAAGGGATAGATTGGTGGGACACATTCTGAGACATCAAGGAATTGTCAACTTAGCATTAGAAGGAAGTGTGTGGGCTAAAAATCGTAGAGGGAGACCTAGGGACGAATACAATAAGCAGATTCAAAAGGATGTAGATTTGCCGATCGTATTCTCAGATGAAGAGACTTGCACAGGACAGGGTAGCGCGGAGAGCTGTGTCAAACTAGTCTGCGGACTGAAGACCACGACAACAACAGTTACAGGCTTTGTGGGGATAAAGTGGTGTTCCGAGTTACAGATTCATGCATAAAAAAGGTACAAAATATTCTCACCTGTTTAGTTACATCGTTTAGGTGTGTGTGCAGAGAAATTAAAACATTTTTCGATCTCCAAACAACTTAGTACAGTTTTAAAAATGTGCGAATGCAATTCCTCGCAAAGACAGAGATGTCTCAAAATTGTTTTGTCTGCGATTTGCATTTGGGTGAACAACTCATACAAAAGGAGGTTTTCTTACTATCGAAATTCCTGCAGAAAGATGGTCTGTGAAACCATCAGCGGTTCTTCATTTGTTTCCCAGTTTATCGAAATATCTGTGGAACTGGTACACATAAGAAAATAGCAGTAAAAGAGAAGCTGAAAAAAATAAAAAAATAAATTTAAAAAAATTGTACTGACAGTTGTTTACATAGTGTAAAAATGCGTATTAACCACTGGGTAAGTAGCTAGGTATATGAACTGTAATTAAACTATTCTTTATACAGATTTCCTCTGAAAAACAAGGAGTTGCTAAGCAAATGGGTAGTCAGTATGAGGCGTGATAAGTGGAAGCCTACAAATTATAGTTACATATGCTCTTGCCATTTTGAAGAAAAGTTCATGTATGGTATCACCGATCGAAAGCGGATACTGGCGAATGCTATTCCAGAAAAATTTTCGTTTCCTGAGCACCCACAGAAACCATAAGCTGTAAGGGGAGTACCAAGGAAACAAATTGTGGAGATCTTGATAAATACGTAATGTAGTTCAAAGCATGAAACATCATTTGAACCACAGGCAGAATAAAGGCAATTAAAGATTTTAAAGAAATTCGCCTGTATAGGGAAGATACGTCGGCAAGTACAAACGATTATTGACATTCTAGTAACATCATCAAATAATGCAGCAGTTCGGTGATTGTAAACATTATACTTAGGATGCAATAGTACAGGAGGAATGCTATTCGTAGTGGTAATTACTTTCCGAAATGCGTCGCCCATAAATTAAGGAAAAATCGAGACTGGCAATTATTAATACAAAACCTATGATTCAGTGTTAGCATACGCCTAATATTACCTGGCGTGACAATGACGTTCTAAAAGATGGCGGCAACCTTTCGAATTGGCTACAACTATGGCGACGCTGTGGCCAGTCTATGTTGTTTATATAGGTCTTTGGTTTCCACTGGTCCACCTCGCTCGCTTTACCCTTCGAAAGGCGTCCTTAAAGCCCTTGTGTAGGTGTCGACAAATTTTAGGTTGACATTATTTTTGACTGTGTACATAGTTTACATCACATTAGACCTGAAATTACGAACGTTAAATGCTACGACAGACATCGTTTCTAAGCTGAGTTTTCGTTACACGAAATGCTGGTTTTCCACGGGCATTAAACTGATTCGGAAGAAGCTGAAGTCTTCAAACACGTCTAAGACTGCCTGGGAACTATCTAAACTAGCTGACAACTGATGTCAACGTACTTTTCATTTCATTACATACATTTTATGGATCTACGAAATTTTGTGTTGCGTTTGACATAACGTAAGTGGGGGTGACTTTGTGACTGCTGGGGTGACATTGTGACGTGTGAACTCTTTTGAGGAGTTTAAATACTGCGTCATTTCTGTGCTTGCCACAGGGCTATGAGCGATTCTGTCATATGCCTAACTAGTGCTGCTATGTGTTGGTTATCACTTACACTTCTACGCGAACTGTCGTGGCTGCTACAGTGTTTTTATCTTCCCAGGAGAAAACCTGTAAACTATGTATTGAACAACGTTCAACTCACTTGCTTGTATTCCTACAGGTAATTATATTTATAACCATGCTTGTTAGCAATCATTTAATGTTTAAAGAACTCAGATATATACTTTTGGTGTAAAGTTATACAGACATAACAAAAATTTCGAAGGTTGATGGGGTGACTATATGACAGATACAGTTGTCACAAAGTCACTCCATTTTTTTTAAATTTATGTTTTTTCCCATTTATTGTCAGTTCAGCCAACTATATTAACAATCCAGCATGAGGAGGACATGTGTGAGGAGGACTGGAGGTCGATCTTACCGCAAGTATAGTGAGGAAACTCTGGCAGAAGCTGACCAACAAGTTTTGAAGAAACGAGTATCACTGAGAAAAGCTTCCTGCAGGTCAGTAGCATAGTCAGAAATGGATTTACTATAAAAAGATGTTATTACAATGCATAATATTAATTTATCTATTCTTCTCAGGTGCAACATTCATAAGAACACACTGTGGCTGAAAACAAAAGAGGCCCGAAATGTTTTAAGTTGCAACACCAGTACCAGTGAGATACTAGGTGGTCGACGAGTTTTTACAGACAATGAGGATTTACAGTACATGCGGTTTCCATGTCTGCATATGGATTCCCGATTACCAGTTTCGATCTTTGTTGCATTGCCTATGATTTAAAATTAATTTTTATGATGTTTTTACTTGTCCCTAGTGTTAAAATAAAGTTTTATGGGGTTACTTTGTGATTGTATTATTTCCCTATTAGTTTTAGTTGAAAACCAGACTGTCACAAAGTCACCCCATATTGTGGTGTGACTTTGTGACAGTTATTTTTAACTGTAATTAGGTCATCCTTTGAGATTTAGTTTGTGCTACACATGGTAGTAAATATATCTGAGATTAAATCATTTTTATCTGGTTTACATGGGGTTGCATTGTGATTGTATTATTTCCCTATTAATTTTATAGAAAAACCAAACTGTGACAAAGTCACCCCAAATTGTGGTGTGACTTTGTGACGGTTATTTGTTACGGTTATTTGTTACTGTAATTAGGTCACACTTTGAGATTTAGTTTGTACTTGTTTGTTGTTATATAACGAAAGAGTATAGCTACACATGGTAGTAAATATATCTGAGATTGAATAATTTTTATCTGGTGTACATGGGTTAAATTGTGATTGTATTATTTCCCTAATAATTTTAGTAGAAAAACCAGTCATTTTAAACTATAATTAGGTTATACTTTGACATTTAGTTTGTGCTAGTTCGTTGTTACATAACGAAAGAATATAGCTACATATGTTAGTAAATATATCTGAGATTGAATCATTTTTATCTGGTTTACATGGGGTTACATTGTGATTGTATTATTTCCCTACATTGTGGTGTGACTTTGTGACAGTTATTTGTAACTGTAATTAGGTCATACGTTGAGATTTAGTTTGTGATTGTTTTTAGTTATATAAGGAAAGAGTATAGCTACACGTGGTAGTAAATATATCTGAGATTGAATCATTTTTATCGGGTCTACATGGGTTACATTGTGATTGTATTATTTCCCTATTAATTTTAGTAGAAAAACCAGACTGTCACAAAGTCACCCCACATTGTGGTGTGACAGTTATTTTTAGCTGTAATTAGGTCATACTCTGAGATTTAGTTTGTGCTTGTTATATAACGAAAGAGTAAATGGTAGTAAATATATCTGAGATTGAATGATTTTTATCTGGTTTACATGGAAAATAATGAGTGTCCCAAAGTTAACCCCGCTTACGGTTTAGTAACAGTTACTTCCGTTGATCACGAGCGGAGATACTGACATCTGGCGATGGAACCGGTTAAGTAGGGGAGTCTGCATACTTTCTCTGGTACTCGCTATGCGGACGGCTACCCATCTAACGGAAACCGGTGTATCCACTGAGTCACGGCTGTTCGCTAGTTGTTTCCCTTTAAAGCACGAAGCATTTGTGTCTGAAGGCGTTTTCATTCGTACCACCTCCCAGAAAGATTTAAATCCCCCTGGAAGAGGAGCATCGTATTAACTAGTACACTTTAGCAGAAGGTGATGGAGGCTCCAGTCCCACCTCACCGAGTTCGCCTCCTGGTGTAACCGGTGGCTCCTCTCTGTCAATCCAGAAAAATCCCAGGCAATAGTCATAGGTCGTACTACCCGCTCCTTCCGCCTCCACGATTTCTATCTTACCCTCCACAACCGCCCAATCCGTCACCCCCCACCCTAAAATACCTTGGCCTTACCCTTGACCGCCAACTGTCCTGGACTCCTTACCTCAAATCCCTCCGTGAGAAAGCTCTGTCCCGCCCCAACCTCCTTAAACTCCTTACCGGCCGGACGTGGGGCCCACCCTTCCACTGTCCTCCACACCTATAAATCAATCATGCGCCCTGTCCTTTGTTCCTTCCACCCTGCCTGGATATCGGCCCCTCCTACTTTCTACAAATCCCTCCAGATCCTAGAACACCACGCCCTCCACCTCACATACCGTATCAGACTCCCTTCCCCCATGCGGATCCTTTATGACCTCATCCCATTCCCTCCTCTCCTACAACACCTCTAACATCTCCGGCTCCTTTACACATCCCGCAAAATTGAGTCCCAAAACCCTCTGGTCTACCCTATTCTTACAAATCCCGGGCCTCTGCCACGCCACCACCAAACCGTTCCTCCCGGCCTTCACCTACATACGCTTCGTATCCTCTCCCAGGGCAATTTCCGCACCCTTCCTCTACCGGATACCGAACTTCGTCCCGATATCTACCCCTCCTAACAACTCTGATCCCTTCCCCGTAGCATCAGCACCCCTCCCCTCTTTCCCGTCCCTTATCCTTCCCGTCCGCTTGGCTACCCCTCTCCCATGTCCAGTCTCGTCAATCCTTCTCTCCCCTCCTTACTCTCTCTTCCCTCCCCTTCTCCCCTCCCCCACACTTCCCCCATCCCTGTCCCCCCCCCCTCCGTTCCCCTCCCCACCCCCCCCCCCCTGCGGGGGCGACTCGACTTTTTCCCATCATGTACAGTGCCAGTGTGTCCAGTGTCGTGTGTTTTTTAATCAGTGCCTCTGTGTTCGCCGTCCGCAAGTTTTATTTTGTGCTCCGTCCAGTGTCTTCGTGTTTCCGCAATGTAATTTTAACTCGTCACCGTGGCCAACTGTTTTTACAGACTATGTGTGTTTTTCTTTTTATTACTACTCGTCTGTTCATCGTTCCCTGATATATGTTTATCCCATTTTATCCATGTACGTTTTAGTCTGTCGAAAACTCAGCGGGTAAATTGTTTTAACATTCCGCAATTTTGATCCTCTTTTTATATTTTATCTCTTATTGCCAATTTATGTATGTCACATGGCTGAAGAGCACCCACCGCAGCTGCTGCCAGCCTGCCAGCTGTTTTACAGTTGGCTTTAAAACACAATAAAGGGGAAAAAAAGGTGATGGAGGTCGTGGAGAGTTCTCGACCACGGTCGAGCGTTTTCCTGCTGCGCCCTGCTAGAGATTGCCTGTCTCGACACATTCCTCCCGGCAACCGCGCCGTCGCCGCCCACCTTTGACGCTGATTCGCAGTTTCCCGGAACTGAAGCGCTCATTAATCACATCCGAGTCACCAAAGGTCAGGTGCGTAGCTCCCGAGGAAGTAAATCGCCAGGCTGGAGATTACTGGCAACACGACTCGCAAATGTTGCGCAACAATATACCGAGTAATTTTAACCATTAGCTTCCCAGGTCAGTTTTCTGTGACACTCTGTCCCAGGTGCGGTCTGACAGACAGCAATTTCCAAATAATCCCAAATACTTCTGACTGTTATCTAAGTGACCTAATTCAATTTATTACGCAAAACTCTACTTACGTTTACATAAATTCTGTGAAAGGAATACATTTTAAAATTACAGTTATCTATATCTATAAATGTGAATGTCTGTTCGGTGTAGTTTATCACGTCTGAACAACAAGACATAAAGAGCTAAAAATATGTACAGTTACTAATGTCTACCCGGGGAAGGCTTTAGGCACGGTTTTACGGCAATCAGGTAGCTATTTATCTATATATATTAATGTGAGTGTCCGTTCGGTGCAAACTTATCACGTCCGAACAACAAGACGCAGAGACTTAAATATTTGTACAGTTACTAATTTATACCTGAGGAAGGTTTTAGGCACGGTTTTATAGCGAACTGATATTTAGTAATTTGAAGAAGCTAACACGAAATGCGGAACAATAATTACTCTTTGAAAATTATATTTACTCTTTGAAAATGGTTTTATTGGTTGCATTGTTGCTTGAGGGTTGATAATGACAAAAGGGTGGAGTATTTTGGGATGGAAAGTTATCGGTGTATATAAAATTCTACGCGCGCGCGCGCGCGCGCGCGCGCGCGCGCGCGCGTGTGTGTGTGTGTGTGTGTGTGTGTTAACATTTCATTCTGCAGCGAAAACTATCGAACGCAAACGAATGGTCTGTGTGTAATTGTTGTCCGAAGTCTCCCGTTGAACACCATAGCAGTTCCATGCCGATAGCTATAAGGGGGTGGAAGATATGGTGGTTGAAAGTCGTCAAATTATAAAACAATTCGGACTCCAGCGATGACGTTAGCGACTCTATAGCAAGGACGGTACATACAGCGAAACGTGATGCCACAGACCACATCTTTGGTCTATGCGTGCTACAATGTCTTCAGCTCTTTCTCTGTAAGGATAAGCATACGAATAACGAAATATAAGAATAAATAAATGAAGCAGTGAAAAAGAAATTTCTTGTAATATATCTTTAAAAAAATCGATTTGACGTTTCGCGCATTATGTATCATAATCAACCAAGACGCGAGCGGAGCCTTGGGTTTAAGGTAGTGAAATTATATATTCCACAGCTAGACTGCAGAAAATAGATCTAACATTACATTATTTTATTAACAGTGTAAAAAGTCAAATACTCTGGCCTTTAAATTTTACTTTGTGCCATATTTTTATTGTTTACTATGAATGTAACGGTAAAAAACATAAGAAAATCTTAAAAAAAATCACAAAAATAAAAATTTCACTACTGCTTTGTTGGTAACTTTTTGTCTTTTCAAATGTTTTCATTGTACTCGATGCAGATTTTGGTAGAACACTCAAGGCAGGAGGGCTTCTTGCAACACTGGCAAACATAACACGTGTTTCTCTTCTTTTTTGGGTCACTGGTGGAGCATGTTCTACGTTTCAAAGGTGCCAATACAATTTCTTCTTCACTTTCACACTATTCTGACTCTGAATTATGTTCACTTTGAATCCCATAGTCACTATCTGATCACGAATCACTTCCTAATGGGTCTCCGAACCATGTAAAAACATTATCCTCAAAATGAGGGTCTGTAACACGCACCGCAGAGGAAGAGCTCGGTGCTGAATTCATAACGCAAAGGCCCAGGTGCGGTCTGTGAGACCGCTAACACAAAACAAGATGTAATAATATTGCTCTGATACGCGTTATCATGTCTACTGACAATGTAAACAATGCAGGTGTTGGAAGGAACCACTACACAACGCTGTATTATCCTTTCCCATCCCTGTCCATTAACAATTGACCAACAATAAGCACTTGCGGTCTGTGAGACCGCACCTGGGACGTTAACGGTTAATTTGACTTTATCCATTGGAAAATGGGTTTTTTTGAAAGCCTGCGACTGTGAGATGAATGGATTTGTTTATAAATAACAATACTGCTAGCAGTCACGATTTATTCCTTTATTTAGCATGACGCGTTTCGAAAAATAATAGTCATCTTCAAGTGCGTATTTTGTGCTGTTTCATATCATTTATAATGTTTTGTATGTGTGAGTGCCTGCTTCATTCTGCTGTCGTTGCTGTAATATATAAATACGCCCGATTTTACTTTATGGTTGTCTTTATATGGAGCTACTGGCGGAATTTTTTGACAAGCTTTTTACTTACAGTTTTCGTCTGATCCATTTGTGCCAGCTCTTACTAGGGTTGCCAGATTGAACTCGAGGCAGGCCCGGAGACCAGACGTGCCCCCCCCCCCCCAACCAGGATTACACGTGAAAAAAAAAAAAAAAAAAAAAAAAAAACCTAGTCATCTCCTCCCTCCCAGCATGTAAATGAGATAGTGCATATTCTGCACTTAACATACACTGATCAGTATCGACTTTTTGTAGCCACTCTTTATAATTTTCTTTCTGCAACCATTCTTCACGGAACGAACTTAGATATCGTCTCTTCATTTCACTATTATTATTCACTAATCTGAGTTAATGTAAGCTTGTCTGTTCTCACACGATCCGAGTATTCCAAAAATTGCCGGTAAACTGATAATAAACAATGAACGAACGAACACAAATAATAGACGTCGCCAGTTGACACGTTGCCGCAACAGTGTTTGCTTAATAATGAGCTAGCCGATTACTACCGACGCAACAATGAAAAGTTTTCAAAGGAAGAACCGAAAAGTAGAGTTTTGTTGCAATAAGAAATTGACATTTATATAAAGTGATTCATAATTACTAGAGAGGAGCCGGCCGGGAATGGCCCAGCGCACTGAGGCGTCTTGCCGCGGTGCGCGAGGCTGCTCCCGCCAGAGGTTCGAATCCCCGCCCCCCAGGGCATGGACGTTGTGTTCGTCCTTAGTTTAAGTTACGTTAAGTTCGATATAGATCGTCGCTACATGAGCATAGTGATGAAGGTTACATTCAAGCCCGGAGATGAGAGTCATTGGCCCGTAGACCCGGAGAATTCATTCCAAACCCGGGCACTCCGGGCGGCGCCCGGAGATCTGGCAACCCTAGCTCTTACACATGTCAAACATCACATCTAATACTTTCGCAAACATCTTCAAAAATCACAAAATCAAAATTAGCTTTTCTACAAACAACAAATTACAACAAAAGCTACTACTTAAGATTAAGTGCAAGCATGACCCATATTCTGACTCCTGAATGTAGGTATAAAATAACATGCCAAGAATGCTCCCAATTCTACATAGGACAAACAGGCCGAAATATAAACACCCGATACACAGAATACATTAAAGCCTACACAAACAACATCAGCAATAGCAACATACATAAAATACATAGGGCAGCCATTTAAAGAAATTGAGTAGAATGTCAAAGTACTCCACCGACTAGACAAAGTACATAAAATGGATCTATGTGATAAACTGAAAGTGTATTCACATTGTAGAAAATATGAGGACAAAATACTAAATTAAAAAGTGGAAAGTGAATCTGTACATTTTTTCCCATGTTTCGATAGCATACTCAAATAAAAGTGTTAATAAGTGTAAATGTAGCACCATTGTAAGTATGCATAAATTAGGACAATGAACAATTGTAAAATATCTTCTATAAAAACGCAGCATACTCTATGGGAATATAGTTGTTGATAAAATCCAGCTAAGGATTCCTTTGTAGCATACTCAGTGAAAATGTGTCTTTAGTAAACTTAAGCTTCGAACTTCTATGTAACTGTTTATTTATATGTATGTTTGTGACAACTGATGTACTTGTGTGAAAAATATTATATGTGATGTTTGACATGTGTGAGAACTGCCACAGATGATGGAGCAAACGAAAACTGAAAGCTTTTCAAAAAATTCCGCCATTAACTCCATATAAAGATAACCATAAAGTAAAATCGCGCGTAGCAAAGACAGCAGAATGAAGCAGGCACTCACACACTCTCATCATCAATAATATGAAACAGAAAAAAAAAAAAAAAAAAAAAAAAAAAAAAAAAAAAAAAAAAATTGCACTTGAAGATGGGAATTATTTCTCGAAACGCGTCGTGCTAAATAAATAAATATATCGTGACTAGTAGCATATTGTTAATTGTAAACAAATCCATTCCGGGTAGTTTTAACTGAGATCCCCTACCTAAACGTTATAACACGGAAACCAATTACCGTGCGAGTACCAAACGTGGTCGCATTAATGTCCAGAGTAAGGGGTGCGTGATTTCCATTCGTCTCAGCGCCACCGTCCAGTTGCAACTGTGGCCACCAGGTGTCGTGGTCAGTCATCGTGATCTAGAGCCCTGTATTGGGAGAGTACCGCCAACCGGGAGAGCGCCGCCATTGTAGGCCTATCTCGCAATAGCAGCGGTATGGACGGCGCTGTTAAATTAACATTTATTATGAAGGGAACCGGTCTGTACATCGACATGGTACGACAATACGTTAAGTAAACAATGAACTTAAGTTTTTAATCGTTTTATCACATCTACAGCGAATATTAAGGAAAAATTGGTAATCCGAGAGCAAGACATTTATTTTTGAGCAAACTAGTTGTAAAATTGTTTCGTGCTAAAATTTAAACCCTGTACCAAATGCACTGCTTTCGCAATAAGTGACGATCCTGCTTTGAATTAGCTAAGGACTGACGTTTTTATCTCTAATATATTGGTTTTTATCAAAGTAGATGTAATTAATACATGTTGTTTTCCATTAATCTAGTGCCTAATGTTGATAGGTGTTGTGTGCTAACCTACATGTGATATTATCACGTAACATTAACTGAGGTAACATTTTGGAAAGGTTTAAGTTTTTACACATTGTTATCGCGCTGCTGGGTACTTCAGTAAAATAAACTTTATCTTAAAATTTGAGTTTTGGAGATCTATTTAATGGGCGGTTTCATTTACCATCCAAACTTTCGTAATATGCAGGCTAAGTATAAATACGAAATTCGTCAAATACGGCACATTATGTTAGATTTTCATGTATTTATATCTTTTAAAAATATCTTTCTCTTACATGTTTGTCCGTCCAACATTGGTCGCAAGAAACTTGTATGAACAGATAAACCTAGAAGTTTACTCGATATTTCAAAACAAATTTACTTACTTCGCAAAATTTTGCATTCTCGTATGGAAATGCAGTTTTCCTTCCAATGCGGTGTACCCACAATTCGCATCTTTTCGTGTCTCTTTCGCCCTGTGGAATGCGTAAAACTTTCTACCTCGGACTGTCTTAGTATAACAATTCACTGCCAACACTGCGCCATTTTTCACCATATAAAAATGGAATATGCTATGTTAAGCTCTTAATTTAATATATAATGAGTCTACACATTTCGAACACCTCTAAATGCTAAAATGACAGCTAGTTAAGTGAAATATGCCATTTACTCTGATGGACTGCTTCGGCCTAAAATGGCGGACGTGCCCCACCCGCGCTCAACTGACCAATAGCAGCCGGCGGTTGTCGGCAAGCCACACATAAAAGGTTGGCGCTACTCTCCCAATACAGGGTTCTATCGTGATCCAGAGCACAGAGTAACATATATATTTGTCTGTGTCCAGAGCCTCACACAGCAGCATGGGAGTGTCTCGTGGTCTGAGGCATCATGTTACGGACTGGGCAGGCACTCCCGCCAGAGGTTCGAATCCTCCCTCGTTTTATGTTGTCCTTAGTGTAAGTTAGCTTAAGCAGTGCTTTAGTCGGAAAAATGTTTTTGGTGGTATTCTGCGCATTCCACATGAAATGAGTCAAATGGACATTTTAAAAAATCAAGTAATTAAAGATTTAGGCATGTGAATACACTATCATAGCTATAATTTACAGATTTGAAACTCATTTTAATTGTATTCAAGGGATTAGTGCAGATGAGGATACCACCCATCGGCTTTGGACAACGACATCTTACCGTAACTTATCAGGAATGACATATCAGAAGACAATAAAAATGCGTGTTCCTGCCGGGAATTAAAATCAGACTTATATCACACGGAAACCATTACAAAATTCGGACAATGGAACTGCGTGAAACGCTTAAAGACGGAATCAAGCGTATGCCACCATAAGAAGCAAAGCTGGCAGCATTACCAGCAGTTGAACATGCACACATCCAGCCGGTTGCAGAAGCACTGGTCAAAGAGATTAAAACTAGCTTCTATTTTAGTTCCTACTAGTACTACAACACAGTATTTTATAATCTTAAACTGTCTACAGTCTGAAAAAGACGATTAAATAAAGATAATATTTACTATTAAAAACTTAAATATGTAGTATTTTTGTTCCACAATATTATTTATTTGCTTGTTACTAGCAGCTTTCGGCTTCTTAGGCCATCGTCAGATAACTTCATACTAAAGAGATATTCCACACGTAACATTGAGGTTACATATACAAGGTTGTTTTTCAAAGATATGTGAACTGCAAATTAATTATGTCTATGAAACGATACTACATAACAAACGTACTCCTACAAACAAATGGATTTTAAATGAACATAATGGTAAGACATAGATTTCGGAATCAGGTTTTAAACTGTAAGACATACCCAGGGGCAGATATAGACTCTGACCATAACTTGTTGGTTATGAACTGTAGGCTGAAACTGAAGGAACTACAAAAAAGTAGGAAAATAAGGAGATGGGACCTGGATAAACTGAAGGAACCTGAGGTTCTTAAGAATATCAGAGGGAGCTTTAGGCAACAATTGACAGAAACAGGGGAAAAGAAAACAGTAGAGGAGGAATGGGTAAAATTGAGAGATGAAATAGTGAAGGTAGCAGAGGACAAAATAGGTAGGAAGGCAAGACCTATAAAAAATCCTTGGATATCACAGGAGATACTAAATTTAATCGATGAAAGGAGAAAATATAAAAATGCAGTACATGAAACAGGCAAAATGGAGTACAAACGACTAAGAAATGAGATTGACAGGAAGTGCAAAATTGCTAAGCAGGAGTGGCTAGAAGCCAAATGCAAGGATGTAGAAGAATGTATAAATAGGGGAAAAATAGATACAACCTACAGGAAAATAAAAGAAGCATTTGGAGACAAGAAAAACAGCTCTACGAATATCGAGGACACTGATGGAAAACCAGTTCTCAGCAAAGAAGGGAAAGCTGAAAGGTGGAAAAAGTATATAGAGGGGCTCTACAAAGGAAATGAACTTCGAGACAATATTATAGGAAGGGAAGAGGATGTAGATGAAGATGAAATAGGAGATACTATACTGAGACAAGAATTTGACAGAGCCCTGAAAGACCTAAGTCGAAACAAGGCCCCTGGAGTAGATGATATTCCCTCAGAGCTACTGACGTCTCTTGGAGTACCATCCATGACAAAATTATTTCACCTGGTGTATAAGATGTATGAGACAGGAGAAGTACCCTCAGACTTTAAGAAAAATGTTATAATCCCCATTCCAAAGAAAGCAGGCGCAGACAGGTGTGAAAACTACAGAACCATCAGTTTAATAAGTCATGGTTGCAAAATATTAACACGAATTATATACAGAAGGATGGAAAAGCTGGTAGAAGCCGACCTCGGGGAAGATCAGTTTGGGTTCAGGAGAAATGTAGGAACACGGGAGGCAATACTCACTTTACGGCTTATCCTAGAAGATAGATTAAGAAAAGGCAAAGCTACATTTCTAGCTTTTGTAGATTTGGAGAAGGCTTTTGACAAGTTCTGCAGCAAGCAGGGGTAAAATATAGGGAGCGTAATGTTCTTTACAACTTGTACAAAAACCAGACAGCGGTTGTCAGAGTTGAAGGGCATGAAAGGGATGCAGTGATTCGAAAGGGAGTAAGACAGGGTTGTAGCCTTTCTCCAATGTTATTCAATTTGTACATTGATAAAGCTATAAAGGAAAGCAAGGAGAAATTTGGTGAAGGAATAAAAGTTCAGGGGGAAGAATTAAAAACATTGCGTTTTGCCGACGACATAGTAATTCTGTCAGATACAGCAAAGGACCTGGAAGAGAAATTGAACGGAATGGACCGTGTGCTGAAAGGTGTATATAAGATCAACATTAACAAGAGCAAAACTAGGGTAATGGAGTGCAGTGTAAGAAAATCAGGTGATGCTGAAGGAATTTGATTGGGAAACGAACCAATAAAGGAGGTAGATGAGTTTTGTTACTTGGGCAGTAAAATAACAAATGATGGTCGCAGTACAGAGGATATAAAATGCAGAATGGCAATGGGTAGAAGAGCGTTCTTGAAAAAGAGAAATTTGTTAACCTCGAATATTGATTTAAGCCTAAGGAAGTCCTTTCTGAAGGCATTTGTATGGCTTGTTGCCTTGTATGGGAGTGAGACAAGGACGAGAAACAGTGCGGACAGGAAGAGGATTGAGGCTTTTGAAATATGGTGCTACAGAAGAATGCTGAATATTAGGTGGGTGGATCGCGTAACTAATGGGGAGGTACTGAACAGAATTGGGGAGAAAAGAAATTTCTGGCATACCTTGACTAAAAGAAGGGATAGATTGGTAGGACACATTCTTAGACATCAAGTAATTGTGAATTTATCTTTGGAGGGAAGTGTGTGGGGTAAAAACCGCAGAGGAAGACCAAGAGATGGATACAGTAAGCAGATTCAGAGAGATGTAGGTTGCCGTTCTTATGTGGAGATGAAGAGGCTTGCTCAGGATAGGGTGTTGTGGAGAGCTGCATCAAATCAGTCTCCGGACCACAACAACATCTTGCGCTACAATGGTATTAAAATATTAAAACTGTAATTGTATAAGAAAGTATTGTCAGCAGGTGATGGTAAAAACTAAATGTGGGTTTGTTATGAATAAGTATCAATACCACGTGCATAATAATAATCATAATAATAAAAGAAAAAACACATGTCTCCACCATATCCTTTCCTCCGGGAGTGCTAGTCTTGCGTGTTTGCAGGAGAGCTTCTGTGAAGTTTGGAAAGTAGGAGGCGAGGTACTGGCAGAAGTAAAGTTGTGGGGCGGCATCGTGAGTCGTGTCGGGATAGCACAGTCGGTAGTGCGCTTGCCCGCGAAAGGCAAAGGTCCCAGCACACAATTTTAATCTGCCAGGAAGTTTCAGTATCAGCTTGTTAATCTGGTGCGGCTTGTGTGAAGAAGTGAAGTTACTTCTTTTGCAGTAGTACTGTAGCTTATGGATAAATATTTAATAATCATGTAACGAGGGGCTCGGGATTATAATAGGCGAGATAGAACTATCTTTTCTTGGTCTAAACATTATATTATGATAATTGTTAGCCTGTATCGGTTTGCGACTCCACTGCTTCGTTTCGGAATCACCATTAATATTCGGTAAGGAATCCACACGCTTTTATTTGTGGTTTAATATTTCTCGCTGTCAGCAGCCTACACTATTGATCTCCGTCATCCTCCTCATGAACCGCAACAACAAACATAGGTTATCTCAAGGGAAACAAATTTAATCCTTTATTTTCATAAAACCGTTCGTCCAAGATTTCTGTCTTTATTTGGACAGAAAAATATATTATGCCTGCGAGTGTTTGGCATTTCAGGCAAGACTTAGAAACGAATTATGCTTATTAAGAAAGGCTCCTGTCTTAATTTGCAAAGAAGTAGAATTTTTTTTTTAATTTTTCAGAATTAGTTGTTGTATCACGTTCTTTTATCTATCTATTGATCACTTAAAACGGTTTTCAGACTTTGCGTTCATCCATCATTATCACACAGTATTCTAAAACTATGATCTATTCAACTCGTAGTGAATGTTACATAAGGAAATCCGTAATTTTAACATGAACTAAATTTCACTTGGAAGTACGTTTTTGTATGAATGAATTCTTAGTGATGTTATGGAGCAAGTACTGCCTCCTATGATGGCGCTATCGCTGTGGCAGACAACGCTGCGCGCAATTTCCAAGCGTCAAGCAGAGAGCGTACTGTGTCACGACAGTTGACCATCCACAATTAAATGGTAGCAGTACAACTTTAATCGTACAGACGCTTGCACCACAAGACGCACAACGGCATGTTGACTTCGCACTCTACTTGAAGTTCTATTGCTCCACGAAACACATACGGAAACGATATTTTCTAAATGGTTGGCCGGTACGATCACCTTCTGATAGACCGCGCGGAATGGCTGCGTGGTCTAAAGCGTCATTCTACGGACTTGGTGGCAGTTCCCGCCAGAGGTTCGAGTTCTCCCTCGGGCATGGGTTTGTGTGTGTGTTTGTGTGTTTGTGTGTGTGTGTTTGTGTGAGTGTGTTGTCCTGAATTTAACTCAAAGTAGTTTGTAAGTCTATGAACTGATGACCATAGGAGTTTGATCCAATAGGTTTACAAACATTTGTCTCTGTATATCCATCTCAGATGGATGACGGGACGGCGGCAATGTCTCAATTTGGCAAATGAAAAAAACCTTCCGCCCTTTTTTATTTTATTTTTTGCAACAACATGTTTCGAGATTCCAATACTCTTATTTGCAGACGCTTATAAGATCCATGAGCTACATCTTGGGGGTGAGAGGGTATATGCAGGATTTGAAATGGATGGCTAGTTCTCGTATTACTGCATGGATCTTATAAGTGTCTGAAGATGAGAATATTGGATTCTCGAAATATGTAATTGATTAAAATTTTTAAAAAAATAACTGCGGAAGGTTTTTCATTTGCCAATTTGAACATTTGATTTCTGGCTGTGGGCTACTTGAACGACGGGGTTTACCATGGAAACGTTCCCACATGTGATAATTTGAAGATCAGAATATGAAGAGAGGAATTCAGCATATCTACGGAGATATGCTTCATTCTGTTGTGCAGAATGCTAATCTGCACTTTCAGGCGTTTCTGGACACCGATGGGCGCCATATTGAGCCCCTTTTGTAACAGTAATGGCACCGGTATGCAACTGTATGTCATACCGTAGCATCACGACAAATCTGTTTGAACTGAACTGATTTTGGATTATTTCTGTTCACCATGTCCTTGACATTAATGCTACCAAGTTTGGTATACGTACAATTATTGATTATCATTTTGCAACGTGTTAAATAGGAAAAAAAATTTACAGTCTCCCGGTATGTGCAGTTCGTTGTAATTGACGGTAATTCATCGAGTAAAACAGAAGTGATATCTGGCGTTCCACAGGGAAGCGTTATAGGCCCCCTACTCTTCCTCGTGTTTATAAACGATTTAGGAGACAATCTGAATAGCTCCCTTAGACTGTTCGCGGATGATGCTGTCGTTTATCGGTTAGTGAAGTCAACAGAGGATCAAAAGCAACTGCAAAGCGATTTAGACAAAATTTCTACTTGGTGCGAAAATTGGCGATTGACACTAAATAAAGAAAAGTGTGAAGTAATACACATGACCACTAAAAGAAATCCGCTGAACTTCAATTACGCGATAAATCAGTCAAACCTTAAGGTCTTAAATTCTACCAAATACCTAGGAGTTACAATTACGAACAACTTTGACAGGAGAGAACACATAGAAAATATTGTGGGGAAGGCGAATCAAAGATTACGTTTCATTGGCAGAACGCTTCGAAGATGCACCAGCTCCACCAAAGAGACTGCCTACATCACACTTGTGCGTCCTCTCCTGGAGTACTGTTGCCCCTTGTGGGACCCTCACCAGGTAGGACTGACGGAAGATATTGAGAAGGTTCAGAGAAGGGCAGCTCGTTTTGTTTTATCACGTTACGGGGGGGGGGGGGAGAGTCACGGAAATTTTGCACGAATTGGGGTGGAAATCATTAAAAGAAAGACGTTATTCATTGCGGCGTGATCTGTTTGCGAAGTTTCAATCACCGACTTTTAGTTATGAATGTGAAAATATTTTGCTAGCACCCACCTACGTAGGGAGACATGACCATCCCAATAAAATAAGAGAAATCAGATCGAAAACGGAACGATTTAGGTGTTCTTTCTTCCCGCGCGCTATTAGAGAATGGAACGGTAGAGAAAAGTTATGAAAGTGGTTAATGAACCCTCTGCCAGCACTTAAATGTGATTTGCAGAGTATCTATGTAGATGTAGATGTAGATATCGTAACTTTTTCGATATTACACAAGATTTAGAAGTTACATTACCAGAAACATTTGCGTTTAAGCTCAGGCATGCCAATGGGGTTGTCGATTGAGCGCGTCCAGAGAGATTAACGCGCACCATCGACATTATAGGGGCGTGGTCGCTGGAGCGAGAGGGTCGATTATCGCCCGGTATGCGCGTCAAGTGGTAGGACGTGATCGGAGGTCGAGTGTGGCGGTGTACAGTGTAAACAGGTGGGCCAGCCGTTATCAGCTGATAGAGGCGGAGTTGCTGGAGGAAGCGGCGGACGGGAGATTTGAAAAGGAATCATGTAGTCGTGGAATCATGTACTCACTTTCCTCCGCCATTGTCAACGGTGTTTTAGTGGTTGTACTAACCAACTTTCAAGACTAATTCCTTCGCTCGATTCTGTCACAGTGATCTGAACGGCTAGTTATTGTTTGAATTGCGCCAAGTTTCCGAGTGCCGTCCGTTGCTGTTTACTACGGTGTGAGATTAAGGTCATTAGTAGCTCACTTGTGGCCAATTATTAGAAGTTATTGATCTTTAGCCGAACTAACGTTTGCTTGGTGGGCTTCCCCAACGCTATGGTCAGTGGTTCGAATCCCTCTCGGGCATGATGTTTGTGTCGTCTTTAGTATAAGGTAGCTCATAAGTAGTTTTTAATTTTAGGGACTGATGACTCCGCAGTTAAGTCTCTTAAGCTTAACAAACATTGAACATTTGCTTCCCCAACGGAAAGTTGTTTAATTTGTGTAAAACACCCGTTGTGATTACTGAGTGTTGGATTTTCAAGTGCAAACTGAAGTACAGCTTGTAATCTTGTTACAGGTGTGACTGGTGTATGGAGTTTCCGAGGTTATATGACACAATAGGAGGCCAATTCTATTGAAACCTGCTTATAATTGTATGGCTGAAAGTGAGATTATTTCATTATTCTGTCTCTCTTATCATTCAGGTAGTTTTAAAATTAGTTGGTGATAGGGCCAGTGCTCACCACTGATTGGATGAGTAAGTTAAGCACTTTTCCGGTTGTGTCGTAGTTTTTCTTCCGTTTTTTTTTTCTTATTGTTGTCAGCATGATATTGAAGAACCTGGGAAGCAGGTTGCTAGCCTTACTTGCCCAGGGCCCCACTGGGTTTTACTCCTAACGGTTGAGGGACTAACCGGTGCATTTGGTAGTCTTTGCCGTCTGAGCACAAAGGTGGCCACGACTAAGAATATGTCCGAGATGCCCAATCTTATTCCAAAGTAACTGGTATCCCAACTGTCAGGACCACTTACTTGGCCACTCATACGTTGCCCGTGGTTCATCAACTAGGACATGACTACAGGAACTCAAACCATGAACCAATGTTAGCATTGTTAGCATTGAATAGGGGATCATGGAGGAATTTTATTAGAGGTACTTTGCTCCAGACTGAACGCCGAAAGCCATAATCAGTCTCTAATGATGATGATGAAGATGATTTTTTTTCCTTTTTGCTTCTAATTGAGTGGGCTCTAGTGCTCATCACTGACTGTATTACAATTTAATTGTCGTGAGTTAGTGCATGTACGAGTATTTTACTTGAAAGTTATGCACCTTTCCAAATCGTTATAAAAACCTTGCTTCTAGTTGAGAGTGATCGTCATATTTAGTCTAAGTGAGCTAATGCTCAAGTGGCTAGTCTACTGACTGAAAGGTATTCAGTTTTGTTTACTGTTTAATAAATTAGATGGTATAAACGTCTTCGGTTACTGCTCTAACCAAGTACTTGTATTTGGGGTGATGAGACTTGTGTTGGCTACTAGGCTTTTGGAACAAAACCTCACCGGGATTTTATGGTACGTGAATCCTGACTTAAGTTATAAATAAAGGTATTTGTTAAAAGTGCCCTGTAACCTTCCGCTCGGGTACCGTTGTGTCCTAGCTTCTACCAGCTCCACGGTAGACCTCTCCCTTCCCAGCACTACCATGGTCCAGGATTAAAACAATTATCATACGGGAGCGATTCAATAGCAGCAATAATTTCGAGAAGAATGGATTGGCACGGCTTGTGGACAGTCGAAATATTTTCCATAAATTAATTTGCTCTCAAATGTTTGTGTCCAATTAGGCAGCTGAGATTACTAACCGGAATATTCTTAGATGAGGAAGGAATAGTTAGCAACGGTTATTTCATTTGGTTACGAAGTCTTGCATATTATCGCCTGTGAGCCGTGTCTTTGTAAACGACTTGTGTTTCATAATACAGCATCGACGTTGACCTTGCAGGAGTAACATTAAATCGCCCATGACGTAACCGCCTTGGAGTTAACTACTATAATTATAAAAACGCCGGCTCTAAAGAATGCTACGGGACAAGATGATTGTTTTGAAAATTTGCAGACTAAAATCTCGCCAGGTACAAACAAAAAACTTCTATCTATACTGAAATAATATAAATTACAATGCCAACTTTAGGTAAAGGTAAAGCAGTCAACAATCCGAAGATTGGTTTGAACACCACAGTGCATTACTAGGCATGGTCCTATTTGGAGGTGGTATGCCGTTGCCTTCCTCCGACCTTTGAACTGACTTACCCAGCCAGTTATAGGGGGACCTACAGTTTAACGTGGGTTCCGAACCACGGTGCTACTCGGTATTTTTCACATGAGCAATAGTGCCAGAGGTGAAAGAAGTGGAAAGTGACAGATAATTACTACAGCAATTTAGCTTCCAATAGCGGTACATGTTGTTCAGTTTTATATATGTGTGTGTGTGTCCGTATGTTTGTATGTGTTGCATACAAATCTACAGTTTTATTCCAATCTTTATGAAATTTTTTACACGTAAGCTTCAATCCATGAGGACGATCGCCGTAAGTGCAAGAATCACATACGATATATAGTTCACGAGATATGACGTCATAAATAATGAGATGCCCGAGAAACTGCTGCATTTTGTGACAAATCTGCTCATTTTCTCCTAAACCATAGGACAGATTTCAACCAAATTTGTTACACATATTCATTACAGCGAGGTAACAATTTCTGCATTGTTGAGAATCACATACGGCACATGGTTAAAAATATATTACGTCATGACCAATAGAAATCCGAAAAAATGCCATATAATGCGGCGAGACTGAAATACACTGTATGAGAATGACAGTACTTAGCGAATTGCAACAAACTTTAAACATAATTTCAAACCTTTATTTAACTTTTTCTCGCTGGCAACCATAGTAAAATTATGAAAGGAAAAAAGTTTCTCGCTTACTCCTTTTCCGCTGTTTATGGAGTAAAACTACGGCTCTCGGTATGACGTTACAATTTATAATTTGAACACTACAAATTGTAGCGACAGGAAATCTTACAGACATTATACGCACATATAGTTGAATGTAGCTTCTAAATCGTATCACATTCCGACACGTAGTTCATGAGATATAAGCACATAAACAATAAAGTTCCGCTGTTCATGCACTAAAACTACCGCTTTCGATATGACATTATAATTTATAATTTTTACACTACAAATTGTAGCCGCAGGAAGTTTTAGAGTCAGTATAAACGCATATAGTTGAGTATACTTTCTAAATTGTATCACAATTCGACACGTAGTTCATGAGATAAGAGCACATAAACAGTAACGTTCATGGAATACTGCCCCATCATGCACCAAGTTTTAATAAAAAAAATTCAAATGTTTGTTAAACTTATGGGACTTAACTACGGGGTTATCAGTCCCTAAACTTACAAACTACTTATCAACTAGCTTATCCTAAGGACGGCACAAATATCCATGCCCGAGGGGGGATTCGAACCCCCGACCGTAGTGGCCGTGCAGACTAGAGCGTCTCAGTCCCCTCGGCCACCAAGTTTTAATCTATTACTTCTTTACTACTAATAGTATTCCCAAGAGATTTTACAGACATGCAGCCATGATACAAATGAATATATACCTGGAAAATGGCAGCTATGAATAAATAAATATCCGGGCAACGCCGAGTTTTCGGCTAGTATATATATAATAATCAATAGGACAGGAGAAACAAATACCAGTATAACATAATGTTTATTATTGTACCATTTAGTTCTGATGAAGCATGGGAGAACGTTGGTGGGTATTGGTGTGGCAGCCTGTTGAACGCAAATGCACCCGACAATATGCGCAGTTCTGCATTGGTGCAGTTGGGTGTTGAGCGACTTTAATCTTTCGTATTCGAAATATCACTGTCAGGGGCAGGGTGGCCAGGTTTTTCCATTACTCTGTCGCCAAATTTTAAACAAAAATAGCCAAAATATCGCTATATTTTTACCGATAAAATGTCAAACTACAGCCATCAATAAAAATAGCCAAATATCGCAATTTTTTATCGTTTAACTTGAAGGTCAGTCAAGCAGCACTGTCTGAATGTGAAACAACAAGTATCCGCAACAACATATTGCGTAAAATAACAGGAACATCCTGGGGAGAATCGGCAAAAACAGTAAAGAGCACAGCTCTATCTCTGTGCTACGCTGCAGGCGAATATGCCTGCCCTGTCTGGTATAACTCTGCCCATACCAAACAAGTGGACATCGCGCTAAATAAATGTAGACTAATCACTGGCTACCTGAAACCTGCGCCTCGGCAGAAACTCTACCGCCTAGCAGGTATTGCCCCTCCAGACATTAGAAGTGAGGTAGTCGCACATAGAGAAAGGCTTAAGATATCTACCTCTGGCAATATGGCCACAATCCTCCTCCTCCACGTTTGAAGTCCAGAAAGAGCTTTATGCGGGCAACAAGTATGGCCACTGAACAGATGTGTTCTCGGCTAAAAACGTGGAACAAGAGATCCGAAGATCACTGGATGCCACCATTATAAAATCTTCCTGCTGATTTCACCCAGGAATGGCCTGTGTGGAGAACTCTTAATAGGCTCAGAACGGGTGTCGCAAGATCCAGAGACAACCTCCAGAAATGGGGTTACCCTACGGACTACACCATCAACCCTCTGTGTCTGCGGAGTTGAGCAGACTACAGTCCACTTATACCAGTGTGCACTATGTCCATCAAGATGCACCACTGATGATCTGATGTCCGCAAGCCCCGAAGCTGTTGCGACAGCGAAATTCTGGGCTTAAGTCGCCTAAATTGTCATCTTTGTCTAATATTATTTTTTTCCTTGCTAGCCTTGTGTTTTTTCCATTTCTTTCACTTCTAAATGTCAACCAACTTCAGCTAATAGTGATTATTATGCATATATCTATATCCATGTACCATTGTGCACTGAAGTTGGATGTTATGACACGAATAAATAAAATCAGTTAATTATATTGTGCCATTGTAATTATTTGACTTTGCTTTTCGGCAAGACTTCGGCTACATTTATATATGTGATGGCGTTCTCTTTGCTTTAATAATAATAATATGGTTTTCTGTTCCGCAGGACCTAATTGAGGAGTAAGACTCCATGGTAATGGAACAGGTCAATACATGAAGTTTAACACAAGAATGGTAATCTAAAAACTTTAAGTAGTCCTATGCAAACGAAAATCTTAAGGCTAAGTAAAAAGAATGAGGCTTCAACTGACGTATGTGCTAGGCATAGATAATGCCATCTCCCTTTATTCTAACCTTCTTGTTAACAAGTTTGAACTCAGGGACTGAATGAGGAACCTCTCTGGGCAACTTTGCTAAAGATTTACCTCCGGATGGCAGTTGGTAACACTTGACCAGCCCAGAGGCAAGCAGTTTGAACCAGCAGAAGACTCCAGCAGACGATACGCCATAAACGCTTATTTGAAACGCTTGCACTCTAGTTCCATTCATACTGCGCAAGCAGGAGTCAGCGGGTACATATCACAACATACACAATACACATTGGGGCCTCATAGACCAAAACAGACATTTAAACTTATAAAAAAAGAACAAAATTATTCAATAGTTTGAGAAAAAAATAACTTATACCACTTGAGTATCTCTTCTGGTGCTAATAACGTCTCTCTACACTCGGCAAAAGTGTCTGAAGCCCAACAGCATTTATTTACAGGAGATAAAATAAATGGAACACATGGTATGGATCTGTTTCACAGTTACAAATTCATTTGCTATGTGAACGTGAGTTCTGTTGCTTAAGAACCATTGTAACTAATTTTTTACTTCTAATGAATACCGAAATCGTGGTTAAGTAATCAACCTCTAGCTTTTAAACCGATGAGCTGTATTTTGAGTGTTAATATTTCACTAACGGTTGCTGTCTCAATCGTCATGTTTAAAATGAAAAAAAAAAAAAGTTTTACGGAATGAAATTAGCCTGAAATAATTTGGGAGGAAGTCAGCAGTAGTAGTAGAACATGTGGTAGGTTTCTTACGTTATAGAGTGGAGATTTTAACCGGTTATAGAGTGGGAGACAAACGAGTTGAAGACAGCTGGCAGGGACAGAGAATCGGCCAACATTGTCCTACGGGCTGTATCCCAAAATTACCTCGAGCAGTTAAATAGAGAGCTGACCCGAGGAGACAAGTTTTAGACTTGCTGATAACAAATAGACCTGCAGTTTTCGCTTCAGTTCGCGTAGATCAGTAAATCAGCGATCACAAGGCCATTACTGCATCAATGAATACAAATTTAAATAGAAATATAGAAATATCAACAAAGGTAGGAAGATCTTATTTAGCAAAAGCAAAAAGGGACAGTTTTCAGATCTGACTGCTGAAAACGATAGTTACGCGTCTAACACTGGCATTGCTGTGGACGAAGTGCTACACTGCTGCTCACTGTACAACATGTGTTAGATAATTATGTTCCAAATAAGACTGTGACAGATGGGAAAGATCCACCGTGGTTCAACAACCGAGTTTGGAAAATGTCTGTTTTGGGACCACTGCTGTTTCTTATTTATATAAATGATATGCCTTCGAGTATAACAGGTGACTGTAAAATATTTTTGTTTGCTGGTGATACCAGCTTGGTAGTGAAGGAAGCCTGTCCGCCATCTTGATGAATTTTGGAATGCTATTTCTCCGTTAAAACTATGCGTTAAGTCCACCCTATTACTTTTAACGCATTGAACTGAGAGTCACTGTAAAAGTATGTACTTTCAAACAATATACGTTCTTGAATAAATAGTAATAAATACTCATCACAACATATTTGAAAACTTAATTTTAACTGCTAATTTGCACTCTTTTAACATGTTGTACATCACGGCAAATCCCTCAGACGTATTATTCCTGTTTTAATTGACATAAAAAATTAGCTCTACAATACGAACACTTCTCCAAAACTTGGCAATATGGCGGGGGCAGTCTTCACTTTTTCAGCGTAAGGGCGTCTCCCTGTATGCTAACCACCTTGCTTGTTAGGAAGCTTAGCTGGGGTGGGCTAAATCATTTGCAGAGATTTCCCCCTCCCTCGCTGTCAGTGGGTACCGAGGCTACATGTGGTCAGTTGAAACTCTTCTTTGGTACTGCTCTACTATGAGCATGAGACTAGGCTTTCTTCAGATTGGCTTATAAGTTAAATTGCTCCTTCACGTCTCTAGTTTTCCTGTAATATCCCCGCAATGTACAGCTGTGTGATTCTATTTAAATTCCATATAATTTCCTATCGGATTTTCTTCGAAGTTTGATTTCGCGTTCTCAATAGTGTTCTTTAGTTGAATCCTTGCACTCCCAAACTGTAGAATCCTTTCTCCTACGCTTAAATATGTTTATATGCTTTTCATGTCCATTTGGTAGCTAAATTTGATGATTTTCGGGAACTTTTCTGTACTTCTGGTGTGCGCCCTTTGTCCATACAACACGTGGAAGAGATGAGACAAAGCCTTCAGCTCACTCCATCCCTCTGTGTACACGAGTGGTTAATGATAAACTAGCTTTAGGTGTCGTTGTTTCTAGTACGTGTAACGTGGCAATTTTTCCCGATCTTTGGTACTTCTAAACTTGTAACATCAGAACTCTATGGCCCACGTGTATTCCAAATAGCGTGTCCTATTCATTAACAATTCTCATTAAATAGATCCTTTCCTCCTGAGTAGAATGAACCGTGTTTTTATTTTTCCCGAAATTGTATTTTTTCACTTTGTTTAAATTATGTGATCCGACCCCGTAGCATGTTGTATCCTTTTGTAACCTTGCTTATTAGATAGATCACACTTCCCTGAGTAGAACGAATGGTAAAACGATCTCTTTCGCAATTTAATTTCTTCCGAAATTGATTTTTTTTTCATTTTGTTCAAATTTCATGATCTGACTCCGTAGCATCTTGTATCATTCTGTAACCTTCCTTATTAGATAGATCTCACTTCCCCGAGTAGAACAAAAAGTTACACGACCTGTGTTCAAATTTTGTGATCCGACCCTTTAGCACGTTGTATCATTCTGTAACCTTGCTTATTAGATAGATCTCACTTTTCCGGGTAGAGCGAAAGGTCACACGACCTCTTTCGCGATTTTATTTTTTCCGAAATTGAATGTTCTCACTTAGTTCAAATTTTGTAATTCGACCCCGTAGGACGTTGTATCATCCTGTAACCTTGCTTATAAGGTAGGTCTCACTTACCTGAGCTTAAGCCTCAATCCCGTACGCCACGGAACCAAGTATTTGTTTTAATAGTGAGTGTTGTGTTCGGTGCTTGGTAAGTAACTGCATGGCTTGGCGTTTGAGTTTGTAGAAAATGTGTATCAATTCCTCCCTTCACCCCTCTGAAAAATAATCACTTTGGTTCCGCAAGTACAACTTTTGCAGGTGGGCAGTATTAGGGCCATATAATCTAAGTGTACATTTTTGTCTCTTTTGTGAGGTGTGTTTTTACATTGGTGTGCCCCCAATATATTGATCATCTCTTTGTACAATAAACCACTTCGTTAAACGTGAGTCCCTTGTCCTAATTCTCTCCGCTGTTTGAGTCAAGTCAGATTTTTACCCCGCTTCTCTAGTACCGATTCCGTTGCGCATATTTTTTGCTAATTTTTATTTAAGACGATCCACTGCTAGGGATCGTCATTTACTTAAGTGCAGTTCTCTCTTTGTTGACGATCCACTAACAGGACTCGTGAAACGGTGACTACAGGCTTGTTTACTTAGGCTAGGGAAGAGGGGGACAGACCAATTTAAATACTATAAAAACACACCTTACAAAAGAGTTGAAATTTACCCTTAAATTATATGGCCCTAATACAGCCCACCTACAAAAGTTGTAGGATTACTTCTACGGTTCAGCACACCAGTGTCTCTTGGCTACCGCAGCCAGGATTAATATAAAGAGTAAAAGCAGTTCAGTTTCAACTTGAACGTAAGCTCTGTTGCTCAAGACTCATTTACTGTCTATTTCATGTAACTACAAATGTTTTACTTCTGATGAAGGCTTCCATAGTTGAAGCCGAATCCTCTACCTTTGCTACCGATGAGCTGTATTTTTGGGTGTTAATCCCATTTTTATCACTATAAACACGCCTCCTCCTTCAAGCTTCAGACTCTTTCCGTTTCAGGATTTCATTACTACTGTCAACGTGTTTGCTCCGGCTTTCCGTCCCTAGTACAACATGTGAAGTTCTCCATAGACGCTCGTACAGTAAGCTTATATTATAGTAACCTTTTCTTCCTCTGTTCTATTGTGCCTACCGAAATCAGTAAGTGTCTAAAAGGGCGTTGGAGGGGGGGGGGGGAGGGGGCGAGGATTTATCTAACCTAAATAATGAATGTCACAGGGTTCTGGTGGAGCTAGGGGAAAGCAATAGAGTAAACCTATTGTGGGTCCCTGGCCACTCGGGGATCAGTGGCAACGAACATGCCGACAGATTAGCCAGGATGGGGGCAAACACTCTATTTATTGGACCGGAACCTGTCCTGACAATCACCAAGGCAATGATCAAATTGGAGGTACGTAACTGGCTCAGAAGACAGCACGTAAAATATTGAACCAAAGTCTATCAACAAAATCATGGCAAGGTAAAGATGCCAAAGCCATGTTTTAAAAGAAGCTCTGCAATCCTGGGCCTGTACAGGAGAGAGATTAGACTCATGGTTGGATTGCTGACAGGCCATGAGAATTTCAGAAAACACCTACATACAATGGGAATAACAGAAGAGGACCCTAAATGTAGGATCTGTGATGACGGTGATGAAACTGCATCACATCTAATCTTGGAATGCATTGCATTGGACAGTAAAAGGCACAGAACATTTGGGACAACCAGACCCGAAGAAACTGTGTCTAATAAAGAACTGCACTGTTCAAGGGCAGTGGTTGGCTTTACTAGATATACAGGGAGCGATACCGCACAATAAACTTAGTTTCGGTGCGGGCAGTGGCGGGTTGGACCAAGACTGTTTTGGCTTCCCTGAAAAAATCAACCTAAATAATAATAGTAATAATAATAAAAGAAGAAAAACCATTTATGCAATGCACACGTACTCTGCTAACCTAGCCTGACCTGTTCATGGCGAAGCTACATTTCTTCGCCCGACAGTGGATGTCGATAAATTTGCACCCAGGGTCTCCACGGAATCGTCTGAGCCTCTGGTTATTCCTACGACAAGGATCCAAGTCGAGGATCTCAGCAGGTTCTGGAAAAGATGCTGCAAATCGATAGCTTCGCTTCTACTCCACTATCGAGGGTATTTGTCTTCACGGAATCCGCCAGTGGCCTGAAGGAGCCGAGGATGACCTGTGAACCAGGTGACGGGAGCCACTGCTGCCGACTTGAGCAATTATGTGCCGCCGCATGCACGCATGCTCTCTATCGCCGCCGGCAGAGCCTCCTCAACACCTCGGATCAGACCCTCCTGGGAAGCACAGTGCACACCGACATTTTTCCCAATCTTCCCGCTACTTCCCTAAGGAGCTCCATCACGCGCCTTACACCAGTGGCGGCGCTAGACGAAAACTGGACGTCGGCGAACTTGTCTCTGCGAGGCCCCTTTCATTTTTCCATTAATGAAGAAAATGTCAAATGAGCTGAATTATACATCAATAATCATTATACTAAAATTCTATTAGTATAATATACGAGTATTATTGCAATGACAAAAATCGCTATAAACAAACACAAATTAGAGATACTTATCAGCTTTTCGTCCCACTGAATTTTTTAAGATCACATCTTGATACTAGCCGCTATTTCGCCTTCAGTTGATACTACTGACAACGCAGATAGTCTTTCTTGGCTCACTGTGCTTTTCAAGTTAGTCTTGATCAATTTTAACTTTGTAGAGCTTATCTCGGCCGACGCTGTACTGACTGGAACTGAGCATCATTCTGATTGTTATATAAACATTTCGATATACATCTTCCAAGTCATTTTCTAAAATGTACTGACGAAATAGTTTTGCAAGTATTTAACTAAAAAATTGCATCATTGCTTCACTCATACGGAAATAAATACGGATAACTAAATAACTGCCGGCCGGGAATGGCCGAGCGCACTAAGGCATCATATCACGGTGAGCGAGATCATTCTCGTCGGGGGTCGAACCCCACCCTTGTGTACGTATATTGTGTTCGTCCATTGGTTAAGCTAGTGTAAATTAGATGTAGGTCGTCGCTACATAACCTACCAGTTGGAAAACGCCGTTAAACATCGAATATATATAAAAAAAGAAATGAACATTAAAATGTTAACAATGTTTTGCGAGGCCCCCACAGACGCGAGGCCGTCGGCGGTGGCCGACGTCGCCGATGCCTAGCGCCGCCACTGCTTTACAGTGGAGCTCCCAATGCCTATTAAAGCTACCCTTAGCCCCTGTCCGGATCCATCAGACGGATTGACCACTGTCGCAACAGGCGAAACAGCCCGGCTGACTCCGAGGTATTAGCAGCACCGCGAAACGCCTCGCAGAAATGATGCCAGAGTTAGGGTGGGAACCATTAAAAGAAAGGCGTCATTCTTTGCAGCGAGATCTATTTGCGATATTTCTTTCACCAACTTCCTCCTCCGAACACGCTCGTATTTTGCTATCGCGCACCTTCATATGGAGATATAACCATGATAATAAGACAAGAGAAGATCGAAAACGGAAAGTTTAAGATGTTCCTCTTTCCCACGCGCTATTAGAGAATGGAACGGTAGAGAAGTGAAAGCAGTTCGAACGTAATTTGAAGAGTAAATATGTACATGTTGATCCTCCATTACCAAAGGTAGATTTTTTGTTTTACAATTTTTGTCTGTTGTTGTTTACTAAGAACTCTTAGCCTGGGTCATCCCCGAGTTAATGGACGTTTCTGTCAGTTATCCACTATCATTGTTGGCCGCGGTTTTTAACGGCCACTATCTCAGTTTCCAAGATGCCCACTGTATTGAAAGGGACTTCCTGTCTGTCTGCTTGGTGTTCAAGAAACACCGTAAATTCGCATCTTTATAGTTTTGCACACTACTATTCAGTATATTATCTGGAAGAAACAATGATGGAAAGTAGGATACAAATTCAGGGTATACGGATATCAGTGATTAGATTTGATGATGAATGACATTTCTATCCTTAGCGAATGTGAAAAATTAGAGCATCCGTTGAGGAGCGTGAATAGTTTAATGTTTAGAGATTTTGGATTGAGAATTAACCGTAAAAAAAGACGAAAAGTAATGAGAAACAGCACAATGCAAGTAACAAGAAAATTAACACCAATATAGTTGATCACGATGTAAATGAGATTACAGAATTATGCTGCCAGCAAAGCAAAATAACCCACGACGCACAATTGCAGGAGCATATAATTTATTAGCACTGTAAAACAGGGAATTCATGACCAGGAGAAATTGGCATGGGCGTAGACAGATGTAGGTTTTTAGGGGTTCAGACCACTCCCGAAATATTGACAAAGAGAAGAAAAACGGGGAGAGGAATTATTTTAAAATAAAGTTCGTTTTCTGGCCAATTTTTGCAGCAAGCATGGATTTATTCGTTATTCGAAACTGAAAACGACATTTTCCTACTTCAGCTTCTTTATTCTCTTCACTTTCGTGACTGTGAAAGGGGTACATATCAAAACACCAAGAAAATGAACAATAAACGCGACCTGGGACCAGTTGGAACAACAAAGAATTCAGAATACTATAAACCGTATCCACTGATGATGCCCGAAATAAAAGCGAGCAACTAAGAAAATTGCAGTAATATAACGCTGTTCCCAGTTCCAAAATCTAATAGCCTATTTTAAAATCGTTGGCAGTGCACTCTTTATTTCAAAATTACCTTTTCTTCAAAATGCGAGGCGACAGATACTACGTCCAGTAAGATAAGGGTGTCATGCTCGGGTCGAAGCGATTCGTCGCGAGCTGTATCAGTGCAGCTGGTCACTCGCGTTGGCCGCATCACACGCGAATCATTTTGCATAATGTTTATTACATCAAAAACGTGTCTCTTCTTTATGTTGGAACTAAGTTTCGAGGGAGGCAGCAATGAGACCAGTTCCTTTTTCATCCTCAATTTCTCTACGAATTGGTCCACGTATTGTTAGAGAATACATGTTGGCAGTAGAAACATCCGGTATTATATCGATCGACAGCTCGCAGTCGGAGGTAGCGGTCACACTGATAAGATGAAATCCAAAACACTATGACAGTCACGAGTTTAAATTCCCTTATTATTTTTAGCATCAGGTCTGGTGTTTTTGAAGTTCGTCAGGTGCCAGAAATTCTCATTTAGCGCCACAGCGTAATTCTGGTGTTATTTCAAATAAATCCAGTGCCAAATCTGGTGCTTAACGGATTTTTCCATGAAATTGTCTCCTATGACTAATAAGTAAATCCTGAAATCCATTTAATAATTTTAGTAAAGGTACACAAACGAAGTTCAGCCTTACACGTATCTAGGTCAAAACTCGAGCAGGGGAAGTCCCTGAAATTGTCATTCTCGTGCGTAAGTAAACACAGCATGCGAGGCTCAGTGCAAGCGCACTTGGTTCAAAGAGTCCTTTGTTTTCTTCCCAGCTCCCAGGGGATTTCACAGTTTCATGTGAAACCTGTTTCTTGTATGCAAGCCCAACCACAGCCAGTATTGTGAATCTACCTCAAACTGATGGTCGCTGTTTGTTGCTGTATACACAGTATATAGTGAATAAGTGATAGTGTAAACATTGTGATCATAGCTATTTGTCTACTTTCGCTCCCACGTAGTGTTCAGCCAAGTTCAGTTAGTAAAAACGAAGCACAGAAATTGAATGAGTGTTCAAACATTGCATTCCATTTTATGTGTGCGATTTGGACTAAAAACAGAGGGGAAATGCTGTCACAACTATGAACTTCCGAAGGATATAGTGGCCAAAATAGGAGGTATGCAGAGCTACAGCCATACTTCACCGTCCTGCTCTAAAAATGTAATAGCGGCAGCTGGCTCTTCAAGTGAAGAAGATTTTTAACGAAAGAAATGTAAGTAAGAAAAATCCGTTTATATATATATATATATATATATATATATATATATATATATATATATATATATATATATATATATATATATTAAGCTGGTGCTTTTCTGGTGTTTTAAAGTGTAGAGTTTAGGGCTTTTTCATTTCAAGATTTGGCAACACTGCTTATTATAATTATATTTGAAATATAATGAGAGTAGTTTCGTTCCATGGCTTAAACGAACTTAATATATTCGACATTGGGCCATCTTAAGGAGTAGAATGAAAGGCGTTTGCCGGAACTGGTAAGCTTCTTCCATTTAATTGGATCCCCTTTGCCCCATTGTCACCTTGCCTGATAATTGGTTGAATAGAACCGCGACCCTTTATAGGACGAATCTCACAGTCCGCTCTACTCCTCAGACTGGAGGATGAAAGGTATAATAGGGTTTTTTTTCTTTTTTTTCTCCATGGCAGTGGTATTTTACTTAACTTGTAATAAACATTAAAAGGAGAATTGTGGTAGAATATATACGAAGTTTGATGGCAGATTTAATAAGTTATTACTATTATCTTTAAACTCTGTGACTCACTGCATGGTTCATGGAAGAGAGCTTTACTCTATCGTTTTGTGTACTAGTCTGTTTTAATAAGTTTCCTAATGTTGTTTCTGTGTAATTCTTTGCAAAGGAATTTCATTTTTGTAGTTGCTGAAAACCCCTCCCGAAATGAAAACCTGTCCAGGGCTATGTCTACTGATATCAAACATTCGGCGTAATGTTCCTGAGAATGTACGTTTGGAACCCAGGATTTTATGGAAGCAAAACATGGAAAACCGCAACAGAAGTAAATCCAAGCATTTGTGATGAATGTTGAAAATTAACTAACAAGAGGAACTTCTCCGTACAATCGGCGAAAAAAACACTGAAACAAAAAAGACGGCTCAGGATGATAGGTCATGTAATTTGTACCACTCGTCCTTGAAAAGTGTTTTCCTGGTGCAGACACTGCATACTTCTTTTTTGAGGGACGGTGATGTTCTTGACACTTACACCTTTCACATACATGTAACATCACAAATTTGTTATTCGTGACAATAACAGCTGCCATTTCTCGGTTTATCGTAGGATTATCAAGAAATACTAATAAGCACATTATACACCTCATTTTAAGTGCATAACTCTATGTCCAATCGACCGTCCTTTATTATTCTTCACAAGCGAAGTCTCATTAACAAGTCATGAACTCTGAGTTCGAAGCGTTGAGGTGACTTGCGTGCAATAGCAACCAAATGCTAGCTGCATCTGTAAAGACAACCTCAGATGGACAGCAACTTTCCCAGTAGTTACGGGAAAACATTTTGGATTATCCAACATGAGGTTGACATTTGGATATTTGGAATGGCTGACGACACGTTAAACTCGCAGTTATTATGCTTCCTAAGGCCATGCAGCTTTGTGTAATGGCAGCATCCGCTTTGGCAAAATATTCTTGTGATATAAGGTAAAGTACTCAGATGGTTTTTGTCACCAACAAAAACAACTCTGACCTTCAGTCGCTAACAGTTTCGACTATTACAGCTCTTACTGGGGTAATTTCGTAAGAGAACTCGTAAAAAAATAGCTATGTACAATAAAAAAAATTGAGAAAACACAGAATCTTTATTCATAGGAGTACCTAGTTTGAAATACACAAGGAAAAATGCATATTACTAAGAATAGTATAATGATCGCATTATCGAAGCTAAGAACCTTCACAGAAGTACAAATTACAACAGCTGGCTCTAAAGATGAGAACGGCAAAAAATAATTTATGATGAGAAAAAGAAGTTATTCGGTGTTTAGTAATGTATCACGAAAGTTTAATTTATATGAGGGATTTGATGGACTGTAATTCAAAATTAAGAAAGTGAAACGACTCAGAATTAGTTCGAGCCAGTGGACAAAGCAATAAGCGAGAAAGGAGGAGTGGGCATGTAGAATTTTGCATGTATCGTCATTTTCAGCCAGCACGTAGTAAACGAATCAGGTGCGGACGTTACACACGATGAAGGAACCTGTAAACGACAGCAAATTACAGATTATACACAGCATCAAACAGCTTTTGTCTGAATGTTCTTTTTTCTATCTTTAACGTGTGCCTGTGTTATACCGCCTACTTAAAAAACCCTTAATTGCAGTGATCCATTTAATTGCCTTCGTTTTGCCATTATTTCTATTTTCCTACAATTATACTATTTATTTTGTTAACCTAGTGGGTGCCATTCATTTAATGTCCAGATAAAGGTTTTGTCTCCGTTTTCCTCGTGTCACCATGTATGCCAGTGTATTCTTATACCTCCTTATTACTTCTCAGTCTACCAGTTTCTCCATAAGTAATTTAGGTTCCTAATAGTTTCCTTATAATATTTGTTTCTTTCCTTTGAATTTCTACATTATCCCTCTATTTAAAATTAAAGTTTCTGGTCCACAAATAAATCCAGTTTTGATTACACTGCTGTAATGGCGAAGTTTAGTGAATTTAGAAAGTGATTTTTTTAATTATAAATATGTTGCATCTATCTGTATGCAGCCGCCATTTTTATAGCGAACTTTGTTAGTAGCTTAATCTACAATGTTTCCTTGTAAGATTTCCCGTAAGCATTTAAAGAGAGAAACCCTTTTCAATTTTCCATATTCCTGTTCTACAACTTTTTTGCTTGTATAATCGCCCGTTACACATCCCGTTTTTATTCGTGTGATTTTTTTAGTCCTAATTTTCACGCAAATTCTTTGAGAATTTCATTTTGTTCTTGAGCTGTAATAACATACCTGGTTAAATCCCGAGATCATCTGCTAAAGGCGAAGCAATCTACTGTAATACTTATTTTCAATTAATTGACACTCATATCGAAGTGGTCCGCGAACAGTACAGGAATCTGTGGAGTAGCAGTGTGGGATCTCGATAATCTTAACAGCAACATTCGTAATCTGGATCAGCTCAATATTATGTATAACATGAAAACTATTTGTAAGACAATCATAAATATTACTGAAAACATTTCTGTCTAACTTGTCCGTTTTTAGAAATTCAGTAATATTTTACTTTTTTTTTAAGAAGCAGTTAACAAAGTTCAAATGTTTGTTAAGCTTAAGGGACTTAACTGCGGGATCATCAGTCCCTAATCTTACAGACTACTTATAATCTGCCTTATACTAAAGACGACACAAACATCCATGCCCGATGGAAGGGGGTGGTGGGGGGGGGATTCGAACCCCCGATCGTAGCGGACGTGCAGACTGTAACTGGCGCGCCGCAGACCGCTCGGCCACTGCGGCCGGCCAGCAGTTAACAACAAAATTTAAAACAGGGCTTCAATATACAAGCATCTCTCGAAAAATAACAGGAAATAGGTGATATTTAACAAAATAGTGTTTTACACAGGAAACTTGTAAGATTTTGACAACAAAATAAATTGAGGGGAATAATCACAATTGAGGCTACAAGACAGAAGGTCCCACTAGTGTGGATCTTTTAATAAATTACTGTTCAGGACACTTACCTTATGTGTATAAATATATATACAGTGTGTTTCACTAAGTGTGTTTGCCTCTGTAACTTAAAAAATAATAGGTGTCGGGAAATTTTAATGTGGTAGGTCAACACAAGAAATGTTACACTTTCTTCGGAGCTATGAACATAGTTTATTGTATCAATTTCCAAAGAGTTACAGCACAAAGATATAATTTTTTAAATGGAACAATAGTTTTTTCTATCGTGCATTGGATTCGTTGAGCCAGCTGCGTCCAAATCAATTTAAACTACATTCCTATCACTGTTAGTTTGGGAGCTACAACCCATCAAAGTTTCAGGGGCAGATACTACAAACGCTGCGCATAATGCAATGCGCCTTCTAAATGTGGTGAGGCCGAGTTGTAACGTCGTCGGTGTCACGGGGCGAGAAGCTTCCTCGATGCGCTGTTAGACTGCCGACTGTCGCCGCACACGGCCGTATACCCGACAGTTGGAGCCACACAAACAACCGGGGCTCAATATACCACAGTTACTGACGTAGGATGACGATGGCATACACAAGCAACGAGTCCGTTGACATGTTGCTGATGCTCGGTGAGTGCCGACACGATGCCACTGAAGCAGCCACGGTATATGCCGTGAGATATCCTAGGCGAAGAGCCGCGGCAGCCATTACGTTCTTACATGCCGAACAACGACTTCGGAAAACAGGCGGCTTGGTAATGCGCCGCAGTAACAGACGAAGACCTGCAAGAAGTGAGGAGACGGAGGTGTTTGTTTTAGCTGCACTACACCATGATCCTCATGTTATCTTAGGAGCCGTTGCTGCAGCCGCTGGTGTCAGTCTCACATCTGTGTGGCGTATAGTACACGACCACAGGTTTCACCCGTACCGCCTGTCACTGACCCAGGAGCTGCATGGGAACGATTTCCATGCAAGAGTGACATTCTGTGAGTGGGACATGCGTAATTTCACACTGGAGTTTTTACGAAGTGTTATGTTCTCTGATGAGTCCACGTTCACAAATTATGGTGCAGTGAATCGCCATAACATGCACTACTAGGCCGCAGACAATCCTCGGTGGGTACGACCTGTCGACTGTCAATGTAGGTGGCCTATTAATGTGTGGTGTGGAATCCTTGGGGATGAAATCATCGGTCCACACTACTTCTCAGGTACACTGACAGGTGAGTTATATCGCGCTTTTATAGCCGACAGTTTTGGTGGTCTCCTTGAACGTGTGTCTACACACGAGAGTCCATATGTGGATGCAGCACGATGGTCACCCAGCCCATTCTGCGCGTGCTGTTGTGGAAAAACTAAACAACAGGTTTGCAGGAAGATGTTTGGGGCGCCATGGTCCCCATTCATGGCCCGCAAGGTCGCCCGATTTAACGCCAGTAGATTTCTTTTTGTGGGAATATCTAAAGGATCGTGTATATGTCACTGAGCCCACATCCCCAGATGATCTAAAACGGCGCATCGAGGACGCATGTCGTTCCGTCACACCGGCGATGTTACATCTCGTCCGCAGATCCTTTCGACGGCGCATTGCATTATGCATTGAGGAACACGGTCACACATTTGAACATCTCATGTAAATCAACTTCCCACCACCATAACATCCATCACCCACCACACAGCCATGTATTATGCCCCTGAAACTTTGAAGGGTTGTAGCTCCCAAACTAACAGTGATAGGTATGTAGTTTAAATTGATTTGGACGCAGCTGGTTTTAACGATTCCAATGCACGACAGAACAATCTAATGTTCCGTTTAAAGAATTATATCTTCGTGCTGTAACTCTTTGGAAAACGATACAATAAACTATGTTCATAGCTGCGCAGAAAGTATAACATTTCTTGTGTTGACCTACCGCATTAAAATTTCCCGTCACCTATTATTTTATATGTTACAGAGGCAAACACACCCTGTATATAACAGCAGTGCTTCAGCTAAATTTCGAACTGCTAACACAGCAACAGTGTAAGTACTCGAGTCCTGGGGCTCGGATCGCAAACATTTAAAAATATAAAACATATAATGGCAAGTTGCGTTAAAACGGGGTACAAACACGTGGCCGTAGTGACTTTTGCACAGAGTGCCACTTGTACGGAGCTCGAGGCTCTTGCCGGTCTAACCGGCTTTTCACAGGTACTGTAAACTACAGGCTGATTAACAAGTCCAGCTGCTCACCACAGCCACTCCTGGGAGGTGGTTGGCGCTCACAGCACAGCAGTAAGAAACCGTGTACTACTTCAAGGTGGCTCACTAATGCGTTTCGTGTCAAATTTATTTTCAAGACTGGTAGTAATCAGAACCGTCAATAAAATTCAACATGATAACAACTGACAGTGAATTTCATAATATCTTCTAATATCATGATACTTCTTCTAATATCATGATACTTCAAGAATGGCGTGGTAGCCAAGTACGAAACATGCTATTACTTACAACTGTTGAAGCTTTATGATAATTGTCGTTTTAGAACTAAATTTAAATTGACAAATTCGTATTTCATTACCGTTTTATTTAAACATTAAACAAACACTAAATTTCAATGAATCATACTTATTTTCATATTCACTACAGGATGAATATCTGATACCAGGATACAGGTTAGCTGCCTTCTTCTCTAGGAGTTCCTTGCAGTGTGGGGGAGTGGCCATGCAAAACCGATTTTTCATCAGAATTAATCGATTTTCCTAAACACTCATGGTGTGCATGAGTTGTTAATGTGAACTTAAGTAGTAATTGTTGTTATTTATAGGTCCCCTGACTCAGATGTTAAAATGTTTCTGCCCAAGCTAAAATCGGTTCTGGATTCATTTTTAAGAAGTGTAAAATTTTAGTTGTTTGTGGAGATTTCAACATTAATTGTGTTAGTGATAGCTCAAGAAAAAGTCTGCTGTTAGAGCTATTTAATTCCTATAACCTGATGCAATGAGAGTGCAAGGCAGTAGCAGTTGTACCATTGACAATATTTTTATTCGTTCTTCATTATTACAGGGGCACTCTGTCAGCAGAATAGTATATGGCGTATCAGACCTCGAAGCACAAATTTCAATTTTAAAAATAATTTGTTCCCAGGCAAATGTTAAACATAATTATCTACTTAGAAAAGTAAATCCAGTTGCAATTGAGACCTTCTTAAGCGTCCTTAAGGAACAAAAAAAAAAGTTCAAATGTTTGTAAAGCTTATGGGACTTAACTACGGGGTCATCAGTCCCTAAACTTACAAACTACTTATGAACTACTTACGAACTAGGCCGGCACAAATATCCATGCCCGAGGGGGGATTCGAACCCCCGACCGTAGTGGCCGTGCAGACCGTGACAGAAGCGCCTCAGTCCCCTCGGCCACCACGGCCGGCTTTAAGGAACAAGAAAGGCAGGATGTTTATAGTGCTGATAATGCAGATGATAAATATAATGATGATTTACTGAAATATTTCTAAAGCTGTTTGAAAGTTACTTTCCGCTAGAACGTTCAAAATAGGTTACTTCTAGAAACAGGCAGCCAGAGTGGCTGACAAAGGGGTAATAGTATCATGTAGAACAAACAGGGAATTGTATCAAAATGTTAGAAGCAGTCAGACTGAAGATGCAGTAGCTCTTTACAGATAGTAGTTTAAGGATCTGAAAAATGTAATTAAGAAGGAAAACAGTATGTGGTGTGCAAAAAGAATTGCAAACTTACGGGATAAAATAAAACCATCTGGTCAGTTGTGAAGGAAGTGTCCTGCAGCAGCAGGTAAAGTATATAATTTCAGTGTGTAGTAGAAATGTTTCTGTTACTGATAAGTTAGATATATGTGCAGTATTCAATCATCACTTTCTGAATATAGCAGGTGAACTAAACAGAACCCTAATTTCTACAGTTAATCATATAACATTGTTAGAAAATGGCTTTCCGAGGCTGTTACCTGAAATGGTCCTCCATGATACTTCCAAAAGGGAGAATGAGTCAGTAAATATATCAGTAAAGACTAAGGACTTTTGTGAATTTGATGGGATATCGAGCAGAATTCTAAAGTACTGTTCTCCATATATTAGCTCAATACTAAGCCATATTTTGAATTTTTCCTTTCGGAATAGTCAGTTTCCTGACATTAAAATACTCAGTAGTGAAACCACTTTATAAAATAGGAGAAAGGGTTAATGTAGACAACTATAGACCTATTTCTATACCATCGGTTTTTTCTAAAGTTATTGAAAAGGCTGTTTATTCAAGATTAATTGATCATTTCAGTTCACATAATTTGTTATCAAACGTACAGTTCGGCTTTAGAAGTGGTTTAATGACTGAAAATGCTATATTTTCGTTTCTCTGTGAGGTACTTGGTGACTTAAATAGAAGGCTTGGACATTAGGCGTCTTCTTTTATTTAACAAAGGCGTTTTATTGTGTTGATCACAAAATATTGTTGCAAATGTTGGAACATTATAGGATACGAGAAGTAGCTCACAACTCACTCACCTCTTACTTTAGTAACAGACAGCAGAAGGTACTTGGCCGCAGTGCAGAAAATGGCTATGTCGTACAATCAAAATGGGGCACAGTTATGTGTGAGGTGCCCCAGAGGTCTGTTTCGGAATCGCTGCTGTTTCTTAATCATATAAATGATATGCCTTCGAGTATAACAGGTGACTGTAAAATATTTTTGTTTGCTGATGATACCAGCTTGGTAGTGACGGATGTTGTTCGTAATATTGACACAGTATCAAATAATGCAGTTCATGGATGGTAGAAAACAAAATGATATTAAATCACAGTAAAATTCGGTTTTTACAATTTCTAACACATTATTTGACGAAAGCTGACATTTAGATTACACATAATTGGCATATGACAAGTGAGACAGTTCAAATTTCTGGGTGTTCAGATAGACAGTAAGCTGTCATGGAAAGACCACGTTCAGGACCTTGTTGCGATTGGGCAAAGCTGAAAATGTGTACCCAGCCGGGATTCGAACCCGGGTCTCCTGCTTTCTAGGCAGTTGCGCTGACCGCTACACCACTGGGGACACAGTGATCACCGCACCAGCAAGGACTACCTAAGCACGCCTCCCGTCAGATACAAATTCCCAGCTTCGCCCTGCCCACAGTACTCAAACTCGTAGTTTGAGTACGAGTTTGAGTACTGTGGGCAGGGCGAAGCTGGGAATTTGTGTCTGACGGGAGGCGTGCTTAGGTAGTCCTTGCTGGTGCGGTGATCACTGTGTCCCCAGTGGTGTAGCGGTCAGCGCAACTGCCTAGAAAGCAGGAGACCCGGGTTCGAATCCCGGCTGGGTACACATTTTCAGCTTTGCCCAATCGCAGTTGATGTCATATATTCTATGAATGTTGAATAATAACAACTGCAGGATCAGAAGTGACGTCTGTTCTTTCGGAACAGACGCCATATGTATAGTTATTTTTTGGGGTAACTCGACTAATACAAAAAGGATATTTTTGGCTCAGAAACGAGCGTTTCCAGCAATATGTAGTGTAAGTAAACGAACGTCATGTCGCCCGATTTTCAGTAGTCTTGGAATTCTGACACCGGCGTCACAATACGTGTTTCCTTTAATATCGTTTATTGTCAATAATATTAGCTTATTCCCACGAGTTAGTCGCTTTCACTCGGTGAATACTAAACAGAAGTCGAATCTACATCTGCGTCACACTACCTTGACACTTGTGCGGAAAGGTGTGCAGTATTCAGCGGCATCCATTTTCAATAAACTGCCACAAGAACTCAAGAATCTTAGTAATAACCAACGCGCTTTCAAATCTAAATTGAAGAGTTACCTCATGACTCACTCCTTTTATTCTGTGGAGAAACTCCTAGAAAAGTTAAAAAACAATTAAGCTAATTCCTTTTTTTTTCGTTATTAGTTCTTTTCACTTAGTCTTAAGATTGTCGTGTGCATAGGACTACTTAAAATTTTTCTATTACCATTCTTGTGTTAAACTTCATGTATTGACTTGCTCCATAACCATGGAGTCTTACTCCTCAATTAGGTCCTGTGCAATAGAAAATCATATTATTATTATTGGTATTACTTTTCAGGTAATGCTAATTCAAAGACAAGCTCTGCAGTTGAAATCTACCAGTGAGTTTCTGTATGTGGATTCCGTTCTCTTCATTTCGTAAAAAAAAGCATCAGTGCATGAAAGCCTAAACATTTGGGAACCAATCGTTGGATATGGATTACTTTGCCTATTGAATTCATAAATATAAATTAGAGGATAGATTAAACTCCTGTACAATATAATCAAAAAGCTCACATGAAACAGACAATGGCTTACAATTAGATATCTGTACCACTGCTCCTGCTCAAGAACTCGGTATTTTTTTATTCATATAATTTGAGAAGAAAGGCTACTCTGGAGTAGAAATTACAAAACGAAGATAGAAGGGAAGAAGTTTTTGGCCGACAAATTTTAATGGGTGTATGTCTTGTAGTAAAACTAATTTTTAATGTATATAAAACATTAAAATCTATTGTAACAGAAGTCTGTTTTAATAATCTCAGTGCCCACATTTTACATCAATATTTACCAATAAGAATGAATTTTTTGCAGGAAGTAATTTGGGTGTGTTTACATAATTCTATGCATTAATATTATCAAACATATCATTTGTTTATTTCATCATCACATTTAAGTACCACTAATTAAAGCTGAAATTTGAAATAAACGCTGAAAACTAATGAATGCACAGAGCTGCTGAACTATGTGAATGTACCTAAAAAATCTACCATTTGAAAATTGTGGTATGAGTACCAAAAATTGTTTTTCTAGAGTACCAATAAATCCATACTAGAATTTATAACTTGAAAGCCGTTCAAGTTATGAGCTTAAAGCCTTGAGTATTACTGCATATTCTCACGGCAGACATTCGGCTGATATCGACAAAGTAAAATAAATAAATAAATAAATAAATTACAAATCTGCGGTGAAGTCACGCTTAATAATTGCAAAACTAATGTTGACCTTAGCTGTTTACTTTATTAACTCAAAGATAGCAGTTTCGAATAGTTTACCATTCTCAAGTGCTGGCCTGATGTAGATGACAGTTATCAAGGGCGTTAGTCAACCACATACAACATTAACGGAATTTGGTGTTCATTCAATGTTCAATCATCAATCCCTAAACTTACAAACATGAACTAGCTAATACTAAGGACGACACAAATATCCATGCCCGAGGGGGGATTCGAACCCCCGACCGTAATGGCCGTACAGACCGCGACTGGCGCGCCGCAGACCGCTTGGCCACCGCGACCGGCTACGGGTGTTCACTGAATCTATGGTTGATGTAAATAATGTGATTGTCATGTTTGTGCCAAAAGGTACCTGAGGTGGACAGGCCGATGTATCCTACTTGTGGAACACCCTGTCCACTACTGCAGTGTCCTGGACTTCGGCAAGTGTCATAAATTAAGTTTAACAGGTGCACCCATCCAAACTTTCAAGTACCAGTGCCACCTCGGAAGCAGAGTGGCGACGATGGCCACAGATTAGCTCTGGTGATCTAAAAGACTGGCGAGCATAATGTACCGCACCTCCTCACAGAAGTCCTTTCACAGCTGCCCATCTTCCTAGAAGGCGCAGAACAACAAGCCGAGGAAAACTCGAAAACAAACGAAATTCCCTAGTAAACGTACAGAAATAGCGATGCTTACATCACACTCGCACACAGTCTGGATGACAGAGTTGCACAACCATACACAACCGTTGGATGACGCGGCTACGATGCGAGGAGGATACACAAAGGGGGCTTAGCCAGCGAACAACAGCAGCTTTCGCTTACAGATGCACACGCCGGCCACGGTGGCCGAGGAGACTGAGGCGCGTCAGTCACGGTCTGCACGGCCACTACGGTCGGGGGTTCGAATTACCCCTCGCGCATGGATATTTGTGTCGTCCTTAGTGTTACCTGATTCGTAAGTAGTTTGTAAGTTTAGGGACTGATGACCCTGTAGTTAAGTCCCATAAGCTATACAAACATTTGAACATTTGAACAGATGCACACCTCACTTTGAAACATTGGTTGAATCTCCAAAATTAAAATTAATGTAAATGAATTGAAGTTTTACAGTTTTCTTTCCTAACTGAACGAGGCGACTTGCAGTTTAAAATACTGGCTGAACTAGGGTGTTGGCATGCAAAACACACACTTGACAAACATGATTCTTCTGCAGTTGCCACGATATCAGAATTAATAGAAGCTATATTAACAGAAGTAACGGTTGTTAACATACAACAAGCAACCACCATATCTTACTGGTGTAGTAACTTAAATTACTTAACGAAAATAAGTCTTCCGGTCCCAATTGTATACCAATTAGGTTCCTTTCTGAGTATGCTTATGCAATAGCCCCATCATAGTTATCATATACAACCGCTGGACAGTAAAATATCTGTATGCAAAGACTGGACATTTGCTCTCCAATTTTGAAGAAAGGTAATAAGAGTGATCCGCAAAATTACAGGCCTATATCATTGACGTACTTTTGCAGCAGGACATCAGAGTATACATTTTCTTGAAATACGATGAACTACCTCGAAGAGAACGACCTATTAACCAACAGTCAAGACGGATTCAGAAAGTATTTTTCTTGTGAAATACAGTGCTCTTTACTCATGTGATGTGATGCGTGCTACTGACAAGGGATGTCAAATACATTTCAGGTGTCTAGGTTTCAGGAAGACTTTCAACACTGTACCTCACAAGCTTCTTCTAATCAAATTGTGTGCTGGTGGAACATCGCATCAGTTGTGCGATTGGATTCATGATTTCCTCTCAGAAAGGACACAGTACTTTGTAATTGATGGTAAGTCATTGAGTAGAACAGAAGTGATATCTGCCGTTCCACATGGATGTGGTATAGGGCTCCTTTACTTCCTTATGTTTATAAACGATTTAGAGGACAATCTGAGTAGCTCTCTTAGACTAAGCTACATGAAATTTTAGTTTTTTATTCCTGATAATAGTGTGCATAGGATGACATAAACTTTGGGTTAATATGTTTGTATCTATCTTTAATCATTCTGACAAAGTTCAAATGAATGTCTCAAAATTATATATTTTTATTAATTGTGTGACATAATATAAATTACCTTACTTTCTTATTGCTGTAACTTTATGTTAATACCAAAACAAAGATCTGCTATCAATATTATCATTCAGAAATTTATATCAGGCTAATATCAAAAACACTTCTATGTTTCTTTTAGTTTCACACTTTGTACTCTTTCTCAATTAACTTAACATAATATGCAATTAAGATTTTCTACACTACATTATCTGAAATTACTATTTTAACCTTATAACCTGAATAATGTCACTCGATGTTTTATTTACTGATGTGATGTATAGCTACAAATTTCAAAGTATTTTAACATCACATCTGCATAGTATTACTTATTTACATATCATGCCTTCACTTCATTATGTTCTATAGCACATGTTGATAAACATAGCAATCACATTATTTACATCAACCATAGATCCCAGTGAACACGAAATACTGACATAGACATAGCATTACTGTACGCATTAGAGTCTTTGCACAAAGAGATCCAGTGTAAGCGTGTTTGTTATCTTTGGTTTTAAAAAAGTTTTACTGCACACACATCAATTCAGTTTGTAGCAGTCGACCACTGAGATAATATCTATAAGAAGTTTAACATGATGACAAATATTTACTTAACAGTTTTTCCATTTTGTATTATGATATGTTAAGCTGCTGAATAAACTCTGTATCTCTCATGTAATTTGCCATACTATTCCATTAATGTTGTATGTGGTTGACTAATGCACTTGATAACTTTCATCTACTTCAGGTTTGCTAGTGTGAAAGGTAAACTAACTGAAACCGGTAGCTTTGAGTTAATAAAGTAAACAGCTATGATCAACCTGTCATTTTGCAATTATATTAAAGCTGTTACATCCCACCTTTTCGTCTTTCACCCTCTAATACTTCGCCATTGAGACAGCGCGCTCATGGATATTGCTTGGCAAACAGTTGACTGGAGATCTACCAAAAGGTACCTATGGTGGACAGGCGGGTGTATCCTTCTTGTGGGACACCCTGTCCACTGCATGTAGTGTCCTAGACTTTTGGCAAGTGCAACACATTCCCTCTCCGGGCAAAAGTCACAAGCTACGTTGAACAGGTGCACCCATCCAAACTTTCAAGTTCCAGTGCCACCTCGGAAGCAGAGTGGCGGCGATGGCCACAGATTAGCTCTGGTGATCTAAAAGACTGGCGAGCACAATAAATATACCGCACCTCCTCACAGAAGTCCTTTCACAGCTGCCCATCTTCCTAGAAGGCGCAGAACAACAAGTCGAGGATAATTCGAAAACAAACTAAATTCCCTGGTTAACATACAGAAATAGCGATGCTTACATCACACTCGCACGCAGTCTGGATGACAGAATTGCACAACCATACACAACCGTTGGGTGACACGGCTACGTTGCGAGGAGGAAACACAAAGGGCTTAACCAGCGAACAGTATCTGCTTGTGCTTACAGAGGCACACCTCACATTGAAACATTGGTTGAATGTCCAGAATGCCGTAAGCAGGCTAATAAATTAATGTAATTCAAGTTTCACAGTTTTCTTTCCCATCTAAATGAGGCGACGTGCCATTTAAAATACCGGCTCAACTAGGGTGTAGGCATGCAAAATACACATTTGACAAACATGATTCGCCGGCCGCGGTGGCCGAGGAGACTGAGGCGCTCCAGTCACGGCCTGCACGGCCACTACAGTCGGGGGTTCGAACCCCCCTCGGGCATGGATATTTGTGCCACGAGATCACAGTTAAGAGAAGCTCTGTTAACAGAAGTAACGGCTGTTAACAGACAACATGCAACTATCACATCTTACCGGTGTATTAAAGCAACTTAAATCAATTACGGAAAATAAGTCTCCCAGTCCCAATTGTATGCCATTTAGGTTCATTTCAATGTATGCTTATGCAATAGCCCCATCCTAGTTATCATATACAACTGCTGGTAAAAGATCTGTATGCGAAGAATGGAAATTTGCTTTCCAATATTGAAGAAAGGTAATAGCAGTGATCCGCAAAATTACATACCTATATCATTGACGTATGTCTGCAGCAGGACTTTACAATATATATTTTCCTGAAATATGGTGAACTACCTCGAAGAGAACTACTTATTAACCAATAGTCGAGACGGATTCAGAATGTATTCTTCTTGAGAAGCACAGTGCTTTTTACTCATATAATGTGATGAATGCTACTGACAAGGGATGTCAAATACATTTTGCGTGTCTAGTTTTCCGGAAGGCTTTCAACACTGAACCTCACAAGCTTCTTCTAATCAAATGGTGTGCTGATGGAACATCGCCACAGTTGTGTGATTGGTTTCGTGATTTCCTCTCAGAAAGGATACAGTACGTTATAATTGACGGTAAGTCGAAGAAGTGATACCTGGCGTTCCCCACGGAAGCGTTATAGGGCTCCTATTCTTCCTTATTTGTATAAACGATTTAGGCGACAATCTGTGTCACTCGGTTAGACTGTTCGCGGATGATGTCTTTTATCGGTAGTAACTTCTCCATACGGAGACATGATCATCGGAATAAAATAAGATAATGATTTGGGTCTTCCTTTTTCCTGCAAGCTATTACAGAGTGGTACTGTCGAGAAAGATCATAAAAGTGGTTCGATGAAACCTCAGCTATTGAATGTGATTTGCGGAGTAGATATGTTGATGTACATGTCAGTAATGAGTCGACCAAAATCTGTTCACCAACACATAGAATAGCACTAAAACGAAAACATTTACATAACAAAACGTGTTGACGGCAGTTTCAGGATTATAGATACATTTCTCAGCTGCATAACGCTACCAGTTACTCTGGACAAGTTTATGCGAAATCAAGGAGTAACCAGAATCAAGGAGTAGCCAGCCACAAGCCGCCGACAACTTGGAAGGAGGAAGATCTTGAAACAACAGCCAAAATACTACTCAGTCCCCGGGCCAGCTGTAAAGATTCGAAGATTTGATAAAAAATTTACACTTGAAAATAAACAAGTTTTTCGCGTAAAGTTTTATTTTATCAGATGTGTTTTAGTTTTAGGAATGTTGTTTCCCGTCTTTTTGCTTTTTGTACATTCCCTCCTCTGATGACACGAGTGAAAGCAGATGGGTCCTTCAGTATTATTAAAACTTTTGTTTATTGCAGTGGTGGCGTAGTGTGCTTATGTTGGCAACCACTGTTGAATGATCCTAGAAATCTAAACCATATAGAATGATGGAAACAATATTTTCTTTATCATAAAATAAATAAATAATTAATGTTATTCTTGGACTGTGGTTGTAAGGTTTCTTGTGCGCAAGGATGGATTTAGAGCAGGGGGGAGGGGCGGTTATAGGGGCATGTGCAACCCCGCCAGACAGCCTAGCAAAAAATAAAAAAATAAAAAAAAAGAAGGAGGGAGAGAGAGAAAGAGAGGGGGGGGGGAGGGGAGAAGGGAATGGAGAAGTGAGAGAATCTGCAGCATGTAACTGTGAGTTTAAAATGGCAAAATCCCTGTAATTAACATAATGTAAATTGTGTTATGTTTCCTTTTAATTGCTTCTTGCTCCTTTTTTTGTCAGTAATTTACGATACAATTAAAGTCGTTTTTTTTTTTGTTTTGTGAGTACTTGGGAGATAAATGACATATAGTCATTTTATTCATACGTAAGTAAAGGATTTAACTATGTGCAAATAATCTTGAATTTCTAGGGCTGCGTTCAGACTGGCGCATTCAGGTGTTTTCGGTGATCATTTTATCCCTCTGGATTCACACTAAGAAGTAGTACTGCCACGCATTATAAACAGTTTTATTTTTATGCTATACGTTTCGATTTTCCAGTTATTGGAGCAAATTAGATATTTCAATGGCATTTTTCCGCACACAAATACAAAGTAGAAATTCTTCCAGAAACACAATCAAGTGTAGTTTTGTTGATCGGTAAAACTTTCTTGAAAACTCATAACGTTTTACGTAGTATCTTTACAAAGCACGAAGAAGAAATTGATTCAGTACAACGCGACACAGGAAATCTGATTTTAGGTTTAGAGGGAAAATCAAACTTAGCGCGACATATTTCTGGCTGTTTGGAACTCTACATATATCAAAATGACAATCAAACAATTTGTGCGACGCGAGTATGGCCGTGTGATCTGGGGCGCAACGTTGCGGAGTACGCTGCCGTTCCCGCCAGGGGTTCCAGTCCTCCCTCAGGAATGGGTGAGCGTGTTGTTCTTAGAATGAGTTAGTTGAAGTAGTTTGTAAGGCTAGGGACCGAGACCTTATCAGTTTCGTTTTCGTTCCTTAGGATTACAAACATTTGCACTTTTTTTGTGAGCCATATGTCCTAGGTTTATGTACAGTCACCATTAATTCATTTAACACATTTAGTATCACAATTCTGTAGGCACCATTGTACAAAACTTATTTTTCGACCGTATTGTACAATTGTTTGAGTTTTAAAGTGGTCAGTCTTATTCAATCTCCAATCATTCGAAAGTTATAAATATGTGGAGAAACCAATTCCAATTTTGCATGGCTTCCTCTGTATAGAGATTCGCATATACCCATCTGGCCAGGCTGAGAAACAGTTACAAATGGAATTAAATTCAGAGCCTGAATGCCTTGGGTACAGCTGTGGGCAAGTGTTTCATCTATTATGATGATAAAGGATGGCTCAAATGTGTTCACAGCTGAACACAAGGCATCCAGGCTGTGAATTTCCTGTTTCATTTATTTATTAATTATTACGTTTTTAGTAAATTTCGAAACCTTTCACTGTAATGTGGTTTAATCATTGTAATATTTTTGTAATCATGGGCACTTGAAAATGACGCCATGAAGCACAGAAACTAATATGCATTAATAGTACTAATAGTTAGATGGAAGTATATTAAAAAGTTTTTCCTAAGAAGCGACTATGACTTTGTAGAATATTTTAGGTGTTTCCTACATGTTACATGTGTGTTTTTAAATTAGTCTCACAACACCTTGAAGCACATGTTCACCCTCTTCAGCCTTGTGCCCCCCCCCCCCCCTCCCGCCCCCAGAAAAAATTCTGTTTCTTCCACTGCTTGTGTGTAATCTTGTACAGTCAGTAAATTAAATAATCTTATAGTATGAAGATTTAGTCCCCAACATTAGCAAACTAGGTCGTCACTTCGATAATCAAAATAGAACGCAAGCTCTTATCAACAGTTGTTTGGTAGAATATGTAGTGACAACGAAAGGTTTTAAAGGGAAAAAAGAATTTTCAGAAGTCACTCACGGCGTATTTCACATTTTCTTATCATCTATTTCAAATTGGTAAGTGACTTATATCACACAATGTTAAAATATCTGCTCCTGCATTCTACAGGCAAAAACGTAGCACTTTAGTGGCATTGACACAGTTGCTGTAATCTGCCGATTGTTTCTGTTAAGATAGGCTATAGGCCTACATGCCAATTTCTGTTACACACTTCTTGCGAATAACTTCACTTTTAACTATACATTACACACCAAACATTTAAATAGCTTTTAGAAGACAAATTGACATTTGCCAAGGTGTAAATAATCCGAACATTACTTGCAGATGGAGCATCAATATTCTTTATTTGTATATACTTACACGTAGGACGAGGAATCTATTATGGATATATATATATAGCATTTGTCACACAAATCGTGTAAGTCACGGAAGTAGCAGAAATCACAGAAGTAGCAGAAATCGCAGAAGTAGCAACATCAGTAGGAGAAGTAGCAGAAATCACAGAAGTAGCATTCAGATTCTCGGAAATCGCAGTTTAAAAAAATGTTCAAATGTTTGTTAAGCTTATGGGACTTAACTACGGGGTCATCAGTCCCTAAACTTACAAACTACTTATGAACTACTTACGAACTAGGACGGCACAAATATCCATGCCCGAGGGGGGATTCGAACCCCCGACCGTGGTGGCCGTGCTGACCGTGACTGAAGCGCCTTAGTCGCCTCGGCCACCGCGGCCGGCAATCGCAGTTTAAGTGCGGAGGGATACATGTTGAGGATTTGTAAACTGCAATAGTAAACAGTGAGAAATCACAACTAAGAATCGCAGATACCTAAAAGTAGCAGTCACAGAAATCAGTGATATCGGATAAGTCACAGTGTAGCCCATCTCTAATGGCAGGTAACAGGCAATCAATCACTTAGCCCTGCGAAACCGGCCTACCCACCCCACTACTGCATGCCGGACTTCCAGGGGTGGCTAGCCTTCCCTGAAACGCCGTAAGGAGGTAACGATAGGATATTTAGGGCGCCCAACAGCAAGGTTTTTAGCGCCCTCGCATGACACAGGAGTCCTGTGATCTCTACTAGTGAGGGCGACCCAGCCGACTATCCAAGAGCTCTAAACCACGCTGCTCTACAACAGCGACTCAAAAGTAAGGAACTAATTGAAATCAGAAGCACTATAGCAAAAAATTAAATAAACCAATACATCATAACACTAAGGCAATTCTCCCAACCCATAGCAGAATATATAATTCAGGAAACATTTAAAATGAATTACATTCATGCGAAAAAAAAATCAAAATTAAGCAATTAAAAATAATAATGAGGCACATGAGGCGAGAATTAAGAGAAATGAAAGACATGGAAATGACCACCGCCTCTCAACACCCCCAGCCTGTAAAAAATTTAGGAATTGGAGTGTCTTATCTAAAGTGATGATGAGACAACGGAACTGGAAGTATTTTGAAAAATTAAAATAAATAGAATACATAAAGCCAGTCACTGAACATGAAATAATTCGCAATTTGCGATCAGTTGTGGCTTCACTGTACTAGGTTCAGATGTAATACCAAAGGGTGGCGAACGAAAATTTGTGTCCGACTGGGATTCGAACCCGGACACAAATTTTCGTTCGCCACCCTTTGGTTTACATCTAGTTTACCTAGTACAGTGAAGCCACAACTGATCGCAAATTGCGATTTATTTCATTAAATGAATGCTTTAATGTCGTCAAAAATATATAATAGTCACTAAAATGGTTGTAAAAAGTTCTATACAAGATTTTAATGAAACAAGCAGAATACCTAACTGTAACAAGACTAATCTAGGGCCCATACTTGTTCTTCCTATCATTTTAAGTTGAGATGAATTTAATTTCTTAAAGTTTTTGGCCATTCAGTCCCAAACAATCCAAACACAAATTTTATAATCTTCAGGATAACACATTAATACCATTAACTTGACAAATTTGAAATGATTCCAAAATGTTATAGCACTTGCCCCCACATTCAGACTTACAAGGCTACTACCATTCATTAACAAATAGTGAGAAAAAGAAACTCATAGGTTAAAATTTGGTTTTTGCAAAAGTTTTGTAATCTGAATTAAATGATTTCTCGAGAAATCAAATATTTTATCAATTCTTTTACGTTAAGCATGGTTAAATAAAAAATAAAAGTTTCTTTAACAAAACGTGTGGTGTAGTGTACGAATAAAGTCAGTAATACGTTGAATGTTTAAAAGAGTTGTAACACAACCCTGACCAAAATAAAAATAGAAATAACAAGTCATAGTTACAAACGGTAATTAGAGAACATACGATATAAGAAAAATTATTCTTGCATATTTCTACAAGTGAACATTTACGAAGTCTAATGCTAAAACCTGAAAAGAAATCAAACATATAAAATGAATTTGTTAAATAAAGAGTCCTTTTTTTAAGAAAAAATTCTTGAAGTGTTCAATTAGGAGAGTAGGAGGGTACATAGTGTCTAGGTACATAGGATCTGTCAACAAAGCACAAGGATTCATGCCAACATCACTGTCTAGAAAGCTTGGTTGGCCATCATTATACATCCAGGTTAATCTTCTTGACATCACCAGAATGCCCTTGGTTGTCCACATGGAACGACCCTCAGACAGGCGACGTATTTACTGCCTCCGGTCTACGACCAGATAATCACCTGCCACAGTGTTGCACAAGGGCTGTCACCAGGCTGTCTGCTGCTGTCTTCCATCCTTCAAAGACCTGTCAAACTCCAGATGGGTTGTGGAACAGACTCAGTATTCGACAACCCTTATTGTCGGATTGTCTCCCATCGCTTGGATGAAGCCATTGACAGGGTGCCTCGCGCCCAGTAGTGAAAGAGCCACCACTGTTCAACACAACCGAAAGAAAAGGAAGAGAACTCCATGATGTGCTTGTTCCATGTCATGCATAGCAGGCCGCTATCACTTAGCTTAATGGCTGGCCACTAGGGCCTAATGGGTTGTACCCCACTGGCCAGCCACTGAGCCAGGCAATCGCGACCTGCTCTGCGTCACGTGGTGCAAATGCGCCGCAGCATTCTCTTTCGGTGGTATTGCACTGTTGCAGGGTGCCCAAATTCCTGGGGAGTCTCGGCCCATTCATCAGGACCAGCCATGGCGCCGTTATCTCAGCAGGTCATCAGTGCCTAATATGGTGTTCATCCTGCCAAATCAAAAAAAAATAATTATGATATAATTGGATAAAAAAGTTAAAACAAAATTATAAAATGAGTGATATTACATTATTTAAAGGGCACAGACCGTCGTACTGTACCTACACACCACTCCTCATTAACACTGTACACATTGAAATTACACAAAATTACAAATGTAAACACATGTTCTAATTTACAGAAAATTAAAATCCTATTCCTGACACTGGGCACAAAATTAAATTAAAAATAGGAAACCAATCTGAGATGTGACACTAAAAATAAAAAAAAAAGACAATGAATTTAACTGTCCTGCCAAATAAAAAATAATAATTATGATATAATTTGATAAAAAAGTTAAAACAAAATTATAAAATGAGTGTTATACATTTTTTTCTTGGTACCCAAGATTTTAAAATGTTTATAAGAAATTTGCCAATGATTGTATATTCAGTGACTTCTGACAGGATGCATCAATCTAAAAAATTCATCTGTAAGTTTTGTAAATAAATTGGTTATATACGGTAATAACAATTGCAAATATTATTTATAAATTACTTTGTCCGCATGAATAAATGGTTAGTTGGCGTTATTTCTGCGAACATGCTTTATCTAATTACATGCAGAATTACTAGAACTACTACGTTACTATAGAGCTCCATCTACTATGAGTCATGATGGGAAGGGATACAGGACGTCTTATAACACTCCAATCTGAGGATCCTCTTCCTTTCCTAAAATTTTTAATTCTTTTTCTTATACCGGGATAGGACAAGGTTTTGTTCTTTCCGATCTTTTATTTCGAGAGCCCTTCTCCATGGTACCACTGGCTTCATAATCATATTTTTCTTCTTGTTTTCTATTCTCCATTATCTTTATTTTTCAGTTTTCTTGCTGTCCTCTGTATGTAATATATAATTTCCTTGTGTTCCTGAAAACTAAGAAACAAATTAACTTCCACATTTACTATTACACAAAAGAGTCTTGTTGGCAGGTGTACTGGACAGAAACAAGCCTATATGGCTCCAAAGTTCTCGGGTGTCCAGTCGGATATGATCATCGAAGATTCGCGATATTTCGGTGAATAACCGTTCCGAAATCATCATTTATCAGGTGGTACCCAGGAATGATCTGTCTCAGTGGATGTCATGTCTGGACTCCAGTTCATGTGTACTGAAGGTCCGAAGGTCTTTGGCTTAATGCCTTCTGTCAGAGTAACCACTTATTTTGCATGTTGGGGTTTGGTTGTGCATATATAGTTGTGTTTTGAGTGTTTTATACCCTGTACTGTCGGGTTATTGGGTTACTTGGGTGTTTGTAGTTTAGGTGGAATGGGTCAGTGCCAAGTGTTGCTATTAGGTTGTGTGGAGAGTTTTCAGTATTGGTTTAGAGTGCCTGTGTTCGTGTTTTGATGGCTGTGCATATATGTATGGTGTGTTTGTGTCTCTGTCAATGTCTGAACTCCAGAAGAACAAGGGAACGTCTATTATTATTTTAAGTGCCTTATTTTTCACTACTTGTAGTTTTTATATGTGATTTTCTACAACTGTACCGTAGATCTCACAGCCATAAAGTATTTTTGAAAGTACCAGTATCTTCCAGATGAGTAGTTTTTGTTTGGTTGTTAGTCCATTGCCCTTGAGCAATGGGTATAATTGTAAGATCCTACCCGAACACCAATTACTTGCATCTGTAATGTGAGCATCCAGGTGAGTTTCCTATCTATTGTTAGTCCTAAGTATTTCACCGTGTCAGACCAGGGAGATCCCTACCTTCAATGTTTAGTTGCCAGTTTGGAGGTCTCCTTCTAGTGGTGAACATGATTGCATGACATTTACTTGGGTTAATCTCAATCTTCCACAGATTGCACCATTGAGTTATTTGTCAAGGTGCCTTTGTACATTAGGGACAATGTAATTGGAATTTGGGTGGCTAGCATCCACAACGGTGCCATCTGAAAAGAGTGCAAGATGTTTGCTGGGAGTCCGGGCATGTCGTTGGTATATACACTGTATAGGATGGGTCCCAAGACTGATCCTTGTGGAACACCAGCTTCGATTGACTTAATACTACTCTTATGCTTATCTAGATAAAATTCCTGTTCTTTCGAAAGGAAGCCAAGATTTTCAGGAGATGCCTTGAACAGTCACACTGGTGGAGCTTGTATATCAGGCCGTCATGCCAGACCCTATCAAATGCTTTTTGAAGTCTAAAGAGATTGCCCCTGTGCTGTGTCCTTCAGCGTTAGCCTTAGTGATGTGTTCAACTACACGGGTGGCGTGTTATTGTGCCATGCCCAGCACAAAAGCCGAACTGTTGTGGGATAAGGTTCCTCCCTTGGAGCAAATCTTGCAGTGGCGTGAGGATTAGGCGTTCCAGACATTTGCCCAGTATTCATAGTAGGGATACGGGGCTGTGGTTTTTATCAGGTTTCAGAATAGTGATTATTTTTGCAGTTTTCCAGGAGGATGGGAAGTATATGTGTTTCAGACAGGAATTGTATATGGTGGTTAGGGTTTCTTTGGTCGATGGTGGAAGATTTTTGAGGTGGCCTGATGCTATCAGGGCCAACGGATTTGTGGAAGCGGAGCCCTTTAATAGTTGAATGAACTACTTGGTTAGTGACTGGTTCGAAGGCCGTCTGTGTTCTTCTTCGGAGAATTCTCGGAACTGCTCTGATGACATCCTCTTCATGGTCATCAGCTTTGTCGTCGACGATGGTATTTTCCATGAATTGCAGTTCCAAGGAGTTCGCCTTTGCTTGTGCCTTGTCAGGTGACTCCTGCAATTTTCTCCATGTAGTGGTTTGATTGATTTGGCAGGGTCTTTCCTAGCTTTTACCATTCTCCAGAATTTTCTGGCGTTGTGATGGGTCTCGTTGAGGGCTTGTTCCCAGCGAGCGCTCCTATGTTCCTCCAGGAGTACTCTGATCTTTTGAACAAGAGCGTTCTCGATCCTCCTGTCCTTTGCATCACGATAGTCTTGCCATCTCTTCCTGATTCGCTTCCTGGTGCGGAGGAGCTCTCGGATCCCTTTTGGAAGGTCTTGTCTACGAATGAGATGCCGCGTTTTCATCGTGAAGTTTTTGTAGCACTCTGTGAGGACGTTGGAGAAATGGTCCACGGCATGATCTATCTCACGTTTGTTCTCCAGACTAGGGAGTTCGGTGGTGTGCAGGGCTACAAGGTTGGTGTAGCTTTCCCTGTCTGTATGATATGTGTAATAGTCAATCTTAGATCCTGCAAATCTGGCACCGGCTATCTCTAGTGTCGCTGGGTCATGGTCTGAGTCCAGTTCTTGGAGTACAGTCAGGTTGTATGCACCCTCGGTTTTTCGTTACAAAGATGTCCAGGATGTCTGGCCTATGGTCAAGAATCCTGCGGAAATGAGTGGGCTCTTCAGGAGCTATAATGTTGTATTGTTGTGGTCCTGGATGTAGGAGTGCAGCGTTCTCCCACTGTTGTTGTTTGCATTGCACCCCCAAGCCAGTTTCTTTGCGTTCAAGTCCCCACGAAGTATGGCTTCAGCTCATTCTAATGGAAGAGTATCTGTCTGCTCTCTATCGGTGGTACTTATACCTGCCGGATCCAGATTCGTTTCCCTTCGCTGACGGCTGGCGGAGCGCCAGATGGTGGGGGAAGCCGCGGCAGCATTGGGTGGTGGTGCGGGGGGGGGGGGGGGGGGGAAGGGATACAGTTCTTCACAACGGCCGGAGTGGCACGATCTCGTGTCCCGCGCATCTTTGCTCTTTGATGAATTTTTGTTATGAATTTTTTAATGTGGCCAAAAACAAGCAAGTTGAGTTGGCCGCCGTAATTTAAAACAGTAACAGGGCTACACTATTTTTAACAACATCGACCGAAAATATTAATGGTAGGAGTCGAAGTCGTGCCTTATTTATTGGTGTTTAATATATTTGTGACAGGGCATCGTAACAGCCATAACTGTCCACCTTGTACTATTATTATTATTGAAACAAGTCCGCCACCGCCGTGGTAGGTTGCCACGCAGGGTGCCAGGTTCGATTCCCTGTCGGGTTAGAGATTTTCTCCACTCGGGGAGTGTGGTTGTCCTCATCAACATTTCATCATCATCGACGTGCAAGTCGCCTATGGGGCGTCATATAAAAGACTAGCACCAGGCAGGCCGAACACGACCCCAGATGATGCCTTCCGGCAAAATGATGCACGATTATCGTCATTATTGAAATGAGAGATGAAATCATTAATTCCTTTCTTTTCCGATATTAAAAACTGTCTATGACACTGAGAGATTCTCCCTACATATTAATGCCAATCGATGATCGCGATGTATTACGGAGATGACACAGGATTCAATTTCAACCTCTGTATTTCACACACGTTTAAACAGATCACAATACACTGGAAAATGTTAAACGTTTGTAAAGTTACGGGACTAAACTGTAGTGGCCATAAATTGATAGAGTTACAAACTTACTTATATGTGGTGCCCGTTCTTTCGGACATGTCAGATAGAACAGACGCCACTTTTGATCCTGCAGTTATTCAAATGTTCAAATGTTTGTTAAGCTTAAGGGACTTAACTACGGGGTCATCAGTCCCTAAACTTACAAACTACTTATGAACTACCTACAACTAAGGACGGTACAAATATCCATGCCCGAGGGGGCATTCGAACCCCCGACCGTAGTGGCCGTGCAGACCGTGACTGAAGCGCCTCAGTCTCCTCGGCCACCGCGGCCGGCTGCAGTTATTACCTACTCATATTCACCCAATGTATGACATTAACTGCGAATGGGTAAAGTTGAAAATGTGAACCCAGCCGATATTCGGATCCGGGTCTCCTGCTTTCTAGGCAGTTGCACTGATCCCTACACTACTGGGGACATAGCTATCATCAAACTTGCACGGAATTAATCAAGCACGCCTCTCATCTGATACAAATTCGTAACTTCACCCTACCCACTAGAACTCAAACTCGTAGTCACTTAGAATTTGTATCCGGCGTGAGGCGTGGTTCAGTAATTCCGTGTCCCCCTATGGTGTAGAAGTCAGCGCAACTGCTTAAAAAGCAGGAGACCCGGGTTCGAACCGCGGCTGGGTTCACATTTTCAACTTACCCAAACGCAGTTAATGTCATACATTCCGTGAATATGACTAGATAATACCTGCAGGATAAAAATGGCTTCTGTTCTGACGGGCATGTCCGAAAGAACAGACATCACATACATATAACTTATAGTATTTGCCGATGGTGGGCAATCATCCTTTCTTCAGTTAGGAGTACTCCTAGGCCCTTACTCTTAAGGGAATTAGTACAAAGTGACTACGAGTTTGTCTGAAAGAACAAACTCCACGTGTACAATAGTAGCTGAACCCGGCGTTTCCCGAGTATTTATTTATTCAATCCTTGAGGTAGTACTTGTCCTATCCCTTCCCACTCTGTCCATCTCATTTTTCTAAAAAACATGGTATATTTATCACAGAATGGATAAGAAATAAGGCTGTCTTGCATAATGTACAAAATGTCAAGTACAGTATCAAAACAAAGATAGTAATCAAAATACCAATGACGCGTAACATCCATACATTGATCTAATTCACAACTTGACTATAAGCATCACCGAGCGAGGTGACGCATGCGGGAGGTCGGCGATTCAGACCAGCCTCCGGCCATCCAGATTTATATTTTCCGCGTTTTCCCTAAATCTCTCCAGGCAAATGTCGGGGTGGTTCCTTTCAAAAGGCACGGCCGATTTCCTACCCCATCCTTACATAAACAATCCTAGCGTAAGACCGAGAGAGGTGGCGCAGTGGTAACGCTCTGGACTCGTATTCGGGAGGATGGCGGTTCAAATACATCTCCGGCCATCCAGATTTAGGTTTTCCGTGATTTACCTAAATCAAGCCAGGCAAATACCGGGATGGTTCCTTTCAAAAGGCAGGGCGATTTCTTTTCCCATCCTTACCCAACAACCTGAGTGTCAACTCCGCCTCTAATGACCACGTAGTCGACGGGGCGTTAAACACTAATCTTTCTTCCTTTCATCCTTACTGACTACAACCAATATTTCTTGTGACTTGTCCAGAATCTAACATGACTATTCTCTGTGGTGTGCCTATCCCAGAGCAAGCGACATGAAGCTGCCCGTGTGAGAAACATGGAGATTTTGAATACACACCACAGTCCTGAGTAGATTTCCTAGTGATTTATTAATCGTAATAGAAAGTACAAGTCTCACTGCAAACAGCAGCCTCTTAAAGTTAAAAGCCAAATCTGACGGAAACAATGGGAAATCGTCGAATGTACTCTGTTTCATTCTCTTCATTTCCTTGTAACTCTATATAAGACTATTGCTTCTGTAGTGGGACGAATTATTGTTTCCGCTACTACCTTATATCAGCTCAGTTTTGCAGCAGACTGTGTTTGTATTCATGTTTTAATGATTTTCCTATGTAAATGTTTTTGCTATGTGATTCTTAAGAGAGGTTTTTTTTTTAAGTGTTTCATGTGCTATAAAGGCAATCCAACCTACGAGAGCAACATCGACGCTAACCTCAAGGAATAGAACATTTGGCCACTTCAAGTCGCGAGTCGACGGCCACAAGGCAAGAAGATGATGGTCTCTGCGGTTATCGTCGCCCTTATTTACATTGTCAACGAAACCTTCCTAAAATTTGAGCAAATACATTATGTCAGTTCATTCTTGAGTTCCGACTTGTAAATTTAAGTGTAATAAAAGTCGTATTTAAACTTTAACTACGTGTTCGCCAACATCATTTATTTATTTTGAAGAGATCTACCAGAAATATTACATTAACAGGAATTGAGAATTATTTCCTGTTAAAGTTTCTACGATGTTTTGAGAAGATATTTTATTTGAATTTAATTGTTGTTTCACAGTTAAGTCAAAGGAAGACTTGATAATTTTTCAGTGCTTTCTTAATCGATCGCCTACATCGATCAATTTACTATCAAAAAGATATATAGAATCTCTGTGGTCCAACGACGTTTACTAGTATAAACTTTAGTCTGACAGTTAAAACTTGACAATAATTTAAAAAGTATATTTGATTAGCAGCGAGAGCCTAAATAAAAGAAATTTTTCTGAGTATTCTTCTTTGAATGCGCAGTTAATGTCATACATTCCGTGAATACTTACAAACTTCTCGAACTACCGTATTGTACAGACAACACACACGCACATGCCCGAGGGAGAGCTCCAACCTCCGTCGCGGAGCAGAAGCGCACTCCGCAGCAAGGCGCCTTACAGTGCACGGCCATTCCAGCGCAGTAATATACTCGTGCTTTTAAACTTAAACTATCGCAAGAAAGAAAAATGTGAAGTCGGAACATTTTTATACCACGAAACACGACAATGCATAAGCGTTAATTAATGTCTTACTGCTTGCATCCTTTTACTTGGTTTTAAATAAATTTTGTCGTAAGATTATGCCAAAATTGTATCAACTGATAAAAGTAAATCCTATATTTTTCGTGTGTTTAGGTATTTAGTGATTCGTTACGAGGTGTGTAATTATTTCTACAAATAACTTGAGCAGTAACTCCCGGATACAGAGAACAGTTGACATGGAAAATGCCTGTAATGATAGTGCAGTAGTTCTGAGTAGAATTATTCACCTAGTACATCGCAAACAATCCTTGAAGCTCGCATTTCACTTAGTTATGTGTTACTCATATTCGTTATTGACTTTTTTATTTATTATTTTTTATGGAACTTAACTGCTTGGTTGTTAGTCCCTAGCTTACAAAATACTTCAACTAATCTTAAGGACACCACACAAACACATACCCGACGGAGAAGTCAAATTTCCAACAGGGGCGGCTGCGCAATCCCTAACATGGCGCCCTACAGCACGCAACGATTCCCACAAATCTTTAAAAAGTCAAGCTTCACGAGCAAATATCAGCCGTAATGAATGATACTATTCTGTGCAGGTGTATATCCATTCTTCTTTAGTCTTCATAGATTTTGGTTATAGTTCCATACTTTTGTATTGAAACGTTGTTGTTGTTGTTGTTGTCTTCAGTCCGCAGACCAGTTTGATGCAGCTCTTCACGCTACCCTGTCCTGTGCAAGTCTCTTCATCTGAGAATACGTACAGCAACCTACATCCTTTTGAATCTGCTTATTGTATTCGTCCCTCGGTCCCCCTCTACGATTTTTACCACACACAATTCCTTCTAACGCTAAGTTGACAATGTGTCTAACCAATCTATCCCTTCTATTAGTCAGAATAAGCCAGAAACTCCATTTCTCCCCGATTCGGTTAAGCACCTCTTCATTAGTTACTTGATCTATCCACCTAATTTTCAGCATTCGTCTGTAGCACCACATCTCAAAAGCTTCTATCACCTTTTTATCTGAACTCCTTATCGTCCACGTTTCACTCCAATTCAGTGCTACACTCCAGACAAATGCTTTCAGAAAGGACTTCCCAACATTTAAATTAATATTGGATGTTAACAAGTTTCGCTTCTTTAGAAACGCTTTTCTTCCCAAAGCCATTCTGCATTTGATATCTTCTTTACTTCGGCCATAAGAGCTTGCTACCCAAATAACGAAATTCATCTACTACTTTTATTGTCTCATTACCTAATCTAACTCCTTCAGCGTCGCCTGATTTTCTGACATTGCATGCCATTACCTTCGTTTTACTCTTGTTAATGTTCATCTTATTTGTTCGTTTCAAGACACTGCCCATTCAATTGCTCTTTCAGATCTTTTGCGGTCTCTGACAGAATTACTAAGTCATCGGCAAACCGCCATGTTTTTATTTATTCTCCCTGCACTTAAATGCCCTCTCCAAATTTCTCCTCCCACTCCTTCACTGCCTGCTCAATGTACAGATTGAACAACATTGGGGATAGGCTAAAACCCTGTCATACTCCCTTCCCAACCTCTGCGTCCCTTTGTTGCCCTTCGACTCTAATAACCGCTGTCTGGTTTTTATTTAGGTTGAATATAACTCTTCGCTTCCTATATTTTACCCCTGCTACCTTCAGAATTTGGAAGAGTGTATTCCAGCTGACATCGTCAAAAGCTTTCTCTAGATCGACGAACGCTAAAAATGTAGGTTTCCCTTCCCTTAGCCTATCTTCTAAGATAAGTCGTAATGCGAGTATTGCCTCCCGTGTTCCTACATTTCTCCTAAATCCAAACTGATCTTCCCCGAGGTCGGATTCCACAAGTTTTTCCACTCGTCTGTAAATAATTCGTGTTAGTATTTTGCAACCATGACTTATTAAACTGATAGTTCTGTAATTTTCACAATTGTCTGCACTTGCTTTCTTTGGAATTGGAATTGCGATATTCTTCTTGAAGTCAGAGGGTATTTCCCCTGTCTCATACATATTGCATACCAGATGATACAATTTTTTCACGACTGGCTCTCCTAAAGATATCAGCAGTTCAGACGGAATATCATCTACTCCAGGGGCCTTGTTTCGACTCAAATCCTTCAGTGCTCTGTCAAATACTTCTGGCAGTATCAAATCACCTATCTCATCTTCCTCCACTTCGTCTTCCATTTCTAGAATACTACCTTCAAGTTTATTTCCCTTGTATAGGCCCTCTATATATTCCTTCCACATCTAATGGTTATTAATTACACTGTGACTTTTGCATAAACGCAGATAGTGGACTCTGTGGGTCTATTTTAGGTTGCATAAAATTAAATGTAACATCAGAGACATTGCAAATAACTTTTTTCTCAGCAATTAGTAAGCAAATTAATTATTGGAAGGCATTGCTAGTCAATACTCTAAGAATGAAAATGTCATCTGATAGTCATTGTTGTGAAACACATTACTTGCCAGATACACTTCAATGGTGAGACATGACAATTTTGAGGCACCCCATACGTCGCCAAGCGCGAAGAAAAAACGAAGTTTTTACCTTCAGCCAACTCCTTTATTTTTGTCATGACCGGTTTCTGACCAACCCATTCTCAATCTGAAGACGCAAATGTGACCTTAGACACGGACGTAACATGGCTTATGCAAATTCTCCATTTGCTAAAGAGCTAAAGCAGAAAGCAGAAGAATGACGCAGTAAATATAAGCAGATGCATTCTAAGAAACTGTCCTTGTGCTGAACACACGTTAATATTTTAACTATATAGAGCTAGTGCAGAGTCTATGATTACAAATTGCTTTCACAAAATCTGCTTTCAGATGTTCTAGCTAATGCAGCCATTTAATAACGACTAATACTATATGATTGTACACGCAAGGTGACAACAAGATGTCCCCATGAAAATTACAATGTATTTTTATGTCAGCGAAAACTTTGCGCTATTACCTTCACGTCCAGACATAAGTGCTCCATATACAACATTTAACACGCATATAAATATTCACTGTAGTTGAGTGGGTGACCTTTTTCTGAATGGCTGAGTCGTGATTTAACTTTCACTGTTTCAACTGAGTTCGTGAGATTTCCGAGTATGCGTTTCCGTTAAGATTAACGACACTACTTGTATTATATCAAAGTAACTTCGCACATTTCAAAAGTGTACAAAAATTGTGTGTGCCATAAAGGAACAAGAATATAGTCCTTTAACGTCACAGAAAATGCTGTGAGCCATTCACGCATGACGCCCGACCCGGTCTCAAAAGTTTCACTGTGGCAGAGCGTAGGTTTATTATTATTGTTATTTTGTTAATTTCTAAATAATATGTAGGTTTCCGGCGAACCTTGCAGGAGTATCACTTCAAGAAGAAACGATTCGCATAAAAACTGTTTTACTACGATAATTCCTTTACGCTGCAGCAGGTTGTAATCATCCCTGTCAAATTAGAAGCGTATGCAGAACTGAAATTCAGATACCGAATTTTGAAAGTGTCAGTATCAATACTAGCGAAAAATTTTAATTTATCACGTAATTTGGGAGCAGGATGGAAGATTAATTCGGACATATCATTTCCGAAATTGTGTTTTGGGGCCCTTACATTGCTAGAAAAGAAATGCAACATCCTTGGAAAAGTTATTTTATTGACAACTGAGGCGACGCATAGTTCATCACTGTAATAGTATTTTGTAAGAAAGTCAGACTAAATGAAACACATATGTCGCTTTAACTGTGCCCTACATTCATATCCCTGGGCGTATTTTCTCTTAAGCGAAAAATCATGATTGCCGAAATGCAACCTGCAATAAAATGTCCCAAGTATCTTGCGCATTTGTTTTGGATTCGCCAGTGCTTCTTCAGATTCTGGAAGAATGATGTTCTTGATTTCCCATTCAAGAATGTTCAATTGGCGACATATCTGATGCTTTTACTGACCTGATTGTTTGTGAAGTTTCGCCCATTTTAAATTGTATGACTGACAGTTTTAGATTATCAACAGACTTAAACTTCTAAACACCCTTTTTATGTACTTCGCCTGTTTTACATTATTAATATGTTTTCAAAATTTCTCTAGGGGCCTTATTTTATAGTCTTTTATTGTACGATTATAATCTTATCGTCTCAGACAGAATCCTGTATATATACATGTATATACGGTCTCAATACAAAAATCGTGTAAACAAACCTTGACTAAAAAGTAACTACAAGATTTTAACATTATATTGAGACCAACTTTGTATTACCTATACCTACTTCAAATAACAGGATTTCACCGCAGTTTTACTATACCATTGTCTTGAAAAATATTTCTGTACAATTTAAATCAATCCGTTCTCTATGTAATCACTCTTTGTTAATCACTAATGTAAATATGATATTGTACCTGATCACACGTCAACACGAAGACGCTGACTCTCTTTTCAGATTATTTTTATACTGATTCAATTTCATCTTTATTTTAAATATTTAACTCAAACAAAACAATGTAAACCATATTTGGTAGAAACTTTAACTCACAGAGCAAGCTAGGTACGGTTGCGAAGAACTGGTTCGCCTCCACGTGGCTAGGGACGAGCAGCGGCATAGAACACACGAAGGTAATACCTCCAGTTCCTACGACGGCTAAGAAACCAGCAACCGTTACCAATTCTACTATCACAGGTAGTATACGACCCACCTTAGAGTTTCAAGGTGTTGGGTCACTCTGTATTTTAATGAAAATAAAAAATAAAATAAAAATGACCAAAACGGTTGTCATCCACTACTAAGAGCACGCTTCGTCGCAGCAGCTTCATGTGTTTGGATGGGTTGTCCTGCCAGAAAATGTCGTCACCTTCCTGTCGAAGGATACATTGCACAAATACCACATGTATTCTCGTATTTAGTACAAAATGTATGCTCTTCTGATCGTAGCTCCATGTTGGTGGATTAGACCCTTCTGGAGACAGAGCTGTAACTGAAAGTGCAGAAGGGAAATTCTTGGTCGCCTTCGAGGAGGTGACCTTGAGACGCAGGTCAGAAATCTTGGAAAGCGGTGCGTGCAGCCTTGGATGGGTTTACACATGCAGATTTCCATCGCAGTCGACATAAATCTGCGTGTTCTACAATACGTAGAACATAATTCTTTAGCGGCTTTTGGGAACCGATTTTCTGCCACCTATATCCTTTTCGGTTAATAACGTGGCAGTTGCCTAAAAGTACTTTCACAGCTCATGTTTTTCCTTAATGTACAGGGTGTTACAAAAAGGTACGGCCAAACTTTCAGGAAACATTCATCACACACAAACAAAGAAAATATGATATGTGGACATATGTCCGGAAACGCTTAATTTCCATGTTAGAGCTCATTTTAGTATTTACGGATGAGGCTTTATTCCAACATGATGAAATTTTCACAATCAACATGTGTGGGCTGACGAGAATCCGCACGCAATTGTGCAATCACGTCATCAACACATTTTCTGTGAACGTTTGGGCAGGAATTGTTGGTGATGTCTTGATTACGCCTCATGTTCTTCCACCTACGCTCACTGGGGCACGTTATCATGATTTCATACGGGATACTCTGCCTGTGCTGTTAGAACATGTGCCTTTACATGTACGACAGAACATGTGGTTCATGCACGATGGAGCTCCTGCACATTTCAGTCGACGTGTTCGTACGCTTCTCAACAACAGATTCGGTGACCGATGGATTGGTAGAGGCGGACCAATTCCGTGGTCTCCACGCTCTCCTGACCTCAACCCTCTTGACTTTCATTTATGGGGGCATTTGAAAGCTCTTGTCTACGCAACCGCGGTACCAAATGTAGAGACTCTACGTGCTCGTATTGTGGACGGCTGTGATACTCCATTCTCCAGGGCTGCATCAGCGCATCAGGGATTCCATGCGACCGACGGTGGATGCATGTATCCTCGCTAACGGAGGACATTTTGAACATTTCCTGTAACAAAGTGTTTGAAGTCACGCTGGTACGTCCTATTGCTGTGTGTTTCCATTCCATGATTAATGTGATTTGAAGAGAAGTAATAAAATCAGCTCTACCATGGAAATTAAGCGTTTCCGGACACATGTCCACATAACATATTTTCTTTCTTTGTGTGTGAGAAATGTTTCCTGAACGTTTGGCAGTACCTTTTCGTAACGCCCTGTAGTATGCATCGTACAATTTGCCTGTAGCTGAAGCGTCAGCTGGGAATGAATGTCAGATATTAATTCCTATTTTGGTTCTATATCCGGGTAATTCCGTGTCAGATTCCCATTTTGACCATTTCTTACAACAATCATGTGGCACAGACCTTCACATCTGGAGCTCACATACTAGCATAAAAATGAAATGTAACGAGATTCTCGATTACCGGACTTCAGCATTATGCTGATGATCTATAACTTTGTTATAATCCATCCTGACTTTCTTCCGTAACTTAAACATGCCTATTGCATACGAAATACCACAAATACTACCATTACTCATATTTTTTACATCTTGGAAGTTCTAATTCTCTAGTTAACAGTTTTTTCCTGTTGGATAAATGTACGTAAATGTAGTTCGTTAAAACCGCATCACGTGAGGCCTGCAGGGGCTATATTGCCATTTTTTTAAATTTTGTTTATGTATTTATTTATTTTTAATGTTCGCCATTGTCTGGGAATATTTTTTGAGAAAGAAAAACTGGAAAAGTTTCCCAAAAAATGGGAAAACTAAGAGTGCTTTGTTTCTATGTATTTTTTCAGATCACGATTCGAACGATAAATAATCATTCTTTTATTTTTCTTGTTTAATGTTCCTGTAAAACTTTCATGGAAAAAATTCGAAACAATCGCAAAGCACAGTCGGAAAATTTATGCAAACAGCAAAATTCACAGTTTTTTTATTTACTCTCGTTCAAACTGTTTGACGTGTTATTTTGGTTTGAACAAGCGCCATCAAATTTGACACTTATGTTTTCTCGTGGAGAAGATTTTTGTACTTCGCAAGCCACCGTGTGGTCCCTGGAAAAGGATACGTTGCAATAGATTTCTATAGTGTTTGACTAATGAATGGAATTCTGCTGAAAGCAGACCAACCCAAATATTGTAAAAATCACATAGAATTCATCTCCATCATCGTTGGCACCTATATGCGTGTTTTCATTGTGAAGGTTTCTATACATGGTAAGCCAATGTTGAAGGTAGAACCTACCTTGCTATACAATTCGACACCGTTTAACTTCCGCTGCGGAAGCATTTAGGTATGTGTAATTATCCATAAAAAGTAGTGAGGAGGAGATGGAGAAACGGACATGAGAAGACGGTGGGAGGAAAGAGTAGGAGATGGATGGAGAAGGAGCGAGTTGATGGCCAAGAGAGAAGTAAAGAGGGTAGAGGAGGAGATTAATAACTAGAGGGGAAAATGTGATGACCGTTGCGGGGAGGAGGTGAATAGAAACAGAGAAGGATGAGAAGGGCACATAGAGGGAAAATAAATGTATGTTAAGCTTATGGGACTTGACTGCGACATCATCAGTCCCTAAACTTACAAACTCCTTATGAAATAGCTTATACTAAAGACGGCACAGACATCCATGCCCGGGGGGGGAGGGGGCACTCGAACCTTCGACGGGTAAGGGCGCCTCAATGCGCTCGGCCGCTCCGCCGAGGCACACATAGAAGGAAGCAGTAAAGATGTAAAAAAAAGGAAGGCAGAGGTGAACTGATGGAATTTGAAAGTTTCCTGCTGAAAGTTGCTAGTTAAGTCAAGCAAGTAAGACTGAATCTAAAACTGGTGAAAGTTTCTAGTTCAAATTTTCTATTTAAAAGCTCTAATTAAATCTGCCTGAATGAATCTGGTGAGAGATTATCATAAACTGAACTTCTAAAAATCAAGCATTGAGCGGGAACAGCATTATTTCTTTGCTTCCCGCCTGCCAACAGATATTAAACACATGTAGCCCTGTAAGCTCTCCATAAAATCACCACTCTCTCTAAACATATATGCGCAACGTACTAAGTTAACTAGGATCTGTAATAATATTTTACACACGTATACTCATTATTTATTTTGTTAAAGAAACATACTTTTGTTGAGTAGTCAAGAATAGCGATTACAATGGGCTTGTACAATTCCGTTCCATACAAATATTCTAGTTCTCTTGATACCAAATTTCCTCTTCCAATACAATACATCAAATAAAGTTTCATCGCCATCTGGCGGGATACGTTCGTAAGTACAAAATCCAATTAACCACACTCGGCACGTGAATCGTAGCCGACCATGCCAGCCGTTGTACACGGTGGCTACCACACGGCTATACTCTAGCCAAGCCTCCACTCGACTGTTCAATTGCTTACTGTCCACTGCCAGCCTCAGCGGTCAAAGATGCTGCTGTAGCGCTGATGCTACATCGCAGTTCCAAAATATTATGGTGTGCAGTTGTTAACAAACATCAACTGAGATTATCGATGCATATAATAGATGAATTTTACATACAAACTACGTCAGATTGACAAAAATATCACAGAAAAATCCATAAATAATGATCTTCTGCCTATAGCTGCCTACTTTCAATGTAAGATATTATCTTGTGACTTACATATACCACTGATTAAATTAGGAGAAGGGTAGAAGAATGGTTGGAGGAATGAGGATAAGGTGGAGTTAGATACGGTGGAGTTAGATAAGGTGGATCAGATGGACGGACACAGGAATGTAGAAGATGCGAGGCGAGAGAGGAGGGAGATGAGAAAGGAAGTAGCTAACAGAAAATTAGGTCAAATGGCCGATGAATGTCAGGATTTCAGTTAATGCTTATACAATGAAGAGCCTAAGAAGCTAGTACAGGCACGCGTATTCAAACACAGTGATATGTAAACACTCAGATGACGACGTTGCGGTAGACAACGCCTATATATAAGACAAGTATCTGGCACAGGCGTTAGGTCGGTTACTGCAGACACAATGACAGGTTATAACGTAGTGTTATAGTCGACGGCAGAGAGATGGAACACAGCATTTTCCCATTAGACCATTTCACGAGTTCACCGTGAATATTGGAAATCTGGTAACACGTCAAATCTCCGACATCGCTGCGGCCGTAAAAATATCATGCAATGATCGAACCAACTAAGACTGAAGAGACTCGTTCAGCGAGACAGAAATGCAACCCTTCCGCTAACTGCTGCGGATTTCAGTGCCAGGTCATCAACAAGTTTCAGCGGGCAAACCACCTAACGAAACATCTTCAGGACTTTCGACGCCAGAAGGCCCACTCGTGTACCATTGCTGACTACACAACTGAAAGCAGGGTTCGTCAACACCGACACTGGACTATTGATGGCTGGAAACATGTTGACTGATCTGACGAGTTTCGTTTCCAATTGTATCTCTCGGATGGCGTGTACGGGTATGGAGACAATCTCATGAATCCACTGACCCTGTATATCAGCAAGAGACTTTTCAAGATGGTGGAGGCTCTGTAATGCGGCGTGAGCACTTGGAATGATATGGGAGTCCTGATAGGTCTAGATACGACTCCGACAAGTGACATGTATGTACGCGTCCCGGCTCATCACCTGCACCCAATCAACTCCTTTGTGCATTCCGACGGTTTTGGTCAATTCCAACAGGAAAATACGACAATCCCACAGATTGGCTTCAGGAACACTCTTCTGTTGAGTTTGGAAACCATTGATACCAGTCGCCGCATGCCCATCGCCTCGGCACCAGCATGGAGACGAATTCTGTCTGATGATGAAGTCTGCGTAGATCCAAACAAATTTATTACAAATAAATTCTAAAAACTGTTTGCGAATCTGACTGACATTTTCTTTTCTAAACACTCTTCTTAGTTTTAACACGTCTGCTGGCTACCAAACTTCTCTGACATGAATATTATTGAGAATATCTGGGATGTCTTTCAATGTACTGTTCAGATCTCGGCACCATCTACCTCAACATCTACATGGGATACTCTGAAAATCTCATTTAAGTGCCTCGCAGAGGATTCATCGAACCACCTTTATACTATTTATCTCTCATTCCATTCTCCAATAGCGCGCGGGAAGAAAGAACACCAGAATCTCTCCGTTCGAGCTCTGATTTCTTGTATTTTATTCTGATGATCTTTTCTACCTATGTCAGTATCAGTCAACAATTTATTTTCGCATTCGGAGGAGAATGTTGGACATTAGAGTTTCGTAAGTAGCCCACACAGCAGCGATAAGCGCCGTTGTTGTAATGACTCCCATCCCAGATGCAGTATCATTTCCGTAACGCTGTCTCCCCTGTATCGTGACAATACGAAACGAGCTGCCCTTGTTTGGACTCTTTCGATGTCCTCCGTCAAACCCACTTGATAAGGATCCCACACTGGATAGCAATACTCCAAAAAAGGACGGACAAGGGTAGTGTATGCAGTCCCTTTAGTAGTTCTGTTGCATCTTTTAAGGGTTCTGCCAATAAAACGCAGTCTCTGGTTCGCCTTTCCTACGACATTATCCACGTGTTCTTTCCAGTTTAAGTCTGAAGTGATAGTAATTACTAGGCATTTTGTGGAGTTTACGGCCTTCACATTTGATTGAATTATCTTGTAAACAAAGTTTAACGGATTTCTTTTCGAACTCACGTGAACGACTTCACACTTCATATTATTTAGGGTCAACTGGTCCAACACTTTAGAATAGGATAAGGCCCAGCAGTACCACTGTTTCTACATTACTTGTAGATTAGCAACACATCACATTTCGCGTATCGAATGGTATGTTACTTTCACTTAACCAATGAGAGGTGATAAAATATGGAATGAATGTATAGCACTGAAACTGTAGGAATCGTCCGGTTTTGTGTTTTCGGTAGTGCACATTTGGAACTGTATATTGTAGTTTTGTGAAATTATGGTGGACCATTAGATTAAATGGATTGAATTGACATGTCATTACCTATTACAACAGTAACTGAATGACTATCGTGCACCCATCCACTCACCTCAATCCACAGTTAAATTAAAACACACTAAAATTTTTTAATCATTTATCATTTAAAATAGAGATCACTTGGTGAGGACTGTGTCAGAGCTAAGATGTTTGGTACGCAGTCAGAATCTCATATTTCATTGCATTTTCTTCAAATTGTGACATATGTCTGCTGCTGCCTCATTCCTCACACAGAGAAGTATGTTTATCTATATGCGTGTGGCAATGCCACATTGTAGTGACAATGGTCAGCCCTGCAGGGTGCATGTCAGTCCCCTCCAGTATGGCATCAGACGTTATTAAAGTCCATGCCCCGTCATGTTGCGGGCATTTCGCGTATTTGCGTGGGTCCTACAAAACATTTGGCAAGTGTGCTCTTCACTGTATATACCTATTTATGTATGTTTGTGTCTCCTTTGCGCTGGAGATGTATGTAGCATATACCATTCAGTAGCACGTAAGCCACATTTCGTAAGGCACCTTACGGCACGTGCATGTCTACACAATTTGGTTGATCATCATGAAGGATGGACACGTGTATATGTTTTCAAGGAAAATGTTTTACACTCCACAAGCTGAATGCCTAAAAGTTGCAATAGACTTCGGTCAGTTCGATCACCATAAAGTGGGCAAGGAAAGACGACAGGTGCTTTAGAAGGAGAGGAGGAAATGAGGTGAAACAGAGAAACTGAAAGAGGACAGAGGAGTTCAAGCAAAGATGAGACGAGGAGATCAACTGAGGTAAGGGTAGGACGAGATGTACAAAAATAGTAAGGACGGACAGACAGGAGAGAAATGAGATGAATTAATTATATCTTTAGGAGGGTACGAGAAGATACCCTGGCACAATATGTGGAGGAGGAGAATGAGGTGGCAGTGACAAGTGTCAGGTGGAGATGGTACAAAATGGCGGTATACCGGCAGAGCTGTCGTTTTTACTCTGGTGAGTCTCATGAATTGGTTTCCCATGTGGTTGTACCTGCACGACGGACATTAACAGACATTAATCGCGGTACGTTAGTTGAAGCTAGACGCAAGGGATTGAAACATTACAAGCGGTCTCTGGTCCTATCCCATAGATAATTATCTTGGCGGCCTTCTCCTTTCTATGTCATTGATTGAGTGTCAAGAATGTCAAGAAGAAGGCACTGCTTTGTCTCTGTCCGTGATTTTCTTACGATTAATAATGTTCTTTCGGACAATTAGGCTCTCCTTTCCTGCTACTCTTCAATGGGAGTGTGAATAATTATTTTTTAATTACTTAATACAAAATAAAAAGATGATTTATTCTTTAACAATAACTTAACTTATTTCATTACCGAATCCTCCGTAGTTTTTTCTTGTAGGTTCTATGGATTGCAGTACGACGCCATTATTGATCAGTCATAAATGTAGTAAAACGTTATTCATAAATGCATCAATAATAGTCGATTTATTCTTTTGTTGCAAACGAACTTACAGTTAACTTTTCTTTTTCAAAATCTTTACGGCACTTTCATGCATATTAAAGTCACAAATGCAAATTGGGCTTTACAATTACGTACATTGTTGTAATGCGAAGATGCTGTATAACGCTTCCTGCCGCCCAAACTAAACAGCAATAATTAAATATTTCAGTTAAAAGCAGAGGTTGAATAATCTTTTCAGATAGATTTTTCTCAATATTTATCTTTCATTTAATTTTTTCCAAACATCGACCAGGCGGGAATCGTTATAGGATACCCCAAGTCTGAGACCGTTAGAGAATTAAATATTCCGAAATATACAGTGTACAGAGTGTGCCAAGAATAGCTAATTTCAGCAATTACCCCACACCACAGAAAACGCAGAGACTGGCTGCCTGCTGTTAATGACTAAGAGAAACGGCATTTGCGTAGAGCTGTCACTGCTAACAGGCAAGGAACGCTGAGTGAAATGACCCCAGGAAAGTATGCCGTAATGTGGAGTTAATGGGCTATGAAATCGGACGACACACTCTCGTCTCTTTCCTAAAACCACGGCATCGCTTGCAGCTCCTCTCGTGGGCTCGTCATCTAACCGCAAGTGGACAACTGGAAATCCGTTGTTTTTATCAGAAGATTCCTGATTTCTCTTAGAAGTGATGGTATCGTGTCGCAGACTCTACGAAACTATAGACTCGTCATCGAGACATTGCGCAAACTAGTGACTATAGCGTCGAGCGGGAGTAGCTGAGCGGTCTGGAGCGCCAAGTTGCGGATCGCGCGGCCGTCCGTGTCGGAGGTTCGAATCTTCCCTCGGGCATGGATGTTTGTGTAGTCTTTAGTATAAGTTAGTTCATAAATAGTTTGTAAGTGTAAGGACTGAGGACCCCGCAGTTAACTCCCATAAGCTTTACAAACATTTTAACATTTTTTTAAAGTGACTATAGACTCTTATTTGGTAAGTCAAAATAATACGGACCACATGAATTAACTTTCACTGAGTACATTTACTCTCTCAAAATAAAATAAAAAAGTAAAAAAAATAAGAGCAGGACGAAAAGGGTCTGCCTATCATACAACTGACTGGTGTCTGAGAATAAATCGTTAGTTCAAGTCTGATAGCAACTACTCATATAGAAAATTCGATTCACAAAATTAGTAGGAGACGGATTTACTATCACCACAGGCATGCAACCCCAGCAAAGATATTTATACCGATTCCCTAATATTACGATAATTTTACGATATAAATAGGTGCGTTCACGATTTACATGTGGAAGGAGACAAACACGTTGTTAAACTTTAGCGGCCGTGGTTCGTAGAACACGGACTATTCGATGTGATCAGGGTAAATTTGGTATAGGGGAGACCGTGGCACGTTGGCTATAGGGGCAGGATGGCCCATTCAAATTAGTTCATAGAATAGACGCTAGATCGTCTCAGGAATCGTTCAGAAAGTAGGTAGCAGTGTCCCTCTCATTATACAGGACCAATATTGCAGGCGGCGAAGATTTGGACAAGCTGTAATCCTTAATTGTTTTTGTGCGTGTTTCAGTAAAATTCTACTAGTCGATTAATGTGTGTTATTTAACTTGTACTTGCTTTAGGCGCAACGGACTGAGTAGTGTAATTAATGGTCGTAATGTTGAGGATTATTTCTATATGGCATATAGTCTTAATTGCTTCAGTTAGTTTTTTAAAGCACAGAATTTATTGAAAAGATGGCATTGGGGCAGGGTGGCCCAGAGAGAACGGAACACTATGGCCAGCCAAGACAGCTTGTCAGGCCCTATAGGAGCTATACTTCTTTAAACTCGATGAAAGGTTTGTTACTTTTGATGATAAAACGTTTTATAATTCTTCGAGTTTGTTAAATTATTAACATAATTGTTGGAGTTAAAGTTATTTTGATACGTTTCAGAGGTCAAAAGATCGTCACATTCACGAGATAAAAAGCTTTGAATAAACGCCAACCAGTAAATTTTATTTTAATCTTGAACAGTGATCTGAGAAGTCAGAATCTCGTTTATTTCCTTGTTTTCAAAACATAAGTTACGGCTCTGGTTTAAACTTTGTTTTATTTCTAGTATCATAAAAATGATCCGAAATTAGAAAATAATGAAGGGGGAATTTTTTCTGAGGATACGATACCAAGAGCATGTTTAGAAGTAAAAGAAAAGGAGAGATCTGTGAAGACTGTTAGCGAAGACTTTGAGATTTCAAGAAATGTTACTGAAGGTACTGTACTAAGTGCAGACAGGCCTCATAACGTTTCATGGGCCGCCTGGACTGTATTTCAATATTTATTTATTTATTTATTCTGCATAATTGATCTCCTTTATGTGTTACGATTATTCTGTGTTTAATTCATGCAAATCATTATGTATCGATCTTATGCAAAGAAAGTATAATGTTAATAAGTGGATTATTATCTGTACATTTACGCTTATCACATATTTTACTATATAAGAAGGAGCAGCAGTCTCAATTCTTTCTCTTCTTGGTCTAGCATTGGAAGGTTTCGGAGGCAATGCGCATTGTCCTTTGTTTAATTTATCAGAATCATAAATTCTTTAAATGCACAAAATGCGTGTAAGAAATAATTGTATGTTCAGCATCTTGAAAATATAAACCGCTAATATCATTTAAAGAAAATTTGCATTTCTCAATATTTTTTTTTTTAATTTAAAAAGCCACCTTATTATTCCTAATGGTACAATATTAATAGTGTATGAACTTTTCTTACAGATTACCATCGGCCGCCATTTTCTAGCTGTGTGCGAAATTAAGTGTTGGAACGATGCACAATACTTCATGATACTCTTAGAATCTTTTGTTCCGCACCAAACGTCCCTGATATATACGCCAGTTTATCAAAATTTAACTATTTTAATTTTTAGCTAGCCGTGTACTTAAGATAACTTGGTGTTTTATGAGTGCATTGCATCAGTTAATTTCTGTGCAGACAGGATTTTAGGCAGGTTGCTAAAATTAAATATTTCTGTGCCACATACCATATTCATTAAATTGCAGAAACATTTTACAGGCACATTTTTTTTATAACAGTGATTTGCAACCTGGCCACTAACTTGAAATATTTCTCCCGCCGTAATTTTAGGGTCCTAGTTTTCGTATCAAAATTTAAAACCAATTTCAAACTTAATTTGCCTTAGTTCTAAACTTTCTTTTCGCGGAACATTGATTTCTCAGGCGCTACCTTTTATCATTTTTAAGTAATAACTTTATCATTAACATTATTATTATTGCAATTATTTACCAATACCAATTAAATTTTAAGGGAGAAATATTTCAATGTCAATCTGCACAGGTAAGTGAAGCTCTGGAAACAGAAATTGAATATCAACCCCTGCCCCCGGAAAGAAATACCAAAGAAAAACTAAATCCAAGGCTAGAAAAGCCCTTTTTCAAAAAGAAAGTACAAGCAATAACTAAATTAACTGCAGGAGGCATAACACGCAAAATAAATAAAATAAAGTAAAATAAAAATAAAATGGTGATGACGATGACAATGAGGAAGAGTTACTGTGCCTTATTTAAACTCACCACACAAACTGCAAGCGTTGGCCTCATCACACATGTGTGAAAAATGAAATCCGTGGACTATTTTATGTTCAAGCTGTGCTGATCCTTTGTAACCGGACAGTGATGAAAGCTGACTGGTCTGCACAGATTATTTTATGTTTGGGGCATCCGCAGCTGAGTAAATACATTTCCTTTTTTGAATTTATCAATTGTTTAAAAAAATTATCAATTGTTTTAAAAATTGATTGTAAGACTTTATATAGTAGAAGAAACACTTTTTTGAAGCTTGACTTAAAAATGTCCTCTCACAAAACAACCAATAAATTCTGGAGCCGCGTCAGCTGTTTTTATTGAGATTCCTTTTTTATACAGGTCCACTACCGGTTTCGCGTCATTAGAGACGCATCTTCAGGTGTTACTGAGTTAAACAACAAAAAATAATTATTGTTTTCTTGTTTAACACAGTAACACCTGAAGATGCGTCTGTAATAACGCTGTAAAGATACACTAAAATTTTTATTATTATTTCTATTATTGTTTATCTTTGATCAGCGATGCTTATCGCCTCCGGTTCCCTCTGACTTGCAATGCAACTAATTTAATTTCGTTCATCATTTTTATACTTCCTAACAAGCGAGAAGACGGAACCGTGATGGTAGTTTCACTCACTCTCTTGTTTGTATCTGAAGCGTGAAGACGTCTTTCATACCTGTATCCACTCATGTGAGTAAGAATAATGCAAGCTGTTGCTGAAAATATATTATTTTAATTCAAAAGCATTCCCTCTCCTTGGTTTTCATTTAAATCAAACTCCTCCAAGTCAAATACTTAATTTCTTAATGTTTTCAGCTCCTTCGCATCCGTAATAGTTTAATGTTCAGACGCCATTACAATCGCTTCGCATTTTCTGCGAAATTTCGATCATGATCAATCATCCTTATACAAAACTTTGGTTGATTTTAGAACCTGTAGTCATTTCTTTTGTAATTTCACAAAGTCCGATCATTTTTATTTTATTTTATTTTTTTATTTTTCTTACCAACACATTTTTCAAGCACAAGGACATTCATAAATATACTTGGCAACAGAACACTAAGGAACTTCGTTCTATAATAGATTATATTATCATTAGACAAACAAGTAGTTTCAAGGCAGCAGATGTCAGATCTTATAGAGGAGCCCAATGTGGATCAGACCATTATCTAGTAAAAATGAAATCTTTCTGGCCATGGAAGAATGCAACGAACGACACAAGTAACATAAATAAAATGAACTGTAGTGAGAAAGTTCAAAATGTACATTTTAATATTGACAGCCTACAAGACGAAAGTATAAGAACATTCTTTAAGGCCAGAATGGAAAGGACACTAGATGAGTCATTTGAAGGAAGCACAGAAGAAATATACGAATACATAAAAACTAAAGTGAAAAACATAGCATCAGAGGTGCTGGGCATAAAAGAAAACAACCCCAAACGTGCAGCAGAGTGGTGGTCAGAGGAAATAGAAACATCAGTTAAAGAAAAACGAAATGCATTCGTTCAGTGGTTGAATGATAAATCTGAAGGAACAAGATCTAAATACAAGGAAAAAAAGAATGAAGTGGAAAAGAAAATAAGGTTAGCAAAGAATGAAGCATGGGAAAGAACATGTGCCAACGTTAATAGTAAACTGGGTTTTGGGAGAGCGAAAGAAGCATGGTCAGTATTAAAAGCGCTTCGACAAGATACAAAAGGCAAATCCAATCTTCAACTGGTAACACAAAAGGAGTGGGAAGAATATTTCAAAAAATTATTGAATGAGGACAGAGACGAATATCTAGAGGAAGGAACAGTGGAAGAAAATGAACATCATGATGATGAGATCCAAATTTCAGAAAGTGAAGTACTTCAGGTCTTAAGGACAGGAAAGAATGGTAAATCACCTGGACCAGGGAATATCAATATGGAGTTTCTGAAGTACGGTGGTGACAAAATTGTAAAACTGATTTTGCAGTTATTCAATAAAATGATACATGGAGATTCTGTACCTAAGGAGATGAAACTGGGTTATATTAGTACCATATTTAAGAAAGGGGATCGCAAAATTTGCTCGAACTATCGAGGAATTTGTGTTACAAACACACTAATGAGGATTTTTGGGAAAATAATTAAAAATAAACTGGAAAAAAATTTTAGAACCCAACAAGAACAATGCGGTTTCACAGCTGGTAGATCATGTGTAGACCATATTTTCACATTACGACAGATTTTGGAGAAACATAGAGAAAAATCGAAAAATGTTGGACTTATTTTTATAGATCTAGAAAAAGCGTATGATACTGTTCCAAGGAAACTACTCTGGAGAGCACTACATATGGCAAACATAAATACTTCTTTAATTAAAATAATAGAACAGATGTATAAAGATAATATTTGCCAAGTGAAAATTGGTAATACACTTTCACAGAAATTTAGAACAAGCAAAGGTCTGTTGCAAGGCTGTCCCATGTCACCAACATTATTCAAAATCTATATAGATATTTGTCTGAGAAAATGGTCACAAAAATGTAATAGTATGGGACTGAAATCAGAGATGGAGTTTATCTACATCATTTATTATTTGCTGACGATCAAGTCGTCATAGCACAAGACGGGGAAGATGCAAACTACATGTGTAATCAACTAGCAATAGCATACAAAAATTGGGGTCTGAAGATTAATTATCAAAAAACAGAATACTTGACGAATGATCCACATGAACTACGCATAGAGGGAAAGAAAATTAAAAAAGTTAACACTTTCTGTTATTTGGGGTCCATTTTAGAAACTGAGGGAAAATCCGACTCAGAGATTAATAAAAGAATTAGCAGCGGAAGAAAGGTAATTGGAATGCTCAACTCAGTCCTATGGAGCAGAAACGTGATGAACAGAACAAAAAAAATCATATATAAATCTATATTTGAGAGTGCAGTTCTGTACGGAGCGGAAACCTGGACCATAAACCAGAAGCACAGTAAGAAACTACAAGCCGTAGAGATGGATTTCTGGAGAAGATCGGCCAGAATTTCCAGGAAAGAAAAAAGAAGAAACACCGAAATAATAAAGAGGATGGGAATAATAGAAAGAATAGATGAGGTGATGGACAGGAAGAAATTACGGTGGTACGGACATGTACGAAGAATGGAGGACAGCAGAATACCGAAGCTGGTACTGGAGTGGCAACCTGAGGGGAGAAGAAGAAGAGGACGACCTGTGACCACCTGGATCAAAAATGTACAGCTCACAATGAATAGACTGGGCGCAGAAGAAGAGGACACACAAGATAGACACACGTGGAGAAATATAGTGAATAATTAGTGTAAAACCTTACGTACTATGTGTATTCATTTCTGGGCGTATTAGTATGTTGGAGGGAAACCTCTGTAATGAGGACAATCTCAATTAAAAAAAAAAAAAAAAAAAAAAAAAAAAAATTCTATCATTACCAGTAACTTTATCTTCCACCCACGGTCACACAACAATGAAAAGCGAAGTGAACAGTCTGAACATTGATCTCCTACGGAAAGTATCTCTAACTTTCACGTATTAAATAAGTAAAAGTTATCATTTCCAGCTTCTACAATACGAAGCTCAGGATCCAGCTATATGTTTTCTGTAAGTCTTAGAACGTGCTCTTCCTTGTATGGTGCCCGACTTTAGTATGTAACCCGCGGTTTATTTGCTTTAATGTTCATTTTGTGCTGTACTATAACAAAATTATTTCAAATTCAAAAATTCGGTACCTTCAATTCCTTGTCCAAAATACAATCGCGGAATCTACTTTCACAATTATGGCATCATACGAAGGAAGGGCAACGTTAATTGGCTCCCTTTGTGACAGGACAGGATGTCGGCAAAAAAAAAAAAAAAAAAAAAAAAAAAAAAAAAAAAAAAATTGTTTCCTTTTCATTAATATCCACCCTGTGAAATTTGTAAAATAGCTAGTAATTGAAAATAATTAAGATTTACGTAATATTGTTACCAATGTTTCATACCACCATTGTATGTGTCCAATCCTATTTTATTTTATTTCATGTACTACAACTACAATGTTGTTCGAGCCGTTCCTGAACTGATCTTTAAAAGAGAACAAGATTGCAAGACCGACCCATAAAATTTTGTATTATCTGGAGCCGTCACGTCGCGTAACAAGACAACACATCACACAGGTAAGGACGGAACAGTAATTTGGCTTATTTGGTGCTTTAATAGATTCTGCTATCTGTGTCTTGTATGCGCATTTTCATTCAGCATTTCTTTTAACAATATTGTCCTTTTTCCAAATTTTTCCATAGTTAGCCAGTTCATTGTTAGGAAAATTCTAGCAGTGCACAAACATGGTTGCCGTGCGCAAATATTAGCTTCGCGACTCTCGCTTGTTCGGTGTGCTGTCCTCCGTTATGTATCAAGTCCGCCATTACAGTGCTATATTTATTGATTTATTTAAAATTAGCTGAGCATGTGAAGATAGAAATCAAAATCTCTCATTTTATTCACAATTAGTACGGTCAAAACCCGTAGCCAAACCCCAGCAATGAATACCGAAGAAAGTAGTAGTAACATACAACAATTAGTTCCGTCCGCAGAGATCAGTATGGCGGCCCGGCCGGCGGAATTAATAACAGAAAATTTCAGCACAGAGCAATCGGTCGCGACTATCGCGTCCGATAACACTTCTACACTCGGAAGAAGCTCACATAATCCACCAGATGATTGGATAAGGAAATTTGAAGCTTTACTTATAAACATGTCAGCGAATTTAACGCATCAGATTAATGAACAAAAGAATCAAACTTCTGCTCTGTCCTCAAGTCTTACACAACAGATCCATAACCAAGTTTCTGCTTTGTCGTCTAATCTTACGCAACAAATTAATGATCAGAATAATCAAATTACTGTTTTGTCTTCAAATCTTACACAGCAGATAAATGATCAAGTTACTGCTTTGTCCTCAAATCTTATACAACAAATTAATGATCAGAATAATAAAATTACTGGTTTGTCTTCAAATCTTACACAGCAGAGTAATGACCAAAACAATCAAGTTTCTACTTTGTCTTCAAATCTTACACAGCAGATAAATGATCAAAAAAATCAGTTTCTGTTTTGTCCTCTATTCTTACTCAACTCCTTGAACGAGTAGAATTACAACAACAGCAGACAAAGGAGGAAATTGTAAAACTAGAAAAAGTCAAAAAAATTTGCCTACTTTAATATCTGAAGAAGTTAACTGGCAAATCAGTGTTCAACTGCAAAATTTTGAACAAGCTATTGACAGTAAATTCGCTGATATACAAGGAAAGATCACTAAAGAAATTTTACTATCAGTTGATGGCACAATTTCCTCTGTTGTCGACGAAGTTGCTACCCCAGGCCAGTCTGTAAAAACTATTCCACCGGTTATTGAATCACTTACACGCGACGTAACGCAACTTAGACAAAAACAAGAGAGCTTTGAAATTGTTGTCGCACAAATAACTAGTCAGGCTGAAGCTGTGGATAAAGACAATCAGAATCAAGTACAAGAATTCTTACAAAAACCAGAAATGGAGCTTAATGAAAAGATAGACTCTGAGCTGAATATTGTTATAAGTAATGTTACTGAACAAGTTTATAAGAAGCACGGTACGACTGTCAAAGCAATGCAGGATGACTTGACTGAACTGAAATCCTTAGTTAAAGCACAAAAACCGGTAACACACATAAACCACAGACAGGAAACCGAACCGACTTGTGACTTTAAAGACCGACAAACAGACGTAAATAGTGAGCGGCACGTCCGAGTCAGGCGGCACTCACGTGTCCGCTGCGAGACATGCAAAACGCACGTGACAATTTTCCTGGTTTTACCGTGTCTGGTAGTAGGAATCTGATGTCACCACAGCATTTACCTTCCGTGCCAAATAACGGAATCAATATCAGTAACGTCATGATGGACGAAAACATGATCAAACATCATCAGTTTCTGTTGGTTTATATATCACTGCAAAATATGTTGAAATACTAATTTAGGAACATGTATTTTATTTAATTCATGTGTTCCCATCCATTCAACATACACATATACAAAAAAACACACAGAACATATAACATAGACCACAGAACATTTATATCAACCATGGAATATATAGTCCTACACATTAATTCACTTCACTGTGCACAGAGCAAATATTTTGTTCACCAAAATACCAACACCTCCCCTTGAACAAATATTTGAACACTGCATCATCTTGTAGCACTGTGCATAAAACTTCATGTTAAACCATATAATGTCACCAATTTCTTGAATTTCTCCTTACTAAGAGGTTTGGTCAGCAAATCAGAAAGCATATCCTCTGTGCATAGATAACTAATAATAGTATGCTTCTCTTTTACATGATATCTGATAAAATGATGCCTAATTTAAATATGCTTGGGACGCACACTTGTTATCTGATTCTGAGCTAACTTGATAGCACCCATGTTGTCACAAAATACTTTGGTTGGCTTCATGATTGAATATGGCTCGATTTCACTTATCATAGTCCTTAACCATAACACTTCTTGTATGTTGGAAGACAATGCCATATACTCAGCCTCAACAGTACTCAAAGCCACTGTTCTTTGTCTCTTGCAGGACCACGATATTAATCCTCCCATCAATTTGAAACAGCTACCTGTAATAGAATGTCTGTTATGCAGTTCATTACCCCAGTCAGTATCACTATAACATTCAAGCTCCCAGTTTCCTGTCTTGTGATAACTTAATTTGTAATCGGCAGTACCTTCTAATATCTAAATATCCTTTTAACAGCAGCCCAGTGTTTAATTCTAGGATCTTTATTACATTTGCTCACAGTATTTGTAGCAAAGGCCTCGAAGTTTGAGCTAAATATAAAAGACTTCCCACAGCCTCCAAGTAAGGTGTTTTCTCGTCACACAATTTATCTTCTTCTGTAATTGACAACTTTACACCCTGTTCCATAGGTGTGGAAACTGCTTTCCAATCATTCATGCCAAATTTTTCCAGTATTCTCTTTGTGTACACTGACTGATCAATTGACAATTCTTCCCCATTTTTATTCCTTAGAATTTTCATCCCAAGATATTGTTTCACTTCACGTAAATCATGCAAATCAAAATCAGACTGAAGATGTTTCTTGAAGTTTTTAATTGAATCTTCACTATTTGTTAAAATAAAAATATCATCAATCCATACAGCCACAATGATAGTTTACTTTCCATCTCTTCTGTAAAATAGACCAGGATCAGCTACTGATTGACTCATGTCCATTTTTGTCAAGGATTTATATAAGCACTGATTCCAACAATATCCACTCTGTTTAAGACCATACATACTCTTTATAGGCGCCAAATTTTATTCTTTTCTTGAGGAATTTTCTTGGCTTCCTCTGGTGGAATCACAAAAATTTCTTCTTCTAATTCTCCATTGAGATATGCAGTCTTTACATCCATGTGGTGGATTAACAAATTTTCTTTTACAGCAAAAGATAGAAGATATCTTAAAGAGGCATATTTCACTACAGGTGAAAATGTTTCTTTATAGTCTATTCCCTCTTTCTGGGAACAACCTTTTACCACCAAACGAGCTTTAAATTTAGGTACTGCTTCTTCAGGGCTTTTAATTCTGAAGATCCATCTCACTCGTAATGGTTTCTTTGCTTGTGGTCTATCAACCGATTCATAAGTATCATTCTTGGAAAAAGACTGCAATTCCTTTTCTATTGCTTTCTTCCAATCATCTGCATTTGGACTGGCCAAGGCTTCTTCTACTGTCAGAGGTTCATTGTTGAATGTTTGAGCGGCTATATATGTCTCATAATCTGGATACAACTTGGGTTTTATAGTACGCGATGAACGTCGTAAATTAATGTGCTCTCTCACTGGAGTTTTTTGAATCTCATCATCTGTTTCATTTTCAATAAACATATCAGAATTATCCTGAAAAGATTCTTCTTCTGTAGTTTCTAAATTTACTTGTGCTCTTGCATTTTCTTGTACACTTTCTTCGTGATTGATATCTAAACATTTATTTTCAGCCTTTATTTCATTTTCACTTGATTCTAAAAATACCACATCTCTGCTAGTTATTAACCATTTGTTTTTGGGATTTATAAATCTGTAACCTTTGGAATCTTCACAATATCCAATGAAAATATATTTTTCAGATTTGGAGTCCCATTTTCTTCTAAGTTTGTCTGGAATTTTTATCATGGCCTTACATCCAAAAATTCTTAAATGATTTAAATCAGGTTTGTTTCCAGTCCAAACTTCATATGGAGTCTTGTGTGGTACAGCTTTAGTAGGTGATCTGTTGTTTAGGTACACTGCAGTTGATAGTGCTTCTGCCCAATAGCTTTTTGGTAATCCTGCATCTTATAACATGCTTCTTGCTTTTTCTATAATTGTTCTGTTAGCCCGCTCCGCTACTCCATTTTGGGCAGGACTATAACGAATTGTAGTTTGATGCTTGATCCCAAGTTCACTTAACTGATGCCTAAACTGGTTATTTATATATTCAGTACCATTGTCTGATCTGAGAACTTTTATCTTCTTACCAGTCTCTCTTTCAACCCTGGCACAAAAACTAGCAAATATCTCATTCACTTTGTCCTTGGTTCTAAGAAAATATACATGCGTAAATCTTGAAAAGTCATCAATGAAGGTTAGAAAATAATGACTACCCCATATAGATTCCTCTTCCATAGGCCCACAGAGATCTGTGTGTATTAGCTGCAAAAGCTCAGTAGACCTACTTTTACTTGTTTTAAAAGGTAATCTGGCTTATTTACCTTGCATGCATATTTCACAAGGAGAGTTACAACTCTTACATTCCTTTACCCCTGTACTCATATCTTTTAACAAAACCATACTCTTCCTATTAAGATGTCCTAATCTCCGATGCCATAAAAAATCTTTTGCAGAATATACTGGGTAACTATTTCTAACTTGGAAAACATTTAATTTATAAATACCTCTTTCTTTACTTGCTGTAGCTATCACATTGCCACTGCAATCAATTATTTCTGCACCATTGGAATCAAAAATTACTTTGTTGCCTTTTTTCACTATTTAACTTACTAAAAAAGCAAGTTTGTAGCAATATTCTTCACATAATGTACATCATGCGCTGTAATATCTTGTGATTCACCTTTGACATTTAAATTGAAATTTATTTTTCCTATTAGTTCACACTGTAATTGAGAACCATCCACTGTTGAAATGCCAACATGAGTTTTAGGAGAAACATCATATAAAATTGATTGATCTTTTGTAATTTGCATAGATGCCCCAGAATCCAGATACCAATCTGCACTTTTATCTTCAATTTTATCATGAGAATAAAATGCAGTAAGTACCTTACCTTTATTAGTTGCCTTCCTTTCTGGATCCTTAACTGTACTTGCCTTTTCCATGCACTGTGATGCAAAATGGCCCTTTCTTTGACACTTATAACATCGAATAGGCTTCTTCTATTTGTATTTTGAATACAAAGCCATTTCCTTGTTCTGAAAAGGATATTCTTGTACATTCTTAACATCTTGCAATATTTTTATTTTCACACTGTCACCGGTAATTGGTATTCCTGAACTCGCTAGACCCATTATCATTGATGAATACTTATCAGGGAGTCCTGCTAACAGCAAGGTACCAATCCATTCTTCAGCAGTATCAAAACCTATATTTCTTAGGCGATTCGAAGTGGAGATGATTTTGTTAACATACTCATCCACAGTTTTACATTCATTTAAACGTATAGTGATGAGCTCTCTCAGCAAACCCACCTTGCTCTTCTTAGATTTTCCCATACTTCCTTTGCTGTGCTAGCCTTTTCTATATGTGCATAATTTACAGGATCAACTAGAAAAATTAATTTGGACTTTGCTTTACGATCCTTCTTCTGGAAATCTGAATCTGTGGATTTGAATGTTCCATCAATAACATTCCAGACCTCATTTAACTGCAGATAAGCTTCTACTGCAAATTTCCAAGTAGCATAATTCTCTCGACCCATAAGCTTCTCAATCTGTGATATCTGGGCAGAGGACATTTTGCACAGTTTCAATATAATTACTGAAAATTGTTACTGGCATCAAACACTAACATTTTCTACCATTCACTGGAAAAAATTACTTTTAAGTAAACCACTCTGGGCCCATAACCTGTTGGTTTATATATCACAGCAATATATGTTGAAATACTAATTTAGGAACATGTATTTTATTTAATTCATGTGTTCCCATCCATTAAACATACACATACACAAAAAATACACAGAACATATAACATAGACCACAGAACATTTATATCAACCATGGAATATATAGTCCTACACATTAGTTCACTTCACTGTGCACAGAGCAAATATTTTGTTCACCAAAATACCAACAGTTTCAGATTTTCGCGGGTGACAGTAAAAGTGTACATCCTGTTGTCTTTATTCAATCATTTGAAGACATTTTGCCAGACTCTTGATCAGAAAAACGAAAGATACGTATATACAAGGTGAGAGCAAAGTATGGGCAAATCAGGCTTCCAAAACTTGTGAAACTGTAGAAGAATTTGAACAAGAATTTTGGTCCCCCACTACGCAAGAGCGCCTGCGGAATGAAGTTTACAATCCGCAGCCATTTAAAGAACGCAATGGTAGTCTCAGGAAGTATTTTGAAAAGTATATAAATAAATCAAAATTTTTCGATGAACATCTGGGCTACAGAGAAGTGCTTCGGGTAGTAATAGCAAAATTGCCAACACACCTGCGATTGGAACTCGCACATGCTCCAGAGCACAATTTAGAAAGTTTTCTAAATTATGTGGACAAGTTGGATTTAATTTTTGAAGATAGGCGTGCAAATTTTGGTAACGAGCATGCAAACCAATACGATTTCAGAAATTTCAAGAATAACAATCAGAACGGAAACTTCCGTAACAACCATAATAATGGTAATAGCCAGCTAGTGCCGTATTACTCGCCAGCCCAATGTTTACAAAACATGCCACACCCACCTCAGCCGCAGCAGCCAGCATTTGTTAACACCTCTGGCCAGCAACAGACACAACAGTTGACGAGCGATTCGCGCAGTAGAAATGTGCCACGAAATGCGCCTAATGGCGGGAATTATTATCGCCGTCGACAAGACAACAGATTTAATCCAGGTTATTTCAAAAATAGTAATAGTGTCCCATACCAAACAGCAAACTTCAACAACAGCAATCAGTTCAGTAACAATAAAAATACTCTGTGGTGTAATGCTAATTTCAGTGGTCAACACCGTAATGGTGGCAACCGTAATTTTTACAGTAACGGGAACGGCCAACCTGCACAGAAATTTTATGCATAGCCCCTCCAAAAAATAACAGTGGAATTCATAACGTCCATGTGGCTACGATGACAATTAACAGCTCACCGCAAAGCACACAGTACACACAAAACGGATCGACTGTGACAATTACTGACGTGACAGACAGTACTACTCAATGGACAAGACAGAATGAAATTACTCAATCAAATTAATTGCGCTCAACTCATGCCCTCCGACGTTGAGCGATGACACTAGTGAAGGCACATCTCGTAATTGTATAAATTTATTGCGTTACAACGATGGTGTTGGTATATGCAAACTAAAGAAAACAATGAGTGTGTAAACCCAATACCAAAAATCCCACGAGGGCAGCCATCGCTGGAAGAGAAGGTAAGGATAGTTTTAACAGCACTGACGAACGCAGCTTTCAAACGTAAAAACCTATTTCCACAAACAATTAAAACGCACACAGTCATTCAGACTTAATGATTTGGTAATGCTAAGGGTACATCCAAAGTCTTCAGCTATCCAAAAGAAACTAAAAATGGCAATACCTTTATTCCGGACCGTACAGAATACTACAGATTCCTCACGAAGGAAGTTATTTATTGTCACCTGTACACACGACACGACCTAGAGGAATCTAAACACACAAAGATCTTAAGAAATATCACGCATAAATTGTTAGTAAGCTGATTCTATGATTTAATGTGTACCATAAGCCTTCCTAGAATGTACTGTTATGTTTGAAATACTCAGTGATTGTTGGATACCACTTTTAACTACCGACACAATAATAAACACTTTTCAGAGAATGTTGTGAGCACTATAACTTATCAACATTTATGCTGTGTAACAAATATACTAAGTAATGTTTCTTGAAACGCGTGGTGTAACTTTGTAACTGAATGAATGGAATTATTTATTATTTATGTGAAAGTTTAATACATTGAACCATTTATTATGGCTAGTAGTTGGGAAATATTATTATTATTATTATTATTATTATTATTATGTGGGTGGAGCGTACAAGCACACTCTGATTATTTTTGTTAGGAAGTCCACTACTGAGTAATGAATTTGTATTGTCTAGGTTTAGTTTGTAAGTGTGAGAGAGTGAATGGAATAGTTTAGATTAGGACCCGTTTGCATGAATGTCATCGTAGGTCAAGCAACAAATATTCTGACATAAGCATAACACAGACATATTCTGCAGAAACCTTTGTTACACATGACAAGAATCATTATGAATTTATCTATTTATCTACTAGCTTTTATAAAAATAACGTGTAAGAGTGACGTACAACAGCAATATGTGACTTGGGAAACTACGAAAGTGCATGAACACCTAGGAATGGGAGATGTAAATAGAATCATCTGGTTACTTGTTTATGTTTACACACACGCTACACCTAGTAGTATCTGGTCTTGTTTACTGTACTGTGAGAAGAATTTTAATCCTTGGCAAATGGTCCAATTTATATTTACGTAAAATAATATTCATTTTTTATGCAGGTATATATGTAAAACTGTGCCATTTCTTATCTATTACACGATAACACATACATCAGCATATCAATACCGTAAGAATAGATTAAGTTTTCTCTTTCAGCTGGATGCCATCGTCTACGAGGACTTTGGTGCCACCGTCATCGCAGCGGGATGGTCAGAACTATAAGTTACTTCGGAGAGACATGAGATAGAGATATGAATATTTTGACACGGTGTATACACCAAAACACACTCACACTGACAAACATGGATTTGACAACGACATGAACATTCGTAAGGTTGACACAGGATATTCTCCCTAACACCTTGTACTCAGCAGTTTCACACTAGTCAGACAACAGCAACAAAACGTATGGGATGAAGACAGGTACCGCGAGGGAGGAGCGAGACAACGCGATGCTTTTATTTAAACTTGATACTTGCATTGCAACTTTATTGTAATTTATGATTGTGACTGTAGTATTTGATGTAGTTAGGAACTGTAATGCTGGATTTGCAATGCGTATGCTTATTTTAGCGATGCTTTTCTCCCTCTGTCTTATGTAATGAACCCCCTTTTTTCTTTAATCTTAATCTTTATCTTTCCGCACGCTTTAGCTCAAGCCCTCCTGCACCAAATATGCCTGCTGGTCTGACTTTACCTGTGTCAAAGTTTCATAGTAATTGTTTATGTTTGTTATACAGTAATTGCTATAGTTTTTTAAAATATTTATTGGTTAATTTTTTTATGTACAAAATGACATACAACTTGACACTCATGAATTTAAGTAAGAAATCACGAGAGGAAATATGACGAAAACTGATGCCATTAAGACCAATGAAATATGTAAACAAATGTCATGAGACGAAATGTTACCAAATTTGGTAAATTAGATCATACGTAGGTGCTGAAAACAGCCAGTCACTTTTGCTGACATTCTCCTCTAGGCTGACATGAACACAGCTCGAAATAAATTTGTGTAACTTTGTAAATAACGGATGTATACATATGTATCTGTTTAATGTTCTAAAGAAAGAGGTTGCAATTATCTTGCCTGTAAAGATAAAAATACGTGATCAATGTGTCACGAAAACTTTCAAAGTTAGTACCAACATCAGGCTTAAACATGGTATATTTATGTATTTGTTTTGTAAAAGTACACGTGCCGTTCTGAGATTATCTACATTTATGAAAATAGTGAACATGTGTACGATTGCGTGTGTCGAACTGAAATGACTATTAGAGCAGTGCAACGCACGTACGAACGAACGCGAAAAACAGTGAACGGATGTCAATGGACGCCAATCAGCGACTTTCAGTATCCACTGTATTTTCCTTCCACTTGTATATATAACTACAAGTGAAAAATAGAACACGTTATGAACGAACTAGTCACTGCAAGTGAAATAAACCATTGTGCTGTCAGTAGTGGCTACTAAGGCGAACAATGTACTGTGACGAACTAAAGGTAGCAAGTGACCATTATTTAGTGAACGATAAAACAAAAGTGTCGTGTGATACGATAAACCTTTAATCCAAACGACGAACGGGACACTACTCCAGTGCCGCTCGTTTTCCCAAAGACAATGTGGTACATAGACAATGTATTATGGACAACTCACACTATTTTCTACCGCGCAAATAAAACCTCACGAACCGATAAATTGGCCTGGTGAACAGACTATATAAAGTGATCTTGAACGTACTACGTAATAGTCACAGTGCTACAGTGCGCACACACACAACGGTGTAGTAAACTGCACGGACGTTAAACCAAACGCTGAGCTGCCGCAAAAGACTCAAAGTGTATTTACCGAGCTGCGGTGGATTTCGCAGAGAACTGTAATCCAGTGTTTAGTACACAAACGGAAAAAACGGCAAGAAATCACAATTTACGATTCTCGGAAGTCGGAAAGCGGAGAGCAACCGCATAGTTGAATTGAATACGGACTGACACGGACAGAGCGCATGACCTACTACCACCCGGCCGTGATTGTTGAAGCCAACCGCTACTGCGACGCTGTGCGTTACCAACTTATGAACCTAAGAAGTGAAATTAAGTTAACACATAAAAATTATTCAAAACAAAAATAAGATGAACAAGTAATAGTATTTTTCGAACTGTCTGCACATGCAATATATGTGTGTGTGAGAGATGTAATCAACAGACTGTGCTACCCTCAAATTAAACATGTTAAAAATGCAAAGACTGTGCTACTGCACTTTACAAACATTCTGAAATTCAAAGACTGTGCTACGGCACTTGAGAAATTATCATTATGATAAAAATATTTTGTTCACTTTTTAACTTATCAACGTTTAAAATAATTACTTGACATGAATGAATAAATGAACATATGTCTGTAACCAAATGTACATAGTAGATAGATGATTTTTAAATGTCAAATTATGTAACGGTATGAGTTCATGTCAGAAAGATAGCCGTACAGCTTGCATCACTCTTACCTCAAACACATCAAATGTAAATTCAAATGTCCGCACAAACATACGCACACTAATAACATGCGAAAGTGTCCTCATTTTTCAGAAGGAAACTAACGTCTATGCAAAAAACAGAATGTAATTTTGTATATATGATTTTGTTTCCTTGTTAACCACCATCGGAGGCGCGATGCAGCGCGGTACCGAGGGCCAAAAAGGTTGGTGTTCGGGACGCAGGGGCGCCACGCTGAAACACCGCTGGCCGTGACGTCACGCTTCTCCCCACCCGCTGACGTCACACACCATCCAGCTTCCCGTTGTCGCCGCGCGCTACCGTCTGACGTCATCGCTACCTGTCGCGCCTGTCACACCTGTCCTTACCGCCCTCGGCTTCCTCACCATCACGTCGCTACGATTCTTTATTTCATTAATAAACTTATAAAGCAAATAAATTATCTGAGTGATATATATATATATATATATATATAAATCTGGAACAAACAAATGTAAATAACAAACTGATGTAAATATTTTTCAAACAAAAAAAAACAAGAAGAACGAAAAATTTAATAATACTGAAACTAGTAGGTCTTCGTGAAGGTAGCATTTGCCCCCACACCAAGCCAGAGAGGGCAAGTGTAACGATACACTATTTTTTTTATTATTATTTTTTTAGATTTGATCAGCGATGCTTATCGCCTTCGGTTCCCTCCGACTCGCAATGCAACTAATTTAATTTCGTTCGTCATTTTTTTCTTCCGAACAAGCGAGAAGACGGAACCGTGATAGTAGTTTTACTCATTCTCTTGTCTGTATACGATCTGTGAAGACGTCTTTCATACCTGTATCCACTCATGTAAGTCAGAATAATGGAAGCTGTTGCTGAAAATATATTATTTAAATTTAAAAGCATTCTCTCTCCTTGGTTTTCATTTAAATCAAACTCCTCCACGTCAATTAATTAATTTCTTAATGTTTTCAGCTCCTCAACATCCGTAATAGTCTAATGTTCAGACACCATTACAATCGCTTCGCATTGTCTGCAAAATTTCGATCACAATCAATCATCCTTGTACAAAACTTTGCTTCATTTCAGAACCTGTAGTCATTTCTTTTGTAATTTCACGAAGTCCCATCTTTATTATTATTATTATTCTATCATTACCAGTAACTTCATGTTCCACCCACGGTCACACAACAATGAAAAGCGAAGTGAACAGTCTGAACATTGATCTCCTACGGAAAGTATCTCGAACTTTCACGTGTTAAATAAGTAAAAGTTATCATTTCCAGCTTCTACAATACGAAGCGCAAGATCCAGTTAGATGCTTTCCGTAAGTCTTATAACGTGCTGCTGCTTGTATGGTGCCCAACTTTAATATGCAATCCGCGGTTTATTTGCTTTAATGTTCATTTTGTGCTGTACTTTATTTCAAATTCAAAAATTCGGTACCATCAATTCCTTGACCAAAATATAATCGCGGAATTTAACATTTATGGCATCATACGAAGCAAGGGCAACGTTATAGTTGCTCTCCTGGGTTGAGTCCTAAGCGTTTGTTGGCCTTTAGTTTTCTGAGGTTTCCGCGAAGCTGTGTTTTACACTCCTGTTCGGTCGAGTCTTAAGATTAGTCAGCCCCAGTTTTATTGACGATACCGTCGTTCTAGTGGTTTATGCAATTCCATTCTGAGTACACTTATACTCAATACTCGCGTTTTGCGCTTGAGCTTGTGAGTGTGTGTCCTAGCCGACACTGGAAGAATTTACCTGACAACTGCTGTCTGCCGCGATGGTCTGTTATAGTTAAGTGTCGATACTTCTTCACAGATCGTAGTGAGATTCTCGAGCGGAAGAATTTATTCTCTTTCAGCTCCACTCCTTCAACATCATCCAGTCGCCAGCGAGATCCAGCGTCGATAGATCAAGCCGACTCAAGGTTATTGGTAAAGTGATGCTCGCTATTTGCTAGGGTTGTTATATATAGTTGCAGTTATCACCCATAAGTGTGTATGTGCATGTTTGTTATCGATGTTTGACTTCTCTCACCTACAACCATTTTCTTAGAGCCTCTGTCCACCTTTCTAGTTTTTCCCGATAGGACAACGCCACATGTATAGCCAGATATTTCACTGTGTTGATTAATTTAGAGCTAAAAATATTACATTTAGAAGTTATGATTCCATTTGTTACATTCCTATTATACGTTGGATATTGATTTGCAAAGTTATTTGTTAAAATCATATAATTTGCTGGTCACACGTGTATTTTGCTGCATTTTACTGTATCTGTTTTCCTTTTTATAAATATCTGTATTCATTTGTAACCCGTTTCTTAAGTACACTTTTAACTGTGATTTCATATACAAAATCTTTTATATTAATTGTTAACTATCCCCCGAATTTATGTGTGCTTTAATTAATAAATGTATTTGTTTAAGTCATAAACTTACTTTTCCTTACAAATTCCTAACTCACTATTTTGGAGGGGTAATTAGATAGATAGGTAGATGACTGTGTTTATAATTTGGTGCACTCAGATCAGTTATCTCGCCACTGTGGTTGTTGATTTAGGGTATTGGATCTGTTTCCATGTTTTTAATAAAAAGTATGGTGGAGACTCTTAATGATGATTATATTTAAAATTAATTTGTATATCTGTGATTTTGCACTTTTGCATACCAGTGGACAGTCTCTGACGGGTAAAAATATATCCACTCGGTGGGGTTATCACCCCACTTTTTTTTGACGTGACGTCATACATGGTTACTTTAAACATTTGGATTTCGGTAATGGATAAAGGTATATTAACATTTTAAAACCAGTTTGAGAATGTAATAAGAAGATATGAATAAAATTTCGATGATTTCCCATTAATAAAAAGTATTTAATTGAGGAACCCCACAATTTATAGTTTTTGTACGAAGAAGTCATGGTTTTTTGTGGTTTTACCACGAAAGACGCTTCAGCACATGGTACTTTTACGAGCTTTATACAGATTACCTTAGACCATACGTACTGTGTAAAACTCATGTGATTTTTCTCAGTTTGATTATACTGCAGAAAGTGTGTAATTTCTAAACTTTGCACTGCACTGTAGAATAGCTACAAGATACAAATACTAGTGATATGCGCAGAAATGAACAGTCGCCCAAGGGGAATCCAAAACAGCTTATCCTTATCTCTCTGATTAATGGACCCCTGACTAAATCGGTTTTTTCCCTCAAAACAAAATGTTCAAATGTTTGTTAAGCTTATGGGTCTTAGCTGCGGCGTGATCAGTCCCTAAAGTTACAAATTACTTGTGAACTAAGTTATACTAAAGACAGCACAAACATCCATGCCCGAGGGAGGATTCCTACCCCAGACAGGGAGCGGCCTCGCGCATCGAAGCATAGCGCCTCCATGTGCTTGACGACTGCTGCGGACAGTATTTCGTACGCGGTGTGGCACTAAATAGCAAATTTTAAACATAGCTGCTCTTGACAGCGACCGTTAACAACGTCAATGGATAAAAAAAAGCACCCCTTGGTCGCAAATTAAAAATAGTTTAACCTGGTTACGGCAATTACTAAGATTGCGTTCATCAGAAATAATAAAATAAAACAAGTCACATAATAAAATATACTACTAAGCTGTAAAGCCTCTGATCAGAGTCTGATGCCTCCGTCCAGGCGTGCAACCCATAGTGGCTAGCCTTTTCTCTAAATTTCTTTTTAAACATTGTGACGTGAGCTATACAGCTGAGTAGTATATTTTATTATGTGACTTGTTTTATTTTGTAATTTCTGATGAACGCAATCTTAGTAATTGCCGAAACCAGGTTAAACAATTTTTAATTTGCGTCCGAGGGACGCTTTTTATCCATTGATATTAAATAGCGTTCTTGGGTTTTTAAGTGCCCTTATGTATTCATCGGGAGTCTCCAATATGTATGTCACACAGTTTTACATACCAAGCATCGGTATCGAAACGTCGATGCTGAAGTTCCCGAAGTCAGTGTACTTTAAGTTATCGAAGTTCACCGAACATCTCTGCTTCATAGATATTGATTATAAGGCCAACCAATGAATTAAAGATTTGGCCGCGATGGAGTAGCTGAGCGGTCTAAGGCGCCTCGCTGCGGAGCGCGCGTTGCTCGCCCTAGGACATGGGTGTGTATGTTGTCCTTAGGTGAGTTTACCTTAGTTTATGTAGTTTGTAAGCTACGGACTGATGACCACGCAGTTTGGTCTGACATATTTACAAACATTTTTGAATTAAAATTAGTCTCGCTGGCGGAATTCTAACCCGGGTATCATGCTTTCTAGACAGTCGCTTTGCCCTTTCTTTATTTTCAGTTTTTTTTTTTTTTTTTTTTTTTTTTTTTTTTTTTTTTTTTTTTTTTTTTCTTGTGAGTCCGTCCTCTGCGGATATGAGATAGTGTTTGTTCCTTGAATTCTTGCTATTTTTAATTGGTTAATTAATTTTTATTAGAGTGGGCATCCAGCCCTGTCACTGAAAGCGCTGAGCGACCGCGCCGAAAACAGGGAAACAAGCAACGTGACATTATGGTGAAGTACCTAGTGTGACTACACGGAATAATCAAGCGTCGTGGAGATGGAGCGGTGCGTTCTAAGGCGCCTTGCTGCCTGGTGCACGGTTGCTCGCCGTCGGAAGTTAGAGTCCTTCCTGGGGTTTGGGTGTGTGTTTGTTGTCCTTGTGTTAGTTTAACTTCGTTTAAGTACTCACAGAATATATGACATCTGCTGCGAATGGGCAAAGTTGAAAATGTGTACTTAGCCGGGATTCGGACCCGGGTCTCCTGAAAGGACTACCTAAGCACGCCTCCCGTCAGATACAAAATGCGAGCTTTACCCTGCCCACAGTACTCAAACTCGTAGTTTTGAACATATGCCGGCGACGGGCAATGATCATTTCGTTCGTGGGGTGGGGTGGGCACGTTTGGGGCCCTTACTCTTAAGTCAATTAAGTTCAAAACTACGAGTTTGAGTACTGTGAGCAGGATAAAGCTGGGAATATGTATCTGACGGGAGGCGTGCTTAGGTAGTACTTCCAGGTGCGGTGATCACTGTGTCCCCAGTGAGGTAGTGGTCAGCGCAAGTGCCTAGCAAGCAGGAGACCTGGGTTCGAATCCCGGCTGGGTACACATTTTCAGCTTTGCCCATTGGTAGTTGATGTCATGTATTCTGTGAATACGAAAGAATAACAGCTGCAGGATTACAAGTGATGTGTATATTAGTGTAAGTAGTTTGTAAGTCTATGGTCTGATGACCAGAGCAGTTTGGCCCAATAGATTTACAAACATTTAAATAACCAAGGTACGTGTCTCTCAACAACAGACTTCAATTCTATCTCGATGTCCTCCAATGAAATTCGCGTTACCCATAACGTTACATTACTTGAATTAAGAAAATGATTAATTGGCAGAAAACCCGACATGAATCTTGACCGTGGACAAATTCTTATTCAATACATCGAGACCAAACCTTTCTCTGGAAAATTAGTTATTTGATAAAATAATATAAAATATATAATAAAAAGTACGTAATTGGGGAAGGATTCCTACCCCCGACAGGGAGCGGCCTCGCGCATCGGAGCATAGCGCCTCTAAGCGCTTGACCACTCGGCCAGGACCGGTATTTCCTACGCGGTGTGATACTTACGTTTTTAAGTGCCCTTATGTATTCATCGGGAGTCTCCAATATGTATGTCACACAGTTTCACATACCAAGCATCGGTATCGAAACATCGATGCAGAAGTTCCCAAAGTCGTTATATTTTAAGTTATCGAAGTATATATATATATATATATATATATATATATATATATATATATATATATATATATATACTTCGTTCTTGGGCGGAATAGAGCTCCTAAATACCCTGGCAGAATCGTTCGCCATGTTTTCCCCAACATGGTTGGAATCGCGCTGCACTAACAGCATGGAGGCGCATGTCCAGCCATCTTTCACAAACGATTACGCAAATAAGAACTGGTAGAAAAATTTAATTTTTTCGCTACTTAAATCTTTATTTATCAGCATTGTGACGAAATGCACATCATTTCGTTAACAGACATAGTTAGTAACATACTGGCTTTGAAACAAGAGACTGCGCTAGGTTAGGAAAAGTTTGCAAAAAAAGTAGGGGCTGCTATGATATTCCGTTTGGTGCATGTTACGCCATATGCTGCCGCAGATTAAAGTTTCCTATCGTGTTGAAATTTATTTTAGACACGGTTAGAGGTATCAGAATGATATTTTGGCAAATGATAACATGCAAGGAGGGGCGTATTTTGCGATATAGTTATTACGCAAAACTACATTAACTGTCACTTTATTCAAGGAAATGTATATTTTTTTAAATGAAAAAGTAAAGTTAGTGATTTATTAATCGGTGTACAGGTATTCCTTCATCAGTCGTAAATAGTTATTTGTTGTTGTCCATTGTGTTTCAGAGCTAGTACTCCGTTTCGAAGTCTAATACGAGTTACATTTCCTTCAGTTTAACAACAAGCAGTCAGGTTTCTGCAGAATATATCTGTGTTATGCTTACGTCAAAATATTTGTTGCTTGACCTACTATGACATTCTTGCAAACGGGTCCTAATCTAAACGCTTCCATTCACTCTCTCAAACTTACAAACTAATCCTAGACAATATAAATTCATTACGCAGTAGTGGGTTCCGTAATAAAAATAATCAGAGTGTGTTTGTACACTCCACCCAAATAATAATAATAATAATAATAATGTTTCCCAACTACTAGCCATAATAAACTGTTCATTGTATTAAACCTTCACATAAATAATAAATGACGCCATTTATTCAGTTGCAAAGTTACACCACCCGTTTCAAGAAACTTTACTTAGTATATTTGTCACACAGGATAAATGTTGATAAGTTATAGTGCTCACAAGATTCTCTGAAATGTGTTTATTATTGCGTCGGTAGTTAAAAGTGGTATCTGTCTATCACTGAGTATTTAAAACATAACAGTACATTCTAGGAAGGCTTATGATACACATTAAATCATTGAATCAGCTTACTAACAATTTATCCATGATATTTCTTAAGATCTCTGTGTGGATAGATTCCTCTAGGTCGTGTCGTGTGTACAGGTGACAATAAATAACTTCCTTCGTGAGGAATCTGTAGTATTCTGTACGGTCAGGAATAAATGTATTATCATTTTTTGTTTCTCTTTTGGATAGCTGAAGACTTTGGATGTACCCTTAATATTACCAAATCATTATGTTTGAATGACTGTGTGCATTTTAATTGTTTGTCGAAATAGTTTTTATGTTTGAAAGCTGTGTTCGCTAGTGCTTTAAAACTGTCCTTCCGCGATGGCTGCTCTCGTGGGATTTTTGGTATTGGGTTTACCCACTCATTGTTTTCTTAGGTTGCAGAACTAAATCAGTTGGTGTGTATGGTGTGGTAAATAGGGGTAAAATTATTGACTACTTGTTCGAACATTGGCCTGGAAAGTGTCAACAAGTTGGCTTTTGTTTTCTTATGTGTCAGCGAGTAGCTCTTCCCTTATGTCAACATCATCGTTGTAACGCAATAAATTTATACAGTTACGAGATGTGCCCTCACTAGTGTCATCGCTCAACGTCGGAAGGCATGAGTTGAGCGCAATTAATTTGTTTGAGTCATTTCATTCTGTCTTGTCGATTGAGTAGTGCTGTCTGTCACGTCAGTAATTGTCACAGTCGATCCGTTTTGTGTGTACTGTGTGGTTTGCGGTGGGCGGTTAATTGTCATCGTAGCCACACTAACGTTGTGAATTTCACTGATATTGTTTGGAGGGGGCTGTGGATAAAAGTTCTGTGGAGGTTGGCTGTTCCCGTTACTGTAAAAATTACGGTTGCCGCCATTATGGGGTTGAAATTAGCATTAGGCCACTGATTATTTCTATTGTTACTGAATTGATTGCTGTTGTTGAAGTTTGCTGTTTGGTATGGGACACTGTTACTATTTTCGAAATAACCTGGATTAAATCTGTTGTCCTGTCACGGTCGCCAATTATAACGTTGCCCTTGCTTCGTATGATGTCATAATTGTCAAAGTAGATTCCGCGGTTATATGTTTGACAAGGAATTGATAATACCGAATTTTTGAATTTGAAATAATTTAGTTAAAGTACAACAGAAAATGAACATTAAAGCAAATAAACCGCGGGTTGCATATTAAAGTCGGGCACCATACAAGCAACAGCACGTTATAAGACTTACGGAAATCATCTAGCTGGATCCTGCGCTACGGATTGTAGAAGCTGGAGATGATAACTTTTACTTATTTAATATACGTGAACGTTGGAGATACTTTTCGTATGAGATCAATGTTCAGACTGTTCACTTCGCTTTTCATTGTTGTGTGATCATGGGTGGAACATGAAGTTACTGGTAATGATAGAACAATAAAAAAAATGATCGGCTTCGTGAAATTACAAAATAAATGACTGCAGGTTCTAAAATCAAGCAAAGTATTGTATAAGGATGATTGATTGATTGAAATTTAGCACACAATGCGAAGCGATTGTAATGGCGTCTGAACATTAAACTATTACGGATGCGAAGGAGCTGAAAACATTAAGAAATTAAATATTTGTCATGGAGGAGTTTGATTTAAACGAAAACCAAGGAGAGGGAATCATTTTAAATTTAAATAATAAAAAATAAAAAAAATATGGAAAAATTGCGAGGAAATTTTAGATATAAACATGTAAAAAAATAAAAAAGGACTTGGTTCTTGTGTTGTTATACTTGAAAGCGTAAAGTTCGCTTTACACAATCTGAATCCGTATATGAACTGTCAAAGATAAAAATGAATTGCTGTTCGTTAGTCTCGCTAAAACGCGAGAACGGCTGAACCAATTTGGCTATATGTCATTACATACACCACTGAATTTATTGTGATGACATCTGGTGTGGAGAGAGCTTGAGATCTGAAGTAGTGGATGTAATTCAACATATTTTTTATTTGAAGTATATAAAGCTAATATCGAACAATAATTTCTCTCTGGAAAAGCTATTTACTCTTTGACTTCTTAACTTTACCTTATCTCAGAAAATGCTTTTATTATTTGCCACGTCTACGTAATTTGATTCAAAACAATATATGGGTTCAGATCGTATAAAGCGAACTTTGCTCTTTCAAAATATATTTTTGAACGCACCCAACAACAACCAAGTCATTATTTTACATATTTAAATCTAAATTTTCTCTCAATTTTTCCATATTTTATCACCGTTTAAAACTTCCCTGAACTTCCATGGATATGTGTGCCTGATTTGCCCACTCTTTCCGCCCATTATCGAACCGATATTTAAGACTATCCGATGATTCCTTTATAAAGCTACTGGGTCTAAAATACATATGATTTAAACTAATATTGTTTATATTAAGAGGTAAGTGGTACGAAGTTCACCGGGTCATCTAGTCGACCCGGCAATGCTTCGCAATTGATATTATGTTCGTACTCTTGCTTTGAACGTCAAATGTGCAAAATTTTAATCGCAATAGTACGAATGATATATCGCAATGAAAAAAGTTCTTTCAGTTTCTCGCGATTTTTTAAATTTTCCGGGTAACCTTTCCAAATTTTTAGTTCATAAGAACGTTCATCTTTCGTTGAACGTCAAATGATCAAAATTTATCGCAATTGGTTGAAAGTTTCTCAACTTACAGTGTTGAGTACATTTAGAAACAATTCGAACTTGGTTCGAATTGTGCGACGTACCTTTTCAACTGTTCCTATTTTTTTACTGAAAACTTTTCCAACCCCTCTCCATCGTGCGAATAGTCAGTTATAGTGCTGAATTCAATCAAAAACACATTCAAAAACGCACTTTCAGTTTTTCTCAACTTTTCCAGTTTTCCGGTAGATTTTTCAAAAAATTTCTTTCATACAAACCTAGTCCTGTCAAGCCGTACCCAAGCGATGCTCTTACAACCATGTGGCAATTGATTTTTATTCATAGAAAAAAAACTATCGGTTTTTCCTAAATTTTCCTATTTTCCGGGCGACTTTTCCAAATGTTGATTTAATGCGAACCTTCCTCTTGCTTTCAACATGAAATGTACAAACTTTTATCGCAATTGGACGAACGGTATCGATAGCTCACTGGAAAATGCTGTTTCAGTTTTCGCAGATTTTCCTCTTTTCCGGAAAACTTTTCCATAGTTTATCCCCGTTTAAATCTTCCCTGGACTGACACGAATATTTCAAGATATAAATTAACCAAATCGGTTCAGCCATTCTCGAGTTTTAGGGAGACTAACGACACGGCAATTCTATTTTTAATGAAAGTCCAGCTCCAGTTGCATTTATTGGTGCTTTATTTAAGCCCACACTACCGGTTTCGGCCTCTACGTTAGGCCATTTTCAAGTGTGACAGACCTGCATATAATGTGTAACAATAAGTTTACAAAAATTACATGGTACAAGATAGAATGTTACATATGTAAAAAGGTACTGTACACAAGCAGAAGGAAACTTACGTTATGCCGTAGAGAAAGCAACGTCAAGTAATTAAAACAATAGAACTCAGAGAATTTAAAACTTTTCGCCCAATAGCGACATGAGATAAATGGGCGTGTCATATTTAACATTCCAAAACATTATACTCGGCATGTTCTGATGTGTTCTGATATAAACATTACATCATTGGAAGCATACAATTCTAAACATTAGTTGATAAAATGTAAAGGTCAATAGTGAAATATTATAAATGTCACGATAAAAAACGGAACATATAGCGGCCAATGAGGCTATGTGAAAAGTGGGCGCGTCGTCAATTTAAAATGTTTATACAGGAAGTATAATAATATATTGATTATAGAGGTAATCTGTCTTATGCTGACTGCAATTAAGAGATTTATTTTTAAACCAGACGCGTTTCGCTTTTTTATTTTAAAGCATCTTCTGTGGTGGTGTTGATGTCTCTTCTCTACATGTAACTACTGCTTCTCCGTCTTGTTGACTGGAGTTCGTTTTCTCCTGGCGAGTGTTTCAGGGCTGTGTACATAGCCGCACTGTAGTGAAATGACAAATGAACAGACAGGCATTCCACATATAACAGGCGATATTTAATCAGTATACATTTAAAAGTGAAGTGCTGTGATGTGCGGAGATGAAAAGGAAAAAGCGTAACAAAAACACACGAAAAGTGCTGTACACAGCCCTGAAACACTCGCCAGGAGAAAACGAACTCCAGCCAACAAGACGGAGAAGCAGTAGTTACATGTAGAGAAGAGACATCAACACCACCACAGAAGATGCTTTAAAATAAAAAAGCGAAACGCGTCTGGTTTAAAAATAAACCTCTTAATTGCAGTCAGCATAAGACAGATTACCTCTATAATCAATTTTAACAGCTGCTGCGGAATATGGCCACACAACCAAACATTGTATAATAATGTAGCTTAAGGCCAATTGTATTCAATTCAGTTTACATTTAAGTTAAGCAGCAATTCATTTTCATGTCTATAGATTAGAGCGGAATGTTAAACTGTGGGCCCCTTGTCATGATCAACATTGTTGCGTAGGCCTTCCGCGACGCGGCAGCACATTACGGGTGGAGAGGTGCGGCGGCGGCCGCGTACGTGACCAGTGGCTGCGTGGGACGCCAGTGGGCACCACTTCCTCCTACTGCTGCTCCTCCACAGTGGCCGCGGCTCTTCCTGGAACGGAAGCCGCACTACTCGCAGAACTGTCCGCCGTCTCCGCCGCGCCGGTGCGTACGCGAACCGCCTGCACTCTCACTGCCCATTCTTTCCTCTACTGCACGAGGAAAACATTCCCGGACACTCTTACATTTGCATAATGCTGCCGGCCGTTTACATACACAGAGAACATTCCGAGAATGAGAAAACCGTCTCTGTTAGCAATTATTTCAATTACCAATGAAGCGTTTTACAATGTCGGCACACCTGCAGATTTTCTTAACCAGGGAGGGCCGCAATTACTCATGATTATTCTAAAACTATGGTACTGAAGGGAGTGACTGCCTTCGTCTGTTCAATTAAAGTTACCGCAGCATAATGAAGTACGAGAATAGGTAAGTACGAAATCACAGTTATGTGGCACAGCCATGGAAAAAATACGCTGCTGTTGTTCACACAATAACACAGTGGCCAACGCCACTTTTATTGTTATTTATTTATTTACGAATTTATTTCACCTGGCAAGATTAGGGCTTTCAGGCCCTCTCTTACACCTTACCAGCCTTACTGAAGGTGAACAATTTCTTTACTACATTACAGACAGACAATGTGTAATACAAGTATTAAAGTAAAAAAATAAATAAATAAATTCAAATGTTTGGAGAGCTTATGGGACTTAACTATAGGGTAATCAGTCCCTAATCTTACAAACCACTTATTAACTAACTATTAACTACCTTATACTAAGGACGGCACAAATATCCATGCCCGAGGGGGTATTCGAAACCCCGACCGTAGTAGCCGTGCAGACCGTGACTCGCGCGCCGCAGACAACTCGGCCACCGCAGCCGCCGATTATGAATGTTCTAATATACAAAGCGGAGAGTCCGTATGTTTGTGCGTACGTGTTGCATACAAATCTCCAATCTTCAATCCATGAGGACGGTCGCCGTAAATTTAAGAATCACGTACGATACACAGTTCACGAGATATGACGTCGTAAACAGTGAGATGCGCGATAAACTGTTGCGTTTAGCGACAAGCTGCTCTTTCTCTTCTAAACCACTGGACAAATTTCAATCAGATTTGGTACACACATTCCTTATCGTCAGGTAACAATTGTTCAGGGTGAAGAATCACGTACGACACATGGTACAGAAGATATGACGTCATAACCCATTGTAATCGCAAAAAACTGCCACATAAAGCGGCGAGACTTTATAAATACGTCATTTGAGAATGAGAGTGAGTACTTAGCGACTTGCAACAAACTTTAAACTTCATTTCAAACCTTTATTAAACTTTTTATCGCTGACAATCATAGTAAAATGATGAAAGGAAAAAAGTTTCTCGCTTACTACTTATCGCTGATTATGAAGTAAAACTACGGCACTAGGTATAACGTTACAATTTATAATTTCTACACTACAAATTTTAGCCACAGGAAATGTTACAGATAGTATACACATACATACCTTGTAAATTGTATCATAGTACGACACGTAATTTATGAAATATGAGCACATAAACAGTAACATTTATGGGAAAACGTCCCATCGCGCACCAAGTTTTAATGTATTACTTCTTTACTAATAATTGTATTAGAAAAAAGGAGATGGACAGACAGAGAAGGGATGGGAGAAGTACTAGCTCAAGGCAGAATTAAATAAATAAATACCCGGGCAAAGCCGGGTTTTCAGCTAGTTATATATAAAGCAGAGTGTCCGTATCTTTGTGTGTACGTGTTGCATACAAAACTACAGCTTTGTTCCATTCTTTTTCAATCCATGAGGACGGTCGCGCGTAACTGTTAAGAATCACGTACGATACATAGCTCTCGAGATATGACGTCATAAACAATGAGATGAGCGACAAACTACCGCGTTTAGCGTCAATGCTGTTCAATCGCTCCTAAACCAATGAACAGATTTCAACCATATTTGGTACAGACATTCCATACTGTGAGGTAAGAATTGCTGCAGGATTAAGAATCACATATGACACATTGTTCAGAAGATATAACGTCATAAACAATAGGAATCGTAACAAATGACACATGATGCGGCGAGACTTTATAAATATGCTATATGGGAAAGAGTACTTAGCAACTTACAAAAAACATTAAACATCATTTCAAACCTGTATTAAACTTTTTCTCACTGACACCCATAGCAATATGATGAAAGGCAAAAAAATTCTCGCTTACTACTTGTCCGCTTTTACAAATTGTAGCCACAGGAAATTTTACAGACAGTATACACACATATAGTTGAATGTGCCCTCTAAATCGTATCACAGTACGAGACATAGTTCATGAGATGTGATACAAACAGTAACGTTCATGGAAAACGGGCCCATCACGCACCAAATTTTCATCTGTTATTTCTTTACTACTAATCTGATTCCCCAGTATTTTTACAGACATATAGCCCCTATATTAATGAATATATTCCTGAAAAATGGCAGTAATAAATAAACTGATGTCCAGGTAACGCCGGGTTTTCAGCTAGTAGAATATAATTGTAACAATAATACTTAGATAATTTATAGGAATCAAAAATTATAATAACAACAATAATAGTGACAATAATAATAATGACTTTGCAAATGACAGTAAGCATGTTTCATATTGTGAACACCAGCCATATTACTAGGGATGGGTCGAATCCCAATTTTACCGAATCGAATCCGAATACCGAATCTTAAGTAAAACATGTGCCGAATCCCGAACCCGAATCGAATCTTTCTGAATTTCGAACCAAAATAATGTCACCTAAAGTACATGTATTTAAAAGAATTACTACTATTATCACAGCCAGTGATGAAGACAAAGCCTTCTGGAGTGGATCCCAAATGACAATATTAACAGTAACATTTGAGAAATTTAAATTTCATTTAGACTTTTATTTTAATTTTTTTAATACCCCCTAGCCTTAAAAGAAATTTGCATGATTTTGATATACATGTTGTTTAGATTCTTTAAAAGGTAATAAGAAACTTTTTCACTCTATTACAAACTGTTTCATTTTGATGAAATAAAAAATTATTAAAGAATGAAGTCCTAGAAAGGATGTATTACGTTTTTTTTTTCTTTTTTCATAGGGGAATAATCAAAAATAAAACCTGAGTAGCTATTTTGGAAGTTAAAAAAAGATTCTTAAAAATAGTATGTGTAAATGTTAAATAATATTATATTGACATATCAGGCATTCCGTGAGTGACAAACAGGACATTTAGACACACAGAAATCCGGGTTTATTCGACGCGTGTGTTCTTGTTATTGCCAGGAAGACATTTCAGAACTGTGAAAAGTAATTAACGCGCAGATTGCGCATTCCGGAGGGTTAAGCAAGGATATTTCGTAAATTTATTTATTCTTAAACATTTAAGATCACGTAACTTGTCTGCACAGAATTTTTATTCCTAGAAGATTTAAAAATCAGTACCGGTACTATACGTCAGTTGCCGTGCTTCATTTCTAACTATTCCCGTTCAGCAAAAGAATGATAAAAATGTAAACTTTGACGTGATACGTATATTCTCCCGCGTTCGCTGTTGTCTTTTGAGTTTGTTAGGCGGACGGAATTGAAATGTGGTGACAGCTAACACGGATTACATGGCATAGTGTTTACATCTGTATTATTCTTATGGTAAAGAAAGTGTGGAATTAACAATCCATTACCCTTAATAGAAAAACAAGTAAATTGTAGCATGAAGGCAGTGGTTGTAGCGTGTTGACGCAACACATGCTTGCCAGTCGGCTTTACGTAGTAGCTTTTAGATAAAACTTCAAACGTACGGCTATTGTATGAAACTAAATGCAGAAATATAAAACAATTTGATTAGACTAATAATAAAAATTTTACGAAACGTTTATAATAGCAATTAGATACCGATGCGGTAATTCCGAGTCACAGTTTCTTCGTACTACATAACATCATCCCTGGTACAATCTATAATGCAATCTAATAGTGCATTCGACATCGAACATTTTTAAATGCCTGTTACGCAACTTGATTTGGAACCCACTTCCGTGTATCATGATTCGATTGGCACATCAGCACGTTTTAATCGACCTGTTGGTGCCAGCTGTCTGTCACTTTTCGCCGCCTGGATGGCACATGATTAGAACTTTTTTCCATATAATAAATAACTTTCTTCTCGAAATCCTAGTGCTTCATTACAGTTCACACACCCAAGCACTTCACAAAATTCGTGAAATCTAAATGAGGCAACTCATGGAAGAATCCTAAATGCCTTATGTATTGTTGGTATTTACGTGAAAAAAATTATTTTTGTTGCTATTTATATTTGAAAGGCTGCTACATTTGAAGTTGAGCAATACTAAAGTTCTATTTCCTACGTTGGATGGTGTATTAAAATTCATTAGTCGAAAATGAAAAGGAAATTAGACTAGTCTTCCTTATTTTATTTATTATTTTTACGAGCACAAAAGTTTTAGCGTCAGACGGGTTACTTGTGGCGGCTCCTAGCACCATTTATCAGAACTATTCGAAGTGAGGTCGTTTCATTTTAGGACATCGTATTTCAGCGGATCTATGGAAAATAAAATAAAAACGCAAACGAAAGCGCACTGTTATGCGAAGAAAATTACAACAATCGTAACTAAAGGTTTGCAGATAACAATTTGGATTCGGGATTCGGTAGTATTCGGCCATTATGCCCCGAATCTCGAATCCGAAGCCAGTGTGCTAGATTCGGCGAATAATGGATTCGGCCGAACCACTCGGACACAACCCTACATATTACAATTTAGCAATTGCCTCGTTATGTTCTTACAGATTGTGAGTTATTCACACCTAGCAAAGACATAAGACGATTAAATGTGGTGAGAGAGATATATGAGAGGTAGATTGGTTAGAGGGAGAGAAATAGAATGGTAAAATTCAAAGCTATGATGGAGAGAAGAGAGAAAGAACTTGAGAGCAGGGTAACGATGTAGGCTCTGACGTCGTTAATGTGTGAATTTTGAGTTCCAGTTGAATGTCGAGTCGTTTAGGGTAAGACGTAGATCACATGGCAGTGTGTTCCAAAGTCGTATGGGTGAGATGGAGAATGACACGGAGAAAGATTTAGGGCCGGCCGCGGTGGCCGAGGGGACTGCGGCGCTTCAGTCACGGTCTGCACGGCCACTACGGTCGGGGGTTCGAATCCCCCCTCGGGCATGGATATTTGTGCCGTCCTTCGTACTAGCTAGTTCGTAAGTAGTTTGTAAGTTTAGGGACTGATGACCCCGTAGTTAAGTCCCATAAGCTCTACAAACATTTGAATTTGAAAAAAGATTTAGGGTTGTGTGAAGCTACAGCCAAGGTGCTAGACGTATTGGGTCTGTTATTGCAGTTGTGGAATGATGATAGCTGTTTTATGGGAAAAGATAAGTACTGGGGGCACAGGTGGCTGAGAAATCGATGAAGTAAGCACAGCGTTTGAAAATCGCGCCATTTATGTGGGCGCATCCAACCTAGCTGGGTATATGAAGGACTGATATCATCGTACGCCCTTATATTGCACACGAACCTAACGCAAGCATTCATCACTAGCTCGAGGCGTCTCGAATTTTCACTATTTGTGCCGTATTGAACTAAATCACTTTGTAAGCCAAGGGTTTGGACTAATTTTTATTTAACTTGGGTTGGAAATATTTTTCTAAATTTCTAGACTGAATATAAGGATGAGAACGATTTCCTGCAAGTACAAGTGTTTGTTCTTCCCAGTTTAGGAGTTCTTCCAAGATTATCCCAAGTTGTTTGTTTTCTGATATGGTAATTGGGTACCATTGAGGTGTATTCCAGGGTTTGTTTGACGAAAATACCGGCTGATTTGGGTGAGACGTGAGGATGACCTGGAATTTATTGGGGTTTAACTTAAGACCTATGTTTTGTGCCCATCGTGAAACAGAGCAAAGATCTGCATTCATACCAGCTACTGCATCATCGATGTTCTTAGGGCTGTGCAGTTGGATGTCTTCGGCATATAGATGGTAGTTGTGAACTTTAAAATTCTCCCAGCGGATCGAATATTCATAGAAGTTTCAGGTATGCAGCCAGTCGTCGTCTAAAACATCACACGATGTTTCGGCCAGACACCTGCTAACCATCCTCAGGTGAGTCGATGAAGACTGAAGAGTGCGTTTTTTTTTTTTTTTCTCCTTCCTTTATATTGTTTTCACACCAGCTATTACACCAGTAGTCTGGCAGCAGCTCCAGAGGCTGCTCTTCAGCCGAGAGAATAAAATACATTGATGAGATGAAAAATTAAAATACAAGACAGGCGAAAAAACAACGGAGGAACAATGACATATACATGGTGACAATTCGAGGTACAAACAGTTGACAGGTGAACAAAAACCAGATTTAGTCAGTTGAAAATGAGGAGCCACGGTGACCTAAAAAGCACATGTTGGACGACAAGAACAGGACGGCGAGTACACGGAGACACTAAGTAAAATACACGGTGCGACACTTGTTTGGTTGCGGTGGACGCAGTTAAAAAACACATACTTCACTGTAGCACAACACACAACACTTGACGTAGCACTTTTAAAACAGTCGGTCCAGGACCCCGAGATAGGGGGGGGGGGAGCAAAGCGTGGGGGAAAGGAAAAAACGGCGGGGAAAGGGGGGGGGGTGGCAGGGAAGAGCTGTAGGGACTCCAGGGCTGGGAGGAGGGTAGCCAAGCGGGGGAGCGGAAGGGGAGAGGGGGCACTTTATCTATGGGTGGGGGATCAGAGCTGGTAGGACGGGTATATGTCGGAACGGAGGACTTCATCAGGGAGGGGGAGGCGGCGGAAATTACCCTGGGAGAGGACGTGGAGGGTGTGGAGATGAAGGGAAAGGGGTATAACGCGGTAGAGGCGTGGCAGAGGCCCAGGGTTGGTAAGGATGCGGTGGACTAGGGGGTTGCGGGAGTCTATTTTACGGGTGGTATAGAGGATACGGATATGCTGGATATATTCAAGGAGGTGGGGAAACGGGATCAGGTCATACAGGATCAGCGTGGGGGATGGGAGCCGGATGCGGTAGGCGAGGCTGAGGGCGTGGCGCTCGAGGACTTGGAGGGTTTTATAGTAGGATGTGGGAGGGGAGATCCAGGCGGGATGGAAGCTGCAAAGGACAGGACGCATGAGGGAGCGGACCCCACGTCCGGCCGGTGAGCACTTTGAGGAGGTTAAGGCGGGAGAGGACTTTCTGTCGGACAGTGCGGAGGTGGTGGGTCCAGGAGAGGTTACGGTCGAGGGCCAAGGTACTTCAGGGTGGGGGTGTGGCGGATAGGGCGGTTGTGGAGGGTGAGGTAGAAATCATGGAGACGGAAGGAGCGGGTGGTACGACCTATGAAGAGTGCGTTCAACGTTCCACTATATATAGAAAACTTGGCAGTTACAGCGCATACGTCAAAACATAAACAGACAGGCCACACTGCCGGACGGCAGCGCCCTCGCTGCTGGAGCCGCGGAGTTCAGCTGTCCTCTGCACTGCCACTGCCGCTCATGACGGGATTCCGCGCTTTGTCAAGTTGGTAGCCACTATCCCGATTCATCAAATTTATCCGCGACACGTATTTCCACAGATTCTTTGATAATGGAGTCCCAAAAAGATGTTGCTGTTGTCAAAATTACCGTTTTATCATACTCCATAGAGTGTTCGGTGGAAATGCAATGTTCAGCAATAGCAGACTTGCTTGGCTGTAAAAGGCATGTGTTGCGTTTGTGTTCACTACAACGTTCTTCAAAAGTGCGCGTAGTCTGGCCTATATAAGCCATACCACAATGGCAGGGAACTTTGTAGACACCAGCCTTACGTAACAACAAGTCATCCTTAACCGAACCCAGCAAGTCTGAATTTTTGGATGGAGGGAGGAAAATTACTTTCACTTGAAAATTATGGAGAATTCTTTCTATTTTAAAAGAAATATTGCCCACAAACGGAAGAAAAGCAAGGGATTTTGCCCGTGTATCCTCCTCGTTCTCAACTTTCTTGTTCTTCTTTCTAAGTGAGAGTGCCTTACTTATTTGCTGGTTAGAATATCCGCTGTGGAGGTGAGCCAGCTCTTGTGGCAGACTATCAGCATCTGAGATTGTATGGGCTCTGTGAACAAGTGTTTTAAGGACACTGCTGGTTTGCGACAGATGGTGAGAACTTGAAGCCTATAAATATAAATCAGTATGAGTTGGCTTCCGATAAACTGAGTGTCCCAAAGAGCCATCATCCTTCATTTTAACTAAAACATCCAAAAAGGGTAAGCATCCATTTTGCTCTACTTCCATAGTGAACCGGATGTTATTATGAAGGGAGTTGAGATGATGTAAAAACTTCTTTAGGTTATCTTTCCCATGAGACCACACAATGAAAGTATCATCTACATACCTCCAAAATACAGTAGGTTTAAGGGGTGCTGATTCAAGGGCTCGTTCCTCGAAGTCCTCCATAAAAAGGTTAGTCACCATAGGAGACAGAGGGCTACCCATGGCGACACCGTCAATTTGCTGAAAGTATTCTTTGTTGAAAATAAAATAGGTCGAGGAAAGAACATGCTGAAAGAGAGCAGTGATATCAGGTTGAAAATTTTTACCAATTAGTTTCAAAGAATCTGTGAGAGGAACCTTTGTAAAAAGAGATACCACATCGAAGCTGACTAAAAGATCAGAGCTACTAAGACGAAGAGCCCCCAGTCTATTGATGAAATCTGCAGAATTCCTTATATGGTGCATTTGCCCACCAATGGTCTGAGTAAGGAAGCAAGACGTTTTGCTAAGTCATATGTGGGGGCACCAATATTGCTAACTATGGGACGCAAAGGCAAATTTTCCTTATGAACCTTAGGAAGGCCATATAATCTCGGTGGTACAGAGCCATGTGGTCTTAATCTCTTGATGGTAACTTGAGGTAATGAGGAAGAGTTTAAAAGATAAATAGTCTTTAGTTGCAACCGTCCTGTAGGATCATTATCCAACTTTCTATAGGCAGAATCATTTAATAGCCCATACATCTTATCTACGTACACAGTACGAGGTAGTAGAACCGTTGCATTACCTTTGACAGACTTCAAAATCACAGTATCAGGATCCTCTCTCAGATTTCGTAGTGCAGCTCTTTCTCCGGAGGTTAAATTACTGCGTTGTGGAGGAGCTTTCATCAGAGCACGGCTGGTCTCTCTTCTTATTTCTTCTGCAGCATCCGTCGGAAGGCGTCGTACAGCTTCTTCAACCCCACTCACAAAACTTATTAAAGGAAGTGCTTTGAGTGTAGGTGCAAAATTTAGTCCTTTACCTAAAACAGATGACGTCATATCGTCCAAACTTTTATCCGTAAAATTAATAACGGAACGTCGGGTAGTTACCTCTTGTGGTGACACCTTTTGAGGCAGTTGCAGGAGTTAATCTCTGAGGAAGTACCGTTGATATACAGTGAAAAGAGTAGCTACTTGACAGTTTACAGCTGTTGAGAAGAAATCGTTTTAATTCGTCTGCAGACTTGAAAAACAGCGCCAGGTTTCGCTTCCCTATGCCGAAACTGCGCAGCTTTTCCCACAGTGCAGCAGAATTCGATATACCGCTTAAGACAGAGTGTGAATATCTGATTAGGCATTCCTCACACTTCGCTTGGCTCTAAGTTTCCTGTAAGCCTCGTATAGCTCAGGAATTGGGTTACGCTTGAAGGCTCTATGTGCAGCATCGTGTTTATTCGTTAACTGCCGTAATTCAGTGATGAGCCACGGAGCAGGAGTTCTCTTTACCTTGACAGAATGTTTAGGTGCGTGTTTTTCATACAGTGCAGTAATTCTGCGACACAATTCACTAACTTTACCGTCTAATCTTTTTTGAGGTTTCTGTAGGTACTTTTCATTCATGTGTGTATACAGCATGTGCTGTAAGGTAATAGTTTACTTTTTTCTTATTGTTTTTGCTCTTATAATTATTTATGTATTTGTTACCTTCTATTAATTTTATGTAATTGTAATGCCCTGTTACTCTGTACGTAAAAATGAATTTCGTAACAAAGTAGACACGCTGGTTTAGCAAGGGCTTTGCTATTGTCGAGCCGTCTGTGAGTATAGAGTATTATCGCTGGTAGCGCGGAGGCGCACAGCGATAGTTGGTGTTGAGAGATAGAGTCGGTCGTAACAGTCAGTCGGTACACGTAGTGGTGCCTTGTTTAAGCATGAGGCTAAGTTCATGTATTCACTTGGCACGAGTAGAGGAAACGGAGAACAGGCAGTACTATTTGTTTGTATGGGTACAGCTTGAGTAGTCAACAAGTACGTATCAAGAGGAATGCTGAGGGCCCAAACTTGTAATTCTTTTTCGAGCCTGTCTCCGCCAATTATGTGCCAACAGTCATCATTAGCAGCACCACACCACACGCACAAGAAAAGATCCGACCAATTACCAGTGCAGTAGCGGTAATTTTCAATAGTGAAAACTTTTAATTTTGAACCTATGTTAAGGACCTCATTATCCCCAGTCATTGTCCAGGCAGGTTCATTCCTTATCCATTGTTTTTACCGAGGATGCATTCAAATTACAGGACAGAGAACGTAAAGCAAAAAAAAAAAAAAAAAAAAAAAAAAAAAACACATTGCAGCTATATCAATGTATATTGTTATACACACAGTTACAGTGTAATTGGAGCAACGCCAAGGGAAGAACCGTCTCTGTCGTCTTCCTCTGACTCGGAACTGGTTTTGGAGCCGACTGAAATTAACATTTTTTCAATTTGTTCTTCGAGTAATCCTTCAGGAGTCCATGTTTTCTCAACAATCTTTTGTGCATGGCTGACAACACGGAACCTGTCATGTGGGGTAATATTTGTGATGGCGTCTTTTGTCAGCAACTCAACCTCACTGGGCGTTGTAAGAAAATTGCCTGTTGGAGGTCGTCAAATAATCTCAAAATTTAGAATGCGTAATAATATACTCTAGTAATAATAATTTCGTTATTGAATGTTGCAGCAAATCACAACTAATGGGTCGCAACAACATTTTCGCAGTGAAAGTTAAAATTTTGAATAAAAAAAAGATAGTAATTAACTTGAAAGTCACTGTGGTAATTAAGCTTGGCCCTATCTGACTTAGCATTGACTACAGCCTCCAACTAGCATCTCTTACGATTCACGAACAGCACAGCTTCACTAATAAATGTGTCAGAATTCATGTAGTGGTGATGGCGTGTTCGTGTTATAATCAAAATTGTAATAGCAGATAGATTCTGATTGCAATGATAATAGCTCAATACAGTGAAACTCAGTGGTGCAATGAGCTTCACAAATACTACAGGCAAAGTTCTCAATAATTTTGATATTATTGTTTAAAGCATTCAAGTTCCTTATAAAACTTTACGTACTTTTTTTTTTAATTGGTTCCAGGGCCTGGATAGCGTACGCGTGTAACTGGCTGAGCAGAGTTTGGCATTTAACGTATTTCATAAAAAAAAATTACTTCAGTCAAGTCTGGTTAATCAACTATAATACTTTCACTACTGTTAGCCTGGTTACTTTCTACATAAATGAAACCAACTTTACTTGCAAACTCTCTTGCACTTTAATTACTAGTCTCTGTGGTTGTAACACGTTTAGCAATTCTTTAACTCGTCTAGCAATTTCTTTAAAACTGATCGTAATTACTTTGAAAAATGATTGAACTTGTTGGTCAATGTACAGGCTTGCATAATCAACATAATCTAATAATGGTGATAATGGGATGACTACAACTACTTACAAAATTAAGACTGGTTTCAAAATAAGTCATGTATAATTGAACCAAAATTCAGATTGGGTTGACACTAAATTTACATGCATACAAAATAAAATGTTCCAAAAGTATTCATCTGCTTTCGTCGTCTTCGTCGTGAAGTCCATACAAGACAGATATGATTAAGATAGGTACTCTTACTGCTGGGTCATAAATATTTTTTTTTTATCGATAAGTCTTTGTTCAGCTCATCTGGCTGAAATCTCCATGCATTGATATCATCTCGATACACCTTCAAATCTCATTAATTATAGCAACGATCACTTTCGGTGACAATAGACTTGATAACCAAACAATTACTTTTCTTGCACACATGAAAAAAGATTACACTGATCACTTTCGAGTATAAATAAACTTATTTCGCACTTCCTTCAAAACATTAAACAGTACGTCTCTCAGGCTTATTGCAATTGCATTAAACTCGCACCACACTGCGCCTACCGTGCCTCTGCACTATCAACAAAACATTTATGTGTTTACCATAGCGAGTCCGCTCCGCGACTGCTTCAGCAGCGCGACACTCACAGCTACTACTTCTGTGCCAGAGACAGTCTTTACAACAGGTGCAACATTTTCTCTGGCGCATTGCTAACTTACAGCATAAGAATGTCCGTGCATTCATGCGGGTTTACACATATAGTACGTGTTTACACTAAATGCTTCAATATAGAAAATGACGTTACATAAGAAATATATCTAGCATACAAGGAATGAAAAATATATGAAATAAAAAAAATTTTAAGACAATATATACATTACGTTAAATCAAACTGTAAGATACAGCGACAGGTGTACTCTTACAGCGTAAACTTTTTGTTGTTTTTTGTTACATTACCTTTCACCTGGTCACATATATTCTTAATTGGATTTAAATGAGCATGATATGGAGGAAGTTGAATCACATGACGTCCTTTGTTTTTAGCTAATTTTTTCGAAGTAGTAGCGTGGAGGTTTTAGCTTTTACATTGCTACAAATTCCATTAACTCCGCTTTATTGATACCAGCTTCTACTTTATCCGATGGGACATTTCCTTCCACCCGGAGCAAAATATCTGTTTTTTTCCACTGCATAGTAGTTTTTCCAACACAACTGAGTGGTACGGTGCATTGTCCATAACTATTGTGGAATTCGGGGGAATGTTTTGCAGCAGGACATCAGCAAACCAGTCCGTGAAAATTTTTGGCGTCCATTTCCTTGTGATAGTCACTTTGCTTTCTGAAACGAAACAGCAATAAACAGTTCGGAATGAAGCCAGCAGAGCCAGCGTGAAGGAGAATTATCCGCCACCCTTTCCTATAGGTGCTTTCGATGTACCTTCTGCTGTCCGATCCGTCTACCCTTTTGTCAAAGTGCGACATGCATTAACCCGTGTCTCGTCGAGCCACACATTCTCCTCGAACGAAACGCTTCTCACGGCACGCAGATACCGGCCTCTCCAGGCCTCTGTCACCTCTTTCCATGCCGGAATCCGAGCTCACGAAGACATTGAAAAATTCTGTAACTTTAAGACTGAAATTAAGTTTATTTAAAGTAGGTTATTTCTTACGTTGGTAAATAAGCAAACACATGTCTGCGTACTGCATCTTGCAAGAATGCGTCCGTCTTTGTTACCCATCTTTTTTTCTTGCCTGGAGTTTCCAGTAATGAATGAGCTGGGGTTGCTTCATCACTCGGATCTTCTTTTCATTCCTTTTCCTTCTCAATTCTCAGCACCGTAGATCGGTGTATCTTAACTGCAGTAGCTGTTCTGTCCTCCACTATTGTAACGTCTAAAAGAGGTCCAATATTACACTCCAGTTCACGGATCGCGCGGTTGCTCGCATTCGGAGGTTCGAGTCCTCCCTTGGGAATGGATGTGTGTGTTTGTCCTTAGTTTACCTTATGCACAATTATTTCTTAACTAAGTGCTGATTGGTTGCAAACTGGTTTAATTAATAACTTTATTCCGGTTCGGGCGTTGCCCATCATCAGATACAATTCGGCATACAAAGAAGAAAAGTGAAGATAAAAAAAAAAAAAACAATTACCTTAGTTTAAGTATTTTGTAAGCTACGGACTGATGACCACGCAGTTTGGTCCGATAGATTTACAAAAAGTTGAGTTGAACACTCGAGTGAAAAATAACTGCGCACTGAGCACACTAATTCACGGCCTTGTCCACTAATCGGAATTCCTCTTCCAACTCTCGATACCTTCGCAACCGGTGAACGTGTCCTTGGACGGCCTCTATTATTGCGAACGTCCTGCTCACACATGCTGCACTGTTGTTATTAATATAACGCAAACACTCGTGCACAACACCTGACGGCGGCAGAACACTTAAAAAACAATAAAATACCACTTGGCAATCAACAGTTGATAAACACAAGACCTGGCTACGCGCCAGGTGGAAGTGTGGTGGAAGAAGGTAGAACAGCAGGTTGCTTCTAAGGAGCTTGGTAAGGTGAAGAGATTAGCCTGCTTAGCCATAACAGGCGGAATTAGCAGCACGCCAATTGCTGGGATGGAAACCATGTTGGATATGCCCCCATTACACCTTTGGGTCCAGATGGAGGCAGCGGCTGGTGCATACAGACTCAAAACTGGCAAAACTGGAACTCTATGGGATATCCAGAATCACACACTAAAATAGTGAGTGAGGTAAATATAGGAAAGGTTGGGGAAATGCCAGCCGACTATATTATAACCCCATACTGCTTCAACAAGCCTTTCAATCTAACAATTGGAAGTAGGGAGCAGTGGGAGAAAATAGTTCGACACCATACAGGGGATATTGTCTGGTTCACTGACGGGTCAAAATCAGACCATGGCGTTGAGGCCGGGGTATACGGGATGCAGCCAAGACAGGAGGGCGTCAGTATTCCAGGCCGAAATCACTGCCATCAGGGCGTGTGTGGAGGAGAATTTGCGTAGGTGCTACAAAGACCGTAGCATCTATATCTATTCAGACAGCCAGGCAGCCCTGAGATCACTGGCAGCTCCTGAAACAAGGTCTAAAATTGTTGCAGAATGTCACAGGGTTCTGGTGGAGCTAGGGGAAAGCAATAGAGTAAACCTATTGTGGGTCCCTGGACACTCGGGGATCACTGGCAACGAACATGCCGACAGATTAGCCAGGATGGGGGCAGAGACTCCATTTATTGGACCGGAACCTGTCCTGACAATCACCAAGGCAATGATCAAATTGTAGCTACGTAACTGGCTCAGAAGACAGCACGTAGAATATTGGGCCAAAGTCCATCAACAAAAACATGGCAAAGTAATGATGTCAAAGCCATGTTTTAAAAGAAGCTCTGCAATCCTGGGCCTGACCAGGAGAGAGATTAGACTCATTGTTGGATTGCTGACAGGCCATGGGAATTTCAAAAAACACCTACATACAATGGGAATAACAGAATAGAACCCTAAATGTAGGATCTGTGATGACGGTGATCAAACTGCATCACATCTAATCTTCGAATGCATTGCATTGGAGAGTAAAAGGCACAAAACATTTTGGGACAACCAGACCCGAAGAAATTGTGTCTAATAAAGAACAGGTAAAGGGACTCCTTGCACTGTTCAAGGGCATTGGTTGGCTTTACTAGATATACAGGGAGCGATACCGCACAATAAACTTAGTTTCGGTGCGGGCAGTGGCGGGTTGGACCACTACTGTTTTGGCTTCCCTGAGAAAATCAAATCATGTAAATAGATAAGATTTTTTGGCTATATGTAATGCAGCTCATTTAGTAAAAAATAAATAAATAAATAAATAAAACTTGATGTATTAGATCTGAAGATGGCGTCTAGCACGCCGAAACCGGTCATGTAATTAAACGAAAAAAGCTATCTTGGCTGAAAACCTCTTATTAAACTTCAGTTTCTATTGGGGAATTTCGTCTAAGGAAAAGTCCTTCAATTATAGTAGTTTCTTATTAAATTTTTCTACGAATCTTTCCGATATCTGCTGTCCAGTGGACAAGTTGGCGACGGCATGGGGACGGCTGGCGTGCTTTCTCTCACGTATTCTCGACAGTTGGCATACTGGCATCCATAAATTAGCGTGTTTGGGCATTTGCCTTTGTAGAACTTCTCTGTTGCGAGACTGCCGACTCGGCTGTTTAAGGAAAGGTGTCCTGCCATGGTCAGGTACCTGTGAGGTCATGTTCGGTGAGCAGTGGATGGAGAGAGCGGTCGACGAAAGCCGACTTTGGTTACCTGCAAGGTATTGTTTGAAATTACTGGTAGAACAGGACAATGCTGTGCAGGCGCACTGCAGGTTTGCGGCCAAACTGACGTCACTGCAGCACAATAGGACGTACCGCCTCAGGGCGAAGTTCGCAGAAATCTGAATAGCAGATGGTTTACAGATCAAACTGATGTGCAAATAGCCAGTGAGATGACTGAAAATACAATATACTACTTAAATGTCATCTGCGAAATTAGCCTACTTTCGTAAATTGATGCAATCATTTGCTTATAACCTACTTCTGAAATCATATTTAAGGGTCGCCACTAGCTTTTTTAATTACTAAAATATTTAGAAAAAAAAAAAAAAAACAAGATAGATATATATTTAAAGTGAATTTACTATAGACTGTCACTAACTTTATGCCGTGGCGACATGCAAGCTTTTCATTTGTCAATAATACTAATTGGCAATTTGGCACACTCTGTGCAATTGAAATATTTTACCCTGACCTACCTATTTTTACAAGAATTTTTAAAGAATTTTCCCTCCAAAATATTTCAGTCAAAGATGATTGAAGTGAGGTAACCACAAATTTGAATAAAAACTATATTCACGTTTTAGATTTTTTACAGCTTGACGAATACAACTCAAATGTGACCATATGCCACATATACATAATAAGCGCAAAAAGATCCATTTAAAAGACAATAAAATACAATTAATATCAAAATGGGTGACTTTACATAAATTACAAATTAACTAAGGTTGCTACACGAACATAAAAGTTTTGACTGGCTAAGTCACAGGAGGGAAGTGGCAAAACCACGAAGTATAAAATCAACGAGTGAAATTTAACCACAACTCCGATCTCAGTCTACAAAAGCGTCCCCTCTGGCACACGATAAACTCCTACCTAACTTCTACCATTCAACTCCCCTTCCTCAGCAGATGCGTTGCCGCAACCTTACCGTCTTTCTGTAGAACAGCGTTGGAGTTGGCGACGACCAGCTGAGGGCAGTGCAGTGTTGACAGCAGCGATCGCGAATGTGGACTGACACGAGTAGAACAGGTTTTGTCGGTTAAGCCGACGACAATACAATAGTGATAAATAAAGTGTTCTCTCTGGAAACGGTAAAATTCTGATTACGAGTGGTGTAGCTGACAGCGAACATGCAGTTCAAAATATTACAAGTTTCAATTTATACTACAGTAGCCACGCCGGACTCTAACATCTGATTGTGCAGAAAGCACATTGAAATAATTCAAAGTCCACGATCTGGATAGGAGTACAGCTCCAGCCAGAGACTTCAAGACAACATGATACGGCCAGGTGCACGACCCAGATCTACACGAAAATTTCACAACTCCAAATCTTCCTCTCAAGCCCCTCCCATCGGTGATGTCAAGCCAATAACAAATTTTCCTTAATGGTCAAACCAATGGAACACTAGAGCTATTGTTCAATACGTCAGGCTCCTCCCCCACGAAACTGGCCCATGCTGCACTCTGCACGTAAGTCAGCATGTCTCAGAAATCCATAGAAATTGCTGACCATTGGAACGAATCTGCAGACGCTGAAATGACTTTACTGACGACCAGACGCCAGCGTCCCGTATCGAGAGCGCCTCTCTAACTTCCCCAGAAATCACCTCTGGCAATTTACACAAACATTTGCTGACGCCCGCCCACTATGTACTATAAACTCGAACGCACTTGCAGACCAGAACGACCCTAACTTTACTATCTCTGCTCATTGTACTCCAGTGACCTTCCAGTGCGTCGCGACCGGAGAGCCTCCCTACACAATACAGCACCGTAGCGGCAAAACAAACTACCTGGCCTCATGTCAGCCACAGACGTGTCCAGCCCAAATATAAATGTCCATATGCAGACGGAGTGGTTTCACCACGGGTGGTGGCGGCCAGCGCTCGCCCTCCAGGTGATGTCGGCAGAATGCCTTAGAACCTACTTCAGAGAACTTGCTACCAGCAACCCACGCCCCCTTTCGGAACCACAAAAGTGCCGGTCTGCTGACGTTCAACCGCCTTCTGCCTCAGAAGACAATTATCCTATCGGCGATACTCCCAGTGAACAGAAATTTACCTCCCAAACTCCTATTCTCTTACAAGTGTAACGATTCTGCTGACCCCCTCATCTCAATGTCATCCTACGATACCGTCTGCTTCGGATCCGGAATCGTGTGATTCAATAGTGATAAAAGTTGCGTGTGAAGTTAGTTAAAAACGATATAGCCAGCTTAGGAATCAGTGTAGGACAGTGTCTCGGTGATACTGTGATTAAAACAAGTGATAGATTTCATTAATTAAGAGATTCATATAGTTTCTTTCCAGACAGTTCTATAAACAATACTTTTGTCATTGTTCATTATTTCAAATAAATAGACAGACGAAGGGTAAAAACTTTTGTAAAACATAAAGAAATGAAAATAAATAGCATTGTATATATGTTGGACTCATAAATAAGTTGTGTTGACCAGCTAATTATGTTGTTTCGACTATTACATTAATTATCAATATTGTTATTCTTTGTATATATTGACTGAAAAGAGATTTTGAGTATATTTTGTGAATGGCCAGAATATTTGATAGTTCAGTACATGTTAGGAACATGTATGATGTACTCATTACCAAATTAATTAACATTTAACATCGCACTTTGTTGTCAACAAAAAGATAGGAAATTTCGTCTCAAAAAAACATGCGCCATCTAAAATTATTGTATGTATAGTTTTTATTTTATATTGTGATTATTTTTGTGTACATGAAATGTTTTCTTTGTGTGTTTGTTAATTGTAAATTACTATATTCAATTGTTATCAACAATGGATAATGTAACGTCATTATTGCCGATGTTATATATTTGCCTCACCGCCTTGCGTGGAGGAGTTCGAGTTTTGGCTTTTCTAAAGTGCACTGGAACCTATGTCAATCTGTTGTTTTGATATGGAAGTACTACCGTTCTGATGCTTTGTTATTAAGTTGTAATTTTTTGGTGGAGGAATTTGCTTTCAAATTAAAGAAGAAGTGAAAAATTGTACATATCGAGTATTTATTTCTACCACGACGCCCCAGGAGAATAATGTGGCAGCGAGCAGAACCCCCATACCTCGTAATCTTAAAAAGCTGAGTATCGGTAGAATAAACTGTAATTACTCAAAATCTATTTAAATGTTTCACAAGACAAATGAAAGATATTGAATATAAACAAGATAATACTGTTGATATCCTGCCGGAATAAATCCAGACAATAGTGTCCAAATAAAATGGAGAAAATCGTTCTGAAATAGGACAACCACCTCTCACTATTTTTCCACACACTCCTCACCAATGTTAATAAACATAAAACAACGATTTTTAAGTACCTTTTCGGAAATTATTTGACCTACTAGTTATTGCTGAACTTTTTTTTCTTCGTAATGGCTCATTGAGTAGCCCAAAGAAATGAAAATTCAAGAGAGTGAAATCTGGGCCGTAGGGACATCAGACATTACCTCCCAATCGAGTTTTTTTAATATTTTCTTCGGTCAGGTTGGCGGTATCAAGGCGTACACTGTCACGTAGCGACGTCATGCTTCTTTCTTCCTTTTTTCGTATTAGCTCATTAACACATATATCTTATTGCTGCATTACTATTTTTATTTTATGCCCATTTTCCGAACAATAAGTGTGGCTTTTTTCTAATTATGCTTGCATTCTGAATTTCTTTCGAGCTCTCCTGCTTCTTTTCTGATTTGTTGTTTGGTCTCTGTGTAAAAATATTGAATCCAAAATTTATCATGCATTAATATGTTGTTCAGAAACGGATAACTTTCCATTACATAGGGTTTGTTTCCTTTTTTATTTTATTTATTTTTTTTTTTTTTTCCAGTCAGTAAGAAAGGCGTCGAAAACTGCCTGCCAACTTTAATTTTTACATGTTATTGATACTTTCATGCAGTTCACATGCTTGGGGAAGCCAAGACAGTGAATCCTACCCATTTCTAAAGAGCTTCTGTGTGACACCAGAGGAAGAGAGGTGCCGAGTCCATGTGAGACGGAGAATGAGCCTTCGGGGAAGGCATCCTGTAAAGAGTACGCAATATAATTTTCACTTAATTTTTTGCCTATCACACAGCCTTGAGCATGTTTTGTTACAAAAACCTAAGCTATAATTCTGAAGAAAACAAATTTATGTAATATTTTGTACCATGTCATTAATAGATATAACATATTGTACTTATTTTCATATCTTATCTGTAAACCAAATACTTTGTTTTATCTTTGGAATGTGTCTTGCACTCGCAGTTGTTGCGTTTAAAGAGTCGTTGTGTGACCATCGTGGACAGAGGAATCGATGTGTGACTGTTCGTGGAGAGCAGTCGTTGTGTGATTATGGTAGAGTTAAGTCAATGAGTAGTAGTCGTGGAACTGTCGGGTTAGTCTGTCTGAAGACTCGAAGAGTAAAAATTCAGACAGTTTTGTAGAGTCTCAGCCAAGTCTGCAGATTGTATTTTTTGTATGAAAATTAATCTGTCTCAAATAAGGTAAAACTTATACTTTTCTATTATTATGTATGGTAGTATGTATTTGAACTATTGTAGTTGGTGTTTGTTTTTTTTTTTTTGCTAATGAATACTGTTTAGTGCAGCTTGCATTTATCATTTAACTCTGAGTCATTTCACCAGTTCCTCGTTCCTTTCACCAATTTGAATTGCCGTCCGTTCTGATCATTGTTTATGATAGTGTTGCATAATTATTGTGTCTGTAAATTTATGTGCTAATTAGAACAGTTCAGTGTAAGGATTTTGTCATGATCAGTTGGTCTATTAATGAGGGCAGGAAGTAGCTTTTTCATAAATGCAGTGAACTTCATAGTTAGAGATTTTCTCAGTCTTTATGAAAGTTCAAATTATTAAGTCAGTTAATGTTAGTAACAGTTAAAGTGATATGTCTGATCAGAAGAGAAGTAGATCATGTAAAGAGATAAGAAATATTTGCAGTGAGTGATACTTGAAATCCTTACCAGATTTGTAGGACATTGTTTATTACGTTGAATCAATATGGTAATTGTTGTACAGATAGGCACATTATCAAGTGCAGTGATATTGGTATCCAGTTAATCTCAAATATCTTTATGTAACTAGATTCCATAAACGGTTATAAATGAAATTATAAACAAATTCAACACGCTCCATAGCAAAATCACTTTCAAAGCTGAAATTGGCACCGAACGTTCCATCAACTTTTTAGATTTAATCATTTCTAACAAAAACGGAAAGCACATGTTCGACATATATAGGAAAGCCACCTTTACAGATACAATCATAGATTATACATCGCAACATCCAAACAATCACAAACAAGCCTTTTTCCACTTTGCCTTTAGTAGGTTGTTTAAACTACCGTTGTCAGAACAAAACCATCTTAAGGAATTGAAGACTATTCAGAGTATAGCAAGGAACAACAACTACCCTCTGCAATATGTGATGAACATTTACGACAGTGTCGCAAAAAAACATGATCAATGCAATAAAAATCAAGATAGTCTAGCAGTAAAACAGCAAAGTCAGTATGTAACGTTGCCATATTATGGTGTAATGAGTATCAGGATTGCGGGCATTTTTAAGAAAAGGAACATAAATATCGCGTTTTCCACAGACAATAAAGTTGGCAGCCGTTTGATCCAAAACATTCAAAAATTTAACCAACATCAAGAATCGGGGGTTTATAGATTATCATGTTCTGACTGTGATGCTGTCTACATCGGACAAACTGGAAGGAAGCTTGAAATCAGATTCCGCGAACATGTGGCGTTAGACAGGCGTGATATTGCTGACAAGTCCAACTTCGCAGCTCACCTTATTAATTCCGGACATACCCCTCCCGACCTGACTTCACAGTTGAAACTTTTGCACAGAGGAAATAAGGGGAGGTATATCGATCTGCTTGAAGAGATGGAGATTTTCTGTAACGGAAGGATACCAGGAAAGCACCCACTTCTGGGAGTTTTTTACATCAACCCTGGTATGAGCTCGTCTACACTGTAGTCGAACGGCTGGGAAGGGCCAAATTTCCCTTTATATCTCCGCAGATGCACATACTACATACGAGAACAATATTTTGTTACAAGCAATAGTCCTATTTCACATGCTTTAATTCGATGGAGCTCATGTTTGTTTCTAACAACGCCACTCTGCAATGTCCACATGTTGTAATTAGCTTTATTTCAATATATGTTTCTTTAAATAAGTAGCGACGTATGCGCCATGTAGCGCTAATGTGTGTATTCCCCATGTCCTGGATTGCAAGTTCATCCCTTGTGCTCATGCGGTAGTTTGGATACAAAGTCACAGTAGCTGTAGTTATATTGAATGACCTATAAGAACCACATATACCAATGTCACCTGGACAATGTAAACGCAATGGTATTAAAAACAAGGCCTATTGTTTCTCTCCTATGTAATCATGTTTGAATTTTCATGTATATTTCTATATTCTATGTTTAGACGCAATGTAATCATCTTTGAACCTTCATGTACATTTGTATATTTTTGATTTTGACGCACTGTACTAACTAAGCAAAGACGGCCAGCATAGTATCATTCTGAAAAACTAGATGGCGTGAACTGCTGTGTATATCTCTCTCTCTCTCTCTCTCTCTCTAACACACTCACACACATGCATTGGTGCTTTGTAACGACTTTACCTTTTATGCTAGTCTCAATTAAAAATGTATATATTTTTTAAACAGATAGTATTTATACGTGATACAATGTAACTTATTTTAACAATTGATGGTGACAAATTTTAAATTTTTAAAGATTTTGTTTTAATAGCTACCCGCCTGAGGGCGCTGATAAATGGTTATTTTTATCATATAATGTATAATCTGTGTATGTTAGTTGTTAAACTTTAATTCACCTAGAATCAACATTTTATCTTTTTAAGCTTTTAATATGTTTGAACCCATTTCTTTTTTAAAAATGTGACAATGTAACTGATTTAAACAAAGAGGGCGCCAGGCACCATCTATGTACAAGCTAAGCTGCGTAGGTGTACGTAAGCGGCTACCTGATTTTATTGTTGTGACTTGTACCGGCAAGACCTTTAAATGTTTTTAAGCAGAGCACATAGGTCATCATGACTTGCAATTCTGGTATGTAATTCTATTTTATAACATTCTTGGTGTATGTAATCTTATTGTAATTTCAATGTCTGACCAAGGTACCTTGTTTTTAACAGCACTGATGATGTCCCATCATAGGGACGAAATCGATATGTTTTAAAGCTAAATAAAAGAAACATCTAACATCGCCTACCAAGCGAAAACCTGTTATTTCATCAAATATCTTTGTTTGACATCCTGTCTATTCACGTGACAAAATTATCACAGTAATAGCACGCTCTTTTTGTTGGCTCTCGCAGTCGAATTGTGCCTGTATACTCTAGTTACTGTTATATGATGCACGCTAACAGATCGGCACTTTGCATTTGCACATATTGTTTCTCACACACGAGATTAATGTGTAGACCAATTACCAATTTAATTACTGTTAACTTATTAACTACTATACAATTTAAAGTGTTATCCATTGCGCATTAAACAAAACCACATACACGTAATATCATTGCATTCCATGTCAGTTGCAATTTATTCTAACAGGTTAAATGAAGGTACTAAGTCTCATTGCTTAGTCAAATTATTTTGTAACCATAACCACAACAGAACATTTATTTGTGAATTTTAGCGGGGACGTCTCGCCCCACACACATACTACGTTTAGCATTCATTCAAACACACACACAACATTTTTATCACCCATCTATTACACAGCGAGCGGGCCGGTCGCGGACCCGGTTTCGGTGGGACCTGCAGTCGAACCCCTCGGGCCAGGCAAGGTTAGTAAATATAAGGTTGGGCAGTAAGCGCTCTGCTCTGCCATTGGCTGGCACTGTGACGTCACTGTGGGACTGCGCGCTCATAAACGGCCTGCACAAGCTTATTTCGGTACGTCACGGAATGTTCATTTATAATAAGTTTTTGACTAAAGAAATTGTTTCTCCCTTAAATACAAAGTGCCATTCTGCTGTAAAATATTCCATTTAAGAGTGCTGGGTCATATTCTATCGTACATTTACGCAATACATATCAGTAACATATCAAATCACAAACATATCGACAATTTCTTTAATATGAACAGGAATGTTTCAAACACTTTTTTCCGTGGCAAATTAAGCAACTCCGACTGTAAATCCCATACATAATCGGTTTCATTGAAATGCCGGGAGCCTATTCGAGAATGTGCAACATTTACATTGTCCTTCCTGTATCACTTTGAGAGCTACACTTTCTTTAACGTATCATCTCGAGGGAAAAATGATACTTTATTTCAGTTCCCTTTGTGTTCCCGCTGTGAGAATTACAACCCGTAATAGCACAGCCTGGCATTGTATAAATAATAACAGAAGTATTTCAAAGAATTACAGCAGAAACGATAGCACGCGCGACAGGCACTCGGGAAATCAATATATGTACTTTCAACTATAAACTTTTTACTTCCAAACTATGAAGCGAAACATATTTAACCCTTTCATTCTCAGTGTTGTTCCTCGACGACAACAACGTATTAAAAGCTGATTTATACCGTATTTTCTGTATCAATCCTTAAAATCGCATTGTTGTTGACGAATAACTTGCTTCTAGTACGACATTTTGCCGCTTGGTACTGTGTTTAGTCACTTCTGAGGCATTAATCTGTCCGTCTTGATGGTGGTGTTACGTTGCCGTCTGTACGTGGTTGCAATTAGGAGCGTGATTGTGGTTCATGTTATTTTATTTCAGCAGTGAAGTGTCTTATCTTTGGTGCTGAGGCGATGATTATGCTAGCATTATTGATCTGGCAGCGTTAACAATCATCAAAATAACGTCCCAAGTAATAAAATACCTCGATACAAACGTCTGTGTTAATGCATGAAATACATGACATAAGAAAACAACAGGTCGATCAAAAATTTTGAAGCACGTAATTTGATGTTTTATTAATATAGAAAACACTGAATTTTAAGTTTTCCAAAGCTCAATTCATAATGTGGGAATGAAAGGTTTAAGCAAATGCAGCAGAAACGGTAACACATACGAGTTAGGAACCAACACCGCATAATGCTTCACTCCCTGGTATCCCACAGTGACGTCATGCGCAGAACGTCGAAAACGCGTTTCCTACTGCGCATCGCTTACTGCGCCCCCCTGGGGCCAGGAAGCCTGGCACCGGTGTGGCGCGTACCACGGCGTGGCGTTAGGTTCAGGTCAGTGACCAACCCGCAGAGTAGGGATGGGCTAAACTGTGATTTTTCGATATCAGTGATTTCTGTGACTGCTACTTTTAGATATCAGTGATTCTTAGTTGCGATTTGTCACTGATTACAATCGGACTGTACAAATCCTCGACATGTATCCCTCCGCACTCAAACTGCGATTTCGGTGACTCTGAATGCTACTTCTGTGATTTCTGCTACTGATATTGCTACTTCTGCGATTTTGCTACTTCCGTGATATCTACTGCTTCCGTGACTTATGCGATGTGTGTGGCAAATGCAATATATATATCATCCATAACAGATCCTCTTCCTACATGTAAATATATACAAAAAAGGAATATTTATGCTCAATTTACGTGTAATGTTGGAATTATTTACACATCGACAAATGTCAATTAGTCTTCTAAAAGCTATATAAAAAAAAAAAAAATATGTTTATAGTCTATGGGACTTAACTACGGGGTCATCAGTCCATAAACTAACAAACTACTTATGAACTACTTACGAACTAGGACGGCACAAATATCCATGCCCTAGGGGAGATTCGAACCCCCGACCGTAGTGGCCGCGCAGACCGTGATTGGAGCGCCTTAGTCCCCTCGGTCACCGCGATTTCAGTGTTTGGTGTGTAATGTATAGTTAAAAGTAAGGATATTCGCAAGTAATGTGTAACCGAAATCGGCAAGTAGGCCTATAGTCTACCTTAACAGAAACATTCGGTAGATTAGGCGCACAGCAACTATAACAGTGCAACGAAAGTGCTATGTCCTTGCCTGTAGAATGAATGAATATATTTTTTTTAACATTGTGTGATATGTCACTTACCAATTTGAAAGATATAAGTAAGTGTGAAATACAACGTCAGTGACTTCTGAAAATTCCATTTTCTCTTTAAAACCTTTCGGTATCACTAAATATCCTGCCAAATAACTATAGATAAGAGCTTGCGTTATATTTTACTAATCGACGTGCCAACCTAGTGTGCTGATGTTGGCAACTAAAGCTTCATTTTATAAGAATTTTTAAGTTACTGACTGTACAGGGTTACACACAAGAAACCTTACAACCACAGATTAAGAATAACATTAATTATTTATTTTATGATAAACAAAATATTATTTCAATCATTCTGTATGATTTAGATTTCTAGGATCATTCAACGGTCGTTGCCAACATAAGCACACTATGCCACCACTGCAGTAAACAAAAGTTTTAATAATACTGAAGGATCCGATACGACCCATCTGCTTTCACTCATGTCATCACAGGACGGAATGTACGAAATGTTCTGAATAGGCTCAGCCAGTTTGAAACAGCAGCACCGACGCACTGATAACTTTATTCCTAGCTCTGGTGCCAATCGCGCACTCGACAATCTTATGTCCAGTACACATAGTCTGAGTTGGCGAGACATGGCCGGGCCTGTGGTTTCGTTAGACACTGTGCCTACCGTGGACACAGAGGCTGGGAGTAGAGCATTCACGCTTCTGTCTTGAGAAGATTTTTTTTTTTTTTTTTTTTTCCTTTCGATCGGACCGTGATTTGTAGCACTCCCAACGCACTGCCACCGCCGTCCCAGTTCCAGCGACACCGGTTCCACCAGCTTTTGGTTGAGTATTGCTTGGCGCTTCTTATCTGAGCGAGATACATAATTTTGATAATGGCGTAACAGCCGAAAACCGGTTCGTAAACCAATAAATTTGCAGAATATCTCACAGTTATCTTGTGTATTTCATTCATAATGTATGAAATATTATGTCAAGAACCGACGGAACAGTCAGTGAACATAATTTTATGTTAAAAGCGCCCGTAATTATAGAACGTTCCCTTGGTCTCCTTCGTGTTGTGAGTTATTTGCCGCTGTCTGAATGTACAGTTATAGTAGCAAATTTCCAGTCCTTTATTAGTGTCATTTTTGTACTTATTTATGTACCGTAATCTGAAATTGTTTGACATTTTTTAAGTTATGAGAACTGTTCCTATTTTCGTCAATTAATGGGTCTTACCCTAATACTAACTGTTTTGTGAAATAAATTAAGTACATTTTTAACTTAACCTGGGTCTGATTCTGCAGTTAGATTCCCCATTTTTCATTATATTTTGGTGGGTAATTATTTGACAAGAGGCCATATCTGTTTAGGGCACATTTCAGTAATGTTTAGCAGGGGTCTGCCAATCCACCCTCTTCCTTGTGCTTCCCATTTCCCACATATCTGCACCTCGTAAATCACCCAACCTAACCACAAAAAACGCTCCCTACTTTACGTGTTTCTTTGTGTTGTTGCTTTTACTATCGTGTAACCAATTTTCCAACTTTGTAACTGCTTTTTTTATTTATTATTATTATTATTAGGGTTGTTGTTAATAAAGTTATGAACTGTTACAGCATTTACCTCAATTATTTTACCTATCAGATGCGTTTAACTGTAGCGTGCCTGTCTTAACTAATAATGTTTCCAACGCAGGAGTGAAGAGGAGTTTACACTTCAGCTGATCGCACAGAATATTCGTCACTCACTGAGATACGAGCGTTGTTGAACTGTTTTACTCAGTTGTTAAAATTTCCACGTTACATACAACTTTAACCGTAATGTTCAATCATTTGAGGAAATATTCTACTTTGTTTTTTACCTTCCTAAAACATACGTATCACTGTAGGTTGTATAACATCTAGCGGACATGCCAGTGTTAAATGCAGTACTGAGGTTGCAAACAAAACAATTTCTATCAATTAGCTAATTCAACGGGTCCCACTGATGCCAGAAATAATAACACAAAACTCCTCCTACAAACTGTTTAATTACTACCTCAGTATTTGTTTCTTTAGTTTTTGAATGGCACATCTTGAGGTGCCTCTACATAACTTTAAACATATTTAAAGACCTGGGCCTGTCAAGACAAGACATGGGTGGTAACATTATAGCAAATTTTAAAAACAGGTTCGTATAATTAAATAAACTGAGAAATTAACTTACTTATTAACAGTGGTGCACAAACAAGTATGGTGCTCCATTATACATATGCATTGTCTGCCCTGGGGCACACTTACAAGTGTAAATAAACATTATGACAAACACTTCCCATCTTGAAGTACATAGTGAAATAACATCAACTCCAAGACTTACAGCTAGGAAGATGTTCTACTACTACTTTAGTAAGAAGCTCTTTACATATAAATGTGTTCATTTTCTATACACAAAGATTTCTTGAAAAAGATACTGATTTTTATGTTATTCTTTGTGTATTAAAAATTTATAAATTGGCATTCTTCGTAAGAGGTTTGTATAAACATTAATTATGGTTGTAGACTGGTAATTTTTTGTAATGATAAGTATTTATGTTACGAGGAAAAAATAAACTTGTGAAGTTACTGAAAATACTGTGGCTGCTAAATTCTGTTTATTCATTAAACGTGTTTTCAGTATATCTATATCTACGTAAATACTATGGAAGTCACATTGAAGTGCATGGCAGATGGTTCATCGAACCGCTTTTATGACGTTTTTTTAAAGTTCCATTCTCTAATACCTCGCGGAAGAAAGGAACACCTAATTCTTTCCGTTTTCGATCTGATTTCTTATTTTATTTTGATTATCATATCTTCCTATGTAGGTTGGTGATAACAATATCTGTTCGCATTCGTAAGAGAAAGTTAGTGAAAAATTTCGCAAATAGATCGCGTCGCAACAAATAACGCCTTGCTTTCAATGATTTCCACCCCAACTCGTGCATCAATTCCGTGACACTCTCTTCCGTGTGTACTGATAATACAAAACGATCTGCCCTCTAAATCGTCTGTCAGTCCCACTTGGTGGGGATCCCACAATGGCCAACAATTCTCCAAAATAGGACGCACAGGTGTGGTGTAGGCAGTTTCTTCGTAGAACTGTTGCATCTCCAAAGTGTTCTACCAACGATAAGTAGTCTTTGGTTCGATTTCCCCAATATTGTCTGTACGTTCTTTCCAATTTAAATTGTTTGTTTTGAGTTCTCGTCCCGGTGTAGATTTCAGGAAAGGTACGGTGCAGGATGCGTAGATATCTAGAACGTCGATATAGTTAGTATTACAAGTTTTATTGACTGAAGAATACAGTACTCAACTTCTATCTGTTCTCTTCTCTCTTCCCGCGGCGTCGTCTTCCTTGATGCTAGTTGCGCTGTTTTCTGGTGACTGCCTAGTTCATAGCCGAGTTCTGACGGGCTCTTCCAGACGCATGTCGGCCTAGATATAGCTGCGTGTAGAGGGCGCGCGTCTACGGTTACTCCCTCCAAGAGGCGCGGCGCCGGCGTGCGATAGGCTGTCGGACGTCATCCGCAGCCTTCTCCATGATCGTTCTCTTGCGTCTGGCGTCTGGCGCTGACTTTACGTCACAACACTAGGTATTTAGTTCAATTCACGGTATGTAGTTTCGAATGATTTATCGTGTAAATGAAGTTTAATGGGCTTCTGTTAGTGGTCCTACGGATGACTTCACACTGGGGGACAACTGCCATTTTTTGCACCATGCAAATAACTTATTTAAATCGTTTTTCAGTGGCTTTTGATATTCTTGTGACGTAACTAATAGGTAAGTGACAGCATCATCCGCTAACAGTCTAATGAAGCTACTCAAATTGTCTCTTTGAATTTCTATACTTACAAGACGCATTTGTTGTCTGTCTGTCTGTTCTCTCAAGATCCAGGCAACCAAATAACGTGAAATTCGGTACATGTACACAAAATTACATGGGGAAGGTTCTTAAACAGGTTCCGTTCCATTTTTTGGAATACCAACCTGAAAGTTTGAGAAAAAGTGAAAATGCGTTTTCATTGTGTCCGTGAAAATCTATATCTTCGCACTGATCACGAAGAAATTTTGTACAATTGACTTTCAAAACAAGAAGAAGGGCACTGTCTACATAAAATTTTGTTCAGTTCATGGTGGAGAGCCAAAATCCACAGTTTTGCTCCGATCTTGATGAAAGTTTGTACGCTTGACCTTGAAAACAAGCTGAAAGTTACTGTCTACATAAAATTTCGTTCGGTGCTTGGGGGAGAGTATTTACAGACTTCGATTGCAATCTCTATACACATAAGATGCATTTGTTGTCTGTTCCCTTATAACTCAAGATCCAGGCAACGAAATAACGTGAAATTTGGTACACGTACACAAAATTACATGGGAAAGCTTCTTAGATAGGTTTTGTTCCATCCCACTCTGGCCAAAAAATGTTTATCACATTGTTTTAACATAAATGTACCCTTTTACTACATGCAAATAAACGGTTTTGTACGCTTCTACAGAAAACATTTTAAACACGGGCGAAGCCGGGTACTTGCAGCTAGTCATTTATAAAAATAAGGAACAGTAGGGGCCCTACAACTCTTTCCTGCTGAACGCAATATATCACTTCTACTAGATGACTTTGCGTCCTTTTTGACAAGAAATCACGAATCCAATCGCACAAATGTGGCGATATTCCATAAGCATGCACTTTGATTAGAAGAGGCGTGTTGAAAGCCTTTCGGAAATCTAGAAATACGTAATGTATTTGACATACCTTGTGGATAGCACTCATCACATCATATTTGGAAAGAGTTTGCTGTGTTTCACAAGAATGTTACTTTCTGAAACCGTATTTATTGGGCAATAGGTCGTTCTCTTCGAGATAGTTCATAATATTTGAGGAAAGTAGATGTTCTAAATCCTGTTGGAAATCGACGTCAGTGATATAGGCCTGTAATTTTGCGGATCACTCCTATTGCCTCTCTTGAAAGTTGGCGTAACCTATGCAACTTTCCAGTCTTTGGGTACGGAACGTTAGCTGAGCGTGCGGTTGTGTACTGTAACTACGTATGGGGCTATTGCATCAGCATACTCTGAAAGGGAACTAATTGGTATACAATAGAGACCATGATATTTACTTTTGTTAAATGATACACCAGGGTATCAGTTCCTAAATTACGCAACATTAGGGAGCGTTAGGCAAGGATTGTCTTAAATGGGTGAAAGTAATACATTAGAAGAAGAATGGGTAGCTTTGAGAGATAGAGTAGTGAAGGCCACAGAGGGTGATATAGTCAGAAGGACAAGGTCTTGGATACCCAGGAGATACTGATCTTAATTGATGAAAGGAGAAAATATAAAAATGCCTCAAGCGAAGCAGGCAAATGGGAGTACCGACGTCTGACAGGAAATGCAGACTGCCTAAACAGCAGTGGCTTGAAGAGAAATAGTAGAAGAATGCATAACTAGGGGAAATATAGATACCGCCACAGTAACATAAGAGACATTTGAAGACAAGGAAAGCAGCAGTATGAATATTAAGAACCAGTACTAAGCAAAGGAGGGAAAGCTGAAAGATGGAAGAATATACAGAAGGCCTGTACAAAGGAAATAAACTGGAAGGCAGTATTCTACAAGTGGAAGACGAAGTAGAGGAAGCTGAAATAGGAGATACAATACCGTGAGGAGAATTTGACAGAGCACTAAAAGATTTGAGTAAAAGCAGGCAAATGTTGAAATGTTTGTAGAGCTTATGGGACTTAACTACGGGGTCATCAGTGCTTAAACTTACAAACTGCTTATGAACTAGCTTATACTAAAGACGGCACAAACATCCATGCCCGAGGGGGGATTCGAACCCCCGACCGCAGCGAATGTACAAACCGTGACTGGCACGCCGCAGACCACTCGGCCACTGCGTCCGGCTAAAAACAGGCCGCTGGAGTAGATTGTGTCCTGTCTGAACTGTTATTATCGTTAGGAGAGCCAGTCATGAACAAATTGTTTCACGTGGTATGCAAAATGTATGAGATAGGGGAAATACCCTGAGAGTTGAAGAAGAATATAGTGATTCCAATACCTAAGAAAGAAAACTGTGGGCAAATGCCAATATTACTGAACTATCTGTTTAATAAGTCATGGTTGCAAAATACTAAGACAAATTATTTATAGACGAATCAAAAAACTGGTGGAATCTGACCTTGTGGAAGATCAATTTGATTTTAGGAGAAATGTAGGCACACGCGAGGCAATATTCACTTACGACTTGTCTTAGAAGATAGATTAAGTAAAGGGAAACCAACGTTTTTAGCATTTGTAGATCAGGAGAAAGCTTTTGACAATGTAGACTGGAATACACTTTTTCAGATTCTGAAGATATCAGGGGTAAAATATAGGGAGCGAAGAGTTATATTCAACTTGTACAACAACCAGACAGTAATTATTAGAGTCGAAGGTCATGAAAGGGTAGCAGTAGTTCGGAAGAGAGTAAGACAGTGTTGTAGCCTTTCCCCTATGTTGTACAATCAGCAAGCTGTGAAGAAATGCAAGGAGAAATTTGGAGAGGGAATTGAAATCCAGGGAGAAGAAATACAAACTTTGCGGTTCGCCGATGTGATGATAATTCTGTCAGAGACAGCAAAGGACCTGGAAGAGCAATTAAACGGAACAGACAGTGCCTTGAAAGGAAGGTATAAAATTAACATTAACAAGAGAAAAACAAAGGTAATGGAATGTAGTGTCAGAAATTAGGCGATGCTGAAGGAATTAGACTAGGTAATGAGACAATAAAGGTAGTAGATGAGTTTTGTTATTTGGTAGGCAAGATAACTTCTGATGGCCGCAGTTAAGAAGAAATAAAATGTGGAATGGCTATGGGAAGAAAAGCGTTTCTGAAGAGGCGAAACTTGTTAACATCCATTATTAATTTAAATGTTAGGAAGTCCTTTCTGAAAGCATTTGTCTGAAGTGTAGTATTGTATGGGAGTGAAACGTGGACGATAAGAAATACGGACAAAAAATTATAGCTTTCGAAAAGTGGTACTATAGACGAATGATGAAGATTAGATGGGTAGATCACCTAACTAATGAGGAGATGCTTAACCGAATTGTGGAGAATAGGAGTTTCTGGCATATCCTGACTAAGAGAAGGGACAGATTGGTGGGACATATTCTAAAAAATCAAGGAATTGTGAACTTAGCATTAGAAGGAAGTGTGTGTGGTAAAAATGGTAGAGGGAGATTGAGGGACGAATACAGTAAGCAGATTCAAAAGGAGACTTGCACAGGACAGGGTAGCGAGGAGAGCTGCATCAAACCACTCTGCAGACTGAAGACCACAAAAACAAGAATTCTCAGACACAGAATTTACGTCTAGAGAACAGAATCGCAACCAATATCGTAATTGATAATAATTTGATTTTGAAGCTATAGGGAACTCATTTAGTTGGTTGCATGAGGTTTCTACTGCGACAAACAACAAAATACGAAATATCCTACGTCATACTTAGTCGAAAAAATCATTAGAAAAAAGAGGAATAGAGCATTAGTGAAATGGCTTGGATTTGACAGCACTCACATTTCGTAGATTGCTACTTCATGACGAAGGTCATAAGATACAGGACGATCCTCCAGCAAATTGAATGTGTCGCGGCATGCTGCGCCCATATGCCGCCTCCATGGGGGTGGGGGCTGGAAGATATAAGATTTTCTTCTTGCCGTGAGCAATCAGAGATGAATTGGACATTTCTGAAACTCTTTACGACTTATGAGAGGATTTGCAATTTTTTCTCTTGTCTCATAATACACAGACTGAAATTTGCTATACATAGCATACTCCCCGCGCTGCAAAGTTAACTGAGTAGTTCTCAAAGGATATTTTGATGAGTTCAGTATGATTTCTAATTTTGTCAGATCTATGGCGTCGAATATACTACAATCAGCGTTCCTGGTTTTCCTGTCATTTGAAATGACGTATCAAGCGGTTTCGAGACCTGGCTTGCTCTTTACTTGCCAACCACGTTCATTTATCAAGTTACGGCACGATGCATTCAGTTAGTTCCCAATGTCAGAATGCTAAATTCAGCCTCAGATAATTTTTTATGATTTTCATTAATTACATTTTCTCTTTTTCAGACACCTGAGTTTCAGGTAAATCCCAGTAAATATTATCAAGCACAATTTTTGACATAGTGTCGACAGCATCTGCGATAATGCTTCTTGCATCATGTGCACTATGAACCAACGCAAGTTCATGTTTAGCCTTTTAAAATAATCTTCCTGTAATCCTCAGTAAAGCCGATTGCCATGCTCAGTGGCATTTTGAAGCTGAAATTCTCATCGGAATAAACAAATTCTTTTAGTTCCTCTTTCTCCCCCCATCCTGCATTTTGCAATACTTCATCAGTGTTACAATTCCAGGATTGGGTACATCTTCTATTTGCTTGTTATTCAAATGATACTGAATTTCAAAAAAACAAGTTAAGCATACAATTCTTGTCTAAATGTTTATCAGTAGCCAATCCCAATCCATCCGCCTTTAGTAGACATCCGTGAATATAAAGATGGCTCTCACAAGGCAACAGATACAAGTCTTTATCATTTATCGCTATTGATATTTTATCATTGTAAGCGAAATTTGGTCGACTTTACGGTTGGTATCTACGATATTCAAATCGGGTAACGGAGTTATCAGCGTGAATTTTCTCTCTCACACTCAGTAAGACATTGTTTTCCTCATATCTAGTAACAATTTTGAGTGAGAGTTCACGGAGAGTGACGGTGTTTATAGCACACTATAGCCAACTCTGGATAGTAGTTCTCGATTGTATGGAGTCAACACTTTTTTTTCTACTTTTTTTTAACATTAATCTTCTTCTTCTTTTTAATCTGTTTCACTTGTCTTTTTATATATATAGCTTCTTTCTTCGTCGTTTGACTCTTTTTCTTTTTATATTTTCTATTTGTAGACACATCATGAAAATATGTTGAGTAATGCAATATCGTAGGAATGATAGTGAGACTAATTGTGGAATTAAATGTGGAGGTTATAATCGAGTTTGTACCCGACAGTCTAACGTCATGCCATCCTCGACAACATCCATTATGTACTGGAATTCGCAGTAATTTATTCGGAATTTATAAACTTTAAACAAAGATGACCACACCTATGGCTCTTAGGCAACTGATACGTATCGTAGGTATACTTAACAGTTGAAGTAATTTATCAATTTCAGCAACTGTTCAGGTTATAGTACAATTTTTGAAACATTTGACTGTTTCTAGAGGAGGCGGTAAATTGCCGAAAGTATCAAAATAGTATACATCATTTCCCCTCTTCTTAAAAGAAACCCAATGGAAGCCAGGCTCACTATCTGTCTGGTAGTTGACAATCGCACTCTCATATTTTTTAGGTTTATTTAGTAAAGTGTCTCTCATGAAGACACCTCGAAAGCGGGGTATTTTAGGTTTTCTAGCAAAGCGATCTAAGTCGATGTCTGTAAGCGCTCTTTTGGGAAGTCTGTTTAATGAGAATTTTTTTTCTTCCCCACATATAGCGCGAAACCATTGTTCCTATAAGGCCCCAAATACAACCCCTTGCTTTTGCGAAGCGCTATGACTTCCATAGCTTACGTCGTTGCAACTCTGACAGCTCTTTGTGAGCATTTTTTGCATCTACAACGGCCTTGGCAATGCCTGCTGCGCCTCCTGCCAGTCCACCAAGTGCTGATAAAGCTGCGAAAATTGGAATGAGGGGCAAAAAGCCACCTCTCTAGGGAGATGGTAATATGTGTTCTTTAATAGTAGATCTTTTTGCTTTTGGAGCTGCATCCGAAGTAATTTTATGAGCCGCTTTCACTGTTCCCCAGAAATTAGTGCCAGGTTTCACTGACTTAAGGCCAGAGCGAATTTTTTAAATTAATCCCTTCATAGCATTACCTCCAATCTTTTTATTCCTCTTCTTGTTCATATTCTTATTTTTATTAATACCCATACCAAGTTTGACCTTGGCCTTCATTGCACCAGCCACCACTAGGGCGGCTATTTTTTCACTGAGCTTGGCGTCTGAGGCCTTTATTCTTTGTACTGCTTTATCTGCTAGAATCAAGCCCGCTCTGTGCCTGTCAGACGAACTGGGTGTTTTGCATATGCAATATCGTGTTCTTTGCAAGCTGACTCTAGTTTATTGATTCCTACGTCACCTCTTTGCAGTCTGTTTGCTAAAGCCTGATCCACGATAAGAGTAGCCAGGTATATGTAGTTCGACGGGCAGGAGATTGATTGCGCTATTAAGAAGTGATTCACCACACTTTCTTCGTGTAACTTCGAACATATGAATACTGTTACTCTTCTTATGTAAGACTCACTAGTTAACTTCAAGATCCGCTTCAAGTAGCTCGCACGCCAACTTCCCATTGCTCCTTTTACCGAAAAGACTGATGGGACATCAGCTGCATAGAGTTGCAAACGTGGACATCTATTTCCAGATACAATTAGACGTATTATATCCAGCTATTCCAACTGTGGAAAAACGAATGTGATAATAAACCTTCTTTTGCATGAGAATGGAATGTCATTTAAAAACGTTTATGTATTCTCCAAAGCTTTGCAGCAATATAAATACAAATTTTTAGCTCATGTGATTGACGGCACTGGAGATATTGGATATTTCCCATTCACGAGTAATTGTGAAGTAATACCGCAGAATAAAACACTCCATTTTCATTTTTGATGACATTGTTTGCAATAAACAGGGTAATATGAGAGCATACTTTTCAATGGGTTGCCATTATGGCGTTTTTTACTGATGTCAGACTTACAACAAAATTCTAAAACAGTTAATCAGAGATAATGCTAATATTATTGTTCCCTTATGAATGTAATATGAGACACGTTTTCAGTGATCACGTTAATCCTGATATGACATTTAATGCACTCATTGATGTCTGTAAAGAGATATGGAGTGCTAACTTGCATAATTTCCTAGTTATGAGTAAAGATGATGATTTATATAATTGACGTTATCGCTGTAATTTTAATAAGTACATTTGTATTAATGTGTAGGAGAGGACGCACTACAGACAGCTCTGGTAACCTCTTATCGGTTGGTCCTTCAGCATAGATAATCCAGCTGCATCATGTTGCAGGACAATTTTATTAATGAAAAGATAAGTCATAAAAATATCGAGTACCGAAGGCTCGACGTGCTAATTGCAAGTAATTGGATATACTACAAAGACGTGAGACAGTAAAAAGACGTGAAACCACACCACTCCACACTCGCTTCAATGAGCAGATGAAACTTAACAAGCAAATACTATAAGCTCGACACGCTATACACAAGAAATTTGTTTGACTGTAAAGATGTGAGGCAGAAGCTGAGAGTGTACTGAACAAAGTAATGAAACCAGTAACTCAACCGCTACAGAGATTGATTCAAGAGACCCACCAGCTCAAGCCTGGAGTTGTGGATAAGAATAATGAACTTAACAATACGGATGAGAAACGTGCATTCATAAAACCAGATGACACAGCTCTAGTTGCAAAAAGAAGAACAAGAAGATTAAGAAGAACATTTTGAGGAAGAGGGAGGAGGGGTAATGACGATGATAGTGCTGAAGAGAATGAAGGAAGACTGGCGAAATTATTTTTTCATAAACCCCAAGACAGAAAAACAGCTGATTCTATATATGGCATTAGGTTTGATGATGAATTAAAGATGTGGGCAGTTGGAAATTTCCCAGTACGAGTTGATGGAGATGTTTTAATAATTCATGAAGTAAAATATTCTGGAACAAAAGGATTGTATAATCTCTTGAAAAACAAACCCAGTAAAACAGTTATACAGCTATGGATTCTCACAGCTATGCTAAAATACTATTTGCCACCAATGCATATAGACAAAGTTATAATACCCCCAGACCAATAAATGTCAACCAGAGTTACAAGTATACTAACATAATTCGCCCCTTGTTAGAAAAAGAAGGCATGTTGGCTAAAGAAGGATTGGGGCTGAACGGATATGGTGAGAATGAAAGTGATCTCAAAGTTAAAGATTGGAAAACTAATACTGAACATGTGAGTTATCTGCATGGGAATGATCCGAATGAACTGGCGGAACATTTGCTCCTGTTACTAGCGTCCAAGGGAGCTGGTAATACAACTCACAATAATGAAATAATTTCTATTGAAGAAGAACTTCGAGAGGCTTCGATTATTGCTTTAAATCAGAGGTTGTACTCGAAATTACTAGTTGAGGGAATGCAGTGTTATCTTACAATCTTCGAAGCTGTCATGACAGAGTAAACTTGAGTGTATATATATATGATCTTCCCACATATGTCCACCGCCATCTTGTTGTTTGTGTCCGCCATCTTGTTTGTGTCCACCATCTTGTTTATGTCCACCATCTTGTTTATGTCCGCCATCTTGTTTATGTCCACCATATTGTAGGCAACGAGACAGTCAAAGGCCAACAGTTAAGGTATATCCAGAAGCCCCCAATTTCTATCCAGAAACCCCATAGCGTACCTACTGACAAAATACAATTTATAAGCATGGGAAAAGACTCATAGTAGTTGAACAGCGCGCCATCAACTGAGGTAAAGAGTTAAAGTTGACTGAGTCCATCCCGAACGCGACCCGACTTCATCCGTAAGGTCATGAAAGCTTGTTTTGGCTAAGCCAAATATTCGTCTGATTTCTAGCCGAAGCCGAAACCAATAATTTGGCCGAAACCGAATATATGATTAGTCCTTGACCCGATATCACACTATCAAATATTCTTTGATAAAGAATCTTTGTCCAATATTCTTTGACAAAGAATCTTTGATGCGATGAAAACGGGACATTACACTATCCAATTTTCTTTGACAAAGAGACTGTCAAAGCGCATCGAAATCAGGGGACGAATATTTGTTATTAAGCTCAGTTGTTGGTTACATAGATTATAAGTATATATTTATACACAATGATTGCATGTAGGCCTACAGTAATTGCAACGGCTAGACATTTAGAAGACTGACAACAATAGTGACGCTTGCTCTAAAAATTTCAAGGTGGAACCAGTACATTTGTGGCTATTAAAGAGCCTGTGCCCTGTTTCCCCCTGTTGCTAGTAGGCTACTCTATCGCGTCTGCAGTAAATAAAACACTTAAAACATATTTTTTGTAAATAGTATTTGTCTGAATAAATATAGTAGGGAATTGACTGTGCCATTATGTACTTTTGCTTTCTGCACTGCAGAACTGGTGCGGAGGTCATTAATTTTCTTTTTTACTTCGTCTACCATTGCAACCAGTCCTCACTTGATCGCTGATGAACTCCGCAAATATGTTCTACCTTTTGGCTCGATGCAGATGGTTTCCAAAATCTGATGTTTTCAAACAGTAGGTCAAAAACTTGTACTGTGATGCTAGCGCTTCAAGCGGTCACATTTTTCACAGCAGTTAACGTAAGACGAACACTTTCTTTGATCAAACCAATTTTTGACGAAAGGCAACTTTGATAAATATTCTGTATAACACTGTTATATTTTCTTTGAAAAAGATTCTTTGTCAATGAAAATTTGATAGTGTAATATCGGCCTTAGCGGCGGATAAGTACGGTGATGCATACATGCAAGAAACAGAAAATTCCTTCAGGACTTAGGTTGAACTAAGAATACACGTTGGTGTCCGCCTAGTTGTTCATCCGCATCTTTGTGTGCTAGTGACCATGATAATACGGAGATGCGGCCGAGCTTTGCAGCGCAACGAGGATGTAAACAAGGAAGCGGTCGCTTCCTTTGAAGTAACCACTGTGCAGTTCTCTGAAAGACTTATTCTAGCTCCGCCTACGTTCCTGATAACAACCGTCCACACATGTGGAACTAACACAGAACATCCTCTATGCAATGACACCGTTTTCATTACTAAAAAAAAAAAGTTACTGTAAATGAATGCGGCCTTAGCTTTACGGTGTTTGTGATGCCCTGCAGATATTCCAAGGAGGTCTTGAACTAAAGTTTTCTTATTTCCGGTTCGTTCATGAGTTATAAAAATGGTTCTGGATAAAAGTAAACACGACCTTCTGATATCGCAAATGAGGGACTCTGACCCAGAAAATATGAGATCCTACTTAACAGAAATATCGCAAAGGAGAAGCTCAGATCGATGATAATCAGAAAAGTAGAACGTCCCACATACTCTAATCTACATAAGTTTTCTCCGCTAAAATACAGGCTGATTCAGGAGGAATCTGCAATACTGTGGGAGGGATAGTATGGGTAATTCTGAACAAAAAACGTTATATGAACATATATCCGATTTCCAATGGCTACCGAGAAAAATGTATTTTCAATGAAAACAGAGAAAAATTATATGGAAAAGTATGTGTCATGTTTCTTTACAACTGAGAAGTGTATTCATTCATTTCAAACAATGTAAACACATGTAGGTTACTTAATTCGTAACTGTACGTTATTAAAAATGCTGTACATTGATGACATGATTCATGAAATTAAACTTTACCACGATAGCGTCTCTTGCGCTAAAGTGTAGCTGACGCCGAAGTTCACCAATGGAAACACAGATGGCAGCAATGGTCTTCACGTTCCGTGTTCCATGGTATTCAGTGCTGCGTAGTTCGCGTGAAGAGAAGTTAAATGTCTCCTGTGTCTGTGTGAGCATTTTGAAGAAACGGTTGAAAATACCGCATACATTTACGCATGAAGAGTATGCAGATATGCTTTTTGTGTACGGTATGTGTCATGGAAATGCACTTCAGGCGTGAATGAATATCGGGACGCCGCGGTGGAGTAGCCGAGCGGTCTAAAGCGTCTCGCTGCGGAGCGCGAGGTTGCTCGCCGTGGAGGTTCGAGTCCTCCCTGGGGCATGGATGTGTGTGTGTGTGTGTGTGTGTGTGTGTTTGTCCTTGGGTGAGTTTACCTAGGTTTAAGTAGTTTGTAAGCTACGGACTGATGACCACGCAGTTTGGTCCGATAGATTTACAAACATTTGAACTTTTTTTTTTTTTTTTTTTTTTAACATCGGGACCGATATCCAAATCGAAGAACACCAAGCCGGGCAGTTTTCTCCAATGTTTATCGCACATTGCGTGAAACTGGTAAAGTTCCAAGTGCACAGGCGACTTCCGAACGAGCTGCACAACAAACCTTACATGAACATGAACAAATAGTGAATTCTGTACAAAGAAGCCCGTCAACTAATACACGTAAAATAGCCAGACGTATGCATGTTGTACAAAGTCGAATGTGGCGAACATTGCACAAAGAAGGACTGTATCCATACCATCGTCAAAAAGTACAACATCTACATCCTGACGATGAAGTACAAAGATTGGAGTTTTGTCATTGGTTACAACATAACCACCATGTCTTGCCATTTTTGTTATTTACAGATAAGGCAAAATTCACATGTGATGGTATTAATAATAGCCGTAATTCGCATGAGTGGGATGTCAATAACCCACATGCTACAGTTGAGTCAAACTTCCAAATAAGATTCTCAATTAACGTTTGGTGTGGCATGATAGACGACATGATAATCGGACCTGTAATTTTGGACGACAGAATGACTGGTGAAAGGTATCTCCATTTCTTGCAGAATTAATTACCTGAATTGTTGGAAGATATTTCCTTGTATTCGAGGTGCCGTATGTACATGCAGCACTATGGTGCGCTAATACATTACACAAGACCCGTTATACAACATTTAAATGCAGTGTACCTCAACCGGTGGATTGGTAGAGGTAGCCTCATTCGTTGGCCAGCACGATCGCCAGACCTAACACCGTTGGATTTTTGTTTGTGGGGGTGGCTGATGAATGAGGTTTATGAGACGAAAGTAAATACACGCGAGGAACTGCTTCGTAGAATCAACGTTGCCTGTACCAGCCTCAAAAACCGGAAGCAGGAGATAAGACGTGCAACACAAAGTACCATGGAAAGAGTGCATAAGTGCGTCGCAGTCCATGGAAGAGTCTTTGAACATTTGTTATAAAGTGTGTAGGATTATCAATGTTACAGTACATTTGGTTATTTACACTGTTGGGGGTGGGGGTGGCATTACTTACTTTTTCAATTAAATGTTAAACTGCCATTCTTTGGTTGCTACATGTAAATACACTTTTCAGTAGTAAAAATACTTACACATATTTCAATAATAATAATTTTCTTCCAATTATAGTGGTTTTTATGTTTTTCTCTGTTTTCATTGAAAATACATTTTTCTCTGTAACCATTGGAAATCGGATATATGTTCATATAAAGTTTTTTGTTCAGAATTACTCACCTCCCACAGTATTGCAGATTCCTCCTGAATCACTCAGTATATCCCGCGTTGGACTGTTCGATCACCTAGTGCAAGTCTTTTTACTAGATGCCACTTGCAAGTCGATGAAGACGAAGACAACACAAAACACCCAGTCCCCTGGCCGTCAACCGAACCCGGTTCCGCTGTTTAGTAGTCAGCGACGTTGCCGTCTGAGCTACGGGGGAGGACGATAAAATTAGAAAAGTAATCTGTCCGAAAGAACAGACATCACACCAATGTAATAAGTATTTACACGCGAAGTCGATGTTTGCTTCATTTACTTCACCGAATATGCGGTCATACTGTCGATCTCTCAAGGGGATTCGTAACGGCGAGTGTAGAGCAGCGAGCACAGAATAATATAGAGAGGCTATGCCGCCTGCATCGGCGTACAGGCAGTGAAGCACGGCAACCATCTTGGTTGTGTAGATACGGAGCTGGGCCGACAAACGCCTAGTTCTTCAAGTGGCGCTCGGCTTAATTACATCGTCGTTTGAACCCCTTAGCATAGGAAAAAAATTACCAAATTTTTCACGTAGACAGGTGAATACTGAAGGAATGCAACAGTGTTCTTAGCAAGTACAGCATGTATTATGTTTGTATAAAAATAATAATTGGTGGAACTATTACTTTTATAAGAAATAAAAATTGCGACTTGAAAATGTTAGTCGCCTGCCACTTGTTTTGTTTTGTGGTCAGGAAATTTTCGTCAGCGAGAAAGTTGTAGATAATGAAATGAACTTTTTATTTAAACAACTTTTTTATAGCTCCCCTGGTTCTCTCACAAATTTGGATACTATACAGCACTGGAACTTGTCAAATTCTACTCGTTACTTTCAGCGAGCTTACCCACTAGCGAGTACAGATTCTGTTGCCCACTCACCTAGTACTTTGTGACCAATATTGATAGACATTTGAAATTTGGTATACAATAATTATGAATTCACACTTTCATTTATGTTATTACTAACTATCTGAGCCTCTCCGGCTTTGCACGGGTAACCTTTAAACTACTTTAAGTCGAGAACTGCAGAACGTATCGTGGTGCGGTTTCTTTCAATTTCTTCGGTGAAATCCTGTGTTCAACGTAGGCTATATGAAATGCCAATACGAAAATGAGTAATAATTGAAGTAAGAATAATAACGTAGGAATGGTTTACCACTTTCGCACTTTCGTGACCTTTGCAGCATAGTCTAAACTATGAGACCTGCGCCAAAGTACGTAGTATATAATTATAAAACTCACGACGATTTAAAAAAATAAAAATAAAAAGACCGATATATCATATGTTTAACTTTTACAGCTCTCTCACAACCACTACATCTGGAATCTGAAGCCATCTGGCGCCAGCGCTTTAGAAAAGAAAAATGATAAATGTGGTTCACTCAAAGTTAGACACATGCTCTCACGTGTTTTTTGTTTGTGAGTTCTGCCCTAGCACCTCTAAGCTCGGATCTGTCACATGGATGTCTAAGGAGGGGGGGGGGGGGGCAAAAATTGCCCTCACGTTATTTTCACTTTTTATTTATTTTTGTTTGTTTATTTCTTTTTTAATTATTTAATGAACTAGGAATTTCTTTATTAGGTTGCAACACCCTTTCCATAGTTATCAGGAACATTATAACAGATTCAAACACAACAAATAAAGTAATGAATATGAGAAATGTTATTATATTTTTATCATGAAACTAACACTTAGATATACATAAGACTAGTATCAAGAAATCATAAAGAACGTACAACACCAAACCACAAATACGAAAACAGAAAATCAAAGTAAAAATTACAATTGAGGTTTTCCTTCCTACTCACTTTCAATTTCACGATTTGTGCATATGATTGTTTTTGTAGAATGAGTGGAACACACATACTTGGAACATCTGCAACAAACAATAGACACTTTTGTCATCATGTCCTTTTCCCTTTTAGAGTTTTTAGTCTTCAAACATATGTGACATCTTCCTCTTGAACAGTTGCAGTAATTTAATTTTAATACTGACGAGACATATTATTAGAACTGCGAGTAATGTAGAACTGCTCTAACAGCAATGGAGATTTATTTCAAAACAATGGGAACGTAATACAGCGGTACCAACAGTCAGAAACTGCATTTCTTTCTGTCGTACTGAGAAATATTATAATGAAAAAAGTTGTCTCACCAATGTCTGATGGGGGGGGGGGGGGGAACTGCCCGCACGTAAATTAAATTAAATAGGCAGATTGAAATAATTCACAAAAATTATTATAAAACCAGGACAGCATATGCTCGAGATATTTTTCTACAACTACCTAAATTCTTGCTTCTTTACTCCAACAACTAGATATATTAAACATATAAAACAAATTCCGCGGGCAATTTTTGCCCCCTCCCCCCCCCCCCTAGCGGTGATAGCGTTAGGCTGCAGAGCTGAGTAAAGTGCAGACGGTACACGATTCTTCGTTATGATTCTTATTTTAGTTCTTTTTTTCATACTTTCGTATTGACATTAAATATAGTCTAAGATTATCCCAGGACTCTAAAAAAGAAATTAAAAGAAAACGCATGACGATACGTTCGGTACTTCTCGAGTTATAAAAGGTTAAAGGGACAGACAGAGGAAAAATGTGCTTCTATTTTATATGATAGTATGATTTGCTGCCCCAACTGAAATTTCTAATTATTTATGGCAAAAATAGACTGTCAGAAAGGAACGCATTAAACTATATCAAAAAGGAATTGACAGACAGCGAACTAAGTAATCTACCCTAAGCTCGCGCCGGGTAGCGCTCGGCCGCCATGTTGGTTGGGTGTCGCTCTCTCAGCCGACTTCATTTCACTGTCATAGTAAGGCCTCTCTATGTTGTTCTTACACTGCAGTGTAAGAAAATCAGGTGATGCTGAAGGAATTAGATTGGGAAACGAAGCAATAAAGGAGGTAGATGAGTTTTGTTACTTGGGCAGTAAAATAACAAATGATGGTCGCAGTACAGAGGATATAAAATGCAGAATGGCAATGGGTAGAAAAGCGTTTTTGAAAAAAAGAAATTTGTTAACATCGAATATTGATTTAAGCCTAAGAAAGTCCTTTCTGAAGGCATTTGTATGGAGTGTTGCCTTGTAAGGGAGTGAAACATGGACGATAAACAGTGCGGACTGGAAGAGGATAGAGGCTTTTGAAATATGGTGCTACAGAAGAATGCTGAAGATTAGGTGGGTGGATCGCGTAACTAATGAGGAGGTACTGAACAGAATTGGGGAGAAAAGAAATTTCTGGCATACCTTGACTAAAAGAAGGGATAGATTGGTAGGACACATTCTTAGACATCAAGGAATTGTGAATTTAGCATTAGAGGGAAGTGTGTGGGGTAAAAATCGCAGAGGAAGACTAAGAGATGGATTCAGTAAGCAGATTCAGACATATGTAGGTTGCCGTTCTTATGTGGAGTTGAAGAGGCTTGCTCAGGATAGGGTATTGTGGAGAGCTGCATCAAACCAGTCTCCGGACTGAAGACCACAACAACAACAATGTTGTTCTGTGCTCGCTGGGGTAGAGGGCATGGACGATAGGGGCGTTACAGCCTTAGCGTGCAACTTATGGAAGCTTGAGACAGGCGGGACGCGAACGCGGGCAGCCAAGTGGTTAAGGCGAACGCTGGCACGTAGCGAGAGACCCGGGTTCGATTCCTGGCCCGGCTCACATTTTCACTTGTCGCCATTGTTTAATTTCAACACCCTAATGCAGCCACTGTTAATCATTTCTTTTCTAATCCTTCTTTCTTCCCCTCCTTCATAAATAAATTGCAATTTCTAAGTTCAGTGTGAAAGCACAGTAAAACGCGCACCCGCACACAAGGTGTTTTGTTTAATATGCACGTACAAGTAAAGTTCTCTAATCGAACATTCCTGTAGACTTGCGCATAACACTTCGCGATCGGGAGCGCTCACTTTAGATCGCTGTTCTGCAGCGAACTAGTTCGTTCTTTTACTTCGTCTGCTCCCTGTGACGGCTGAGCGGCTTGTTCTGCACATGTAGGTTGATGGAGAAGTTCCCCTACCTAGCTGCTTCATGCGTTTGCTGCTCGTGCCGCTAACGGTATCTTGAGCGCCTTAAAGCCCCAATGACAACAACAACAACAACAGCTAACGGTATCACGCAAACCAAAAGAAACAGTTTGTGGATAATTTCTCGCGTTTAAGTTTAGAGTTATCTCTATATCTTGGCATTTTTGAATTTATTAGTCAAATATTGCAGAGTGCAGAATACTTCAACACACAAATTTTGTAGCACTGAACTAATTAATCAGACGCTCACCTCGAAATGGCTCTCATCAGCAGAAGACAAACACGTGATTTTTAATTCTGCTGCGCGCCCTCTCTCTATTGTCCGTCGGTCTTCGGAAAAGAATCCAATGAACTAAGAAGCGAGATACGTTTGGCATAATAGTTAGCGACCGGTGACGCATGTTTTAGTTCGCGACCGATTGCACATATTTTAGTTCGCGATCGATCGCGCATATTTTAGTTCGCGACCGGTAGCTCTCCTTTTAGTTCGCAGCTCGGCCGCGAAGTAGGTCGCTCTTTTTAGTTCGTCCGCTCTTTTTGGCTTTTGCTACCGCTACTAAAAGGGGTCTTTCTTTTGTTATGACACCTTCTTTATATAATGATCAGTGTTGCTCAAGCGTGTGCTATTACCCGTATTTTTGGGCAATTAGACATCAAATAAACGCATTTTTGTCTTCGGTG